>JASUAD010000008.1:50960000-52210000 GCA_037013555.1 Sextonia rubra | reverse complement strand
CATTGTGCATGCCAACAAAATATAACGCTTTCCATGTTGGGTTTATGTCTTGTATTCCGATTTAGCCGGATGAGTCCACTAAGTTAGCCAGGGACTGGTTTAAGGTCAATGGTATTTTGGTAATTGTACCAGAGCTTTCTTGGTGGCCAAGAAAGCGGAGACTATATATGTGTAGTCTATAATCCTAGATCTTGCACGTTAAAGAGAGGTGAGAGCTCTCTTGCCCATAGTGTTCCCACACCACATAGGTGAGACGATGTGAGAGAACGTATGTCTCTGTGTACTTTACTTGTGATAGTAAAGATGATCGTCTCTGTGCCCGTAGATGTAGCCCTATTTGGGTGAACCACGTAAATCTCGTGTCTCTTCTTGTATGTGCTTGTTCTTGTTGATCTTGTAATACATGGATGTGCACAACGGGTGATGTCAGAAAATCACAACAATTGGTATCAGAGTCGAGGTTGGTGTTCCTCGGGTTTCTGAGCGAGGTGGAGATCACTCAGTAGCTTGGAGGTTGTGTGCATGAAGATCAACTGATTGAATCCTTATCAAAGGGTTCGGATCTCTGTTTTTGAAACAGAGAAGAAGAAAGATCAGGTTCGTGATCTTTAGTTGAACCACCATCGGAGAAGAAGAAGACGAGATTGGGTTCTTCGGTGTTGCTGGGATCGGAGAGAAAAAAAAGATTCACATGTGTTCAAATCTCGGAATGATTGTTGCGGTTGTGATCAACGGCGTACGATATCAGATTCTGTTTGTCGTCACAGAAACAGGGGAGATCAGATCATGCCTGTTTCGGTTTTGCATCAGAGAAGACAAACCAGATAGTGGGTTCTGGGATTTAGTTGTTGCTGTCATCCATCGTTCTGCCATCTATCATCGCCGGAAGAAGAGGATCGGAGAAGGCAGAGGAACGCAGCCGCAGGCATTCACCGTAGAAGAGCACTGTTGCAAAAGAAAAAAAAACTGCACTTACCGGTCGTCGGTCGCCGCTGCCAGCCCCCAATCGCCGTCGCCGTCCCTGTCGCCGGACCATTCCACTGGAGCCAGACCATTCCGCTGTCGCCGCTGTTTGCAAATGTGTTGCAGAGCTGCGCAGAACAGAGACACAGAAGCGTGTCTTGTTGAAGATGACCTAGGCAGGTCCGGGTATGGGTTGGGTCAGTTTGACCTGACCCGTGGAGGAAAAGCCCAGAAGAAAGATAAACAACTCAAGCCAGGTTTGGGTCCATATCGGGTTAGACCTGACCCGATTACAGGGAAGCCCAGGCAGCAACAGGTGCATTCTAAGTCGGGTTTAGGTCGGGTAAGATCTGACCTGTGTGCATAGAACCCAACCCAGCAGTGCATCCAGCAGAGTGCAGTTCCAATTCGGGTCGGGTCAGACCTAACCCGTGTGCGCAAAGTCCAGCCCAATGAGCAGACCGTTGACGTCAGCCAGCATCAGCAAAGGTACAGTCAACAGGCAGATTTGACTAGTTTCAACGGCTGAAATTGTTTCTGTGATATCTTGATCGTCCGACATCCGATCGGAGATCCGTTTGCTCCTACGGACTCGTTTCGAACAGATCTACATAGTGGAAGAGGGTGATTGGTTGTTTGACAGTCAACGAAGAGTTTGACCAATTAGAAGCGTAGAAACTTGTTTCTACGATATCGGAGCCATCCAGACTCGGATTTCAGATCCGTTTCTTCCAGCGTGCTCGTGTTGACGAGATCTACAACTTGATGAAGAAATATAGAGGAGATCTAAACAGATGTGGGTTCAGGCTTGAATCGAGTCTACTCGACCTGGTTGTTGTTGCAAACCTAATAATAGGAGTCGCTAGCCTAGTTGCAAATGGTTTGCTGATTCAAACGAAGTTGTTTTTTTGGGGTTCACATGCTTTCCAGATCGCATGTGATGTTATTCATCTTGCCAGAGCAAAACCAAAAAAGCAGCAAGGAGGAGCTGATGTATTAGCAGTTGTCAAACATGGGTTTGATTGATCGGAGGCCCGGTCAAATGGAGTTTTTTGACCTCTTGGAGGCAGAGGTTTCTGCAATTATGAAGTCATCTAGACTTGTATTCCCGATTTGTTTTGCTTGCATGCTTGTGGTGATTTGATCTTCACAGTGATGTTGAAGATGGTGCAGAATGGTGAGTGATTCACGATATCACTCAGATTTGTCAATGGTTTCAAGCTTTAAGTTCAAGGTGGAGTTTGACGAGAAGATGAACTTTGCTCAAAGTTCATGTGTTGGTTCAACATGTCAAAATGTTGAAGAATACTGTATCGTTGGTGCAGTGACGTACCATTCAGCAAGGTACGTGAAAACATTGCCGGTTTTATCTCCTGGTGGTTCGAGTTGTGCGGAATTCAAGCCAAGGTGGAGATTGTTGGGTTCATGTCTTGTATTCTGGTTTAGCCAGATGAGTCCACTAGGTTAGCCAGAACTGGTTTAAGGTCAAGATATTTTGGTAATTGTACCGAGGCTTTCTTAGGAGCCAAGAAAGCGGAGACTATATATGTGTGTAGTCTGTAACCCTAGATCTTGCGTGCTGAAGAGAGGTGAGAGCTCTCTTACCCGTGGTGCTCCCACACTACGTAGGTGAGACGATGTGAGAGAACGTGTGTCTCCGTGTACTTTACTTGTGATAGTGAAGATGATCGTCTCTGTGCCCATGGATGTAGCCATGTTTGGGTGAACCACGTAAATCTCGTGTCTCTTCTTGTGTATGGCTTGTTCTTGTTATCTTGTGATACATGGATGTGCACAACGGGTGATGTCAGAAAATCACAACATTCCAAGCTAATCATAGATGAGGTAAAGACATGAGGAACACAAGTACACAACACCTGGGTGGTTTTTAGCTTGGAAAACACAAGTCTGTAAAAGAGTTACGACCTATTAGAAGCATGATAACTTAAGGGAACTGCTAAATTGATAGATTTATCAATTGTAGTCAGATGACCTTAGCTCCTAATTTCAAGCTCCTAAGTTTATAGTGTATTTGTATTGTATAATTGAAACATAAAGAATTTAAGACTGTTTTCTATAAATAGTTAAAAATGATGAATCCAATGAAATATCAAAAAATGACACCCTACGAATGAAGGAACAATGGTAAAAGAATATCAAGCGATCATCCTATAATTTAAATTCAAAGAAAGTCAATATTCCATGGACAGAGTCTACATGGCTTCTATATTAAATCCTTCACCTCTCACGATGAAATTATTTGGGCTCTGAAGGATTTGGGATCTTTTACTATCTGTTGAGTTTATGTCTTGTATTTCGAGTTTACCGGATCGGTCAATAGGGTTAGTCCTGAACCAGGTTTTGGGGTAGGGATATTTTGGCCTTTTGTACCGGGCTTTTATAGGGGCTAAAAAAGAGAGAATTATATATATGATGTAACCTGTAACTATAAATATAAACAGAGGAGTGCAGAAAAAGAGTAGAATTCTCTTTTGGTTGTGGACATAGGCATATCGCCGAACCACGTAAATCTCTCATGTGTGCTCTTGTGTACTTGTCTCTTCTTGTGCATGGCTTTGTTTATCTATCACAGGTTACGCGCTTTCGCACATGCACAACAAGTTGTATCAGAACCTGGATTGTGTTAGGTGTGATCGACGGCTCATCATAGTTTTCTTCGTGCTCGCTGCTGGTTAATTGCTAGGAAGAAGACGTGGAGAGGGTGTGTTGCACGTAATAATCACGTGTCCATGATTTGCTTGTTTCTGTTTATAGAAACATAAAGAGGAGAGACACATTCCTTAGTCACGTGTTGGTGGCTTGTTGTTTCTTTTCCTTGAAAAGAAACAAAGGTGGAGAGATTTGAATATTAAAACAAAAAAAGGGTGTTGCAGAGAAACGAAGGATTGTTTGTTTGAAAAAAGGAGATGTCGTACTTCTTCGTTGGAATCTACACGCCGAAAGCCACCGCTACTGCTATAGTCACTGTCGATAGAGAAGTCATTGCCGATCACCGATTCCGGCCTCTGCTCAACACCACTACCAAGTAAGAGAAAGGAGAGGGACTCTGGTTATGTTTCTTTTACACACTTCTTGTTGCAGAAGCGGAGAGGAAGGAAATGGGTCCAGGAATTGGGCCAAGTTGGGTTTGAGTCGAGGTTAGGTCCAGTTGACCTCACCTATTAGTAGTAGTGAAGCCCAGTAAGCAGCACAGATTCCAGGTCGGGTAAGGTCGGGTCAACTTGATCCATAAGCAGAACCTAGCCGCCAGCAAGCTAACATCAGCAAGTATGGTCAAAGGCCATTTGACAAGGTTTGACGGCTGAAAAGTTTTTCTGGAATATCTTAATCATCCGGTGTCAGATTAGAGATCCGTTTCTGCCAACAGACTAGTTTCAAGCAGATCTATGCAGTGGAAGAAGGAGATTGGCTGCTTGATAGTCAACAAAAATGTTTGACCGATTAGAACGTAGAAACTTGTTTATGAGATATCGGAGCCATCCGGACTCAGATTTCAGATCCGTTTTTTCTAGCATGTTTGTGGTGACGAGATCTGCAGTGTGGTACAGAAATTTTGCAATAATGGAAGCAAAACTTGAAGTAGAAATTTTAATGGCATGAGTGATTTCATCTTGTAGCGCATGAACATGAATGCTTTGTTAGTTCAAAAGGGGTTGCAGAAAGCATAAAAGGGAAAGAATGCCTTTCCTGCGACGATGTCAAAACATGAAAAAGCGATATATTGGAGAAAGCATATAGAGCGATTTTGTCATGCTTGAGTGATGGAGTCCTGTGAAAGGTTGCTCAAGAGAAAACCGCTATTGGGTTGTGGATGAGATTAAAGAATCTATAAATGACCAAGTCTCTAACGAACCGTTTGTAACTGAAGAAACTGTTGTTCACTCTCCATATGCAAGAAAGTATGTCCCTTGATACCTATCTTGATGCATTTGATAAAACTATCATGGATCTGAAAAATATTGATGTTTCAATTGGTGATGAAGACTAAGTTATTATGCTGTTATCTTCTTTACCACCCTCATATGAACATTTTGTTGATACCATGATATATGATATAGATACTCTTTCAAAAGAAGATGTTGAGTTAGCCTTGAACTCTAAAGAGTTGAAGAAACAAGTTGTATCTGAAAACAATGATAACTTTGGTGAGGGTTTAGTTGGAAGAGGAAGAACAAAAGACTCCAGTAACATGAGCAAACATAGATCTAAGTCTAAATCCAATCGGAAGAATATTGAAGTTGTTATTGTTGTAAAAAAGGGCACATTCAAAAGAACTATCCTGACAAATAGAAGAAAGGGAAAGAAATAGAAGATTCATCCTTTGATGATTTAGTCAGTGTTATAGACAGAGGATCAAGTTTTGATGTCGATAGTGCATTTTATATGATTACAAAGGAAATTGATCGTCATGATGAATGAATTCTTAATTTTGGATATTCCTACTATATGTGTCTTAATAGAGACTGGTTTACCACTTATTGCAAGATCAACGGTGGTAGTGTCTTAATGGGTAACGATGTTGCATGTAAGACGGTTGGGATTGGACCAATTAAAATAAAGATGTGTGATGGAATTGTCAAAACATTGGTAGAAGTTCGACATGTCCTTAATATGAAAAAGAATCTTATTTCTTTGGGTGCCTTGGACTTCGACGGTTGTAAGTTCTTAGCTGAAGGTGGAGTCATGAAAGTTGTGAGGGGTGCTCTGGTTCTTATGAAAGGCAATAGAGTTGCAAACTTGTACGCTTTGTCTGGAAATATTGTTTCAGTTAAAGCTGTAGTGTTTTTATCAGATGACCATGAATCTGTTTCAATGCGTTTATGGCGTTTGCGTATGGGTCATATTAGTGAGAAGGGCTTGACAATGTTGAGTAAGCGGAACTTGCTATGTGGCACAAAAACAGGCAAGTTAGATTCATGTGAGAATGCATATTCGGAAAATACCGTAGGATCAATTTCAAAACAGGTATTCATCTTACGAAAGGTATCATTGATTACGTTCATTCAGATATGTAGAGTCCTTCTAAGGTTTTTTCCAAGGATGAGCCCTATTTTATGCTGATTTTCATAGATGATTGTTCAAGGAAAGTTTAGGTTTATACACTGAAGACAACGGATCTGACCTTTAAAACGTTCAAGCGATGGAAGGTAATGGTTGAGAAACAGACCAGCAGAAGGTAAGGAAGTTGAGAACAGATAATGACAAAGAGTGCATATCTAATGAGCTTGAGAAGTATTACAAGGATAGAGGCATAATTCGGCATTACACCACCCCAAGAACTCCACAGTAGAATGAAGTTACAGAGAGGATGAACAGAACAATCTTGGAAAGAACTCATTGTATGTTGTTTACTGCAAGATTTTACAAAAACTTTTGGGTTGATTCAGTACATGCTGTAGCCTATTTTGTTAATAAGTCTCCACACTCAAGGATTGGTTGCAAAACACGTAAAAAATATAGTTAGACAATCCCGCTGATTATTTTAACTTGAGGGTTTTCGGTTGTCCAGCATATGCTCATGTGAAAATGGATATGTTAGAACTAAGGGTTGTAAAGTGCATCTTGGTTGGATATGCTTATAGGGTGAAGGGATGTAGGTTCTTGTGTACCGATCAGGATTTGCCCAAATTTATCATAAGCAAGGATATTACATTTCATAAGGATGCTTTACTCGATGCAAAAAAGCAGGTAGAAAATACAGAAGTAGGTAGCAGTAATGGCACCGTTCAACTGGAGTCAAATATCCCAATTTTGAAGGAGAGTGCATCCAGCTCCTCCTGTGATACTAAGGATAGTCCGACTAAGCAGCACACAGGTGGACCGTTGAAAGTGAGGAAGCCGCCAGTCAGATACGGTTTCAATAATATGTTGGTAACATATGATGTGGTTGCGTATGCATTGACGGATTAGCCATCTATGTATCTAAAGTCAGTGAAAGGGCAGAAAAATAGTCGACAGACAACAATCATAGATGAAGAGATTGAGTCTCTTGATGATGGCAATCAAACCATTGGATGCACGTGGGCCTACGAGGATGAGGAAGGAACTTCACATGTAGGTGAAGTGAAGTTTTAGATTCCTGATCATGGATGCCATTTAGAGAAATCATTGTACGGGTCAAAGCAAGCTTCTGGACAATGGTACAAGCAATTTGGGGGCATTTATGATAAAACTGGTTAAGGACAAGTTCAAGTCTTGCTTTGACTTGATCGTGTCACTCATCATTGAAGAGTGAAGATTGTGCCTGGTGACAGTGGGTATAGGGATGTACCTTTTAGCGAGGTACGTGGAGCTGAACACATTGTCGATTATTCTTCTGGTGGCTCGAGTTCCATGTTATTCAAGCAAAGGTGGAGATTGTTGGGTTTATGTTTTGTATTCTGGGTTCACCGAATTAGTCCATGGGGTTAGTCTTGGACTGGGCTTTGTGTCAGAGGTATTTTGGTCTTTATATCATGCTTTCTTATGAGCTAAGAAAAAGAGAGTTATTTATATGATGTAACATGTAACTTTAAATCTAAGTAGATGAGTATAAAAAAAGAGTAAAATTCTGTTTTGGCCATGGATGTAGGCATCTCGCCGTACCATATAAATTTCTCGTGTGTACTCTTGTGTGCTTGTCTCTTTTTGTGTGTGGTTTTGTTTGTTGATCCTAGGTTACGCGTTTCCACACGTGCACAATACTATCAAATCAGCTTATGATAGTCTTACTTAGTTTTCGTCTCATTAGCTATTGCCTTGGATTCATCTATTTGGTTTAAAGGTTTTATTCCTAAGCATTCAATGTGCGCATGGTTGATCTTTTTAGGACTCCTTAAAACAAAGACATTTCTTATCTCTTGAGGAATTCATTGTGATGAGTTATGTGTCCTTTTTAATTTCCAACGAGAAGATACCAATCACCTATTTCTCTTCTGTTCATTTTCACAACAGTTTAGATAGGATTGATGAATAGAGTAAGAATTTCAATGGTTCCTAATAATTCAATTCAGGATTTGGTTTCCTCTGTGATCTTGGCTATGGATAATGTTGTTGATGGAGTAGTGTGTTTGACTCATCTACTTTTTTCAGCTTTTTCTTGGAATATTTGGAGAGAGCATAATTGTACAATATTTTCCAATAAAACCAAAAGACATTTACAAATCATGTATAGGATTATTCAGCATATTCAAAGTAGAATAATCAACTTAAGCCTTTTTCTTCCCCATCCTTTCGATAGTTTGTAGAATTTACCTTCGGATATTGGTCAAAGGCATATAATTCAAAGGCAAGTCGAAATATCCAAGTGCTAGCGCTATTCTAGTTTTCATTCTAGGGATTTCTTCTTTGGCATTCTGTGATAGTCAAGTAACAGATCACTAGAAGCTTTTGCTCAACTCGATGCTTATTATAAAGAAACTCTTCTTTTCTTTATCCGGTAGATCCCACCTTATCTTCCTCCTATAATTTTGGAAATGGATGATAAATTATCAGGATATTTAAGTAATCCAATAAATTCTCCTTGGAGATTCAGATTTGCTTATAGAAGAATGGCTCAGGTGATTCATCAAATAAATGGGCTTTATTGTTCTCAGATTCCTTCCATTGTATGATGATTGGTAAAAAAAAATTAGAAGGTTGTACACCCCTCAAGTAGTTTTGAATGTAAATACTTGTAATGTTATTTTAGATGTTACTTGATCCCCGGCTGTGGGTTATTTTGTGGTTTTTAGTTTTATTTGTTTATTGTTTTAAGGGGTATGCCCTTTCGAGATCATCATTCTTGATGAACTCTTTTTGTATCTTATATATATATATATATATATTTTGTTAGTGAAGGGATTAAAAAAAAATTCTTCCTTACCTATAAGTGGAGCTCATTCAATCATAAATTCATATTCATCCAATTCCTTTGCATTATATTCAAACAAAGAGGCGCTTAACAGGGAAACTGGAGACACCTCAGTGGCGAGGTGTCTCATGTCACACTAGGGATCAATTCGGGCTGCCAAATAAGTATCACCGGTTCATACCAATACTTACCCATGACCCATCAAGCAAGAAAAAACTTAAAAAAGGAGTTGTGAATAATTCCCTTGTAAATGTCATATTGGAACCAATGCATTCACTTTTGGCAGTTTCCAAAAGATTGAAGTGATCTTTGGGGGTGGGTGGGGGCCGTCCTGGGGAGGTTTGAAGCATTGACCCTCACAGATTCCTCAGCCTGAAACTGCAACAGATATTACCAGACTATGACGAACAGTGCAGACTCACAGTCGCAGAGCCTAGCGGTAAAAAAATAAATCAATGCCTAAGTCGCAGAGCCTAGCGGTAAAAAAATAAATCAATGCCTACAACCACAACAATCGTACAACAATTGCACTGGATTCGTACATGCATTTTATTTCCTTTGGTAAAAAGGACAGCAAGTAGAGGCCTCTAAATACCAGAACTAATGGCCCAGTTGCCATTGCAGGAGTTTAATTCGTCTATGGCACATTTCAGTTTTCCCATAGGCCATGTAAAATTACTTACCCAATCAATGCAAGTTGTCAAGAATTTCCAGAGATTTATTTCCACCATCATTCTCCGGATCAGTGGGAATTAAAAGGTAGTTATGTGATTGGTGCAGTGGTGTAAGTAAAAACAGAGTCAAATTTCAGTGGCATTGCACCATGTGTACTGGTACCATCTACGTATGGACAGGATTCTACGACTGATGCAGGGGCTTCTACTTCCCACTTCCAATTTAGCAGTAAACCAGGCCAGGGAGGTACATGGGGTTAGGTTTCTTGTAGGTGAATAATAAATTAAATTTAATATCAAAATTAAATATCAGTTAATAAGTAATAGATTATTTGACTGAATGATAAACTCATCTCTATAGTAAAATAATTAATTAAAAAGACATTCATGACATAACAATATGTGAGTAAATATCCCTAAATTAATTCATAATTGCTCTTGGTTTAACTACTTGTATATTTAGTTATGTGATTATATGAGTTCTTTTAAGTATATTTACTTAAATGCCCATATCGGTCTACTTGTATAAGAAAATGACTCTTAAATCACCAAAATATCCTTTGATAGAAAATCAAATCAAATATTAAAAGTAGGCTCAACTAAATAACATAATCATTGCGGGATCACATGGTTCATTAAACGTTATTAGGCTCTCTTAAATAATAGTGGACGCGCATGATACCCACTAGATCCAACTAATCTATCATGAGACCTGTAAGTAAAATATATTGGCAGTAATTCCTATAAAATGGTGGATGGGTTGGATGTGCTGGGTCCCATCACTCATGTATGTAGAGACAAAAGAGGGATTGGCTAAGTAGGTCGCTTTTAAGGTGCATCAAATTTAGGTAAAAGTAAAATATGCATAATATTATTTAGTGGGTACCAAAAATTTACATTTAGATTGCAAATGATGGCTCCTACCACTGACGTGGCTTGAAGTGAAGAAAAAAGTTGTCTTTTCTCTCCAACAAGTAAAATTTTAAAGTACAGTTTTAAGGTATGAGAATGGTATAAAAAATCAATTCAAGTGTTTTATAGATATTATTTTAGTGATGATCTCAGATTCAAATGGAGCAAAGTTTGATAAGAATCTGTAGATGAAGACATTTGTCGATTTTTATTTTGGATCTTCACCATTTGTCATTTTTTTGCTGGTAGTGAATCTTGGGAAGGTGGGGTAGGGGCACCGTGTAAAGAAAATCTTTAAGGTAAAAGCTATTTACGAGAAGATTATTTTGAAACCTTTCCTTAGATAAAAATTAATTATCAAATGTAATTGTTTTCTTACTTCGATGAGAAGAAAGTCATTTTTGTAATATTTTGTGAAAGGTAATTACTTTTTCCAATTGGATGTATCCAAATAGGGATCAATCTTTAGTTGCGGAAAGTATAGGACATGCAAAGGGTGTATTTGTGCGTGTTTTTGTTTTCCTCGCTTTGTCCATCATCCAAGCAGGCCCAAAGACAGTGATAAATGTACGAATTCCTTTTTTATCACTGTGTCAGAAAAGAAAAAATAACATCATCATCATCATCATCATCATCATTATCAAAGCCATATCTCAACCATGTTGGAGTCGGCTACATAAATTCTGTTTTTCCATTCCGTTCTATTTTGAGCCAAATCCTTCGATAAGTTAAACTTCTTCTAATCTGAATTAATGATCTCCATTCATATTTTCTTTGGCTTACCCTTACCTCTTGATGGGCCATCCACTTGTATAGCCAAATTTTTTCTCACCGATGCCATTACTAGCCTACGTTCAACATGCCCAAACCATCTTAAACGGATTTCTCTAATTTTATCCTCTATTGGTGTTATCTCTAAATGCTCTTGAAATCGCTCATTTTTAATTTTATCTTTTCTAGTTTTACCACATATCCACCTAAGCATTTAAAAAAAAAATAATAATAACACCATCCATTAACAAAAAAGAGAAAAAACTAATTCTAGCATAAGAAAATCAAGATTACATTCCCATATGATCCCTTAAATTCTCTCAATTTTGACATGATTATGACCAGCTTAATGGTCAAAACTGAGTTTAAATTAACAAAAAAAAGTTTGTACCAAACCCTTACTGAGATTATTCTGAAGACTATCTTGTTGAAGTCTTTTTGGTACTGAATGTTGCATACAGCATACATGACCTAAGCACTAACTCATCTAAATTTCATGACTTTTTTTTCTGATTTCATGTTTTATTTATTTATTTATTTGGTACAACTGATTTCATGCGTAATTTCAAGATTAATTGTTGCATCATATCGTGTGCCACATGTCATAATTTTGAATGGTGAAAAGATCCATCGGTCGTCGAATTTCAAGTACCAGTTAGAAATGAGTATAGTTTTGCTTTATCTTTTCTAACTTTTTAAAAGTAAGATGGGGACAAACTACCATGTAACTATTACATGCTTTTAGCAAAGTATTAGTGGGACAGCGGTATCTTGGAACTCCTCTTTTAAAGGTGCCAACATGTCAAGGTCCGTGCGGCAGATGGTGGGTTGCCTCATATAACCACCGCCGGTTGGATATAAAAGCCCATCTTGACTTTCCATTGTCTTCCTGAAAGTTTTATATGGTTTCAAATTTCTAGAAGTCCAACAATAAACAGTAAAATAAATAAATTAAATTAATAAAGAAAATCCAATTAACTACACAGATAGAAGATATGCATATTTTTTCGTAAAAACCTTTATACGAAAAAACCACAAGCTCCAAAGAACAAATTAAGTAGTAATTTCAAACAGTTATAAGATATACTCATAATCTTTTGTAGGTAGTCCATCGACTACAAGATATAATTCTTCTTGCAAGAATGTATGATACGACTCGATTTTGTTTGCGTTGCTCTCCGTGATTGACCTAAAGCATCTTGTTTACACAAGATGAACAGGCTCCTACAAGGAAGTAGAAGTAGCAAAATTTTATAACTAAAAGCCTTCAACAAATTTCTAATGGAAGCTCTAAAGGAAAAAAATGATCTTCGACAAGTACTCTCAATTTAGAATATGAGATTTATGCTTTAGGATTGGGAGAAAAACTCTTTTTATAACCCACAATTAGTACTTTATAAGGATAGTCCTTGTAAAACTCAACTTACTAAACTTTGCATAAATGAAAAATATATTCGAAATATAAAAAGTCGGTTATTTTATGCCATCTTATCGATCAAACCTTGATTAGGCAGTGGTCTGATCGATCGAGTATTGCCTCTGCATCTAATTCGATTAATCGGATATCTGCTCGATTGATTGGGCACTTTGTATTCAGTTTTTACAAATTTCTTCTTTTTAATTATTTTGGCGACTCAAACTTCAGCCCAAACTATAAAAACATAAAACAAAAGCTATATAGACCCAAGTTTTGCCCAACCAATGAATTAGCCAATACAAAAATCCTTATACTCCCACTATCAAATTCTTTAGATGAAAAGGTTTTTTTTTGCTTTGTTATATCTAAAAAGCACTCTAATTAACTAAATTATCCTTTTTTTTAACCTTTTGGCTAGCAATTGGTCATTTCTTATTATTTATTCAACCGAGTTCCTGACTATGTTACCCCCTCCTTTCTGAAGAGAACGTGGTGCAGCAGGTGAGTATTTGATCAGGCGATCCCTTTTTCTCTTATAATTATGCAAAATGAACTATTGAGCCAGTGGTGCAACTCAGGCAGCAGATGAGATAGGACCTGGCCCAAATCACATGCGAGTCCAAGAACAAGCCCAGTTGACAACTTGAGATTGAACCCAAGCCCAAACAGGTGATATCATTATTCATTAGCACGTTATGCATGTATAATATGATACCATATTATATATAAATTCTAACAACAGCCAGACGATCCGAGCTTAGGGACGAATGAATGGTTAATATGCAGGTGATCAAGGTATTAAATGAGCTTTTCTACCTGAGAATTCACCCAACTTGAATGTCGGGCGAATGAAATACTTAGCCATGTTACCAAGTTAGCAATCTAGCAAAGAGTAGTGGCAGTTTTGGCTTGCATCTGTGGGCCTCGGCACATTAGTCCAGTGGTCGGATCCGGAGAGACAGAGAGAGAGAGACTTTAAAAGAAATGAGTTTAAAATTACCTATCATCATTTAGTGTTTTTTTTTTTTAATTCACCTTAGAGGGCTGTAACCCAACAAAGAGCCGTACACATGGAAAAAAATTACACTCATGTGGAAAAGAGCCCGCACATGTGAAAAGGGATGTCATACTCTATATTTGAATATTAGGTATCCAAGTAAGAATACATGCCCCTTTACCACTGAACTAAGAGGTTGTTCCTATCATCATCATTTAATTATCAATTGCGATTGAGACTTCAACACTTCAGAGTGCCTGATTGGCTTTCTAAGTCTCTAAGTCAAGATCTGAATGATTTAAGCGGGAAAAGAAACTGCAAATTCACTAATAATTGTTGAGAATTTGTTTGAGCGATTGAATTTACATCAAAATCAGCCAACCATTGTAAATGTGGATCTCCCTTTGTCCCACCCAGATGATGCAGGAGAAAGTGGATTTGCGGACAATCATTCGGCGAGGACGTTTTTTAACCTGTGGGAAGTGCGAATAGGCAGAGTCCGGATCCTCTGATTGAAAAGGTCCGGCCACGGTGAAGATGAGGGTATTCCTCACTTATTCTCGATTCGAATAAGCAGTGTAATTGGAAGACATCTCTGTCGTTATACTATGCCAGTAGTCTTCTAGAAGTATTTTTCAGGTGACTTCGATTAGTTATATATTTGGAACATTTCCCCTGCAAGCTGAACATCAATGAGCAGCTTGCCCGTGGGTAGGGTTGAAATCAGGACCCAAAAGGACCCCATTTAAAAAAATTCATGGGTCCATATATGTACCCAAATTTTTTTTAGAACTTGGTTTAGGCATCTGAATGTCCTTTCCCATTTTTTTTTCTAAGTTGGACTGTTGCTTAGGCGTGTCACTTAAAATTTCAAGAGCTAGGGATTAATCGGCATGGCCATTTTGGGTGATATTAAGGTGTCAACAACTCAACATCATGCAACCTATAATAAGAGTGGAGATGTATATTAAGGTTCTGATTGTTTGCATATAATATATATGAATTGAATACATAACATTTTATGAACTACTATAGCTTGATCTTTGAGGATGTTGGATTGGGACTTGGGTAGTATGAGTAAGTAAAAGTATACAAGTATAATTTATTAAAGAGGTGAGAGGTGAAGTATATGAGGTGGGGATGTGGATTGGAGCTTGACTATACTACAATTGAGTTCCTAGGACGGTGGTTGGGTATTCTTTTCCCACCTCCCTTTGATTCATTTTCCGTTGGAAGAGAGCTAACTCTCGGTTTTTTTTTTTTTTTTTTGTAAAAGGAATAGAGCTAACTTGATGGTCAGTTTTTCAATTTAGATTTGTCTTTTCAATTTAACCATGATTATAATTAGAATTCTTCAAGTTGGAGACAGTTGGTGGCCAAGTCAATTGTAAAGATAATTTGATAATGCCTTAAACATCTTCACTACCTTTAATCATTCACTATTAGCAAATTTTAATTTTTTGTTTTGATCGGTAACAAAAAATTCCATTAAAAAGGGAACAAATATAATGAAAAGAAAGAAAAGCAACAAGAGATAAAGGAGCATTGTACCTCATACAGTGACGGCTCCACATGTAGTGCAGCTGACCACCCTAGATTGGAAAAAGTCAATGGAAAAAAAATTCGTTAAGTTATGTTTTGACGACTCTAAAAATAAAAAATAGTGACTACCCTCATGGGGCAAAGCTTCTTTTTTTTTTTTTTTTTTTGTTAAAATAGGTTTTGATAACCCTAAAAAAATAAATAGTGACCACCCTCAAAGGACTAACGTAATTTTTTAATAGAGCTTATAGAATTTACGTTTCTTTTTTAAAGTTTTGACTACCCTGATAAAAATTCCTGAAGCCGCCACTGACCTTGTAAATCATAATACATAATGATCTTTTTTCAAGGAAACAATCTATCAACCCCTTGTTCAACTAAAGCATTTGTTATAAAATTTGTCAATCTTTGCTCATGATGAAACACTACGTTAATACTTAAAGATAAAGCTCTAATCTCATTTAAAATGAATTGAAACTTCCAATGATACACTTTTTGGTTTAGTTAAATCATTCACTATTAGCAAATTTAATAACAAATTGTTTAAAAAAGAATTTTACATAGATTTAACAAACAGGTTGTAAAGGATGGACCCATGCCATAAAGCATGGACCTTGCCTTAGTAAATTAACGGAAAATGCCTTCCATCTTTTCCACCGCTCATTTTCTTTTCAGGGTAAACTTGAAATGCATATCTAAGGGTGATCATGCACGTACGGAGCCAACCAGGGGGCCGTCGAAACCCGGCCCACATTGAGTTGGACTTGGGCTATGTTTTAGCGTCTGTGGGTATACTGGCGTTGGATGTTTGGTCCATCTGTTCTATAGTGCTAGGCTAGGCTAATATTATTAGTGGCACGGCTCAGCCGAACCTGACTTATTCCAGATAGAGATATTTGCATTGCAAATGCCCTGGTTCCATGGACTGAATCCAGACCTTAAAATTTGGCCCGTTAAGTAAATGGGACGGTTAGGAAAAGCAGCAGTGCACCCAGGTTTTCGTTCGAGGAGTGCGTTGGTAGTTAGGTTTTGGGGGCAAACCTAGGATTTTCATGTAGATTTTGAAGATGAACCCATAATTTTTATTGAATTTTTTGAAATGGACCGAGAATATTCATATAGATTTTGAAAACGCACTGCAATTTGATGGGTGCAACCAGACCCACATGACATAACCTAGGTCTACCCTTGAAGACAAGCTTTGTTACAGCTTGACTTGTCTCTAAACACACACCCCTACCAATTTGGTCAAGCGAGCAATATTATCCACCGTTAATTAAATCCAAAAAGGTCATTCTATATCTACCGTTTAATTAAACACAAAATAATTTCATTTTATAATTATGGAACCTTTATACATTAAATAAAGCAGTTAGAATTATCTCAGCCATATTAGGTCTTAAACTGACTTGAAAATGACACGCTCTAAGATATCCTCCATGCAGGACTGATATCAATTATGAACCACATGCAAAAGGCATATTTAATTTTCGTTTAGCTTTATGCAGTTATGAATGATCATATTTTGTTGCATGTTATTGAAAAGTATTTCGGTGGCCTTTCCTAACACAAAGGTTTTGGTCACATTGGTTGGGTGAAGAAATTTAATATGGTACTAGAAACAATCGGCAGGGAGTTCAAATTATAGGAGGAATAACTCGGCACTAAAAAAAACATGTGTCGCTAAAAGTGCGCCAATTGGGTTCGACTTGAGAGAGCGTATTCAGATGTGGGAGGAAATTTAATACATAAAAAGTGTGTATTACTGTAAGTAGTGACATCCAAATCGTACTCTTTACTAATGAAAATGTTGATACAGATGAGATTAAAAGAATCAACGTCATAATCCAAGTCGTTATTTAATATATTTTGGTATTGAGTTTGTCAAATTCCACTTTCCCGCTGATCAACCCCATCAAAAGTCATGTTCTTAAACTCCACGATCCTATATTTATCTTCTTTACTGTTTCAGTCTTCATTAAAATCAGATAGGATTGAAAACTCAAGGAGACTACTTTTCCCACGTATGTTAACTATTAAGCAATCTATTTGCATTCCTTGGATTGAAGGAACCGGGACTCTTCCAAGAACATCAATTGAAGTTATATCTTATAACATTCAAATTTTCAGGTTGCAAATAGAGTTGCAGACGTTTTTTTTTTTTAATAATATGCACTAATTTACATCACAAGAAAATTGAGATAATATAAAATATAAATAAGCAAAATAATTATTAACAATATTTTATATTTATTTATTATTTTCATTTGTTAAAACTAATTTATTTTCGAAAAAATAATTAAATCTAAATATTTCAACATTTTTGCAAGACAAATAACTGCCCAAGAATGATGATATTTGTGACAATGGTTGCAGAAACTCAAGAGGTTGGGGAGGCTCAAAACCATTTTTAGCCGACACACCTTCACCTTTTGAAATATTTGTATCAGCAATGTCAACCAAAGTATTGTATCAAATTCACCGGGAAAATGGGCTTTTGGTTTTTGAGCTTGTTTCTTTACTAAACTTTAAGAAATTCATGTCTGGACTTGTGAAAATCTCTCAGGAATGGTATTCTTAAATCCTCTTCTTGGGTGGAGAATCTGCAAATTTCATGAAGGCAGGAATTCTTCGAATTCCATATGTCATTTAAGACTTTTTAGATGGTAACAATTAGAAATCTAAATATAACATTTGCAAATTCCAAGGCAACAAAATTTCTAAAATTTTTTAATACCACAAATTTCAATTAGGAAATCTGGTAAAGAAATAGGCTCTTACGGTCATGTATCAAACAAGCATTTGTTTCTTTTTGTTTCAAAAATTTCACTAAATATGCTCTGACAAATGAATGGTATTGAAATGGACAAAATGCCCATAATAGTGCGATATTGCAAATTTTAATTTTTGTGCTATCACAACTTGACTAAAGAAAATAGAGGAAATTATTTGTAAAAATACAAAATGACAAAAGGTACAGTGCTGCACAAACAATAATCCAAAATAGGGTTAGATACCACTGCATTGTAGTATGGTTTAGCACTCCATCTTTACTGCATGGTGGGCCCACCTATTCAAAATCTGAGTCATTTATCAGCCTTTAGACCTTGTATAATGATAAACCTAAAACTTATTATTTAAATTTAGAACATCGCAACTATTAAATTAAACTCCATCTCAAACGCGTGATGAACTTGCCTTGTTATTCTCTTATTAGGATAGAAATGGAGGGAGGTACTCATGTGTGATCAATCTAAATGGTTGGCTCAATAAAAATTTCTTTAAAAACTTAGGTACAATAAATACTATGTGTCCTAAGGCTGATGAATGGTTCGAATTTTGAAGAGGTGGGCCCACCATGTACTAAAGATGAGGTGTTGCACCATACTACAACGCAGCGGTGCTGCAGTGTAGCCATGCCCTCCAAAGTAATACAATAAAGAGGTTAGCTGTGATACTTTATGTGCGTGCTGTTGGTTTATTACTTGAAAGGGATTCATATCAGTAGTGACACATGTGTCCAATATGGTTTTTCCCCTTTTGGTAACAGATGGAAAGCCTTGACATTTTTTAACATCTTGAATGTATTGATTATATGGTCAAGTGCCATCAAATGCAATGGGATCCGTTTGAATTTGTAATCTCAAATAGTTAGCTGATATTACAATGAATCATAATTTATCAAAGAATCTATCATTTTTTATTTGAGATAAGTCAGTGCACCTATAGCATATAGATAAAATAATATTGGGAATGGTACTTCGTACCTAATTTATATACTGTACAACTGGGCACACATGTAAATGGAACCATCGCACAACTACTACCAATCATCGCACTCACCCCGATTGGACATAAATTGAAGTGGGCTCAACAGACTGAGTGCATATTTACTCTTGCCATATGGTACACACCCACACACCTCCCACATTAAAAGCCTAAAACTAGAGATTGATCGATGACCCTCACTACTGAGCTAACATCTCTCTTTTATCAGCTGGGAATCTAAAGCTTATGATTCCTCCTAATTTGTCAGTTAAGATATTCTTATTATCAATCTTAGGTGACTGGAGCAGCACACCGGTTTAATTAACGAATGCTTATGATTACTCATTTGTTGATAGATGTTCTTAATTATTTCTCTCTTCCATGAGACGGTCAGCCTTCTTTTGTCGTTCAAAATAGCATGCGTGCTAGCATCTGTCTATTTTTAACATTGCAAATAAATTCACGAAATGCATGGGGCTCCAGAAGGAAGTATGATTACATGGATGGTTTAATTAATAGATGAGGGTGAAAAAAAGTTCAAATGTGTCATGACCCGAGCCCAAGAAATTGGGGATTAGGGTTATCCCAATCAGTGATACACGTACTTTCGTGCAATTCACATTTGGATCAGAGTATGAATGGAATTACACAAGGGATATTCACATGCTTACACATGTAAAGTGCTGAACGGATCATCTGTCTAAGCATTCAATGCATAGAAATCTATTAATATCGCCTGTAATTTTTCTTCACTTTTCATTGAACAGTTCAGCAATATCATTACAACCATGGAACAGTCCAAAACGTAATATTAAAAGAGCATAAGATTAATAAATTAGTTCTACATATTACATATACAACCTAAACCTGATGTGCACATGCATGTGAAGAGATCAAAGATAACATTCTACGTAGAACATTGAAGTACAAGAAATCAAGGAACATTTGCAGAAGAAACAAAACATGCAACTAATGGTTTATATAGATACAAATGCTACAAGTCCTCAAAAACCCCAATATGTACAATTCTAAAGATACTAGTGAGTCGCTCTCGGCATAAGGATCGGTCAGCAAGCTTCTGCTGTCCACCTGTTATCACCTAAAGGAACCATGCGGTCTCTTTTTACGATTCCTGGGTCTGTGCTAGACCGGATTTGGGATTTGAACCTGTAACACCATTAGACAACTTGTGAATATGATTATTCAGCAAAGCATAAATAAAATTAAGGTAATACGCGTTGTGTCTAAAAGACGTAATGACATGTGATCATTAGAGGTCAAGGTAGTACACTAGGCATATCATGCATTTGAAATAAGCATACTATAAGAATCAATAAGTGAAATACATACTATTTGGCTACTACATTTGCCATATCCTCTCTTTAGGGATCTATGCATTGAAAACAAAATCATCCGAGTTAGGGTACACATGGGTCTCTAGTTCTTGGAGTCCGGAAGCCCCAAAACAAGAGCACACTGCAGTGGCAACAAACATGCTATGTCAAAGTCAACCCCGCTGGTATCATAAGGCTGAGGCTGAGTAGAGCCAGACCATTTCGATTTATTCATATATTTGAATTTGAGTAAAACATGCAATTCATTCATTGAGTGAGAACAATACCAAATTGTATATGTTCAATTTATTCGTGCTATACGTTCATACTTAAGTCGATGTCAATAGTCAATGTAAATTGAATATCAAGAATATCAAGGACGTATCAAGTAGATCTAATGCATATAATATTGGAAGATTCGAAGTCAAAACATACAATAATTATTCAATTCCATTTATAAGAATGGAGGACAATAACCGTCGTCTAATATGCCATGCAATTCAATTTAATAGAATCAAAGCAGTTTTACTAGCCAACCTTAATCTAGTCATCTATTGTTTCTAACCATGCATGATAATATAGTTTTAAGTTATCCGATATACCGTTGTTTTTCTTTTGGTGTTACATTGTATTGAAAATGTATATCGAAGTCCCTTAAACCAACACCCATGGGGAAGTGCTTAACAAATGGACAACGTCACATGAATAAGTCTCAACCCTCAAGACTTTTCATAATCTTTCATTATTCCATTGGGCTGGTTATTGAGGTAATAGAATCTAATCACTAAGGTTCTACAAGGTCTCATACAATACCTACATGTCCCTAAGTTTCATTGTCTTTACAGCTTGGCCATGTGTGGCTTATGGCTTAGCTGTGGGTGATTTATGGCTCGACTGTGTGCATCTTATGGTTTAGCTGTAAATTGCACTATAACTTAGCCGTAGGCACCCAATTTTTCCTCTGCAATTACGATTGAACCGTGAATTACTCTACGGCTTGGCCATATTTGATATACGGCTAGGGTACGGTTTGGCTACAGCTTAACCTAGCACCTCTCACGGCTTAACCGTGACTTAGCCATAGAGGGATTATAAAAATTTGTGCTCTCTGGATTTCCAGTAGTAGAATACTTACGGCTTAGCCATAAGCTTCAGATTCACTGAAGCAAGTTTAGTTCGTTTTCTGTAATTTCTTACTTAAGGGCTGCAAAACACATTAACATTGATATATTTACATGAATCATAACATACCAACATGCATTCAACCAAATTTTCCTTATACTTGCCTTCAATTAAACTTTTCAAGCTATTAATCCATTTTTTGGCTCAATTTGGTTATCTTTAGATCTAATTGCCATGCATGCCAAAAATGGAAAAATAGATGAGTGCATGCAGTGATGTGAGAGTCCTCAAGACTCAACAAACCAAAAAGTCTACAAAAGAATGAGATCTTAACTTAGATAATGGCTAGGGAGCTATAGGGAGAAATTTGAGCCATATCTACAACTCCAACAAAGAAAAAAGATAGAGGAGAGCTGGAATGATGGAGTAGTGGCTTGAAATCCACCTGCAAGACCTCTCTTGTTCTCTTGATGCAATAGAAGAAGGAAAAAAATAAATAAATGGAAGAGGAACGCTACAGATGAGAATCGAGCGAGTGGGTTGTAAAACCTAGTTGACTCAATATATATAATGTGAGGTTTAAAAGAAAGTCTTTCTAGTTTGTTTTATTTTCAATATAAGTCAAATGAGGACCCAATTTAGTCAAATGATGTCTAATGCATTCGAGTCAACTACAAAAGTTAACAAGCTCAACAAGACAAACGTGATGGTGTCAATATAATATATGTATAACGTGAAATCATGAATTCTAAAATTACGAAAAATGATTTTTATCTACTTAGTAAGGTCAAACCCAACCCAACTATTTATCCATGACTTGAACTTGTCCCACTGGACTCCATAAAACTAAAATAGACGTAGTTAAGAAAAATTACATCAATTAGCTAGTAATCCCAATTAATTACTCGCTAATCAAGTTTAACTTGAGTCGGAGTGTTACAAAATGATAGTTTCAAAACGATAAATTAAAAATGTGATAATTAATGAAGACAATAGAGAGAATAGAATGAAATATGTTTTTTCATATTCCACTTTTTATATTTTCTACGCAAACAGAGAAACCATATTAATGTTGTTGTATATGCACTAAAGAGGACTTGTGAGATAACCTATTCATCCATTGAGTTGTGTGAGAGGAAACACCCTTTCCATTGGGTTGTTTTTGTTTCTCCTCAATTGCTTTAGTTTATGTAGTGATAGATCATGTTGTGTTACATTATTATATATCCAGTTATATTTGATAGTACATTATATATATATGTGGAATATTACTTTGCATCATGCCGTCACCATGTGACGATGGACAAATGTATATTTGGAAAGATTTATTCACAAAAGAGGAAAAGTCATTTATGGTAATATAAAAAAAGAAGAATCTTCATATGTAAAGAGGAAAATCTGTCATTTTCGCTCCTATATATATAGTAACATTCTCTCATTATATATATTAAAGCTCTAAAAATGAAGGCTTCTGGAGGGTGTCATATCAGTACCCCTTTTTTTTAGAGCACCACATCAACTTCTAAAATATTAATGTCAATATCAAGAAATAATTTTTCTTATCCCTAAAATCTCTCCTTCTCTCCCCCCTTTCTTATCCCTAAAATCTTTCCCTCTTTTTCCACCATTTTTCTAAACATCAATTCCTTAAATCTTCACGCAACTGGAATGGGGCTTACATAAAGTTGGCCCATCCTACAATTATGATCTCTCCAAAGAAGCATTGATTATGATTAGCTTTTATATTGAATTAGGAAAGCACAACTAGAGAAAGAATAGGCATCTGTACGTTTCTTGGTCTTCAAGAATCACAATACTGGCATACACGTCATATGCTTCTACCGATCAAAGCCGTTCATCTGCTTAGTCCTACAATGGACGGACCACAACCCAAGACCCATGATCATTGTTCAAATCCAACCAATAAAGTACACTTGAACCAAATTACCATTCATCAATATGTCCTATTCATTGCTAATACCAATAAAATACCCAAAAAAGACACTTGCTAACATCTTCACGCATCCAATTGCCTCAGGGAAAGCACCCAATGCGCAAAACCTTGTCTTGTGATTTTCCTCTTTTGACACAAGAACTGTTTATCATGGGATAATAATCCGATCCCATTATGTTTGCAATTTCAATTAAGATAGAAATTGAATTCCTAAAATAACAAATAAACCCATGACGAGCATTAACTTTGCAAGATTGCAACTTGGATATTTAGAGTCTTGATTAATTGATAGCCATCCACAAGAGGTAACTCTTCTTATTCTTATTCTTTTTCCTTTTCTTCTTGCTTATGGAAAGATTCTTCATAATTTAAAGTTGCAACTTGGTTATCTATATTCTTGATTCATTGGCAGCCATACACAAGGTAACTCTTCCTTCTTCTTTTTTCTTTTTTTTTTCTTTTCTTATTGCTGTTAGAAAGATTCTTTATATTTTTGCAACTAGGGTATTTAGAGTCTTCAGTCATTTGCAACCATCCACAAAAGATAACACTTCATTCTTCTTCTTCTTCTTCTTCTTCTTTTTTTCCTTTTATTCTTGCTTTTAAAAAGATTCTTTATTGCTCACGTTGCAACTTGGCTATCTATATTCTTAGTTCATTGGCAACAATCCACCACAAGAGGTAACTCTTCCTTCTTCTTCTTTTTCTTTTTTTTTTCCCCCTTTTATTCTTGTTGTTAGAAAGATTTTTTATTGTTCACAGTTGCAACTTGGGTATCTATATTCTTGGTTCATTGGCCACTATCTAGAAGAGGTAATTCTTTCTTCTTCCTTTTTTATTTTTTCTTTTCGTTCTTGCTGTTAAGAAAGATTTAATTTTTTAAAGTTGCATTTGTAAGATTGCAACTTGGGTATTTAGAGTCTTGATTGATTGGCAGCCATCCACAAGAGGTAACTCTTCCTTCTTCTTCTTTTTCATTTTCCTTTTCTTCTTGCTGTTGGAAAGATTCTTTATAGTTCAAAGTTGCAACTTGGATATCTACATTCTTGATTAATTGGCAGCCATGCATGAGGTAACTCTTCCTTCTTCTTTTTTCGTTTTTTTTTTCTTTTCTTATTATTGTTAGAAAGATTCTTTATAGTTTTGCAACTTGGGTATTCAGCAGTCATTTGCAACCATCCACAAGAGGGAACTCTTCCTTCTTCTTCTTCACAACTGTTATCCTTGAGTATACAAGTTTAGGAGATTTTGTCAAGAGTTTTTTTCAGATACTTAATAATGATTCTATTTACAAAAGAACTAAATTTTCATTAAAGCGCTACGTCACCATCCCATTGGCATTGTATTCCTAGCTAGTAAGTTTTAAGATTTTACTGTAGCGCAGAAAACTAATTTAACACACTTAAAATTCTATAATCTATCTCCCTCCAGTTTTACTATTTAAGTACCAAATCTGTATTAATGTCTTACTTCAGAAATGAAAGTGGTATGATATTGAGATATAAGGGTATCAATTAAAAATATGTGTTCATTAGAATACTCACTAATAGCACATTTTGAGAATACTATATTTTAATGGGCTAAACACGGGCCTTTTATTTTGATACTAAATGAAAAAAATAAATAAATTCAAAAAGACAAATATACCATTGCTAATTTTTAAGATTAATTTTATAAATCCAATTTTAGTTTATAAATAAGCCAATAAGCTTGTGCCTAACAATTACATTTTAGATAACCCTACTATTTTAGGGTTATATAATATGTTATTATTATATAATGATAATATAAGCAAACTTTATACTAAAAATAATATCAATAATTCTATATCAAGATTATTTTAACCTTCCATCAGATTCCTCTAAAAAATAATATATTGATATTTTCCAATTTATTATTATCAGTACATTGATATTTTCATATTTATTATCATTTGTACTTTTCCATATTTAAGATAATAACTTCTAAAATGGGGATCTTTTGGTTTTTTCATTTACTATATAGTGAACAAAATTAAATTAATTATCACAAAACTAATAAATGCACCTACATTTTTCTTCATTATATATATCATGCATTGAGTGACTCCTAACATTTTATTAATAGGTTGAAATATTTATGCTTTTATTTTTTTATCTACATGTTGCTTTTTCAGTCATTCACTAATTACCTTTATTGATAGATAAACATCACATTTTCATTTACTTCAAGCGAATATGGTATATAAAAAACAAACTGACTTATGCAAAATCGCAAGGCTACACTGAATGATGAAGTTGAGACATTTACATTCATTGGAACAAAAATACAGATAATATTCAATAACATGTGTTGAATATTCAAATACAAGTTCAACTGCTGAATCTTTGTCTTTGACTATGAGCAGTACCTACCTACAGGTATAATATTAAATAGATTATGCATAAGATAATAATTATGATATTTATCATAAGTAACTTATGTCAAACACATTTGATTTTTACATTTATTTTTATTCTAATTTATAGATTTATAAATTATCTTTTTTCTTAAATTATAAATTAAAAAAAACGAGAATTATATACTAGAATTTTATTTATAAATTGTTTAAGTTTCATTTTTCGTCTTCTTTATATTTTGTTAAATAAATTTAAGAATGATTAATAAATAGTCATTTTCATTTTAATATTATCCTTCTCAATAATACGCATAAAAATTTAATATATTGTAACTTTTGGGCATGAGCTTAGCACAGGCCTTTGTGCTAGTATATATATATATATATATGAAGAATGTTAATATGCATCATTCCCTTACTATAGGGTGATTGATGCTTACATGGCTTTTCTTATTTGTATTTGAACATTCTTCTTTTTCATAAGCTTTTTGTCTTTTGCACATTAATATATTCAAATATGAAAGTGTCCTACACTATAGGGTGAGGGATAAATGCATATTAATATTCTCCTATATATATACATCTATATATATAGATAAAGAGATTAATTCTCAAAAATTCCTTATTTAAAGGGAGAGTTTTTGCCCCTTCTGACATGTTCAATGAAAATCTGCCACCTCACGAGTACAAAGCAAAAGAATAGGGGATAGTTAATTTTAAAGAAATAATAATTAAGTTGGAAGGTTAGCTATTTTTTAGGATGAGATTGAAAATAAATAAAATGGTTGTATTTGTATATTATTTTTTATTAGTGGGTCCACTGAATTCCACTTACACAGCTTATCGTGTTTGTATATGGCATCTTACATTGGGTCATGGCATCATTGTAGAAAAAGCTTTAAAAATCATAATCTGATGAAAGTGGGTGTCTTTTTATAAAATTTAGTGATAGACATAATATGATGGATAATGCTATCTAACCAATTTTATTTGTATTCATCCATTTTGTATTGACTCATATAATTCCCTAGTAAAGATGGGCATGGCATTCCCTGATTCATATTTAAATAGGTAGGTCATATCGTATGGCCCACAAATTGGCATGAAATGAGAGCCTCACATTTGGAGCTTATGATTTACAATATATGATTCCCAGCAATGAAAACGAAGGGCCAGCTTCATGCATCTTGTTGGTTGTGATTGAAATACTCTAATTTTTAAGGGGGAAGGGGATTAGGTAGTAAGCTTGTTTTTAGGAGGTTGACATTGGATAAAAAAAATATTGATGGACATAGCGTTTCAGACACAGTTGTCAATTTCGTTTCGGTCAAGATTTCGGTTTAATCTTTAAGATGAAGTATTTTGGTATTTTGGCAAAACTTTTTGAAATTGTCAAAAATAAAAAGTATATATACATATATGTTAAAACAAATAGAAGACTAAAAATGGAATATAAATTATGCATGTTCCTTGATATGAATATTGAAAAGGAAATTAAAAAATTAGTAAAAATTATGTTGCAAACCAAAATGGGTTGAAATAGACTGTAATAGGCAACTGAAATTGGACTTAAATTGACCAAATTGACCAAAATGGATTGGAATTCAAGCTGAAATCTTTTTATCCCCATTATGTTTTGGCCAAATGATCGGAACAAAAAATCCCAGCTATTTTGGCCGGAGTAAAATGGAATTGACTACTATGGTTTAGGTATCTTAAGTAAATGCTTATGTCAACATGCATCGTGTTTTTTCTCCCTAAGATTAATTAGGAATGAGCATCTTGCGATAAATGGCATGTCCCTTAAGAAGGAGAAAAAAAATATAAAGGAGATCTAAGCTATCTAAAGAGGGGACAAAAGTAGAAAATAAATATGATTAGGATAACTCTACCTCTACCTCAGCCATCTCTTTCTTCTCTAATTCGTTGGATAGAGGGGGCATAAATGACATGTCTCTTTTCTTAGGAGGAGAAAAAAATAGGCCGTTGGTTATGATGACATGAAATATTAACACAACATTTACATGCTGATGTTTCAATACCAAAGTTAATTATCATTTCATTTTGTAAAGGCACAACCATTTTCTTAAGCTAATCATGATGTTGACACGTAAGCATATAAATCTTTTTTACTAATATTTTATGTCACCATAGCATAACTGAAAAAACAGAAAAAGGAATCTAAGCCATTTAAAGAGGGAGAAAAAGTAGAAAATAAATACGATTAGGATAATTCTACCTCCACCTCAGCAATCGTTTTCTTCTTTAATTCGTTGGATAGAGGGGAGTTTTCCTTATAAAAGCGTCTGGCGTTTTCTAGCATCCTCTATATCACTAATTTAAACAACGTTGCAATAATAATCACCTTCAATAATTATCTTACAGGCGCCATATCTAAAACCGTTGAGATAATGTGCGATTACTGTCAACTTTTGCACGAACAATTGGAGGGACTGGCGGGTCGTGAAGGGCTGAAATTAAGCTGTATTTAGGGGGCTGTTATTATCTCACTATTTTGATGATCCAACTCTCACACTTTTCTAAGGGAGTCACACCTATACCATGACTAAAAATCCAACGGCTGGTCCACCATGTTCCCTCTCGGACGATCCGGATCATCTGTGACCCTCTAAAATTCATCAATGTGGTCAGTTGACATGACTGCCAGCATTTGCCAAATGAGTACTCAAGTCAGGCCAGTATTCTAAAAAAGCAAAGTCAGTTCGGTAAATAACTTAAACTAGTTATAGCAACTTTCAAAATGGGAATGAGAAAGAAATAGAAACAATGTTTACCAATTGTCACAGCTCACCATCTTGAGAAAGATAAAATTTCAAAATCTTGAATTTCTCAAAGTAGTTTCATCAAAATCAACCAGATCATCATGAAACACATTCAAAAATAAATCTAGCAAGAGAGATTTAAATTAGATTTTCATATAATCTAGACAAAAAAAATGTCTCAATCATACCATGACCTCTACATTATGGAGGGACTGTAATTATCTTACATTTGCTCCTAAAATGTCCTCTTTCATAGAGGACACTCCTAGTCAAAGCGGTAGTCATCATTCTTACAAAACCTTTAATCTCATGATTCATCACCCAATGGTGGCCCATGTCTCTTTGTATTTACTTGTGGGCTATGGCATGTGCACAGTGCACCATTAGGGGTGTAACATAGGCCACCCAAGTCCAAGCGAAAGTCCACAATGATTGATGGACATCAAAACCCAAATTGGTCTAGTATGTGGGCTTACATCTGTTCCTTCTAAGTCCAATATATTGGGGCCATGCTCCGGCTTGGTCTTGACACTTTAGGTTCCGTCTTGTGGCTCATCTTCGGGCTCGACTGCATGCAATGTGGGCCAGACTTGGATAAGGTCCACAATCCATATCGGCCCAATCGTAGGGGCAATCGCTAATTTTACATGCGATTTAGTAGTCCGCGGCCTACTGAGAAATTAGTTTATTATTGACTTTCTTGTTTCCTGCTTAGTTTCTTCCATTGAATCTGTGTAACCGGGCAAGTCTTTCTCTTTCTCTCTCTCTCTCTCTCTCTCACACAAAATTTCTTACTTTCAGCTGCTTCTCTTTTGCTCAATACCTTGTAAAACCTCTGCAAAATCTCGGGTGACAGAAAGATCTGGAGATCTTCCATCCTTTGCTGGTTTGTGCTCACTACTATGCACCATGAATATACTGTAGATTTGACTGTTCCTAGTGTTTGAACACTTCTCTGCTTTCAATTCATGCTTGGTTCCATTGGGTTTGCTTTTATAGTACTTGGGGTAGTTTTCTTTCCAGTTCTCTGCTAGTTGGTATCTCTGAATCGTGTTGCCTTTTTCAGTTTTTGTTTAATTTCTTAAAGAAAAGGAGAGAAAACCTCGTCTTTTTCTTATGTTTTGTTCTCCCTTCCCTTTTTTGATGGAAAGATTTCTTCTTTCATGTGGGTCTCTTCTTTCTGTTGTTTTTGTGATATTGAAGTAACATTTTCTGGGCCTCTGTGCGTCTTAGAGATGCATTCCCTTCTCTCTTTCTCTCTTTCTTCTTCTTTAATTTTTAATCCTCTATTTTATTTGGTTTTCTATGTGGACTCATTGTAGGTCGTTTTTTTTTAAGTTTATTATCAGATTATTTTCTTTTAAATTTTATAGATTGATTCTTCATGTTAATTGCACATTCCTTTGCTTGTCTTTTTGTGGGATTTTAACCATTGGTTTTTCTCTTAAATAAGAAAAACTTGTTCTTTTGTATTCCTTTTAGTTTATTGATTCTACCAATGATGTGGGTTTTCTTCAGATTAGCTTGTATGTTGTTATTATTATTAAATCTTTGTTGGATGTCTTTGACTGTTCCTGTAATTTTATGTTTGTTTTAGTATTTTTTTCATTATTGCTGCTGTTACTATTATTATCATCATCACCATAATCATCATTCTCATTAGTATTTTATTGTACTTTTTTATGTGGGTTAGTTTTTGTATTGATTGCAGATCAGATAATGCCTTCCCCTGCTACAACTTGAACAATATGAGAGGATCCATTGGCTCATTGTCCAGTCCTCTTGAAGCCAGGCATCGCATAGCTGGATCTCTGTAAGCTTATTTCTTGATTCATTTCCCCACCATGCTTATAGTCATTCATTTTGATTGCTTTGTTTTGTGATTTCCATAACTAACCCCACTTAATATTGTGCTGTATGATAACAAAGTTCAAAAGATTGGCGTTGGCTGCAGTCTGTTTTGAATGAGGTTTCAAGGGTGTTTCCGTTAACTGTTTGTTTTGACTGTAGTTGAGATTTACTTGGGGACAATTGGGGTGAATTTGTACTGTATGATAACAAAGTTCAAAAGATTGGTGTTGCTGCAGTCTGTTTTGAATGAAGTTTCAAGGATGTTTCCGTCAACTGTTTGTTTTGACTGTAGTTGAGGTTTACTTGGGGACAATTGGGGTGAATTTGTTTGTGTGAGTTTTTGAAAAATTGGATGTACTCAGAGGAGTAGGGAAAATGAAGTGATTTCCTTTTCCTTGTCTGGTTGAAGGAAGTTGACCTTGATTAGATTTCTGGATATTTCTTGAAGAATTGATGGATTTGAAACAAGGTCTCAAGCTTACCTTTCTATGTCACTTTTGGGTCCATAATCATGTTTCGTAAGGGTTTATGATGGATTTCTTGTGGTTTTTATACTCAGGAATGCTGAGTGGATGCAGATGAAAAATAGATTTCTGCAATTTGCATTGTACCAACTGATAGCATATTTAGGTAGTTGTTATAGTGAGTACTTGAGTGAGGCTTGCTTTTAAAGTCTACATTTCATGCGACATGCATCATCATTTTCATCATCAAAGCCTTGTCACAACTATGTTGGGGTCCGCTACATGAATTATATTTCTCCATTCCAGTTTGTCACGGAATGTTGTTATCTCTTAATTTATGTTTGCATTGTGACAAAATTTGACATTTACTATCAACCTGCCTAATGCAATCCTCCTTTTTCTAGGATTGGAACCAATAGTAAAACCGGCGAAGTTTTTAAGAATATATCGTGCCCATATATATATATATTTGTGTTGATAATGATATATCTTCAATGTTTGTGTGTTTCTTTGTTTCATATTAAATCACTTCTTTACGATTAAATCTGTTTGATCATGCACGATATAAAAGCTTGTCAAACACTAGTAGTAAAGAAAAGAAAAGTGCTTTTTATGCTTTTTTGTGAAAATAGAATCAATATTCCTAGTGTGTCATAAGGAAAGTTCTCTCTCTCTCTCTCTCTCTCTCTCTCTCTCTCTCTCTCTGGGAGAGAACTTGAACTTACGCACACAATCTCACTTTTATAACCTGTTTGTTTGCATGAGGGGTGAAATGGAATAAAGTTTTGTGGCCAAATCAAGAGAAAGGGAGAGAAGAGGGAGTTAAGGGCAAAAAGGACAAAAATTCTCTCCTTCCCCTTTCGTCATTTAGTGCCTTTTAAGAGAACCCTTTTTTTGTCATTTAGTGCCTTTTTTGGGACAAGAATTCTCTCATCCCCTTTTTGTTAGTTAGTGCTTTTTAAGAGTATTTTTTTTATCATTTAGTGCCTTTTTAGGGTACTTTTTTTTTCATTTATTACCTTTACTTTCAACCCCTTCATCCTACTTTTTCTCTTGATTTGGCCACGTAATTTTGTTTTAGTTCACCCCACATGCAAACCAACAGGCCGTTTTTGGTGTCTCTAACCAGCTGGGGACATAAGTGCAGAAATTCAGTTGTTTGTTGAATTAATCCATTATTCCATCATAACTTACTGGCTGTGGGTTAGTTATTGGCCGCTTTATGAATTTTCTTTATGTTAAAATCTGCATCAGAGTATATAGATTCAGATTTGGTAATTTTGGCTAGTTTATGTATAAGCATGGTTTGAGACAATTGGTTATTTGTGTCTAATCTGAGTTCAGTCCTTTCCGACCTAATTTGCATTAAAATTTTCATTGCTTTACATGATTCTATAGCTCCTTATGCCTTTGCTGTTCTTATCATCTGAAATTAACAGAATGTTTGCCTTTAGGTGAAAGCATTTTTGTAGTTTAGCCCACAATATCTTGCTTCAACAATGTACTGTCTGTTATCTTAAGTAATATCTTACAATTTGATTCCTTACCACTTGCATGTCTCATTAGTCATCATTGATTTGGTTCTTGGTTGCTTGGTCCAGTGATGACAATAGCAGACGATCTCAAAGAAGTAAAGATTTTAAGGATGTTGATAAGGCTTTCAACACTTCCATCCAAGATAGGAGCTCAAGCTGCAAATTTCTTTCTTTGAAGCTTGTCTTAGTAATTATTATATGTGGCACTTTCATAACATTGTTACACTCTCCGGCACTGTATGAGAATGAGTATGTCACACAGTTTGTTTATGAGCATGCTTTGTTTCTATCTAAATTATATTGCTTTCATTCATCTCATATGTTTTCCCTTGTTTAACACAACTAAGAAATTGAACTAGGTAGATGACTTTGATTGTTGGTGACTTCCAATGACCATGTGTTAAATTTCTCTTTTCCTTTTCCAAATTCTTCACAAATGGTGTTGTGATTTTGGGAAGGTACAGCACATCGACAGCCAGTCACGTTTTATATGAGGAAATAATTGAATTATCATCATTGTCAATTCTATCCGAGGAAATGACCAAAGTACACAATTAATAAAAAGTAACATAAATTTCTCCACCTTGTTAAATTCCTGAATTCCCCTGAACAAGTTATAAACTCATCCTGATAAACCTCTATTTCATAGACTTCTCATTGTGTGCCCCCTGTTTTTTGTCCTACTGTATTTTGCACAAGGATGTGCTAAGACAATCGCATATGCAGGTCACTTGTTGATGTGGGGTGGATATGGGAGAGGAATGCTGTGGATTCACGCTATATTTCTCATTTAGATGTTAATTGGGCTGAAATTTCAAAAATTGTTCGTCAACTATCTGATGGTTTAAAAGGACGGGTGCAAATAGGCTTACTAAATTTCAATAGTAGTGAGATCAGCCATTGGCAGCAGTCCTTACACAACGCAGAACCTGCTGTAATAAGTCTAGAGCATGCCAACAATGATATTACTTGGGAAGTTCTGTATCCTGAATGGATTGATGAGGAAGAAGAATCAGAAGTGCCAGTTTGTCCTTCTCTACCTGAGCCAAAGGTTCCAAAAGGAGTGCAGCTTGATCTTATTGCTGTGAAGATGCCTTGTCGTCGTGGGTCAAGTAACTGGTCAAGAGACATTGCACGCCTGCATCTTCAGCTTGCGGCTGCAAAGCTTGCAACTTCTACAAAGAGGCACATGGTGCATGTGCTTTTTGTTACGGAGTGCTTTCCTATTCCAAATCTCTTCACATGCAAGGAACTTATTGTACATAAAGAACATATATGGCTGTACAAACCTAACTTGACAGCAATGAGAGAAAAGCTCCGGTTACCAGTTGGATCCTGTGAACTTTCAGTCCCACTGAAAGCAAAAGGTTAGTATTTTTCCTTCCCTTCCACCTTCTAAAAGTAGACTCAGGCATCCACTATATTAGTAGTAGGTTGGAAATGTAGTATGTAAAATCATACGATTCATGATACAAATCATAGTATTCATATTAGGTATCAAATCGCAATTCATGAAAAGAGGAGAGAGAGAGAGAGAGAGAGAGAGAGAGAGAGAGAGAGAGAGAGAGAGAGAGAGAGAGAGAGAGAGTTGAATATGTTGACAACCATTTACTCTAAAAGCTTAAGCTAATAGAGAATAGTGTAACAATGTATATTAATGTAACAATCTAAAATCATACTCATACTTTGATTGTTATTATTATTATTATTATTATTATTATTATTATTATATTTGACATGTTCACATATTAATTTTTGTTATACAGTAAATTGGGTCCTCTTCTACTACTTTACACGTTCTTAAAGAGTTGGGAGAGAAGTAGATTCTGGGTTTTTTTAATGATCAACTTTGCATTTTTTAACATATCCTTATGGTCATTTATTAGATTAAATTAGCATTATTCCCTACATGATTCTACATCAAAATGGAAACTGTAGAGGTATTTTGCACAAGGTTTGGTCTAAATTAGAGCTTTTTTCCCCAATTTGAACGCTATGTATAGTGTGTACTCTGCATTGGTTATACAGTGTTAGTGTTGATGCGTGCCTTATATGGGAACTATAAGCTATATTACTTTTCTTTCTTGTCATCTGTAAACATATTTACATGTATGTCTATTGGGTTTTTCATATGATATTATCGTCATACATACATGCATACCTATATGAGGGATGCTCCACGGTGCCCGGGCATTTTCAGAGAGCAATGCCCCCATGCATTGACCGATGAGATAAGAATGACATGTACGTGCATTGATTTTGGTTTGATTGAAGTTGGCATAAAATAAAGGAAATAAGATAGGAAACAACTAATTTTAACGAACAGAAGTTTAATGGTTTGAACTGATCCCTCAGTTTTCTCCCTAGTTCATTTTTTTAATTTTATTAAATGTCACAAAGAGCAAGAAGCCATCTTCAAACCAACAATAGGGATAAACAATTAGTGGGGACCACTTATGAAAAAATCCAATCCGTTCGAAATAAATCCCCTTATCTTTTAGAGGCTCTATCTAAATTTTACTCAGATAGGAGTTGGACCAACTATTAGACTGAACACTGTAAAAAATTTTGATTTTCATAATCCAACGGTGGGACCAATTCCTATTTAAGTGACATTTTGTGGGGGTCCATAAAATATTTGGACAATCATTTTGATTGCTTTGGATCTTTCATAGGTGTGCCTCATCTTGGAACCTCACTAAGTCATGAGGGATTCTCCAAAATAAATTGCATTGTAATATTATGGACATTTTGAAAGAAAGTAAAAATAACACAAACGACTCTCAGAGAGCTGGTATTGTTTTTGGGTTTTGATGGAATTTAATGCTTTTTGGTAGTGGGTTTCTTTTGTGGCTGACATTCTTTGGATATGATGAGGAGGGCAAAAACGCCCCTACTCAAATGGCGGATTTTAGACGATTTTTGTGTGTATATAAATATGTATATATATATATGGGCTCTAATCCTATGAGAAGTGTTCTTACACACATACTGTGAGACACATTTTATGTGGGTCCCATTTGGGGATGGGGCCAAGGGGGGATGAAAAGATCTATGTGGGATTATCCCAAAATCAACTTTGGCCCCAATCGTATGTCCTTAACCCCTTCATCCGTGGCCTGTAAATCTAATTCATTCGCGTTGATGCACAGTCAATCCAACGGTATAGTAAATTTAGATTTGACCGAAACTTGGGGCGTGTGACTATCGGGGGGGTCCTTGTGTATTACATTGGATTATAGATGGGCCCCACAATGACTTCTCAGAAAAAAAGTGGTGAACTAGTTCTCATAGGATTATTTCCATATATATGTACATATATAGGGAATCTTCTTGTGCATATGTCCCTCACAAAAGGACCGTGCATACTCCTTCGTGGGCCCCCCTGTGGACCCCACCAAGGAATGAGACCGGGGGGATGAAAAGATCCATGAGAGACCACCTTAGATATCAAGTTTGACCCTAATCACATGTCCCTAACTCCTTTATCTATGGCCCACAAATGCATTCCATTTGGATTGGTGCACAGTTGATCCAACGGTCTAGTAAATTCGGATTTGACTGAAAATTAGTGGACATGTGCAATTCAACAGGAGGTCGTGTGTGTGGTCCATTTGGATGGACCATACATTAGGTCTCACTTAGAGTTCTCACGAAAAAAAAATGGTGAGAGACATGCACATGAATATTGTCCGTCCCTATATATATGCGTAGGGAAAGACTACTATGCATCAATCCTTCACCATAAGGTAAGGGACAATTTCGTTTTTAGACCTAACAAAGGTTAAAAAGGTGTCATGATGTGTGATGGTTTTGTCCTTTTGCACATCAATACTTTTAAAAAATGGAAGTGTCCCTCACCATAGCGTGAGGGATATATGCATAGTAGTTTTGTCCATATATATATAGGAGAATATATATGTGCCATTGTATTGATGGTACAAAAGGAAATGGATATATTTTGAACTCCTTGTCATTTTCTATAATATCTCTGAAAACTATTCCATTTAAAAAAATAAAAAAACTTGCAATCCAAGATACAATTCAACCCCTTGGATGATCTGCAATAAAAATTATGGTTTTTACAACATTGGAAATACTTTGCAATATCTGTAGAATAATGGCAAGATTCTAGTAACTTGGTCTCCATCAAATGTAGCTTAATTGGTTGGTGATTGAGCACATCAATAAATTTCCATGAATAATTTTTGTTCTTTCTCACTGCTGAAGTTCATTTCTCTTAGCTACACAATTAAATCTTCATTCATTTCTTCAAACAGATCGGGTTTACTTAGGAACTCCACGTCGGGAAGCATATGCTACTATTTTGCATTCTGCACATGTATATGTTTGTGGGGCGATTGCTGCGGCCCAGAGTATCCGCTTGGTGGGTTCTACTAGAGATCTTGTCATACTAGTTGATAAAACCATCAGTGATTATCACAGAGGGGGTCTTGAAGCAGCTGGTTGGAAAGTCAGAATGATTCAAAGGATCAGAAATCCGAAAGCTGAGCGGGATGCTTACAACGAGTGGAACTACAGCAAGTTTCGTCTCTGGCAGCTGACGGACTATGATAAGATAATATTCATTGATGCTGATCTTCTTATCCTGAGAAACATTGACTTCCTTTTTAGGATGCCTGAGATAACTGCTATTGGGAATAATGCTACACTCTTTAACTCTGGTGTAATGGTAATTGAGCCTTCGAACTGCACATTTCAGCTGTTAATGGACCACATCAATGAAATAGAGTCCTACAATGGTGGTGATCAGGGATATCTGAATGAGATCTTTACATGGTGGCATCGCATACCAAAACACATGAACTTTTTAAAGCATTTCTGGATAGGTGATGAGGAGGAGAAGAAAGAGAAGAAAATTCGTCTTTTTGGAGCTGACCCACCCATCCTTTATGTTCTTCACTTCCTGGGTAATAAGCCATGGATTTGCTTCCGGGACTACGACTGCAATTGGAATGTAGATATATTACAGGAATTTGCAAGTGACATAGCACATGCAAGATGGTGGAAAGTGCATGACACAATGCCAGACAATCTTCAGAAGTTTTGTTTGCTGAGATCAAAGCAGAAAGCAGCACTTGAGTGGGACAGGAGGCAGGCTGAAAAGGCGAACTACACAGATGGTCATTGGAGGAGGAAGATAAAGGATCCTCGGCTAAAGACCTGCTTTGAGGATTTCTGCTTCTGGGAGAGTATGCTTTGGCACTGGGGTGAAACAAATTGGACAGATAATGGCACTGTCCCTGCCACTCCTAAGATGGTTACTGCATCTCTCTCCAGTTCATAATTTATAGTCTCAACCATTTTCCAATGGATAACAAATTCAAAATATGACAGAGATTCAACCCATGATATCCAGATACTTTGTCATGGGCTACATATTCACGATAAACCCATTTAGTTTCTGGGTATCGTTATTTTCAGTGGGTTCGTTGATTTGGAGGCTGATTCATTTGCCACTTCTACATGAGTATAATTGATTCATTTATGGTTTGTCATAAAGTTTTCTTCCTCCTTCATAATCATTGGCATGTTACTTTTGTGTAATCCATGTCCAGCAGTGTCTTCCTCCATAATCATAGGCATGTTACTTTTGTGTAATCCATGTCCAGCGGTGTTTTAACTGAAACCATGGATCTTGCTCATGCATACGCAGTACATTCTGTATTATACTGGATCAGTTTGATGCTTTCTATTTATCCAATGCACTGAAACGTTGTCTTTGTAGTTTGGACCATTCCTAACAGTTTCACTCAAAGGTTCTCCAGGGGAGATTGAAATTCTTCTCCATTTTTTTTTTTGAAATAATACACTTAAAGTTAATGGATAAAACGTTAATAAATGCCTTCTTTAGTCAAACTGACATGGCCTGTCCGAGACATGATCTACCAGTGCACATGGATACAAAGTGCACAATGGATGAGGACTTACGTTTTTGAGTTTCGCTGGCCACTTTAGGCAGGCATTTGGTAATAGGTTTATAATCAAGGCCTTCCAAGAAAGAGCCAGGGGTGTGCCCAGTGGGGTAGTTTTATGGTCACCTTATGCTGAGTATCAAGGAAAAGACTAGCTATGTTGGACTGCAGACTTGTGTAGAAAGAAGGGGAAAAAAAAACCATGAGTAGACTTTTTGTAACACTGTCTTGTACTGTATCATATATTCTCAAGTGTGTGTATAATGAATTTTCTATACATATGGAGATCCCCCATTCTGGGGTACTTTTACATCAGAGTGTAATGTAGTAATTCAATTGGAGGAGATGTAACACTGCCCACAGAAGAAAATTGGAAATGCTGACTGTCCTTGCACAAAGCCTCCTGCACAGCAAAACGTCTACTTTTAAAACATACACTGAAACTATAAAATCTGAACTGGTATGGATGATAATGATCTGATGTTGGACACCGGCACGTAAGTTCACAATGGAAGCCCGGATCCCTTGTTTGTTTCCCTCATGCTTCTGTGGGTGGAAGGAATAAAACTCCACACTGAGGCCCGCCTATTGAATATCCAATCTGCTCAAAATTAACAGCCTCCTGCATACGAAAAATATCTGAAGTTCACCAAAATAGGAGCTGATTGCATGGTAAGATTGGGCATATAATGAGAATGTGAGTAATGCGTATAAGTAATGTTGCAGAAGATATTGTTAATCACACCCTTGATTATATACTTAATCTTACAGCGGGATCAATTCCTCTCTTTGGTAGAGTTTGAGGGCCTTTTATTTGGAGCATCTCGGATTTTCAACAGGCAGGCCTCTGCTTTGGGTTTCCACTCTGAATAAGCTTGAGGGAGACACCCAGGGGATTCAGATATCAGACTCCCCTAATGGCCATCGTTAACCCAATCAGAATAAGCTTATAGCTTCTAACTTAATGTGACTCGGTGTCATTCACAAATAATGTGATGGTGTCCCACACAGAATCATTCCCCATCAAATACAAATATGATTTCCAGAATGCAGATGCTCATGCTCTTACAGTGATCCTGATGATATCAACTCGTCCCTTTGGATGAAATTTGCCAATGAATAAGCAGAAACATGCTCAGGTGGAATCTGACTGCTCCAATTAACCCTGGCAGAGACATTTGCCCCGGGACCCACATTCTCAAACTCACCATAATACAGTGTTGAAAGCCCGAAATCCCCATCCCATGGCATCCACCCTTCTGGACTGATGATGGCCTCCATATAAGACTGAATGAATACAGTCCTAGAATACTCCTTCCATGGTCTTCCCAGGAAGTTCTTATGCACCTTTGGATTCTGATTGTATAATGCCATGTATTCAGCTGTTCCATTGATGGTGCAATTCTGGAAAACAAAGCCTGTGGACTGGGCCGGGTCGGTTCTGCCATGGGCTGAGATGACATTGCTCTCGCCTTTCTCTGGTTCGACCAGGCGTGGAAGGATGAGGATGAGAGAGTCCTCGAAGAAGGCCGCCGAGTTGCCGAATATGAAATCGACGGTGCCGGCAATGCGGCATGACTTGTAGAGTTGGCGGAGGGAGTGGGCTAAGAGGGTGTCCTGCTGGCCCAGGAACTCGCAGTTGTAGAAAAGGGAGAGGTCGCTGTCGGATCTGAATGCCAGTGCTTGGTACATGATTGGGCCCGCAGTGTTCTGGATCGTAAGATCGCGGGCCATGAATCCATCACCCAGGACAGCTTCATACGTGGATACAAAATGCCATAAGATTAAAAAAAAAAGGAGACTTGATGAAAAGTAAAGTTTTTGGGGGCCCACGAAATATATACACCATGCTTTCCAAAACTACCAATGATAGGGGTCTTCCATCAGCGTACAATTGTTGTGTGAGTTCTACTGTGGTTGGTCCAATAGATCGACCCATTTTTTTCTTTTTTTTACTAAGTAATTAGAATGTCAATCAAATTGAAAATGAGCCTGCATCAAGATTAATCATGCATAAATGAATGAATATGTGTTCTCTAATATGACTACCTGGACCTTCTTTTTTTTTTTTTTTCTGTTTTGAAAGACTCTCTGGACTTGATGGACATTCTCTGTTAACTGCCTTGTTCTGCTAAGATCTGATTAATCTAAGTCAGGGGTGACATCATTTTGATCAAACCTAGATCTTTCTGCACATGAATTGCCCAAATCTTAATAAATTAAGTGATATAAGTTTCAGATTGATCGACTGAACTATAGACACAAAAAATTTTCTTTTTCCACCAAAGAGTCAAATTAAAAAAAAAAAAGCTACTTTTTGGTTGACACAAACATTCATCCTGTACCCTTTGTCATGCTTTACCTCCAAATCCTGCCCCGTTATTAGTGGCCCCACCTCATGACCTTAGGGCAGGTTGATGTAAAAGGTGGGGCCCACCACTCACACCAAATATAGAGAACAAGAAAAAGAAAACTAGGAAAGAAGAAAGACCATACCCACAGTTGCAGACCCAGGTGTGGAAACGCCGACCATGCCGACGCTCAGATTCCCCGTTATAACGGTCTCTCCGATCCCATCTCCCAGAAACACCACGTTCTTCTTCTCCAACGGAACCCTAACGGTCTCCTCATAAACCCCTTCCTTTATATAGATCACGAACCGCTTCCCACCGTCCAATCCCTCTGGGCCCGCATCCACAGCGCTCTGCACCGTCGGATGGCTGCACCCCTTCTCCTTCCCATCCTTGCACACCGTTACATCCGCCTCCGTCTTTAACGGAAAACCGCCGACCCCCACAAAGCCAGAAGCCGCTCCCTTCCCGCCGCCCGGCCCATCCCCCCAAAAACCGCTTCTCTCCGTCAAAGGCGGTTTCCAGAGCCCGGTCTCGTCCCCAAACAGGTCGTAGGACACGACCATCGACAGCGCGTTGCTGGTCAACGCGGTCAAAGAGAGGAGATGCGCCATCGCGTCGTTGACCTCCCTGGTGTCGTTGACTTTCTTGAGGCCGGAGAAGCAGTCGTACTGGTAGGCCAGGGCAGCGCTCATCCAGGCCCGCGCGTCCTTGGTCATGCCACGTGGCAGGAGGTCATTGGAGGAGGAGAGGTTGAGGCGGTGCCGGGACATGCGGAGGCCTTCGAGGCAGAAGGTGGCGGAGGTGGTGAGGTTGATGTTGGTGGACCTGTCTGCGAGCGATTGGACCATGGACTGGGCGGTTTGGAGGTGCTGGGCGGAGACTTGGATGGAGGCGAGGATGATGTCGACTGGTTTTGGTGGCGCTGGGAGGTGGGCTTGGGAGAGGGAGGACTTGCAGGCGTCAGGGAATCTAGTTGCATTGCATGCTTGGAGGATTTCTGGGGGGATTGGGTCTTCGAGTAGCTGTCGGTGGAGACAGTGGGAGGCTGCAGAGGAGGAGGAGGAGGAGGAGGAGGAGATGAATGAGAAGAGGAGGAAGAAGGAGAGAAGAGAAGCCATGGAGGGTGGTGGGAAAAGGAAGGGACTTTCTGAGTGGTTGGTGTTGATTTTAATGGAGAACGGGACAATGGCCGTTTGGCGTTTAAGGGTCTTGCATGGAAGGGGTGGTTGGTGGCTATTTTCAGGATGGTTCGAATGGATGGGCAGTGGAGAGCTAGAGCTGTAGGGTATGGGTATTTTGGGAATTTGAAAGATGGAAGGCTAGGATGGTGTGATGAGGGGTGCGTGTCTTGCAGTGGGGGGCCTACTAATCGGAGTACAGCTGCCGTGGGGGCTTATCGCTGAGATCTGTTGAGAGGTTGAATCATGGATGTGCCCATCCCCATATGAAACGTGGGATGTTGGAAATTACTATGCTATGCTGAAGAAGACCGACATTATTGGGAAGATTATCCATGGCTGGACTTGTTTGTGGGTCGCTCACATATTTTTAATGGAATTTAGTTTCCTTCTCTCCTATGGACTGTATATAGGTTTTCGTAAATAACTTCCTTCTCATCATGGAGTTTTAATTTAATAAAAATTTAGAGTACCTTTGGCATCATAGGAAACCTTTTAAAATTAGTAAAATTTTCAATACACCTGGATATCTTTACAAGGAGACTTATCTCACACATAAGTTTCATAATTTTAGTAGGACCATGACATAAATGCTGAGTTTGATGAAATAAGTTGATGTTCATTGTACTAAGTTTCTCATAAACTGGTGAATGGTGACCTGGTAACGGAGGGATTGGTGCATTGTACGTTTGGAAATGGTGCCTTTTCGGTCTTCTTCCCATGTTAAATTGTCGGTGTTCAAAGACTTAGAATCCCCCATGCGCCTCCCTTGCAATTTCAAAGGACTATAACTGAATAGTGGGCCCACAATTGAAAGGTGGGGCCCACTCAAGATGACCACCAATTCCATGTTCTAGATATTTTTAAATTTTATGCAATCAGTAGTTGGTCCCACCATAAAATGAAACATATAATTATAAATGTGAGTAATGCATTTGATTAGTTCTCTATAAGCTTGTGTTCGTCACATTCTTCATCACATGTTCAATAGTGGAAAACCGGGAGATATGGGGAGTTGCAACAGCACCTTGGGTCATTTGGTGCAGCATCACCGAAGGTCTTCTTATCTATCAAACTTGAGACGGTCCTTTTGACTCTCTCGTGGCTCTCACCCACATGTTTTTATAAGCAGGGAAGTGGAACTTAGAATGCAGCCTGCCCCTTAAAATTTCAATATTTTGTAATAATTTGTTTCCTTGTGGAGTCAATTTCTAATGGAGCCAATTAAACAGTACCATTTACTGGTACAATGGAAAGGAGTTTATTTGGAATGATGAAGAGTCGCAGTTGATATGGCCCACTAAAACTTTTTGGATAGGCCCCATTTCACGTTTTCACAAACATCACGCGGAGGGGAGAGAATCTTCGACCCATGGGCAATCACAAATTAGAAAAAGCGTGCCGACAAGACTATGGGCGGACAGTGGACGCGGTTCATCTGCACTTCTGTTCTCTCGCTGCAGGAGCCGAGCTCACACGTTTGTTGCAACCAAGACAGACTAAAGAAGGTGAGCCCATCCTTTTATTATTATTTTTTAAAGCAAAAGACTTCGTACACGTGGGCCATAGCTTGGGCCATTAGAGAGAGGGACGCTATTATTTTGGTCTCCTGACCACAACATGCTCCAACATGGGAGAAATTTTAAGAGTTTAAATTTTGTGAGAGTTTATTCAGGGTGAACCCTGAGTGGACCCATTAAGGTTCGCCGCATTATCGCCTTGCTGCTGGGGCATTCAACATAAGAGCTGCCAAAGGTAAAATGGTAGATCCTAATAGTTCACCTATGGTCATCATGTAAAAAATTCTTGAGAGGATCCCAACTCAATTTCTAAATTCTCCTTGTTGGTTGAGCATTTATGTGAGTTCCAAAAAAGAAAGGAGAAGGTGGAGTGTCGAAATTTTGTTAGTGCATTTGAGATTTTTTGGATGACTTGAAAATTGCATATTCTTCTAAAGGAATATGACATTTGTAAATGTTTATAGAATATGATGTTGTGATATCATGTTAAAAAACATTTCAACTTAAAAGTTTTTTGCCAAAAATTCTAACGAAGAAACGACCCTTGGAATATAAAAACAGCATTAGCTTGATCAGTGGTCCTTGAATTTGATGGAAATGATATTTTCTTGGTCTGATCTTCTTTAGTATCTCTTCTCTTATTGTGTAAGCATTGGGTCCAGAAAGCATCTACTTAGAGAGAGAGAAAGAAGAGGGAAAACCCCTAACTAAAGATGTCTAAGTCCTACGTCAAAAACATATAAATCTTGATATAGGTATAGAAGTTCCATTTGGTCTTAAATCTACATAAAATATTTTAAGCTAAAGTGGGCAATATCTAGTGGATCATGCCTCATTTAGAGGATGATATCTAAGAACCTTTTGTCTCAGTGCTTTGTACCGACAAAAGCAACAGAACAGAAAACCAATTTCTTCTTCCCGTATTAATTAAAAGGACGGAAAACCAATCAAAATGGCTAAATTGAGTCCAGAGCCCGCAGATCAATATAGAGTAAACTCCCAATTGGTTATTTTAAAATATTTCTTCCATACCACAATTGGGCTGGTTTAAACCGATTAGTCAAAGCTGTCCACTCCACTCATTTGGCTCAGTGGCCCAGCTTTTATTGTGATCGAAACATGGAACCTCCTGTAAAAGATAAAACAACGCAGCTCTCCATCAACAAATAATGCAACCAAAGTATGTGGTCCATTATGATCTTAAAGTAGCTAGCCTTGCTGGGCGGTTGATTATTAACGTCCAGTCTATTAATTATTGGGCAGGTGATTTACAAGGCCTCTTTGTGTTCCCTGTTTTGCCATATGAGCCACCTGGCGTTAACCCTTCCAAAGTGGCCTGAACTCAGGCCAGCTTGGGCTGCCCATCTAACTGATGAGTTTTTTTACATGTCAGGGGTAAAAAGCCCAATTTCCAGCCGACTGGACAAGGTATTAATGATGATGACAAAAATAATAGTGGACAGTGTACCTCAGCCTCAATAACTGATTTTAAGGTTTTTTTTTCTTTATTATTATTGTTATTATTTTGTTATTATTGTACATGTTTGCCCTACACTGGAGACTAAAATCATACACTTCAACTTACACACCCATGTCCTAATTAGTTGAGCTACTAGTTGACTCACTGACTTTAGGGCAAGTCTTGACTGATGCTGGAGCATCTGCTCCTAAGCACATACCAACTCACTGAAGGCTCTTGTTTCCAAGCCTACATGGATTAAGCAAATAATTGGCCGAAAATCAGACATTTTCTTTTAACACCTGTTTGTTTGCATGGTATTGAATGCATAAGATTATATGATCAAATGGGCTAAACAAGGGTTATTAACAAGATGAGGGTGAAGAATTAAATATCTTGGGATTTCAATTACTAATGGTATATTTGTTTCATGTAATTGAATTTTTAGAAATTCTAAGACTTTGTTAAGTGGTTAAAATGAAGAATTAAATATGAATATCCAAAAATTGACCATCAAATTTCTTCCTAATTAATAAAATTAAATCAAGAAAAGATGGAAAATGAATACCCAGCTTATATCCTTAGTATTGACCTCTTTAATAATCCTTCAATAGAGCTTATTTGATCTTGAATTCTTATGTGTTAAATTTCTGATGCATTTCTATGCAAATGAGTAGGCCATAAAGTTGATGGTTAATTAGGCATTCATTTCTATATGCCCTTGATTCATTTTTCATTAAAGAGAGATTATTTAATGATCATTTTTTTTATATTCACATTTGTTTTTTAGTTTTATCAACTTTTAGAATTGCAGATATGGTACTAAAATTCTATAGAGTTTGATTTATGTCGGGTTGACTCATTTTACATAAAAGCAATCCTTCGAAAAGATCTTTCTTTAAACCAAATTGCCCAATAAAAATTTCAAGAAAATACACTTCATAACTAAACACAAGATCGAGAAGTTTCATATATAAATATACCTACTCGTCTATAGTAATGGAGGCTTAAACCATCATTCTAATCACTTGATCAGTGCCTGGCAAGTTTTTACCATCTAAAATTAATGCATGCCGATTCAATAATCCAATTGATTTGGATGGGTACCAAACTTGGGATCGATGACTATCTCAGAGGTCCTTGTTTTATGTTCACTTGGATAGATCATTAGTAGGGCCCCACTGGGTGTTTTAGCATGCACTGTCTACCTTATCTTGAACACTGGTGCTTCACAAAGGGATTCCCATATACATAATTAGTTTCTATTGGAGTGGAAGATATAACTTGAATGTTTTCGTACCTCTAAAAGAAGTCTGTATGCTCATTTGACCCTGAATTCCATCTCACCTCCTATCTTTCACCCCCTCAACTAGGGGTGTACATGGTTCGAATTGGATCGGATTAAGCCAAATTCGTCACCAAACCGTTACTTATGGATTGATGGTTTTATAATCTGTCACCGATTCGTTGCCCTTTAAAATCGATCCGAACTGAACCGTGGATCAATGGTTCAGATCGGTTAAATCCATTTAATCCATTGATAGTAAGTGACAAGGATTATGACTTATTATGTGCTTTGTACAGGACAGTCTAACAATGTGTTAAAAGTTACTGTATCTAAAGAACAACCATGCTTTTTCATTTCTGTCTACCACTGTGATGGAAGTCTAGCCAACAAAATGATAGCTCATGATAGATTAGTGGGTTCATCATCTAAGCCTTTTCCGTTACAAACTCAGCTTTTTGCAACATTTTGTAATCAGACCTCTAAGTAGAACATGCAGCCAACTGCATCCGTTTCATTTGCATCCAAATGAGACATTTTGATAAGTAGATCAAATCATTCACAAGAGGGAAAACATCGAATATCCATCCCTTACAAGACATCTTGTAATAGGACGAGGACTCTCTTCTTTAGACATGTAGACATTATCAGTGCGCCATACATTTTTTTTCATTTTTTCCGTTCATTAGGAGGAAAGCCAGTAGGCCTGGCAGCTATAAGAAACATTCATCCTGTAGTAAGGAACATATAGTTTTTTCATAAATGTAAAATTAGACAGCAAGTCCTTGAGTATCTTCATTTTGAGGCTCTTTGTTGCATATGTACAAATCAGTTGTTACCAGTTTCTAAGAGTTTCTATTGCATCTGATTTAGAAGGAAGGTGCCTTCAACATTATTGTGCACTTCTACCTTGAACTTCTCCTCCTTACTCCACCTCTGGAGCTTGAGTAGCATCTCAAACTTGGCAAATTCTTCAATGACCTAAAATGGAAAGGAGAACAATAAGAAAGTGTGGAGTCACGATACAGAGAGCAGATAGGAGGAAAATCAATAAGTTTACTTGGACCGATATATGTCCCGATTGTAGTCCCGATCTAAAGTGGATGGCAGCTGGTTCAAGTTGTCAATTTGGATGATAGCTGGCAGAAGTCCTGGGCACATGTGACCGTAGTAAAACAAATCAAATACAATGATAAAATTTCATTTCCTTCTCATATCTGTTTTCCCAGGAGACGAAAGAGGGAAAACGCACTGAATGATCTGGAACTTCATCCTTGATCATTCAATTCTATCTGTTTGTTGCTGCTTCATTCAATTTTATCTATTTACTGCTGTGTCTTTCATTCAGTTTTATCTGTTTCCTGTTGTTTCCTTTAATTTTATTTGTTTCCTGCTGTTTCATTCAATTCTATTTATTTGTTGCTGCTTCATTCAAATTTATCTGTTTGCTGCTGTGTCGTTCATTCAATTTTATCTGTTTGCTGCTGTTTCCTTCAACTTTATCTGTTTTCTGCTGTTTCATTCAATTCTATCTGTTTGCTGCTGCTTCATTCAAATTTATCTGTTTGCTGTTATGTCTTTCATTCAATTTTATCAGTTTGTTGCTGTTTCTTTTAATTTTGTCTATTTCCTACTTTTTCATTTAATTCTATCTGTTTGCTGCTGCTTCATTCAAATTTATCTATTTGTTGCTATGTCTTTCATTCAATTTTATCTGTTTGCTGCTGTTTCCTTTAATTTTTTCTGTTTCTTGCTGTTTCACTCAATTCTATCTATTTACTGCTGTTTCCTTCAATTTTATTTGTTTGCTGCTATGTCATTTAATTTTATCTGTTTGCTGCTGTTTCATTCAATTACAAACTCGAGCACATATTCAAACAGATAAAATCTCGAAATGGTCACACATCAAGCAGATGAAATCTAGATCTGTTAAGGGAGAGAACAGATGAAATATGGAATTCGAGAAACAAATACAAATAGATGAAATCTTGACTTTGCAACACAGTAACATAGTGTATACAGATTAAAGATCAACTAATGGACCCCTGTATATTGATTAACCAAGTGCCAAAACTATGAGAAAAATATAACTAAGTGATCATTTCGAGATTTCATCTGTTTAAATATGTGCTCGAGTTTGTAATTGAATGAAACAGCAGCAAACAGATAAAATTAAATGACATAGCAGCAAACAGATAAAATCAAAGGAAATAGCAGCAAACAAATAAAATTGAAGGAAATAGCAGTAAACAAATAAAATTGAATGAAGCAGTAGCAAACAGATAAAATTGAATGAAACAACAGAAAACAGATAAAATTGAAGGAAATAGCAGCAAACAGATAAAATTGAATGAAAGACATAGCAGCAAACAGATAAAATTGATTGAAGCAGTAGCAAACAGATAGAATTGAATGAAACAACAAGAAACAGATAAAATTGAATGAAGCAATAGCAAACAGATAGAATTGAATGAAATAGTAGGGAACAGATAAAATTGAAGGAAATAGCAGCAAACAGATACAATTGAATGAAAGACACAGCAGCAAACAAATAAATTTGAATGAAGCAGTAGCAAACATATAGAATTGAGAAAAACAGCAAGAAACAGATAAAATTAAATGAAAGACATAGCAGCAAACAGATAAAATTGATTGAAGCAGCAGCAAACAAATATAATTGAATGAAACACCAGGAAACAAATAAAATTGAATGAAGCAGCGGCAAACAGATATAATTGAATGAAACAACAGGAAACATATAAAATTGAAGGAAACAACAGCAAATAGATAAAATTGAATGAAAAACATAGCAGTAAACAGATAAAATTGAATGAAGCAGCAGCAAACAGATAGAATTGAATGAAACAACAGGAAACATATAAAATTGAAGGAAACAACAGCAAATAGATAAAATTGAATGAAAAACATAGCAGTAAACAGATAAATTTGAATGAAGCAGCAGCAAACAGATAGAATTGAATGAAACTGCAAGAAACAAATAAAATTGAAAGAAACAACAGCAAACAGATAAAATTGAATGAAAGACACAGCGTCAAACAGATAAATTTGAATGAAGCAGCAGCAAATAGATAGAATTGAATGAAACAGCAGGCAACGGATAAAATTGAAGGAAATAGCAGCAAACAGATAAAATTAAATGAAATACACAGCAGCAAACAGATAAATTTGAATGAAGCAGCAGTAAACAGATGGAATTGAATGAAATAGTAGGAAACAGATAAAATTGAAGGAAATAACAGCAAACAGATAAAATTAAGGGGTTTTTTTTATACCCCTTAATTGCTTTCCTATCAAGCAGCCTTTGCTAAAGAAAAGTATTTGTTTTCTAATCAAGTAAAGCACATGCAAAACATATCATTTTATGCAGCAAGAAAATGGTTAAAAGACACTAAGAATATTAGTTGTGCACCAATGCAGGTACACCAAAATCCAAATTAAAACAGCCCTTGAAAATGAGATGATAGAATGAGTTGCCAATAGAAACACAAATTACAATCCAAAATAAAAATACAAATCATAAATATGTCTCCATTGTCTTCACTTTCAACATAATTAAAAACACACAAAAAAAAAACCTAAAACCATTGCAATAGTAGCAATTCAACAGCAACTTCAACTTCACCTTTGAGAGCAACTTGAATGACCTAGCAACATTAAGTACTATATTAGCATAATTTAATAAAACATGGTGGACTATGAAAACATAATTTATAAGAATAAATATACCTAAGTCCAGAATATCCAGAGCAACAAACTCCTCCATAATTTCTTCCACATCAGGTTTTGATGCATCAAAAGCTCTTAACCAATCTTGTGTACAAATTAAGCATTCCACAAGTTTAGGGGTAAGAGAACTATGGAATTGATCTAGAACACGACCTCCGGTGCTAAAGGCAGCCTCAGAAGCAACAATAGATACGGGAATTGTCACGACCCGAGCCCAGAAATCGGGGGTTAGCGAAAAGCCAAACCAGTGACACACGTACTCCCGTGCACGTGCACCCAAACCCAGTCCAGCTGCACGCACACAAGGGATCTAACACGTGCGAAACAGACGAACGCGGAAGCTGTAGATATCATAGCAAGCAACAAGGAAAATAAATAGCGGAAGCTAAAACAAATGCGGAACGGAAAAGACAAAAAGACAAATACACTGATATAAAACCGAATACACACCAAAACAATATATATACAAAATACACAGAATACAAATCCAAAGTCCAAAGTCCAAATACAGATCCCTTGAAACCAAAACTCAAAATCCCAAAACAAAAGCCACTGGAAGTATGCATGAACGCACTCGGCAGAGATGATCAGGCCCACTCTGCCAAACCTGAGGGTGCCTCTACACTCGCCCCTGCAGCCTCCTCGACCGCCGGGGAGCTGGGCAAGGTATCTGTGCCTGCAACACCACAGACAACACTAATGAATACAACGATCCAGCAAATACAAGTAACAGGGGTGAAACACGCATAGTATCAAAGAGGATATAATAATGACAGAAGATTAAATACAGAGTTCCATATTAGGAAACTAAGCAAATCGTGCATAGAAGTAAAACATGATATGTGAATCAAAACATAGAATACTGAACTAATTGGCTACTACGTTAACCATGTTCTCTCCAATAGAGAGCAGAGCAGAGCAGAGGAGAACACCGCTGTCCAGGCCAAAGGTACAAGCGGGTCTCGGTTTCCTGGGTTCCGGGGTCCCAAGACAAAGCAACACTGCAGTTATACAGAGATACAGAGATCTAAGCCGGAGGTAACCCCGTCGGGCATCCTAGGGCTGAGGCTGAGTAGAGCCAGACCAATACCAATCAAATCAAATCCATAGAAAGGGAGATTATCCGCTTTGGACTCACCGATGACAAAGACCGGATCTTATCCTCACGTATTAACCTCTGGGCAGAGCCACCAGGGAATACCCAAACTCAGAGATAAACAAAGCCAGCAGAGCATAGATATAATTCCAAAGCACAGCATAGATCAAAGCATAGTGCGGAACGAAGCATAGAACAGAGATACAGGACGAAAACAAAAATGACTACGGAATGCATAAACTTAGATTAACAGAACAGAGGGCAAAATCATAAACAATATGCAATGCATCTCAGATTAATACGGAGTCAAGGTTCATTACAAGCCAGTCCTAAGCTAGTTGTTCACTGTCACTAACCGTGCATGTTGATGTAGTTTTAAGTTAGTCAATACACCGTTGCCATCAAAGTGTTGCAATGTAATCTGTGCGTGCACCGACGTCCCTTAAACCAACACCCATGGGGAGGTGCTTAACAGTAAATCAACACTCACATGAATAAGTCACAGCCTAACAGACTATTCATGCGATCCAAGAATCCATTGGGCCGGTTTACATGAGTGGTCAACCCGTGTTTGAGCCCTACAAGTCTCACCATTATCCTAAGTTATGTTTCAGAATTGCCATGCCTAACGGTTTAGCCATGAGGGACCTATGGTTGAGCCGGAGACATCTTACGCGCTCGACGTATTATGCACCACGGCTTAACCCTGGTTCCATTCAAAACACAGCTAAACTGATCATCTTTCACCTCTGATCTGATGCCTTTTTCGGCTGAGCTACAGTCAGTATACGGCTTAGCCGTAGCCCAATCCACGGCTTAGCCGTAGCATTCCACGGCTTAGCCGTAGCCTCACCGTAGGAGTACTGATATCAGAAAAGTTTCGACTGATCAGAGATTTAATTCACGGCTGGGGTACGGTTGGGTCACGGCTAGCTTACGGCTCAGCCGTAGGACAAATTACGGCTTAGCCGTAGCCTAGCCGTAGAACAAAACTCAAATTTCGAGTCTCTGGAAATCAAGCCGTAGAAGTTCACGGCTTAGCCGTACAATACAGAGATGGATTCGGGCTGAGTACAGAAACTGAAATTTGACACAGAAACATCCCCAAACAAGCTACAGAGGTTCCAAATTCACAAGCATTGGCTGTAAAACATGCTAGACAAAGCATAAGAAGTGAATCAAAGCCATCAAACAAACCACCCATATGTGTTATCAAAGCCTGTACTTATACTTGCCTCAAATCTCTACCAAATCCACTGACTCAAGCTCCCAAAGCAACTAAAATCAAAGCAAATCAAAGAGATACACCATGCATGAGATGAAGACAAAGCAATCATAGAATGGGAGGTGCAATTGGAGAAGAAGAGAGAAGAGTTGGGAAAGAACCCACTTACCTCAAGCAATACACAAAGATGAGAGAATGGAGAAGAACCCAATCCACTAAGAGTAGCAAAACCCCAATCGAAAGAGAGAGAGAGAGAGAGAGAGAGAGAGAGAGAGAGAAGAAACCGAAGTGAAGAGGGAGAGAGAACGAGAGGCTTCCCTGGAGTTTTCTCTTGCATGCAACGTGGAAACAAATGGGCAGAGATGAGAGACATCTGGAGCTGAGTTGTTTATATATGTTTTGGAAGTTTAAGTCAAAGTCCAAAGAGTCTGGGTTATTTACAAATCAAGTCACATGAAGGTCCATCTTCCCCAATTGACTCCAAACGGATCTGACACAGTTACGGAAATTGTCGAGCTCAATGAAATACACGTGCTGACACCAAGATGATGCAAAGATGATATGAGCAAAACAAAAGCAAAATTACGAAAAAGGGCTTAGAACTACCTATTCCAGGTCAAAGGTCACTCAACTACCTATCCAAGGCCCAAAACCAAGTCCAAAAGAATAAACAAAACAAAACACACACTAATGAGCCACTAATCCGGCTCAAAGGGGATCGGAGTGTTACAGGAATAGCTAGAATATCCCATGTAACTTGAGAAAGAACAGGATACCTAGCAGAATTCGTTTTCCACCAACTCAAAATTTTAAACTTCATATTTCCATGTATCTTTTCACGAACTTCTTCCAAATACATCTCCACTTCTAACTTATCTCCTTCACATTCTTCTTTTTCCAAATGTTTCTCAAACAGTGATGAGGGGTCACTTGCTTGCACACTTGATTGGCCAACCTCCATTTCAAATGTTAGACATGAAGATAATGCACTAACTGAACCACATTGTTTATACTCCTCATAAACATGATTTAATGCATCTCTTATCTTTTGGGTTAGTTCAATCACCTTAGATACTTCAAGATTAAAAAATTTGGCATAACAGAACCTCACATATTTCAACTTATATCAGGGATCTAACACAACTGCAAGCATTAATATCATATTCATTTTATTAACGGGTTCCCAATACTTGTCAAATTTCAATCTCATTTTAACAGATATACTCCTCAAAAAAGAATCCTCATTTACAGACAGTTCATTTAAACATCCAATAATGTCACAAACTTTAGTAAAGTATAAATTGGCACTCACAAACAAATAACTAGACAATTGATTAGTAGCATCATAAAATTTCTTCAAAAATCTTGTTATTAGCTTACAATCATCCCAATCCCTAGGAGAAGGAGGCCCTTCCACATCATCAAATTCTCTACTGAATTTATCATCTTTTTCATCCAATTTGTCAAAGGCTTTTTGAAACTTAATTGCTGTTTCTAGCATGAAGAAGGTAGAATTTCACCTAGTTGGAACATTTAAATACAACAAACCGTCATATTCTATTTCTTATTTCTCTACACATGATGTAAAGAGTTGTTGCCTCTGTGGAGAACTCCTAACATACTTAACCGCAGCACGGATTTTTGCTATTGCACCTTTTAATTCAATTAACCCATCTCTCACGATCAAATTAAGAATATGAGCAACACACCTCATGTGAAAATGTTTTCCACCTAAAATAAAACTGTCACTTTTCTTACCAAACTTTCTCTTTAAATATGCAATGGCAGTATCATTAGAAGTTGCATTATCAATAGTAAGAGTGCAAACTTTCTTAATACCCCAGTCAACCAAACATTCCTCCATAATTCGACCGATGGACTCACCTTTATGACTAGAAATGACACAAAAGTTTAAGATTCTTTTGTGCAATTTCCAATCTTTATCAATAAAATGAGTGGTGAGGCATATATAAGAAAGGTTTTGGAGTGAGGTTTAACAATCTGTAGTGAGACAAATCCTTTGATTCGTCAACATATCCCTCAATTGTCTTTCTCTGTTCATCATACAAATCCAAACAATCTCTGGCAATTGTAACACGTGACACATGTTTAGAATTTGGTTGCATCGTGCTACAAAAATTACGAAACCCTTCATGCCCCACAAATTTAAAAGGCAACTCATCAATAATTATCATTTTAGCAAGTGCCACTCTACATGCAGACTGACCAAATTTCCAAGCAGCAATGTTATTAATAGTCTCACCATCCACTACTGACTGATATGATGATATGTGCTTTTGTTTTCTACTTGCTGCTTCATTTTCTAGATTCTTGATACATATTTTCAAGTGATTTTTCAAAGTACTAGTCCCATTACTACTAATCCAAGTGTAAGCAGCATCACAATACACACATTTAACAACAATGAGAACCTTGGGCTCATAATCATTAGCCTTTTTAAAATGTGCCCAGACCTCAGATACTCTTCCCCTTTTTTTTAGAAGGATTTACCTCCATAATTTTAGTAGCAGAAGCAACTGTAGGAGTAGGAAAAGTAGTAGTAGTAGGAGCAGCAGTAGGAGTAGGAGCAGTAGAAGTAGCTGAAGGTTGCAATGTCTGCAGTTGAGCCCACTCCGATCGAGGTTGTGTCACACTGTTGGAAGGACTAGGATTATTGTGCTTAGCCATGCTTGACAATTGAGAAAAAGATGGATTAGAAAATTACTTAACATCAATATGGCAAGATGCTCATTAAAAAACAACAATTAATAAACAAAAATACATATATCTTGGATTCATTTAAACTAAGTAGTGTTTGTTGGATTCTAAAAAAGTCCAACAAACACACAGACAAGAATAGGACAATGGGAATCTAATTTGGTAGGCATTTTCATCAATGCAAAAACCAATTGCAGAATTGATGATGGTGCCTTTGATAGTGAAGAGTAATAGAAATGGGAAGCAAAATGATGAAAACAAGGAGAAGAGAAGAAAACTATGAAGGAGGAGAAAGAATAGGGAAGAATGGACAATTGCTCTGCCATGGCCGAGCAGAGGGGAAAGAGAACAGAGAGAAGAAGATTTTAAGAAGAAGATTAAGGGTTGACGGTTTCTTTGGCCGCCAAATTTTGAGACGAAGATCGAAGAAGAAAAATAAGAAGAACGAAGAAGAAGAAGAAGAAAAGAAGATCAGAGAAGGGGTTGATAAGTTCGGGTTGCAGGTGAAGGGGAGATGTGATTAATGGCAGGGGTTCCAGTCTTCCATATGTGATCCACAGCAGATAAAAACGTAGAGCCATGGACGAATAGAGGGAAAGAGAATAAAGAGAAGAATAGAACAGAGGGAAGAAGAACAGAGGCCCGATCGAAGAACAGAGAGAAAAACAGAGGTATGATCGAAAAAGAGACGTTGAGGGTTTCCTGTTTCAGCTCTGCAGAGGTTCACAACGGGCTACGTAGATCTCGAAGGGGCCAGGGCTACGTAGATCTCAAAAACGGTGATCAAGTTGGTTTGATCTCGAAGGGGCCACATAAATCGACAGATCTATGATTTGGAGTTGCAGAAAGGAGAAAGTAGGATTTGCCCCTTCGAGATCAAGTCGGTTTGATCTCGAAGGGGCCACGTAGATCTCGAAGGGGCCACATAACTGCCAGATTAGATGAGAAGCAAATTGAAGAAGAAAAAGAAGATCAAATGAGATGGCAGATGGAGATTAGAGATGGCAGATGGAGACTAGAGATGAAGATGGAAGATGGTAGATGGAGACCGTGCAATTGCAGCAGCTAGCAAGTTTACCTGGGTAGATGAGACTGTGAGCACTGAGCAGTTACAGCAGTAGATGAAGACGTGAGGCATGAGCAGCTACAGCAGCTGAATAGTTGCAGCAGATGAAGACGTGAGCAGTTGCAGCTACAGCAGCAGCAGATGAAGACATGAGCAATTGCAGCAGCTACAGCAGATGGCAGTGAACTGAGCAGTGGAGAACTGAGAAGGGCGAGGGCCAAAGGGAGAAAGGGCGAACCAGGAGCAGCAGCGGCTGAGCCGGGAAAGAAGTGAACCCTAACCCTCGACAGTTTCAATTTATATGCCCTAATTTGATAAGAACGGCTGGGATTAAAAGTTAAAAAGAGTATATGGCTGAGATTAAATGGTAGATGATGAATGGAAATTAATGTTTTTAAATATTTTTTATATGAATATATATCTTAACGGATTGACGGATCAGTTTAAATCCACGGATTAAGGATAAAATCCGTCACCAATCCATTACTAACGGATTAGGACTTTTCTAATTCGTCACCAATCAATTAACCATCGGATCGGTTAAAAAACCGCGGATCGGATCGGATCGAATCCGATCGGTTTAACGGATTGACGGAATTTTTGTGCACCCCTACCCTCAACTCTATCTTAAGCCTTCATTATGCTTATTTAACCCTAAACTACTATGTATTCACACTTAACACCCCCCCCCCCCCCCCCCCCCCCCAATAAGAAAGCTTATTGTTGTTGGCTTGGTAACAATAAGTCTTCAGGGTGCTCATTTGACCATCTTAAATTTATATGTATTCAATTTCTATATATTCTATGAAAATAAGCCCACTATTAAAATTTTGTGCAATCCGTTGGAACCAGGATTCTCATTCCCCGAAGTCATTCATTCTGATTATAGAAGAATTATTGGATTTTATATTAGAAATTGTGGATCGCGGCACTGTCACTTGCACTTCTCCCTCATGAACGCTCTCATTCATGAATGCAGTCATTAGGCCCTAGTTATATTCACAGGAAGTCAAAAGTGCATGTGATTATAAACACCCGGAAAGTTAAAATCGATCAACTTGCAGGTGTATGTAAATCCCCCAAAACCCAATAACTGAAGGGTCCGAATTGAGAAAAATGGATATGAGCCATATATTTGGACCTATTTCTAATTTGGATATAGGTTTAAGCGTCAATGGGTCACAAAAATAATTCTGGTCCTAGTTCTGCCCTTTGGTTTTCATATCTGGGGCCAGTTACCTGATACTACGGCCATATGATATATGTGTGTGCATTAAGTATAGAAGTGCAAACATACTAGTGTAGAAGATTTTGGGCCTCACTCTGTGTCCAACTAGAGTCCATTTATTCTGGTCTCTGTCTGAGCTAGGGCCTTTAATTTAATTCAGGCATGGGGTAAAGCAACTGAACTTGGCACAAATCAGGTTCCCTACCAGTAATTTGGGTCATTTCAGGACACAGTATGGCCCAAGCAGCTGCGACTCATTTTCATGCCTTATCTGACCCAACTCAGCTACTGGCTCATTTACCATAAAAGAGTCCAATGTTGGCACGAGTCGCCACTGAACCGTTAAAAAAATTGGTTTCTTAATTCATCATCATAATTATTCAAAGTGGATGATCTTTTTGACAAATCCCATTTTCCGATAACCCTAAGTTTCCATTATCACCCATTATGGTGGTGGTCCTCAATACAAAGAAGGCCCACCAGTTGTGCTTCATCAGGGCCTTTCATTATCATTTGCATTCTCATTTCCCAATGGCTAGTTCCTCATTTGGAAGCAATCCTGCTGTCACCCATGTGTTTGTCTCTAAGTCAATTTAAACCACAGTAAAGGAAATCTGAAAGGCCCTTCCACATGATGTGATGCAGGGTCCTTTGCCTATTCACAATGCTTCCATTCCCTACCCTTACCCACTCTGTAGCCTTCTCCATTTTATAGAATGATGAAAGCCAATGCGACAAAATTTGTTTGAGTCCATTTCATACAATGTACTTTTTACCTACCAAGGAAGCATTGGCAAAGATTTGAATATGGCTTTTCGTACAGTCCACAGACGTCTGTAAAAATGAAAATGCTTGGAATGTATCCAGACCTCAAGAGTCACCAGACTCAAATTTACAAGTCATATTCACTTGGTTTTTATTCAAAAGTCTATGGTATTTTTTAAGTGTGGTGAATGGGTTTTTAATTGGAGCCTCATTTTCTAGCTTACAAAATACCTTCTCCATTTTTAACCTTTTTAGCCCTAGTAGAATGGTCCCTACTCTCTCTCTCTCTCTCTCTCAACTACTCGTTACAGGCTGACCTCTATGGGTCACGAAATGTAATGTCATTCGCTTGAAATCTTGGTTCTAAATCCTAACTTTGTTATAAACAAATTGTTTAATTCATGCAAGCAACCCATGAGCATGGACGATCTCGTCCTCTATATCCTTCAGCAAATCAGTAAGAGCCACATGATGCAACCTGTGCCCCATGAACCATCAACGATGAATGTTAGTCAACATGACAAATCTAGTTGGGAGCTTTTATAATAATTTCATTATCTCACAATCAATTAATCCATATATTAACATTAAAAAATAAATAAATAAATAAATAATCCAAATAACATCAAGGATAGGTCAATTGGCCCAGTACCACAGTTTGTTCTAGAATATTGTGAGTTTGAGCTGCACTACAACAATGCAGATATAAGATATTTATCCGGCTTAATCCAACCCAAAGGATTGGAATATCTTCCATTATAAAATAATAATAATAATAAAATACTCTATGTATCAATTATCAGCATGTACTGGTCTAGTAAAATAGAGAAGGTTGATGTTATACTCTACTTTTGTATGAAAGCGGCATTTATCCTAACAGCGTTGCATCGATCTCCTTACTATTATTATTTTTTTGAGCATAGAAATGGTGGGTGTGTTGTGAATTGTGATGCATCATGCATTGGTCTCTTTTACCATTTTATCATTATTTTTTTAGAGAGGACCACCTCTTTTGATTACGGTGATCCCAACATTTTGGAGTAGTTATCCTCAATCAAAGCTCCATAGAAGAGTCGCTCTCTAAGCCAAAGGACACAGTTCTCTTTACTCACCTCATTCATTTGATGAAAGAAAATTTTTCTATGGAATAAAGGCCAACAGTGACAGAAGAACATATAAGGTTTGAACCCACCATGTGATGCAGTGTGGTATTCTATACAATGCCACCATTTGAAGAACTTCTGTAACTTTCTTTGCAAGTGAATTAATTGGACCTCAATTGCATTTATTCTTTTTTATATGTACACACACACACATATATGAACTTTTCCTTCTTGTAACTTTGTAATTTTTGGAAACCTACTGGTATTGCTGTCAACACTCAACAAGGAATAATATGGACTAAGATTTAACTGGGCCTGCACTGTTTATAGGTCAGATATTGAGTTATGAGTTCGATTGAGGTCACTTAAGTAATAGATCCAAGTGCTAAATGGGCCAAATTTGAATTTTTACTTCTTAGGAAAGAGCCAATTACACTAACGGCCTGCCCCATTGGACTCTTTATGAGTCTGTAGATAGCATATTTGAAAACAAATTCGATCTGGATTTCAATTAAGATCCGGTGTTAAATAGGAGGCTTGGACTCTGCACTTACAGTATTGGGTGGGCTTGGGTCTCAGCTCTCATATGGCATTCCTATCTACATGGATGTAATGTCTCAATAGTAGAAAGCCCACATGACGGCTATCTCCCTGTCAATCTCCATACACTAATTCTAGCTATAAGTCCACATGACTGTCGTCTCCGCATTGATCTTCAGCATTTCTTAAACAGAAACAAACAGAAAGTGAGGACATTGAGCAAGCTCCTTATCCTTAGTAACTATGGGTAATTATCTAAAACATTATGATTAAAAAGAGCAAAACTTGGTTGAGGCATTGCAATGTAGCTTGAATTATGACTAAGTTACTTTCTTAATATGTGCTTCTTCAAAATCAGAGTCTTACATTCTAATATTTTAGTTTCTTGTTCTTTTGTGAAGATGCCAATTGAGACATAAAATGCAGTTCATATTATGCATTAATCTTTGACAAATTTTGAAATTTATATTTTGCATCAACACATAACATGTGTACTGCACAATTAGTACATCTTTGAAAAACTAAGAAAGAAACAGATAGAGAGAGATCTTGTAGGGGGGGGGGGGGGGGGGGGGGGGGCGCGTTGAGAGCGATATTTCTTCATCGTAAAATCTTCGTGCTTATGAACGTAGGTAATTTGGCTAACCCACGTAAATCGTTGCGTCTTGTATTTGATTGCTTGTTCTTATTCTTGTGTGGTGTGTAATTATATGTGCTTAGCCTAGATCTATGTCTAACAATTGGTATTAAAGTTCTAGATCAAGAGTTCAAGTAAAGGGAGAGCCATTGTGAGAGGGAGATTGTTAAGTAAAGGTGTGCCACAATGTTGTTCTAAAAATACCAATGCGATGTTGAATACCTTAAAACATTGAATTGTGCCTCTATCATCACTAATTTATTTTGGTAGGAATGGTATTTCAATGGATGCAGAAGAGAAGATCCTACAAATGGTGGGTTTGACTTAAAAGGTTCTTATTGAGATTATGAGTAGTTTACATCAGGGCCAGTTAATTAGGACTAATCTTACATATTCTCTTCTAAGGTTTATTCTTTGTAAGCAAGCAAACAAGTAAGTAAGGCAAAGGGCAAAGAAAGATCTTGTAAGAAGGGTATGAGAGATAGATTTATTCATAGTAAAATCTTCGTATCCGTGGACGTAGGCAATTTGACGAAACTACGTAAATTTTTATGTTTTGTGTGTGATTACTTGTTTTTTTTCTTATATAATGTATAATTATATGTGCTTAGTGTAGATCAAGGTCTAACATACTCAAGCTTAAGAAATTCGTCATGTTGATCGGTGATGAAAAAAATGCCCTAAGATATGATTGGATGAAGTCTCATCCATAGAATTGGAAGAATTTTGTGATATAGGGATATGTGAAAGCCCGCAACCTCTCACGAGGTGCACAGCTGGACCCTTGAAACTTGTGGGTCTTACTTCCTTCCCTAATCTATTATTATATATCTTTTTTATATGTGAGATACCATGGCCAATTCAGTAAACAAATAAAAAATGATGTTACCTCCATTTATGAAGCCTTTTCTCTGAAATGAATTTACTATAGGAAATACAATGTCAATGTCAAAGGGAAAAGTAAATTCTCATTGGGAAAGAGCAACGGCCATCAAATTGCATGCACGGTATACCGCAGGTGAGGGTGTGGACCATCTCTGTAAAATCATTGTTTATTGAATGAATAATGATAAGTAAAATTATAGTATTTTAAATAGCATGATTTCGATTACCCAAAAAAAAAAAAAAAACATGATTTCAGATACAGATAAAGGCTCACAAACGCAATAGATGAGTTTAGCTTGTGAAGAATACGGTGACGACGTTAACTTCGTCTCTTGCAGTTTTGGTAGGGAGGGAGGGAGGGAGGCTCTTGGGATTTTCTTTTTATTATCTAAAGATTGAATTTGAAAGATTTTAAAAAAATGTACTTCTAAAAGTGGTTAAATTGAAGAAATATAGGGAAATATCTATGAATAACTATTAAATAATCTCTCATTTTAGTGGAAAATATATTAAATAGAAATGGGAATCGAACACTATCCATGGCACTTAAAAATCATTTTTTTTTAAATCTCCTCTCAACTCATTTTCTGATGAACAGGTAACTATTTGTTAGCGAGTTAAAAATATTTACCTCCATCTCTTAAATTTTATTGATGTTAAAAAATGGGTCTCACATTAATTAGGAATTCATTTCTGCCAAAAAAAAAAAAAAACTAGCCCACTCAATAGAAAAGTGATTTTATGGTCTTAAGTTGTTTCATTAATTGAGCAGAAAGCAAAACTCTTCCTGACAGCCAGTTTAAAGATATCATTCCATATTTGATTAGAAGGTCCTTAACAACTAATTAACAGTGGCCATCTACAATTTACCAAAAAATAAAAATAAAAAACAATGGCCATCTACATCAGTTGGACGGTGAAGATAAATCACACATTGAGTTCTACTAACAGACGAAATAGTTCTTCTTTGGGAAATACCTTTTGCCCTTCCATGTCAAGGACAAATGCGATGATTGGCTATACCTACTTACATGTCATCCCAACCAACCTAAAGTTCCTAAGCAATAAAGGTTACTATTTCATTACCACCTCTCTCTCTCTCTCTCTCTCTCTCTCTCTCTCTCTCTCTCTCTCTCTCTCTCTAGTGGAAGTGTTGATCATATGTTTAACGTCCTCTCCAATGGCCAAAATGAATTATATATATAGCAGGCCCTCTCCATGTTCAATAATGTAGAGAACCCACATGTTCATTTATGGATGGATGCAGCAGCTCTTGGGACATGGCCATGGGAAATCAATGTCCCCTCCATCCCCTCTCCTTTGAGCTACTAAACTCTATGAATGAACCTCTTCAAGCACATAGCTTACCATCCGCTAGTCATGTATTCTATTCAAGTATTGGAACACATGAAATACCACCACCACCGCCGCCACCATCAAATCAAGTGTCCAATTCAAGTTTCTCAATTGAACACAAGGGGAACAACATAGAAGAAGGAGAGGAAGAGTTATGTGCCATGAAGGAAATGATGTACAAGATCGCGGTAATGCAGCCCGTGGACATTGACCCTGCAACAATTCAGAAGCCCAAGAGGAGAAATGTTCGAATCAGCGACGACCCCCAGAGTGTCGCTGCACGCCACCGAAGAGAGAAGATAAGCGAGAGGATAAGGATCCTACAAAGGCTTGTTCCAGGAGGAATGAAGATGGACACTGCCTCAATGCTCGACGAAGCCGTTCGCTACGTGAAGTTCTTGAAGAGGCAGGTGCAAGAGCTACAAACCGGCCAGCAATCACCTCATGGCGCAGCCGCCGCAACAGGCAATTGGCAGATTGGACCCATTAACATGGGTTCTTCCTCTTCCTTCGGCCCAACAGGAGGAGCAAGGTTCGACCTCCCTGAGATGGCAAACGTGACCAACTTCCCTGATTAATGAAGTGAGTTTTGTCTTCATTAGTGATTAATGGTTATTGTGGATGGATTTGTGTATGCTGTGCTAGGATTAAGATTGAAAAAAAAGAAAGAATAGTATTGCATGTAGAAGAAAATGTACATATGGGGACAATAAGTTGTGACCAAGGTGGTAAATGGTTACGACTTGTCTAACTTGGTAGCATTAACCGTTGCGTTGAGTAACGTATAACCTCCTCTTACTATAATGTATAGCTATGTTTCTTCCACAATACAGCTTTTATAGGAATCATGGTTTTGTTTTTCTGGTAGAACTCCTATGGGTTTCCTTGATAGATTAGCCACTCAGGAATAATCAGATCTATGGACGGTAGCTATTTAATCTAAACCTGTCACACCTGCAAGGTACAACGTGAAACTAGGAACCGGTTAAAACTTTTTTGTGCTTAGGAAACACGTAGCTCCTAATTAATTCCATACAGGATCTTAGTCCGAGGTAAATTGATGAAGCTAAACCTATACCAATACCTGTGGAAGCGTTCTCTAACAGTTGGTATCAAAATACTATACAAAACACGTATGCACATCAAAAGATATTGAATTTAAAATTAATGTTTCAAGCTAGCAAAATATATTAATTATAAGCCCACTAAAAACTTAGGCCCCCAAAAAAGAAATCAAACAAAAAACCCAAAATGATGTCAGATCAAATGAGGATCACTCATGTACAAGGTTAGATGGGTCCAAAATCATCATCTGCACGCCACGCGGGCTTGCCAGGTGGTTCAAAAGCTTATAGCGCTTTACCCTGCGCCTCCTCGTTGAGGTAGAAAAGGTTAGTACTTACGCACTAATACAGTATCATTAGACCACGACGAGTCGACAAGAAGATAATATAAATCATAATAAACATAAAGTATCGGAAGTGAGTAAAGAAAGCGTGATCATGTAAGGAAGAAACAATAAACAAGAATGTAAAAAAAAGGAATTCTAATCTATTCTATACAAACGAGTATATAGTCTAAACTAACGGGGTAAGCCCTCAATTTATTGGAAAGCATTCAAATGTCAAATCAAAGGTTCAATCTTGTTAAATCAGAAGGTCAACCTATCAAAATCGGGCTAAGCTTGTTAAGCTTAAGATGTTAAGCAATCCGTCAAATATGGTGGTTAGTCCTTTCAAAATCACCCTGTTGCAGTTGTCAAAGCTTTTAAAGTATATAACATAACTATAGATCCAACTTAGAGGCGCTTAAACTTAGATCCTAAGTCAAAGTGAAGAGCTGGCCTCTTGTATTCACATATGGGATCAGTAAATGGAGGAACTACTCTTGAATAATAATTCAAGTTCAAACAATGCAAGTAGTCCTCTGGTAATCAAGCACCAACATTGCCAATCCTTTGCAGAGTCCAAATTCAAATGCATGGTACAATTTGAAGACATGAACATCAAGTGTGCATTAAGAAAATCATGTGAAGATGCAACCTAAAGACCGACTCTTGATTAATTCGTTGCCATTCATGTATGCGACATCTGTTACTTGAACCACGATTGAAGTGAATTGGGGTTTTTAAGGTCAAATATCTAGTACGCATAGACAATACATGGATATTGAGAAGACTCTCTAGAATCTCAATCTGAACTTCATGAAGTTCCATTGCACCTCTGCCAAGTTTCCATCCACCTTTTAAATCAAATTTAAAATTATGAGTCTGGTTTATATATCTCTGTCAGGCCATCTTGGCTTCCATAGTCAGGATCCAACTCCTTGCGGCTAAATTTAGGTTGCGTTTGGGGCATTGAGTTGGACCCTTCTTTCGTAATCAGAGAAGTTGACCCAGGCCTAATTTTCCTTATGGCAGACCCGAAGATTCAGTCCATATCTCCTTTTGGGTTAAATTGATAATTAGGTCTAACTCCAGTTTATACGCTAATAAGGAAGTTTATTAGGCCTCAGATCAACTGGGTGCAAAAAATATATACATGTAGGGTCCATGTTCCAGTGTCACTGGAAGGTCTGTACAATGGCCATAGAATGGTGGATGCTCCCAAACTATTATCAGATTATTATTAGTATTATTATTATTATTTTGGAGTAAGCAGCCCAAACTATTATCTGTTGATGTCCCTAATTGTCCCATCAACGGTAGTGATTGTCATCTAAATTCATTTGTCACTTAGATTGACTTGGCAACATGTCTAAGCCAGACAAGTAATTTGGGCTTCAAGAATCTGGAACTTTGGACAGGGTTCATCACATCAGAATAAGTGGTCAGCCAGACTTGCCCAAGTAACTCTAGAACTCGACTCAATGACTTTCAAAATTTTAAAAGAATTTTCTATATTATATTTTAGTTTAGATATAATTTATATACATAAAAAGTAGGTATTTGATCATCTTAAAAGGTATTTTACAATATCTCAGTTTCTTACAAATACCTTTATATTAAAATATTTAAGTATATATATTGTATAAAACAATATTAAAGGAATATTGAAATGTATAAATTGTCAAAAGCGATAAGTGACACAATATTATAATTTAATACCATTTTATTAAGTGATAATGAAACCTTACAATATTCAAGTCTCATAATATTATATTTTGCATTTATCGAAACACTCAATATTTAGCATATGATGAATGAATACTAAGTTTTAAAATGATGGTCTGTCCAAAGAATGGATTATTATTCCAAGGTTCGGATTTCGTCCAGTCGAAGGGGGTTGTTAAGCTTTAACTAGGAGCAAAGACTGGTAATTAAGCTCAATAATTTGGATACTGGGGACCTCGATTCATTTGGATAAATATTCAGTTTAATCATTTCCGCAAAATTCTCAACTGAGGGGCACATCATTTAGCTAAAATTTGTTCATCTTTTTGTTGATTTTGAATGGGCCCCATAGGCAGACATTTAAGATTCTATAGGCCCAGCAGCCAAGACTGGACTTGGCCCATGGTTGTGAGTTTGCAATTGGATGTCATACTCTTGAGTTTTCAAATAAAGGCCCCTGTATTTTAAAACATGTAAAAAAGGCCTTGTATTTTGTGTTTCTAATTGGCCTTTGTAGGTCTTACAATCAAATAATGAACAATTATTTTTTAGTCTACAATGACAAAATACTGTCCACTTTAATTTGCAACTCAACTCTGAGTTTTCCTCACTCAACCAAAATGAATGGACACCTTCACTCTCTAGTTCACTTTAACTTTTATCTCACTGAACTCTCTTTTTAAAGCAAACGGGAAAAAATAGTCTTTGAAATGAGGATCACTCATTTGAGTTGTGAAAGTTTAGAAAGACTCCTTTATTTTCCGATGATAACAACTACAAATCAGTATAATATAAAAATTTTACAATTCATTCTATTCCTGTATATTCACCATAGGTTTCATTGAATGAAGAGATTTACATTCATAAATAACTCTAAACAAGCCTTATCCTCAGAATAAAAATAACGTACTGAAATCTCTTAACATCCTAATAATAACAACAAAACTAAACATTATCTCCGACATATAATAGATATTTAAGAATGGAGCCGTCTATTTCTTCAACATTTACAAAAGTATCCTACTTGACCACTCACACGGATGACCAGGGATCAATCGTGGCCCTCTTCTTCCTTGCATGGGCGAGTTTTTACTCTCGCTTTGAGAGAGTTCTGTCCTTAATTGTATGAGTAATTCCTACGGCATGTGATCCCTCCAGTGCATTCAGATTTCTTAAACTAATAATAGCTTAAGATGAGATTTACGGATTTAATTCTCTGTAATATAGATTTACAGGTGGAAGCCTATATCTAATGTAGCGATTCACAAAACATCATATGAGAACGATTCAGAAAGAATGTAGTCATAGATGTGGGTCCCACCTAGGCAGTCATCAGGATAGCCTCAAAATATCTTGGGGGATCCCTCTTCAAATGAATTATTTCCATGACTACGAATTGCCTACCTGGTGAATGGACTTGCTTGAATTTAGTGTCTAGAACAGTAACTATGTTCATGAGCCGGGCAGGGCCTGGCTGAATAATATTCAGGCCTGGCCCTAAATTGAACCCTTAAGACCAAATCGGCCATAAATCCCTAACCCAAGCCCAGCCTGCATAAAATAGATCGAGCCCAAGCCTGGGTTAAGTATAATATATAAATAAAGAAAAAGGCCTTGGTCAATTGCATATGATTGTAGCTTAGTTGGCTGCATTTCATTATGTTTAATGATATAGCATCGTTCGAGTCACTCTATAAATAAAATACACCTTTTGCATTCTTACTCCAGCCGGGTGGGCTATGGGCTTTCTACCATTGAGCCCAAGACCAGCCCATAACCAAAATGGCCTAAGCTTTTTTGTCCAAGCCCGGCCCTACTGCTAAAGCCTAAGGACCAAGCCCACTGCCTAATGCCATAAACTTTTGTTTTCTGTTGTGGGGTGGGGTGGGGTGTGGGGTGTGGGGACGCAAATCACAGAGCCGGAGTGCAATTAGTTGGCTTGGGCAAATTTGATTGCAGGACAGAGTGTTTAAAGTAAAACTTCTCAAATCGCCTGCACATTCATCACTGAGTGGCACTAATTCCACTAATGCACTAAAATGGATCTCTTTCAAATGAAGCTGTTTAGAGTATAATTTTTACAAATAGTCCATTTTAAAAAATACATGTGAAGTACATTCCCACCCAACCCAGTGAGTTGACAGAACCCGTTTGCATGTTTGTATGAGTCAAAAAGGATCCAATCCGGAGTCTCTGTATTTCAAACCATTCTTTCATTAGATCCTGGAGTAATGCGCCCCTAGCATGTTCGAACCCGATGGCTGGAGAAACTGACCGAGCTCTGAGTTCTCCTTGGTCACACAGCTGAGTTGATTGGTTCGGGAAACTGTAAAGCAGAATAGAAAATGGGGGAAGTTGAGGTCAAAGATTCCTCTCAAGGAAGCTTCTATCCACCTGCTTGGGACGGACTATGGTGCACACACATTGGCACTTTGTTTCTTCACATTTTCCAATAAAAATCATTGTAGCCCAAGCCCTCTTATTGACCATCTTTACTTTTCTGAAGCTTTCTCGACTGTATTGGGTTCCACACTTCTGCCCCCCACAAAGATCATTTCCATCTTTTGAGCATGCTGCAATCATAAAACCTCTCTTCTTTTCTTCCTTTTGTTCGATTTTTTTCTTTTTAAATCTCATAAAGCCAACATCTCATTATAGTCATGCTCAGGGATCGTATCGTTTGAACGGATACTATTTTATAGTCAGCCAACTTGCCTCATCTAAGTTTGCCTGGAAAATAAAAATAAAATAATACAAAATAAAAGGAGAGAGACTAGCTATTTGTAGTGCAATTTACTAATGACTGCCTAAATTTTGGAGAAATTTATAATTTAAATCAAATCAGACCAAGCAAGATTTCCATCTTTCAGCTGTAAACTATGCCGGGTTTCATCAGTGAGCTGACCTTTAATTTCAATCAAGGTGAGCTGACTTAAATTTTAAAGAAGTTGTTTTGCAACATTATATTAAAATACGCTACTCAAAATATGCCATACAAAATTTGTTTGGTAATTGTATAAAAAATTTATCTAACGAATGGAAGCAAGAGGATCATAAGATTTAAAATGTGGGACCTGTTTTGTTTGCAATACTTTACTATTAGCATATATGGAACCTAGTTGCAGAAGTTATAATGTCGTACCCACCTTTAAAAATTAGAATATGGGGCCTATATTAATAAGATTTATAAGGTGGGCCTACCTTTATAAGAATTAAATTGTGGGCCTACTTTTTCTAATGTAAATATAGGACCCATCTTTATAAATTACATCATGGTATATACATTCAAAAATTAGAATATAAGCCCACATTCATAAGATTTGTAATGTAGGTCTACCTTTTGTGATTCTGATTAGTGGCTAACATTTAGAAATCACAAAGTGCAGCTACATTTTTTGTGATTTTGTACATAAGACCCATATTTAGAAATTACAATGTAGTACCCATCTTTAGAAATTATAATAGATTATTATGTGGGGCCATCCTATTGTTGATCATGAACATGAGAATCACTTTAAAAATTACGTAGTACCCACATTTAGAAATTAGAATATGAGGCCACATTCATAGGAATTACAATATCGCTCTACCTTTTGTAATGTTTTTAAAAGATTAATTTTTTTTGAAAGATTAAATATTTTTTTTGAAGGATTACATATTGTTTTGAAAGATTTCTTTTTGAAAGATTAATATTTTTTTGAAAGATTAAATAAATTTTTGAAAGATTAAATATTTTTTTGAAAGATAATATTTTTTTTGACCATATAACTCATATTTAAAAATTAGAACATAGGGCACATACTCAAAGAATTTATAATGTGGTCCCACTATTATAAGAAATTAGAAATTATAATATGGGCTCACCTTTTATGTTTGTTACCATGTGACCTACTTTAAAATTATTTGTAGAGTCATCTTTAGATAAATGGAAAACAATTGTGCCAACAAGTTGCATTTAAAAAGAACAAAGTTTTTTCATTTTGAGTTTCCTATGCTAGAAGGTTAGCATGCTAAGGTTTTGAAATTTCTTCTCGAGAGACCAAAATTTGAAGAAGTGATTTGCACATCACATACCCAACATCTTTTTTGCAGACTTATCTTATGAGAAACTAGGAACATCTGAATGGCACGATGCCAAACATACTCCTTATTTTTATAGAAAGAAAGGAAGTTGCTTGTAAAAATAAAAAGGCAGGTAATTAATTATTTGGTCAAAAATAAAAAATGGTTACAAAATTTATTTTATCTGCATTTTTTGTTTAAGTAAATGGATTCTTATGCCACTAATCTTTAACATGGATGAGCACTTACTGGTTTAGTGCTTAGTATGCCCCCAACTCGATCTTCTTAATTGATGATTCGTCAAAGAACTGATGAATTTAGTTGAAGAAATCACTTCTTTTTTTAGACATTTTTCTTAATCACCACTCAATTGTCTGGCAGGGTTCTCTTGTGAGTTGTGAGGTGGTTAGCTCATCAGCTCAGTATCTTGTCAACTTGATTCATCATTGTCATGGAGACATGACTAATGACAGAAATTCAGACCCTTGCACATGTGTCTGATTAAAAACGGAGATTAAGCTTATATTATATGTATATTATTTTCATGTTCAATGCATGTGGAGTGTGGACGGTCTAGAATAATCTGAGCATTGTTGTTATTCGTTGATTCTAGTCTTACATGATATTCAAGTAAAGAGTTTAAACGATTGGGTTATAACCCTAACATAATCCAGATGATTCTACCCAAAAAAAAAGGGAAAAAAAGTAAAGAGTTTAAATGCTAATATTTTGGATTAAAGATATATGAATGCATTCTCAATCTCAACCATTGTTACCTAGTTCACTAAAAAGGTCCTTGCATTGTGATAAGTATGTTTCAAAAAAACTTGCAATCCAGTTTTCAAGCGTTTTCATAAATTCGTTTAACTGATTTCTATTTACCCACAACACCACACTTGCATGTAATAATAGTAGCTTATATCTAACTTCAATTGAAGTTGGTCTCACCTCAAGATAGATCACCTATAAACATTAGATTTTCCTTTGATTTTTATTTCAATTAAACATGTGATCAATTTTTTGGTAGTGCAGTTCTAGTTGGAGTAAGGTCTGACCTGTGATTCGTATGATACATGACATTTTCAATGGTTCGGATTTTAGATGGAGCCCTAATCACGGATTTGTAGTACGAACTCAGCTAAATTAATTCCTCGAACTTGCCAAACTCAAATGCCGAAGATTTGAAAAGTGAATCAAATGAACTCAATCCATCAAACTTTTTCATTAAATTTGTAAGGTCCCATTCCCCAAATTGGGGTCTATTTGCTAATTAATTTTATTTTATAGTAATTAATTGTGTTCTATCCTAATTCGATGATTTTTTATTAATTGGGTTGGTTACATAGATGGGTTGGACCCTAACCGCAATTAGGTAGTTAAGATGGACCTTGTATTAGTGCATGGTTTGTGCCTTATTTCATCATTTTCTCATTTATCATAAGCATTCTATGTTATTTGTAACATAACTTAAGTTATTTCATCTTAAAAAGAGTCCTTTTGACCCATTTTGTGATATGTCTAAAGATATGTATTTGCAAGATATGGACTTGCTTGTAATTTTATAAAGAACCAAAGTAAAAAATTTGTAAAACCCATCCCACATCGCTTATGAATGAAATATGAGTTTGGTAAATAATGAATATGTAAGTTACTACTAGTAACTTAAGCTTAAGTATTTTGAGCTGCGTAAAAAGCTCATCAAGTTACTGGGCCAGTAGGCTACTTGGGTCATGACAAATGGTATCAGAGACTCCCACCAATCGGAAATATGGGTCCTCCAATCCTGCTGGAAAAGCCCTTAAGGCAAGATTAGGACAGAGCCAAGGTATGCAAGCGTGTGAGTCAATATTAGGGAATCTACAGGGGACTTTTGTCTTACATCACTTGTGAAATTAGATGGATCCACATGGGAGGATCTACATGGGGACATGTGACCTTAAGGGGGTTAAATTGTAACACCCCATCCCACATCACTTATGAATGAAATATGAGTCTGGTATATAATAAACTATGCAGGTTACTACTAGTAACTTGGACTAAAGCATTTTGGGCCATGTGCCATAATCCCCATCTCTTTGCTTCCATATCCCATCTTCACCTCTCTTGCCTTTTTTTCACTGTAGAGAGAGCTTTGCTCCACCATACCTTCCCCACTGCTATATATTTTCCCTATCACCCATTTCACCATTTGCAAGCTTCTTTGTTTGGAAGCCCTGCTTTCCTTCTCTATAACTTGTGAGCTAAAGACTTCCTTTCTTCTCTTCCAAATCACAAGAAAGACCTCCCACCATTAAAGAGAACCTTGCTCCATCATCTTCTTTCTTCTACCTCTCTTTCTACTATCTTGAAGCTTAGAGCTATTGGAATTTGACATGTTCTTCTCTACAACTTTTTAAGGAAAAAGCATCATACTCCTTGGATTTCAAGTTCATTTGAATAAAAAAAAAACCCAAAGTTATGATATGTTATGCATCTCATTAGCTTTATTTTCTTCTTATTTCATTTTCATGAATAGGGCTTTGCTTGAGCTTGAGAAATTGGGGATTTCTTTGTATTTAGCTTGGATTAAGTCTAAGGCACTGGTTAAAGCAAGTTTAAGCAAGTAGATAATGACATGATGGGTTATATTATTGATTCTTTAATTATTCTCTATTCTAATGTATTACTACAGCTCATCTTCTCCATGTTTCATTAATGGAAGATGTTTTTTTTGGAGAAAATGCATGTTTTTAGAATAAATGAGGGTTTGAATGAATGAGAATGAATGGAAGTGGAAATTTAGAATTGGTGCAATGTATGGTGGGTTTCATGAAAGAGAAGTTTGGGATGAATATGGTAAGCTTCGGACCCAAACAATCTAAAATGTGAAAACCTGCATCAGGTTCAACCAATCGGACACCTATCTGGACAATCAATTCGGCTCTCTGGGTTCAGTCCAATTGATCAGGCAGACCCTATTTTTCAAGAAAAATATTTAATTACTAAATTATTCTATTTTACTTAAAAACCACTTTTATAAGTTTTTTTTTAAAAACTGATGTAACTTGACTTGATAAGGTTAGGTATACCTCAGGGAACCTTGAGCTTATCCATGGGGTCAAGTACTAGACTAGGACACTAGATAGACTCTATGATTGTGTAGGACTTTAACCTTTGGAATTCCTACACCTTACAATTTGACTAATGGAATCAAATTGGAAAAATAGGGAACATATTAGCTGTCATGCATCCTTATTAGATGTTTTGATCGATTCTGATGTCATACTCTCAAGTGTTGATATAAGAGCCCAATGCCTATATTCATACACAATGCAAGGCTTATAATCAAACCGAAATGGAAGGCTAAGGACACAGGCATCGTAGAATAGTTTTGCTCATAAGTATCATAATTTCTTAATTAAATTAGAAACTTATATATACTTTTATGGTTTTCTTGTACATTATCTTATCTTACCTTAACTGTTCAGTTATGTTCAGTATGTCATTTATTTTCGTTATATTGTTCTTGTTTATTGTTATATGTATTTGCTAATAACATACTTCAGTTACTTTCACATAATATGTAAGTAAGTTATGACTAATAAGTATGATATGTACAATTGTTTGGTATGTTTCTTCATACTTTTTATTTATGGAGTCGGCACCACTGAGCTTGGCTCTATGAGGCCTAGCGGGGCTGAATATAAATTTGATAAATTACAGCACTGCAGTTGGTTCCCAATATAAGTATATCGATGCTTCTTTGAGTAATTAGGATTGTTACCTAATTTCGATTCTGTATATTCTCGCTCCCACTTGTAGGGAGGATACTAGCCATCTGGATTACTAATTTGCAAGTATTTCTATTTCAAATGATTCTCATATACATGCTTTATTATATGCTAATCATGCCTAGTTATGCTCTTGCTCTCTTTAATTATCACGTACTAACTTTATTCAGTACAATATATGATTTACTACTTGCTTAGTTTTTATTGAGTTGTCATAATTAAGGTGCTACCCTTGGCATTGCAGGGCCTAGCGATGACCCAATTTTCGAAGTGTTTCAGGAAGGTACTATGTAGGTACCCTCAGGAATAGACGAGTGGATTTTTGACTTTTTATTTTATTAGTCGTCTTCACTAGAGTGTCAGGTCACTTAGGCATGTAAGACTTGGGCCTTGGGGCGATCTTTTTATTTCATCATGTCGTTTGGTTGAGACTTATGATATTATATGTTGTTATCATGTTTATTCGATTTTTAGACCGTTTGGTTATGTTTATGCACTCATGCATCTTATGCCGTATCTTGAAATACTTTTCATTAGATTATACTTTGGACATGTAGACATTCATGAGATCATGTTTAATTCAGTAATTTAATTAAGTTATTATGGAATGTTTAAACAGGTATTTGTTTAACCTCTAATTCTATCACAGGGTGTTCAATGGGTGTACTGAGCATGAAGTTCCGCCGTTGGATTTAAATATACATGTGTTTATAGATTTTTCGCATATGAAAGATTTGTGAAAAATTTTCTTATAATGGTCCATGTTTGCCTTAGTATGAAGTGAATCACTATAAGATTACTCGTGCCACATCATAGGCCTAGCCTTGTTAACGTCGCCTCAAGCCTGGGGCGTGACAAAATTTAAGTCTGAAAATATGAATGGGGTAATATAATCTCAACATCAAACAGATCTCTTGTCAAAAAATAGCGAAGCTTGGTGAAATTACCAAGCTGATCTTTAGCTTCACATTTTAAAACTACTAGAGCACCGCTCTTGAAGGATCTTTGTCTTCTCTAATTGTTTGATTGGCAAGTCACCTCCAAATTGCTATTGAATCCAATCAATGGCCGCTTTGATGTTGTTATCCTTGTCAATGTATTTATGGGTACATGAGCTAATCATTATATATATTAAAGTTACAAGAATAGAGGCTTCTGAAGGGTGTCACTTCAGCACCCCTTATTTTTCTTTTTTTTTAGAGCACTATTTCAGCATCCTGAAAAATTACATGTGGCACCAAGAAATCAGTAATTCCCCTAAAATCTCTCCATCTACTACTATCACTAAAATTTCTCACTCATCCACTTTTTTTATACCTTTTTTGTTGTCTAATCCTATTTGTTGCTTAAATAGTAGCATGAAAAAATTTTCTTGTGGGGCTTCTTTATAAAGATTTTGCACCAATCAAAATAGAAGGCTCCATATCTTATAGGAGTTAGGCTCATGATCAAATTATAATGCTAATTTTTCTTGTGGGGCCTATTTATAAACATTTGACATCAATCAAAATAGATGGCTAAATTTCTTATAAGGGTTAGGCTCATGATCAAATTATAATGCTAATTTTTCTTGTGGGGCCTATTTATAAACATTTGACACCAATCAAAGTAAATGGCTCCATTTCTTATAGAGACCATCAAATTATAAAAACTTTAATACTTTCAAAATATGAAAGTGGGCCTCACCAAAATCATTCCTGGAGGATATGTCTCTAGGCCACCATTAAATTATGAAATGTCAACTTTTTTTATAGTTATAGTGGGCTCAACTTATTCTCATTTGAAATTTTGTTTGGATAAATCCAAGCCCGTAACACTTACTTCCCTAATTTAATATGAAATATTGTTTTGTCTAATTTTTTTAATGGTTTTCAAGTTAAATTAACTTTATTTAAGCAACTCTAAGGAAGAAGGTTGATGTTACATTTTTTCAGATTGTGAAATGAAGTTTCTCAAGTAATTTTGGTATTCTGTTACTTGCTTATTTCTAATTGATTCTAGAGATGAGGATTTTATGATTTTTTTTCTTGGACATTTAACTTGGTGGAATAATGTTTATATAATATCCTTTATTTTTCTTCTTTTTTTTCCTAAGTAGGAAGTAAGCTTTTTTAATAAAAATTTTTGGCATTTAAGTAGACTCAAACTACAAGAATTTTTTTCCTTTGAAGATGTTATTTTTTTAATTTTATTGAGATAAATTCTCAATCATCATCATCATCATTTCCTTTTTTGTAATTCTTTTTTTTATCAATTTTAAAGAAAATAACATTAGTATTTCACTCTAATTCTAATGAATAAATTAGCTTAATAGATAATATATTTATCTATTTTTATTTATTTTTAGCAATAATATTTTGAAGAATACAATAATATTTGATGTATTATTTTTATGCAGCAAAAACTTTTAAAATATCTATCTTAAGTAAGGACTAGCAATGCAGGCCCGTGCTTAGCTTGGATCTATATAAAAAATTTAAATAGTTCATTACAAAGTTTATAAAAATAATAAAAGTTCAGATGTTTATAAAATTTAATAGACTTTTGAATTTTTTTCTTCTATTTAAACCATGAGAATCATTCAATGGACTACTTACATTTTCAAACATTTTCTAATTTTTATTTTATTCATTTAGTAGGAAAACTTTTATAAATATCTAAAATTTTGTATTTTTATAAAATTTTTAATAAACTACTTAATTTTTTTATGGAAGCCAGGGCTAAGCACGAGCCTCTATTGCTAGTACATAAGATATTGCGCCACCCCAGATTCAAGAGGAAAGCTCTAGGCAACTGAAGCGTGGGGAAGTCACATTTATACTATAGTATCTACATACATATATCTTCTAATCTTTTAGCCTGTTTGTCACTCATCATAGTTCTCATGTTCACCATTTGGTTATGGGTGGCACTTTCCAAGCCACTCCAGCAACGCAACGATAGTCAGTCCTAGTAATTTATGTTTCAGGTGACTGTTTTTCCATTTTCAGGTTGGGTATGGTTGAAATTTATGAGTTTGACTAATAAATGGGTTAAATTAGGGCTAAGTGTATTCTGCTATTTAACTTGGGGTTGGGTTGGATTAGAAACAGACTAGTGGTTGGGAGTCCCGCTGTTGGCCGACTCCCAGAATTTGATCCCTCAGATTTCTCCCTTTGTCTGTGTGGCAGGCCATCCTCTCCTTGGCATACGTTTGGGGTTCAGTCGCAAGTCAGTTGAGTCTCTGTACGATCCAGCCACGTTGGCTGGTACCAAAGGAAAAAAAAATGGAAGCACAACCCAATTTCATATATTGGGTTGTGACTGTCAACCTGACTTGGACCTGATCTGTTTTTTTTTTTTTTTTTTTTTGGTAAGAAGGATCTGATTTGTTAATAGGGATTTGAGATGACAGGTTGGATTTAGACTAGATCATTTTGAGCCTATATAAGTGATAGCGGGCCTTAATCCAAGGTGGGCCAGACCAGGCCCAACCCATGTTGCCCCTATATTTTGACCCACAAAGTTCTGGGGGTAGGCACTTCCCACACAGAAACTGGGCTGGTCAGGTTCCATGCACAGGCTGTGCTTTTAGGCCCAACATTTACCCCAAAAGTTGACAGGTAATAGTCATATACTCATGAGTCCAGATTCTCTCAGTGATCCCCGCTAGTACCGCAAGAAAGCATGATCTGAGAAGCTGCTCATTACTAGTGACGTGACGTGAGGTGACAACAATCATGGTTTCCTCATATAATATCAGTTCTTATGCTCGTCCACCGCCGCCCATTATGGCCGCGATTATGGCTGTGGGTTGACGGTGACTTGGAGTGACACTCACTGTCTTGGTGCTAGGCATGGTCCCCGCCGTTCGCTCTCTTGAAATTGCCGTTTCCACCCCGAAGAGACAGTTACAAGTACAACAAAGTGATTTCCTGCCAGTACTTTTCAAAGTTTCAAGACAATCTTGTTAGTCTTTCACAGTTTCACCCATTAATCATTAATTTCAAATGCTTTAGAAGCTGAATCACTACTGGGCCTCAAAATGCTTTCTACCGTAGCCATTCAATTGATGACACAATAATGAGGGTGGCCGGATATCAACATCTAATCATTATTAACTTAATTCATGTCCCAGTTGTGATGTATGCCTCTTTTTTTTTTTTTTGTTTTTTTCTCTCTCTGATGTGGGCATCCATTTGCTATTTAATCTGACGTGACTAAATTTGGGTGTACACATGACTCCACAGCATATATTCAAAGACTAATTTAGGGGGATGTGGGTGTCAAACTCATCCGTTATGCTAAGGAACCGACACCCATAAAGGTTGTTTTAATGCCTGCCTTAACTGACTCAGTATTTGCATTAATTCAGGCCTATCTGAATTGAGTGGTCTATGTTGATGGAAAACTTTGATTAGTCAATCTATTCCTCTCCAAATAAGATAAGACTAAACTGAGGATGATTTAAATAACAAGAGATGAAATAAGAAACTTGAAAATAATATTCAAATCTAATTTTTAAATTTTAAATAAGATTCTATCCAAATAATAAGAAGGCATCATGATTATTATATTATAATTATGTATAGGTCTATGTTGATAGAAAACTTTGATTAGTCAATCTAGTCGACTCCAAATTTACAAGATAGTCTAAAATGATGATGATTTAAAGAACAAGAGATGAAATAAGAAACTTTTAAATAATATTCAAATCTAATTTTTAAATTTTAAATAAGATTCTATCCAGATAATAAGAAGATATCATGGTTATATTATAAATATGTATGTGACTACACAAATCTTCCACCCTTGAGAAGATATAAGAAGATGCGGACGCAAAATGTCAACTAAATGAATTCGTGATACATATATTTCATGCCAGTGAAGCTCTTCTAGTATAGCGGCCTTTCCCTCTCTATCTTAACGGCTCTCTCCAAGATCCAGCCAACCCCAGCATAGGAAATGCCAAAACGATACACATGAACGTGGAATCCAATCCAGATCTGTTTTATGAAAAGTAGCAATTATCTTTGAACTTGGAATCTCCCCTGCTGAAAATCTGCAACAAAAATCGGAATTTGTGTTGCGAGTATGAACAGAATCCCATTTCAGTCTGCAACTTTCATGCTCTCCTCTCACTATGACTCTCCTTCCTCAGCAACCTGCTGAAAATAAGGAGAGAAATTGAGAGAAGGAGAGAGCTACACACTTCTGAACAGATTTCTAGAGGGTCTTTTTCTTTTCTTTTTTGAAGTTTGCAGAGATGAGTTGGTGTGTTATTGGGATTTTGTTGGGGTTGTTGGTTCTGGGTGTTGATGGGTACCCAGAAGAGGATCTTGTTTTGAGGTTGCCAGGGCAGCCGAAGGTGGGTTTCCGTCAGTTTGCTGGATATGTGGATGTGGATGAGAAAAATGGAAGGAGTTTCTTCTACTACTTCGCTGAAGCAGAAAAAGATTCTGATAAGATGCCCCTTACCCTCTGGTTGAATGGAGGTTAGCTCTTATGCTAGTATTCCTGTGTAGTTCTTTTTTTGAAGCAGTACTCTTTTTTTTTTTTGTTATGCAAAAATGAGACTTCTCAGATCTTTCTTAGGGCCTGTTGTTTTACAAAGAATTCCTACTAAGAATTTGGGTGATCAGGATTTTTGGGACATGATGTGATATCTTGTGTCGTGGCATTTTCAAATTCCTTATTTCTTTATAAGGATTTTAGAATTCCACCTACCTGAAAAGTCACGAGGAACCTTTGGGAATTTTAGAATTCTACTTCGTTTTCATTTTGCTGGAATTCTTGGATGCTTAAGTACAAGGGAGCATCCAGAAATTATAGTGTCTGAGAATTTTGGAATTCCCTAAAGAAACAAGGCTTAATGATTTTGGGAGATGAGTGTTCATGGGTTCTACTTGACTGACTTTAATCTGTTTACAGTTTTTTATCTGTGCTCTGTTTTATCATTACTGGAAGAAGTTATTGCTTGTAAGCTTCTACAATAATATAGCTTCCTCTTCACTAGTGCGGTCTGAATCTGTTGAAGTGTGAATTGGACGATTTATAATTTATCAGTATTGGGAATAGATACTTTGAATGAAATTTGGGACTGGAGTCCACTTCTTTATTAATGCACTGGAAGCAAGAATTGGAATGACATAAATTATCAAAGTCGATCTAAATTTCCATTAAAGTTTTGTCCCTGTCATGGTTGCCATGGGATACAATTTTAATTGAGAGCTCTGTTGCAATTTTATTCAGTAAAATTAATCTTACTTTTAGCTGCTGATCACACATCTGGGATTAGGAGGGTTATTTTTTATTTTTCTTGAATTTAGGTCCATGTTCAAGCGATTTAACCTTGTAGTGTATTCTATCTTCCTTATTATGAAGTTCCGTTTCTAATGAATAATCTTTCTGGAGTACTCAATTGTAGGTTGTAATGTGTTGGGAAAAGTGGCACAACGGAAACTACCTGTGAACCACGGATTAACTACGATGAACAAAGGCAATCATACAATTAAGTAAGCATATATATGAACATAGCAGTTTTACGTAGTTCAGCAATTTTACTTACATCCACGGAGAAGAAAACTAATTTATCATGATCCCATCTCAATCTCCTTAGATCTAGAGTTACAATATATCAATATATATAGTTCTCGCTTTCTTAGCCAATAAGAAAATCTATACGTAATAACTAAAATACCCTAAACCCTGAACCTCAGTTCTGGTTAAACCAGATGACCGATCCGGTTAAACCGAAATATAAGACAAAACCCAACAATCTCCACCTTCGCTTGGATTCTACAAATCTTCAGAGCCACTGGTATTGTTTTCACGCACCTTACTGAATGGTATGTTACTGCACCGATGGCGCAGTCTTCTTACTTTAACACTCTAATATGTTAAACCAGCAGTTCACGCACCTCGTTGAAAGGCACGCTTCCGCACATGATACTACCAAGTGCGGTACTTGCACACTCTAACTTAGATGCACAGATAATCTCAGCATTGTCTGGTATCAATGAAGTCCAAACCGACTTGAAATTTTTTACAGTTGTCTCCTTTGACCTCAACACTATCGTCTTGAACCTCCGAAGAGCTCTCCATTTGTTACTACATGCATGCATCTTTGTAACACAATGAACCCAACTTTCATTCTTCAAGATAAAACTGAAGACCTCCCCGAATCTAAATTTCACTGGTACCTGTGAATCCTTCCCTTTGTCTCCATTTTGGTGTTTTTTCAGTCAAACCTACAACTGTCCTGTTCTAACTTGTTTTGGTGGGTTGGGTACAGTATATGCGGGTTAGGTATAACCCGATGCTAAACTGGCTTATTCTAACCTGAACAAGACCACCTTTTCTGAGAAAATCATTTCTGTTCAGGCCTTCCTGAATTTCCGCTAGATGATATCATCGAAGACCCATCAATCCATCTTCCAATGATTCGTTACATCTAACTCTACCTAAATCATAGATTTCCTCCCTTGTTATTTGATGTCTCCTTCACTGCTCCACTTGAAAAAGCATCTTCTATCAACCAGTAGAGATTTCTGATCATCTCACCCTTCATGACTATATATATTGATGTACTATAACCCTAGATTCTGAATGGATTGAGATAGGATCATAATAGATGGGTTTTCCACTTCGTGGACGTAGGTAAGGTTGCCGCACCACGTAAAACTGGTTATGTGTGTGATTGCTTGATGGTATGATTGCTTGTATTCATCATTGTTGATATGTGGATCACAGGTAGTTTACGTTGTGCCGCTTTTCTCAACACAATGGCCCAATATTTTGTCTTAAAGGAAATTTTAGCCGCTTAATTTTATTAAGAAATTTCCGAAGATAACTTCACTAATGTTCTCCACCGAAACCCATTTTCCCCGCGAAGTTTGGAAAATGATTTTAGTGCCCTTTATTGCCATGGTCTATCTGCTGCACCTAACAAACAAAATTGCATTCTCCTCAGATATGATTTCACAATTTTAGGAAGTCATATATGTGATCCAAGGGTTCTAATTTGCAGTTTCTTTGGCTCTTCCCGAGAGTTGGAGGTTCTTTCAACAAGTTTTGCTCTATTTCATTCCAAGAGGAAGGAAACTGTGACTACGTTTCCTATTGCAATTGAGTTATTGAGGTAGCAGTTTTATGGGGGATTTCTTCAACGTCCCACAGGACCGAATTTCAGTGGGTGCATACGGGGTGGTCCGCTTTTGTGGAATGTTGGGAATGAAAGTCTCAGCACTGCCTCTTGTGCAAAATACATAGGAGAAACTTTGCATAGCTTTATTAGACCCAGTTAAATTTGTTAAACTTTGACGAGTGTTGGTTGAAAAGTAGCATGTTTGAAGTTGAATTTTTCAGTTATATATCGCCACTCCAAACTACAGTGAGGCATCTTGCAAATTAATGTAACAATGGCTTTTTTCCAAATGTGTGACCTTCCTAACAAGATTTAGTTGGAGCTTTTAGCTTTGTTATTGCTATGGGACATACTCTCTTGACCTTTTATTGAACATTGTGTGTTCAGGCCCAGGTTGTTCTTCAGTTGGTGGGGGTGCTTTCACAGAATTGGGTCCATTTTATCCTACAGGAGACGGCCGAGGCCTTCGGATGAATAAATATTCTTGGAATAAAGGTATCATTCACCAATCTATATCAACATAGCTTCTATCCAGTGTACAGTATTTATTTTATTTTATTTTATTATTTGTTTCCATAAATTGTCTTATATTTGACATATCTTTAAGTGATCATTAACTTAACTTCACATAAACATGGTGACTTTAACACTTGTATTTTGATGTAGTATCAAATCTTCTTTTTGTGGAATCTCCTGCGGGAGTAGGATGGTCTTACTCAAATACAACATCTGATTACAATTGCGGGGATGCCTCTACTGGTTCGTGAAGCAACCATACTTTTCTCTTTCACTTGTGTTTTCTAGGTCATAAATCTCAACAATTCTATCTTTTACATGTGACAAATGTATTTGCGGGTTATAGAGATTATAGTTTATATGGTTACCATTCAAGGGGAGAAAAACAGAGAGTGCATATATACTTTAATTCATACTGAGGTTCTTCTTCTCTTCTTGGCAGCCAAAGACAATCTCTTATTCTTGCTGAGATGGTTTGAGAAATTTCCTGAGTACAAATCAACAGACTTGTTCCTAACAGGAGAAAGCTATGCAGGTCTAAGTAGCAGTTCCGGCATTTTTCTATCATATTTCACCCCTCTCAATGAGTGGTTTGTTGACATGGGTTTGCATGTTTATAGGGCATTACATACTAAAGTTGGCTATTTTGTTGACCTCGGTTTACATGTTTACAGGGCATTATATACCACAGTTGGCTGTTGAAGTGCTTAACTACAATCTGCATTCAGCTGGTTTCAAGTTCAATCTCAAAGGAGTAGCAGTAAGTAAAATTGGAAACTTTTAGGTGCTTTTTGGCACAACTAATATTGCAATGTTTCATTACAACTGTAAATTTGATGTTGTTATATTGGTGATTGTCCAATTGCAAAGACAGTTAAGTATCACATGAATCCTTAATAAAGAAGGAAGTACCAGATGATGCAACTGAAAGCTTTTAGTTCAATAGAATATTTCAATATTAAAATATTCTGCTCAGTGGAGCTACAGCTCTGACTGGGGAGAGTAGGAGCCGAATAATTTTTATTGAAATGCTTTGCAAACAGTGGAACAAAAAATATGTCCAGCCGTCTGCCCAAACATGGCTATAAGGAAACTTCTCTTCCTTTCATCCATAAACAGGGGCTGCCCCCTCCCCTCCACAACAACAACAACATAGAAAAGAAAAAAAACACCTCTAAAAGCCAAGCCACTTACATGTTATTAAGAATTTATGTATTTTTAAGTTGAGCCAGTTCCCCCCTCCGAAAATTTTAAAGTTTTTTACATAGTGGCCCCTCCTTAGTAAATTTCGTGGTTCCGCCTCTGTTCATAAGTGTTCAGATTGATTAACGTATTGAATATATCAGTGTTAAAATGCCCCCTTTTCTTGGATTTTCTGGTTTGTTTTTTTCTCACTTAGTTTTCATCTGTTTAAATAGATTGGGAATCCACTTCTCAAGCTCAACAACGATAGTGCTGCAACTTATGAGTACTTCTGGTCACATGGGATGATATCAGATGAAATTTTTCTCACCATCATGAATCAATGTGATTTTGATGACTACACTGATGAGTGCAACAAAGCAGTACAGGAAGCAAATAAAGTTGTTGGTGATTATATAAATGATTATGATGTCATCCTTGATGTGTGTTATCCATCCATTGTGGAGCAAGAGCTGCGATTGCGAAAATATGTACGTAATTCAATTCAACACAGATAGTTCTGTTCTAATATCATGGACAAACATTGTTTTTTTTCCCTCAACGATTATGTTTGTATATCCTAATTAACCTATGAATTACTAAATATGTCGTCAAATTGGCAGGCCACTAAGATTAGTATTGGGGTTGATGTATGCATGACCTATGAAAGACATTTCTATTTCAACCTTCCAGCCGTTCAACAAGCTCTTCATGCGAACAGAACTCATTTACCTTACAGTTGGTCGATGTGCAGTGGGTACGTACTCTTTAAGCTTTTACAGATGAATGGTTGTTCTGATCTTTTATCCGTAATGTTTATGCTAACACCTCTTTGCTATTAAAATTTTACTTAAAATAGAAGCTCTATATATGCAAGCTAAGTCTGGAACTAAATGCAGCCCTCCTCCTCAGATGTCCAATTATAAATGGCCACATGGGAAGAGAGCAATGTTAAAAATCAAAATGTCCTATGCGGCCTTACTCAAGCTAGCTGTTTTTCACTTTTCCTTCATGATACTTGGAAGATTGGACTCCATCATTAGTTCATAGCAACCTTTCAGACGAACATCCTGTCCTAGCCTATAAGACCAACATCTATTCTGCAAAGAACTCACATTTCAATGTCTAGTCAATTATCCAGCAGCAACCTATGCTTTCAATTTTAGCTTTCTTTCTTTTGCTGATTTAATTGTTTCATTATCTCGTGCATATCATTTTGATAACTGATGGACAGAATCAAGTAGTAGTCTCGATCCCAATTTATAGCTAAGCTTTTATCTAGTGTACGCTGTTATATTTCCCTTTATATATTTACAGTTACTGTTGCTATAGTAGTGCTAAAGTCAATGCATTATTAGCATGTCAAGGTGACTGGTCTCTTTTCCTTTTAATCGGTCCAGTTTTATAAATTACGCAGCTGCGGACATCAGCACCAACATTCTTCCCTTGCTTAAAATGATCGTTCAGAATCACATACCTGTGTGGGTTTTCAGGTGAGACCCTCAATAAATTATCTTTCTATTGTTACTCAGATAGCACCATAATCAATAATGTCATTGTGGTACAGCGGGGATCAAGATTCAGTTGTACCCTTGTTGGGTTCTCGAACTCTCATCCGCGAACTGGCCCATGATCTAGAGTTCAAAGTAACAGTACCTTACGGAGCTTGGTTCTCCAAAGGGCAGGTACACTTCTATTTCTTTACATTGAGACCTTTGCTAGACCCCACCTTTTTTGTTGTGGTATGCGCCATACAAAGGTGGATGCTGCTTTAGTTTTACCCGGCTGGGGAATCCTCCAAGTATATTCATCATGTGGAGTGCGCATGTACATTTAATTTGCACTGCTGAAGATGTCTTTCCTGTCATCCATTAATTGCAGATGTATGGCCTACCTGATCAATGAACTTGCTTGAATTTAGTGTCTGGATGTACCTATGTGGTCCAAATGCTAGGTATCTCACACCCAGGAGTGCATAAACTATTTAGTTTGAATTGATGCCGAGTGTTCAATGTTCATCTTCGTTCAACATTCAAGTGTCGATATTAATTAAAATGACCACTTGAAGTCAATTAGGTGTTGACTTACCATGGATAACTAATGCCTTTACCTTATTTCTCTCCTTTAATCTTTTAACCTGACTTAAATCTCACTCCTTATTTTGAATTGTGCATAGGTTGGCGGTTGGGCAGTTGAGTATGGAAACTTATTGACATTTGCAACTGTAAGAGGCGCTGCACACATGGTACCATATGCACAGCCGAGAAGAGCATTTCTTCTGTTTGATTCATTTGTATCTGGTAGGAGATTGCCAAACACAACGTACCCTCCCATTGATTGAAAAGCTCTCAATCTATCTTCAGCCAAGCATGGTAATAGGTGATTCAATCCCTTTTTTATTTTTTAAAAAGAATACCAGAAACTCAGTTGCTCTTGGAATAAGGAAGTTAAAAAAAAAAAACAACATTAGTTTTTTAGCTTCATAAATGTAGGTTTATTTGTCTGGGATTGGGTTCTCAGATTCTGAGGTAGTCCCTGTTTTACCGTCAAAAGATAGTCAGTTCTATTAGGAGATTGAATGTAGTTCATGATTTCAGTGTTTTGATTCAGAATAAAATCATTGTTGGATCTATTCTTTTCATTGAATCCAATGAATATTTATCAGTGTTTTGTGTTGACAGTTGGAATGGTTGGGATATTTGGGTCTCCTCTAGGAGATAAAGGCCATTCATCGAGGGCTCCTCCCCACTGTAGATGTGCTATGACAAAATTCTAACACTAAATTTGTGAGTTGGATGACCTTTCTATTAAGGGTCATCTTTGGGAGTGAAGGAAATTAAGGTCTTCTTTAGGAGATCGTGAGAACATTCAGCTGAGGGGCCTCCCCACGGTGGGCTATGACCTAGTTGCTACTCCCAAATTGTTTAGTTGGATGACTATGGCCATCTTATTGCTGCAGCTATCTATCTGACTTGAGAGAGATGACTCTAGCACATCCATTGTGGGTCCCATCATATGGATAATGGTCTGAGCATAAAATGAAAATTCTACTATGATATACATGCAAACAAGATGCAAGAACCATAGAAAACCAGCGCCAGAGGCACAATAAAAGGTGCTCATTATCACAACAATGAGGTTCTGGATTCAATCTGATGAGGAAGAAAAAACAGCCATAATGTAGGTACTAGGAAAATGCCCCCGTGTAAAAGTCATAATATTAAATATTAAAATATTAAAAAAAATTTAAAATAATATTTTCTTTATTGAGATGTTCAAAATTGTAGTCAAAACTAATTGAGATATATATATATATATATATATAAAAGATGATTAGCATATAACATTAAATTATGGAAAATATTGAAATTTATGATCAACACTACAGACGACAGTCACATTATTAATATATTCCATAGAAACACCAATTATAGGATTTTCCATTTTTCAGATTTTGACCATTGTTTAAATCGCACAGACAGTCAATGCATACATATTTATTTCTGGAAAAATGAATGTAACATCCTCCACAGTACTTGAAATCATGAATGAGACCCAGCGACAGTGGAATGATAGGTCTAAGATTCTGACCAAGTGTTTTTTCTGAGACAGTTATATTGATAATGTACCCTCAAAAGCAAAATCCATTCACAAACGAAGTTGACTGTGCTTAATATGTTATAGGTTACTAGTTTCTACCTAGGAAGCTAATGCCTAACAAATGGCAAACACATTGTTTGGAAAAAATGGATACAACATCCTCCATGATACTACTACCAGCGACAAAGGAATGATGGGTTTAAAATTCTCGCTAAGCATATTCTCTCACACAGTTCTATGGATAATCTACTCTTAATAGCAAGGGAACCTGGTCAATGGAGGAGTTGGGAGGCCCAATTAGTCAGACCTATAACTACAAAAGTCAAAACTAGTAGGGGTGGAGCCAAATGGGACCTAGCTCCATTGGTAGCTCTAAATACAATCGAGTCATATCATATTAGCTTACAAAGGTGTGACATTCCACTTGCCTCGGCTTGCATGTCTTATTTGTTAGGTTTCTTGTCTTTGAGGAGGCTAGGACTATCCTAAGTCCCATACCAAAAATATTTAAGTCCTGATCCTGGATATATATGGTCTTAACCCCACATGAAACTTTTTAAAATAGTGCAGCAAGATTGAGTGATTGGGGTAGTGGGCTTGAGTTGTTACTAAATGGTATTAGGGTCCTTCTGGACTCTATTTCTAGTAGGGGGAGAGTGTGCAACTGTTTAGGCTTTCCTGTCGTAATCCCCAGTAACTTCAAATTGCTATTAGCACCATGAAATCCATTCTTGCATTAAAAATATATAAAAAAAAGTATCAAAGGGCGCATTCAAAAAGAAAAATTTCCTCACTAAATCCCAATTCATCTAGGATAGCATCAATTCTATAAAGGCAAACATGCAGATATTCTTCTTTACCTGGAATATAAAAAATATGAGATTTGGAAAGGAATTGGCTGCAAAAAAGGAAGTGAATCGATTAAAAAACAAAAAAAATTGAGGTGCCAAAGGGAAGAAAGAGATTGGCTTGATTGAATGCTTCTGTAATCGAAAAGCACACGTTCTTGTGGCAAATGCACAGTTCAACTCTATTTTCCACAAAAATAACAGAGAGAGACACACACACTAAATCCTTGAACTAATATTATAATTAAAAATTTTACAATTGATAAATTAAAATTGTTCAGTATATGTGCATGTGTGTGCATGTATACGACAACAATGAACCACGATCAAATTCAAATATTTCTGAGCAGCTAAGGAAATAAAACAAATCAAAATCATACATGGCGTTTTCCAGCTACAAGGTGGCCCTGATTACATGAGCTTTCCAAACTCAGTAGATCCCCAAGTCATTGGAAACCTAAATCCTGTCTAAGTCCACCTTGGTTTCTCTGCTCAAAATAGAAAGCACCTATAAATAGTAGAATCGGGAACCCTTTATTCTCTAGAGGTATCTGCTCCTATACAACAAGTAGAGGAGACAAAAAGAACCCTAGAGGCATGTTTGCAAGCCCAAATATTTCTAGGACCCTAATATACCCGTTAATTTCTTAAGGCAAGACCAGGTCAACTGCTCTTGTGAGCCAAGATAGAAAAATCCGCAGGATTGAAGGTGGAATGCTTTGGTTAGCACGGTAAGACTTTATTTGAGTCTCACATTGGAAATATCAAAGTTATGATCCTGCTATATAAGTGCAGCCCTTGGCCTTACCCTAAAACGGAGCTTGAAGCCTTTCAAAATTGTGAACCAAAATTGAGTTCAAATCCCATGAACTAAAGCAGACAACAGCATGCAGGTAATGGGCCGAATGGTTACAACAACAAACTTTGCTTATTCTTCATATCAAATGTTATGTTCATCTCAACAAATAATGTTTCCAAAAAAATGATAAGTTCCAAGCCTTTTTTTTTTTTTTTTGAAAAGTTAAGGCCAATTGATGATAGGGTAAAAAGGAAGCCATCTGGAGGCTTCATTCTACACGTGTAGAAATAAAAACATGCACCTGATCGGTGGGAATCAAAAAGTGAGATCTCTTTCTTTTTGCATCTACTTCTCATGAGAACAATTGCTATCTTTTGTCCAACTCTTTCTTCATTTTTGCCTATATTTCTCATCCGAAACCTTATAACCATCGCCTATACTAATTATGCGATGTAACCAGTGTTGGAAGGCAGCTGCCAAGATCCCTAGATATTGCACACAGATTACTGCGGAAATAACTTTAGATGATTATGATTCAAGAACCATACCTACTAGATCTCTCTGATTTGATTTTGGTCTTACAACAACCTAAAAATTTTAATACCTTCTACTGTATTCCTCTATGTTTGAACTCACACTAGGGTGTAAGCTTCTTCTGTGAATTCTCTTTGCTTTCAAATAGATTTATCTTGTTATGTTTCGTAGCGAGTAATAGCGCATATTTATAGGCTACAATAGGGACCTTAAGAAAAAAAAACAAAGAATAAACTTCTTATGGAAGTTAAAGTGTACTAACATAACGAGTTGAAATTAAGCCGTTTCCCGTAGCTAAGATAAGCGTGCTAAAACATCATGTTACAATCGTAGCGATAATGTGTCCAACTCCATTTAGATTATGAACAACAATAACTTATATTCTACAAGAACCGACAAACAAATTTTTCGTGTGTAAGCTGAACTTTACACACCAACTTATCTACTTTATAGGATAAAAGACACATACATATATAATAAATAATAATGCAACATTTGTCAATACAGTGTTCTTATTAAAATGAAAAGACAAACTTTACTAATAAATAAGTTAGTCAAAGATAAATGCATAAAAGTATACTTTTAGTATAAATTTCCGACAACCAGATGATAAGAGTAAAGGTTATTGGTAAGAGGATATAGAGAAGAAACAAAATTTGGAGAAACCAATCCTTGCGGTAGGGACAGTAAGGTATTGAGTATTGATAAAGCCAATGAAAGTTTACTATCAAGAAAGAGGAGTTGAGGTGCTATCATCATAAATAGTTATAAGACTTAAATGAAGTCTCTATCAGAATTGGAAAGTGAGCTACCATTCCTGTCAAAACTAATTAGTGATAGTAGAGGTACAACTCAATACTTTTAAGGCATTCGACATCGCACCCTCAAGCATATTTTTAGAGTGGTCATAGGGAGTCGCATTGTGGCAAGCCTTTGCCTAACAATCCCCCTCACAATGGTGCTCCCGTGACTTGAACCCTTGACCTAGAGCTCTAATATCATTTGTAGGATTTTATGCACCCATTGAGCTATCATTTATATCAAAATCAATTAGTGATGGTAGGAGCACAACTCAATGTTGTTAAGGCATTCAACATCGAGCTTGTTTTTAGAATGGTAGTAAGGACCGGCATTGTGGTACGCCTTTGCCTAACAGTTATTAATCAGGATACTTGTATGGTGTGTGTGGCCTATTTAAGATGAAAAGATTTGTTCCATGCTCTCTCCCTTCTGTAGGTGTGCTCAAATTCAAATATTGATGGAGCTGCAATGGGTAACCCGGGACTTGACTGTCGTTGGAGAGGTGCTTCACAATAATAAAAGTGAGGTTTTGTTTATGTTCTCTAAGTATGTGAGTATTTGTGATTCTAATAAAATTGAGGTGCTAGTTGTCCTAGCTCTTATATATTTCTCTAGATCTTTTACTTGGATAGACTTATTGTAGAAAGTGATTTTCTAATGTGATATCTTCGGTGTTTAATAGAAAGACAAATCCTTAGAAATTCCAATTCATTTTTAAGAAAATTTGAAACTTTCTTTCTCCGATGGATGTAGCCTTTCGTCATGAGTCTAGATTAGCAAACTTTATGGCATACATTCTTTGCCAAAAAGGGGGTTGAGAGGAGTACTCCATGGGAGGAAATTGTAATGTAATTGTGTGATGAGTGGAGGGTACATTGCTCTTGTGTCTCCCTTTTTCTTTCATTTTTCATGTTTCCAGCTTCTTTTAATGAAATCTTTATTACCATTTAAAAAATGGTTTTAAGACTTGATTTTGATGCTTTCCATCAGTCTCAGGGTTTTGGCATATTGGTTAGGTCCATAACATTTGGCATCAAAGACACCTTCGCAACTCGGGTTTAAGTTACGGAAAGAACTACTTGCAGTAGAATGAGAGCTATCTAAAAAAATAGAAATGGTACCAACCACCAAAGTCATCTCAAGAAGGGAAAACAGCTGTGGCATATTAGTTGGATTGCATTTGGTTATGTACTTAGTCACATGATTAATCAAGATAAACTTATAATTTAAACCAGACTCATCTAGTTAAAAATATTTAATTTAGAGAGCGGATGTGGTGACTCGAAAGAGTCATGTTAATCTTAGAAAAATTTAAAAATAGATCAAACACTTTTCAGTTATTTACATTTATTATAATAATCAATTCAAATCAGAAGATTTTTATACCCAAAAAAAGAAAAATCCTAAATTTCTTCAAATCAGCCATCAAACTCACCAAGATTTAATTCAAACAATTACATAGCAGAGCAAAGAGTTTGAGCCGTTTAGTTGCAGCTTACAGATCAATTAGGACACTATGCAGAATTCAAATTCTTGGATTTGCAGATTTAATGACCTTAAACTTGAAGTTGACACCATTTGGTTTAGTTTCTTCTTCCCCTCAAATTAAAAGCCCATTTCAACACCAGGTAGAACCAATGAGCCTCAACACTTTGTTCTATGGATAGTGGCCTCTTACCTCAATGGAAAGAGCAACTCCAGGAACATGTTAGCTATAACCAAAAAGCCACTCTACCCATTTTACCTAACCACTTTTTCAATACACTCTCGAATAATTCTCTCTCAAATGATACTCTCTATCATTCTCTCTATTCCATTTAAATATTATTTTTTTCTAACCAACTTAATTTCAAAAACTTAAGTCATTGTTGAGAGATGGCGGAAGAGAAATAGAAAGAGAAAATTGCTATCAAAGTGGAAAACTAAGTGAACAGTCGCTCGTCATATGTATCAATCTACTTTGCAAAAATTTATTTTACAGAGCTTGTTGCTAGGCTATTGGAGCGTGCACAGCTCCATTTGGCTGGTTAAAATAGCTAAACTATTGCTTTACTGAGTGGTGTTAGAGTTGCTCTACGAGATTACCAATCTCACCTGGTACACCTCTCCAAGGTATACTAATCTCCCCCCATGCAGTTCCAATACCCTATAGTTGGGATAAAAAAAGAAAAAAAAAAAAACTGTCTTTGTTCTGTGAATTCACAAAAGAGGAGCCAATACTATAGATTAGGGCCCACCTCATGAAAAATCAATCCCCACAAACTGGCCCGAGCCACAGGACCAACCAAACTAATTGAACGTAAAGGATTTTAAAAATGGGCTCGTCTAATGGCCGTGGGAAGCCCGAATGATTAGGGCACAACTTGTGAAACTAAACGATCTGGTACATTGTTCTTGAGTTTCATCGTTGTTAACCCTAGAGTTATTTTGAATTTTAATTTTCTTTTATAGTTTTATTTTATTTTTCAATTTTGAACATCTTCTTCTTCTATCTGTTCATCATTTTTACATATATCATGAAACTGTTTATTAATTTATTTTCTTAATTTAAAGTGACAATGACGAGGTTGGGTGGTATAGGAAAAGAAGGTGCGTATTAAACCAGATTATCTCTTATTATTATTAATTAATTGTTTAATAACTAGAAATTTATTTTATCAGTTATTAATCATACATGGCCCTCGCTCATATGTTTTTAGTTTTTTAATCGTTTTTAAACATTATAATAAAGGCACAATCTTAATATAAGAGCATGTGAGTTTTATTTTACTTGCTTTTTTTTTCTCATTTCTCATTTTTATTCTTTTTATTTTTTTCTTCAGAGATTCTGATTCCATTTTGCCCGAACAGAGCTCAAAGATGAGTGGGTTTATGTTTCTTTTTTCGTGAAATTCAATGAAAGGGAGGTGAATCAGATCAGAAGATTACAATTTCTTTATTATTTTAATTTGTAATTTTCAACTGTATCTTGCAAAATTTTTTTATTATTTTAATTTGTGATTTTCAACTGAATCTGATACTTATTTAACTCTTAAGGCATATATCTTTTGAAATTCTTAAATTAATGAAAATGTGTGTTCTAAATTATGTACTGTTGTCTTATCTTATATTATTAATTATGTGTCTATTAAATTTTGTAATCTTGTTTTATATTATTAACACTAATTATGGATAAAACATGGATATACGACAATAGAATAAATATATGGAATAAATATTAGAGAGGTGAGGTTGTAGAGGATTTTTTTGGCCTTTTTTATATGGTTTATTTATTTATTTATTTGTTAGTGAGCCCAAAACTCGGAGCAGCCCCCAAACTTATCCCATTATTTTGAGGTTGGCGAATTCTAAATTTTAAACTTAAACTCACTATGAGACGATACTTTGAAAAAATTTGATGGTCATAAAACATCATGCATAACTTGATTGCCTTTGAAAATCAAGTTTTGCAATTTTCTGTTTTTCAATTGGATGGCTTATGTTGATTTTGTCATCATCATCAAAGCTTTGTTCCAAATTATGTTGGGTCATATATATATATATGAATTTTATTTTTCCATTTCAACTATAAGCCAAACTCTGATGTGTTCGGATGTAGGAAAGAGTAAAATAGAGTAGAGTAAACTCAAAATCAAGAAAGAATAATATATGATGAGTTTATGATGACTTTTTATTTTTAGCTGTTTGATATGAAAATTTTTTTACTTTTATATAAAAAGTAGAGATTTTTTTGTAATTTATTGATGACTTTTGACTTTTTTTGAAAAAAAATGAGGAAATTTTGATTTTTTAAAAAACAATTATGAAAAAATTTTGAATTTTAAAAATTTCATTTTACTGTACTCTAATCTACGTCACATCCAAACACACCCGATAGGTTGCCCTTTGCAAATAGTCCCAAGTAGTCCAAGGGATTTCCCAGTGTGAAATTAGATGCCCTCCCTACATTTGCATTAGGAGATTTATTGTCATCCAGGTGAAGCTCTCTTTAGTATTACCTACCCAGAATTTTTTTTCCTAGGTCTATTCAGATTCTGGTTCAAATATAGTGTGAAAAGATGTAAATACTTACCTAGTGTTCCAAACAAGGTTGGAAAACTCAAGGAGTCGACTTCACTCGTCCAGCTTTATGTTATTGACAGCATGTCAATTGGACGACTCCTGACTCCCAACTCATGTTTTTCAAAAAATGAAATACAATAGATCAAATACTTATGAAAGTTGGATTTACTTGCAATAATAATAATCGATTCAAATTAGTGAACTATTGAATCTTAATCAATTATTTTATATTGCTAATGCTTTATATGGCAAGCATTAATTACTTATATTTGACTCAACCGAGTTTGATTCAACTGACCAAGCCTTCCAATTTGGTTCCAAAGAGAACTACTGAATTGTAGACCTGCCTTTCCAAATTTGGCAAGGAACCAGCCAGTTCTGTAGATCCTGCTCTCTCACTTCAACTCAAAGTTGTTACGTTCGTTTGGGTCTTTATTTTGGTCAAGCTTCCATAATGAAATGTTTCGGCTGAGCTCGAGTTTTGGTGAAACATTTTGGAGTAATGTTTTGAAAAAAATAAATAAACTGAAAATATACTTATTTGCTAGCAAAATGATATATATTTATGAAAAATAATTTACACATTTAATTTATTATAATAAAATAATATTAAAAGATACAAGTTAAAGATTAAGCACATTCCTTACCACAAGAGAGTTTAAACACAACTTTTATCACAATAAAAATTAATAACCTTTAAGATTGAAGTTTACACACATTATCCACAACATTTTTGACTATTTCGGGAATTTCGGTGATTTTGGGCTGAAATCCTTGTTTTCAGTCGAAATCAATCGAAAGTCAAACTGAAAAATTACAACATGTTTTTCATTTCAGCTTCATGCGTGAGATGAAAATTTTTGGCCATTCTGAAACAAAACTATGTCAATAACTATGCTTCGGCTCCCACCACTTCATGTGGTTTGGTAGGTGCCAAATAATTGTTATGATCATGACCAAAGACCTTTTTTTAGAAAGGCGACCAAGTGTGTTACGGCTTCCTCTGTCTTTCATTAAAAAAAAAGGAAAAAAAGAAAAAATTGTTGGGGTTTCTTTTTTATTTTTCTTATTTCAATTTTTTTTTATTTATGATGATGATGATAGATAATTTATGGGTTTTTTCATTTTCCAAGTCCATGCGACCCTACCTTGTTGGGTTCCATTAGTGCCTTTTATCAACTTAACCCATTCACAAACGGTTTTGCCACTTAACAAACTTGAATTAACCATAAGATTGAGACAAACTCTCTGGTTTATTGTTATTATTATTATTATTATTATTATTATTTGTTTTTCTTTTCTGTCTTGATTCAACGGTTTCAAAGCAATGATCTTTTGCCCTTTTTTTTTTCAAAATCCAATGGGTCAATGTATGAATGTTCGGTGATGAGAGGCAAAATTGGCCAGAGCCAATATGGTCTGCTCTTATCTGAACTCAAATCAGAAAGCATGCCAGTGTGACCTATGAGAGTTTCATACAGATTGAATGATAAATTAAAATTAAAGTTAAGTCTCATGAAAATTAATTTATCCAGGTCAGGCTCATGACAATTTGGATCAGGTGACCTTTTTACCATTCAGCTTTTGGATCCACTCAGTCCGAAACAAGCAGAAGAAGAAAAGAGTTGAGTCATGGTTTGTGTGATTTCAAACTGTAGACATAGACCCTGATGAAATGTCCGTATGTTATACATTTTTTCAGACTCATTCCACTTGTAAATGAGATTCAGGGCTAACCACTAGAGATGATCGGGAAGTCCAGACTTGGCCTACTAACCTGAAAAAACCAACCCGATAATTCAGGTTTTGAGTTCAACCTATTAATTTTTTGGTTAGGTCGGGTTGATGCTATACCTCAGTTAATAAATGAGTCAGATTTAGGTTGAACAAACTGTTGTTTTTCGACCCACCAACATTATCCCCATTTATTGCTTTTCTATTTTGTTTTTTAAGTGAAAATGAGCTGTAACGTCCTATAACATTATCTACAAGTGAAAAGGAATTGTAACGTTACTGTCCATGTATAGCGGGCTTGGGCCAACGGGTCAGGCAGGTAAAAACTGCAACCTCTTATCTATGATGTAAGACTGTTTTTGACACAAGGCCTCACAATATATATATATATATATATATATTTGGAGTCATCTTTCACTTGTGTACATGGTGGCTCTGGCCATTACACTGCCCTACCTTGACCATATTATCTCGAGTTAAGAGACATTGTTAACAATATTTTAAAACGGGCCATTATCAAGTTGTTTTTACACTCTGGCGTAGGGTTCCAACAGGCCTTTGTCATGCCATTTCATTGTCTCTAAGGGCCTGTTTGGATGTTGACATAAAGTGGAGTAAAGTGAGATAGTTGTCAGCTGGAGGGAGAATATGTAATAGTCCACGGTGAGTTTGGCTACTTTACCAATCTTTTATCTTCTTTGGGTTGGAAGAGTTTGCAATTCGGGTAATGTCGTATGTTATCATCAAACTGCCAACAACAATGCAATAATACCTTTCATTAAGAAATAATGTGTCATCAAAAATTAAATTAACATAACCTCTCCCGCCAGAACAAAAGAAGTGGTTGTAACCATTTTGCCCTCCGTTACGTTGATGTCAACATAAAGCCCTAGTGTAGCAAAGTACCAATCGTGTAGCCAAGAATAGAGGCGATCAATTGGGGAAAAACAGAGTAATCCCACCCGGGCCTTACAGTTAGAGTAGCTTGCCATTACTGTTAACAACAGAATGCCACGCCAAATTGTTGGTCCTCGTGGGTAATGAAACCATCGTCCTTTGCAATCTTTAGTGCCTGTTTGGCACTGTATGCTCTGTCCACTCCGTCAACAAAGATATGTCATAGGCTTCTAATCTAATCTGTATATGTACACAGCCATGGAGGGTTGAAGAGGGCTTCTTCTTCTGGTCTGTAAAAGCTGTAACGATTTTGCAATAGAGCCACCTCAGATCTTATCAAGACCGTAGGAACGTCATCAATGTCGGTAATTTGGGTTGTCTATTGTACTCATCTATTTCGATTAAGAAACCATTAGTGAAAGTCTGTTTTGATGTCTTTCATTGTGAGAACTATCTATGTAGAGATCCAATTACAATTTTGTAACTTCTTCTCTTAAGAAAACTGTTTTCAAAATAGAAGACCAAGTACTCTATCCACTGGAAACCATTTGCTTGTGGATCATAAGATTTTGCGGGGCAAATATCAACAGATGAGCCCAGATGTGGCTGTCAAAAGAAACAACCTGCAATACAAATTTGTTGCCAATACATTTTTGGCCAACTCGTATTGCTATTGAATACTACATTAGTTTGCCTCTGCAACCGGATTTATTTTTAGCCAATGTTCACTTTAGTTCAATTGTTCCACATACTATATTTACTCTGTATAACTGATGTTTTGTTTAGAGCAAAAGCATGTTTTTGATTAATATGTAATTGAATGATGTCACTTCATAGAATCTGATGGAAATTGATATTGGTTGGTTTGAGTATATATATATATGATTGGTGTTCCTTCTCAATTGTCAAGTAATTTATGTCACCATTTCTATTCTTTCATATTGCATTCTATGTGTTAATAAACAATATGCTGTAAAGATAAGTTTAATAATTTCACACTTAACTTCTGCTCAAGAAGGAAAATTGAGGTCAGTGAGGTTGATTAATACATTAATATCTGTCATTTATTTAACACTTCATTCCGTAATGTCTCAAGTTACTTATGGCTGACGTGTCTGTAAAGGAACAACATACACTATTATTCGAACAGAAGGACCACATCACAAAACGAATAAACAATGGGGAGGTGCGTGTCTATTTCTAATAATGTAATTGAAAGTGTCACTATCTATTTCCGAATGTCATCCTTATGCTAGAAAGACTCATGATTCTCATTAGTAATTTCATAGAGTAAACAACATCATTTGTGTTTGTTAAGAAATACTGTTGGTATGGGAATGACTACCAACTACATTATCTTCCTCCTAGTGTCCATTATAATTAAATGCTACACTATGACACTAATTTGCTATCACTATGACAATTTTACAAGACAAAGGCAACTTGAGAATTATTGCAACCCTAAATTATGTCAACAGTTAGTGTCTCACAGGGAGACAACATCAATATATACGTATGTGTGGATTACAACATCTGTCAAACAAGTCAAGAATACTATTGCATCATGCATTACTTAAGGCACTGGTTGAGAGGTGGAGGCCAGAAACACATACCTTCCACCTACTGTGTGGGGAGGCCACCATCACACTAGAGGATGTGGCTTATATCTATGGTCTTCCAATTGATGGCCCACCAGTGATCAGCAAACCCATAAACAGTGCCAAAGAGTGTGCAAAACTGTCCAATGATCTCTACATAAGGTACTGGTGCCTAAACACGACAGCATCGGTGCATGAATAAATTTCAATTGGATGAAGCGAAATTTTATAGGAAAACCAAATAGGAAGAAAATAGATAAAAAAGTAGAGAAGTGTAATACTAGAGCGTATATGTTTTGCTTATTGGGAGGTCAACTCATCAACAATGTATGTGGTACATCGGCCTCGGCATGGTTGCTAAGCTTATTCAAATATTTTAGGAGATAAGCATAGGGCCCTGCATGTCTTGCAAGCTTGTATAGCATGTTGACAAAGACATCAATGTCCATCGCTACGAATGACGAAAATGAAGATGAGAAAGCCTCAAAAGAAAAGAAGCTGCTGTCAAGACCTACTAATACTTTGACTGGTCCAATGCAACTATTACAGGTAATATAACTTGTTAATTACATTGCCTTGACATTATCACTAACAAGACTATATTATTAACTGTTTCTCTTACTTATTCTGTTACTTTCAGATTTGGGCCTATGCTAGACTAACATTCGTGCGACCACAGGGTCATTTCATAGACATAAATTCGGATTTTGATTTTCCACTATATAAACCCTGGATTCAAAGTCTAAAAAAGTTTAGACCTTCCATGGATCTTAAGAAACACAGGGACCAATTAGACAATATGAAAGTCGCAGAGGTGAGTTACCATTCATGATGTCTACTGATTACAGTTATGTTCCACAGTTATACATTCCTTGCAAATACTAACCTCATGTCTTACGTTCTCTAATTTGCAGGTTGTATGGACTCCTTATGAAGAAGTAGAGGCTAAATTGGCAAAGGTAGTACCGGAAAGAGAGATATTGTTATTCAGTTTCAACACTATATTGTTTTTTTACTAGATTGTTGAACGACACAACAGTGTTAGGGTGGTGATGCAATTTGGCTTAAAACAACTGTTTCCAGTTCCTTTCAACATGCCATTGAATAGAGCAAATAAAGTGAAGAAATCAACAGAGTACTACAGGAACTCACAAAAAGAATTCATTGCAATATGAGACTAAAGAATTGATGCTATTTTGAAAGGAGAATCTGTTAGTGGAAATTTGAATAATGACACTTACATGAAGTGGTACAAATCGGTAACGCCACTGCGGATTGGTCCTCCCATAGATACGGAACGTTGATGATGTGGGCATCGGTCCTTAGACGGAACTTAAGCCAAATCACAAGGATGATCAATTAATTTCAAAAAGGCTAGTAAGTTGAATTCAATTAAGTCCATATAAGTTGATTTGTTCACCACGATGACGAAGTTGCTACTAACTCATATGTATTTTATGGAAGAGTTTTGTTTATTCTTGGAAGATATGATGCCAACGTTGGGCGGGAAGACCAGACAATGCAATACTGCAACCTCAGGTGAACTACTGCGTGTAGTGCGTAGAAAGGTGGAAATCTTTAACGAAGCATTTTAGAGAGATTTTGTAGAGTCCGGATATGGCTTCGGTGAAATCAGTGAGAAGAAAAAGTTGGTGTTAAAAAAAAACTAGTTTTTCTATTTAGTTCACCTAATTCAAGGGGACAGAGTACACCAGAAACAATGAGTGATGCCACCCCACAAAACTAGCTGCTTCAAAGTCTCCTCAAAGGTCTCCTAGGTTAAAATACTCTCTCCTGCCAATTAAGGTTGCTAGTCCTCCCATGCCAAAGAAAAAAAAAGCAAGAGGCCATTCCACTGGATTCACCAAAAGACTTTGAAACATTTGCATATAATCCGGAAGAATATCATAGCGGGGACACTGTAAAGTCCCACAGATTCAGTTCCGTGGTAACTTGACCTGAAAACACCAAATATAAACTAATTGATGAGGAGGTCAAGGCCCTTGATGAGTTCTAGGATGACTATTACAAAAGGTACTATTTCTCATATGCGACTGATATAAAACCGTGACAAATTATGTGCGTCTATAATATATTATATGATTTCTCCATCTCTAAGTCTGATTACCTATCTAAGTGTTGCATCACCCCTGCTCCAGATAAGTTGAAGAGACTCTTATCAAGAGAATGGCTTGACACTAGAATATTGCAAAATTGGTTGGATATATACTTAAAACCCAAGGCGCTACATGTATACTTCGTCAACGCGAATGCTGCGATAATAGCTACATGACATTACATCCTTTTTTGTTATGCATACAATTATCTATCACAGTTCTATGAAACTGATGTGGATAAACTATAATTATTATGAAGGATATATGGTCAAGGTAGGATGACGTGAATTATGTACACATTTTCGGTGAACATGAGGATAATTGTACGTGAGATGCAAAAAGCGGAAATCATCATTGTACCAATGTATTATTCGTCCCACTTCATCGTTGTCGTGGGATATCCAGGGACAAGATCATGGGAATACTACAATAGTTTGCCACTTGAGGAACATTAGAAAACAGCAGCTAAATTTGTAAGTATGACATTTACTGAATAATATTTCTACTTGTAATGAGGCTCATTTGACAGTATACTGTATTCTCTCTAGATTACTTGGCTGAGTCAATAATTCTCTGCTCTCGGCTAGGACAGTCCAATGGAGTGGACTAGGCAGGCCATGGAAAATATTCCTCTACAAGATAATTCATACGATTGCAGATTCTTCATCATGGCATACTTAGAACATCTAGTCCTGAATTGAAAAATTGAATTTACGCGGTGGGATATAATGTATTACATATGGAAACTAGTAGTCCAGCAGTTTATTAGACAAAGTGAGTTATATAAAGGGAGGAGTCAACATGTCTTCGGTTTATTATAGGTATAGGAAGCTTCAGTGGGCATGTGATATTGACATATATCAATGAAATGCTGATTGTACATAAGGATTGTCTGTCTGTTTCGTCATGTTAAAGAAGCCATTGGATTCAATAATGTATATGCGCATGAATGTTGTTGTGAACCGTGGAAATACCTTTATATATAACTATTAAATAAACAGTAACAACGTTACATCGATGTCCCACTGTTGACCAATGCATGCAAAGCTGTCTAAAGGAAGGTGTGATATGTCAGTTTATTAAGATGTAACAATTACATGTTGCAGACAATTTGAAATAGGGAGTGTCTTCTTCCTATATCAACAAGTTATATATTGACAACAACTTATATTATGTTGAGATGTTGGAAACAACTGCATAGGACTGAATTAATTGGCCGTTCATCTTGAAGTCAACAACTGATATGGTATTCTCAATATCGTATATGCTGATTTTAATGTAAATATGCATGGGATAGTTACAGAAAATGTCGTTGGCTTCGTGTATTTGTTGATGTCAACTAATTATATGTTGACGTCAATATATAGTCTGTGGATATGCACAGAAATCTACTCTGAAAGGCTACAAAGGTCAAGGGCAATAGTGCATTTCTGTTGTTGTTAACAAATAATATGATGGCGTCAACATATTTTCTACTGATGTTAATGAAGCTCTATCTAAACAGGTTGCAGAAGATCGAAATGACGAAGCGTTTCTGTTGATGTCAACAAATAATGTGTTTGACTTCAACATATACTTCGTTGATGTCAACGCATCTCTGCTAAAAAATGATGAAGACGATTGATTTATGTGGAACATGTTTTTGTTGATGTCAACAAATCATTTGTTGATATCAATATACATTTCGTTGATGTCAACGTATCTCTCGTGAACAATGTTGAAGACGATTGGAATAAGTGAGCGTTTCTATTAATGTCAACAACTAACATGGTGATATTAACAAATGTTTTGTTAATGCCAAAATAGCTCAGCGTTCAAATATCATAGAGGACTGAAACTGCTGAGCGTTTTGTTTGTTGTCAATAGAGTAAATGGTGATATGAACATATTATATTTTAATATCAACATCTATGTAATTATATTTGGAAGAGTGGAAGACCTCTTAATCCTTTTGGTTGATATAGAAGAGTGGATCACATCAAATAATAAGTGGATTTGAGCATGGCTTTGATAAATTGAATGTCAGCAATATGACAACAGCCTGTTGTGGGCTGTCGCATGCTGTGTTCTTCATGCCAAGGAAGGTAAGCAAAACATTTAGCGTGTGGGCAAGTGATTTTTGCATAATCAAGTCAAAAGGTTACAAAATTGAATTTATCATAAAAATAGTCCTTGTAATTAAAATGATACAGAATAATTAATATCTCCACTAGTAGTCTTAATTGTTGTTTGAATGAGCCATATTATCCATTCAAGCCCTACAATCTACAGAACACCAAACAAAGAGTACGTAATAGCAATGACTGTACATGGGAATACTGATGTATAGAACTTTCCTGGTAGCTACATCAGAGTTTAGTAGCTATAACACATACACCCTACATCCCCGCATAGTGTAACAAGGTTAAAAGGTTGTCCAATGTCAAGATTAAATTAAAACTTTGAACACATTACTGTGCTGTTGACCAATATATAGAAATGGCTTACAAAATCCTATTAGGATACCCACTGAGTTTTATAGCTATCCATACTCATTAGTGGTGGAACAAAATATGAACTAGTAAAAGATAAGGTTAGGCCCTATTCAACAACACATGGAGGGTTAGAAGACATATTAGAGAAAAAAAAAAAAAAAAGAGAGCAATTCATAGCCATGATAAGTAGAAATTCTATGTTCTTATTGCCTCGTTCCAGCATAATTGTTGAGGTTGACTTTGAATTGAATTGAATGGGGCAGCTAATGTTGACTCAAAATCAGTGAAACCTTGAAAACTAGTTATAGCGTCTTCCACATTGCTAAAATCCTTGTACATTGTATTTGGATAGTGATGTACATTCGCTTTGCATTTGGTCCACGAATGCTATATACCCGGTTGCCGCCCCTTATATACAACCTAACATTGATAGTGAACCATATTAAAGAGAATGTGTAGCAGGGGCGAGGAGAAACTATAATTAGGGAGAGTACTTTTTGAAATGAATATGTCAAAATACACCTAATCATCAAATGCTAGTTAGTGTAGCAGTAAACGATTATAAATAGAATACATACTAAAGACACTTGGATGAAGATGTAAAATCCAAATAACCAGAGCATATGTAGTTATGCGTAGGGTATTATTTAAGTTATAGCACCATAGTTTCAACTTTCCACAATCAAATGACAGAAAGTTAAAATATTCTATAGAATACCATAGTCACTCGAAGCTAAAGCAAAAAATAAATAAATAAATAAATAAACTGAAACCATTAAGGATGCATGCTAGTAAAAGACACTATCATCTGGCTCCTATCCAAATCAAAAGGTTCTGTATCCTTAGTCACACAAAACAGAGCAGAGTACAACAATCCACTTTGCTACAGCCTTTCAGCTCTGATCTTTAGAAGCTGTATTAGGATCCATTTAGTCTTGTCATCATAACTTAGGAAAGCAGTAGCCGTGTCTTGATGAATAGTTAACCACTCGTGTGACATTTGCAGGTCTAATCCCTCCAACTGCGGAATTTTACGCAACTCAACCATGATTTCATCAGCAGCTTGCTTCCATGTCATCCTAATGTTATATGCAACCTCCTTAATAGCACTGTGTAATCCTTCAGATGACTTCTCAATGGAAGCTATTATGTTAAGAAATTCACTGTTCCGTTTACGTGAATTCTTCCACTTTGAGGATCTTTCTCCACTACTTGAAGATATTCTAAATCCATTTAATTGACCATTCAATCCTATATCAAAGTTGCATTCAGAAGGCGTGTAATGGTAATTATACCCGTTGTTAGAGCCCCGGCTGGGAGCAACTGTGGCTGATTGTGCATACTGGCATATTGCAACATCATTTGCGAATACTATACTAAGCTTGTCGTAGTCGATAATCCTGCTCCTAAATGGTCTAGCATCCGGATGCCCCTGTGTAATAAATTTAATCTGAGCTTGGTTAACACAAATAATGGTTATGGATTTATAATTAGAGATAACATAGGTTTATTTGGGTACCTCAACCCACGATCTTCAGACTTCATCAAAAGCAATGATATACTTTGTCATAGCATTATATCCAAATCTTGATGCATTTATCATTTCATTTAAAATCGAATATTGCTTCTTCAAAGCTTTGCACCAATTGGATATGGTAGTGGGGGTTACTACGTACTTGCCTATGACTTTATCGTGTAAAATGGCAGCGATGTTCTCGTAAGCTTCTTTTTTTAATTTCTGTTCAGATTTTAGACCCAGCGTGATCTGTTTTAACATTAGATCCAGTAATTCTTTATTCAATCTTGCATCAAACTGGAGATTCCATTTGCCCGGTGCCATTACTACATGAATAAACAAGCACCATCAAATGGCTAAACTAAGAGAAATGATGCACATATTAGGAAACAACCTTAAACCAGTACAAATTAGATAGATTTGAGAGCACACGTAACTGATCCATAGCGATTGAAATGAAAAACACATTGAGAATTACATATTGATACTTAAAAGCAAGTTATAGGGCATACAACTATTTACTACAGTAATCATTCTAAAGTCATCTAGCAATATTATCTCTAAACATATTCCATTTTGCTCTCTCTGCTTCAGTATAATGACTCAAAGGTTGTGTGTTGAAGGCAATCTGACTTGGTTCATGATCAAAATCGTCATGGGGTGGTGACAAGGCAACTTGCAAAGAATCCTTATCATCATCTTCCTAATCAACGAAGCTCCGCAGAGTCACATCCACTAGATTTTTGAATAAAATTATCCATCATATAGCAGATAACAACTATGGATACTTCGTCTTTGTATTGGTATTGTGTAGCTGTCTTCAAGATTATGAATCGATTCTTTAGCATTCCGAAGGCCCTTTCAATTACATTCCGAGCCTGAGAGTGTCTTTTGTTACTAGTTCCCTCTCATTTCTTAGATTTATACCTCTGAAATCACTCATATGATATCTCATAGCACGATATGGTGCTAAGAATCCTGGAGCATTTGCATAGCCAGCATTTACTAGGTAATATATACCTATTCATGATGTTTAATTGTAAAGACATTGGTAATAATCATTTTTCCTTCATGAAAGTAAATATTGGATGTATGATTATTTAAAAGGAAGTAGTTACCTTCATGTATTTTCAATGGCTTTTCTGTGGTTAATGCGTATTGCAAGACGCATGCATCTACGGCCGAACCTTCCCAGCCTGGGAGTACATATTGGAAATTCGTATCATAGCCACAAGTAGCTAGAACATTTTGTGAGAAGAAACTCTTCCTATTTCGAAAGGAACCATGTTTTTCCAAAGGGATATGGATAGGAACATGCATTCCATCAATAGCACCCACAGAGTCCTATTTGAAGGTCATTTGCAGTGAATATTGTCATCAATTAAGGTAAATCATTAAAGTAAAATACATTTGATAGAGCATATCCTCAAAGCGACATGGACCTTGTGGCGTGTGGGCACTAGCAGGCACAAACACATCTGCAGCCATTTGGTTAATCGCGTGCAAAACTTCTTTGAAGTGTTGGCTTATTGTCTCACTTGATTTGGCAAACCGAACACCATTTGTTCTGTTCTTGACACTATGTGCTATAGTGTGCATGAATTCAACAACAAATTTCTCAACTGATACCTCACGCGTATCCCCCAATAGTCCTCTTGTACGCATGGTATGATATAATAGATGAAATGTTCGAATGTCCATTCTTAGTTGACTCATACATTCAGCATCCCCTTCAGTTGTTAACCTTTCCATGTAACAAGTGAAAGGTTTCTATTGAGTCTAGTTGGTCTCCTCTTAGACATAGCCCACAGACATGTAAATAAAATCATTTACTGTCTTCATGCTATTACAGCTACCCATAAAGTACCCAATACTCTTTCTTGCTCTCTTTTGCACCTCTAGTTAACATCATGATCATTATCTAACTTATTATTAGAAGAATCCTCCTCCATCTAGAACTGTGATTTACACATTAGTCATTATGGTTGAAGGTTCAGATGCGAAAATTTTAGAGATATTCGTAGGGTGTTAACAGTTTGCCTAAAAAGGGCACTGTTGAATAGTAGTTGTAGAACAGTAAATTACTAGGTATTTTCAAGTGACAAAGATATGCATTGACAACGATATGCATAGACAACTTTACAAAAAATAGAGTAGATAATAACATATCTGTAATGGAGAAGGCAAAATATTATTAAGCCAGGAAGATATAGAGAGGTTATATAATATATTTCACACAGTGGGACATATGAAACGCTCAAAACAATGATATACAGTTTAACATAACATATCGGAATCAATTCTGAGTAATCTCTGATGGGACTTCTTCTGTTTGTAAAGTGCATTAGTTTAGGTTATTTCAAAGTAATATTTTTCTAGGCTACATTATGAAGCAACATGTGTCTGTTCAGTATAAGAAAGAAGTTAATAGCATAAATCAAGATACTAATCTATTTGTTATGGTCCACAAATTTTTATTTCAAAAGAAGTATTCATGTTGACACCTCTAACCAATAATATTGTTACATGCAGGAAGTTTAGGCCGACCAAAACAACTGTATGATGGATCCAGAGTAGAGTATTGTATCCTGTTTCCTCTATTACTAATGAATCGGCATCCTCATAAAATTTTTTAAAGAGCTATTACCCATTCACTTGACCGGCTATTTGAAATGACTGTTCTGTTTTACAAAACTTTGCACAGGTGGGAGAGCTGTTAGGATTGGCTTTGGATTTTAGGGGTTAAAAACAATACTTTTTTAGGGCTAGTTTCAAACCCGAGTTTGTATTTTAGATCATGTGGTACTCTCAGTTTTTATTTTTGAAGAGATTAGCCGTGAGTAGGCAGCTTAGATTGAGGAAAAATCATAGAATCAGAACACTTGACTGCTCGATTAAAGTCCAATGAGAAGAAGAAATCACTAATGGTACAAAGTTAGCTTTTATAATAAACATAAGGACAATAGGGGAGGCAGGGTTTTACCTGTCTGTAGCCTTGTAGAAGTGGTTTAACCAAGGAGGTTGTCTCCATGGCAAAGAGAGGAATGGGATTTATAGGCATATTTACAAGAGTTACTCCTATTAAAGCGTATTGTTGAACTATCTCGTCCTTCAACAAACCCTTCTCGCAACCATATATCCGCAGACAATTATCTTTTTGGTCGAAGTATTGCTTGGATCTTTTTGTCAAATAGCGATAATCTATTCAGGGTACGGTGGATCTAAAAGATCTATTTGTTGGAACAAAAATGCCTCAATCAACTGGTACCTTGGAGCTAGAGTTAGAGCGTCTTTGGCTTGCTGGATGATTGGATAGGAAGCTGCAAGACAACAAATGTGGTCAATGTTGATCTGGGAGGTGGTTCAGTGTTAAATAGCCCATTTCCCTTTCGAATGATTGAGTTGTCACTGTACGAAGTGGATGGCACATGGAGTCAACTTTATTTCACTTTCTACATCAGACGTCAACAGCTGTCCCACTAGATGAAATTATCAAAACACGGTAGGATAACTTTAGTAACCTCACTTGACCCCAAAGTAAATTTCCAAACACTACCTCAAGCATCTATTTGGAGGAGTTCATTCACATCCATGGGATTAGGTGGAAAATTTTAATGGGGAATTGAAGCCCAATTTTTAGGAAACATCATTCATCAAATATGAGATAATACTCATGTAAAATGACAAGGCAAGAAAGAAATAAGAAGTTAAAGAGTATGAGGTACCTGTTTTTCAGATTGAGGGGTGCAAATAGGTTAGAATTGTTGTTCCTTGTTGCCAATTACCATTAGAGATTTTTTGATAAGAGCCATTGAGATGAGTTAAAAAAACAGAGAATTATCTCTACCATTTTTGCTTATTCTATTCCTTAGCTGCCTTACAAATTGGGAAGGGCAAAAGGTGACAATAATAATAAGAATAACGAAATGCTTAGAGAAAGGTTTGTGTGGCTATTAGGGAGAGGGAGAGGGATGAAAAAGATCGTTAGACTATGGGATTGGAAATAGAGTTAGGAGAGAGGAGGGGCTGCCAACCTTTCTCGGATATAATGCCATCGGGCGTGATTCTGGAGATCGTTTTGTGGAGTCAAATTTGAAAACCGTCAAAAAAATTATACCTTTTAAAAAAATTTTCCATTTAAAAAAAACTACCTTTCAAAATTATTTTACCTTTCAAAAATATATATAAACCAACACTGACTGACACATTTTCTACTTGGGCATCCCTTGCGAACTGAGGAACATCCCAGCCCCATACGGCCAAACAGGCCCTTAAATGCCTCTTTTGGTACCCTCCTTAAAATGGTTTGGTACCCTCCTTAAATGCCTGTGTATAACATGGTAGGGTTGAGATTTGAAATGTTTAAAAGTTATTTAAGAGCACAGTCATTTCTGTAATATAGATTGTCAATATCATCAGACCACATTGATATTTGGTAGACCTAAGTTCAAGTTAGGAAAAATTTTGTCTTGCGCGAATGGGTGAGAAAATAGTCCAGTATAAAGACCTTTAAATTTCCCGTCGTCTGTCATGAATGTTTCTTTGATTTAGGTATGGTATGTTCACCATCCGTCCCTCAAATCTCTACCGTTCATTTTTTTACTTTTTAGTTATGTGTGACAGTAGGGGTACACAAAAAAATCTATCAATCCGTAAACCTGAGTTGAATTGATTCTATCCGCGGATTTTTAATCAAACTAATGGTTAATAGTTTAGTCATGAATTGAAAAAATTTTAATTTGTTAGTAATGATTCGATGATAAATTTTACCTATCGTCTACAAATTTTAATCAAACTGAACTGTTGATATAGAATATAAATATGTTTTTATTTTTATATAAAAAAATGTTAAAGAGGCAACATTTTAGCCATTGATCATTTAACTTCCAATCGCAACTATTCACTACTTCATATAATGGAATTTGCCCTAAATCTCTAATCCCCCCTCACTCTCAAACTCTTTTCATCTATCTTGACTCTTTGAAGAATTGCAGCCATCGCTGACCACCACAACTCTCACAATCAGCCGGCTACAAAGGTATTAAACATTTCTCTTATCTCTTCTCTAGTCTTTCATCAGTTTTTGGATTGTCACCACAGAAGGACTCGAGAGGGTCTTCCATCTTCCTCCGCAGGTCAGCTTTGGCTTGGCTTTCCACCTCCTCTCAAGCCACCTTACACTTGTTTGACCCATAGTCTTTTTGGCTGACCTTTATCGCTTCTAGAACTTTTTTCTCGATCATCTCACTTAGATAGTGATAGGTTTTTTTCCTTGAAATTTAAATCGAATGGATTGAATGGTTTTTACCAAATTGGTCTTCCATGATTATGTTTGATTTGGTTTTAATAAATAACGGTTTGGCTAAGGGTTAAAAAACTATAAAATCGTAGATACTGGTTTGATTGTTGGATTAGGCTTAATCCGCATCAATTTGAACCTTATACACCCCTATTGGACACCTAAATACGACCCAATATTAGAAATACAAGCCCATCTCTAGCCAAAGCCCGACGCAGCCTATCAAGCTCAAGCCTGCCCATTAGTCAACCAGACGGGCAAAGCTGATTTTATTATTAATCATTTGTATGAGTTTTCTAGTAATTGTTTAAACTAATTATTACTAAAGTACAACCAATCGTTATTCGGATGGAGCCAGACATTGAGCACCTACTCCTAGGCCGGATGAAACGATGGACATACCATGAAACACAGGTACCCCAAATCAATGTATGGCTGGATTGAATCGACACGTGAGATAATTATACTCCTGAGATAACTATACCCTAACTTTCACCGATGAATGAGAGAAGACAACCGAATTAAAATTGATTGGCACGGATATCAAATCCCTCTTATTTCATACAAACCATTTGCAACTTTTGTAGCTTTATTAGTTGTGGACTTGCAGTCGGCCAGTCGTGACCGATGCAACTGCAGTTACCAACCCAAAAGAAAAAGATTCTAAGCCGCTTTTGTGGGTTTGCTATACGTGGTAGGGAGGAAAGAGAATTTGAGAGCTTACAAGCCTGGCACCAATGCCATGGAATTAATTACAAACCCACAGGAAAACAAAAACCAACCAACGGCCTCTCCTTTGAAAACCGGTGCACCCACGGTTTTACAGTCATTCACACGGCGGAACATGTACTCCCATCATCTCCATCTGTCAATGACCGAAATGCCCTTGCCGAATTAAAATTATAATTTGAAGAATGATAAAACTCAAAATTCATAGAGTCATTTGCCCTTTGCATAAGCATTTGAAAATGTCATTTACACATGTAAACCTTGCATATGTAGAATTTACACATGTGAAATACATGTTATCTACACATGTTGAATGATTTGATTTATATACATCATATCTTTATCTATAAGAAGAGAAACACCCAGGACATGAAACTAAATGTTTTGAGATTTAATGAGATGATAAAAACTGAAACCGTTCAAATTAGAATTTTAAAGCTTAGAGGAGTTTTTAAGTGTGTAATGATAAATCATTTTATATAAAAACTAACTTTATTTACACACTATTTTAACGTCTTAAGTAAGACTTTTAGGACGTATATAAATGAAAATAAAAATGGCATTTTATGTAAATTAAATAGAATTCAAGGGCAACTCATCCCTTGACACTATTATAAATAAACAGTGAGACCTTATTTCCCCACCAAATTGACAAAACATCCCCCAACTTTTGGCAAATGCAGGCCCTCTCTCCCTCACTCTCTCTACGCACCCACCTCCACCTGCCGGAACCAGGCCATTTCCTGGCGAATCCCACCACCATTTCAGCCCAATGCAGCAGAACACGGACACCCCAAGTTGTCTCATCGGTGGCGGCTCCACCGGCTCCGAAGAAGACTATCACCCATTCCATGCCACCGGAGAAGGCGGAGGTGTTCAAGTCGCTTGAGGGGTGGGCGGCGCGCTCATTGCTTCCTCTCCTGAAGCCGGTGGAGCAGTGCTGGCAGCCGCAGGAGTTTCTACCGGACCCCGCGTTGTCGAAGGGGTCGTTCGAGGAGGAGGTGGCGGCGCTGCGGGCGAGGACGGCGGAGCTCCCGGACGAGTACTTTGTGGTGCTGGTGGGGGACATGATAACGGAGGAGGCGCTCCCTACGTATCAGACCATGATCAACACGCTCGATGGAGTCCGAGACGAGACCGGGGCGAGTTCGAGCCCGTGGGCCTTGTGGACCCGGGCCTGGACCGCCGAGGAGAACCGCCATGGTGACCTGCTCAACAAGTATCTCTATCTGTCGGGTCGGGTAGACATGCGGATGGTGGAGCGGACTGTCCAGTACCTCATCGGGTCGGGCATGGTGAGTGAATCAGATATTGATAATGATATCTAAAGTCCAACAAGTCAATGGCCGGGATTTGACCGGAGTGGCTCGTGCTTAATGGGTCGGATATAAATGGAGACCTGTCCTGACTTGCTCATGTTAAAATCGAATTTAACAGTGATTTTTTGGGGCAGATTCGGATCTAAATATATACTATTTATATAGTTGTTACTAAAATGTGATTGGTTGACAAAATTGGATTTGATGAATGGATACATTATTTCAGGATCCGGGCACAGAGAACAATCCATACCTGGGATTCGTCTACACGTCCTTCCAAGAGCGAGCCACCTTCATCTCCCACGGCAACACGGCTCGCATGGCCAAGGAGAGAGGGGACCTCGTTCTCGCGCGCATATGTGGCACAATCGCGGCCGATGAAAAACGACACGAAAACGCCTACGCCAAGATCGTCGAGAAGCTCCTCGAGGTGGACCCCACAGACGCAATCCTGGCCATCGAAGACATGATGAGAAAAAAAATCACCATGCCGGCCCACCTCATGCACGATGGGCGGGACCCACGCCTATTCGACCACTTCTCGGCTGTGGCTCAGAGGCTCGGCGTCTATACGGCTAATGACTACGCCGATATAGTGGAGTTCCTTGTTGGACGGTGGAAGCTGGACAAGCTGGAGCCGCTCACCGGCTCGGCTCGGCGCGCGCAGGATTTTGTGTGTGGGCTCGCCCCAAGGATAAGGAAGCTGCAGGAGAGAGCCGAGGAGAGGGTGAGGCAAGCTGAGCCGCGGCGCGTCTGTTTCAGCTGGGTCTATAATAAGGAGATCACTTTGTGAAATTGGTCCTAATGATCATATATTAAATACCCACAAGGGCCTTTTGTATTTTTTAATCAAATCAGATGAAAGAAAGTGTGCACTAAGGGTTGTGGAGTAATGAATGCATTGACTAAGCACTGGTTTGTTTCTTCATTTACTTCAATTTTTGTTCATTTGAGAGCATTTGGGATCAAAGTTCTGGTGAGTCAGACCATCATCTCAAAGACTAGGAACGTTAAACTTAAATATAGTGATTAATAATTGGGTTTGAATCTAATCGGTGCGTGGACCAGGTAAATGATCCAAGTTCAGAACCAATTAGGTCCGTTCTCTACTTGTCTAGTAATCAATAATCATGCTAGGGTCTCTTGTACAACATGGACACAATTCAGAACTAGACTGTTCACAACTTCCTTTCTTAGTTCTTACGCTTGACTAACATTTCATTCAGCCACATTCAATAAAGGCTTTGAAAAGTTTTGATAGTACAATTGTGAGCGTGCATTTTTTTTCCATGAGAGGAATCTACCAAGGAAAAAAAATTGTTATGATTTTTCACATAGACCCTTTGCAATGATTTGATGATGCATTTTCATTACGAAAAAGGAAAAAAAAAAGAATTTCTGCAATAGTGAAATTTTGTTTTTCTATATGGGGGCTAGGAGGAATGCAAGATTCTGTCTTTCGTTGAAATGGAAATCTACAGAGAGCAGAATCCCTCACCATTTAAACTCACCTCGAAACCGTTGGGCATTCAAGGTTCATTGTCAAGTGGTGGCTTATTTATTTGGTTCTAGTGATGATTTCGATACAGAGCACCAACTTTGTTGGGCCCTTTTGGAAATTTAACATGAGATTTAGTTTTACTCTCTTCATCAAGAAATTACAGGGTTAAGTACGCTTGCACCAAGAAAGTACAGAGGTTAGTAGTTGTATCCTTTGAGCTTTACTTGGCTTGGGAAGAGAGCTTGTAAACTAATGCTCTTGCAAAAGGCCCATTTGGTAAGGCCAATCCAGTCATAGCAGACCATACTTGCCTGTTGAGTGTAGATTGAAATTATGTGAGTTTAAAAGAAATGGAACCTGATGGTAGGAAAACTAAATTTTGTAATTTGCTTCTTGAGAACTGCAGAATTGTAACAATTTCCCCCCTGAAAGATGAATAAAGATGGTTGGTATGAGACATAGCATGGTTGGTATGCGACACAACATAGCATAACTAATAAGAAGAAAAAAGGAAAATTCAGCATAACATTTGATGAGATCAATCAATAAAACTGAAACATGATCATGTTGTCATCAAAGGAGGATATAAAGCAGGGAAGCAAATTGATCATGGCCAGAGGATATACTTACCATACAACTTTGATAATGCCAAAGAGAGGGAAGACTGGTTAGCACGAGGATTATCAGGGATTTGACATTATGCTCATCTTCTTTCCTTTATTATTACAATTTTTCTTTTCTTCGAACCAGATCTACTATTCATAACCTTCAAATTCAGACAAATAATTTCAAAATAACATCTAAAATGACATGTATTATCTTCTACAGTATACGAGAGGAAGTTCCTGAAGAGAGGATTATACAGGTACTCTTTAAAAGTGTCTCACCAGCATCATATCCAAGCAGAATACGCCTATTATGGTAGATCATACCAAATTCCGCATCAATACATGCATGGTAACAATGCCTCAAGCATATGAAAGTGAAATCAGCTCCATTGTTGCATTTACAATGTCCTGCGTTTTTCTCTACATACAAGAAATATTGCTTCAGAAGATCTGTGAAATATTAGCATCATTAAAAACACCAGTTCGACTATCCATATGCTTCAGGTAGCATCATCATCTTTGACAATAGATCTAATATCCGATATATTTTGTTTTTCATTGGATGAGAAATGTCCCCTTGGTAGAATCTATGCATTCTACCTTTCATATTAATCCAGCTACAACCGGGCATTTTAACCAAATCCAATTCTCTCATCCTCTTTCTTGTCTTTGAAACACCATCCCATTTACCAACAGCATCATAGATGCTGCACAATGCAATGTAGTTGCTCGAGTTCGCAGTCTCCAATTCAAAAAGCTTATAAGCAGCAATTTCCCCTAACTCTACATTCTTGTGCATTTGACAAGCACTGAGCAAGGCTCCCCAAACACTTGCCGATGGCTCTTGCTGCATTTCTTTTATCAGCTCCATGGCTTCCTGCAGCTGGCCAATACGGCCTAAGAGGTCAACCATACAAGCATAGTGTTCTACACTGGGTTCAACCCCATACTCCAACCTCATAGACTCAAAAATCCTCTGCCCTTCATCAATGAGACCAGAGTGGCTACAACTAGCCAAAACTGCAGTGAATGTGACACAGTTAGGCTTAATCCCTTGAGCTATCATTTCCTCAAAAAGAATCAAAGACTGTTTTCCCTTCCCATGGAGCCCATAGCATGATATCAATGTGGTCCAAGTTACCAAATTCCGATCCTGCGTATTAGCAAAAACCCTACTTAAATCTTCCAAGCACCCGCATTTTGCATACATATCCATCAAAGAATTACCAATCACGGCATCACAACTAAAGGCCAGATTCTTTACAACCTGCCCATGAACTTCTTTCCCTTTTATCAAGTCTCCTTCCCTCCCACAGGCATTAAGAACACTTGGGATTGTCCTTGAATCCATCTTCAGTACATCAAACTGCATCTTCCTAAAAACGCCTAATGCTTCTAATGAAAATCCAGCTCTGCCAAGGCCCAAAATCATTGCATTCCAAACCACAACATCTCTCTGGGGCATCGTCTGAAACAACCGATGCGCACCAACCAAACACCCACATTTCGCATACATGTCCAAAATTGAACTATTGACAATTACATATGCTTCGAATCCCAACCTAATGACCCAATTATGGAGCTTCTTTCCTAGGTAAAAATCCCCAATTCCAGCGCATGCCTTGAAGAGGGATGGAAATGTGAAATGGTCGGGCCGGAGACCTGCTTTCAGAAACCCACTAAAAACACTCAGGGCTTCATCGAAGAGGGAAGACTGACAGTAGGAGGACATCAAAATGTTCCAAGAATGCATGTTTCTTTCAGGCATTTCATCAAATACACGTTGGGCGTCTTCAAGATGGTCACATTTCGAGTACATCAGCAAGAGATCAGTTTGAAGAGTGACGTGGGGGAGGAATCCAAGTGCTAGGATTTGGGCGTGGGTTTGCTTTCCCGGGTTAATTGAAGTGAGAGGGATGCAGTTTCTTACAAGGGCGGACACGGAAACTACATTTTGCCGTGCCATTTCTCGGGCTTTTCAAATACAACGGTCTTCTATGAATAGCCGGATACAGTGGTCCACTCAGTGGGTTCAAACATTAAAAGCTACATGATTTTCCAGTATCTGAATAGTTTGTGAAACTGTAAGAGCCCATTTGACACCACAGATGGCGTCAGCTAAAATTCAATGTTGTTGAAGGATTTTAGCCATCCAATATTGGGCCAGAAGATGACTGGTGGGAATTGAAATCCCTCTTCATCTAAGGACCAGTTGTTTTATAGCTTTACCTCATATGGCTAAGAAACGTCTGACGGATTTGAGTTTCAGTAGAGGCTTACACTTGTTTGTTGTTTTTTCATTACAAATACAAGAAAGAGAGAAGTGTTTGAATTGAAAGCCGGGAAAAAGAGGGGGGGAGATGTGAAGGAGAAGAAGGGGGTTATTTGGTCCTAGTCCAAGTTTTAAATAGTAGCAAAGTCTAAGATGGCTCATCATGAAGACCCGCTGAATGATGGGTCACGCACTCACACCTCCCAGTCGAAGTTGGGGAGTCGGCTGCACTCTCGAAGCCTCCACTCACAGTAATACTAATCGATGGAGATGCATAAACTTTTTTTATATTATTTTTTTTATTACAAGAAGTTCCATTAAAAAGAGAATTTTACGGGAAAAAAATCCCTTAGCCTACTAATAAATGAAATTAGTTTCAAATTAAGTTAGTGCATAGATGAAGCCCCTAGATTTGTTTTTGTGCAAAATTTAATATCTTTAAAGTGGAGAGGAGCTACGCTAGGGTCACTCATCCTCACATTTCAAATTTGTAATTTTCTTTTTCTCTTCTTCCTCTTGTCAGTGCCGATTTTCGACATGATCATCAAACCACCTTTCCACTAATGGCACTGCACAATCAACCATTAATCTTAGCCCGCAGCCATCTCTGCTACTCCAAAGTCAAACTCACCACCGTCACTGCTCTCTCACCAGGCTCCCAGTTAGAAGAAACTATTGGAAAAATGGGTTTCACAATATTCATTGGATCAACTTTGGACCACAATAAATGTGGGACCCACTCATCCTTTGTAGCCCGGGTTATAATGTGTTCTCCTTCAAGAGTAGAACAATAATGACCAACTATTTAATGAAAAACATTAATGAGTGAATGAGAAACTGAATCCTAAGTTACCCTCTTCAACTAGGTTAAAGATGGCAAAAGGCTTGACTTGTAGGAAAATTAGAATTCCACATCGCTTAGGAAGTAAAACCGATGGTGGGTTTATATACACTTATGTGTGCTTGTAAGGTTAGGCTACAAGGGGTACCCATATTTTGTCCCATAGGGACCGCATAGATCACATGGGTTTAACCCACACATACATCACCACCATCAGACCGGTTGGGTCGGGTCCATGCGCGGGTAGGCCTAAGCCCATATATACTTTTTGGACAAAATTTTGGCAAAAGTTACAAAGCCTTTTACAATCATATTCTTTCAATTGAACACTAAAGTTTTTTCAAAAAATCGCAACTCAATTTAAAGTTGCATTGCTTGGTTTGAACAGTATCTGGTCATTATTTGGTTTAAATAGTCACATAACTGTTCCAAGCAGTTACTTTGCTGGCTATAAAATGGGGTCAGTTCGACCCAATTTTTTATTATCGAGTTTTCCTTCTCTCTTTCTCCCATTATTGTCTGCATTTTGAGAGTAACACCTCCAGAGTTTGGTTTGCCGAAACATGTAGAGAGGTGCTGCTACTGCTCATTGAAATATCAGTATCCTTGGAGACAATCATTCGAATCTATCATCACCATTGCACGGGGCGAATTTTGTCTTAAAAATATAGTGTAATACACTAGTCATCTGTAAGTCAGCCATTTGTTCAATTTCGGTTTTTTAATCATATGTTTGAAGTGCTATCTTAAATAACCGTCATCTTTGCTTTCTTATTCTAGTTCTTCCTCCTCCTCCTCCTCCTCCTCCTCCTCCTCTTCTTCTTGTTCTTGTTGTGGCTCTGATACCAATTGTTGTGGCTCTGATACAAATTGTTGTGATTTTCTAAACAATCACCCGTTGTGCACATCCACGGAATCACAAGATCAACACTAAGCAAGCCACACACAAGAAGAGACACGAGATTTACGTGGTTCACCCAAACAGGGCTACATCCACGGGCACAGGAGGACGAACATCTTCACTATGACAAGTAAAGCATACAAGAGATTCCTACACTCTCACACCATCTCTCCTACGTGGTGTGGGAGCACCACGAGCAACTACTGCCGCCGCAAGGTCTAGGGTTACAGACTATACAATATATGATTTCCGCTTTCTTGGCCACCAAGAAAGCCCCGGTACAATTACCAAAATACCCTTGACCTTAAACCAGTTCCTGGCTAACCCAGTGGACTCATCCGGCTAAACCGGAATACAAGACATAAACTTAACAATCTCCACCTTGGCTTGAATTCCGTACAACTCGAGCTACTAGGAGATAAAATCGGCAATGTCTTCACGTACCCTGCTGAATGGCACGTCACTGCACCAGGGATGCAGTCTTCTTCAACACTTTGACATGTTGAACCAGCACATGAACTTTGAACAAAGTTCATCTCGTCAAACTCCACCTCGAACTAAAAGTTCGAAACCATTGACGAATCTGAGTGATATCTGAATCACTCACCATCCTGCCCCCATCTTCAACATCACTGTGAAAATCCAATCGCCACAAGCATGCAAGTAAACAGATCGGGAATACAAGTCCAGATGACTCCATTGCAGAGCAACCTCTGCCTCCGAGCGGTCAAAAACTCCATTTGACCTGGCCTCTGATCAACTGCTGATACATCAGCTCCTCCTTGCTGCTTTTCCGGCTTGGCTCTGGCAAGATGAATATCATCACATGCGATCATGTGAACCCCAAACGAACAACTTCGTTTGAATCAGCAAACCCTTTGCAACTAGGCCGGCGACTCCTATTATTGGGTTTGCAACAACAACCAGGTCGAGTAGACCCGATTCTAGCCTCAATCCACATCTGTTCAGATCTCCTTAAGATTTCTGCATCAAATCATAGATCTCGTCGACACGAGCACACTGGAAGAAACGGATCTGAAATCCGACTTAGGATGGCTCCGATAACGTAGAAACAAGTTTCTACGCTCCAATCGATCAAACCTCCTCCTTGACTGTCAAACAGCCAATCAACCTCTTCCACTGCGTAGATCTGCTCGAAACGAGTCCATAGGCGCAAACGGATCTCCGATCGGACATCGGACGATCAAGATATCGCAGAAACAATTTCAGCCACAAATCTGGTCAAACCTGCCTGTTAACCGATGATGACATCACTGCTGACGTCACTCTGCGGCACTGGGCTGAACACCACGGGTCAGGTCGGACCCGAACCGAACTGGCTCTGAACTGCTGGGTTTACTGCTAGGTTGGGCTCTGCGAACATGGGTCAGGTCTTACCCGACCCGGCCCAACTTGCAATTGTTCTGCTGGACTGGGCTGTCACCGCGGGTTGGGTCGAAACGACCCGACCTAAAACCAGAACCGACCCGCAACTCTGGGCTTTGCTTTAAACAGGCCAGGTGAATCAGACTTGACCTGAACTGGACCCTGAAACCTCTGCTGGGCTTATTCTCCACGGGTCGGGTCGGACCCAGCCCGAAACCTGACCCGACCCGGAATGTAGGTCGTCTCCTTCAACAGCGCTGTGTCTGCTTCTCAATCTGCAAGCTCACAACAATCTCCCTCTCCTGCCTCAAGTCCTTATCAATCTTGTGGATGTCAATCTCCGCCAAATCGACAATCAACCTTAGATTATGCTGAAGCTCAGGCATGGGTATCTGCATCTCCCTCGCTTCGGCTTCGGCTTCGGCATTCAACTTGTCAAGACTCGTCAAAACTCGAACTTGCGGCCCACGCATATCGTACACCTTCTGAACAACCGCCACCAGCCCCTGCTCCTGCTTCTTTGCGAACAATTCCTCCATCGCCATACGCTCTTTTGCCTTGCTGCCTCTTTCTGCAGCGTTTTTTTTTTCTTTTTTTTTTTCTCAAATCTGGTCGACCGAGAAATCCTCCAGCCACGCTGTTGTTGTCTTCAAGAAATCCGGCAGGCCAAAAAGCACGGCCGATTTCTTCTTATCTGTGTGGCCCACCTTCCGGTCTTCTCCTATCAGATCTGGAAAACCAGATCCCTGTTTCCACGATGAAAACAGATCCGAACCCAACAAGATCTGATCACAACCACAGCGGTAACTCCAAGATCTGAACTAAATATATGAATCCTTTTTCCTTCGATCCAAGCGAGACCGGAGAACCCAATCTCGTCTTCTTCTTCTCCGATGGTGGCCTAGTCAGGATGCGCACAACCTTCAAGCCACCACTGAGCGATCTCCATCTCGCTCAGAAACCTGAGGAACACCAACCTCGGCTCTGATACCAATTGTTGTGGCTCTGATACCAATTGTTGTGGCTCTGATACCAATTGTTGTGATTTTCTAAACAATCACCAGTTGTGCACATCCACGGAATCACAAGATCAACACTAAGCAAGCCACACACAAGAAGAGACACGAGATTTACGTGGTTCACCCAAACAGGGCTACATCCACGGGCACAGGAGGACGAACATCTTCACTATGACAAGTAAAGCATACAAGAGATTCCTACACTCTCACATCATCTCTCCTACGTGGTGTGGGAGCACCACGGGCAACTACTGCCGCCGCAAGGTCTAGGGTTACATACTATACAATATATAATCTCCGCTTTCTTGGCCACCAAGAAAGCCCCTGTACAATTACCAAAATACCCTTGACCTTAAACCAGTCCTTGGCTAACCCAGTGGACTCATCCGGCTAAACCGGAATATAAGACATAAACCTAACAGTTCTTTGTTCTTCTTCTATGCTTACTTCTTCTTGTTGTCGAGTCTTTCTTTTCTTCCTAAATGGATTGAACTCACATCACCTCTTCCTCTCACATGTATCGTCACTTGTAGAAAACAATCACCATGCCCATCTTCTCCATCTTCCATATCCTCATCTATTTTTCTTTCTTCTCCTCCTTATCCTCCTTTTTCTTCTGTTGATCCACTCCTCTCCTCCCTGGTCTCTTTTCTTTATTCTTCATCTCAGTCCAGCATCAAGTTTCGATCTCCATCTATGTTTTACTACCTTACTCCTCCAAACAAACAGGCGTTACCCACCTTCTACCTTAGAGAACTAACCTAGACTCTACTCCCTTGAGGCAAATAGAATCCAACTTCTTCTTGCCTTCATAAAGTCCTCAATGCCCATCTATTATTTCCTTTCCTTTACTCGTTTTCTTCCATGTTTTGTTCTATGTTTTCCTTCATGCTTTGTTTTGCTGCATTTTATCACTCAAAAGTTCAACTTCAGCCGATTTAGCCACTTTTCATTCATCAACATGCCATCCCTATGCCTTTTTCCACTATGCCCACTTTTAGGAGCAAATCAAATCTATTAGTGTAAGTATTTTTTTGTTGGCAAATTCATGGGTTGGACAAAATTTGAGTCTATTAGTATTGTATTTTACATATCTTTGAGTATGGACAATGGTTTAAGTCTCCGGATACACTGAAGTGAATAAATAGAAGAAAAAATGACAAATTGAAGTGGTTTTCTATGGACAACATGGATTAAAAAGGTCATATCTCACAAACCGAGTATTGGATATGGGCATGTGACCTACCGTTGGAAAACTCGTTTCGAGAGGATTTCTTAAAGCCTAAGATCGCCTTAATCAGCTGAAACGAGAAAGTTATGGTTTCCGGAAGTTTGCAGGAAAATGTTGAAATTTTCACCTGGCCATAATAGTAATTCAACTGATCGGACCTTTTATCTGACTAATCGGGCAAGTGCAGAAAGTGCGCCAACTTACGATTTTTCAATTCCATTTGAAAGGAAACTTGCCTGTTTCATGCCAACTCTTTTCCTAGTTAAAATATCCTTATGAGGCAAGAATTTGAGTATATAAAAAGGGGTTCTCTCTCAACCCTAAGGTGTAGAACACAGATCTTATTGTTCTAAGAAGAGATTGCTTATTTGAGATCACCTTCTCTAGAGTTCTTTCATTGGAGAGTTAAAGGGCTGAAGTTTTGCTTTAAAGATCTTTGTCTTCTACTTCTCGAGTGTAAAAGATTGCTTTGGGGAGTCAAGTAGAACATTTAGAAGGCATCTAGGTGCTTGGATCCGTCACAAAGAACAGTAGGGGGTCGTTGTAATGAAAGTTGTGCAAGGGAATCACAAAGTTATTAGGTTGAGGGGCAACTAGATAAGGGTTGTGAGTATTATCTTGTAACTGTAGTATGATTCATAGTGTTTGATTCTTGGCCGTGGTTTTTTCCCAAGTTGGATTTCCATATAAGATCTGTATCTTCTTGTGGTGTGTGCTTGTGGTTTGATTTTTTTTCCATTGCGTGGTTAATTGTTTGCACACATAATATTGAGATTGGTTGAATTAATCTATTTTAGAGGCTCTCCCCCAAAACCTTTAGTTAGATCACCTACCTACAATCTGTTAGATCCAACCATGAAAACACATCTCGCTTCTGCAACCGAGACCACCAGTCTATGCAACCAGGCTTCATCACCCATTTTAAAATTTTATCTTCATCAGCCAACTCAATCAACCTGTGTTGCTTCCAACAGTCACTATTGATGCACTCAAGTTCTGCCACTATTGGCTCAAAGCTTCCTCCCATAATGACAGTACCAGAGTAGGAAATCCTTGCCAGAACAGAGTCAAGATTGAGCGCTGAACTACCTGCTTCCCATTCGCCCCTCCTTTTCTTTCCCCACCAACCGATAGGGAGAAAAACGACTGATAAGGAGGGGCGAGCGAGGTGAGTTTCGGATTGCTGAGGAGATGTACGAGTGGTGTCGGACTGCTCTACTGGGGATCCGGAGGGATGAGGCGATAATCGACGTACGGTTATTCTTGATGGATTGATTTCCATCACTGATTCGCTGAAGCAAGATCTTGACCTCATGTGGCATATTAAAAAACAAACCTAAGGAAGATGCCAAATCCCACCAATAGACTTTGAAAGAGATGGAGATGGAAGACAGGGGGAGCAGAATCCTCACTGGCAGGAGACGGAGAAGAGAAGATAAGGAAGAGAAAGGGAGCTGGGTGACGCTAGCGTACTCAACCCAACATAAGAAAAAAAACATTTCCACATGATCAGACCCCATGGTCCTAATCATTGTGCAAAAAATAATTGAGGCTAATTGAATTTTGTGTACAATTAAGGAGGTTTTTTTCGTAAAATCCTTTTTAAAAAATAGATGTTAAATATTGTGTTTATTTTCAAAAAATACATGGAGATTTCAATACTTTAAAAAAGTATAAAAGTTTTCTATAATTTTTTTGAACAAGTCATGCACAATTGGATTAGATTTTGAACTATTATATGTTGAGCGTAGGTCCCAATTATGACACAGTTTGGAATTTGAAATTTTTTATAAGAATAAAAATATAAATTAAATAGGTTATAGTTTTTTTCAATTACTTTTTTTAAGGTAAAACAAGAATAATTAAATAAAATAAGAATATTTTAACTATGTAAAGGGTTTTTTTTCCAAAAAAACCCCTTAGAGACATTGTAAAACAAAAAGGAACCTAGAAGAGGAAGAAGGAAGGAGAAAAAAGTTTGACGTATATTATGCTTGAGCATAAATATCACCTCTTATGAATAGTATTGGAAAAAAAAAAACCCCAAAGAGGACCTAAAGAACCACTCCGGGCTATAAAAATCTATGGAGTCCTTTTTGTCTTTCAAACATTCAAAGCGGGTTTTTCCGAGAAAAACCCCATGTTCTTTCTTTAAAAAAGTTCTGTGTCACTTTCAAAAGACTAAAAAGAAATCCTTGCAACAGAACATGCTCTAAGAACATATAAGTCATTTTTAACGGAAAATTTTCTTTAGCACTTGAAAATTAGGTGACTGGTATAGGGCTTGGATTTGCTCTCCTTGTGTGTATTTCGCACCATACTAAGCAATTACACGAATGTGTGGTGTATGCACATGTCCCTAAGTGCACCCATCTGGGTTCTCACTTGTAAAGTAAATTTAAGTGTATAGTCACTTTCAAGAAAAAAAAGAAAAGAAGATCGATCTAATAAAAAATACTATATTTTAAAATTTATCTTATTTACTTTTTATTATTTTCTAGCATGTAAAGAAACCTTTTCAACTTTTTTAGATAAAAGAAGAGGCAGTTTTGCCGTTTAGGAGAATAAAATATTGGCTTTTTCTTTTAAAAAATAAAAAGAAAGTATTGTTTTTTAAAATTTTATACATTTTTATAAGACCCCCCCCCCCCCCCCCCCCCCCCCCCCCCTATTTTTTTTAATCTATTCTTTCAAAGTGATCCTTCACTTGCAAGTGTATTAAGAAGCCTTCCTCTTAGTTAAAAAATGAGAGAAGGACAAAAAAAAAAAAAAACAAAAAAACCCTCAAAGATTCCTCGCATTATGTGTTAGATGAGGTGTCTCTTCGAGTCAAGGACACCCACAGAATCGTCAAAAAAGTGGTCCTGCCAGTGTCATGGATACTATGGACTTTTTCATTTGATGATAAATGGATACAACCTTGTGATTCCACAGTGCTTGTCAAATCTTTTTGTCCCAGCGGTTCTCTCCAGGTAGGCAGCTACTAGCCTACTAGTGATAAGTACTATCAGTCTTACCATTGACAAAAGTCACTTTTCTAAAGTAGTAATTAGTTAGAAAATGTTAGCGGAATTTCTTTTTTCGAAGGTACTTTTTTATAATAGTAATTAGTTATGACTGGAAAGTGAAATTAAGAAAGTTGTGAATTTGATGGCAAAGTCTTTGCAGATCGGAGATGAATTATTTGGCCATTCGACCACAAGTAAAAGATGGATGACAGGAAGACCAGGAACATATTACATAGGTTATTTCCAAGAATACCATTTTAAAAGTCCTCATCCATACCTAACATCACTCCAGAGTCAGCCCCAGTCATTTGAATTGAACCCAACTGGCAGGGGACCCCTGCAAACACATACAGACACAGGTCTTTGAGTCCTAGCAAGAGGGTCCCACACCATGGATTATAAAAGGTTTATCAAAGATTTTTGTCCTACTTAATTCTCTCCACTTCAATGATCCAAATGGAAGGCGACGAGCACCAAAATTAAGGTCCAGATCTTGCTTGGACGCTAGCATGCCTTTTGCACCTTCGCCTACTTGAGTCACGGGTCACCTTTTTCATTTCTATGCGTTTGCCACCCAATTTCCGAAGTAGAAATTTATACAAGCACCACATTGCATTTTTGAATACAATCAAGGGAGAAAGATCAGAGTAGAGAGTAGAGCCATTGAGATGAGTAATAAAATATTAAAGAGTAGCAAGACAAGACAGAGGAAGAAAGATAAAGATAGCAAATGCAATACAATAATAGAGACATCTATCAATGAAGTATGCAACACAATAATAGAGACATCTATGGGCGAAGGACTAGGACTCAGAAAGAAGAACACTGATGATCCCCATGGCTATATCACATAGGTGTTGCAGGGCCTCCTCTCCCCGACCCATCTCCAACGGATAAACAAACCGTGCATTGTGTTTGAACATGTCATGGCAGATGCCTGGATACTCCATGGCTGCACTGACGTGAAGGTAGGCGTAGTCATAAGTCTCTGGAGAAGCCAAAGAGTTCAGAGATCTCTGAAGGGCGGTGTGGGCGTTGTTGTAGCAATCTAGACATTGTTTGAGGACCTTTTTTAGAAGTGGGTTGGTGGCATTTTTGAGGAGACTGGACGTGTAAGAGGAGGTGTTCAGCGAACTCTTGATGCCCATCTTGATGATGATGAAAGCGAGGCCTGGAACATCAGCCGCAAAGCTGTCGGGGTCGGATTCGAGAGAGGAGACGCACAGGTCGTTGTAGTTGGTGCTCTGGCAAGTCTTTTGGATCAGGTCTGTGTCTCCCTTGGCGCAAACGAGTGAGAGTGAGAGAGAAAGGGAGAGGAGGAGAAGGCTAGAACCAGAAGATGCCATCTTGTGATGAAAGAGTAAGAGAGGGATGGAATGTGTGTGGATCATCTAGGCCTCCAATGTCTTAAACTTTTATATTATATGAAGATGTATTGTACGGGGATGGGGTGAACAGATCTAGTCAAGATTGTCAGTTGGACGCATCTGGGCCCATCAGTTGCTCTCAAGGTCTGCCATTCACGAGAAACATGATAGGTCCGAGCAGCTGCATGTACAGTGTAGCTCTATGGGTCCAATTTGATCAACACAGTTCCTTGATACTCTTTTGCTCCTCGGACCAAGCACCTTGCCTAATTTTATACTAGACCTAGGGTTATCAACGGATTAGAACCTCTGTGTAATTTTAGAATTGAATTAAAACTTCACTCAGGGTTGAATTAAATCTCTGAAAAATCAATTGTTCAAATGCTATCCTCTTCCCACGTGCATGTGTGTGGAAGTGAGACAATTTTTTTAATTTAAATTGCAAAATTCATCATCTATCATCATTTTTGTGTTGTCCCAACCATGTTTTTCTCTTTTTTATTTTAAATTTAACTCATTTAAATCTAAAATAAAACGAAAAATAATTAAAAATAAATAATTCAATATAGTAATTTAAAAAGTTTAAGAACATAAATTTTGAAAAACATAAAAAATATGTATGCTTACTATGAAGGTTGTCATCTTGAATAATTGACAACTCAATATAATAGCCACCTTTTATTTTAGTCTCTAGAATTCTAAAAATGGAATATAATTGAAAATATTAGAAACAATTCAAAATAGAAAATAATATGCTAGTGCCAATTATGTAATTTAGGTTCATCAATAATTGAGCTCAATATCATACAACGGTATGTGCAAGACTTCCCTATTATAAATTGATAAGTTTAAGCATGCTTATTGAGTCTTTTTATATCTAATTCATTATCACTATATCATCAAAACCTTATTCCAACCATGTTGGGGTTTCCGCTATCTAATTCATCATTATTATATCATCAAAGTCTTATCCCAACTATGTTGGGGTTGGCTAAATGAATTCTGTTTTCCCTTTGAGCTAAATCTTTAGATAAGTTAAACTTTTTCAAATTTGATTCAATGACCTTTCTCAATACTTTCTTCAGCATACCTCTATCTCTTAATGGATCATCTACCTATATAATCAAACTTTTTCTCATCGATGCAATTACCGTCCTACGCTGAACATACCCAAACCATCTTGAATGGGTTATGTATTTGCTTCTTCTTAATTAGCTAATATTCTACTTCATATGTAGTCTTTTTATATCAATTATCAAGTAAAATAGATATAGAAAATGATATAAATTAGGAAAGAGATAAAATTTCCATACATAAAATTAAAAAGGATCTCTAGATATTTGGTTCAAGGTGAAAGGAGCAGCAAATCTATTGGAAACATAATCAAAGAAGGAAGACTGAAAAATGAAAATTCATAAAAACTAGAGATCAAGGGATTAAAGAAAGTGTAAGGATCTTTTCACTGTGAGGATTATACTCTTTTTAAGGTACAATCTTATCTTTATTCTGTTATAAAGAAGGAAATACAGTCTATCTAAAGACTAAAGGTTGTTTTGGGTTATATATGATGAAAATAATGATGTAAAACTGAGAATGACTCGGCCAAGTGACATAAGCTAAGTCAGCTGAGTCTATAGACTAACCCTGCTCCCCACTTTAGGATTCAAGAGCCGTTTTCCTACTCTGGAAGAAGTTAAGGATCCTTTTCCCTTATTAGGTCTTCATGCCTAGGCTGGGCGGGAAGGGAGCTTGTCTGAGTCCATTTTATCAGGTCTAATATGGGCGCACCCCATATGCATAACATGTGCCCTTTTGTTGCAAGTATGTTGGGTCGGGCATTACAAAGAACTGGACCTTGACATTGTACAAACAATCGCCTGGACCTGCCTGTCTGACTCTGTCTGACTAAAGGGTGAGATAAAAGGTCCAGCCCATGGGCGCAAAAACAAAAGGACCCAAATCCAGATGGATGCCAGTTGCTCTGAATTGGGCCAAATCTAAAGCTAGTCAAATCTATAACCAGAACATGTATGACAATGAATATGAGCAGTCATCCATTTCATAAAGCTCTCAAAACTCGTTTATAAGCAAAGAATCACTTCAAGAAGATGAACCATTCATTCCATTTTTTCAGTTTTGAAGATTGATGGTTGTGCAAGGATGGGGCAACATACGTATAGTTGCAATCATATGATCATGGGGCAACATGCGTATAGTTGCAATCATATGATCATGTATTCGATCTAAGGAACCAGGATATATATCTGAGACTACGATCTTACACCCAAGATAACAGGTGCAATCATCTTACAAATAAACTCCAGCACGATTCAAAAAGATACAAATTTTGAGCACTAGAACATCAAATCATCAAGGATCGACACGATGAATATAGTGTTATTACTAACAGAACATAAGCAAAATATAGAAACCATATCCCTATAATGTAGAAAGATCAAGCAAAATTAGTGATCAAGACCAACGATAATGCTGTTGGCTATATTGCAAAGATGTCTTACTGTCCTCTCCCTAACAGCCAGCCCTGTAGGGTAACGATTGTCCTGAAACCCTTCGTGGCACCTGATGGCGTCTTCAACGGGCTCAGTCACTTTTAGGCTAGCATGAAAATAGTCTTTGGAGTCTAAGTATACAAGGGCTGACTCGAGAGAGTTCTTCGAATTAAGGTACAGTTCCGCACATTGTCGTACGTAGATATAATCTTCGCGTGTCGACGACCCTCTAAGCAGACCAAACGCATACAAAGAGGCCTCGTCCGCAGAGGCCTTGCTTTTCTGGGTGATGATGATGGATAGCCCATGGATATCAGCTTTTTGGCTTCTTGGATCGGATATCAGAGCCTGCATGCAGTCGATGAAGTATTGTGTGGTTCTACAGGTCTTCTCTATTAGAGCCTCATCTCCTTTCACTAAGGAGGGATAGGATTGAGATATTAGGAAGAGAGATGCAAGGAGGAAGGAATGAAGACGAGCCATCTTCCTTAATAATAATAATAATAATATTTTTTTGGGTAACTCGAGTCTTGGAGATGAGATGGTGAAGTCCTTACTTCAGTGTCTGATTTATAGACAGGTTTTAGTAACTTTTGGAAGATATTGATAGAAAGGGATTTGCATGGGAACTAATTGCTTGCTGGTCATGACTACTATTTTTACTTAGTCGTTTCCTTTTTGTCTTCCTTCTCCTTAGCTTTTTTTATGATTTATTGCCCTCTATTTAGGTGTCGCAATCCTTTGCCCCAAATGTAAGCAGCAATTCTGAGTTCTAGTTATATATGCTAGTGGCACAGGGCCCGTGCGACAATATTTTTGAGATTATATTGAAATTTATTATTTTTAAAAATAATATTGAAACTAAAATAAGTCAAAAATGTAAATTTGGTACTTGGTATTGGAAGAATAACTTAATTAAATAAAATAACGGGCTAAAAAATGAAAAAATATTAGAAAAGTAATTATAAATTATATAACATATGATGAATTTTTTTTATGAAGTTAAGGTTTTAAAGATGGTCAACTGGTGGATTATTACAAGTGAATTTGGTCCAATTATATATATTAAAGCTCTAAAAACCGAGGCCTCTGAGAGGTGCTACATCAGTACCCTTATTTTTCTTTTTTCCTTAGAGTGCCACGTAGGCATGTAAAGTCTCTCGGTTGAAATCAACTTTCCATCTTTTTCTAACTCAATCTTCCTACAAATCTTTCAACGCCATCTTTCAAACGCTGTTTTTTTCCAACACAATCTTCTTACTGATCTTTCAAACGTTGTTTTTTTTATTACTTATATCAGATTGCAGTCTAGCCAAATCAGATCAAGATCTCACTCCTACGGATCTTTCAAACGCTATTTTTGTTGATCGCTCATATCACTCATTATATATATTAAAGCTCTAAGAATGGAGGCCTCTAGAGGGTGCCACATCAGCAGCCTATTTTTTTCTTTTTTCCTAGAGCGCCACATCATCGCCCGAAAATATGACACATGACAAAAAAAATCACTAACTTTCCTAAAATGTCTCTCTTACCACCATGCCTACAATCTCTCACTGACTTTCCTAAAATGTCTCCCTCACCACCATGCCTAAAATCTCTCTCTCATCAACCATTTTTATTAGACCCCATTTTAAATTATTTCCTAAAATCCATCCCTCATCCACCATAGGTAGAGTGATTGCAATGAATGACTCGCATCACCTAAATAGGGAATAAATATCTTTTTCATCAGTACCCCTATTTTTCTTTTTTCCTTAGAGCGCCACGTAGGCATGTAAAGTCTCTCGGTTGAAATCAACTTTCCATCTTTTTCTAACTCAATCTTCTTACAAATCTTTCAACGCCATCTTTCAAACGCTGTTTTTTTACAACACAATCTTCCTACGGATCTTTCAAACGCTATTTTGTTCGATCGCTCATATCGCTCATTATATATATTAAAGCTTTAAGAATGGAGGCCTCTGGAGGGTGCCACATCAGCAGCATATTTTTTTCTTTTTTCCTAGAGCGCCACATCATCATTCGAAAATGTGACACATGACAAAAAAAATCACTAACTTTCCTAAAATGTCTCTCTAACCACCATGCCTACAATCTCTCACTGACTTTCCTAAAATGTCTCCCTCACCACCATGCCTAAAATCTCTCTCTCATCAACCATTTTTATTAGACCCCATTTTAAATTATTTCCTAAAATCCATCCCTCATCCACCATAGGTAGAGTGATTGTAATGAATGACTCGCATCACCTAAATAGGGAATAAATATCTTTTTTAACTTGTCCATGAGCTATCCTAAATAGGAGGTGACGAAAATTCAAATTCAAACTTACCTTTTATCACTACACATCAAGCCCAAATTACTACATCCAATGCATATCTCTCGTATTAATTCTTCTAATCAAACTTTTGTGATTTGGTTTTTGAAAGAAATAAAACATCTGTAGTGCCACATCATACAAGCTTTTGTTTTTTATAAAGAAAATAATATTATGCAAATCTTTTCATTACCAATTAGAATAAGCAATCCAATCCATTTTGCAACCCATAAGATCTCCATCCACTCTCTCCCATGGGTTATCACAATACAAATCTCTCCATTAGCAATGGGATAGTGCACTCAAGGAAGGAATTGATCAATGCGGTGAACCTCCCTTCTTCTCGAACCAAGTGTGTGCAGGAGAAAATCCATACGAATCGGTCCCCAACAATGAAGCCTTTGAGATCCCCACTATCTCTGCCAAGGTACCCCAATATCTTTATATGGGTTTTTCTTCGACATGGTATTGCCGGTGTTCATAATAAGATCAGTCAATAATAATGCCCTTTATCTCAATTAAGTATGCTTTTCTTCATGCTTTTCTGTTATGAGTGCAATAGTGATTGGCTTCTGTGAATAATGGAATGGAGACTCATGTAGTGTTTTTTTATTGAATTCAATGTTGAGTTTAAGTTATGCTCCACACAAACTTTTTAGGTATGTATTAAGTGTTCTATTAATTATTTCTTTGTTTTCTCTTGAGCACAGATGACCATTGTTACATGGAGAGTGCTATTCTGCTAACAAGTCTTTATCGACAATGATTTCAGATGCCTTTGAAAGCTCCAGTTACCTATTGGATGTGGTAGTTTATCAGCTTGATTTATGAAAATGATCATTCATAGATATTGAGAGGCAAAGAAGGCGCAGCTATATATACTATCAATGCTACAAAATAGTAGAAATCCAAAGTTGACTTTCTGTTTGTTGCACTTCTTTTTAGCCTTTGTCAAACTAAGCTTTGTTACTACTCTTTGTACATAAAACAATATGCTGTTACTTAATGGACTATTGCATATTTTAGAGAATTGAATATAATATTCACATTTATGTCTTCCTATGATAGATCCCAACTGTCACAGCATAATGAACTTTTTCCCATTGAAATACCCAACTAAAGAATAACCCCAAAAATTCTTTTCTTTTTTTTTTTTTTTTGGGTTCCTCCTTTTTTCCCCACACCATTTCATGTTATTCCAACAATAAAAAAAAATTTAATTGAAGGATGCATGTACAACAAGTGCCTATTTGCTATTCCAAATTTTTAACATGCAAAAAATGGTGAAGCTTCTCTCATTCATGGAGGTCAACTGGTGAGGCATGGTACTTCTTTTTCAATACCATTTTGGTAGTCCCTAAGTCAATTACACTCAATTAAGTTGTATGTGTGCTTGAGACAGTTTTTATTGATATGGAACTTGCGGAAGTTATGTTGATATGGTATTTTTGCACTCAGTGAGTCAATATCACTCGATGAAGTTGCATATGTGTGAAAAGTTTTCTTGATATAAGCAATGATTCTGTCAAACATACACCTTGTCATTTAATGCCATTCAAGCGGCATGTATTACTCAATAAAATTCTTCATATTTTTATATCTTTGTGAAGTAAGGCATAAGATTTTTATATTTATCATAGCTAAATCATTTGAGACTCATTTAATTTTCACATTTATTTCTATTCTTAATTTTTACATTTATAGTCTCTCTCTCTTTCTCTCTCTCTCTCTCTAAAAAATTATATGAAAAATCAAAATAAGTAGAAATTATAATTTTAATTATATATATTAAAGCTACAAGAACATTTAACTTTTCTTTTTTTTTGCTAATTATTGATTTTAATTTACTTTTTTTTGTAATTTTTTAATATTTTTATTATGTAATCTCATTTTATTTACTGAAATTAGATCTTAAAACTTTCTCCTAAAATTCTTTTCATTTATAAAATGGGCCCTGCACTCCATTTTTTATTTTTTTTCATTAAATCTTGAAAAATAACATCAGATATATTATTTTTAAATTTGTTTATTTTTACTCTTATTTCATGTTTTTCATTTGTTTGAATATCTTCCTTTTACTAATATTTTATTTACTTTCTTTACCATTTCCATTCACCAAAGAATCTTTTCATTGTCATTTCTAAAATAACTTTTCTTTCAATAATTTCTCAACCCATTCTTAATTAATATCTTGAAGATATATAATTTGAATTTTTTTAATTGGGGTTCACTTTCATCTTTTTGCTCTTATTTTTTATGATGCAATACTTTATACTATTGTTTCATTTAATTTGTTATTAAAAATATTATTGTTTACTATTAATTTCCTTAATAATATCTTTATTTTACCATGAAATTATAACCTCGGTTTTTATTTTATTTTCTTCTAAAATTCTGTAATATGATAATAGATTTGTTTTTAAGTTTTAACTATTAAAGTAATTTAATTTAACTTATTCTTTTGCCCCACGGGTCTATTTTTGTTTGAAACTAATAAGTTTAATAGTTATTTTTATCAAGAGATTCTTTTTCAATGCATTAACATAATATATTGAATAACAAGACAATATTTAAAATATTGATTTTACGGCCCGGGTTAAGCACGGGCCTTTGTTGCTAGTTATATATATTAAAGCTTTAAAAACCGAGGCCTCTGAGAGGTGCCACATCAGTACCCCTATTTTTCTTTTTTCCTTAGAGCGCCACGTAAGCATGTAAAGTCTCTCGGTTGAAATCAACTTTCCATCTTTTTCTAACTCAATCTTCCTACAAATCTTTCAACGCCATCTTTCAAACGCTGTTTTTTTTTTATTACTTATATCAGATTGTAGTCTGGTCAAATCAGATCAAGATTTCGCTCCTACGGATCTTTCAAATGCTATTTTGTTCGATCGCTCATATCGCTCATATCAGATTGTAGTCCAGCCAAATCGGATCAAGATCTCGCTTAGATCACGATCTTGCCCCTGTATTTAAGCCATTCTGTCTACAACAGGGGACACTTATAGCAGATCCAAGAACCCCCCGGCGCCAAGAACCGTCCGTCGCCACCTTCGCTTAAATGGGATCTAAATAAGAAGAAGATCGCGGCCTTCACTCGGATTCTATCATGCCTTCTTTCCCTCTTCTTCTGCTACAGTGATCGATCTCGAAACCCTCTCGCGGCATCTCGCTCAGATCGGATCTGGAGACGAAGAAGATCACTCTATAGTGCTCTTTCCTCTGCTGTTTTCTGCTTTGCCAGCTTTGAATCAAGTTCGCGAGGGGAGCCGTCAAAGCAACTACCTTTTCTTCTTCTTCTTGCTGCTGTAATTGTTGGAGGCCGGCAATCAATTTTTTTTTATAATCAGTTGGACTTCTTTTTATTACGATTTTGCTCCTGCAGAAGGGCCCACACAATCTGCGCCCCACACATTAACGAAGGAGATTCAGGGCCGGTTAGAAACTATTATTTTCCTTCAATCTTCATTTCCATGAGAATTAGGGTTTTGGAAGTACCTTTAGTCTGTTTTGGGAGGAAGAAAGAAATAGCAAGTAGACTTAAAGATCAGAGTGATGTGAAGAGAGAGAGAGAGAAAGAGTCAGTCTTGAGATCTGATTGCAGAGGTTGAAGAAAGGGCACCCATGTGCTTGGCTTTTGGAAGGATGATGAAATTCACTTTTAGCCGTCTGATCGTATGTTATGCAAGGAGCAATCTTCAACATACACGTGGACATTAAGAGTACTGGAGCATTGTGAGAGGCAGCCAACCGCCAGACCTATTTGGTACGAGTGCCCTTGAGGCTAAAATAAATGAAACTTCAATGTGAGGCCCATTTAATGATATCCCAACCATTAAAAACAAATGGAAACACTTAAAATAAACGGGCATTAGAAATTGGTCTAAACTTAGGATTGATTGTTCTCTTTTTCTCTTTCTTTTTTCTGACCTGGCCCAGTGTCCAAGAGGGTACCTATCAAGGATCGAGCCTTGTGGATGAAATGGGAGTGAGTACTAGACCAGAATAAAATAAATTTTTTGATATTAAATTTTTTCCCTTTTTTTAAAAAAAATCAAAAATTTCTCATTATCTATAAGAATACATTCGGTGGGAGTTTTTTATTTTTATTTTTTAACTATTTTTCAATCTCATTGATCTTTGTAAGGGCTGTGCAGTTATATGTTGAGGGTCCTAGGATCTAGATAATTAAGTTGAGGCAAGAGTTGCTTTATTATTCTGTTTAGGTATCAAGTTTGAAAAAATTATTTATTAGATTTAAACTTGATCCAAACAAGTGTTTGAATGTTTTAGACTATTTCAATTCAAGAATGTTGGCTAAATCCTATTTGTTACTTAAATGATAGCATGCTAATTTTTCTTGTATGGCCTATTTATAAATATTTGGCACCAATCAAAATAGATATCTCCAATTCTTATAGGAGTTAGGCCCACCATTAAATTATAATGCTAAAAATTTAAATGGTTTATTACAAAATTTATTTAAATAATTAAATTTTAATTGTTTATAAAATTTAATAACTGAATTCTTTTCTTTTATTTAAACCAAGAGAATCATTCGTTGGCTCCTTATATTTTCGGACATTTTCTAATTTTTATTTTATTCATTTAGTATCCTATCTTTTAAAAATATCTGACATTTTATACTTTTATAAATTTTTTGATAAACTATTTAATTTTTTTATGGAGGCCCGGGCTGAGCACAGGCCTTGGTTGCTAGTCTAATAAGTAAGGTTGGTTGAGGAAAAAGTTCACCATATTTGTATAATATATCTCATATCTCATGTGAATGATTCAAATATGACTAGTGTGACCCATCCATTAAATCTATGAACCAGAAAAAAAAAAACATATAGCTTTAGTTATTAGATGAAGTGGGGCACACCATTCAATAAGGCCTCTTCAAAAATATTATGAGATTTTTAGGGATAGCTTTATTTTATATAGATATGAGGCCGATGGGTTTTAGGCATGGTTTAAAATTGTGGGATCCGCCGACCCAAAAAACAAATAAGTTATCGGTATCAGTTGCGGTTGTCACAGTGTGAAAATTTTTTTTAGCGTAAAAAAATTTAAAATTTTTTCCAAAAAATCTAAAATATTGTAAAATACTAGAAAACAACAATTTTTCCATTAATGACACCTACAAGTGAAAATATCGGTCCCCTTGACTCATAACCCCTAATATCACCGTCTTATTTGAAATTATATAAATTTATTTATAATTAAATATATTTACATGCTTATACGAAAATTAAAATCTCATAAGTTTTATGAAATGCAATCATAATTATTACTCATGAGCTATACAATCATAATTTTGAGTTATGAGCTATTTATTAGTACTGAATTTAAGAAATTAAAGTTTTTACTTATTACTTAATAAATATATGTCAAAAAAAAAAGCCATAAGCATTTTAAATACACTCCAAACAAATTTCAATAACTATTTTATAAATATCTATAAAATTTCATTAAAATCCCTAATTCTCAAAATCCCAATTTGTAGATTTATCCTAAATATGTGTAAATAAAAGAGAATGAAATGTATCGATAACAAAAATAGTATGCAATCCTTATTTCTAAGCTATTTCTAAATAAACGTTTAGAAAAGTTACAAAAAGAAATCATAATACTGACATTGGTAGAGTTATATATGATTTTTCTAAATAAAATTCATAAAAAATAAAACTTTTTGATTGTTTAAAAGTGATATAGGCGTTAAAAAAGAAAGATAGCATCTAAAATGTTTGGAAGGAGGAGAAAATTAGTACAAAAGAGGAAATGGAAAAAAAAACTGCAAATATTGTTTGCTGATATTTTCAAAATATTGACTGATATATTGGTACAGATTGATATTTTAAAATATCAGCCGATAAATCCCGCTAATATAGAGATTTTTTACCGATATGAGATCGCAACCAATTCACAGGCCGATATCGGACCAGTATGAACCGATACTAGTACGTATCAACCCCGTACGAACCTTTATGGGCCGATAATTTGAACTATGATTTTAGGTGCTAGTTGAATATTTGAAATCATGAATCTACCATTAAGATTTTAAGAGTTGAGATAAACCTATCAATGGTCAACATGTGGGCTCTTAGGTATCTTCATTAAGGAGCAAATAACAGATGTGGTGACTATGAAGAGGGCTGCTTATATATATATATACATATATATATATATATATATTGGATGGGGCTTTCCTTAGCTTGAGTTGACAAGAGAAATCCTGTCCACCCGAACATGTGGAGCGCACCTTTGGTCTATCCAGATAGATTACACATAGCTCCCCTTGAATTCCACTAGTCTACCAAATTTAGGCACTATCTGATGTGATTGGACCGTTAGATCGATTGCATCTATCCGAATGGATTAGACACCATTAAACTTGTAGGGCTCAAATGGAGATGATAGAGATCAGAGATGGAGTTGATTTTTTGTAGAGAGGAGGGCGCAAGGGAGACCTTTAAATCCCCTCCATCTTCATCTCCATGTGGGTCCCTAAATGGGCCTCACGAGCTTGAGCGGCTAGGCATATCCTTAGCTCAAGTTGAGAATAGTCACCCTTATGTATATAATTTTAGAAAGTGAAAGAAAGATATTTACAGTGAGTAAAGGTGAAATAAGAAAATTTCTTGTTCTATAAGCAAAATTTTGGAAAGGCGAATATCTTCCATTGAAAGCCTCCTACAGGCATGATAAAGCTTAAATGTAAATGGTGCAATCTTTAATGAAGTTCAGAAGGTGAGTATAGGTGCAATTCAAACGTGATTATGGCAATGAGCAAGATAGAGAATGAGGTGGAGGGTGTTTATGACATTGAAGCCTTAGTAGCTCTAAAAGGACTTTAAGTGACTGTTCGTATCGGGATGAGCAGTGTTATTCTTTAAGAAGATTTTATATGGACAGTTGAGGCTTTGAATTCTTCCGCATCGAATTTGTCAAAATAGAGACCTTTGTTTGAGGAGATTAAAGTTTATAGAATCATTTCAACAGGTTTGAGGTATACCATGTGGGAAGAGGATCGAAGAGAATGCTACAAGCTTGCTAGGCATGCAAAGTATATAGATGATATGTTGGTCTGGTGGCATTCTACACCAGACATGATTAAATAACATGTACTTGTTAATTCAGAGTTGGCATCTTAGTAATATATTTTGAGGATCTTTTCATCATAAAAAAAAAAAGAAAATCGAAATAGAATATTGCTAATGAGATTAAGAAAATGATATTTTTTTTAAATACAAACCGGAACTTACACACTTATACTACCTTATTTGGTTATGAGATAGGAAGTAAATGCTCTCTCATCATCCAATTAGGACCCACAGTGTAAATAGATTTTTATGCGATTAAGATAAAAAAAAAATCTTACTAGCTCTCGTTTAAATTGAACTTGCTCAACCCAGTTTTAATGGGAAAATAAAGTACGTTACCATTAGATGAAACGTGTATTTAATATTAATATAATAAAATATTTTGATAATTTAATAGAAATAATGCTTACCATTATATATCTAAAATGTATGATATTTGTCAGACCTAATAATAGTGGTTAATGTTTTGAGGATATATACTCTTTTTTATTTTTTATTTTTATCGAAAGACTTGCATTAAACTTATTCAGAAGCTGACATAGAGTTGACAAGTATAAGTTGTTTAATCAGATCTAGGCAAGAGCGCTACCATACCAGTATGTCATCTATAAATTAGGCATACTTAGCTAATTTATGAGTTACTGCATTTCCATCTCTAACCACATGTTGCTCTATATAGCTATTAAAAGTTCTCAACAAAGATTTAATCTCTTCAAGTAGGGGATCCTATCTGGTCATATTTGGAAAGGAAGATTTCAAGGCTTCAACCACAAAAATGGAGTCACTTTCAAGAATAAAATCCATGACCCCAATATGGCAAATCATCTGGATCTTTCTTAGGGCTACTAATGCTTCAACGTCATTCACCTCACCCACCCCATTTTCTATTCTACTCAAACCCATAACCACGTTGCTCTTTTCATCAACTTCGCCTATACCAGCTTTCTAAATCTTGTCAAGCATAGCACCATCCACATGTAGCTTGAAGACATCCACCAAGGGAGGCTTCCAACGTAGTGATTTACCCTTAGAACTTAATCTTCTATGAACTAAGGATCCTTTGAATTCTTAAAGAAATGATGCAGGTCCTTCAACAGTAGTCCTCCGATCTACTAACTCCCCATTATGTAAAAACAAATTTCTTCTATGCCAAATTCCCCATGCCATTGAGAAGAATAACTCCAAATCGAAGCTAGGCTCCTTTTCAACTAAATCCCAAACAAAGAGACTAAAATCATGTTGTCCAGAAGGAAACACCACTCCTGGAAAAGGAGTACTCCAAAACTGAAAAAGTTGGGGGCACAAACATAAGGTATGCATATTATCTTCCGACTTATCCAAACAAAAGTCATAATAAGAATTTGATATGACTTTTCTTTTGGTCAGGTTTACCTTAGTCGGTAATATCTCTTTACAAGCTCTCCATGCAAAATTTTTATTTTGCTTAGGACTTGCATATTCCATATTCTCAACCAAAACTTTCTTTGTGCATCCGTGTGTTTACTATTCTGAATCTTAAGTGCAACCCTATAAGCATTTTTAACATAAAACTTACCTTTTTTATTTTTGGCCGAGATTAAAACATAATTAGGGATGCTTGGACTTAGAGGAATTTTCTAGATGATATCAATCTCATGAGGGTAGAAGATTTCACGGATTTTTTGTGCATCCCACCATTTAGGATCTTGATTAGTATGGTCCTTGACTAGATCATGATCCGGCAAAACTCACCTAGTAGTGATAGCCTTGTAGGTGAGAGGAATCGGGATCCATATATCTTCTCACACCTTCATATGCTGACCATCCCCCACCCTCCATCTTCACGCCTCCTGTAGAATTCTCTTTGCTTCAAAAATTCCTCTTCATGCAAAGGATAGATTTCTGCCAACTACAGACTGGAAAACGGGAACATCTAGAAGAATTTTGGCCTCGAACACCTTATAAAAGAGGGATTGGTGGTTGTGAACCAGCTACCAACCTTGCTTTGCTAGAAGGGCAAGATTGAAAGCTGCCAAACAACAAAAACCCATGCCACCTACTTGTTTTGACTCACATAGCTTATCCTAGTTAGCCCAATGGATTTTCCTCACATCGTGTTGTTTGTCCCCACCAAAATTTCGCCATCATTCCCTCCAATTCTTTATAGAACCCTGCTAGTAATCTGAAGCAGTTCATAGCGTAAGTCAAAATCGCTTGGGCCATAGCCTTAACTAGTATCTCCCTTGCAGCTAGAGAGAACAACTTTTTCTTCCACCCCTACAGTTTTTTCCATTCCCTCTCTTCACTACCTAAAAACTCCGAGGCTTGGATCTTCCCACTAAAGATGGAAGTCCAAGATACTTCTCATGTCACTTGATTATTTCCCCACCCCCCCCCCCCCCCCCCCCCCCACCACCACGCCAAAAAAAAACAGAGGCCTTGATCATTTCTCGGTCCACCTGGCATGTATTTTTGTTAAAAAACAATGAGGTCTTCTCTTTGTTAATCTTTTGTCCTAATGCTTTTCATAAACCTTTGAGGATGTATACTTTTGAAAGGCGTTAAGATGATAAGAATTAGTGAGGAAACATTATAGTGAAAAGAAAGGAAACCTTGTAGAAGAAATAAAAAAAGGAAACCATGGAGGTAATGTTCCAGAAATTGCTCTAATAACATTGAGTGGGACCCAAGTCAAAGATTTTATACATAAAAATTAGAAATGATTGTATGGCGTAAGACCCTATTAATAATTATCACTTATATGATAGAATCAAATTAGTTATTTGGACTCTAAATTATAAAAATCTTAGGTATAAGGGATAAATATTGATTGGTTAATTGAAAGTTTAAAATTGAATGATAATGCATTTAGGAAGGGATTTAAAGAATATTTATGATTTTACCCATAAATAACATGGTAGTGGGCCATGTGTCACTCTTTCGTGAAGTGAATTGTTGTTTTTATAGATATAATTAAAGCAATAGGAAGCTTTGCTGGAGAGGCTGTCATGTCAATGGTCTCAAATATCACGGTCCACATCAAAACTCTAACGGATGCCATGTGTCATCACATAGGATTTTGGAAATAAGATTTTAAGCTCCTAACTAAATTAAAGAGCGTAGCCAAAACAAGACATCAATTTTTTGGGCCGTATTAGGAATGTAAGTATAATCTCTCAATTCTTAATAAATTTCTCTGTATTCCCTTCTTTTACTTTCCCTAAAATCTCTCATACTAATAGGACAACAATCTCTCCACATTATCTACATATCATCCTCTCCAAAAATCTCTTAATATTATCTATACATCGATGAATGGGACCCTTAATACAGTCAAGTGGTGATCCTTGAATGAACTTGGGTTGATGATTATTTTAAAAAATATTATAGATTTTATAAAGGGCCTACTAATGGATTTATAATACTACTTTCGTAGTAACATTGAAAGCTATGCAAAATACGTTGGTGGGTCCCTCTTACAAATTCTATGTGCAAAAAATACGCTGGTGGGCTTAAGTTTGATTTATGTAAAACTTGGCCTAACAATAAATCTATAACGTTGCTTCATGAAACATTAAAAATTTATTAGTGGGTTTCCTATTGTAAATGTCTAAGTGCTGAGAAACATTGATAGGCTTAAATTTGATTGAAGTGTTGGGATCTTTGCTCTGGAGGTTCCATCTAAACACTCTCAAATATCTCAATGCCACATCAAAGCTCCTATGGACGGCATGTGGCATCACTTGGGATTTTCAAAATAAGATTTTTACACCCTCACTAAATTTAAGAGCGTTGCCAAAAAAGGACTTCAATTTTTTTTTAGCCATATTAGTAATGTAAGTAATCTTTCAAATCACAATAAATTTCTCTTTATTCTCTCCATATTATCTAGACATCATCCTCTTCAAAAATCTATTCATATTATCCATACATCGATGAGTTATTACAATCAAGTGGTGTTCCATGAATGAAACTTGGGTTGATGATTATTTAAAAACGTATTATAAATTCGAAATATTATAGATTTTATAAAGGGCCTACTAATGGGTTTATAATATTACTTTTGTAGTAAGTTCGAAACTCATGAAAAAAAAAATGGTGGGCCCCCTCTTAAAAATTCTATGTGCAAAAAATACGCTGGTGGCCTTAAGTCTAATTTATGTGAAACTTGGCCCTACAATAGATCTATTCAATAGCATAGGATCTTTGTTCTTTTCTTTTTGGATAGACACATTTGGTTGATGTTAGTAGCATAGGATTTTGGTTATACCAAATATATATGGATTTTTTTGGACTCTATGCATGAGTGTATGAGAATCAATATTCAAAGAAGATGAAGGGCCGGCTTGGAATATGAAACGATCAAATGAATTTGATCACATCCGTATGAATACAAAGCTGTGTAAAAATGAAGTGGAAAAATATAGCTCATGGCTTATCTTTAATGATCTATCTTTAAAATTATCTCCATATATGTTTAAACTTTCCTTTATCTAACCATTTGCTGTCCTTGTCCAAAAATCTCTCATTGATGATCAATAGCAGGTGAGAAATCTGCATTTTCACGAATTCCTCACCATCCCTAAAAAATAAAAACCCTCACTAAAAATTTTATAGCTAAGAATTTCTTATGTTCTATGTTTGGTTAGAACTATAAAATGATTGAAGAGTTTCACAAGCCATGTCTACTCTTTTGATAAAGGTGTTCATGGGCTGGGTTAAGGCATATATCCAGGCTTGGCCCAACTTTAGAAACACTGGCGTCGGCCTGGCCCAAGACACGGGCCATAACAGTTAGACCAAAACCCTCCCATTTAATCAATTAGGTTGGGCAAAATCAAGCTCTTAATCAATTTTGAAGTTATTTTAATAATTGTTTGTACTAATTAAATTAAATTACATGCATTCCTTATATGGGTCGGGCTAAGCTTTGGGCTTGTTATCACTTAATCCAAACTCAGCCCAATTATTAAATAGGCCCTAATTACTTATCCAAGCTTGGCCAACAGTTGGTTGGGCCAAGATCAGGCTTAAGCTGGCCTAGTCCATAAGCGCCCCTATCTTTCGGGGGAGGATTTAGCCTCTTATATCCCTTTTTTTCAGATAAGATGATTTGAAAGTCTAATGAGAAGAGGTAGAATCTAGGAATCACAAGAAGTGGTGATTTAATTCTACCAAAATCATCGAAGATTTGCTAGCACTAAACATAGATATTGATAGATACCTGAAAATCATGTTTCCTCTCCTCAATGATTTTGTTACCATACATGCCCAAGCAACCTAAAATCAATGTTAAGATTTTTTTTCCTTTTCTTTCGGTAACCTAAAATTAATGACAGGTTTCTCATTTTCTTTCTATTGGACCTAGAATCAATCCTATAATTTTATCCTTTTTGTTATAACTAATGACGTGAGAATTAATATAGAAAAATTAAGGGTTTCCTCCTGTTTTTTTTTTATCTCACTAATCTTTATTTTGCAGCAGTTTACAATCAAACTTTAGCTCACAATACTATTCTAACTAACTAACCACATAACAATTTTCAGAAGAAGGTGCCATTATACATAGAATTGAAGTCAGTTCTCTAGCCTCTGTAATTGTAGTAGTGTTCTCAATGTGTTCTTTTGCATTGTCATTTTTCTTGTTACTGGAGTTTGCTTGCCAATTCCAGGATTTTCTGCTCATGCTTTTTTTTTCAAATCCATATTTCTCTATTCACACAAATCCGCCATGCAACTCTTGATCCTCTTCAGGAGTCTTGTATGTTTAAAAAGAAAATAGATAACTAATTTATATATGTTTTTTTTCATTTTTTTTTTTTTTGCCTTTTATCCATGTATGAAAGGATTGCAGGGGTTCTATGGATCTTTTAATTGACATAACACTTATGTGTATCTATTGATTTGAGTCATCACATGAAAAGCATGGATAAGGCGGAGGCAGTTTAGGCACGGCACTGTGCACATGAACTCCTGCACTTAGTGCAGGCCCTTAACGATGATTATTATATTTGAAAACACTAAATATCAATTTATTCATATTTTTGGCTCAGGCTAAGTAAAGGTCATTGTTCATAGTTGTGATTGTAAATATTTTTCAAATATAGTCCAAATACAGCAACTGTCGAACCCTTTGGTGGTTTTGCAACATTCATAGTGGCACCAAGACCTACAAGCCGAAACCAATTCATTTCCAAACAGAGGCTTTAATATATTGGAAACTTATCGAACAGGCATAGTTAATTGGAATGCAACATTGAATGGAAATGCCACCAACCTGTTGAGATCCCACGGCTAAGAATGCAAACTTTATCGAGAGGAGCATCAGGGTTAATTTTGACAACACAGCCAATATGAACAACGGTGTATTCACTGAAAGCGGGGGTACAAAGAAAATGGTAGATGGGCTTTCCATTGATAGAGAACCTTGATTGCCCATCACCAATCATCACACCCCGGTCAGTGATTATCCTTAGGAGGTCACACAGATTGCTCTCCTCAGACTTGCAGTGGGCGCATTCCTCGCATTCGCCGGTGAAAACAGGGAGAACATGGTCCCCTGGCTTTAGATATGTCACACCCTCTCCCACACTCTCCACAATCCTAAAATCACCACATTCAATAACATATAATTTCACCCAAATTAAGGACAACATTGATATATGCGAAGGACATCAGACAATACACAGTATAATATAATATAAAAACGTAGATGGCATCATTGTTGGGTTAATAACACTAACGACAATACCAACAAAGCCAAAGCAAAGAAACTGAGCCCGGAAAGAAATATAAAATGGGAAAGATTAATGCCAACAACATACCCTCCAGCTTCATGTCCAAAGATATGAGGAGAGCATTTGGGATCAAAGTTCTGGCGAGTGAGACCATCATCTCAAAGACCAGGAACGTTAAACTTAAATATAGTGATTAGTAATTAGGCTTGGATCTAATCGGTGTGTGGACCAGGTAAATGATCCAAGTTCAGGACCAATTAGGTCCGTTCTCTACTTGTCTAGTAATCAATAATCATGCTAAGGTCTCTTGGACAACATGGACACAATTCAGAACTAGACTGTTCACAGCATTCCTAGTTCTTACGCTTGACTAACATTTAATTCAGCCACATTCAATAAAGGCTTTGAAAAGTTTTGATAGTACAATTGTGAGCATGCATTTTTTTTTAAATTTTAGAAAATAAGAAACAAAATTCATGTAGCCAATTCCAACATGGTTGGGATAAGGCTTTGATGATGATGATGACGATGATGATTTTTTTTTTCATGAGAGGAATCTACCAAGGAAAAAAAATTGTTCTGATTTTTCACTTGATGATGCATTTTCATTACGAAAAAGGGAAAAAAAATGAATTTCTGCAATGGTGAAATTTTGTTTTTCTATATGAGGGCCAGGAGGAATGCAAGATTCTGTCTTCCGTTGAAACGGAAATCTACAGAGAGCAGAATCCCTCACCATTTAAACTCACCTCGAAACCGTTGGGCATTCAAGGTTCATTGTCAAGTGGTGGCTTATTTATTAGGTTCTAGTGATGATTTCGATACAGAGCACCAACTTTGTTGGGCCCTTTTGGAAATTTAACATGAGATTTAGTTTTACTCTCTTCATCAAGAAATTACAGGGTTAAGTACGCTTGCACCAAGAAAGTACAGAGGCTAGTAGTTGTATCCTTTGAGCTTTACTTGGCTTGGGAAGAGAGCTTGTAAACTAATGTTCTTGCAAAAGGCCCATTTGGTAAGGCCAATCCAGTCATAGCAGACCATACTTGCCTGTTGAGTGTAGATTGAAATTATGTGAGTTTAAAAGAAATGGAACCTGATGGTGGGAAAACTAAATTTTGTAATTTGCTTCTTGAGAACTGCAGAATTGTAACAATTTCCCCCCTGAAAGATGAATAAAGATGGTTGGTATGAGACATAGCATGGTTGGTATGCGACACAACATGGCATAACTAATAAGAAGAAAAAAAGGAAAATTCAGCATAACATTTCACTGATGAGTGATGAGATCAATCAATAAAACTGAAACATGTTCATGTTGTCATCAAAGGAGGATATAAAGCAGGGAAGTAAATTGATCATGGCCAGAGGAAATACTTACCATTCAACTTTGATAATGCCAAAGAGAGGGAAGACTGGTTAGCGCGAGGATTATCAGGGATTTGATATTATGCTCATCTTCTTTCCTTTATTATTACAATTTTTCTTTTCTTCGAACCAGTTCTACCATTCATAACCTTCAAATTCAGACAAATAATTTCAAAATAACATCTAAAATGACATGTATTATCTTCTACAGTATACGAGAGGAAGTTCCTGAAGAGAGGATTATACAGGTACTCTTTAAAAAGTGTCTCACCAGCATCATACCCAAGCAGAATACACCTATTATGGTAGATCATACCAAATTCCACATCAATACATGCATGGTAACAATGCCTCAAGGATATGAAAGTGAAATCAGCTCCATTGTTGCATTTACAATGTCCTGCGTTTTTCTCTACATACAAGAAATATAACCAGAACATGTATGACAATGAATATGAGCAGTCATCCATTTCATAAAGCTCTCAAAACTCGTTTATAAGCAAAGAATCACTTCAAGAAGATGAACCATTCATTCCATATTTTTTCAGTTTTGAAGATTGATGGTTGTGCAAGGATGGGGCAACATATGTCTAGTTGCAATCATATGATCATGGGGCAACATACGTATAGTTGCAATCATATGATCGTGTATTCGATCTAAGGAACCATGATATATATCTGAGACTACGATCTTACACCCAAGATAAAAGTTGCAATCATCTTATAAATAAACTCCAGCACGATTAAAAAAGATACAAATTTTGAGCACTCGAACATCAAATCATCAAGGATCGACACGATGAATCAAGTGTTATTACTAACAGAACATAAGCAAAATATAGAAACCATATCCCTATAATGTAGAAAGATCAAGCAAAATTAGTGATCAAGACCAACGAGAATGGTGTTGGCTATAGTGCAAAGATGTGTTACTGTCCTCTCCCTAACAGCCAGCCCTGTAGGGTAACGATTGTCCTGAAACCCTTCGTGGCACTTGATAGCGTCTTCAAGGGGGTCAATCACTTTTAGGCCAGCATGAAAATAGTCTTTGGAGTCTAAGTATACAAGGGCTGACTCGAGAGAGTTCTTCGAATTAAGGTACAGTTCCGCACATTGTCGTACGTAGATATAATCTTCGCGTGTCGACGACCCTCTAAGCAGACCAAACGCATACAAAGAGGCCTCGTCCGCAGAGGCCTTGCTTTTCTGGGTGATGATGATGGATAGCCCATGGATATCAGCTTTTTGGCTTCTTGGATCGGATATCAGAGCCTGCATGCAGTCGATGAAGTAGGGTGTGGTTCTACAGGTCTTCTCTATTAGAGCCTCATCTCCTTTCACTAAGGAGGGATAGGATTGAGATATTAGGAAGAGAGATGCAAGGAGGAAGAAATGAAGACGAGCCATCTTCCTTAATAATAATAATAATTTTTTTTTGGGTAACTCGAGTCTTGGAGATGAGATGGTGAAGTCCTTACTTCAGTGTCTGATTTATAGACAGGTTGCAGTAACTTTTGGAAGATATTGATAGAAAGGGATTTGCATGGGAACTAATTGCTTGCTGGTCATGACTACTATCTTTACTTAGTCATTTACCTACGACTGCTTTCCTTTTTGTCTTCCTTCTTCTTCGCTCTTTTATGATTTATTGCCCTCTATTTAGGTGTCGCAATCCTTTGCCGCAAATGTAAGCAGTAATTCTGGGTTCTAGTTATATATGCTAGTGGCACAGGGCCCGTGCGGCAATATTTTTGAGAATATATTGAAATTTATTTTTTTTAAAAATAATATTGAAACTAAAATAAGTCAAAAATGTAAATTTGGTACTTGGTATTGGAAGAATAACTTAATTAAATAAAATAACGGGCTAAAAAATGAAAAAGTATCAGAAAAGTAATTATAAATTATATAACATATGATGAATTTTTTTTATGAAGTTAAGGTTTTAAAGATGGTCAACTGGTGGATTATTACGAGTGAATTTGGTCCAATTATATATATTAAAGCTCTAAAAACTGAGGCCTCTAAGAGGTGCTACATCAGTACCCTTATTTTTTTTTTCCTTAGAGTGCCACGTAGGCATGTAAAGTCTCTCGGTTGAAATCAACTTTCCATCTTTTTCTAACTCAATCTTCCTACAAATCGTTCAACGCCATCTTTCAAACGCTATTTTTTTCCAACACAATCTTCTTACTGATCTTTCAAACGTTGTTTTTTTTATTACTCATATCAGATTGCAGTCTAGCCAGATCAAATCAAGATCTTGCTCCTACGGATCTTTCAAACGCTATTTTGTTCGATCGCTCATACCACTCATTATATATATTAAAGCTCTAAGAATGGAGGCCTTTGGAGGGTGCCACATCAGCAGCATATTTTTTTCTTTTTTCCTAGAGCGCCACATCATCGCCCGAAAATATGACACATGACAAAAAAAATCACTAACTTTTCTAAAATGTCTCTCTTACCACCATGCCTACAATCTCTCACTGACTTTCCTAAAATGTCTCCCTCAGCACCATGCCTAAAATCTCTCTCTCATCAACCATTTTTATTAGACCCCATTTTAAATTATTTCCTAAAATCCATCCCTCATCCACCATATGTAGAGTGATTGCAATGAATAACTCGCATCACCTAAATAGGGAATAAATATCTTTTTTAACTTGTCCATGAGCTATCCTAAATAGGAGGTGACGAAAATTCAAATTCAAACTTACCTTTTATCACTACACATCAAGCCCAAATTACTACATCCAATGCATATCTCTCGTATTAATTCTTCTAATCAAACTTTTGTGATTTGGTTTTTGAAATAAATAAAACATCTGTAGTGCCACATCATACAAGCTTTTGTTTTTTATAAAGAAAATAATATTATGCAAATCTTTTCATTACCAATTAGAATAAGCAATCCAATCCATTTTGCAACCCATAAGACCTCCATCCACTCTCTCCCATGGGTTATCACAATACAAATCTCTCCATTAGCAATGGGATAGTGCACTCAAGGAAGGAATTGATCAATGCGGTGAACCTGCCTTCTTCTTGAACCAAGTGTGTGCAGGAGAAAATCCATACGAATCGGTCCCCAACAATGAAGCCTTTGAGATCCCCACTATCTCTGCCAAGGTACCCCAATATCTTTATATGGGTTTTTCTTCGACATGGTATTGCTGGTGTTCATAATAAGATCAGTCAATAATAATGCCCTTTATCTCAATTAAGTATGCTTTTCTACATGCTTTTCTGTTATGAGTGCAATAGTGATTGGCTTCTGTGAATAATGGAATGGAGACTCATGTAGTGTTTTTTTATTGAATTCAATGTTGAGTTTAAGTTATGCTCCACACAAACTTTTTAGGTATGTATTAAGTGTTCTATTAATTATTTCTTTGTTTTCTCTTGAGCACAGATGACCATTGTTACATGGAGAGTGCTGTTCTGCTAACAAGTCTTTATCGACAATGATTTCAGATGCCTTTGAAAGCTCCAGTTACCTATTGGATGTGGTAGTTTATCAGCTTGATTTATGAAAATGATCATTCATAGATATTGAGAGGCAAAGAAGGCGCAGCTATATATACTATCAATGCTACAAAATAGTAGAAATCCAAAGTTGACTTTCTGTTTGTTGCACTTCTCTTTAGCCTTTGTCAAACTAAGCTTTGTTACTACTCTTTGTACATAAAACAATATGCTGTTACTTAATGGACTATTGCATATTTTAGAGAATTGAATATAATATTCACATTTATGTCTTCCTATGATAGATCCCAACTGTCACAGCATAATGAACTTTTTCCCATTGAAATACCCAACTAAAGAATAACCCCAAAAATTCTTTTCTTTTTTTTTTTTTTGGGTTCCTCCTTTTTTCCCCACACCATTTCATGTTATTCCAACAATAAAAAAAAATTTAATTGAAGGATGCACGTACAACAAGTGCCTATTTGCCTATTCCAAATTTTTAACATGCAAAAAATGGTGAAGCTTCTCTCATTCATGGAGGTCAACTGGTGAGGCATGGTACTTCTTTTTCAATACCATTTTGGTAGTCCCTAAGTCAATTACACTCAATTAAGTTGTATGTGTGCTTGAGACAGTTTTTATTGATATGGAACTTGCGGAAGTTATGTTGATATGGTATTTTTGCACTCAGTGAGTCAATATCACTCGATGAAGTTGCATATGTGTGAAAAGTTTTCTTGATATAAGCAATGATTCTGTCAAACATACACCTTGTCATTTAATGCCATTCAAGCGGCATGTATTACTCAATAAAATTCTTCATATTTTTATATCTTTGTGAAGTAAGGCATAAGATTTTTATATTTATCATAGCTAAATCATTTGAGACTCATTTAATTTTCACATTTATTTCTATTCTTAATTTTTACATTTATAGTTTCTCTCTCTTTCTCTCTCTCTAAAAAATTATATGAAAAATAAAAATAAGTAGAAATTATAATTTTAATTATATATATTAAAGCTACAAGAACAGTTAACTTTTCTTTTTTTTTTTGCTAATTATTGATTTTAATTTACTTTTTTTGTAATTTTTTAATATTTTTATTATGTAATCTCATTTTATTTACTAAAATTAGATCTTAAAACTTTCTCCTAAAATTCTTTTCATTTATAAAATGGGCCCTGCACTCCATTTTTTATTTTTTTCATTAAATCTTGAAAAATAACATCAGATATATTATTTTTAAATTTGTTTATTTTTACTCTTATTTCATGTTTTTCATTTGTTTGAATATCTTCCTTTTACTAATATTTTATTTACTTTCTTTACCATTCCCATTCACCAAAGAATCTTTTCATTGTCATTTCTAAAATAACTTTTCTTTCAATAATTTCTCAACCCATTCTTAATTAATATCTTGAAGATATATAATTTGAATTTTTTTAATTGGGGTTCACTTTCATCTTTTTGCTCTTATTTTTTATGATGCAATACTTTATACTATTGTTTCATTTAATTTGTTATTAAAAATATTATTGTTTATTATTAATTTCCTTAATAATATCTTTATTTTACCATGAAATTATTTTCTTCTAAAATTCTGTAATATGATAATAGATTTGTTTTTAAGTTTTAACTATTAAAGTAATTTAATTTAACTTCTTCTTTTGCCCCACGGGTCTACTTTTGTTTGAAACTAATAAGTTCAATAGTTATTTTTATCAAGAGATTCTTTTTCAATGCATTAACATAATATATTGAATAACAAGACAATATTTAAAATATTGATTTTACGGCCCGGGTTAAACACGGGCCTTTGTTGCTAGTTATATATATTAAAGCTCTAAAAACCGAGGCCTCTGAGAGGTGCTACATCAATACCCTTATTTTTCTTTTTTCCTTAGAGCGCCACGTAAGCATGTAAAGTCTCTCGGTTGAAATCAACTTTCCATCTTTTTCTAACTCAATCTTCCTACAAATCTTTCAACGCCATCTTTCAAACGCTGTTTTTTTGATTACTCATATCAGATTGTAGTCTGGCCAAATCAGATCAAGATCTCGCTCCTACGGATCTTTCAAATGCTATTTTGTTCGATCGCTCATATCGCTCATATCAGATTGCAGTCCAGCCAAATTGGATCAAGATCTCACTTAGATCACGATCTTGTCCCTGTATTTAAGCCATTCTGTCTACAACATGGGACACTTATAGCAGATCCAAGAACTCCCCGGCGCCAAGAACTGTCCGTCGCCACCTTCGCTTAGATGGGATCTAAATAAGAAGAAGATCGCGGCCTTCACTCGGATTCTATCGTGCCTTCTTTCCCTCTTCTTCTGCTACAGTGATCGATCTCGAAACCCTCTCGCGGCATCTCGCTCAGATCGGATCTGGAGACGAAGAAGATCACTCTATAGTGCTCTTTCCTCTGCTGTTTTCTGCTTTGCTAGCTTTGAATCAAGTTCGCGAGGCGAGCCGTCAAAGCAACTACCTTTTCTTCTTCTTCTTGCTGCTGTAATTGTTGGAGGCCGGCAGTCAATTTTTTTTATAATCAGTTGGACTTCTTTTTATTACGATTTTGCTCCTGCAGAAGGGCCCACACAATCTGCCCCCCACACATTAACGAAGGAGATTCAGGGCCGGTTAGAAACTATTATTTTCCTTCAATCTTCATTTCCATGAGAATTAGGGTTTTGGAAGTACCTTTAGTCTGTTTTGGGAGGAAGAAAGAAATAGCAAGCAGACTTGAAGATCAGATTGATGTGAAGAGAGAGAGAGAAAGAGTCAGTCTTGAGATCTGATTGCAGAGGTTGAAGAAAGGGCACCCATGTGCTTGGTTTTTGGAAGGATGATGAAATTCGCTTTTAGTCGTCTGATCGTATGTTATGCAAGGAGCGATCTTCAACATACACGTGGACATTGAGAGTACTGGAGCATTGTGAGAGGCAGCCAACCGCCAGACCTATTTGGTACGAGTGCCCTTGAGGCTAAAATAAATGAAACTTCAATGTGAGGCCCATTTAATGATATCCCAACCATTAAAAACAAATGGAAACACTTAAAATAAACGGGCATTAGAAATTGGTCTAAACTTAGGATTGATTGTTCTCTTTTTCTCTTTCTTGTTTCTGACCTGGCCCAGTGTCCAAGAGGGTACCTATCAAGGATCGAGCCTTGTGGATGAAATGGGAGTGAGTACTAGACCAGAATAAAATAATTTTTTTGATATTAAATTTTTTCCCTTTTTTTAAAAAAAATCAAAAATTTCTCATTATCTGTAAGAATACATTCGGTGGGAGTTTTTTATTTTTATTTTTTAACTATTTTTCAATCTCATTGATCTTTGTAAGGGCTGTGCAGTTATATGCTGAGGGTCCTAGGATCTAGATAATTAAGTTGAGGCAAGAGTTGCTTTATTATTCTGTTTAGGTATCAAGTTTGAAAAAATCATTTATTAGATTTAAACTTGATCCAAACAAGTGTTTGAATGTTTTAGACTATTTCAATTCAAGAATGTTGGCTAAATCCTATTTGTTACTTAAATGATAGCATGCTAATTTTTCTTGTATGGCCTATTTATAAATATTTGGCACCAATCAAAATAGATATCTCCAATTCTTATAGGAGTTAGGCCCACCATTAAATTATAATGCTAAAAATTTAAATGGTTTATTACAAAATTTATTTAAATAATTAAATTTTAATTGTTTATAAAATTTAATAACTGAATTCTTTTCTTTTATTTAAACCAAGAAATTCATTCGTTGGCTCCTTATATTTTCGGACATTTTCTAATTTTTATTTTATTCATTTAGTATCCTATCTTTTAAAAATATCTGACATTTTATACTTTTATAAATTTTTTGATAAACTATTTAATTTTTTTATGGAGGCCCGAGCTGAGCACGGGCCTTGGTTGCTAGTCTAATAAGTAAGGTTGGTTGAGAAAAAAGTTCACCATATTTGTATAATATATCTCATATCTCATGTGAATGATTCAAATATGACTAGTGTGACCCATCCATTAAATCTATGAACCAGAAGAAAAAAAAACATATAGCTTTAGTTATTAGATGAAGTGGGGCACACCATTCAATAAGGCCTCTTCAAAAATATTATGAGATTTTTAGGGATAGCTGTCACGACCCGAGCCTAGAATTCGGGGGTTAGTGAAAAGCTAAACCGGTGACACACGTACTCCCGTGCACGTGCATCCAAACCCAGTCCAGATGCACGCACACAAGGGATTTAACACGTGCGAACTAAGCGTACGCGGAAGCTGTACATATCATAGTAAGCAACAAAGGAAAATAGCGGAAGCCAAAACAAATGCGAAACGGAAAAGACAAGATAATTACAACTGGAAAACCAAATACAAGTCTGAGTACACGACAAAATAAAGATGTACAAATATACAGAATACAAAGTCCAAAGTCCAAAGTACCAAAATACAACATCTCAAAAACCAACTCAAAACAAAAGGCCGCTGATATGCATGCACGCACTCGGCAGAGGTGATCAGGCCCACTCTGCCAGACCGGAGGGTGCCTCTACACTCGGCCTTGCAGCCTCCTCGACCACCGGGGAGCTGGGCAAGGGATCTGTGCCTGCAACACCACAGACAACACAAATGAATACAACGATCCAGCAAATACAAGTGACAGGGATGAAACACTCATAGTATCAAATAGAATAAGGACAGAATAGAAATTTCAGAGTTTCATCTTAGTATGCTAAGCAAATCGTGCATAGAAGTAAAGCATGATAATTGAATCAAAGCAGAGAAATACTGAACTAAGTGGCTACTACGTTAACCATATTCTCTCCAATAAAGAGCAAAGCAAAGCAGAGCAGAGGAGAACACCACTGACCGGGCCAGGGTACAAGTGGGTCTCGGTTTCCTGGGTTCCGGGGTCCCAAGACAAAGCGACACTGCAGTGATACAGAGATACAGAGATCTAAGCCAGAGGTAACCCCGTCGGGCATCCTAGGGCTGAGGCTGAGTAGAGCCTGACTAATACCAATCAAATCAAATCCATAGAAAGGGAGATTATCCGCTTTGGACTCACCGATGACAAGGACCGGATCTTATCCTCACGTATTAACCTCTGGGCAGAGCCACCAGGGAATACCCAAAATCAGAGATAGACAAAGCCAACAAAGCATATATATTAAGTCAAAGCACAGCATAGATCAAAGCTTAGTGCAGAACGAAGAATAAAACAGATATACAGAACGAAAGCAAATATGACTGCGGAATGCATATACATAGATTGGCAGAACAGAGGGCAAAACTATAAACAATATGCAATGCATCTCAGATTAATACGGAGTCAAAGTTCATTACAAGCCAGCCCTAATATAGTTATTCACTGTCACTAACCGTGCATGTTGATGTAGTTTTAAGTTAGTCAATGCATCGTTGCCATCAAAGTGTTGCAATGTAATCTTTGCGTGCACCGACGTCCCTTAAACCAACACCCATGGGGAGGTGCTTAACAGTGATCAACGCTCACATGAATAATTCACAGCCTAACAAACTCTTCATGCGATCCAAAGAATCCCTTGGGCCGGTTTACATGGGTGGTTAACCTGTATTTGAGCCCTACAAGTCTCACCATTATCCTAAGTTATATTTCAGAATTGCCATGCCTAACGATTTAGCCATGAGGGACCTATGGTTGAGCCGAAGACATCTTACGCGCTCGTCGTAATATGCACTACGGCTTCACCTTGGTTCCATTCAAAACACAGCTAAACTGGTCATCTTCCACCTCTGATCTGATACCTTTTTCGGCTGGGCTACAGTCAGTATACGGCTTAGCCGTAGACCAATCCACGGCTTGACCGTAGCATTTCACGGCTTAGCCGTAGCCACACCGTAGGAGTACTGTATCGGGAAAGTTTCGACTGATCAGAGATTTAATTCGCGGCTGGATTACGGTTGGGTCACGGCTAGCTTACGGCTCAGCCGTAGGACAATTTACGGCTCAGCCGTAGCCTAGCCGTAGAACAAAATCGAAAGTTCAAGTCTCTGGAACATGAGCCGTAGAAACTTACGGCTTAGCCGTACAATACAGAACACGAATTCGGGCTGAGTACAGAAACTGAAATTCGGTACAGAAACGCCTCAAAACAAGTTACAGAGGTTCCAAATTCACAAAAATTGGCTGTAAAACATTCTATACAAAGAATAAGAATGAATCAAAGCAATCAAACAAAACACCCATATGTGTTATCAAAGCCTGTACTTATACTTGCCTCAAAACTCTGTCAATCCACTGAATCAAGCTCCAAATCAACTCTAATCAAGGCAAATCAAAGAAATAACCATGCATGAGATGAAGGAAAACACACAGAGCTTGGAGAAGGAATCCAATTGGAAAAAGGAAATCAAACCCACTTACCCAAAGCAAAGACAGAGAAAAAAGGAAAGAACCCAATCAAAATGGGAATCCAAATCCTCAATCGAGCAAGAGAAGTGAAGAGAAGAGAGAGAGAGAACATGAAGCTTCTCCTTGTCTTGCATGCAACGTTGGAGACAAATGGGTAGGAATGAGAGACATCTGGAGCTGAATCATATATATAGTTGCTAAGGTTTAAAACAAGATCCAAGAAAATTTGGTTATTTACAAATCAAGTCACACGGGGGTCCAACTCCTCCAATTGACTCCAAATGGGTCTGACACAGTTACAGCAATTGACGAGCTCAATAAAATACACGTGCTGACACCAAGATGATGCAAAGATGATGCAAGCAAAGCAAAAGCAAAATTACGAAAAAGGGCTTAGAACTACCTATTCCAGGTCAAAGGTTACTCAACTACCTATCCACGACCCAAAACCCAATTCTGAAAGAATAAACAAAACAAAACACACTAATGAGCCACTAATCCGGCTCAAAGGGGATCGGAGTGTTACAATAGCTTTATTTTATATAGATATGAGGCCGATGGGTTTTAGGCATGGTTTAAAATTGTGGGATCCGCCGACCCAAAAAACAAATAAGTTATCGGTATCAGTTGCGGTTGTTACAGTGTGAAAATTTTTTTTAGCCTAAAAAAATTTAAAATTTTTTCCAAAAAATCTAAAATATTGTAAAATACTAGAAAACAACAATTTTTCCATTAATGACACCTACAAGTGAAAATATCGGTCCCCTTGACTCATAACCCCTAATATCACCGTCTTATTTGAAATTATATAAATTTATTTATAATTAAATATATTTACATGCTTATACGAAAATTAAAATCTCATAAGTTTTATGAAATGCAATCATAATTATTACTCATGAGCTATACAATCATAATTTTGAGTTATGAGCTATTTATTAGTACTGAATTTAAGAAATTAAAGTTTTTACTTATTACTTAATAAATATATGTCAAAAAAAAAAGCCACAAGCATTTTAAATACACTCCAAACAAATTTCAATAACTATTTTATAAATATCTATAAAATTTCATTAAAATCCCTAATTCTCAAAATCCCAATTAGTAGATTTATCCTAAATATGTGTAAATAAAAGAGAATGAAATGTATCGATAACAAAAATAGTATGCAATCCTTATTTCTAAGCTATTTCTAAATAAACATTTAGAAAAGTTACAAAAAGAAATCATAATACTGACATTGGTAGAGTTATATATGATTTTTCTAAATAAAATTCATAAAAAATAAAACTTTTTGATTGTTTAAAAGTGATATAGGTGTTGAAAAAGAAAGATAGCATCTAAAATGTTTGGAAGGAGGAGAAAATTAGTACAAAAGAGGAAATGGAAAAAAAAACTGCAAATATTGTTTGCTGATATTTTCAAAATATTGACTGATATATTGGTACAGATTGATATTTTAAAATATCAGCCAATAAATCCTGCTAATATAGGGATTTTTTACCGATATGAGATCGCAACCAATTCACAGGCCGATATCGGACCAGTATGAACCGATACCAGTACGTATCAACCCTGTACGAACCTTTATGGGCCAATAATTTGAACTATGATTTTAGGTGCTAGTTGAATATTTGAAATCATGAATCTACCATTAAGATTTTAAGAGTTGAGATAAACCTATCAATGGTCAACATGTGGGCTCTTAGGTATCTTCATTAAGGAGCAAATAACAGATGTGGTGACTATGAAGAGGGCTGCATATATATATATACATATATATATATATATATATAGGATGGGGCTTTCCTTAGCTTGAGTTGACAAGAGAAATCCTGTCCACCCGAACATGTGGAGCACACCTTTGGTCTATCCAGATAGATTACACATAGCTCCCCTTGAATTTCACTAGTCTACCAAATTTAGGCAATAACTGATGTGATTGGACCGTTAGATCGATTGCATCTATCCGAATGGATTAGACACCATTAAACTTGTAGGGCTCAAATGGAGATGATAGAGATCAGAGATGGAGTTGATTTTTTGTAGAGAGGAGGGCGCAAGGGAGACCTTTAAATCCCCTCCATCTTCATCTCCATGTGGGTCCCTAAATGGGCCTCACGAGCTTGAGCGGCTAGGCATATCCTTAGCTCAAGTTGAGAATAGTCACCCTTATGTATATAATTTTAGAAAGTGAAAGAAAGATATTTACAGTGAGTAAAGGTGGAATAAGAAAATTTCTTGTTCTATAAGCAAAATTTTGGAAAGGCGAATATCTTCCATTGAAAGCCTCCTACAGGCATGATAAAGCTTAAATGTAAATGGTGCAATCTTTAATGAAGTTCAGAAGGCGAGTATAGGTGCAATTCAAACGTGATCATGGCAATGAGCAAGATAGAGAATGAGGTGGAGGGTGTTTATGACATTGAAGCCTTAGTAGCTCTAAAAGGACTTTAAGTGACTGTTCGTATCGGGATGAGCAGTGTTATTCTTTAAGAAGATTTTATATGGACAGTTGAGGCTTTGAATTCTTCCGTATCGAATTTGTCAAAATAGAGACCTTTGTTTGAGGAGATTAAAGTTTATAGAATCATTTCAACAGGTTTGAGGTATACCATGTGGGAAGAGGATCGAAGAGAATGCTACAAGCTTGCTAGGCATGCAAAGTATATAGATGATATGTTGGTCTGGTGGCATTCTACACCAGACATGATTAAATAACATGTACTTGTTGATTCAGAGTTGGCATCTTAGTAATATATTTTGAGGATCTTTTCATCATAAAAAAAAAAAAAGAAAATCGAAATAGAATATTGCTAATGAGATTAAGAAAATGATATTTTTTTTAAATACAAACCCGAACTTACACACTTATACTACCTTATTTGGTTATGAGATAGGAAGGAAATGCTCTCTCATCATCCAATTAGGACCCACAGTGTGAATAGATTTTTATGTGATTAAGATCAAAAAAGAAAATCTTACTAGCTCTCGTTTAAATTGAACTTGCTCAACCCATTTTTAATGGGAAAATAAAGTACGTTACCATTAGATGAAACGTGTATTTAATATTAATATAATAAAATATTTTGATAATTTAATAGAAATAATGCTTACCATTATATATCTAAAATGTATGATATTTGTCAGACCTAATAATAGTGGTTAATGTTTTGAGGATGTATACTCTTTTTTATTTTTTATTTTTATGGAAAGACTTGCAATTAAACTTATTCAGAAGCTGACATAGAGTTGACAAGTATAAGTTGTTTAATCAGATCTAGGCAAGAGCGCTACCATACCAATATGTCATCTATAAATTGGGCATACTTAGCTAATTTATGAGTTACTGCATTTCCATCTCTAACCACATGTTGCTCTATATAGCTATTAAAAGTTCTCAACAAAGATTTAATCTCTTCAAGTAGGGGATCTTATTTGGTCATATTTGGAAAGGAAGATTTCAAGGCTTCAACCACAAAAATGGAGTCACTTTCAAGAATAAAATCCATGACCCCAATATGGCAAATCATCTGGATCTTTCTTAGGGCTACTAATGCTTCAACGTCATTCACCTCACCCACCCCATTTTCTATTCTACTCAAACCCATAACCACGTTGCTCTTTTCATCGACTTCGCCTATACCAGCTTTCTAAATCTTGTCAAGCATAGCACCATCCACATGTAGCTTGAAGACATCCACCAAGGGAGGCTTCCAACGTAGTGATTTACCCTTAGAGCTTAATCTTCTATGAACTAAGGAGCCTTTGAATTCTTAAAGAAATGATGCAGCTCCTTCAACAGTAGTCCTCCGATCTACTAACTCCCCATTATGTAAAAACAAATTTCTTCTATGCCAAATTCCCCATGCCATTGAGAAGAATAACTCCAAATCGAAGCTAGGCTCCTTTTCAACTAAATCCCAAACAAAGAGACTAAAATCATGTTGTGCAGAAGGAAACACCACTCCTGGAAAAGGAGTACTCCAAAACTGAAAAAGTTGGGGGCACAAACATAAGGTATGCATATTATCTTCCAACTTATCCAAACAAAAGTCATAATAAGAATTTGATATGACTTTTCTTTTGGTCAGGTTTACCTTAGTCGGTAATATCTCTTTACAAGCTCTCCATGCACAATTTTTATTTTGCTTAGGACTTGCATATTCCATATTCTCAACTAAAACTTTCTTTATGCATCCGTGTGTTGACTATTCTGAATCTTAAGTGCAACCCTATAAGCATTTTTAACATAAAACTTACCTTTTTTATTTTTGGCCGAGATTAAAACATAATTAGGGATGCTTGGACTTAGAGGAATTTTCTAGATGATATCAATCTCATGAGGGTAGAAGATTTCATGGATTTTTTGTGCATCCCACCATTTAGGATCTTGATTAGTATGGTCCTTGACTAGATCATGATCCGGCAAAACTCACCTAGTAGTGATAGCCTTGTAGGTGAGAGGAATCGGGATCCATATATCTTCTCACACCTTCATATGCTGACCATCCCCCACCCTCCATCTTCACGCCTCCTGTAGAATTCTCTTTGCTTCAAAAATTCCTCTTCATGCAAAGGATAGATTTCTGCCAACTACAGACTGGAAAACGGGACCATCTAGAAGAATTTTGGCCTTGAACACCTTATAAAAGAGGGATTGGTGGCTGTGAACCAGCTACCAAGCTTGCTTTGCTAGAAGGGCAAGATTGAAAGCTGCCAAACAACAAAAACCCATGCCACCTACTTGTTTTGACTCACATAGCTTATCCCAGTTAGCCCAATGGATTTTCCTCACATCGTGTTGTTTGTCCCCACCAAAATTTCGCCATCATTCCCTCCAATTCTTTATAGAACCCTGCTAGTAATCTGAAGCAGTTCATAGCGTAAGTCAAAATCACTTGGGCCATAGCCTTAACTAGTATCTCCCTTGCAGTTAGAGAGAACAACTTTTTCTTCCACCCCTACAGTTTTTTCCATTCCCTCTCTTCACTACCTAAAAACTCCGAGGCTTGGATCTTCCCACTAAAGATGGAAGTCCAAGATACTTCTCATGTCACTTGATTATTTCCACCACACCACCCCCACCCCCCCCCCCCCCACCACGCCAAAAAAAAAAGAGGCCTTGATCATTTCTCGGTCCACCTGGCTTGTATTTTTGTTAAAAAACAATGAGGTCTTCTCTTTGTTAATCTTTTGTCCTAATGCTTTTCATAAACCTTTGAGGATGTATACTTTTGAAAGGCGTTAAGATGATAAGAATTAGTGAGGAAACATTATAGTGAAAAGAAAGGAAACCTTGTAGAAGAAATAAAAAAAGGAAACCATGGAGGTAGTGTTGCAGAAATTGCTCTAATAACATTGAGTGGGACCCAAGTCAAAGATTTTATACATAAAAATTAGAAATGATTGTATGGCGTAAGACCCTATTAATAATTATCACTTATATGATAGAATCAAATTAGTTATTTGGACTCTAAATTATAAAAATCTTAGGTATAAGGGATAAATATTGATTGGTTAATTGAAAGTTTAAAATTGAATGATAATGCATTTAGGAAGGGATTTAAAGAATATTTATGATTTTACCCATAAATAACATGGTAGTGGGCCATGTGTCACTCTTTCGTGAAGTGAATTGTTGTTTTTATAGATATAATTAAAGCAATAGGAAGCTTTGCTGGAGAGGCTGTCATGTCAATGGTCTCAAATATCACGGTGCCACATCAAAACTCTAACGGATGCCATGTGTCATCACATAGGATTTTGAAAATAAGATTTTAAGCTCCTAACTAAATTAAAGAGCCTAGCCAAAACAAGACATCAATTTTTTGGGCCGTATTAGGAATGTAAGTATAATCTCTCAATTCTTAATAAATTTCTCTGTATTCCCTTCTTTTACTTTCCCTAAAATCTCTCATACTAATAGGACAACAATCTCTCCACATTATCTACATATCATCCTCTCCAAAAATCTCTTAATATTATCTATACATCGATGAATGGGACCCTTAATACAGTCAAGTGGTGATCCTTGAATGAACTTGGGTTGATGATTATTTTAAAAAATATTATAGATTTTATAAAGGGCCTACTAATGGATTTATAATACTACTTTCGTAGTAACATTGAAAGTTATGCAAAATACGTTGGTGGGTACCTCTTACAAATTCTATGCGCAAAAAATACGCTGGTGGGCTTAAGTTTGATTTATGTAAAACTTGGCCTAACAATAAATCTATAACGTTGCTTCATGAAACATTAAAAATTTATTAGTGGGTTTCCTATTGTAAATGTCTAAGTGCTAAGAAACACTGATAGGCTTAAATTTGATTGAAGTGTTGGGATCTTTGCTCTGGAGGTTCCATCTAAACACTCTCAAATATCTCAATGCCACATCAAAGCTCCTATGGACGGCATGTGGCATCACTTGGGATTTTCAAAATAAGATTTTTACCCCCTCACTAAATTTAAGAGCGTTGCCAAAAAAAGACTTCAATTTTTTTTGGCCATATTAGGAATGTAAGTAATCTTTCAAATCACAATAAATTTCTCTTTATTCTCTCCATATTATCTAGACATCATCCTCTTCAAAAATCTATTCATATTATCCATACATCGATGAGTTATTACAATCAAGTGGTGTTCCATGAATGAAACTTGGGTTGATGATTATTTAAAAACGTATTATAAATTCGAAATATTATAGATTTTATAAAGGGCCTACTAATGGGTTTATAATATTACTTTTGTAGTAAGTTCGAAACTTATGAAAAAAAAAATGGTGGGCCCCCTCTTAAAAATTCTATGTGCAAAAAATACGCTGGTGGCCTTAAGTCTAATTTATGTGAAACTTGGCCCTACTATAGATCTATTCAATAGCATAGGATCTTTGTTCTTTTCTTTTTGGATAGAAACATTTGGTTGATGTTAGTAGCATAGGATTTTGGTTATACCAAATATATATGGATTTTTTTGGACTCTATGCATGAGTGTATGAGAATCAATATTCAAAGAAGATGGAGGGCCGGCTTGGAATATGAAACGATCAAATGAATTTGATCATATCCGTATGAATACAAAGCTGTGTAAAAATGAAGTGGAAAAATATAGCTCATGGCTTATCTTTAATGATCTATCTCTAAAATTATCTCCATATATGTTTAAACTTTCCTTTATCTAACCATTTGCTATCCTTGTCCAAAAATCTCTCATTCATGATCAATAGCAGGTGAGAAATCTGCATTTTCACGAATTCCTCACCATCCCTAAAAAATAAAAACCCTCACTAAAAATTTTATAGCTAAGAATTTCTTATGTTCTATGTTTGGTTAGAACTATAAAATGATTGAAGAGTTTCACAAGCCATGTCTACTCTTTTGATAAAGGTGTTCATGGGCCGGGCTAAGGCATATATCCAGGCTTGGCCCAACTTTAGAAACACTGGCGTCGGCCCGGCCCAAGACACGGGCCATAACAGTTAGACCAAAACCCTCCCATTTAATCAATTAGGTCGGGGCAAAATCAAGCTTTTAATCAATTTTGAAGTTATTTTAATAATTGTTTGTACTAATTAAATTAAATTACATGCATTCCTTATATGGGTCGGGCTAAGCTTTGGGCTTGTTATCACTTAATCCAAACTCAGCCCAATTATTAAATAGGTCCTAATTACTTATCCAAGCTTGGCCAACAGTTGGTTGGGCCAAGATCAGGCTTAAGCTAGCCTAGTCCATAAGCGCCCCTATCTTTCGGGGGAGGATTTCTTATATCCCTTTTTTTCAGATAAGATGATTTGAAAGTCTAATGAGAAGAGGTAGAATCTAGGAATCACAAGAAGTGGTGATTTAATTCTACTAAAATCATCGAAGATTTACTAGCACTAAACATAGATATTGATAGATACCTGAAAATCATGTTTCCTCTCCTCAATGATCTTGTTACCATACATGCCCAAGCAACCTAAAATCAATGTTAAGATTTTTTTTTCCTTTTCTTTCGGTAACCTAAAATTAATGACAGGTTTCTCATTTTCTTTCTATTGGACCTAGAATCAATCCTATAATTTTATCCTTTTTGTTATAACTAATGACGCGAGAATTAATATAGAAAAATTAAGGGTTTCCTCCTGTTTTTTTTTATCTCACTAATCTTTATTTTGCAGCAGTTTACAATCAAACTTTAGCTCACAATACTATTCTAACTAACTAACCACATAACAATTTTCAGAAGAAGGTGCCATTATACATAGAATTGAAGTCAGTTCTCTAGCCTCTGTAATTGTAGTAGTGTTCTCAATGTGTTCTTTTGCATTGTCATTTTTCTTGTTACTGGAGTTTGCTTGCCAATTCCAGGATTTTCTGCTCATGCTTTTTTTTTTTCAAATCCATATTTCTCTATTCACACAAATCCGCCATGCAACTCTTGATCCTCTTCAGGAGTCTTGTATGTTTAAAAAGAAAATAGATAACTAATTTATATATGTTTTTTTTCATTTTTTTTTTTTGCCTTTTATCCATGTATGAAAGGATTGCAGGGGTTCTATGGATCTTTTAATTGACATAACACTTATGTGTATCTATTGATTTGAGTCATCACATGAAAAGCATGGATAAGGCGGAGGCAGTTTAGGCACGGCACTGTGCACATGAACTCCTGCACTTAGTGCAGGCCCTTAACGATGATTATTATATTTGAAAACACTAAATATCAATTTATTCATATTTTTGGCTCAGGCTAAGTAAAGGTCATTGTTCATAGTTGTGATTGTAAATATTTTTCAAATATAGTCCAAATACAGCAACTGTCGAACCCTTTGGTGGTTTTGCAACATTCATAGTGGCACCAAGACCTACAAGCCGAAACCAATTCATTTCCAAACAGAGGCTTTAATATATTGGAAACTTATCGAACAGGCATAGTTAATTGGAATGCAACATTGAATGGAAATGCCACCAACCTGTTGAGATCCCACGGCTAAGAATGCAAACTTTATCGAGAGGAGCATCAGGGTTAATTTTGACAACACAGCCAACATGAACAACGGTGTATTCACTGAAAGCGGGGGTACAAAGAAAATGGTAGATGGGCTTTCCATTGATAGAGAACCTTGATTGCCCATCACCAATCATCACACCCCGGTCAGTGATTATCCTTAGGAGGTCACACAGATTGCTCTCCTCAGACTTGCAGTGGGCGCATTCCTCGCATTCGCCGGTGAAAACAGGGAGAACATGGTCCCCTGGCTTTAGATATGTCACACCCTCTCCCACACTCTCCACAATCCTAAAATCACCACATTCAATAACATATAATTTCACCCAAATTAAGGACAACATTGATATATGCAAAGGACATCAGACAATACACAGTATAATATAATATAAAAACGTAGATGGCATCATTGTTGGGTTAATAACACTAACGACAATACCAACAAAGCCAAAGCAAAGAAACTGAGCCCGGAAAGAAATATAAAATGGGAAAGATTAATGCTAACAACATACCCTCCAGCTTCATGTCCAAAGATATGAGGAGAGCATTTGGGATCAAAGTTCTGGCGAGTGAGACCATCATCTCAAAGACCAGGAACGTTAAACTTAAATATAGTGATTAGTAATTAGGCTTGGATCTAATCGGTGTGTGGACCAGGTAAATGATCCAAGTTCAGGACCAATTAGGTCCGTTCTCTACTTGTCTAGTAATCAATAATCATGCTAAGGTCTCTTGGACAACATGGACACAATTCAGAACTAGACTGTTCACAGCATTCCTAGTTCTTACGCTTGACTAACATTTAATTCAGCCACATTCAATAAAGGCTTTGAAAAGTTTTGATAGTACAATTGTGAGCATGCATTTTTTTTTAAATTTTAGAAAATAAGAAACAAAATTCATGTAGCCAATTCCAACATGGTTGGGATAAGGCTTTGATGATGATGATGACGATGATGATTTTTTTTTTCATGAGAGGAATCTACCAAGGAAAAAAAATTGTTCTGATTTTTCACTTGATGATGCATTTTCATTACGAAAAAGGGAAAAAAAATGAATTTCTGCAATGGTGAAATTTTGTTTTTCTATATGAGGGCCAGGAGGAATGCAAGATTCTGTCTTCCGTTGAAACGGAAATCTACAGAGAGCAGAATCCCTCACCATTTAAACTCACCTCGAAACCGTTGGGCATTCAAGGTTCATTGTCAAGTGGTGGCTTATTTATTAGGTTCTAGTGATGATTTCGATACAGAGCACCAACTTTGTTGGGCCCTTTTGGAAATTTAACATGAGATTTAGTTTTACTCTCTTCATCAAGAAATTACAGGGTTAAGTACGCTTGCACCAAGAAAGTACAGAGGCTAGTAGTTGTATCCTTTGAGCTTTACTTGGCTTGGGAAGAGAGCTTGTAAACTAATGTTCTTGCAAAAGGCCCATTTGGTAAGGCCAATCCAGTCATAGCAGACCATACTTGCCTGTTGAGTGTAGATTGAAATTATGTGAGTTTAAAAGAAATGGAACCTGATGGTGGGAAAACTAAATTTTGTAATTTGCTTCTTGAGAACTGCAGAATTGTAACAATTTCCCCCCTGAAAGATGAATAAAGATGGTTGGTATGAGACATAGCATGGTTGGTATGCGACACAACATGGCATAACTAATAAGAAGAAAAAAAGGAAAATTCAGCATAACATTTCACTGATGAGTGATGAGATCAATCAATAAAACTGAAACATGATCATGTTGTCATCAAAGGAGGATATAAAGCAGGGAAGTAAATTGATCATGGCCAGAGGAAATACTTACCATTCAACTTTGATAATGCCAAAGAGAGGGAAGACTGGTTAGCGCGAGGATTATCAGGGATTTGATATTATGCTCGTCTTCTTTCCTTTATTATTACAATTTTTCTTTTCTTCGAACCAGTTCTACTATTCATAACCTTCAAATTCAGACAAATAATTTCAAAATAACATCTAAAATGACATGTATTATCTTCTACAGTATACGAGAGGAAGTTCCTGAAGAGAGGATTATACAGGTACTCTTTAAAAAGTGTCTCACCAGCATCATACCCAAGCAGAATACACCTATTATGGTAGATCATACCAAATTCCACATCAATACATGCATGGTAACAATGCCTCAAGCATATGAAAGTGAAATCAGCTCCATTGTTGCATTTACAATGTCCTGCGTTTTTCTCTACATACAAGAAATATAACCAGAACATGTATGACAATGAATATGAGCAGTCATCCATTTCATAAAGCTCTCAAAACTCGTTTATAAGCAAAGAATCACTTCAAGAAGATGAACCATTCATTCCATTTTTTCAGTTTTGAAGATTGATGGTTGTGCAAGGATGGGGCAACATACGTATAGTTGCAATCATATGATCATGGGGCAACATGCGTATAGTTGCAATCATATGATCATGTATTCGATCTAAGGAACCAGGATATATATCTGAGACTACGATCTTACACCCAAGATAACAGGTGCAATCATCTTACAAATAAACTCCAGCACGATTCAAAAAGATACAAATTTTGAGCACTAGAACATCAAATCATCAAGGATCGACACGATGAATATAGTGTTATTACTAACAGAACATAAGCAAAATATAGAAACCATATCCCTATAATGTAGAAAGATCAAGCAAAATTAGTGATCAAGACCAACGATAATGCTGTTGGCTATATTGCAAAGATGTCTTACTGTCCTCTCCCTAACAGCCAGCCCTGTAGGGTAACGATTGTCCTGAAACCCTTCGTGGCACCTGATGGCGTCTTCAACGGGCTCAGTCACTTTTAGGCTAGCATGAAAATAGTCTTTGGAGTCTAAGTATACAAGGGCTGACTCGAGAGAGTTCTTCGAATTAAGGTACAGTTCCGCACATTGTCGTACGTACATATAATCTTCGCGTGTCGACGACCCTCTAAGCAGACCAAATGCATACAAAGAGGCCTCGTCCGCAGAGGCCTTGCTTTTCTGGGTGATGATGATGGATAGCCCATGGATATCAGCTTTTTGGCTTCTTGGATCGGATATCAGAGCCTGCATGCAGTCGATGAAGTATTGTGTGGTTCTACAGGTCTTCTCTATTAGAGCCTCATCTCCTTTCACTAAGGAGGGATAGGATTGAGATATTAGGAAGAGAGATGCAAGGAGGAAGGAATGAAGACGAGCCATCTTCCTTAATAATAATAATAATAATATTTTTTTGGGTAACTCGAGTCTTGGAGATGAGATGGTGAAGTCCTTACTTCAGTGTCTGATTTATAGACAGGTTGCAGTAACTTTCGGAAGATATTGATAGAAAGGGATTTGCATGGGAACTAATTGCTTGCTGTCATGACTACTATCTTTACGTAGTCGTTTACCTACGACTGCTTTCCTTTTTGTCTTCCTTCTCCTTAGCTTTTTTTATGATTTATTGCCCTCTATTTAGGTGTCGCAATCCTTTGCCCCAAATGTAAGCAGTAATTCTGAGTTCTAGTTATATATGCTAGTGGCACAGGGCCCGTGCGGCAATATTTTTGAAATTTATTATTTTTAAAAATAATATTGAAACTAAAATAAGTCAAAAATGTAAATTTGGTACTTGGTATTGGAAGAATAACTTAATTAAATAAAATAACGGGCTAAAAAATGAAAAAATATCAGAAAAGTAATTATAAATTATATAACATATGATGAATTTTTTTTTATGAAGTTAAGGTTTTAAAGATGGTCAACTGGTGGATTATTATGAGTGAATTTGGTCCAATTATATATATAAAAGCTCTAAAAACCGAGGCTTCTGAGAGGTGCTATATCAATACCCTTATTTTTCCTTTTTCCTTAGAGCGCCACGTAGGCATGTAAAGTCTCTCGGTTGAAATCAACTTTCCATCTTTTTCTAACTCAATCTTCCTACAAATCTTTCAACGCCATCTTTCAAACGCTGTTTTTTTTCCAACACAATCTTCCTACTGATCTTTCAAACGTTGTTTTTTTTATTACTCATATCAGATTGCAGTCTAGCCAAATCAGATCAAGATCTCGCTCCTACGGATCTTTCAAACGCTATTTTGTTCGATTGCTCATATCACTCATTATATATATTAAAGCTCTAAGAATGGAGGCCTCTGGAGGGTGCCACTTCAGCAGCCTATTTTTTTCTTTTTTTCTAGAGCGCCACATCATCGCCTGAAAATATGACACATGACAAAAAAAATCACTAACTTTCCTAAAATGTCTCTCTTACCACCATGCCTACAATCTCTCACTGACTTTCCTAAAATGTCTCCCTCACCACCATGCCTAAAATCTCTCTCTCATCAACCATTTTTATTAGACCCCATTTTAAATTATTTCCTAAAATCCATCCCTCATCCACCATATGTAGAGTGATTGCAATGAATGACTCGCATCACCTAAATAGGGAATAAATATCTTTTTCATCAGTACCCCTATTTTCTTTTTTCCTTAGAGCGCCACGTAGGCATGTAAAGTCTCTCGGTTGAAATCAACTTTCCATCTTTTTCTAACTCAATCTTCTTACAAATCTTTCAACGCCATCTTTCAAACGCTGTTTTTTTACAACACAATCTTCCTACGGATCTTTCAAACGCTGTTTTGCTCGATCGCTCATATCGCTCATTATATATATTAAAGCTCTAAGAATGGAGGCCTCTGTGATCGCGCTTAAAAATGTATGCGTGGAAATGAATTACGGAATCAAGGTCCGACATTCACGCACTTTAAGCGTTAAGAAGAATGGGAAATAATTACAGTTCATCATTAATTTCCCTTTTGTTTACATGGGTTCAAGTGCCCTGACCACGGGGATGCAGGTTGTTTACATACATTTTGAAAGTTTACAACCCCTCCCTCAAGTCTCAGATGTGATCTCAATTTGGAAAATACAAGAAAATGTACATAAGGTGGAAGAAAATGTGGAAAAGAGGAAAAGATGGGGGGTGACCGTGACCCGCGGTCACTGCCCCATTCCAGTGACCGTGACTCACCCGCGGTCATTCGGGCCTTCCAGTGACCGTGACTCACCTGCGGTCACTGGAGCCTTCCAGTGACCGTGACTCACCCGCGGTCACTGGGGCCTTCCAGTGACCGTGACTCACCCGCGGTCACTGGAACCTGTCAGTGACCGGGGGTCACGGTCACTGACAGACAATGGCCTTGTGCCTTCGTTTTTTTGTGCTGTTCACGCTGGTTCTTTCTTGGAACTTCTTTCAAGTGTCGGAACTCCATTCTCATGACTTTGGAGCGGTGGACAACCATCAAGGAGATCACTTTTTATCATGGAATCAAGTGAAACCGCTGTAACTCATCATTCGTTCTTACGGACTGCATTTTTGTTTCAAGTCCGAAATGGGCAAATTTGAAGCCGGAGTTGTGTCATTTGAACCTATCATTTTCAAGGAACAAAATGAGGCCTAGAGAGGCTTCTTTCACAACTCTTGTAATGGCTAAGAAGCCCTACGAATGAGAGAAACAGAGGTGACAATGTCATCCTCTCAAAAATTGGCGTCGTACGAACATGGTATGGTCTTTGGCCATTCCACTTCCTTCTCTCCTTCTGAATTTTCTTGCTCACCTTCAAAATTAAGAAAAGAAGGTGGGAATGGTCGTGGAAGTGCTGCTGGAGTTTGCTTCTTGTTGCCTTAGGTGGTGCCTTTCTTCAATTTCTTCACTTTTCTTCCTTATGTGTGTGTGTGTTCTTTGTTTCTTCCAAATTCTCTCTTTTTATAGACTCCCCAATCAGTTTTGTGCAGTTTTGGGGAGTTAATAGCAGTTGTGGGGAGTTGGATTTCGAAGAGGAGTGGAGGGAAACCACCCAAAATCGTGGGAAACCTCTTTTGAAGGTCCGTGACCGCAGACTGGGCCACGGACGAGGCCCAATTTCAGGTTTTTCGCATATGTGGCCCATTTTCATCTGTTTTGGGCTCAAACGAAGTCCGATTGCCACCAAACTTGGAGGGATGCTTCTTAACACTATTTTTTACATGTCATAAAAATTTCAGCCCATTTTGACTTCAGGAAGTTGGTCAACTTTTTCATTAATTGGGCCCCGGTCACGGACATGGCCCACTTTTGGAACTTTGCATATGCGGTCTATCTTCCATTGTTTGAGGCCCGAATGATGTCCAATCATCACGAAACTTGGCGAGATGTTGCTTGACACCATCTTAAGTGTTTCATAGAAGTTTCAGCTCTGTTTGACCACCTGAACATGGTCAACTCCTTTTGTTTGTGGGCCCCCGGTCACTCCCAAGGCCCATTCTTGGAATTTTGCATATGTGGCTTGTTTCCACCTGTTCGGGGCCCAAACGGTGTCCAATCGCCACGAAACTTGGAGGGATGCTTCTTGACACTATTTTGAGTGTGTCACAGAAGTTTCAGCTCTGTTTGACCACCTGAACATGGTCAACTCCTTTTGTTTGTGGGTCCCGGTCACTCCCAAGGTCCATTCTTGGAATTTTGCATATGTGGCTTGTTTCCACCTGTTCGGGGCCCAAACGGTGTCCAATCGCCACGAAACTTGGAGGGATGTTTATTGACACTATTTTGAGTGTGTCACAAAAGTTTCAGCTCTGTTTGACCACCTGAACATGGTCAACTCCTTTTGTTTGTGGGCCCCCGGTCACTCCCAAGGCCCATTCTTGGAATTTTGCATATGTGGCTTGTTTCCGCCTGTTCGGGGCCCAAACGGTGTTCAATCACCACGAAACTTGGAGGGATGCTTCTTGACACTATTTTGAGTGTGTCACAGAAGTTTCAGCTCTGTTTGACCACCTGAACATGGTCAACTCCTTTTGTTTGTGGGCCCCCGGTCACTCCCAAGGCCCATTCTTGGAATTTTGCATATGTGGTTTGTTTCCGCCTGTTCAGGGCCCAAACGGTGTTCAATCGCCACGAAACTTAGAGGGATGCTTCTTGACACTATTTTGAGTGTGTCACAGAAGTTTCAGCTCTGTTTGACCACCTGAACATGGTCAACTCCTTTTGTTTGTGGCCCCCGGTCACTCCCGAGGCCCATTCTTGGAATTTTGCATATGTGGCTTGTTTCCGCCTGTTCGGGGCCCAAACGGTGTCCAATCGCCACGAAACTTAGAGGGATACTTCTTGACACTATTTTGAGTGTGTCACACAAGTTTCAGCTCTGTTTGACCACCTGAACATGGTCAACTCCTTTTGTTTGTGGGCCCCCGGTCACTCCCAAGGCCCATTCTTGGAATTTTGCATATGTGGCTTGTTTCGGTCTGTTCGGGGCCCAAATGGTGTCCAATCGCCACGAAACTTGGAGGGATACTTCTTGACACTATTTTGAGTGTGTCACAGAAGTTTCAGCTTTGTTTGACCATCTGAACTTGGTCAACTCTCCCTTTGACTTTTTATGACAGTGGGCCCTTGTTTCAGCTGTTTGAAGCCCAAATGACCCCGGTTTGATTTGAAACTTGGAGGGACTGACGTCAAGAACATCTTGGAGTGTTCATCCAAATTTCATGCAGTCTGGATTTGAGGCAGTAGGATTTTGAACAGTAACCTATTCATTGCATGCGTTAGGTCACTATTCATTCTACATTGAGATAGTTAGCCTGTTTTCTATCCGAACAGCCTCCCCTTGACTTGAAACTTTGGGAGAATAACTTGGGGTATTCTTTGAGCATTTGTTCCAAATTTTATCTGCTTTGGCCTTCTGGAAGTAAGATCTTAGCCGATGACCCCCAAATTCGAGATTACTGTCCTCTAAGCTGACATGTGATGAAATTTAGGTCAAACAGAGTCTTTTCTTCTTGAAAATTTGCAAAGTATCTTCTGAGCATGATTGAAACTTCGCGGCTAAATTTTATTAATTTTGGACATCGGGAAGCAGGATTTTGGTCAGTGACCCCCTGGCTTGGGGGGAACTGACCTCAGGCTGACATGCTTGTGGCTTTTGAGTTCGATGATGTCTATTCAACCCGAAATTTGAACTTCCTCTGAGAGTTCCAGCTATCTTGATCTTCATGGAATGCCGGTTCTCACAGTGATTCCCAGGATCTGCAAATAACCTCTGTAGCCTAAATTAAGCTGAGATGAGGTGTCTTTGCTGCAGTATTTGCAATTTTTATAGGTCAACAAGTGCCCCATCGAGGTGCAATGATTATAGTATAATAATCGTTGTGCCTCGAAATAGCCAATTTGTGGGAATGATGAATGGCTTGATAAAAAGACAGTTTGTCAAGGTAGGTTGTAGGCCTAAACTTTGGGATTTGAAAATTTTGATAAAAACCATGAAGGGTTTGATGACGGAATTTTGGAAAGACATAAGAAATCTGAATTTCTTTGCCCTATTTTCACGGATATCAAAAGTAGCATCTCCGTGGGGACTGTGGGGAACACCCACAAAGGAATCCCTTAGGTATTTAGAAAATTCAGAAGTTTATGAATTTTGTTTGGATTTTGGAAATGAATTTGATTTTCTTTTGACCTATTTTTCACAGATATCCAGAGTGGCGTCTCTGTGGGGATGTGGGGAACACCCACAAAAAGAATCCCTGAGGTTTTAAGAAATTCAAAAATTTTAGAGAAAATGGATTTGGGTTTGGATCTTCATGGATTTTTTTGGTTCATTTTCAAAGATCAAAGTTTAGGTTTTGACTTAGCTTGACATGATTTAAAATGAGATGCAATTTTGACAAAATGAGATATAATTTTGAAAGAGATTGGCCTTTATGGGTTTTGATGAAAAACAATTTGAGACATTGGTTTGAAATCAAATTTTGACCCAAAGTTGATTTGGAAAGAGACTCCGTATCTTTTTTTTTTATATATAATTTCCCTCGAAATACCCTAAAAATAGGATTATTTCTGGTGAATTACTCCAAGTGGACCCCTCATAGGACTTGCAAAAGATCACAGAGATCGTGGTGAAGAAGGAGGAATCCATCAAGACTTGATCTTAGACTCCACTGATTTTAATCATAACCAAATTGTATTTGTGGGAAGGACTTGAGCTCGAGGGGATTCGGCAATGGGCTCCACCAGTTCAAGTTTGCAATGACCGTGGGTAAGGAGGCCAAATAGGTTTTTTTTTTTTACAGCCATATCTGGTTGAGAAGATCCCTTGTGTCTTAAACTCTATCAGAACTTCTTCATAATAACTGTCAATCCTGACTGTCTAATACTTGTTGCTGTTGTCACAGTGAACATCCACCTGTTTTTGAGTAGTAACACGCACACCACTGAACACGCATCTGACTTTCTGTGATCAGAGCCTCTGTGGGAATTATAGAATGCCATTTTCGTGCTTGAACACGAACCTGTTGCCCCCCTGAAAAGGTCTTAAGGTGCTTGAACATCTGTTTGGACCGGGAGCTTCGGTTTTGAGACTTAAGTGTGCCTTTGATGCCAATTCTTGGTCTCTGAACTGAGTATTGCCTTTTGCTTTTGGTCTTATACTAAGGGGAGATGCTGCCGAATTTTTTTTTTTTTTTTGAGAAGTTCCATATCATCGTTACTGATACCCATCTTTCCTTTCTTTTGATTTGTTTTACAGATAGAAGGGGTAAAGCACCTGCAACTGCCACTGCCGCGGCACCTAAAAGTCGTGCCAAGGGTAAGACCACAAGAGGGCCTAATCCGAAAGACCCAAATGAAGCATCTGATGTTAAATTGTGGCTCCAGAGGGCTAAGGCTTTATCATCAAGAAACTGGTACTCGTATTGGTGTAAGCTGGACGAGATTGACATTAGTACTGCTATCCCAGCTTATGCAAGCTACAAAGGGCGCATCCTCATGGCAGAAGTGCTAAATGCCAAGGGAAAACTGGAGGAGTTCCTGGACTGAGATTCTCTGCTGCACCTTCTGTCACGACCCGAGCCCAGAAATCGGGGGTTAGCGAAAACTAAACCGGTGACACACGTACTCCTGTGCACGTGCATCCAAACCCAGTTCAGATGCACGCACACAAGGGATCTCACACGTGCGAACTAAGCGTACGCGGAAGCTGTACATATCATAGCAAGCAACAAAGGAAATAAATAGCGGAAGCTAAAACAAATGCGGAACGGAAAAGACAAAGACAAATACACTAATATAAAACCGAATACACACCAAAATACGTATGTACAAAATACACAGAATACAAGTCCAAAGTCCAAATACAAATCTCTCAAAATCCCAAAATGAAAAGCCACTGGCAGCATGCATGAACGCACTCGGCAGAGATGATCAGGCCCACTCTGCCAACCCTGAGGGTGCCTCTACACTCGCCCCTGCAGCCTCCTCGACCGCCGGGGAGCTGGGCAAGGTATCTGTGCCTGCAACACCACAGACAACACAAATGAATACAACGATCCAGCAAATATAAGTAACAGGGGTGTAACACTCATAGTATCAAAGTGAATATAATAATGACAGAAGATTAAATACAGAATTCCATATTAGGAAACTAAGCCAATCGTGCATAGAAGTAAAACATGATATGTGAATCAAACATAGAAATACTGACTAAGTGGCTACTACGTTAACCATGTTCTCTCCAATAGAGAGCAGAGCAAAGCAAAGCAGAGGAGAACACCACTGACCGGGCCAGGGTACAAGTGGGTCTCAGGTTCCTGGGTTCCGGGGTCCCAAGACAAAGCGACACTGCAGTGAATACAGAGATACAGAGATCTAAGCCAGAGGTAACCCCGTCGGGCATCCTAGGGCTGAGGCTGAGTAGAGCCAGACCAGTACCAATCAAATCAAATCCATAGAAAGGGAGTTTATCCGCTTTGGACTCACCGATGGCAAAGACCGGATCTTATCCTCACGTATTAATCTCTGGGCAGAGTCACCAGGGAATACCCAAACTCAGAGATAAGCAAAGCCAGCAGAGCATAGATATAAATCCAAAGCACAGCATCGATCAAAGCATAGTGCGGAACGAAGCATAGAACAGATATATAGGACGAAGACAAAAATGACTACGGAATGCATAAACATAGATTAACAGAACAGAGGGCAAAACCATAACAATATGCAATGCATCTCAGATTCATACGGAGTCAAGGTTCATTACAAGCCAGTCCTAAGCTAGTTGTTCACTGTCACTAACCGTGCATGTTGATGTAGTTTTAAGTTAGTCAATGCACCGTTGCCATCAAAGTGTTGCAATGTAATCTGTGCGTGCACCGACGTCCCTTAAACCAACACCCATGGGGAGGTGCTTAACAGTGATCAACGCCCACATGAATGAGTCACAGCCGAACAGACTATTCATGCGCTCCAAGAATCCATTGGCCGGTTTACAAGGGTGATTAATCTGTATTTGAGCCCTACAAGTCTCACCATTATCCTAAGTTATGTTTCAGAATTGCCATGCCTAACGGTTTAGCCATGAGGGACCTATGGTTGAGCCGGAGACATCTTACGCGCTCGACGTATTATGCACCATAGCTTAACCCTGGTTCCATTCAAAACACAGCTAAACTGATCATCTTTCACCTCTGATCTGATGCCTTTTTCGGCTGAGCTACAGTCAGTATACGGCTTAGCCGTAGACCAATCCACGGCTTAGCCGTAGCATTCCACGGCTTAGCCGTAGCCTCACCGTAGGAGTACTGATATCAGAAAAGTTTCGACTGATCAGAGATTTAATTCATGGCTGGGGTACGGTTGGGCCACGGCTAGCTTACGGCTCAGCCGTAGAACAATTTACGGCTTAGCCGTATCCTAGCCGTAGAACAAAGCTCAAAATTGAAGTCTCTGGAAATCAAACCGTAGAAGTTCACGGCTTAGCCGTGCAATACAGATCCGAAAATGGGTTGAGTACAGAAACGAAATTTTGACACAGAAACTGCACAAAATGAGTTACAGAGGTTCCATTTTACCAATGTGGCTGTAAAACATCAGATACACTAAAGAAGATGGAAATCAAAGCATTCAAATAGAGCACCCATGTGTGTTATAAAAGTCTGTACTTATACTTGCCTCAAATCTCTACCAAATCCACTGACTCAAGCTCCCAAAGCAACTAAAATCAAAGCAAATCAAGAGATACACCATGCATGAGATGAAGACAAAGCAATCATAGAATGGGAGAAACAATTGGAGAAGAAGAAGAAGAAAGAATTGGGGAAGAACCCACTTACCAAGCCACAAACACAGATGAGAGAAAAGAAACAAAACCCAATCCAAAACAAGGAATCCAAGCTTCAATCGAGCAAGAGAAGGAAGGAGAAGAGAGAGAGAGAGAGAGAACGTGGAGGGAGCTTCTCCTGGAGATCCTCTTGCATGCAACGTGAAGAATTGAAAATGAGCAAGGGAGAGACATCTGGAGCATGACTCACTTATATAGGTTTTGAAGTTTAAAACAAGATCCATGGAGTTTAAGCTATTTACAGTTTAAGTCACACGAAGGTCCAACTTCTCCAATTGACTCCAAACGGATCTGACTCAGTTACGGAAAATAACGAGCTCAACAAAATACATATGCTGACACCAATATGATGCAAATATGATGCAAGCAACGCAAAAGCAAAATTACGAAAAAGGGCTTAGAACTACCTATCTCAGGTCAAAGGTTGCTCAACTACCTATCCATGACCCAAAACAAGTCCAAAAGAAATAAACAAAACAAAACACACACTAATGAGCCACTAATCCGGCTCAAAGGGGATCGGAGTGTTACATCCTCCCCCACTAGGAATCATTCCGTCCTCGGAATGACTACCTACCTGCGCAAAGAGATGCGGGTACTGGTGCGCTAGCTGCTCCTCTAGCTCCCAAGTAGCCTCATCTGGACCGTGATGTTCCCACAACACTTTAACCCATCTGATAGTCCTGGTACGAAGAATCTGCTCTCGTGTCCCAACGATGCGAAGCGGACGCTCAACGTAAGTCGCATTAGGCTGAATCTGGATATCATCGTAGCGAATCACATGGCTCGGATCTGGCACGTACTTACGGAGCATCGACACATGGAACACATCGTGAACACCGGAGAACTCGACTGGAAGTGTCAACCGATAGGCTAAATCTCCAACTCGGCTCTTGACTTCAAACGGTCCTACATATCTTGGGGCTAACTTGCCCTTCTGACCAAATCGAACTGTGCCCTTCATCGGAGAAACTTTAAGAAATACCCAATCTCCGACTTGGAATGCCAAAGGTCTCCTCCGAGTATCAGCATAGCTCTTCTGCCTGGACCGAGCAATCTTCAGATTCTCTATCACCTTCTGTACTTTCTCTGTCGTCTCAGCAATGATTGTCGGACCATGGAAACTTCTTGTTCCTACCTCTTCCCAGCACACTGGGGTCCTGCACTTGCGTCCGTATAGAGCCTCATAAGGTGCCATACCAATGCTCTCATGAAAGCTGTTGTTGTAAGCAAACTCACACAATGCCAGATGTATATCCCATTCCTTCTCAAAGTTCAGCACACTAGCTCTGAGCATATCCTCCAACGTCTGAATGGTACGCTCCGACTGTCCATCAGTCTGGGGGTGGTATGCCGTGCTAAAACTCAGCTTCGTGCCCATAGCTTCCTGAAATGCTCTCCAGAATGAAGATACAAAACGACTGTCTCGATCCGACACAATCGATACCGGGGTGCCATGCAATCTGACTACCTCGTCAACAAACTTCCTAGCCATCTCCGTGAATGTCATCCCTTTCTTGAACGGAAGGAAATGTGCTGACTTGGTCAATCTGTCCACTATTACCCAGATCGCATTATTCTTTCTACTGGTCGGCGGAAAACCGGAGACGAAATCCATCGTAATGTGCTCCCACTTCCACTGCGGAGTGTGCAATGGATGCAATGATCCTGGAGGTCGCTGATGGTCAGCTTTCACCCTCTGACAGGTCAAACATCGAGCTACGAACCCTGCGATCTCCCGCTTCATATTGTTCCACCAAAATCTGTCCTTCAAGTTCCGGTACATCTTCGTACTCCCGGGGTGCATCGCATATCGGGCATCGTGCGCATCTGTCATCAACTTATCTTTCAGCTCATCCACAGCGGGAACACACAATCTATTCCTGAAGTACAAAACTCCATCCACCAAGCTAAAATCCGGTCGATCTGCAATCCGATCTCTGAACTTCACCAGGAGGGGGTCCTCAAACTGGCGATCCTTGATCTGCTGAATCACTTCAGGCTGAAATACGACGGTAGTAGCTAATGTCACTAATTCGCTTACCATCCGAACCTCTACAGGCTGATCATGCACAAGCATATAGAATCCTGCCAACACCTGAAGGCTGTCTGTCCTCCTGCTAAGTGCATCTGCAACTACATTTCCTTTGCCTGGGTGGTACTTGATCGGAAAGTCGTAGTCCTTGATGAACTTTAACCATCTTCGTTGCCTCATATTTAAATCATGCTGATCAAACAAGTACTGCAGACTGTGATGATCGGAATGGACCTCGAACTTTACACCGTACAAGTAATGCCGCCACAACTTCAGTGCAAATACAATGGCTGCTAACTCCAAGTCATGTGTGGCATAGTTCTTCTCATGTTCTTTCAGCTGTCTGGATCCATAGGCAATCACCTTCTGATTCTGCATCAGTACACAGCCTAGTCCAACTCTAGAGGCATCTGAGTAAATCATGAATCCCTCACTACCATCCGGGAGAGTCAACACTGGCGCCGTAGTGAGCTTTTCTTTCAACATCTGGAAACTGCGCTCACACTTCTCTGTCCACTCATACGGGACCTTCTTCCGAGTCAACTGAGTCAGCGGAGCTGAAATCTTCGAGAAATCCTGCACAAACCTGCGGTAATATCCCGCCAAACCCAGAAAACTCCGAATCTCTGTCACTGATCTAGGACGGGGCCAATGAACTACTGCTTCAATCTTAGCTGGATCCACCATCAATCCATCTCTAGAAATCTTATGACTCAGAAATGTAACTTGCTCGAGCCAAAACTCACACTTGGACAACTTTGCATACAACTTGTGATCTTTAAGCAGCTGCAATGCTTTCCTCAAATGGTCTGCATGTTCTTCAGCAGTCTTCGAATAGACCAATATGTCATCTATGAAAACCACAACAAACTGGTCCAAGAAGGAAGTAAACACCCTATTCATCAATGCCATGAAAGCTGCGGGTGCGTTCGTCAAACCAAATGGCATGACAAGGAACTCGTAGTGCCCATAGCGAGTCCTGAAAGCTGTCTTCGGAACATCCTCATCCTTCACCCTGAGCTGGTGATATCCTGACCTCAAGTCAATCTTAGAGAAGTAAGCTGCACCTTGAAGCTGATCGAACAACTCATCAATCCTAGGCAATGGATATTTGTTCTTGATAGTCACTTTATTCAACTGCCTGTAGTCAATGCACATCCGGAAACTGCCATCCTTCTTCTTGACAAACAATACAGGAGCTCCCCAAGGTGAAACACTTGGGCGTATGAACCCTTTATCCAACAGATCCTGCAACTGTTTCTTCAATTCCAACAACTCTGCAGGTGCCATACGATATGGAGCTCTACTGATGGGTGCTGTACCGGGCATCAAGTCAATAGCGAATTCTACCTCCCGAACTGGTGGCAACTCCGGCACATCCTCCGGAAAGACATCCGGAAACTCGCTGACTACTGAGATCTCACTGAGCGGTCGCTGATCTTTCTTCTCTGAAATGAATGCAAGAAATCCCTCACATCCCCTACGAAGCATCCTGTCTGCCTTACAAGCAGATATCACACGCCTCGGGCACTTTGTCTGGCTGCCCTCAAATCGGAATCCGCTGCCCAAATCAAAATAGATAGCCTTGCTGTAGCAATTGATACACGCATGATATCTCGCAAGCCAGTCCATACCAAGGATCACATCAAAATCCAGTGTCGTGAGCAACACGAGGTCTACTGGGAGCTGATGACCAGCTATCCGCACATCACACTGAGGGTAGAAAACACTGCACTCCACCCGTTTACCAACCGGAGTGGATACTAACAACAAGTAGGGAAGTGGTGTAGGTCGCTGTCGAAGCTGCACAGCAAAATGGGGTGCTACGTACGAACGCGTAGACCCGGAGTCAAATAAAGCTAAAGCTTCTGTATCAGAAATTAAAATTTTACCTTCCACTACCGTGGCCTCCTCCGCGCCCTCATGCGTAGCAGCATAGGCTCGGGCTGTCTGGCGGTTCGGCTTCTGAGCTGGGCGAGCTGGCTGAGATCTGCCCTGCGCTGTAGGTCCTGCCTGTCTCGTCTGTGGAGAGGACTGAAACTTCGGGCATTGGGCCCGTCTGTGATCCGTAGAGCCACACCCGAAACAAGCCCCACTCTTCCTCCAACACCTGTCGGTGGGGTGATCCTTCCCACAGTGACCGCAAACTACCTGAGAACTGCTCGAACTGCCCTGCCTACCCTTGAACTTCTTCTGGAACTGACTTCTGCCACTGAAATCTGCTGCCCTCTTAGCCTCTGTTCGCTCCTCCTCAAAGATGGCCTCTGCATCATAAGCCCTGTCAATAGCGTCGTCCAAGGTAGCCGGCCACATACAAGCAACCACGTGGCGTTTGTGCCTCGGATTCAGACCGTTGACGAAGCGAGTCACCTTCTTCTGCTCCGTGTTCACCATATCCTCTGCGAAGTGGGACAATTCTGTAAACCTGTGTACATAATCTGCAACTGACATCTGTCTCTGCTGAAGGTTGAAGAATTCCACTTCCTTGGCTCGCTGAATGTGGAGAGGCATGAACTTCCGACGGAATTGCTGCTTGAAGGTCTCCCAAACTGTGGCACTGGGCATAGTCTGAAATGAAGTCTTGACACTCCTCCACCATGTCTTGGCTACACTCCGAAGCATAGAGGCTGTGAGCACTACTTTCTGCTTGTTACTGCACACAATCGTATCAAATAGCTCTTCAGTCTGCTCCAACCATTGCTCAGCCTGTAATGCATCCTCTATCCCATGGAACTCAGTCGCCCCTCGCTTACGGAACTTGTCAAAAAGAGCATTAGGATCTGATTCCTTGGGCTGGAAAATCACTTGCTGATCTATACGAGGTGATGCTACTGCGGCAACCTGACTCTGTCTATCTACCATGGATGCCATCTGTGCCTGTAATGACTGCATAGACTGCATCATCATCATCATCCGCTCCTCACTACTGATGTGTGGGGGTACCGATCCACTATCACCATTGTGGCCCTGTTGGTTCTCATCTCGAGATCCTGATCCTGATGCCATCCTGCAAAAAGGAAAAGAAACACAACACGCAATATAAAAGGCCCTGAGTTAGTCAAATCCCAAATCAACATATGAGACTTCGAGTCAAATAGTTGATAGCGTTATCTCACCACGATCTTAGATGCCTACATGCTTATACTAGCAGGCTTTGATACCATACAATACGTATGTCACGACCCGAGCCCAGAAATCGGGGGTTAGCGAAAACTAAACCGGTGACACACGTACTCCCGTGCACGTGCATCCAAACCCAGTTCAGATGCACGCACACAAGGGATCTCACACGTGCGAACTAAGCGTACGCGGAAGCTGTACATATCATAGCAAGCAACAAAGGAAATAAATAGCGGAAGCTAAAACAAATGCGGAACGGAAAAGACAAAGACAAATACACTAATATAAAACCGAATACACACCAAAATACGTATGTACAAAATACACAGAATACAAGTCCAAAGTCCAAATACAAATCTCTCAAAATCCCAAAATGAAAAGCCACTGGCAGCATGCATGAACGCACTCGGCAGAGATGATCAGGCCCACTCTGCCAACCCTGAGGGTGCCTCTACACTCGCCCCTGCAGCCTCCTCGACCGCCGGGGAGCTGGGCAAGGTATCTGTGCCTGCAACACCACAGACAACACAAATGAATACAACGATCCAGCAAATATAAGTAACAGGGGTGTAACACTCATAGTATCAAAGTGAATATAATAATGACAGAAGATTAAATACAGAATTCCATATTAGGAAACTAAGCCAATCGTGCATAGAAGTAAAACATGATATGTGAATCAAACATAGAAATACTGACTAAGTGGCTACTACGTTAACCATGTTCTCTCCAATAGAGAGCAGAGCAAAGCAAAGCAGAGGAGAACACCACTGACCGGGCCAGGGTACAAGTGGGTCTCAGGTTCCTGGGTTCCGGGGTCCCAAGACAAAGCGACACTGCAATGAATACAGAGATACAGAGATCTAAGCCAGAGGTAACCCCGTCGGGCATCCTAGGGCTGAGGCTGAGTAGAGCCAGACCAGTACCAATCAAATCAAATCCATAGAAAGGGAGTTTATCCGCTTTGGACTCACCGATGGCAAAGACCGGATCTTATCCTCACGTATTAATCTCTGGGCAGAGCCACCAGGGAATACCCAAACTCAGAGATAAGCAAAGCCAGCAGAGCATAGATATAAATCCAAAGCACAGCATCGATCAAAGCATAGTGCGGAACGAAGCATAGAACAGATATACAGGACGAAGACAAAAATGACTACGGAATGCATAAACATAGATTAACAGAACAGAGGGCAAAACCATAACAATATGCAATGCATCTCAGATTCATACGGAGTCAAGGTTCATTACAAGCCAGTCCTAAGCTAGTTGTTCACTGTCACTAACCGTGCATGTTGATGTAGTTTTAAGTTAGTCAATGCACCGTTGCCATCAAAGTGTTGCAATGTAATCTGTGCGTGCACCGACGTCCCTTAAACCAACACCCATGGGGAGGTGTTTAACAGTGATCAACGCCCACATGAATGAGTCACAGCCGAACAGACTATTCATGCGCTCCAAGAATCCATTGGCCGGTTTACAAGGGTGATTAATCTGTATTTGAGCCCTACAAGTCTCACCATTATCCTAAGTTATGTTTCAGAATTGCCATGCCTAACGGTTTAGCCATGAGGGACCTATGGTTGAGCCGGAGACATCTTACGCGCTCGACGTATTATGCACCATAGCTTAACCCTGGTTCCATTCAAAACACAGCTAAACTGATCATCTTTCACCTCTGATCTGATGCCTTTTTCGGCTGAGCTACAGTCAGTATACGGCTTAGCCGTAGACCAATCCACGGCTTAGCCGTAGCATTCCACGGCTTAGCCGTAGCCTCACCGTAGGAGTACTGATATCAGAAAAGTTTCGACTGATCAGAGATTTAATTCATGGCTGGGGTACGGTTGGGCCACGGCTAGCTTACGGCTCAGCCGTAGAACAATTTACGGCTTAGCCGTATCCTAGCCGTAGAACAAAGCTCAAAATTGAAGTCTCTGGAAATCAAACCGTAGAAGTTCACGGCTTAGCCGTGCAATACAGATCCGAAAATGGGTTGAGTACAGAAACGAAATTTTGACACAGAAACTGCACAAAATGAGTTACAGAGGTTCCATTTTACCAATGTGGCTGTAAAACATCAGATACACTAAAGAAGATGGAAATCAAAGCATTCAAATAGAGCACCCATGTGTGTTATAAAAGTCTGTACTTATACTTGCCTCAAATCTCTACCAAATCCACTGACTCAAGCTCCCAAAGCAACTAAAATCAAAGCAAATCAAGAGATACACCATGCATGAGATGAAGACAAAGCAATCATAGAATGGGAGAAACAATTGGAGAAGAAGAAGAAGAAAGAATTGGGGAAGAACCCACTTACCAAGCCACAAACACAGATGAGAGAAAAGAAACAAAACCCAATCCAAAACAAGGAATCCAAGCTTCAATCGAGCAAGAGAAGGAAGGAGAAGAGAGAGAGAGAGAGAACGTGGAGGGAGCTTCTCCTGGAGATCCTCTTGCATGCAACGTGAAGAATTGAAAATGAGCAAGGGAGAGACATCTGGAGCATGACTCACTTATATAGGTTTTGAAGTTTAAAACAAGATCCATGGAGTTTAAGCTATTTACAGTTTAAGTCACACGAAGGTCCAACTTCTCCAATTGACTCCAAACGGATCTGACTCAGTTACGGAAAATAACGAGCTCAACAAAATACATATGCTGACACCAATATGATGCAAATATGATGCAAGCAACGCAAAAGCAAAATTACGAAAAAGGGCTTAGAACTACCTATCTCAGGTCAAAGGTTGCTCAACTACCTATCCATGACCCAAAACAAGTCCAAAAGAAATAAACAAAACAAAACACACACTAATGAGCCACTAATCCGGCTCAAAGGGGATCGGAGTGTTACACCTTCCATTTGATGGTTTTGCTTTTTCTGATTAGCCCTGAGGGCCATGTGTACATTGACTTCACTGCTTGTATTCGAACTTTAAAATGGATATCAATGGAAAATGTTTTTCTTTTTATTTTTGTCATTGGTATGGGTGTTTGGGTTGATTTTTTGTGGGGGTTTGATATGGTTTATGTGGATGGTTTGTTTGGTTTGGTTTTCTCAGACTTGTATAAAGTGTGTGATTTGCGATCTTTTGGATCCACAAATCAAAAATAAGGGAGTCATACAGGTGGACGTTATCCGGTGCCCATGTGTGAGGCTTTCTCCAGGGTCCATGACTTGATCCTTTTGGTGTCGAAAGGAGTCAAACAAAGTGGATGTTATCCGGTGCCCATGTGTGAGGCTTTCCCCGGGATCCTTGACTTATTCCTTAGGACAAAGATTTGGTTTTGGTTTTTGTTTAGATTTTGGTTATACAGGGTCTACAAAAAGACTTGTTCTATATAACCGAAGGCAGTCATATAGGGTCTGCAAAAAGACTTGTTCTATACAACTAAGGATTAGCTATATGGGGTCTGCAAAAAGACTTATTCCATATAGCTGAGTTTTGCTATATAGAGTCTGCAAAAAGACTTAATCTATATAGCAGGATGTTACAAGGGGTCTTGTAAGGACATTATCCAAGTAACAAAGGTTTGACTAGAGGGGTCGAAGGACTTGATCCTCGCAGTCATTTTATACAAATCTGAGGGATTTTGGTTACGAGTCATAGGTTGTAAGGCTCGAAACCAAAGGATTTTGATTTTGGTTAGGAGTGAGAATGTACACTGTACATGGTTTGGGTACATTGTACATGGTTTGGGTGTACCAATGACATTCATGTATAGTATTTCTTGAGAAGTTTTCCATTGATAGGCATCATGCATCTTTCCCCTTCAAGTGTGAGGAGCGCATAGGCGCCATTGGAGTAAACCTTGTCGACAACAAAAGGTCATTCCCATTTAGGTTCGAACTTGCCTCTCGACAATTGCGTGGAAAACATAGGTCTTCTAACTGCAAGGACTAGATCTCCCTTCTTGTAAGCTCTATACTTGACTTTTTTTGTTGAAAGATGTAGCCATACGAGCTTGATACAACTCAATACTTTGTCGAGCGGCAAGTCTTTTCTCATCAAGGCTTTCTAGCTCTTGTAATCTGAGTTTGGCATTCTTTTCTTCAGTGTATTTGTTTATCACAGCCACCCGAAAAGAGGGAAGTTGAATTTCCAAAGGTATTACAGCTTCACAACCATAGACCAAGGAGTACGGTGTTGATTTGGTAGGACCACAAACTGTAGTTCTGTAAGCCCATAATGCTTTAGGAAGCCTGGTACTCCATCCTTTTGTTGCCAAAGACCATTTTCTTCAAAATTTTGCAAATAGTCTTGTTGAAAGGTGCAACAAGTCCATTGGCTGCAGTGTTCTCTGCCATGAAGGGATAGCATTGGATTCTTTACAGCAGTTCATATTGAGAGAAAATAATAGATCATTTGGATAAACGATCACCCAGTGCACCAGCTTTTGTCACAAATGCCTTCAGTGGATTGGTGTTGGAAACCAAATACATTTCATTGGAAATAATATAGTGGTGTAATTTCCTCGTTTTTCTTTTGAGCTAGCAATGCCCCCAGAGAGTGATCAAGAGTTCGAATGTAGAGGATGAGAGGTTTGCCTGGAGTTGAGGCTGCAAATGTAGGCAAGTTTGCCCTGCAATCCCTTAAGTTATTTAAGAGTTCTCAGAGAAGGCATCTTCAATATAGCTTTGACTTTGACTGATCTCTTTGAGAGTTAGTTCTGCATCAGTGGCAACTTCAACCAATCGAGCCAAAAACTTAGTTTTATGACTAAGTAAGATAGCCTTGATTTCTGGTCGCAAATTGGTTTTGCACATTTCGATCGTTGCCCTTTGAGATGGTTGTTCCAAGCATTTATAGGATAATGCTCTCCATCTATTGATAAAGGCCTGTGCAGCTTCGTTGTCTCCCTGCCTTGTGTTGCTGAGCATAGCAAAGGTGACTATTTGATCCTCCTCCTGAAAATGGAGTAAGAACTTCTTTTCTGTGATCGGCCATGTCATGAATGAGAGTTCTGGTAAGTGCTTGTACCAATCGAAGGCGACTCCTTTTAATGTGCCGACGGACAGTCTTATTTTTAGTGCATCTAACTCTGGCAGGCTTCCTAGGAGTGATTTGAAATGCACAATATGCTGATATGCCGACCCTTTCCCAAGGTATAGTTGGAAAATCGGAAGTTTATAATCTGGTGGAAATGGAACCAGATCAAATTCCGGGGGATACTTGGGTGTAATACCTTTCTTTTTCATTCTGGTCTCCACTTTTGATTTTGTCAGTATCTCTTCAACTTCTTTGAAGGTCACATGTTTTTCAGGATTTGCATGAAGACCAAGGATTGATGAATGATCACCACCAGTAAAACCTGCAGCTATCACCTTGTCTGTTAGGGACTTGAATTGAGCTGTGAGAAGGTTAATTTTAGTGGCATTCTTCATGATCATTGCTTGTTCTCTTCTGTTGGCAAATGGAGGATTTATTTGAACTTCATCCAGACCACCTAGCTTATCTGTTAAGATTTTCACTTGGGCAGTTAAGTGGTCGTTCATAGCTCCTTGTTGTTTGACAACATCACTGACATTGTCATTCTCATTTTCACTAGCATCTTTTTCGTGAGCATCTTTACTGCCACTAGCATCGTCATTTCCATCCTTGCTAGTTCCATTCCCTTCAGCCATAAACACAGTGTAATGACGGGGATAGGATGATGTTAATGCCTGAGGAGTAGATTGACTATCTTTTGTATCCAAGATAGTGATAGGATCATCATCAGAATCAGCTTCGACATGACCTTCAGAAGTGCTACTTGAATGAGAGTTTGAATCAGACTCTTGTAATTGAGTCCGAGCCACACTCTGAGTAATTCTTCGAATTGAACCTGGCCCGACCATGCAAGACGAGGTCAAGTCCGGATCATCTTCTTTAACCACCCATTTTTTAGTGATCTTGCACTGTGACAGCTTCTGAGTTTGGTCCTTGTAATGGGCTAAAGCTTTCTTCTTGAGTTGGTTAGCCATCCTGGCTGCTGAGGTCTGATCTTTAAACTTGGCAACCAACGGCCTGGAAGTGCTTGTCACTCGTTCCCAATCCATGGAATCTGAAGTGGGAAGTGAAAGGATGTCAATAGGACCCCCCTTGTTCTTTTTCTTTTGCACTTTCTTCTGTTGGAGCGAATCTTTGAAATGAGCGAGATCGGTCGAATTATTGATGACCAATCGCTCAGCTTGTTTGTTGCCTTCAGCGCCATATGATAAGCCTTGGGGTGAAGATAGCAGAGAAGGTGCCACTATGATAGAAGGTAGATGCCCCCTGCCAAACCTCCGTCCTTCTTTTTGAGTCAGAGGATAGAAAGTATTTACTTCAACTGAGGCCAAGAGTTTGTTCTCAGCCATATTGGATTTTGGAGTGTGTGGTTGAGGTGACCACGTGCTGTATCTGGGGATGGATGCACCTTTCTGGACCTTCTTACGAGTTAGGAATTGCCGAAAGTCCTTTGGCGTTTGCTTGGTAATGACCCGCTGTTTGGGCCTAGTAAGTGGTGACTTTAAGCATGGAGCAATCATTAAATGTGACTTGTTAAGTACCATTGATTTATGATCCGTGGACCGGACTTGCCTTGCCCCCAGACGAGGCTTGGTGATATGAAGATTGCTGCCTTTTGACTTCAGTTTGTGATTTGGTTCCTTCTGAACCTTATTGAAAACTCCAAATGGATTCTAGGCGTATTTGAAAACCCAAGATTTGGGAGTTTTAGTTTTCTTGATGAATTTAAGGGTCACTGATGACCCATTTGGATCAGCCGAAGTTATAGAGCCTGTTGGAATAGAGAGTCTCTGAAATACTGAGACTCTTGACATAGGGGCAGTAAAGTCCATTCGAGCCTTTTTTGATGCTCTTACAGTTGGTTTGTTTTGGGTCATGGATATTTTAGAGAGCCTCTCCTTGGCCTCATCAAAAGTGATGATCAGGGAACCCATGATGTCTCTGCAAAAAGTAAGCCCACAGGACTATATTAGTGGTATAACCAACATGGCTGCCTCTTGGGCTAGCCGGAATGGTTTATAGATGCCATCTAGACCAACATGGTTTTGAACTGAAATGGTTAGATATAGGCATAAATCCCATCTCATTATGCTATGCTGACTATCTCTACTGTCAGAATTTCTGCAGCATTTCGGGTTTATCGAGTCAGGCTTAAAAGCACGCTATGCTGACTAGTCCTTGCCACCAAAATTTCAGCAGCATATCTAGACTATCTGTGTCAGACTTATAAGCAAGAGAGGGTTGGATCAATCAAAGGGATAGGGCCCACAGGATCAAGCCTGCACCACTATCACAATGACCACACAAGATCCATCAGTGGTTGACGCCGGACAATGCATAATTACAATGTCGTTGGTCTTATCACTGATTTAATAAATATTTTATATAGGTCAGAAGCCCTTTGAACTGAATCATCACTCTTCTAAAGTGAAAAGGGTGATGATTTGGTTCATGCACATCAAGGTGCAAATTCTTCCAATCAAATGGCAAATGTACGCACATCAAGGTGCGAATTCTTCCAATTAAATGGCAAATGTATGCACATCAAGGTGCCCAATGCTTTCATTTGTATGAACAATATGCACTTCAAAGTGCAAAAGTCATTTAATGATATTTTCAAACCCATTGCAGACATCAAAGGTCTTGTATGGGTGTAATTGGAGGTTAAATAAGCCTTTGTCATCCTAAAAATAGGTAAGTGACCGTGTGCCCCGGTCACAGGCTTTTAGCAGCAGTTTTCAGTGCAATAGCAGCAGTTACAGTGCAATAGCAGCAGTTTCAGTGAAACAGCAGCACTCTCAGTGCAACAGCAGCAGTTTCAGTGAAACAGCAGCACTCTTCAACACAACAGCAGCACTTTCAGTGCAATAGCAGCAGTTATAGTGCAACAGCAGCAGTCACAGTGCAACAGCGGCACTTTCAGTGCAACAGCAGCGCTTTCAGTGCAATAGCAGCAGTCACAGTGCAACAGCGGCACTTTTCAGGGCAACAGCGGCACTTTCAGTGCAACAGCAGCAGTCACAGTGCAACAGCGGCACTTTCAGTGCAACAGCAGCAGTTACAGTGCAACAGCGGCAGTTTTCAGGGCAACAGCAACACTTTCAGTGCAGCAGCAGCAGTCACAGTGCAACAGCGGCACTTTCAGTGCAACAGCGGCAGTTTTCAGTGCAACAGCGGCAGTTTTCAGGGCAACAGCAGCACTTTTCAGCAATTTTCAGCGCTTTCATGCATTTTTCATCAAATTTGATCACAAATTAGGGCATAATTCCCACAGATGGCGCCAATCTTTTGATCGCGCTTAAAAATGTAGGCGTGGAAATGAATTACGGAATCAAGGTCCGACATTCACGCACTGTAAGCGTTAAGAAGAATGGGAAATAATTACAGTTCATCATTAATTTCCCTTTTGTTTACATGGGTTTAAGTGCCCTGACCGCGGGGATGCAGGTTGTTTACATACATTTTGAAAGTTTACAACCCCTCCCTCAAGTCTCAGATGTGATCTCAATTTGGAAAATACAAGAAAATGTACATAAGGTGGAAGAAAATGTAGAAAAGGGGAAAAGATGGGGGGTGACCGTGACCCGCGGTCACTGCCCCATTCCAGTGACCGTGACTCACCCGCGGTCATTTGGGCCTTCCAGTGACCGTGACTCACCTGCGGTCACTGGAGCCTTCCAGTGACCGTGACTCACCCGCGGTCACTGGGGCCTTCCAGTGACCGTGACTCACCCGCGGTCACTGGAACCTGTCAGTGACCGGGGGTCACGGTCACTGACAGACAATGGCCTTGTGCCTTCGTTTTTTTGTGCTGTTCGCGCTGGTTCTTTCTTGGAACTTCTTTCAAGTGTCGGAACTCCATTCTCATGACTTTGGAGCGGTGGACAACCATCAAGAAGATCACTTTTTATCATGGAATCAAGTGAAACCGTTGTAACTCATCATTCGTTCTTACGGACTGCATTTTTTTTTCAAGTCCGAAATGGGCAAATTTGAAGCCGGAGTTGTGTCATTTGAACCTATCATTTTCAAGGAACAAAATGAGGCCTAGAAAGGCTTCTTTCACAACTCTTGTAATGGCTAAGAAGCCCTACGAATGAGAGAAACAGAGGTGACAATGTCATCCTCTCAAAAATTGGCGTCGTACGAACATGGTATGGTCTTTGGCCATTCCACTTCTGTCACGCCCCAATCCCGGGAATTTGGGGATTTGAGTGGGCCCCCAGGGCGTGGATACGTAATCCCGTAGAAATCCGTGCCCTGAAGAATTTTGCACGAATCCCTACAAGGGAGATTCCACAGGAACATGTGAGGTATGCTGACACACGTACAAACATAAATTATCATAATCGAGAACCTGTGAAATACTCGGTAATCATCAGGAGCACATAAAATTCATAGTCTATTAAAGCATATTTACATACAATAGTATTATAGTCTTTTAAATACATTCCCAAAACCAGTCCTTAAAGGTGATACAAAAGTCTTCAACATAATATTCCCAGAAGAGACGCTCTCCATAGGATGGCTAGTAGTAAACGTCGCCATCCATCCATTCACCTACACCCCGAGGTACCGTTGGGGTATCTTCCGGGGCCGCGTCAGTATTCGTGTCGGGAGCGGGTGCTGAATTTGCAATACCAAGGGTAACACTGTTAACACGACGGTTAAGCAAGTACTAAGCATAGGAATTAATATAACATAATACGTTAGCAAGAACAATCACTAAAAATGATGCATGAGTGAAACTCAATGTCATACATACTGATTGGCAACCACGATGCTCTATTCTCCCAACGGGAGCATACATAACGTATGGGTCGCTAGGGGATCAAGCTAGCTTCCCGAGGAGCGTCGACAACCCCTCCGTAAACCTACTGCAGTGGTGACATATAATACCCAAAGGGCAGAAGCCAAGTGGTGCCGACTCGGAGTCAATCATACAAATCATAACATATATAAGGAATAGATAACCATGAAACAACAAATACTTAAACAAACACATGCAGGTAGGCTACAAGGCCCGAGCCTCAGCTACACCCTTGGCTAGCAAGCGCACACTCGATAGAAGCTCTGGCTTGTCAGACACGCACTCATTAGAAGCTCAGGTCTGAATTGCCTCGGGGTTTGCTGGAGGAAGTACATTCGATAACAGTCATGTCGAAGGTGGTGTAATGTATCAATATGAATGCAATTCGATAAAGCAGTCTCCTGATTCCCCAGGGACATTCAGCACGAGGTACACATGAGATGTTCGGTGTCGTTGTGTTACCGCGTCTGGGTATTACATTGTGTATACGGAACACCCTTCTCATGCCAACATCCATGACTTGCCATTGGGGAATCCTTCATTCATTCCAACGTATAATTACCAATGGCCAAGTGAAGGTATAGAGGGTACCATGACTAAAGGCCTACCAAATCATTGAGATTCCTAACATCTTAGGTTCACTGGGTTCTTACGGCTTAGCCGTATACAGGGTTACGGCTTAGCCGAGAAGGGGTCACAGTTCATCCGGACTTTCGGTGTGGTTACGGTTCAACCGTATATTGTCCTTCGGCTTAGCCGAGCTAAGCCTGCGGCTTGGTCACGGGGAGGTCACGGCGTAGCCGTAGGGTATTTCACGGTGCAGCCGTATGCAAGCCGTAGAAGGAACTGGGTCCTGTGAGCTCTCTGGAAAGTTCGCCGTAGAAAGGCCTACGGCTAGGCTACGGGCTGGGTACGGCTCAGCCGTAGTGGATTCCACGGCGTAGCCGTAAATGAGCCGTAGTACAAAAGCTCATTTTCTTCTCTCTGGACATCGAGCCGTAAGAGCTCACGGCTTAGCCGTATCTTCGCCGTAAGCTTCAGAAAATCAAAATACAGTTCTGTAGCTCAATTTTCTGTGCGGGATTACTACAGGACTAACTTATAAGGGGGTTCTGTAGCTCAATTGAAGTGTCTTGAGAGTATCCCATACTCACACACCTCCTATTCCCATCTCCTTCATTCTTACTTGATTCACACCACATTTGCATCCATTAACAAGGACAGAGAAATGGCTGGAATTTGAAATGTAATAGCTAGTTCCAATTATCCACATTCCACCATGCATGCAATACCTATAACTGAATACTTACTTGTTACAGTGTTTAGCACCTTCCTAACCCTTCTTTCTTGCTGTATGCTCAGGAAAATCTCTGGAGTAAAATGGGTTCTCTACAAATCACATGAATGTGGTACATGGAACTTAAATTTACAAGCATGTCAAGAAATGAGTCCTTTAAGACCCTAATAACCCAAACAATAAAAGGAGGAAACCCACTCCTCACCTTATTGCTGTAGCTCAGAGGGGAGATCACTCTACACCAGAGAATAATGGAAAAAGGGATCAAGGAGGAAGAAGAAGATGGTGGGAGGGTGCCACTCCCTGTGCATGCACACTCCCAAAGCCCACAGTACTTTGATTGCAAGGAGGAGAAACCCAGAGATGAGAGCTCCAGCCAAGAGAACGAGAGGAAGAGGAGAAGGAACGTGGGATTCTCCTTTTTAAACATAATTTCCCTGGAGTTACATGCAAGCCTATTCGTTTCTAGGAATTTCAGTTTAGTCCGGAAGGGCTCCAATTGGCTTAAGATGAGTCCGGATTAACTCGGGCCCAACACAAAAGATGATCTACGCGATAAATCACACGTAAGGAGATGGACGGGGTATCCAAGAGGCATAAGGACAATTTACGAAAAAGCCCTTAGCTATTTAATTGGGGTCCAAACCCAATAATTCACACTAAATTGGCCATTAACAAGTCTTAATCAATAGGAACATGATTAATTAACGTAATTAGGATTAGTGGGGGTTCGGGTCCTTACATCCTCCCCCACTTAAAAATCATTCGGTCCTCCGAATGCACGTACCTTAGGTAGTAGCTCTGGATATTTCACCCGAATTTGATCTTCGAGTTCCCAAGTGGCCTCTTCTTGTCCATGGTGATTCCATAACACCTTGACCCATTTGATCGTTCGTGTACGTAGCACCTGTTCCTTAGTGTCAATGATACGAAGGGGTCTCTCTTCATAGCTCACATTAGGCTTTACCTGTATATCATCCAACTCAAGAACATGTGAAGGATCTGGGAGATATTTCCGGAGCATTGATACATGGAACACATTATGAACCCCTGCAAGCGAGGGTGGCAGCTCCAGCAGCTAAGTCTTCCACTCTACTTTGTATCTCAAAAGGCCCGACGAACCGAGGAGCAAGTTTACCCTTCTGGCCAAACCTGATAGTACCCTTCATTGGGGAAACTTTTAGGAAGACTCTGTCTCCCACCTGGAACTCGAGGGGCCGGCGGCGGTTATCTGCATAACTTTTCTGGCGCGATCGTGCAGTTCTCAGTCTATCTTGCACTTTTTGTACCTTCTCTGCTGTATCCGCTACCAGAGTGGGTCCATGAAAACTCCTAACCCCAACTTCTTCCCAGCAGACTGGCGTACGGCACTTTCGTCCATACAAGGCTTCAAATGGGGCCATACCGATGCTCGCGTGAAAGCTGTTATTATATGCAAATTCGCACAAGGAGAGGTGCTCATCCCACTCCTTTCCGAAATCCATAACGCTAGCTCGTAGCATATCTTCCAAGGTCTGTATCGTTCGTTCCGATTGCCCATCTGTTTGAGGATGGTAAGCCGTGCTAAAACTGAGTTTGGTGCCTAAAGACGTCTGGAAAGACTGCCAAAAGGAAGACACGAACCTACTATCTCGGTCCGACACAATTGAGACCGGGGTACCATGTAGCCGTACAATCTCATCAATGAAGATCTTGGCCATTTCCTGAAATTTCATCCCTTTCTTGATGGGAATAAAGTGGGCCGATTTTGTTAGTCGGTCGACAATCACCCACACTACATCGTGGTGTCTACTTGTTCGAGGTAGTCCGAAAACGAAATCCATCGTTAGATTCTCCCATTTCCATTTAGGAATCGATAAAGGGTGTAACAAACCGGGAGGCTTCCTGTGCTCAGCCTTCACTCGTTGGCAGGTAAGGCATTTGGCCACAAAGCCCGCTATGTCCCTCTTCATGTTATTCCACCAAAACCTGCCATGTAGATTTCGGTACATTTTTGTACTCCCTGGGTGCATGGAATACCGAGCATGGTGTGCTTCAGTCATAATTGCCCTTTTTAGGTTATGATTTTGAACCCCTGGAACACAAAGCCGATCTCGGAAGTATAACACATCATCCACAATCCTGAAATCCGATTTCTCAGAAATATGATCACGAATCTTGACAAACTCCGGGTCTTCAAACTGTCTCTCCTTGATCTGCTGAATCAAGGTGGGTTCGAAGACTGACATAGCCACTAACATGACCTTATCATCTACGAATTCAACTTCTATATCCAGATCTCGGAATTCCTCCACTAGGGACCATTCACCACATAAGGCTGCCAACTCGCTGGTGGATTTCCTGCTTAAGGCATCAGCTACTACGTTCCCTTTTCCCGGAAAATATCTAATCGGGAAGTCATAATCCTTTATGAATTCCAACCACCTGCGCTGTCTCATATTAAGATCATGTTGCAAGAACAGATACTGGAGACTGCGGTGATCACTATGGACTTCAAATCTCTCTCCATATAAGTAATGTCTCCACATCTTCAGCGCGAAAATTACTGCAGCCAATTCCAAGTCATGTACGGCATAGTTTTTCTCATGTTCCTTCAATTGGCGAGATCCGTATGCTATTACCTTTCCATTCTGCATGAGTACACACCCTAGCCCAATCCCTGAAGCATCTGTATAGATAACAAATCCGCCACTCCCTTCTGGCAGGGATAAGATCGGGGCTGAGGTTAACTTCTCCTTAAGCAGTTGGAAACTTGATTCACACTCTGCGGACCACACAAATGGTTCGTTCTTTCGTGTCAACTTAGTCAAAGGGGCGACTATTTTGGAAAAGTCCTTCACGAACCTTCTATAATAACCGGCCAAGCCAACAAAACTTCTAATTTCTGCAACGGTTTTGGGACTCTGCCACGTAGTAATAGCCTCAATCTTAGCTGGATCTACTGCAAGCCCATCCTTAGAAATTACATGCCCTAAAAAGGCAACTTGTTCCAGCCAAAATTCACATTTGTCCAGTTTGGCATACAATCGGTGGTCCCTTAGCAATTGTAGCGAGGTCCTCAGATGCTCCACGTGCTCGTCTTTGGTCTTGGAATACACCAGAACATCATCAATGAAAATTACCACGAACTGATCAAGATATGATGAGAAGATCTTGTTCATTAAGGCCATAAACACTGCGGGGGCATTTGTCAATCCAAAAGGCATAACCAAGAATTCGTAATGCCCATATCTTGTCCTGAAAGCTGTCTTCGATGCGTCTTGATCCCTAACTCGCAGTTGATGATATCCAGACCTAAGATCGATCTTTGAAAAATGTGTTGCACCCTGTAGCTGATCAAACAATTCATCAATTCTAGGCAGTGGATATTTGTTTTTAATTGTCACCTGATTCAACTGCCGGTAATCAATACACATTCTAAGGGTGCCATCCTTCTTCTTCACAAATAAAACCGGGGCTCCCCATGGAGATGTGCTAGGGCGAATGAATCCTTTATCCAATAATTCTTGTAACTGTAGTTTCAATTCACGTAGCTCTGCTGGGGCCATTCTATATGGAGCCTTAGAGATGGGAGCGGTACCGGGTACTAGCTCTATAGTAAAATCCACCTCCCTGATTGGTGGAAGGCCGGGTACTTCATCCGGGAATACATCCGGAAATTCGCAAACCACAGGTATTTCTTCTAACTTCTTAGGTGATTTCTTTTCTACGATGAAGGCAATATAGCCCTCACAACCACTATGTATTAATCGTTCCGCTCGAAGTGCTGAAATCAATCTGGTGTTCGAACTCTTCTTGTCACCTTGGAACACCGCACTTGGACCATCTTCACTCACCCTTACGGTGACGGTCTTACGGAAGCAATCCAAACAGGCCATATATTTGGTCAGCCAGTCCATGCCTAAGATTACATCGAAATCGTGCATGGGCAGCACAATAAGTTCCGCTGGGAGAAGGACTTCTCCGATGAGAACTCGACAACCAGGGTAATAGTCATCACAGGTTACCCGTTTACCAACCGGAGTGATAACACTTAACACATATGGCAATTGTGCAGGCGATTCCCGTATCCTACTAGAGAACCGAGGTGAGATGAAGGAGTGTGAAGATCCCGAATCAAACAACACTTTAGCTTCAATACCGCAAACAGAAACCTTACCTACAACCGCATGTTCTGCCGCCTCTGCCTCTTCTTGTGTCAATGCATAAGCGCGGCCTTGCCTTTGGGGTCGGTGTTGCTGTCCTTGTCTCTGTTGTCCCTGGCCTTGTCGTGTCTGTCCTTGGCCTTGTCGTGTCTGTCCTTGGCCTTGTCTCACTTGCTGTTGCTGTCGGTTAGGCGCAGGAGGGGGCTGCTGATACTGCTGCTGTTGAAAGCCTTGACTAAATTCCTTCCTTCTTGGACACTCGGACAAGCGATGGTCCATGGAGCCACAGCCAAAACAGGCTCCCATGGACCTCCAACATTTACTAGTCTCGTGACCCTTTCCGCATGCACCGCAAACTGGTCGGGATGCGCTGCTAGCAACTCCCTTCTGTTTCTTAGAGTATTGTTGACCCTTCCCGGAAGGTGGGGCACTCTTCTTAGACTCCCCCAAGAATAGGCTCTTCTCAATTTCTTCCGCTGCGTATGCCCTGGCCACTGCATCGTCATATTGAACGGGACGCTGAAAGGCAGTGGCATGTCCCTTGATAGCAGGCCTTAACCCTTCCAAAAATCTTTCCACTCTCTTCTCCTCAGTATCAATCAAGTCTAGAGCAAACCGAGAAAGCTGGCTGAACACATGCACGTATTCTGCAACGGTCATGAGGTTCTGCTGCAGGGAAAGAAACTCTGCCTTCTTTCTGCGAGTAACGTGGTCGGGGATGAACTTCTTCCGGAACTGCCTCTTAAAGGCTTCCCAAACCGTAGCGTCCGGCATAGTCCTCATGTGGTCCCGGATACTCTTCCACCATGTATCCGCGACGTCTCTAAACATGGATGCTGCGAGGACCACTTGCTGCCTGGGTGTGCAAGTCAAGGTATCGAAAACATTTTCCGTGTGGACAAACCATTCATCTGCTTGTAACGGATCCTCACGTCCAGTAAACTCTGTTGCTCCCCTTTTTCGAAACTTCTCATACAAGGAGTTAGGATCTCCTGGCTGATCCTGTCGGTTTAACATGGCAGCCATTTGTAACTGCATGGGGGCTTGATTGGCGTTACTAGCTGCTAATTGATGCATTAACATCATAAACCGTTCCTCCGTATTGTAGGTAGGCTGAGGAGGAGGTTGTGGTGGAGGATCTGCGCCGTCCAACTCAATGTTATTACGGTTATTATCACCGGAGCTGTTGTTCGTACCGGATCCAGACGCCATGGTTCTGCAGTCACAATGGTCATCAATCATATGTGTATAAATAGATGCACATACATACATACATACTACAGTCATACCATAGTTATCATTATAGTAGAACTCACTTAAACGGATCTATCGGAACCTCACCACGCTCCCTAATGTTGCTAAGTCTTTTAAGTGACTTCTTGGAATGGCTCTGATACCATTACTTACGTATGTCACGCCCCAATCCCGGGAATTTGGGGATTTGAGTGGGGCCCCAGGGCGTGGATACGTAATCCCGTAGAAATCCGTGCCCTGAAGAATTTTGCACCAATCCCTACAAGGGAGATTCCACAGGAACGTGTGAGGTATGCTGACACACGTACAAACATAAATTATCATAATCGAGAACCTGTGAAATACTCGGTAATCATCAGGAGCACATAAAATTCATAGTCTATTAAAGCATATTTACATACAATAGTATTATAGTCTTTTAAATACATTCCCAAAACCAGTCCTTAAAGGTGATACAAAAGTCTTCAACATAATATTCCCAGAAGAGACGCTCTCCGTAGGATGGCTAGTAGTAAACGTCGCCATCCATCCATTCACCTACACCCCGAGGTACCGTTGGGGTATCTTCCGGGGCCGCGTCAGTATTCGTGTCGGGAGCGGGTGCTGAATCTGCAATACCAAGGGTAACACTGTTAACACGACGGTTAAGCAAGTACTAAGCATAGGAATTAATATAACATAATACGTTAGCAAGAACAATCACTAAAAATGATGCATGAGTGAAACTCAATGTCATACATACTGATTGGCAACCACGATGCTCTATTCTCCCAACGGGAGCATACATAACGTATGGGTCGCTAGGGGATCAAGCTAGCTTCCCGAGGAGCGTCGACAACCCCTCCGTAAACCTACTGCAGTGGTGACATATAATACCCAAAGGGCAGAAGCCAAGTGGTGCCGACTCGGAGTCAATCATACAAATCATAACATATATAAGGAATAGATAACCATGAAACAACAAATACTTAAACAAACACATGCAGGTAGGCTACAAGGCCCGAGCCTCAGCTACACCCTTGGCTAGCAAGCGCACACTCGATAGAAGCTCTGGCTTGTCAGACACGCACTCATTAGAAGCTCAGGTCTGAATTGCCTCGGGGTTTGCTGGAGGAAGTACATTCGATAACAGTCATGTCGAAGGTGGTGTAATGTATCAATATGAATGCAATTCGATAAAGCAGTCTCCTGATTCCCCAGGGACATTCAGCACGAGGTACACATGAGATGTTCGGTGTCGTTGTGTTACCGCGTCTGGGTATTACATTGTGTATACGGAACACCCTTCTCATGCCAACATCCATGACTTGCCATTGGGGAATCCTTCATTCATTCCAACGTATAATTACCAATGGCCAAGTGAAGGTATAGAGGGTACCATGACTAAAGGCCTACCAAATCATTGAGATTCCTAACATCTTAGGTTCACTGGGTTCTTACGGCTTAGCCGTATACAGGGTTACGGCTTAGCCGAGAAGGGGTCACAGTTCATCCGGACTTTCGGTGTGGTTACGGTTCAACCGTATATTGTCCTTCGGCTTAGCCGAGCTAAGCCTGCGGCTTGGTCACGGGGAGGTCACGGCGTAGCCGTAGGGTATTTCACGGTGCAGCCGTATGCAAGCCGTAGAAGGAACTGGGTCCTGTGAGCTCTCTGGAAAGTTCGCCGTAGAAAGGCCTACGGCTAGGCTACGGGCTGGGTACGGCTCAGCCGTAGTGGATTCCACGGCGTAGCCGTAAATGAGCCGTAGTACAAAAGCTCATTTTCTTCTCTCTGGACATCGAGCCGTAAGAGCTCACGGCTTAGCCGTATCTTCGCCGTAAGCTTCAGAAAATCAAAATACAGTTCTGTAGCTCAATTTTCTGTGCGGGATTACTACAGGACTAACTTATAAGGGGGTTCTGTAGCTCAATTGAAGTGTCTTGAGAGTATCCCATACTCACACACCTCCTATTCCCATCTCCTTCATTCTTACTTGATTCACACCACATTTGCATCCATTAACAAGGACAGAGAAATGGCTGGAATTTGAAATGTAATAGCTAGTTCCAATTATCCACATTCCACCATGCATGCAATACCTATAACTGAATACTTACTTGTTACAGTGTTTAGCACCTTCCTAACCCTTCTTTCTTGCTGTATGCTCAGGAAAATCTCTGGAGTAAAATGGGTTCTCTACAAATCACATGAATGTGGTACATGGAACTTAAATTTACAAGCATGTCAAGAAATGAGTCCTTTAAGACCCTAATAACCCAAACAATAAAAGGAGGAAACCCACTCCTCACCTTATTGCTGTAGCTCAGAGGGGAGATCACTCTACACCAGAGAATAATGGAAAAAGGGATCAAGGAGGAAGAAGAAGATGGTGGGAGGGTGCCACTCCCTGTGCATGCACACTCCCAAAGCCCACAGTACTTTGATTGCAAGGAGGAGAAACCCAGAGATGAGAGCTCCAGCCAAGAGAACGAGAGGAAGAGGAGAAGGAACGTGGGATTCTCCTTTTTAAACATAATTTCCCTGGAGTTACATGCAAGCCCATTCGTTTCTAGGAATTTCAGTTTAGTCCGGAAGGGCTCCAATTGGCTTAAGATGAGTCCGGATTAACTCGGGCCCAACACAAAAGATGATCTACGCGATAAATCACACGTAAGGAGATGGACGGGGTATCCAAGAGGCATAAGGACAATTTACGAAAAAGCCCTTAGCTATTTAATTGGGGTCCAAACCCAATAATTCACACTAAATTGGCCATTAACAAGTCTTAATCAATAGGAACATGATTAATTAACGTAATTAGGATTAGTGGGGGTTCGGGTCCTTACAACTTCCTTCTCTCCTTCTGAATTTTCTTGCTCACCTTCGAAATTAAGAAAAGAAGGTGGGAATGGTCGTGGAAGTGCTGCTGGAGTTTGCTTCTTGTTGCCTTAGGTGGTGCCTTTCCTCAATTTCTTCACTTTTCTTCCTTATGTGTGTGTGTGTTCTTTGTTTCTTCCAAATTCTCTCTTTTTATAGACTCCCCAATCAGTTTTGTGCAGTTTTGGGGAGTTAATAGCAGTTGTGGGGAGTTGGATTTCGAAGAGGAGTGGAGGGAAACCACCCAAAATCGTGGGAAACCTCTTTTGAAGGTCCGTGACCGCAGACTGGGCCACGGACGAGGCCCAATTTCAGGTTTTTCGCATATGTGGCCCATTTTCATCTGTTTTGGGCTCAAACGAAGTCCGATTGCCACCAAACTTGGAGGGATGCTTCTTAACACTATTTTCTACATGTCATAAAAATTTCAGCCCATTTTGACTTCAGGAATTTGGTCAACTTTTTCATTAATTGGGCCCCGGTCACGGACATGGCCCACTTTTGGAACTTTGCATATGCGGTCTATTTTCCATTGTTTGAGGCCCGAATGATGTCCAATCATCACGAAACTTGGAGAGATGTTGCTTGACACCATCTTAAGTGTTTCATAGAAGTTTCAGCTCTGTTTGACCACCTGAACATGGCCAACTCCTTTTGTTTGTGGGCCCCCGGTCACTCCCAAGGCCCATTCTTGGAATTTTGCATATGTGGCTTGTTTCCACCTGTTCGGGGCCCAAACGGTGTCCAATCGCCACGAAACTTGGAGGGATGCTTCTTGACACTATTTTGAGTGTGTCACAGAAGTTTCAGCTCTGTTTGACCACCTGAACATGGTCAACTCCTTTTGTTTGTGGGTCCCGGTCACTCCCAAGGTCCATTCTTGGAATTTTGCATATGTGGCTTGTTTCCGCCTGTTCGGGGCCCAAACGGTGTCCAATCGCCACGAAACTTGGAGGGATGCTTATTGACACTATTTTGAGTGTGTCACAAAAGTTTCAGCTCTGTTTGACCACCTGAACATGGTCAACTCCTTTTGTTTGTGGGCCCCCGGTCACTCCCAAGGCCCATTCTTGGAATTTTGCATATGTGGCTTGTTTTCGCCTGTTCAGGGCCCAAACGGTGTTCAATCGCCACGAAACTTGGAGGGATGCTTCTTGACACTATTTTGAGTGTGTCACAGAAGTTTCAGCTCTGTTTGACCACCTGAACATGGTCAACTCCTTTTGTTTGTGGGCCCCCGGTCACTCCCAAGGCCCATTCTTGGAATTTTGCATATGTGGCTTGTTTTCGCCTGTTCAGGGCCCAAACGGTGTTCAATCGCCACGAAACTTGGAGGGATGCTTCTTGACACTATTTTGAGTGTGTCACAGAAGTTTCAGCTCTGTTTGACCACCTGAACATGGTCAACTCCTTTTGTTTGTGGGCCCCCGGTCACTCCCAAGGCCCATTCTTGGAATTTTGCATATGTGGCTTGTTTCCGCCTGTTCGGGGCCCAAACGGTGTCCAATCACCACGAAACTTGGAGGGATACTTCTTGACACTATTTTGAGTGTGTCACAGAAGTTTCAGCTTTGTTTGACCATCTGAACTTGGTCAACTCTCCCGTTGACTTTTTATGACAGTGGGCCCTTGTTTCAACTGTTTGAAGCCCAAATGACCCCGGTTTGATTTGAAACTTGGAGGGACTGACGTCAAGAACATCTTGGAGTGTTCATCCAAATTTCATGCAGTCTGGATTTGAGGCAGTAGGATTTTGAACAGTAACCTATTCATTGCATGCGTTAGGTCACTATTCATTCTACATTGAGATAGTTAGCCTGTTTTCTATCCGAACAGCCTCCCCTTGACTTGAAACTTTGGGAGAATAACTTGGGGCATTCTTTGAGCATTTGTTCCAAATTTTATCTGCTTTGGCCTTCTGGAAGTAAGATCTTAGCCGATGACCCCCAAATTCGAGATTACTGTCCTCTAAGCTGACATGTGATGAAATTTAGGCCAAACAGAGTCTTTTCTTCTTGAAAATTTGCAAAGTATCTTCTGAGCATGATTGAAACTTCGCGGCTAAATTTCATTAATTTTGGACATCGGGAAGCAGGATTTTGGTCAGTGACCCCCTGGCTTGGGGGGAACTGACCTCAGGCTGACATGCTTGTGACTTTTGAGTTCGATGATGTCTATTCAACCCGAAATTTGAACTTCCTCTGAGAGTTCCAGCTATCTTGATCTTCATGGAATGCCGGTTCTCACAGTGATTCCCAGGATCTGCAAATAACCTCTGTAGTCTAAATTAAGCTGAGATAAGGTGTCTTTGCTGCAGTATTTGCAATTTTTATAGGTCAATACTCTGGAGGGTGCCACATCAGTAGCCTATTTTTTTCTTTTTTCCTAGAACGCCACATCATCACTCAAAAATGTGATATATGACAAAAAAAATCACTAACTTTCCTAAAATGTCTCTCTTACCACCATGCCTACAATCTCTCACTGACTTTCCTAAAATGTCTCCCTCACCACCATGCCTAAAATCTCTCTCTCATCAACCATTTTTATTAGACCCCATTTTAAATTATTTCCTAAAATCCATCCCTCATCCACCATATGTAGAGTGATTGCAATGAATGACTCACATCACCTAAATAGGGAATAAATATCTTTTTTAACTTGTCCATGAGCTATCCTAAATAGGAGGTGATGAAAATTCAAATTCAAACTTACCTTTTATCACTACACATCAAGCCCAAATTACTACATCCAATGCATATCTCTCGTGTTAATTCTTCTAATCAAACTTTTGTGATTTGGTTTTTGAAATAAATAAAACATCTGTAGTGCCACATCATACAAGCTTTTGTTTTTTATAAAGAAAATAATATTATGCAAATCTTTTCATTACCAATTAGAATAAGCAATCCAATCCATTTTGCAACCCATAAGATCTCCATCCACTCTCTCCCATGGGTTATCACAATACAAATCTCTCCATTAGCAATGGGATAGTGCACTCAAGGAAGGAATTAATCAATTCGGTGAACCTCCCTTCTTCTCGAACCAAGTGTGTGCAGGAGAAAATCCATACGAATCGGTCCCCAACAATGAAGCCTTTGAGATCCCCACTATCTCTGCCAAGGTACCCCAATATCTTTATATGGGTTTTTCTTCGACATGGTATTGCTGGTGTTCATAATAAGATCAGTCAATAATAATGCCCTTTATCTCAATTAAGTATGCTTTTCTGTTATGAGTGCAATAGTGATTGGCTTCTGTGAATAATGGAATGGAGACTCATGTAGTGTTTTTTTATTGAATTCAATGTTGAGTTTAAGTTATGCTCCACACAAACTTTTTAGGTATGTATTAAGTGTTCTATTAATTATTTCTTTGTTTTCTCTTAAGCACAGATGACCATTGTTGCATGGAGAGTGCTGTTCTGCTAACAAGTCTTTATCAACAATGATTTCAGATGCCTTTGAAAGCTCCAGTTACCTATTGGATGTGGTAGTTTATCAGCTTGATTTATGAAAATGATCATTCATAGATATTGAGAGGCAAAGAAGGCGCAGCTATATATACTATCAATGCTACAAAATAGTAGAAATCCAAAGTTGACTTTCTGTTTGTTGCTCTTCTTTTTAGCCTTTGTCAAACTAAGCTGTGTTACTACTCTTTGTACACAAAACAATATGCTGTTACTTAATGGACTATTGCATATTTTAGAGAATTGAATATAATATTCACATTTATGTCTTCCTATAATAGATCCCAACTGTCACAGCATAATGAACTTTTTCCCATTGAAATACCCAACTAAAGAATAACCCCAAAAATTCTTTTCTTTTTTTTTTTTTTTGGGTTCCTCCTTTTTTCCCCACACCATTTCATGTTATTCCAACAATAAAAAAAAATTTAATTGAAGGATGCACGTACAACAAGTGCCTATTTGCCTATTCCAAATTTTTAACATGCAAAAAATGGTGAAGCTTCTCTCATTCATGGAGGTCAACTGGTGAGGCATGGTACTTCTTTTTCAATACCATTTTGGCAGTCCCTAAGTCAATTACACTCAATTAAGTTGTATGTGTGCTTGAGATAGTTTTTATTGATATGGAACTTGCAGAAGTTATGTTGATATGGTATTTTTGCACTCAGTGAGTCAATATCACTCGATGAAGTTGCATATGTGTGAAAAGTTTTCTTGATATAAGCAATGATTCTGTCAAACATACACCTTGTCATTTAATGCCATTCAAGCGGCATGTATTACTCAATAAAATTCTTCATATTTTTATATCTTTGTGGAGTAAGGCATAAGATTTTCATATTTATCATAGTTAAATCATTTGAGACTCATTTAATTTTCACATTTATTTCTATTCTTAATTTTTACATTTATAGTTTCTCTCTCTTTCTCTCTCTCTCTCTAAAAAATTATATGAAAAATCAAAATAAGTAGAAATTATAATTTTAATTATATATATTAAAGCTACAAGAACAGTTAACTTTTCTTTTTTTGCTAATTATTGATTTTAATTTACTTTTTTTGTAATTTTTTAATATTTTTATTATGTAATCTCATTTTATTTACTAAAATTAGATCTTAAAACTTTCTCCTAAAATTCTTTTCATTTATAAAATGGGCCCTGCACTCCATTTTTTTATTTTTTTCATTAAATCTTGAAAAATAACATCAGATATATTATTTTTAAATTTTTTTATTTTTACTCTTATTTCATGTTTTTCATTTGTTTGAATATCTTCCTTTTACTAATATTTTATTTACTTTCTTTACCATTCCCATTCACCAAAGAATCTTTTCATTGTCATTTTTAAAATAACTTTTCTATCAATAATTTCTCAACCCATTCTTAATTAATATCTTGAAGATATATAATTTGAATTTTTTTAATTGGGGTTCACTTTCATCTTTTTGCTCTTATTTTTTATGATGCAATACTTTATACTATTGTTTCATTTAATTTGTTATTAAAAATATTATTGTTTATTATTAATTTCCTTAATAATATCTTTATTTTACCATGAAATTATAACCTCAGTTTTTATTTTATTTTCTTCTAAAATTCTGTAATATGATAATAGATTTTTTTTAAGTTTTAACTATTAAAGTAATTTAATTTAACTTATTCTTTTACCCCACGGGTCTACTTTTGTTTGAAACTAATAAGTTCAATAGTTATTTTTATCAAGAGATTCTTTTTCAATGCATTAACATAATATATTGAATAACAAGACAATATTTAAAATATTGATTTTACGGCCCGGGTTAAGCACGGGCCTTTGTTGCTAGTTATATATATTAAAGTTCTAAAAACCGAGGCCTCTGAGAGTTGCCACATCAGTACCCCTATTTTTCTTTTTTCCTTAGAGCGCCACGTAAGCATGTAAAGTCTCTCGGTTGAAATCAACTTTCCATCTTTTTCTAACTCAATCTTCCTACAAATCTTTCAACGCCATCTTTCAAACGCTGTTTTTTTTATTACTCATATCAGATTGTAGTCTGGCCAAATCAGATCAAGATCTCGCTCCTACAGATCTTTCAAACGCTATTTTGTTCGATCGCTCATATCGCTCATATCAGATTGCAGTCCAGCCAAATTGGATCAAGATCTCGCTTAGATCACGATCTTGTCCCTGTATTTAAGCCATTCTGTCTACAACAGGGGACACTTATAGCAGATCCAAGAACTCCCCGGCGCCAAGAACCGTCCGTCGCCACCTTCGCTTAGATGGGATCTAAATAAGAAGAAGATCGCGGCCTTCACTCGGATTCTATCGTGCCTTCTTTCCTTCTTCTTCTGTTACAATGATCGATCTCGAAACCCTCTCGCGGCATCTCGCTCAGATCGGATCTGGAGACGAAGAAGATCACTCTATAGTGCTCTTTCCTCTGCCGTTTTCTGCTTTGCTAGCTTTGAATCAAGTTCGCGAGGGGAGCCATCAAAGCAACTACCTTTTCTTCTTCTTCTTGCTGCTGTAATTGTTGGAGGCCGGCAGTCAATTTTTTTTATAATCAGTTGGACTTCTTTTTATTACGATTTTGCTCCTGCAGAAGGGCCCACACAATCTGCCCCCCACACATTAACGAAGGAGATTCAGGGCCGGTTAGAAACTATTATTTTCCTTCAATCTTCATTTCCATGAGAATTAGGGTTTTGGAAGTACCTTTAGTCTGTTTTGGGAGGAAGAAAGAAATAGCAAGCAGACTTGAAGATCAGAGTGATGTGAAGAGAGAGAGAGAAAGAGTCAGTCTTGAGATCTGATTGCAGAGGTTGAAGAAAGGGCACCCATGTGCTTGGTTTTTGGAAGGATGATGAAATTCGCTTTTAGCCGTCTGATCGTATGTTATGCAAGGAGCGATCTTCAACATACATGTGGACATTGAGAGTACTGGAGCATTGTGAGAGGTAGCCAACCGCCTGACCTATTTGGTACAAGTGCCCTTGAGGCTAAAATAAATGAAACTTCAATGTGAGGCCCATTTAATGATATCCCAACCATTAAAAACAAATGGAAACACTTAAAATAAACGGGCATTAGAAATTGGTCTAAACTTAGGATTGATTGTTCTCTTTTTCTCTTTCTTTTTTCTGACCTGGCCCAGTGTCCAAGAGGGTACCTATCAAGGATCGAGCCTTGTGGATGAAATGGGAGTGAGTACTAGACCAGAATAAAATAAATTTTTTTATATTAAATTTTTTCCCTTTTTTTAAAAAAAATCAAAATTTTCTCATTATCTGTAAGAATACATTCGGTGGGAGTTTTTTATTTTTATTTTTTAACATTTTTCAATCTCATTGATCTTTGTAGGGGCTGTGCAGTTATATGCTGAGGGTCCTAGGATCTAGATAATTAAGTTGAGGCAAGAGTTGCTTTATTATTCTGTTTAGGTATCAAGTTTGAAAAAATCATTTATTAGATTTAAACTTGATCCAAACAAGTGTTTGAATGTTTTAGACTATTTCAATTCAAGAATGTTGGCTAAATCCTATTTGTTACTTAAATGATAGCATGCTAATTTTTCTTGTATGGCCTATTTATAAATATTTGGCACCAATCAAAATAGATATCTCCATTTCTTATAGGAGTTAGGCCCACCATTAAATTATAATGCTAAAAATTTAAATGGTTTATTACAAAATTTATTTAAATAATTAAATTTTAATTGTTTATAAAATTTAATAACTGAATTCTTTTCTTTTATTTAAACCAAGAGAATCATTCGTTGGCTCCTTATATTTTCGGACATTTTCTAATTTTTATTTTATTCATTTAGTATCCTATCTTTTAAAAATATCTGACATTTTATACTTTTATAAATTTTTTGATAAACTATTTAATTTTTTTATGGAGGCCCGGGCTGAGCACGGGCCTTGGTTGCTAGTCTAATAAGTAAGGTTGGTTGAGAAAAAAGTTCACCATATTTGTATAATATATCTCATATCTCATGTGAATGATTCAAATATGACTAGTGTGACCCATCCATTAATCCTATGAACCAGAAAAAAAAACATATAGCTTTAGTTATTAGATGAAGTGGGGCACACCATTCAATAAGGCCTCTTCAAAAATATTATGAGATTTTTAGGGATAGCTTTATTTTATATAGATATGAGGCCGATGGGTTTTAGGCATGGTTTAAAATTGTGGGATCCGCCGACCTAAAAAACAGATAAGGTATTGGTATCAGTTGCGGTTGTCACAGTGTGAAAATTTTTTTTAGCCTAAAAAAATTTAAAATTTTTTCCAAAAAATCTAAAATATTGTAAAATACTAGAAAACAACAATTTTTCCATTAATGACACCTACAAGTCAAAATATCGGTCCCCCTGACTCATAACCCCTAATATCACCGTCTTATTTGAAATTATATAAATTTATTTATAATTAAATATATTTACATGCTCATATGAAAATTAAAATCTCATAAGTTTTATGAAATGCAATCATAATTATTACTCATGAGCTATACAATCATAATTTTGAGTTATGAGCTATTTATTAGTACTGAATTTAAGAAATTAAAGTTTTTACTTATTACTTAATAAATATATGTCAAACTAAAAAGCCACAAGCATTTTAAATACACTCCAAACAAATTTCAATAACTATTTTATAAATATCTATAAAATTTCATTAAAATCCCTAATTCTCAAAATCCCAATTAGTAGATTTATCATAAATATGTGTAAATAAAAGAGAATGAAATGTATCGATAACAAAAATAGTATGCAATCCTTATTTCTAAGATATTTCTAAATAAACATTTAGAAAAGTTACAAAAAAAAATCATAATACTGACATTGGTAGAGTTATATATGATTTTTCTAAATAAAATTCATAAAAAATAAAACTTTTTGATTGTTTAAAAGTGATATAGGTGTTGAAAAAGAAAGATAGCATCTAAAATGTTTGGAAGGAGGAGAAAATTAGTACAAAAGAGGAAATGGAAAAAAAACTGCAAATATTGTTTGCTGATATTTTCAAAATATTGACTTATATATTGGTACAGATGATATTTTAAAATATCAGCCGATAAATCCCGCTAATATAGGGATTTTTTACCGATATGAGATTGCAACCAATTCATAGGCCGAAATCGGACCAGTATGAACCGATACCAGTACGTATCAACCCCGTACGAACCTTTATGGGCCAATAATTTGAACTATGATTTTAGGTGCTAGTTGAATATTTGAAATCATGAATCTACCATTAAGATTTTAAGAGTTGAGATAAACCTATCAATGGTCAACATGTGGGCTCTTAGGTATCTTCATTAAGGAGCAAATAACAGATGTGGTGACTATGAAGAGGGCTGCTTATATATATATACATATATATATATATATTGGATGGGGCTTTCCTTAGCTTGAGTTGACAAGAGAAATCCTGTCCACCCGAACATGTGGAGCGCACCTTTGGTCTGTCTAGATAGATTACACATAGCTCCCCTTGAATTCCACTAGTCCACCAAATTTAGGCACCATCTGATGTGATTGGACCGTTGGATCGATTGCATCTATCCGAATGGATTAGACAACATTAAACTTGTAGGGCTCAAATGGAGATGATAGAGATCAGAGATGGAGTTGATTTTTTGCAGAGAGGAGGGTGCAAGGGAGACCTTTAAATCCCCTCTATCTTCATCTCCATGTGGGTCCCTAAATGGGCCTCACGAGCTTGAGCGGCTAGGCATATCCTTAGCTCAAGTTGAGAATAGTCACCCTTATGTATATAATTTTAGAAAGTGAAAGAAAGATATTTACAGTGAGTAAAGGTGGAATAAGAAAATTTCTTGTTCTATAAGCAAAATTTTGGAAAGGCGAGTATCTTCCATTGAAAGCCTCCTACAGGCATGATAAAGCTTAAATGTAAATGGTGCAATCTTTAATGAAGTTCAGAAGGTGAGTATAGGTGCAATTCAAATGTGATCATGGCAATGAGCAAGATAGAGAATGAAGTGGATGGTGTTTATGACATTGAAGCCTTAGTAGCTCTTAAAGGACTTTAAGTGACTGTTCGTATCGGGATGAGCAGTGTTATTCTTTAAGAAGATTTTATATGGACAGTTGAGGCTTTGAATTCTTCCGCATCGAATTTGTCAAAATAGAGACCTTTGTTTGAGGAGATTAAAGTTTATAGAATCATTTCAACAGGGTTGAGGTATACCATGTGGGAAGAGGATCGAAGAGAATGCTACAAGCTTGCTAGGCATGCAAAGTATGTAGATGATATGTTGGTCTGGTGGCATTCTACACCAGACATGATTAAATAACATGTACTTGTTGATTCAGAGTTGGCATCTTAGTAATATATTTTGAGGATCTTTTCATCATAAAAAAAAAAAAGAAAATTGAAATAGAATATTGCTAATGAGATTAAGAAAATGATATTTTTTTTAAATACAAACTGGAACTTACACACTTATACTACCTTATTTGGTTATGAGATAGGAAGTAAATGCTCTCTCATCATCCAATTAGGACCCACAGTGTGAATAGATTTTTATGCGATTAAGATCAGAAAAAAAATCTTACTAGCTCTCGTTTAAATTGAACTTGCTCAACCCAGTTTTAATGGGAAAATAAAGTACGTTACCATTAGATGAAACGTGTATTTAATATTAATATAATAAAATATTTTGATAATTTAATAGAAATAATGCTTACCATTATATATCTAAAATGTATGATATTTGTCAAACCTAATAATAGTGGTTAATGTTTTGAGGATGTATACTCTTTTTTATTTTTTATTTTTATGGAAAGACTTGCAATTAAACTTATTCAGAAGCTGACATAGAGTTGACAAGTATAAGTTGTTTAATCAGATCTAGGCAAGAGCGCTACCATACCAATATGTCATCTATAAATTGGGCATACTTAGCTAATTTATGAATTACTACATTTCCATCTCTAACCACATGTTGCTCTATATAGCTATTAAAAGTTCTCAACAAAGATTTAATCTCTTCAAGTAGGGGACCCTATCTGGTCATATTTGGAAAGGAAGATTTCAAGGCTTCAACCACAAAAATGGAGTCACTTTCAAGAATAAAATCCATGACCCCAATATGGCAAATCATCTGGATCTTTCTTAGGGCTACTAATGCTTCAACGTCATTCACCTCACCCACCCCATTTTCTATTCTACTCAAACCCAAAACCACGTTGCTCTTTTCATCAACTTCGCCTATACCAGCTTTCTAAATCTTGTCAAGCATAGCACCATCCACATGTAGCTTGAAGACATCCACCAAGGGAGGCTTCTAACGTAGTGATTTACCCTTAGAGCTTAATCTTCTATGAACTAAGGAGCCTTTGAATTCTTAAAGAAATGATGCAGCTCCTTCAACAGTAGTCCTCCGATCTACTAACTCCCCATTATGTAAAAACAAATTTCTTCTATGCCAAATTCCCCATGCCATTGAGAAGAATAACTCCAAATCAAAGCTAGGCTCCTTTTCAACTAAATCCCAAACAAAGAGACTAAAATCATGTTGTCCAGAAGGAAACACCACTCTTGGAAAAGGAGTACTCCAAAACTGAAAAAGTTGGGGGCACAAACATAAGGTATGCATATTATCTTCCGACTTATCCAAACAAAAGTCATAATAAGAATTTGATATGACTTTTCTTTTGGTCAGGTTTACCTTAGTCGGTAATATCTCTTTACAAGCTCTCCATGCAAAATTTTTATTTTGCTTAGGACTTGCATATTCCATATTCTCAACCAAAACTTTCTTTGTGCATCCGTGTGTTGACTATTTTGAATCTTAAATGCAACCCTATAAGCATCTTTAACATAAAACTTACCTTTTTTATTTTTGGCTGAGATTAAAACATAATTAGGGATGCTTGGACTTAGAGGAATTTTCTAGATGATATCAATCTCATGAGGGTAGAAGATTTCACGGATTTTTTTGTGCATCCCACCATTTAGGATCTTGATTAGTATGGTCCTTGACTAGATCATGATCTGGCAAAACTCACCTAGTAGTGATAGCCATGTAGGTGAGAGGAATCGGGATCCATATATCTTCCCACACCTTCATATGCTGACCATCCCCCACCCTCCATCTTCACACCTCCTTTAGAATTCTCTTTGCTTCAAAAATTCCTCTTCATGCAAAGGATAGATTTCTGCCAACTACAGACTGGAAAACGGGAACATCTAGAAGAATTTTGGCCTTGAACACCTTATAAAAGAGGGATTGGTGGCTGTGAACCAGCTACCAACCTTGCTTTGCTAGAAGGGCAAGATTGAAAGCTGCCAAACAACAAAAACCCATGCCACCTACTTGTTTTGACTCACATAGCTTATCCTAGTTAGCCCAATGGATTTTCCTCACATCGTGTTGTTTGTCCCCACCAAAATTTCGCCATCATTCCCTCCAATTCTTTATAGAACCCTGCTAGTAATCTGAAGCAGTTCATAGCGTAAGTCAAAATCGCTTGGGCCATAGCCTTAACTAGTATCTCCCTTGCAGCTAAAGAGAACAACTTTTTCTTCCACCCCTACAGTTTTTTCCATTCCCTCTCTTCACTACCTAAAAACTCCGAGGCTTGGATCTTCCTACTAAAGATGGAAGTCCAAGATACTTCTCATGTCACTTGATTATTTTCACCCCCCCCCCCCCCCCCCCCCCAAAAAAAAAAAAAAAGAGGCCTTGATCATTTCTCGGTCCACCTGGCTTGTATTTTTGTTAAAAAACAATGAGGTCTTCTCTTTGTTAATCTTTTGTCCTAATGCTTTTCATAAACCTTTGAGGATATATACTTTTGAAAGGCGTTAAGATGATAAGAATTAGTGAGGAAACATTATAGTGAAAAGAAAGGAAACCTTGTAGAAGAAATAAAAAAAGGAAACCATGGAGGTAATGTTGCAGAAATTGCTCTAATAACATTGAGTGGGACCCAAGTCAAAGATTTTATACATAAAAATTAGAAATGATTGTATGGCGTAAGACCCTATTAATAATTATCACTTATAAGATAGAATCAAATTAGTTATTTGGACTCTAAATTATAAAAATCTTAGGTATAAGGGATAAATATTGATTGGTTAATTGAAAGTTTAAAATTGAATGATAATGCATTTAGGAAGGGATTTAAAGAATATTTATGATTTTACCCATAAATAACATGGTAGTGGGCCATGTGTCACTCTTTCGTGAAGTGAATTGTTATTTTTATAGATATAATTAAAGCAATAGGAAGCTTTGCTGGAGAGGCTGTCATGTCAATGGTCTTAAATAACACGGTGCCACATCAAAACTCTAACGGATGCCATGTGTCATCACATAGGATTTTGAAAATAAGATTTTAAGCTCCTAACTAAATTAAAGAGCCTAGCCAAAACAAGACATCAATTTTTTGGGCCGTATTAGGAATGTAAGTATAATCTCTCAATTCTTAATAAATTTCTCTGTATTCCCTTCTTTTACTTTCCCTAAAATCTCTCATACTAAATAGGACAACAATCTCTCCACATTATCTACATATCATCCTCTCCAAAAATCTCTTAATATTATCTATACATCGATGAATGGGACCCTTAATACAGTCAAGTGGTGATCCTTGAATGAACTTGGGTTGATGATTATTTTAAAAAATATTATAGATTTTATAAAGGGCCTACTAATGGATTTATAATACTACTTTCGTAGTAACATTGAAAGTTATGCAAAATACGTTGGTGGGTCCCTCTTACAAATTCTATGTGCAAAAAATACGCTGGTGGGCTTAAGTTTGATTTATGTAAAACTTGGCCTAACAATAAATCTATAACGTTGCTTCATGAAACATTAAAAATTTATTAGTGGGTTTCCTATTGTAAATGTCTAAGTGCTGAGAAACATTGATAGGCTTAAATTTGATTGAAGTGTTGGGATCTTTGCTCTGGAGGTTCCATCTAAACACTCTCAAATATCTCAATGCCACATCAAAGCTCCTATGGACGGCATGTGGCATCACTTGGGATTTTCAAAATAAGATTTTTACACCCTCACTAAATTTAAGAGCGTTGCCAAAAAAGGACTTCAATTTTTTTTTAGCCATATTAGTAATGTAAGTAATCTTTCAAATCACAATAAATTTCTCTTTATTCTCTCCATATTATCTAGACATCATCCTCTTCAAAAATCTATTCATATTATCCATACATCGATGAGTTATTACAATCAAGTGGTGTTCCATGAATGAAACTTGGGTTGATGATTATTTAAAAACGTATTATAAATTCGAAATATTATAGATTTTATAAAGGGCCTACTAATGGGTTTATAATATTACTTTTGTAGTAAGTTCGAAACTCATGAAAAAAAAAAATGGTGGGCCCCCTCTTAAAAATTCTATGTGCAAAAAATACGCTGGTGGCCTTAAGTCTAATTTATGTGAAACTTGGCCCTACAATAGATCTATTCAATAGCATAGGATCTTTGTTCTTTTCTTTTTGGATAGACACATTTGGTTGATGTTAGTAGCATAGGATTTTGGTTATACCAAATATATATGGATTTTTTTGGACTCTATGCATGAGTGTATGAGAATCAATATTCAAAGAAGATGAAGGGCCGGCTTGGAATATGAAACGATCAAATGAATTTGATCATATCCGTATGAATACAAATCTGTGTAAAAATGAAGTGGAAAAATATAGCTCATGGCTTCTCTTTAATGATCTATCTTTAAAATTATCTCCATATATGTTTAAACTTTCCTTTATCTAACCATTTGCTGTCCTTGTCCAAAAATCTCTCATTGATGATCAATAGCAGGTGAGAAATCTGCATTTTCACGAATTCCTCACCATCCCTAAAAAATAAAAACCCTCACTAAAAATTTTATAGCTAAGAATTTCTTATGTTCTATGTTTGGTTAGAACTATAAAATGATTGAAGAGTTTTACAAGCCATGTCTACTCTTTTGATAAAGGTGTTAATGGGCTGGGTTAAGGCATATATCCAGGCTTGGCCCAACTTTAGAAACACTGGCGTCGGCCCGGCCCAAGACACGGGCCATAACAGTTAGACCAAAACCCTCCCATTTAATCAATTAGGTTGGGCAAAATCAAGCTTTTAATCAATTTTGAAGTTATTTTAATAATTATTTGTACTAATTAAATTAAATTACATGCATTCCTTATATGGGTAGGGCTAAACTTTGGGCTCGTTATCACTTAATCCAAACTCAGCCCAATTATTAAATAGGCCCTAATTACTTATCCAAGCTTGGCCAACAGTTGGTTGGGCCAAGATTAGGCTTAAGCTGGCCTAGTCCATAAGCGCCCCTATCTTTCGAGGGAGGATTTAGCCTCTTATATCCCTTTTTTTCAGAAAAGATGATATGAAAGTCTAATGAGAAGAGGTAGAATCTAGGAATCACAAGAAGTTGTGATTTAATTCTACCAAAATCATCGAAGATTTGCTAGCACTAAACATAGATATTGATAGATACCTGAAAATCATGTTTCCTCTCCTCAATGATCTTGTTACCATACATGCCCAAGCAACCTAAAATCAATGTTAAGATTTTTTTTCCTTTTCTTTCGGTAACCTAAAATTAATGACAGGTTTCTCATTTTCTTTCTATTGGACCTAGAATCAATCCGATAATTTTATCCTTTTTGTTATAACTAATGACGTGAGAATTAATATAGAAAAATTAACGGTTTCCTCCTGCTTTTTTTAATCTCACTAATTTTTATTTTGCAGCAGTTTACAATCAAACTTTAGCTCACAATACTATTCTAACTAACTAACCACATAACAATTTTCAGAAGAAGGTGCCATTATACATAGAATTGAAGTCAGTTCTCTAGCCTCTGTAATTGTAGTAGTGTTCTGAATGTGTTCTTTCGCATTTTGTCATTTTTTTTGTTACTGGAGTTTGCTTGCCAATTCCAGGATTTTCTGCTCATGCTTTTTTTTTCAAATCCATATTTCTCTATTCACACAAATCCGCCATGCAACTCTTGATCCTCTTCAGGAGTCTTGTATGTTTAAAAAGAAAATAGATAACTAATTTATATATGTTTTTTTTCATTTTTTTTTTCGCCTTTTATCCATGTATGAAAGGATTGCAGGGGTTCTATGGATCTTTTAATTGACATAACACTTATGTGTATCTATTGATTTGAGTCATCACATGAAAAGCATTGATAAGGCGGAGGCAGTTTAGGCACGGCACTGTGCACATGACTCCTGCACTTAGTGCAGGCCCTTAACGATGATTATTATATTTGAAAACACTAAATATCAATTTATTCACATTTTTGGCTCAGGCTAAGTACAGGTCATTGTTCATAGTTGTGATTGTAGATATTTTTCAAATATATTTAAAAAAACAAGACTCTCTGCAAGTCAATACTTAAGAGTTGGACAAGTCGGGTCCAAGTCATGAGTTTTCCAACCACGTTTCATATGGAATAAACAGGGCCTGGGTTAAGCTTATTTTATCCTACAATCTGCCTCAAATATCAAGTATTTGGGCTTATATTTTAACAGGTTGGGTCAAGTTAAAATGGTTGATTTGCATTGGATGTGGGTTCTGTGCATCGGGTTGGGTCAACATCAGGTTGACCCACAATATGTTGAGTTTGAAGTTACTTGACCTGTTTTTAAAATCGGTTGGATATGGGTTGCACAAAACCATTAGACTGTAAGGTTTAAGTTGACATTGCAAACGAGTTGGGTTTATGTTAGGATCATACTCATTGCCATGAGAGATAAAACAAACCGAGCCCAAAACCATATGTGATTAAAACTATAGAGTCAGGACTCACGAAATTTTGGATTCACACGAAATTCATCGAGTGAGTTCTCATGGAACAGGGGGACGTTTATTTTCTAGGTTTAAGACCCTGTTGAGATTGGCCTCAGGCTCAGGCCCTCACCAAGAGGTTCTGCAGTCTGCAGCTCCATCTTCACACAGAAAGGAAAATTGTAATCCAAAGGACTTCATATTTCAACATTTAAAAGGGCCCACTAGTTGTCACTTGCCTGTTGCTTTTGGCAAACCATAATCTAACTGGTGCACAAGAACTATTTGTATGAAAATACAGCTTGATGGGCCATGCCTGCAAGCCACAACAATTGAACAGACAGCCCAAAGTTTTTCCTTTTTTTTTTTTTTTAAATATGCTTTTGATTTTATGTTCCCCCAACACTTAAAACCCTTGATCAGAAGTTGGGAAGTCCGATGTGTTTGCTTTCTTAAGGATATATCAACAACCATTCGACCATACAAGATGCAAATTGACACTGGCTTTACACAAACAAAATGGTCAGACATCAGGATACCCTTTTTCTATTGTAACGGTAAACCGAAAGGCTGTTCAAAGAGAATCTTATTCACCATAAACCATCACAAAACTACTTATAACATATTCTTGGCATGATGAAAGAGCATTACAGGCGAACAATTCTAACCATCCATGCAGATGATGCATCGAATGCTGGCCCCCTGAAGCATGTAATCAAAGGCCTTCTTTATCTCGGAGAAAGGAACTTCATGTGTAATGAATTTCTCCAATTCAAGTTCCTGCACCAAAGAACTCACAGCTCAACAAAAGATGAAATGGACACTGAAATTACCTTCTCAAACATTCTCAACATATTTTTGGCAAGGCTGATTGCAGAGTTTTCAGTTTAGGCTTTTAGCCATCCATGTGCATGGAGCAATTTTCAAATCAGTAGTTTATCAAAACATTCTCAACAAGCGGTTAGGAATACGCAATAGATGAAACACAACTTGCACTCATGAATCATGATAATTGCAGAGTAACAAAGATTCCTCTTGCATTACTTGTTCATTTATTTTTCTACGACAGAAGGCAGGTCAGAGCGTGGCTTGTAGTTTTCAAAGAAAGTTCCTTTGAGTGTCCTTCATTTAACAAATTTATGGGGTGGGTCTCAAACGCAGCATCTTTGTGAGGAACACCCACTATCACGGCAACACCCCAACATTGACAACAAAATGTTACGTTCAAAGGCTGCTGTGATTGTTAATTGGGGTTCTACGAAAACAAATATATGAGAAGGAGAGCAGCAGAATACATCATGGACACATTTGAATGCCGATATCATGGCATTGATATTCCTAGTACATTCAATGCTCCGGTCTAGTCCTCCACCAGTCATCTCAGCAAGAACATGTTAGAATCCAAGACCCATTAAATTACTGAGCTTTCTTAAGTATAAAAATAACACATGGAGATGCACATGAGTTACAAATGCTGTATAAGAATACAGTCTATTCAGGAACAAACCTCTTGAACTGGTTTGTTGTGGTCGTTTGGATTTATGAATTCAGTGACACCAAACTTCTTTGCTGGTAGCAGAAGAAAACATTATTTTTAGTAATGTGATTCAAATCATCAAACAACAGTGGCTACAGAATTTAATTTTCTATAATATTGATTTTCAGCAAGTCGCGTCCTATTCATAACTCACCTTCATTTAGTCTACTTGAGTTCAAATCAACACCAATGATCCTTGAAGCCCCAGCAATTCTTTCTCCTTCTGCAGCCTAATCGCATATAACCACAAACAACATTTTATGTGTTTGAAGAAACAGAACCAAATATCTCAATAACAACAGAGACGCACAATGTGATGTTGATAACAGTAAAGAGAGATTCACTGCAAGGCCAACTGCGCCGAGTCCAAATACAGCAACTGTTGAACCCTTTGGTGGTTTTGCAACATTCATAGTGGCACCAAGACCTACAAGCCGAAACCAATTCATTTCCAAACAGAGGCTTTAATATATTGGAAACTTATCGAACAGGCATAGTTAATTGGAATGCAACATTGAATGGAAATGCCACCAACCTGTTGAGATCCCACGGCTAAGAACGCAAACTTTATCGAGAGGAGCATCAGGGTTAATTTTGACAACACAGCCAACATGAACAACAGTGTATTCACTGAAAGTGGAGGTACAAAGAAAATGGTAGATGGGCTTTCCATTGATAGAGAACCTTGATTGCCCATCACCAATCATCACACCCCGGTCAGTGATTATCCTTAGGAGGTCACACAGATTGCTCTCCTCAGACTTGCAGTGGGCGCATTCCTCGCATTCGCCGGTGAAAACAGGGAGAACATGGTCCCCTGGCATTAGATTTGTCACGCCCTCTCCCACACTCTCCACAATCCTAAAATCACCACATTCGATAACATATAATTTCACCCAAATTAAGGACAACATTGAAATATGCGAAGGACATCAGACAATACACAGTTTAATATAATATAAAAACGTAGATGGCATCATTGTTGGGTTAATAACACTAACGACAATACCAACAAAGCCAAAGCAAAGAAACTGAGCCCGGAAAGAAACATAAAATGGGAAAGATCAATGCTAACAACATACCCTCCAGCTTCATGTCCAAAGATACGAGGAGGAAAAACGGGAGTTTGGCCCTGCAAAATCCACAACACACGTTTCAGTTCAATTAATTCACAATCATAAAGCAACCCAAAAGCAGAGAAAGGATTCTCATTGTCTCCCTTTTTCTCCAACGAATAAACTAATAAATTGCATTGCATCTATAGTATCCACATAGCTTGGCTTCCCAGAAGTAGACATCAGTGTGGCAGAGAGAGGTAAAGAGGATCTTGAATCGAACCTCCATCTTCTGAGGTGGTGCCACCTCTACCTACTCCATCACCATCACCAATGGCTTTCCTGCCTCCCATGCAACCACAGCTGCACCCATAACAAACAAATTGCATAAGCATATGAACCCCATCAACTGATTACATTAAAAAAAAATCACTAAAATTAAAAACCCAGTCGATGGATGTAGCTAAACAGTTAACTATCTGTAACGCCCCATCCCATATCGTTTATGAATGAAATATGAGTCTGGTATATAATGAATTATGTAGATTAGTACTAATAACTTGGGCTTAAGCATTTTGGGCAACGTGACAAGCTTACGAAGTTATTGGGTTAGTAGGTTACTTGGGTCGTGACAACTGACAAGTGGTATTCGAGCCTATCACCCACCGGAGGAATGAGTCACTCTTCTCTTAATTTTCTTGTCACTCTCTGTGTAAAAAGTTGTAATTGATTGGAGTTTGTATTGTAGAGATTTGAAGCTTCTCCAGGAGTATTTAGGAAGAGATGTTTTTAGGAAGTGAGTGGAAATTTAAAATCTAGACTCTGGCTTTGGTGTTGGTTGATGCTAAAGTTGGATTCTTTGCTTTGGAACGATATGGATTGGTTACAAGTTAAATTACTAGACAGCCATTTCTTCATTTCCTTCTTCATCATGTGTTCAACTTTTCTATTGTCCTAATGCCATACGCTAGATAATTTGATAGGCTTATGTTACTTATTTAATCCTTTAAAAATTTGGTTTTAAAAGATATATTTTAATTATGATTACTAATGAATAATATATTAATATTCATTTAAATATATATTGTTTAAAATTATAATTATTTTTAAGTCCCGTATTGGATGCAGGCCCTGAAGCGCTAGTTATATATATATTAAGAGAATTCACCTGTTTGTGAAAGAGCGTGAGAAAGCGTACCTATAAAATCTAAAATATCTCTTTTCACTCCTAAAATCTCTATAATATAAAATCTCTCTCATGCTTCTCTCCGTCATTTTCCTACAATGTCTCTCTCTTTAGTGGCACTTTACTATAAACTCGAACTCTCTAAATAGAAACTCATAATTCAAACTCTTCTTTCATTCTTCATAATTTAATCTAATATAACTATTATTATCGAAGTGGAGTCCACTGAAAATGGCTTCTGATCTAAGTTGGCAGCTTCAATTACCAAAATTTAAAATTATTAATGGATATATTAGGTTGGCACTCGGCACTATGTATGCAAGTGTTTTTCTTTCCTCTTTCATCTCATGATACAAGATTTGAATATAATCGAGTGTTTTGCGACAGATGATGCTCTATTATGGAAATTGGCAAAAAACGACATTACGACAATCATGCCTACACCATCAAGCATTTTTAAATACAGGAAGGAGAGCTTTGATCATCATTCTCCATACTGTATCACGTCTTGCATACCCTGTATTTTCTATTTTTTTTTTTATTTTAGAAATAGTCATTATACATATTCAAAGTTGCATGTGATTTCATCCTATCATCTACTTTTGAAGACTAATGACCTCTGTTTGGATTTTTCTGTAATTCTCTTTCTCTCTCTCTCTCTCTCTCTCTCTCAGCCTATGGATTCCTAGGTGTCATTGTAGGCTTCATTCCATTTATATGTTATTTCTCAACAATTTGAGCAATAAATGATGAATTTTAGGATCATGTAACACCTTGAACGATGTGGTATGCTCGCAAACCTCTTTGAAATATGTGGGACTCACTTTAGTAGATTTACATAAGGGAAATGATGCAATTGATGAGATCCAAGAGGGAAAGAATCTATCCAAGTGGGCCCCATTTTCAATACCTTTTGTTTTTCATTTAATATGTATTTTATTTTTCAAACTTTGGCACTAATCAATGACTATTGGGCAATTTTCTTCTATGGATTTCTAACCTATAATGTTAAGTATTACAATACCATTCATTTTACCACTAATATTGATATTATATTTATACTCCCTTTTTTTTCTTTTTCTTTTGAAGGCATGGATAGGCATGAGCCTCTTGTGCTGCCTGCAGCCCATATGCGGCTAATCTGTGGTTAATATCATCTCATTTTTTCTCTTTTCTCTTTTTACAATTTTATTTTAAAAAATCTTAAAATCTCTATATTCTACGTTGGACGTGGTTCCTCTTTCGAGAGATCAACATTATTGCCCCCTAAGCGTCGCCCGCTAAACCCAAATAGACACACACTTGGTAAATTTGGGGTGGTTTTGTACAAGACATGAGAAACAAATCCATGCCTTATACCACTCTACCAACTATTAAGAAAGTCATAATTTTATGTATTAGCAGAGAGTGATAAAATTTTAAGATCTCATGTGTACACATATATATTTAAAAGAGAATTTTCATACGCATCCGTCCCTCACCACTTTTTTCTTGAGAACTCTAGGTGGGGTCTATTTATCACTCAATCCAAGCCTTACAACACACATGGGACCTCATGATAGCAATTTGCCCTAAGTTTTGATCGGATCCAAATTTATTGGACCGTTAGATCGATTGTACACCAATCCAAACGGAATGAATTTGTGAGCCATGGATGAAGGGGTTAGGGATATGTAATTTAGGCCAAATTTAATATATGGGGTTCTTTCACATAGATCTTTTCAACCCCCCTCCCAGTCTCATCCCTTGGTGGGGTCCATAGTGGGTCCCACCAAATAGTGTGCACGAAAAGTCCATGAGGAACGTATGCATAGGAAAAGGCTCCATATCTAAATATATATTAGAAAATTTAAAGTATTATTTTTTCTTTCAAATTCCTTATTTTTATGTTAGAATATGTTATTTATAGTTTTTAATTAATTTAAGCTTTCTATAAACATTTTGCATTCCTTTTTATCATTTTTTTAAATATCATTCATTTTGTTGTTGGGCTATATTCATACAAAAAAATTGGAGTTAATAAATGATCCGCAATGATTATGCCCACTAAGTTGATTTGACAAATGAATTCAAATGACCCGCCATATTGATATCCTAACAAATGGCCTATGTGACAATATTCCTCAACTATATCATGGCCATAATCATACAAAAAAAAAAAAAATTGAAGTTAGTTTTTTTATTTTGGGTTCCAATTGAACTTATTCGATTTGTTATATTCTCTTTAAATCATCCATAGGCTTTGTTTGTCAAGAAGAAAAAATTAAAAAAAAATAAAATTAAAACAACATCTACCACATATAATCTGAATTCCAAATTATACCATTTTTCACTTTTTTGAAAATTTAAAAAGCCTAGGATGGATCCTCTTCTTTCTTCTTCCTCATCTCACTATGGTTCAGAGAAGGTTTTTTTTTTCTTTCAGAAAAAATAAATATTCAATATTTAAACAATGTTTATGCTATGATTTATATGATAATATTCCTTTATATTTTATTTAAATATTCATAATTTTTAAGAAGGCTTAATTATTATTTTTTCATGGCCTACGCCCTGAAGCACTAGTTATTGTTAAAATAACTGGAGTCTCTCTTTTACATAGTTGTCTATTCTTTCAATATTTCTTTTTATCTTCCCAGAAAAAAAAAAAGGCAGGGGTGGTGGGGTGTTTTCAATATGTGAATGTGTTGGTTTCCCATAGACCCGACTTAGCAACTAAAACATTATATCTATTAAAACAAACTAGAGGGTGGGCTGTGGAGGATGCCACGTTAGCATTCATTTATTCTCATTTCAAGAAAATGCTTTAAAAAATCATATGGAGTTTTGTTTTTGAGATGGGCTACACTACACCTCTCCAAATCTCTCCCTTAAATTTCTCTATTTAAATTGTCCTCTCCAAATCCTCATAACATCCTATCAAAATTTACAATTGAATATCCCCAATTTCTCTCTCTTTAAATTCCTTGTTAATAATATGCATCGTTATCTCAATAAACAATTGTTTCAAATTAAAACTCTTACCTTCTATATCCTCTCAAGATTGACATGTGAAGGTTTAATTCTCATACAAAAGTAGAGAAGGGGGAGGGAAGAAGAAACCATGTTGAGGATGGAGATGGTATGGTGCAACTTGTATCTTGTGATCAATCATGAGTCTCAGTTTCTAATGGCCTTAACATCAAAGCAAAGGAAATTTTTTTTCTTTTTTGGTAAAGGTACCAGACTCAATCTTTTTTGGTAAAGACTGTAAACAATAGGTTTGTGTATCTCCCTCCCTTTCCATCATCATTAAGTGGTTGATCACCCTGCTATGGATCCCAATCAGATTTGGGAATAGGTTTATGAATTGACTGCTGATTCTTTTGATCATAGAGTTGGTCTTGATTCCAGATTGTGCATCTTAGTCTACAATATAGTGCTATATTGCCCATCTACCAAGTAAAATAAAATGCAAGTTCACTATGGTTTTATTGATGCTTTCTTTTTCAGGATAAAAATTTAATTTCTATTATTAAAAAATTAGTAATCGCTGTAATATTTGTGCTTTGTTTTCTTAGAAGTGTTTTGTAGTAATTTGGATTAGGAGTTATTTTTTCGTTAGCTTTCGTTGCATCTATGAGTTAGCTTTCTTAATCTTGATCTACTCGAAATTGAGTTCTCTTTTATTCTTGAAATGTGGCAAAGAGACATGTGTGCAAAAGTTAAAGATTTTATTCACCAAGAGGTATGATTTTATTTTATTTTCACTCTGTTATAAATTATTATTTCTTTTTTCCTTTATTTTTTTTCTTTGTATTATGCTGTTATTTTTTTATTTTTAATTTTTTGTAGTCAATGCACCAATTGTTGTAAATCCAATGGGGATGTAGTAGATGTATGACTTTCTTTTCTATTGTATTTTGTTATAGTTTTTCTATTTTATTTTGTTATTTTTATTGTAGTACAAGTTTACACTTGAAATTTCTTTTTTCTTTAGTCTTTTTAGATGATTCATGGATTTCTTTTATTTCGTGTTATCCTTCAATTTCTATTATTAAATCTTGTGGCATTCTTTTAATCCTATTATCTTTCTGTATCTCATATATTATTTTTTAATTTTTTTTATTTTAATATTTTTTTCTTTTATTAACCTAGCCTCATGGTGCCACATCAAGGTCAAGTTTTCTCCATATCATGCCAACTCATGGTGGCTCTCTTCCAAAGTTAATGTGGTAATTCAACCTCTACCCATAATGTCTATTACTTTGTCACATTTCCTATATGTCATCCTCCCCTTAAATCTCTCCCATCAATCACTTAATATCTTTCCATTATCTCTTCCTAAAATATCTCTCATAATAATCATAATTTCTTCCTAAAGTCTCTCCCCTAATAATCATAATTTCTTCCTAAAGTCTCTCCCCTAATAATCATAATTTCTTCCTAAAATCTATCCCCTAATAACCATAATTTCTATCTATATAACCTCTAATGTATTCACCGAGCAACCTATTGAGTATATTTAAAAAATGTATCTCCATAAATAAACCATTGGATCAATTGATGGTGAACCACAATTTTAATTGCAATAAATGTAATTCCATTTAAAATGGTAACATGACTGATAAGATAGGAGGATAAGAGATATTTACACTCTAATGAGTTGGTCACCAATATAATGCCCAACCTAGCCTCGAAGATATATATATATTTTAATTCTCTTACATTTTTTTTAGAGCTTTAGGTCACTATGGCTAGAGGTGTAGTTGTACAAACTTGATGACCATCTTGTGGAAAACGACCATTTTCCTTCATTTTCACTTGAAGACCGACATCATTTAGTTTGTTTCTTTGGTTGCTTTCTATTTTTTTCTTCTTCTTTTTCTTCTTTTTTTTATATATTTTTTTATTTGGCCATGTGTTGCCCATGTTCATACTTACCCTTTTGTTAATAATGCAACTTCTCCAACACATGGGCTACCTATATGTGGACCATCAATAGATGATGGTGCTTCTATATTTAGCATCAAATTATTTTTTTTCTTAATACAATATGAGTTTTTGTGAGATTCTTTATTAGTTTTCTAATTGAGTTTGGATCTACATCAATCTCTTATACTATGAATATTTTTTTAAGAACCAGACTGATTTATCATTATCCATGTTAATCTCGAACCAATTGAAAAGACTAATGTATAAAAGTTAGGCATGAAAGTGCAACTATCCAAAGAAGAGCATCACCTCTTCCAACCAATACCTTACAACTAAAGGCAATTTTGTTTCCAAATTTATATATTTTTTTGTAATTTCTTTTAAATTTATTATATTCTTAATAATATCTATAAAAATCTCAATATATTTTTGCTTTTGGGCTCGGGCTTAACACGGGCGTTGTTGCTAGTTATATATATAAGCTACAGCCCCCTTTGAGGAAGATTAACATGTGACACACTCTCATGTCATTTATGAGTCTTTCATTAAAGTTTTAAATCTTCTCCGAATCTCTTCACTAAAAACAGTCTCATCTAATTTTAAACTTTTATTTAATAAATCAATCTTTATCCATTATCCCAAAAATAATTTTGATTACTGTCAAATATACAATTTCATTCAATCATGTAAGTGACAATTATTAATGGGGTCTTACTCCGTGCAACCAATTCCAAAAATCATTTATGGGTCTCTTAAATTCCTAAATCTTCTCCAAATCGCTTCCTTAAAATCACTATCATTTAATTTTAAAATTTTTTTAATCGATCAATCTTTATCCTTTGTCCTTAAAATATTTTTAATTTAGAGTCAAACAACCAATTTGATTCTATCATGTAAGTGATAATTATTAGTGGACTAATGTTATACAACCAATTCTGAAAGTCATTTATGAGCCTATTCATGAAAGTTTAAAATATTATCCAATATCTCCACTAAGAGCACTCTCATCAATTTTAAACTTCCTTTAATCAATCAATCTTTATCCTTTTTTCCCTATATCTTTTTTATTTGAAGTCAAATTGACTTATAATGTTCATGACAATTATTTGTGGGGTTTCACACCATGCAATCAATTCTGAATATCATTTACAGTTCTATTTTAAACTTTTATTTATTCAATCAATCTTTATCCCTTATCCCTAAAATGTTTCTTATTTAGAGTCAAACAACAAATTTGATACTATCATAGCGAATTTTTTTTATTATTTATTTTTTATATATGTAAGTGACAATTATTAATGGATTCTTATGTCATGCAACCAATTCTAAAAGTCATTTATGGGTCTCTTCTTTAAAGTGCTAAATCTTCTTCAAAACTCTTCCTTAAAAGCACTCTCATTTGATTTTAAACTTTCATTTAATCAAATCCTCATTTAATTTTAAACTTTCATTTAATCAATCAATCTTTATCCATTATCTCTAAAATCTTTCTAGTTGTCAAACAATATTCTGTCATGTAAGTAACAATTATTAGTAGGGCCTTACACTATGCAACCAATTTGGAAAATCATTTATGGGTTAAAGTCCTAATTCAAATCTCTACCCTAAAAGTACTCTCATTTGCTTTTGAGCATTCATTTAATCAATAAATCTTTGTCCATTATCTCTAAAATCCTTCTAATTTAGAGCCAAACAACCAAATTGATTCTATCATGTAAGTGACAATCATTTGTGGGGTCTTACACCATGCAACTAATTCCAAAAACCATTTATGGGTCCATTCATTAAAGTCCTTAATCTTCTCCAAATCTCTCCCCAAAAAGCATTCTTATTCAATTTTAGACTTTCTTTAACTCAATCAATCTTTATCCCTTATCTATAAAACCTTTCTAATTTAGAATCAAACAACCAATGTAATTACATCGTGTAAGTGACAATTATTAATGGGGTCTTATGCCATGCAACCAATTCCTAATTTTATCTACATTATCTTCAAATTGAGTCTCACTCAATGCCATTAGAGCAATATGTCCAACACAATCTCCATGGTTTCCAATTTTATCTCTTCTACATTTTTTTTTCTATGATGTTTCCACACTAATTCAAAGCATCTTAATGTCTTTCCAAAATATACATCCTCAAAATACTGATTACATTATTATTGTGTCCCACAAATATCATACCTTTAGAATATATATTTGTCAACATTATTTTTATTAAATCATCAAATATTTTATCATACTAATATTAAACACTTGTTTAATCTAATGGTTACGTACTTTGCTTTCACACTAAAATTAGAACAAGCAAGTTCAATTTAAATGAGAGCTAGTAAGATTTTTTTCTAATTTTTGTCGTAGAAAAATCTAGTCACATAATGGGTCCCAAGTGGATGATGAGAGAGCATCTACTTCCTATCTCATAGCCGAACAAGGTAGTATAAGTGTCAACTTCTGGTTACTATTTAAAAGAAAAAAAATATTTTTCTTAATCTCATTAGACAATTTCTTTCAACTTTCTTATTCCATCATTACTCACCATAAATCTCTCTCTTTCACTCTCTTAAATTATATATATATACTAGCAACAACAGCCGGTGCTAAGCCCGGGCAAAAAAATGAGAATATATTAAAATATTAAATGTATTAAAATATTATTAAGAAAAAATTATACATTCTTGTTTTTCTATTAATCTCTTTTCCTTTTTGGATTTAGGGCTAGGGTCATATACATGATGAATACAAATGAGTAAAAAAAATCAAAACAAGTAATAATATTTCTATTTTTGATTTATTTTTCTATTTCTGCAATATCATTAGTGATAATTGATTTTCAATAATTGAACATCCCTTGGGCAGCCATTCCTTGAACTGCAAGGAGAAATAAAATGATGAGGATAAAATATAAATAGGAAAATGGTAATATGAAACTCAAATAAAATTAAAAGAAAATAGTCAAATAGTAAGAAATCAAATTTGATCATGGTGCATTTTGTTATATTAATCCTATCACAAGAATGTGCGAAACGGGCATTGGATCTCTATAGAATTTTTTACCTACAAGGAGAAAGAAAAATGGTGAGAGAAAACAATTAGTGAGGATAAAACATAAAGTGGTCTCACGCCTCCACCAATTTAGTCCTCTTGGATGGTGGGTCATAGTGGATCAAATCCACAAAGGGAGTAGGTCCCCAAAGTCGCCCAGGAGTGGGGATAAGGATAGATTTTAGGAGAAAATCTCTCCCCCTCCTTGGAGTAATCTTTGAATGGAGATAAGGATAGATTTTCAGGGAAAATTTTGAATTGATGAGGAAGAAGTTTGAATACCATTCAAATAGAGAGATTTCTGGGAAAATAATGAAATATATGAGAGAGAGATGAAGGTAGAGGGAAAGATTTTAGGGGATGATGCAAATACGGTAGCAATAAGAGTCCGTCCTAGGTTCTACAGGTCGAGAGTGGTCCTTGCTGTATACTCATTATTGCCCTTTTTTTGCCTTTTTAAAAAATCCTTCCCTGTCTGTGTAGCCAGGAAGTGCATGCCGTTGTTCTATGAAATTAGGGAAAAAAGAGTTACAAGACAACATGATAGATACATCAGAAGATCCACCATAGAACTTCGAAGTCCAGTATAAAATGGTAAAACCATTAGATGTTATAGCATAAAGAAATGTATACAATCCAACAACAACAACCAAAAACTGCCAAAAACGCTTTCTGGTTATCAGTGTCACTCTGTCTCATGAGATCAGTATTTCATCAATAAAGATCAAGCCAGAAGACATCCATACATCCATTAAAGATGTAAAAAAAAAAAAAAAAAAGGTGACATCAGCGTAAACTACAATGCAGCCCAGTGGAAATATACCGCAGATACATGGAATTGGAAGCATCAAAACACACAAATAGTAATATTGTTAATATCATCATTAAATGCAACTATAGAAAAGGCAGTGCCCAATATGAAATTCTGTTGCATGACATTATGTTGCCATATACAAGAAAGAAACACCGAGGAGGTGGCATTGTTAGGCACAGATACATGGAATTGGAAGCATCAAAACACACAAATAGTAATATTATAAATAGCATCATTAAATGCAACTATTGAAAAGGCAGTGCCCAATATGAAATTCTGTTGCATGCCATTATGTTGCCCTATAAAAGAAAAGAAAAACCAAAGAAGGTCCAGTAGAAAGCAAGAAAGTAGGCCAATCTGCGTCTCTGTCTTTATAAGAGTCCTCTGGGCCAACCAGTGCCTTTTTTTTAATTGGTTATTTTCTGCTTTCTGGTTTTAAGAAGGGCTAGCAGGGGAGGTAACAAAGAGTATAGCCCTTCGTTATATCCTTAGCTTTCCTGTATCTCTTTCTTTTTTGTCTCTGTCTCTATATCTTCCCATTCCTTGTAAGAAGTCCTAGGAGCCAAGGCAGTAAGAAAGCCGGTCTTTGGTCTTTTAGTAAGTCTTTCCCTTCCTTGAACTAATTAAGTAGGGGATCCTTTCTTTCCTTCTAAGATTCTTTCTCCCCGGGCAAGGAAGGAAGTAAGTAAGGAAGGGGTTCTGTGATTAATAGGTAAGCCTGTACTGCTAGTGTTAAGCTAATGGTAAGGCAGCAGTAGGCCAGTAATCCTTCTTTCTTTCTAAGAATATGCCTTTCAGGGCAATTTGCATCTAATTCACTAATTCTCTTATTGCAATTACATAAAACCAGAGACATCATCAACCGTGACTCCAATAGCAAATGGCCTACTCACTAATCATACTCAAAATTCAAACTTGCATGCAAACCCAAGAACAAAAATCAAAACAAGGAAAACCCACATCGATTAACTCATTTCTCACACGAAATCCAAAAGAAAAGATGGGATTACACCAACCTCTTTGGCGATAGTGTTTCCTTCTTCTCCAGTGAGTCAAGTTAATTCCCAAGAGTGAGAGCCGCAGAGGATCCCCCATCAATGATGTTGTGATTTTCTGATAATCACCCATTGTGCGCATCCACGGAATCACAAGATCAAACACGAACAAGCCACACACAAGAAGAGACACCGAGATTTACGTGGTTCACCCAAATAGGGCTACATCCACGGGCACAGGAGGACGAACATCTTTACTATGACAAGTAAAGCATACAAGAGATTCCCACACTCTCACCTCATCTCTCCTACATGGTGTGGGAGCACCACGGGCAACTACTGCCGCCGCCGCAAGGTCTAGGGTTACAGACTATACAATATATAATCTCCGCTTTCTTGGCCACCAAGAAAGCCCCGGTACAATTACCAAAATACCCTTGACCTTAAACCAGTCCCTGGCTAACCCAGTGGACTCATCCGGCTAAACCGGAATACAAGACATAAACCTAACAATCTCCACCTTGGCTTGAATTCCCTACAACTCCGTACAACTCGAGCTACTAGGAGATAAAACCAGCAATGTCTTCACGTACCCTGCTGAATGGCACGTTACTGCACCAGGGATGCAGTCTTCTTCAACACTTTGACATGTTGAACCAGCACATGAACTTTGAGCAAAGTTCATACCCTCGTCAAACTCCACCTCGAACTAAAAGCTCGAAACCATTGACGAATCTGAGTGATATCTGAATCACTCACCATCTTGCCCCATCTTCAACATCACTGTGAAGATCCAATCACCACAAGCATGCAAGCAAACAGATCGGGAATACAAGTCCAGATGACTCCATTGCAGAACAACCTCTGCCTCCGAGCAGTCAAAAAACTCCATTTGACTGGGCCTCCGATCAACTGCTGATACATCAGCTCCTCCTTGCTGCTTTTCCGGCTTGGATCTGGCAAGATGAATAACATCACATGCGATCATGTGATCAGCAAACCCTTTGCAACTAGGCCGGCGACTCCTATTATTGGGTATGCAACAACAACCAGGTCGAGTAGACCTGATTCTAGCCTCAATCCACATCTGTTCAAATCTCCTCCAAATTTCTGCATCAAGTTATAGATCTCGTCACCACGAGCACGCTGGAAGAAACGGATCTGAAATCCGCCTCAGGATGGCTCCGATAACGTAGAAGCAAGTTTCTACGCTCCAATGGATCAAACCTCCTCCTTGACTGTCAAACAGCCAATCAACCTCTTCCACTGCGTAGATCTGCTCGAAACGAGTCCGTAGGCACAAACGGATCTCCGATCGGACATCGGAAGATCAAGATATCGCAGAAACAATTTCAGCCGCAAATCTGGTCAAACCTGCCTGTTGACCGATGCTGACGTCACTACTGACGTCACTGCACTGTCTGCTGGGCTTCTGGAACGGACCCGGGTTGGGTTCACCTGACCCGGAACTGATCTGGCCCAAAGACTAAGCTTGAGGGAGGGAGCACAAAATATGGTGGTGCTTTAGAGCACCATACACTTTTTCTTACTTTTTCCTTTTTCTCCACCTGCAAGTTACACGTTTGCAACCACCTTCTTCACGTTTGCAATCAGGTTCCAGAGACTTCTTCACGTCTTCACGTTTGCAATCAGGTCCTGCAACAGGGGACTGCAACGACTGCAACCGGGTTGCAGTCGGGTCTTCTGCTCCGGCTCCGGCTGCCAGCGATGGAACGGCGGACTGGCAATGGCTGACGGCTGGCGGGCCACATCTGCTCCGGCTATGACGTGCAGCAGCAGCGGCGGATTGCGTCTTTCTTCTCCGGCGATGGTGAGGCGCGAGATAACAGCAGAAGCAACAGGCGAGCTCCTCTTTCTCAGATCTGGAAAACCAGATCCAGATCCTCTGTGTCCATGACGAAAACAGATCCTACTCTGCAAAACCGATTTCTCTCCTTCTCAGATCAATCTGTGCGAGAACATCGAAACTGAATTTCCAGAATTTCGGATCTGATCTCGAGAGCTTCGGATCCGATCTTATCTTCTCCGATATACCCGGAGAACAAGAACCTCTCCTCCCCAGTTCTCGTCTTCACTTTCTGTTTCTGGCAACAGCAACAGCGGCTCACAATCTCCTATTCATTCTGTGATTAGATCACAATCGCACCAATCGGCTCTGAGAGATCTGAAACAACATGTGAATCTTTTTCCTCCGATCCAAGCGAGACCGGAGAACCCAATCTCGTCTTCTTCTTCTCCGATGGTGGCCAAACCAAAGAGCACGAACTTGATCTCAGTTAATCTTCATGCGCACAACCTCCAAGCCACTGAGCGATCTCCACCTCGCTCAGAAACCTAAGGAATACCAACCTTGGCTTTGATACCAATTGTTGTGATTTTCTGATAATCACCCATTGTGCGCATCCACGGAATCACAAGATCAAACACGAACAAGCCACACACAAGAAGAGACACCGAGATTTACGTGGTTCACCCAAATAGGGCTACATCCACGGGCACAGGAGGACGAACATCTTTACTATGACAAGTAAAGCATACAAGAGATTCTCACACTCTCACCTCATCTCTCCTACGTGGTGTGGGAGCACCACGGGCAACTACTGCCGCCGCCGCAAGGTCTAGGGTTACAGACTATACAATATATAATCTCCGCTTTCTTGGCCACCAAGAAAGCCCCGGTACAATTACCAAAATACCCTTGACCTTAAACCAGTCCCTGGCTAACCCAGTGGACTCATCCGGCTAAACCGGAATACAAGACATAAACTTAACAAATGATCCATTCAGCCCCTCCACCAAAAAAAAAAAAAGTATATAATATCAAGAAATCTGGAAAAGGACGAGGGAATCATCTTCTACTTTATCAAATGCTCTCCAAAGTCCCACCCGTTGATTAAACAAAATCGAACATTTCGATGAGTGATGAAGGTTGGACGGTGGGAATCAAGGTGGGCCACACAAATGGATGGACAGGATCAAGTCCAATATGATGCCATTGCTTGTGCACAGAGTGGCGTGTATAAGAACGAAAGGCCCTGAATCAAACACGTCCTTCCCACGTAAAGAAACGAGTTGCAGAGAGGGAAACCCACTTCATTTTTCTCTATACTTGTCCACAAACGCTCGATAAAAATCGAATCTTTCCTTCTCAAACCCACTAAAATCCAATCTTTCGATGGCTTCAACAGTACCCATCTCTCAATCCCACGGGGTCATCAGCGGCTATCGAATGGGGTCAGTACCCATCTCTCAATCCCACGGGGTCATCAGCGGCTATCGAATGGGGTAAATCTCAATTAGGATGATGGGTGGCGTCTGGTTGGAGATGAATAAGAGTAGATTGAAGTTGGAAATGGTTGCAGTGAAGCCAAGATGAGGGAGGGCGAGGGATTCTCGCTAAATCTGGCTGATGGCGAGCAAAGATGGGCTAGGGCTTCTTGTTTTTAGCCAATGGAATTTAATTGGGTTGGAGAGGGACAGGGAAGAAGCAGCAGAACAGGCAGAGCAGAAGAAAAGTTTCATGCGGGGGGGAAACGCTTACCTGATCTCGTGAAAGAATCGATGGTGATCACAGCAGCAAGAAGAGGAAGCAGACAGCAGCAAGAAGTTTGATTCGATTTTGTGCAGGGAAACGCTTACCTGATTTCGTGAGAGAATCGATGGTGATCACAGCAGCAAGGAGAGGAAGCAGACAGCAGCAAGAAGCTTGATTCGATTTTGTGCAGCGAAACGCTTACCTGATTTCGTGAGAGGAAGAAGCAGCGGAAAAGGCAGAGCAGAAGAAAAGTTTCATGCGCGGGGGAAACCCTTACCTGATTTCGTGAGAGAATCGATGGTGATCACAGCAGCAAGAAGAGGAAGCAGACGGCAGCAAGAAGCTTGATTCGATTTTGTGCAGATGTAGATAGATTAAGTTGGAGTTGGAGTTGGAGTTGGAGTCGGAGTTGGAGTCCGAAAAAATTGGCATAAAATTTGCGTTTTGATAGATTTGCAGATCGGTTTTTGTCGATTTTATGTGGAATTGGTGATGGACTTGCAGATGGAAAGTCGATTTTGTGTGGAATTGGTGCTGGACTTGCAGTTGGAAAGATTGATTTTGTGCAGACTTTGCGTTTTGATTAGATTTGGAGATCGAATTTTTGCAGTTGGGGAATTTGACAAAATTGGCGTAGGAATTGGTTTCAACGGATAGGCCTACGTGCCGCTACGAGAAAAAAGAAAAATGGGGGTGATGACACCTGAGGGATGTTATTGGAGATCCTTTCCTCACTATAAATCGAGAGATACTTATATGGCTTTCTTTATTTACACTTGACATTCCTATTTTTTATAAAGTTTTTATTTTTTACATATTAGTATATCCAAATATAAAAATGTCTCTCACTATAGGGTGAGAGGTAAATGCATACTAATATTCTCATAGGATCCTTCTTTGTAGGCGACACATGGCACCACGTCTACTATTTGCCTCTAAATAAAACCACCTAAGCACCCACATATTAATCGTTGATAGGTTGATCTCAAACCTTAAAATCTTATTGGAAAATTCATGATCTCAAATCTTCAACTAACTCCTAGAATCCCTCGGCCTCATACCTCCACAAACTACATTTATCTCTAAAAATCTCATAATATTTTTGAAGAGAGAACTCACATTTTCAATTCTAAGAAAGTAAAATGTTATTACGTGGCATATGTGCCATTGAGCTAGGTCTGCAAGGCTAAAGATTGTCTAATCCCAGCGTAATTGTTTATAAAGCCCAACATTCAGCCTACAGCCAGAAATTCGGAGTCAGGCTCGGGCCATTGCAAAATACATTCAGTCATTTTTTTTCTAAATCTGTCAAGCCATGACAAGCCAGTAAGCATGCATTGGCCCAGGCCTAGAAATGTAATTATTGGGCCAAAAATTGCCCTGTTTATGGGCCTAAAAAAACATAAATGTCCAATGAGGGCCAGGCTCAGCTGGGCTTAGGCTGGGTGGCCAATGGGCGCCCATAGTACATATAACTTTATAAATATAGAATTTTGGATTGAATCTCACAAAAATATCTCAAGCTTCTCGAAATGTTTGGGTGTGTTGATACTTCAGGAAAATGTTATATTCCTAATTCTTTGGCAAGTGCCACAAAATGTCTTTGATGTATAAAATGTGGGCTTTACTTCCAGAAACAGGGACCCCAAAACAGCTTGCTATAGCTTTATGCTGATAGAATTTTTGTAGGCCAGGGGGCAGTTGTTATGTCCTTAATAGGAAGAAGGAAAGAAAGCCTCAAAAACAAATTCATTGGAGAAATCCCAACGAAGGTCTTAAGAAGTACTCAAATATTAGATCTTGGTAACTTTTTATTTTCTATGAGATTGAAATAGTTAGTCAAGAAATTTTTCCTCAGAGCTATAGCAAACGGTTGAATTAAATTGAAGATAGAATGTATCTCTCTCTCTCCAGCTCTCGGTAGAAATAGAATCTGTTTTTGTTAAAACAATTTTAGCAGCCAATTTTGTACTTACTAATTAGAGCCGTAGATTATTCCCACTTGTAAAATTGGCCTTTGTGGAACAGGGTTAGCACAGAGGTGGCAATGGATCAAGTTGGTTTTAGTCAGGTTGAGTGCATAACTAACATGTGCAAGCACAACCCAAATTCGAAACTGACCCATTTATTAATCAGAATGAAATAGTCAACCCAAGCCCAAATAGTAACAGAAGGTCAATCCAAACATTGGGTAAGGTTGGCGGGTCAAAGAGCACTTTGCCGGTCCAGGTTGGATTTAGTTTTATTTACATTACTCAGTCATTCGATCAAGGCGATGATTGAGAGCAGTTTACTATTATGAAAGATATGAAATTGTTGAGCGGATCAAAGCCATTTATTATTATTGGCTGTCCAAGCAGCAAAGTTGATGGGGATTGCTTGCATTGTGAAATAGTGTTTATTTTTAGTAGATGGGTATTTTATGAGACCACTATTGCTAAACTGTGAGACAGTGGGCGCATCTTACATCCCATGTACATGCCTTCTGGAAAACCTACTCCTTTTTTTTGGGAGCATTTGTGCGGTGGGGTTTTCCGCAGAATACTAATCCTGACAAAGCACTTGAAATTTCGGCAACATCCCTATGCTGTTTGGTGTAGAGATGAAAATCTATGTGAATTAGCCGTTTCATGTAATTTTTCAATGCTGGAGAGGAATCCGAATTCCCACCTGCCTATTTCCGCAACGCAAAGCTGTGGAAGAGGAAAGTTTCCTGTTCCACGGCTTTGTACAATCGAGCCCTTAGGGACCCTTCCAATCGTCAGTGAAATTCCATGGTCAAATAAAGTTTTTAGTGTTCATTGTAGCTTGACTTTGGCCTATTAAACACATAAATTACAATCTAGATCTAACTCAATTGTATTGGCCTATGTTGATTATGTTTTATCTATTGAGTATTGACTACTGAATCTTTGTAAGTTTGACAAGGAAATTAATCATATACTGTGCAAAGGGTTTCCCAAACCTATCTTTGGGGTTTTGTTAATACACAATTACTTCCAAAAAAAAGAAAAAAAAAGTGTACTTGTGATTCTGTCTGTCCAAGTAACTTCGCTATTTTCAAACGTTCATTTCATGGCCACAGTTGAATGGACGCAATTTTTAACCCACTCCTACTTGCAAGTGCTGTCCACAATTTTCAAGTTATATAATGGCTTAAATTATACTTTGAGTATTGAATATGGTTAATGATATGGAAAAAATGACATTAAAGTGGAAAAAAACTGTTCCAGTTCCAGCGGCGGAACAAACAAAATTTTCTTTTGGGGGCACACACCACTATATAACCTTTTTTTTTTCTTGGGGACCTATGTGAAAGCCCTGTAAAAGTTGGGCAAATAGGCCAAAGGTCCCTAGATATTTTTCCAAAATAGTATAGGTCCAGCGAAATAATCATTGCTACATTAGGCTCCTAAGTTTATAAAGGCAATGTAAATTTGCAAAACTGACCCTCATACTTATTAAATGCATTGTTTGAATTTAAAGTTTCAAAACCACACTATTTTCATTTCTCTATAACTCGAGCTTATAAACGACGAAAATCTCATTGCATCAAGCAAACTCTTTTCAATCAAATCACAAAATCAAGCAACATAGAGTACAAATATGAAAATCTCATTTTTCATCTCTATCAGAGGATTGCACTCTCAAGTAAGTAAAAAACTATTTAAATATAAGGTTTGCAAATATTTGACATGCAGCAATTTGATGATAATGAAATATAAATAGATGATTTCAAATTATTTCAAAACCATGCTCTTTCAATTTTATTTATAAGTGTTTGATGATTTACAATTGTATCTATTATATGTTCATACTTTTTTCCTTATATCTTTAAATTATATTTGTTTATATATGATATTTTTCAAATCTATCTATTAGATGTTTCATCTATCTATCAATCTCTTTCAATTTTAACTATTCATTTATGATGTTTATGTTGTTATATTTTTTACGTGTTTATTTCAAATCGAATTTCTCTTTACATTTATACTCTTCTATAATTATATTTGTTTTTATTCTATGCAACAGCTTTCTTCTAGATTTTTGTGAGGAAAATCAAATATATCTTTTTACAATGTTAATCTACATTTTTATCTGTAAGATGTTTGATCTTTAGTTCTATTTCTTTTTAGTATTTTTCAATTTTATCTATTACCATTTGATCTTTCATTGTGTTTCTTTCACATTTTATCTATTAATTGCTTGATCTTTCTTTATGTTTCTTTTCAATTTTGTCTGTTTTATCATGGTCTAATTCAATTATATCTTTCTTTCTTTTTCTTTTACATTTTATCTATTAGTTTATGCTGTTAGACAACTCAATCAGTTAATTACTTGATCTTATTAATAATTTGTTTCAAATTTAATCTGTTCATTTGTGGTATATTTCAATTATATATGTTAGATTTTTTTATCTTATTTCTGTTTGACTCGTATTTTATCTGTTAGTTTATGGTATATTCCAATTATATCTATTGCTTGTTTTTTTTTTCTTTAGGTTTCTTTCAATTTTATCTTTTAGTTTATAGTGTTTTACAATTATAACTATTAGTTGTTTGGTATTTCTTTATGTTTCTTTCTCATTTTATATGTTTGATTATAGTATTTTCAATTATATCTGTTAGTTACTTGATATTTCTTTATGTTTCTTTCTAATTTGATCAGTTTGCTTATGCTGTGTTCCAATTGTATCTGTTAGTTGTTTTGATATATATATATATATTTTTTGTTCTTTCAATTTTATTTATTATTTTACTATTGTATTTGTTAGTTGTTTGTTCTTTTTATATGTTTTTTTCAATTCTATCTGTTTGCTGCATGTATTTTTTAATTTATATCTGCTGGTCGCTTGATCTTTCTTTCTATTTGTTTTCAATTTAATCTGTTTGCTTTTCCAATTACGTAAATGATTTTATCTATTTGGTAAACTACTCTGAAAAGCAACAGATAAAATTCCTACAATTACTTTATCTTTTCTTTATGTTCTTTTTAATTCTATATGTTCTCTTATGATGTTTTCCAATTAAATATGTTAGTTGCTTGATCTTGTTTTTTCCTTTTTTGTTTCTTTCAAATTTTATCTATTTGAAATCTATTCATTGTTTCAACGGATCTGTGGTATGTTGAACTCAAGAACCTAGATCTAATTTTAATGTTTTAAGATTAAATCAAAGTGGAACATTAAGGAAAATCGAATTATACTTTAAACAGATAAGATCTCCCATAACATATATTATGTTCATCTTCGAACAGTCATCAAATCCATGATCACAAGTAAATCAAAAAACAAAGAGCAACGAACGAAAACTAATAAAAAAATAGAATCATTCATGATCAAAGAAATAAAATAAAAAACAAAAACAGATCATAAAGAAAGAAAATCATGGAACGATGAAAAAAAGAAGAAAACAAAAGAAAAAAAACAAAGAAGAAAGAAGAATGATATACTTGCAACTCAAAAAAATGCAACTAGATCACCAAGGAGTGCACATTCCAATTTGAAATTGAAGAAATGCGCATGATTCTAGTGCCTAAATTGCGGAAATAATATAACAAACCCATACAAGGGCATTTTCGGTATGAAATATCATTAACGCAAAAGGAAAGGACTTTCGTTTAAAGTAAAATTCAAATGGAAGGACCTAATAATTTAAATCATATTAAGCTGGATTTAAAGTACTAACAATGTGAAAATAGGGACTAGCCTCCAAATATCCCATAAAAGTTCACCTTAGTCACTTCTAAGAGGTGGTCAATAGTGGTAATGTGATAGAAACTCCTCTCTTCTAACAAATCTCTCTTTGGAAAGTAAGAAATTCTAATCAAACTTAAGAAAGCTAGCTCATAAAATTTAATAGAAGTAAAAAAAAGATGGAATATAGAAAAATGTTCTCCAACAAGCAACATCATGTGCATTTCATCTATGTGGGCCCACCTTTAATCAGCTTAGGCTTGTACACTCATTTGCCATGATCTGGCAGGGGCCCCATCTTACTATTATCAAAACTTGACCACTAATTAGATTGAACCACAAAAAAATCTATAGTTAAAAAGACCACTAAACTTTAAGGCTATTAAATTAAAGTTTGGGATGATCTAATGGGAAAAGGGCTGATTTTTTGCCCGATCCTTATTCGTAAGGAGACCTTCTCGTCTAGAGTCCAGATTCTCTGATTAAAACCCCTACATAACTAGGGGCAGCCCGCTATGCACGCAAGCAATGTAGTTACCCTACCCACCAGCAAGGACGAATCTACGTAGGGTTGAGGAGGGCCATTTAAGTTTTTGAAAATTTCAAAAGGCATGGGGTCATTTAAATCTTTTCCATTGGTAATTTTGTCTTTCTTCTACTTTTGCTGCACTTAAATCTCTACCACAACCAAATAGTAAAACTATAAGAGAACCTATGGCAAAGCTGTCTTTTTATTTCTTCAAAAGCAAGGCGTCTTTAGACTTAAGGTTTCCTTAAATGGCAACTTTATTTCCTTTTTCTTCTCTTCTTTAAACTCATTTGCATTGGCTCTCAAATACAACACAATTCTTTAACCTATTTTCCTTTTGTTTCTTTTTTTGTCTTTCTCTTTTTATCTCGAGTTCAATTGATGCCTATTTGATAAGTAAATTTAGATGCATGTATTAATTTTTTTCTCCATGTCTTGTGTATTTTTGTCAAATATAATTACTTTTTAATGTTATTCATTATTTTATTTTATTTTGTGAGATTTTTTCAATGTTGTGTTGTTTAAATCCACCAAGATTATTGATTTGGAGTTAATTGGATTGAAAAACTAGGACTACATATATAATAGATTATACTACATTGGCAAGAATGATGCCCCACTAAATCCAATGAGGGCAATCTTTATGATACCCTCAATTTTCTTACTATATATACTTATTAGTTTCATCACTTACCACTAATGGCGTGTTGTCTTATTATTGATCAGAATTGTTGATAATGAAAGAGTGCAGTGAATGGGTTAAAAAAAACGATTGCATATAAAAAATCACTATTACATGTTAATCTATAGGTCTCCAGAGATCCATTATAAGCCCCTGTAATTATAATTGAATCCATTCAAAATGAATAATATCCCCTCTAATGATATATCCTAAAACTTCATATCAATAGAAGTGGGGCCCACCATCTAATTAAGACCATGATTGATTGTATCTGTATGTTATTGCACAAAATATTGCAGTTTTATAAAAAAAAAAAAGTTAAAATAAAAAGCAAAAAATGTAAAAGAAATTAAAGAAGATTACTATTTCTCATTCCTAATTGACAAACATTGGTGTAATTGAATGCCTAATTGATATATTAGTGTTCACATTAATACACCTCATAACTTTTTATAAATATTTAGTCTATTGAAAGTTTTAATTTTTTTGTCCCCTCTAAGAGAAATTGTTGGCGCCATCACAGTCCACTGGTGACATAGGGAGACATGACCATGGGGGTTTTTCTCACTTGATCTCAATTCTCTGGTCTACCCCGTCCCCACCAATAAACAAGCCATCTAAGTAGGCCTCAAGGAGTGAACTGAAGTCTGCTCACACGAGAAGATTCCTCCTTATACATAACATCACACATCCAGTAACTTTGGTCTTTGGATACAGCTTTCCACTTGAGAAACCTTCTGACAGAGAAGACTCATTTTTTGGGAATGATTTACCTTAAAGCATGTAACATGTTTTAGATGATCAAAACCGTATTTTGGAATACAATGTATCCTCGTATTAGTTTCCAAAGCTTTTAACCGAAAGGGTATCTCAATCAAAGAAAGTTATTTCCCTTTGCTCAAAAGTCATAGGACCTTTTTCTTGCTTTACTAGGTCATGAGAAATGACAGAAGACAAAAGGAATGAGTATTATAGGTTCTAGCTCAACTTTAACCAACTTTTACCCGGTTGAAAGTCTAAGAGGAGATGGAGAAATGGATTATTATCAAGAGCCTTTTACCCCTCTTGATAAGACTTTCATAACAAGGAAATCTGATCTTGGTAGGTGGAGAACAAATGAATAATGATTGCAACAAAATCACCAAATATAAAAGCAAAGTTGATCAAATAATTATACTTTTTTCTTGGGTCAAACATACATAGGTACTTTACCTACTCACATATTCACTTCCATGATAGCCCATGGAGAAAACACTCCCCAGCCCTAATCATAAGCCATGATAATTCATTTTTTCTTTCGGCTACCACTAATCCATGTACCAATACAAGTCGCCCCAGAAGCCTCATGCACGTGGTGTCAGTTTCAAACCTTAAACTGCCATGGACCACTTGGGCCATTTGTTATGAGTGTGTTTTGGATGGTCGCAGAACAGAGGACCCCAGGTTTCAGGTGTCTCTCTCTAAGCATGCTCTAGAATGTGTCATGTTCAGAAAAATGCTGGGTTACGGATGTTGATGGTCATAAAGGGATGGGTACTCGCACATGTGGATCGTTAGGGTGATGGTACAAAGCATGACGAAGGACGATGTGGCCGGGGTATTATCAGGCAAACACCACCTTGGATGCTCCCCCCCATGCTTTATTCACTACTGGTGCCACTTTTTCACAGGCCTAGTAATATGTAGTAGAGGAGGGTCACAGGCAAAGAGACTAGCATTCCAAAGATGACCCTGCATAGGCACAAGGAGAAGAAAGTTGAGTGAATGCATGGCTCAATGGAGAAAAATATAAGTGAGAAGAAGGGTATAGAAATATGATTTATAGTTACTCTTAATATTATATTAACATGGTAGATACTGCTTAGTGCAACTGGTACCAGACATGGAAAATAAAATCCATTAAGTTAGACAGTTTCACTGTTAAGGTGTAAGTAGTTGGTTAGGTGTCAAAGCACTAATAACCACAAGGCATCTTACTATGGTTGTTAGGTAGCAAAGCATCAACAGTTCAACGGTAAAGCACCTATGCATCACAGTATCAATTAGAGATCAATTCCTACTTCGAAACTATTACTCTTGGACTTGTTATCTTTTCTAGCATTAAAGAAAATTTTTGTTGGTAGATAAATTTAGTTCACTGAAATTAGAACTTGATCATTTGATATTGGGGCAGCAGAGTAATAACATTCTAATCAGAGTATAAGGATTGAGGACAACTTTGAACCTTAAATCTCTCTCTCTCTCTCTCTCTCTCTCTCTCTCTCTCTCTCTTCATTTAAGCTGAATCATAGGAGAAAGTGGATGAAATTTTATAAAACAATAGCAGTGAGCTACAAGCCAAACTTACCCAGTACTAAGTATGTCAGGGTGCAATCCATATTCTCTAGCAAAGACGAAAGGTACTATACCCTGCGGAAGCGCTGCCTGAAAATACAGTGAAAATAATAGTCAAAACCCTGTTCAAGACATTAGTCACACCAACTTATTGACTAGTAATTAATGTCTGTAACAAAAATTTTCATAGGATCATTATATATGGAGTAATGGGTATATACCAACCTATATATTTATACATGCATTAGTACCTGGACAATAGCAGCGTGTAGTCGCACTCCTCTCAATCCAACAGCAATCGAGGCCGCTGACATTATCATTGGCCCGCTTAAGAAGCGAATTGCCATCCCTATTGACGCCATTTTTGTGCCACAAGCAATGATCTTAGGTTGTAGGGCCATGAATAAACCTGCATTTGATCCAGCTTCAATTTACTAAAAAAATAATTTAAGATCAATCCATCAATAAGTTGGCTTCATATAATCAGGGTGTTATAAACTATTAAGTGTATATACATTACCTAAACTGAACATAGCCATTCCAAGTCCAGCATCCGAAATTATTTTTATTGAATACTTAACCAAACTAGGCATGCCAATCCCCCACCTACACAGAAAATTAATCTTATTGCCACTTATGCACGATTACAGACGAACTTCTACTGGGCCCTATTATCTATGGCATTACCTTGATGAGATCAAAGACCAAAGAAGGCCTAAAACGCTGGAGTAGGTGTTTGGATTACGGGAAAGCTTCCTTCCAACCATGGTGAGAATGAGCCTCAGCATGACCAATGCATGTGGCATCTTCTGATTGGCTGTTGGAATCTTTGTATCCTGTCCCTCGGTTGGTGTGAATTTCGAGCTACACCGAAAACTCATCTCTTTCTCTGCAGTAGAAAAATTGAACATATTCCATCAGTAATTGCAGTCAAACAGAGCAGGATTCAAGGGTTGGGCGATGGGCATGTTTCATATTTTGGGTACAGGTGAGGTCATGATCATGACCGTCTGATCAGTGGTGGACAGCGATAAGATGTGGACGTGCCTCCACTCTCTTCTTTCAAGGTGGTGTCGGGATCATACCATGCCAGGTTCGGGGATAAGATACACAGCGTCCCCAATTTTAAAAAGGAGATACTTTGAATCCTGCCCCATCAAAAGGTCATAAGATTCAAAATTGTCAAACACAGTGTAATGTCACTCATTCCCTGCTCATTACTGAGAGCATCTCAAGAAATTCTTTCTTTCTTTTTAAAACTCTGCAGCCTAGGGACTGGGCCAAAAACACTAGGTGGCTGAGAAGAGTGGCAGAGCCTGTAATTGAACCACTTGGTGCGTGAGAAGAGTGCCATGTGCGTGAGAAGAGTGCACGCTTGGTGAACCAACTTAGCACGATCGACCCACTGCTAGTCAGATGGGGCATATGGAGAATAACCTTTTAACCAACCGTGGGAAATCAACTACACACCAGATAATTGATGGCTATAGAAAACACTAGGGAATGGTCTATAGGTGTTATAGTGTCTGGCAGAGAAAGTAAAAAATCTTAAATTTTTTATGTAACTGGGCAGTGTGGAGTGGGGTTTTTTTTTTTTTTTTTTTGGGTGTGTAAGATTATGGCAAACATTATAATGTCCATTGCAACATGTTCCCAAAAAGTGGCCCTTTAGATTTGTCTGTGTGCTCAAGGGGACCACTAACTGTGATCATTCACAGTTAAGTACCCCCATAAACTGCCACTGCTCTCAATTTGCATTGACTAAATAGTTTCACACCATTGGATTTGGTTCACCTTTAAGCTTAAAACGTAGAGCTATATTTTTCTATGACAGTGATATTTAGTAGAACATCCTGACAACTTCTGATGTAAGTGGACTTAAAGCTAAAGCTTGAGCATAACCAGACAGATTGTAGTTTATCTCTTACTTAAACAGCAAAAAAAAAAAAAAAAAAAAAAAGATCTAGGGTTGTGTTTCAAGTAAAGTTTTAGGTTGACAATAACATGTGATGCAGTGAATTGCACTTAGCCATATAGATAAACTCAGCATCATAAATGATTTTGGCCATTCAATGAAGGTTAATGATTTCAATCTGCTCAACAACTTCATATTTACCATGTATGCTTTTATTCTCCTTAATAAAACACTATTAACTTTGATTTTATCGTTCTTTTATGACTGGCTACCCTCACGCTCTTCAAGAAAAGACATCTTCTTAACAAGGACACTTATGTTTCATGCCCATGATACAAATGTGATGGGCTGCCACTTGGTTGGGAACCACCTCTCAGCTGAATAAGTCAAGGGACCCGTTTCTGCTTCTCTCCCTCCTCACATGTATGTGTGCATGTGGGTTCTGTATGGGTCCCAGCCTCATATGATGGGGTTAAAAAAAACTATGGTCATAACTCAGAGAAACCGCAGAGAACCTCATCAGAATCAGATGATTCTAAGGTAAAATGTTTGAAGGTTGTTGGGCTGAAGAGGATTACCCCTTATTATTAAAATAATAATAATAACTCATAGAACCTATTTTGGTTGAACATGGTCTACTGATACTACAGAGAGGACAATTTTCTAGACCATCATAATGAGGTGCACATGATGAACAGTCATCATTCCTGTGTGTGTGAGACAGAGTGGCAAGTGAGCTGATATTTCCATATCTAGAACAGAACTCAGAAAAGGAATCAAAGTCTATACAGAAAATTATTAATAAGCTGCATCATTTGTATCTAAAGTAGAAAGATTAGATGCACCTAATGCCCTAACAACATTACTCAAACTAAACTTCAGTATGATAACTCCCAACTAAGAAGAATGACCGCATGTCAGTTCATGCAACAGACCCAAACAGTTAAACTCAAATGCATCAAATCAACCACCAGACAAACAAACAATGCAGTTCCTGCACAGATATAAATTGATGCCAATTCTTTCTCATGTATGGTCCACTGCACGCCCTGTTGTGGGCCATTACCAAAACCAACAAATTGGCTAAAACACAAACCACAGAGAGAGAGAGAGAGAGAGAGAGGGACCCTCTGCTCTGCCATTTCCTACTTACCTCCAACATCCTTGCCACCCTGCCCCAGCCCTTCTCCGCCACCCTCAAATTTGGGTGACTCCCATACTATCTTCGCGCCAGAGAGCGCCGGAGAACTCTGCCGGAACACCCTCCCGGCCGCCGGCGACCTCGTCCATATCGGCGTGCTCGTCGTTGTCGTCTCCAACTCATTGAAATTCGACGCCCGCGGCGTCGGCTGCAGCGAGTAGGCGTCCGAGGAGGCGTACCCGGAGAGCCGGGGGCTCGCCGACCGGTACCCCAGAGCCAGGTCGGCGAAGTCATGCGGCGGCGCCGGGGTATTGACCGAGTAGACCTCGGCGCCGGAGAGATTGGATGCACGTGGGGTGATCGCGATCGTCGATGAGAGGGCCGAGTCTGGGGCCGACGATGTTGACCGTCGGATTCTCACCCGGATCCGGCCGTTTCCGTCGACATCCGATTCGGTGCAAAGTGGGTCCCGGCCGTCGAGTGAGATTACGTCCCTGTCGATTTCAAATGTAGATATGGTGGCAGCAGCGGTGCCGGGAAACTGGTCTCTGATCAATATGGTGGCAGCTCTGTATTCGAATAGGAAGAGGAGCAGAGTATACCTGCACAGGAGTTCAACATCTCAATCAAAACTAAAAATCAAGTCAGAAAGAGAAGAAACATATGCAAAATAGTCGTGGGTTTTCTTCCTTTTTACATTCTAATCATTGAACACATGTAAACATAGTACATGAAATGAGCTAAAATCTAATTCTAGGATTACCCCAGTAGAAAATCTTTTGGATGAGAGAGAAAGAACAAAAAACAAGTGAAATTTTCAAAAGAAGGCTCAAGTAGAAGCATGGGATCAAGTTCTGTTCTTTAATGTACTATGCTTACCAAATGATGCACTGAAGAACGACCAGTTGGACCATGAGACTCTGAGTGAAATCTCCATACATGGCTCGAAGCAAAGGAATGCCCATGACGAGAGTGTTAGGCAAAGTGGCGACGGAGAAAAGGGTGATGAGCCAATCCAATCCTCCATTAGAGACAGCTGCCCATAAAGAGAGGATTAGAAGCACTAGGACCTTAGAGAGGGTGTCTGCTAGTATGAACTTGGTGTCCATCTGGTATGGGTTGTTCTGAGAGATGAACTGAAAAGAAAGAACTGGGACTGCAAAGACAGCTACAAAGCGATTGATACCTGAGCATTGCTCAGGTGTGAAGATCTTCCACCATTTCACTGATGCGTAGGCGATTAACATGGCGAAGTAGAGAGGGACCATGGCACACATGACCTTGTAGAAATCTTCTGCACTAATCATATTTTTTTCTTGCTTTTTTCTTGATAAATCTTGGTTAGAATGATGGTTTTGAGAGCGGAGAAGAAAGGAAATTGAAGGAGAGGAGTGATAAGGGGCTGCTAGAGGCAGCAACACAGTGGGGTAAGGCTTATAAAAGAGTGCAGGGTCAGGGGATTTATATAAAGACCCTTGAGATTCAGGTGAATTACTTGAGAATTCCTCCTAGCTATGATTTGGATTTTGGAGATATGACTGTATGCCTATAGCTTTTTCTTTATCTTCCTAAATTCTGCTCACGTGCTACATTTAGTTGTCTCCTTTATTGAAATCTGATGGAGAACACATTGACCTCTTTGAATGTCATTGGACCTCGAGACCCTTTTGTTCTCTGGTAGAAGAGAAACTAGGTTCGGCAAGCCAAACAACACTATATGGGATCCCACAAAAAGTTCAGCCAGTGGAGGTGGCTAAATAATCGATCAACACCATCATCATAAACAAAATCAAACTTGGCCAAGAAATGGGCAGCCCAATAATAGTTTCTAGAACAAGTAAACAAATAAATTCAACTATATCAAAGCCCTAGAGATCTCTTCATTATCCAAAATGAGAGTTCTTAGGACCATTGCTCATCAGTAAGCTCCAATCACTTGGTTTCATGATGGAGCTCCGGCTGGGTCTATTTTAATAGTACCCAAATTTCACTTGAATTAGAATCATATTTACCCTACAAATGATCAATATGTGAAAAACTAGATCAAGAATTGAACAAAGGCCCTAATTCTACATATAAATCAATCCAACCATGTATTTCGCCCTGAACAAATCCAATTTGCTAAAGGCATATTCATTTGGATGGCTTATGGGATCCGATGATCAAACTAGCTAAGACTGTCCATATGAAAATTTCATCATGACAAGTGACAACATATTATCATTTCTTAAGGTGATGATAATATTGATCAAATAAAGGATATGGAGGTCTTCCTCCATTGTTTCTTAGCTGATTAGAGATATGAGTGTGTGAGTGAGATAGTGCATGAGTTCTTGTCAATAACGTTAGCAAAAGTAATAACTGTTATGAAGCGAAATGACTTAGGGGAGTGCATTATCAAAGGAAATTTTCATTTTTTAACTAGATGGTGTTAAACAGACCCAAGGCCCAAGGCCCAAAGCCCATCAATGTTATATCTTATGTGGAATTGATTTGGTCAATATTGAGATAATTTTAGCTTTCCTTTCTTAGAATAAAAATTATTGTAATTAGTTGCTTTCTTAACTTAGATTAGTGATTGATACAATTAGATGGTTTTCCTTTCTTAGAGCCTAAATTATAGGCATGTAAATATCTATATAATGATGTACAATTTCCATAAAAAGATATACAAATTAATACATTCTCAAGAGGATTCTAAATCTCTTCTCTATGATCGTGAATTTGTCATGGTATCAGAGCAAGGATCATGAACATCTAGTTTCTTTTCTTCCAAAGCAATCAAGGTAGAGAGTGAAATAATTCTCTCTCGTGCAGTAAACAGATCTTGGCATTTGTTTAAAGCAATTTCAGCGGCATCCAAATTCTGCGACAGTCTCATCATCTTGGTGGCCCTCCCCTGATCATCAGATCAATCTTCACAAACTACACAGACTTGGTCGCCTGATATTTCTAAGATTATTGGGAATTTTTCAAGATTTGTAAGAGTCTCCAGGTAGTCTCTCTGCTCATTCTCGTGTTCTTTAGGAAAATTCATCCAATTTCAATCAAGACCATCCAGTTTCTTGGATATTCAGCGGAATAGGTTCAAACATGTTCCCGTAGGTACGAAATTACTGTGTCTTCTTGGATCAATCTCTTATTAGCACTCAGATCCTTCTGTGGGGCCCATGTTGAGATTTTGCAGTAAATAGTATGTGTCGTCTAAGGCATTTTTTCACTATTATTGGCCTGATTTGTTTTTTTTTTTCTCTCTGCTTGGTTGGATCTTGCCATCTGCACACCCAAACAGTTCTTCATACCACTGTTGCTTGATTTGATTACTGTTTTGTTACTTATTCCATCAAAATTTTCAATCTAACATTGAGATGGATAAATCTGAGGTTATTTTGATCAAATTCACTAGACAAAATTACCCTGCGTGGTCTTTTCAATTCCAAACCTACCTCGAAGCTAAGGAATTGTGGGGTTTTGTTTCTGGTGCTGACCCTAAACCCACTGAGGATGAAAAAAAGATCTCCTATTGGCATACAAAAGATGCCAAAATCAAATCCTGGATTCTGGGATCTGTTGAGCCTCATCTGATAATGAATCTCAAGCCTTACCCCACTTCTACAGCTATGTGGGGGTATTTGAAGAAAGTATACCATCAAGATAACTTTGAGCCACAGTTCCATCTTGAATGTGCTATTGCTGAATATACCCAAGGGACTTTGTCAGTCCAAGATTACTATTCAGGTTTCCGTACACTGTGGTCGGAATACGATAGTATTAAATATGCGGATGTGGCTGACAATGTGTTGGCAGTAATTCAAGACATTCAGGCATCTAGTCAACGAGATCAATTTTTGATGAAACTGCGGAATGAATTTGAAAGTGTTCGATTTGCTCTGATGAATCGGTCGCCCCTACCTTTTTTGGATGTATGCCTGCATGAGCTCTTACGCGAAGAACAGCGCCTTACGACCTTTATTGCTCAACAAAAGACTTAAACCTATTCAGTCGCGTTCTCAGCAAATAAAACTTCTCAGCCTCCACCTCGAGACTTGAGCAAAACCCAATGCTACAGTTGTCAGAAATTTGGGCACCTTGCATCTCAATGCAAACAAAAAGTCTGCAGTTACTGTAAAAAGTCGGGACATATCATCTCTGAATGTCGTGCCATCCTCCACGTCAGTCACCACAGTATCCTACTCCACAGTCTCAGACTCTGCATGCTTCTGTGGCTTCCTCGGTTATGCCTGTTCCTACATCTACAACTCCACAGCCTGGGTCCTCTTCATCTCTCACTCCTGAATTGGTTCAACAAATGATTATCAATGCCCTCTTTGCTTTTGGTCTATCCGGTAAGTCTCCTTCATCTTCCACTTGGTTTCTTGATTTCGGGGCGTCTAATCATATGACGTACTCCCACACTCTTTTCTCCAATATGACAAGTTACACTGGCCATCTTCAAATACAAACTGTTGATGGCGGACATGTTCCCATTACTGCCATTGGTGATATCCCTGGTCCCATCCCATTAAGAAATGTTTATCTTTGTCCTAATTTAACTTCCAACCTTTTGTCAGTCGGACAACTTGTTGAAAATAATTGTAACATCTCTTTTTCTTCTTTTGGTTGTGTTGTGCAGGACCAAATGTCCGGGAAGGAGATTGCGAGGGGGCCTAAGTGTGGATGCTTGTTTCTGCTGGATATTTCTCAAATTTCTAAGAATCAATTTGACAATAATGTGTTTTGTTTTCTCTTAGAGATAATTGCCGGTTATGGCATAATAGACTCGGACATCCTAATTCCAAGGCTTTGTCCCTTATGTTAAATTCCGGTTTATTAAATAAATCTCTTCATTTATCTTCTTGTGTGCCCTTTGATTGTACTACTTGTAAAATGGGAAAGAGTAAAACACTTCCGTTTCCTCAATCCACTTCTGACACTTCTCAGTGTTTTGATTTAGTTCATAGTGATGTATGGGGAATTGCTCCAGCTCTTTTCCATGTTCACTATAAATATTTTGTGACCTTTATTGATGATTTCAGTCGGTTCACATGGGTCTACTTTCTGCATTCCAAATTTGATGTTTTTCATGTTTTTAAAATTTTTTTGGCTTATGTTGAAAATCAATTTTCCACATGCATTAAAATCCTGATATCTGATTTAGAAGGGGAATATATGTCCTCTGATTTTCAACAGTTTTTGCAAAACAAAGGCATTATTTCTCAACGATCTCATTCTTATACTCCCCAGCAGAATGGAGTCGTTGAACGGAAAAATCGACATCTTCTTGATGTCACTCGTTCACTTCTTATGGAATTCTTGGTTTCTGCTTGTTTTTGCGTTGAGGCACTGGCTACAACAGCTCATCTTATCAATCATATGCGGTCAACCTCTATTGAGAATCAAAGCCCCTATTACCGTTTGTATAAGACTGCTCCATCCTATGATGATCTTCATGTTTTTGGCTCCATTTGTTTTGTGCACTTACCTCCTTCTGAGTGGACAAAGCTCACGGCACAATCAGCTCAGTGTGTGTTTTTAGGTTATGCACCCTTCTAGAAAGGGTTCTTTTGCTATGATCCTCATATTCGTCGTTTCTATACCTCTAGGAATGTCTTCTTCTTTGAACATTAGTACTTTTTTCAAAAACACATTAATCCTCGTGACTCCTCTTTTGTGTCATTACCTGGTTTTTCTGATGACTCATCAGTTGTTCCTTTTAATCCTCCCTTTTTTGTATCACAGACGGAACAGCACAGTGCCTACTAGTGGTCCCCCTCCTGCTCTTCCTCCGGCCTCCGGTTCCGGCCATACTTCACTGCGTCACTCCACTCGGATTTCGGTACCGCCAGACCGTTATGGGTTCTCACATACTTCCTTAATGACCATTTTGTCTTCTTCTTCCATTCCACAATCATATTCTCAGGCTGTGCAGGATCCATGTTGGAACAAGACTATGCAAGATGAATTGGATGCATTAGCGCATAATCATATGTGGGATATTGTACCATCTCCTATGGGTGTCAAACCTATTGGCTGTAAGTGGGTTTTTTCTTTTAAGTTAAAATATGATGGCTCTTTAGATCGATATAAGGCATGTCTTGTTGCTCTTAGAAATCGGCAGGAATATGGCATTGATTATGATGAAACTTTTGCTTCGGTTGCCAAAATGACCACCGTCCGCACTATTCTTGCTGTTGTTGCATCTCAATCTTGACCTCTCTATCAAATGGATGTCAAAAATGCATTTCTCCATGGTGATCTCAAAGAAGATGTTTATATGCGTTTGCCTCAGGGATGCTCATCCGGCATCGGTATGGTTGCTAAACTTCGTCGCTCCCTCTATGGTCTGAAACAAGCTCCTCGCGCATGGTTTGAGAAATTTCAAGCTGCTCCTCTCCGCTTGGATTTTCATCTAAGCACGTATGATCCTTCTATGTTTTTACATCATGCTCCATCCGGGATCAATATACTCCTTGTCTATGTTGATGATATCGTCATTACCGGTCCTAATGCCGGAATGATTCAGAAGCTCCAAGCGTCTCTTCATGATTCATTTCAAATGAAGGATCTTGGCCCTCTCCACTATTTCCTCGGTCTTGAAGTTCATCAATCGTCTATAGGTATAGTTCTCAATCAGCACAAATACACTATTGATCTCATCGCCTTGACTGGTCTTACTGCTTCTGCTCCTGTTGATACGCCAGTCGAACTGAATGTCAAACTCAGTCGCGAAGAAGGTGATCTTCTTTCCGATCCTATTGCCTATCACCAGTTGGTTGGCAGCTTGATCTACCTCACGATCACTCGCCCCAATATCTCTTATGCGGTCAACCTAATGAGTCAGTTCATGACTGCTCCTCGTCACCTTCATCTGGCTGCTGTTCGCCGCATCATTCAGTACCTTATTCGCACACCGACAATCCTCTGACTCTCAAAGCTTATTCAGATGCTGATTGGGCTGGTTGTCCGGATACTTGCAAATCGACGACTAGATGGTGTATGTTTTTGGGTGACAATCTCATTTCTTGGAAATGCAAGAAACATGACAAAGTTTTCAAATCCTCTACCGAGGCAGAGTACCGTGCCATGTCTGCTACATGCTCCGAAATTCTTTGGCTCCGTGGTTTGCTTTCTGACATTGGTTTTCCAGCAGCATGAGGTACCCCCCTTTATGCGGATAATACCAGTGCTATTCGGATTAGAAAATTCGATTTTTCATGAACGTACTAAACACATCGAGGTTGATTGTCACTTCATCCGTGATGAGCTTAAACGTGATGTCATCAGCCTGCCACATGTCTCCACTGAACTTCAACTTACTGATATTCTCACCAAAGGCCTTCTACGACCACGCCATCAGTTCTTGGTTGACAAATTGATGCTTGTTGATTCTCCCACATCAATTTGAGGGGGGGTGGTTGTTAAACAGGCCCAAGGCCCATCAATGTTATATCTCATGTGAAATTGATTTGGTCAATATTAAGACAACTTTAGCTTTCCTTTCTTAGAATAAAAATTGTTATAATTAGTTGCTTTCTTAACTTATAGGAGTGATTGATACAATTAGATGGTTTTCCTTTCTTAGAGCATAGATTATAGGCATGTAAATACCTATATAATGATGTACAATCTCCATAAAAAGATATACAAATTAATACATTCTCAAGAGGATTTTAAATCCCTTCTCTGTGATTGTGAATTTGTCAGATGATTTAATGGAATACAACTGGTGATACTACCTGCCTGCCCAGGGATCAAGACACCCTTGGCACTGGGTATCTTGAGTTTCTCCACTTAAGGTGATTTCTATATTCACAGAATTTCTCTACTGAATAGGGTGCCAAGTTACGGACGGCTAGGGTGTTTGGTAGTTGTTCCTTTCATTGCATGCTTGATGATATAGTTCACTTCTCCTGAAGATAAGCCATTTAATGAAATGACACTCAATGAAAAGACATGCCCTAAGATTTGACTCTAATCAAAGCAACAATTACTTGATGTTTGATTAATGGTAAAAGATTTTATTCTCTCAAAATATAAAGTAGGGCTATTCACATCTTTTACGCAATGTTTAATTCAATGGCAACAATGGCTCCTAGTGGAGTGAAATTCATGATAACGACATGTTAACTTAGGGTGTAATTTGATTTAAAGGTTTAGACTTAAGAAATGTACAAGTCCCACATCATTCAATGAGAGCGAAGCAGCAAATTCTCTCACCATGAGGGCTCCAAGATTGCTGCTTTGAGGAAGCCATCAGTAATTTATTTTTCTTCTTTTGATCTTTTGGCAATGACTGGTCAGATAAAGTTTTAGTGAAAAATGAGAAAGCAAAGCTACTTTTACATTCCTTTTAACTACGCAGGAAAAGAGAATTACAACGGCAAAAGGTTAAAAAAGAAAGTGCCTTTAGCTTTGTCTGAGAACAAAAATAAAGTCACTGGCTTTGTCTTATCTTTCTCCCATAGCCTTTGTCGTGTACTTCATGAAATAAGGCTTTGGTCGAATCTGGATCTTCCTGTGGGCCAATAATTTATTTATAAGGGCCACCTCCAAAGTCCAAATAGCTTAAAATCGTGGTCCTTCTAGATTAACTCAAGAAACCATAGAATTACGAGAACTCCTTTCTCTTTGTACTAAACACATTGCCCTCCCTCCACTCAGCCAGGGTGATTTAAAACCTCTTGAACTCTTCCTTTCTTAGAATACATAAAACTTTTTGGTCAAATGAGCTCGACTAAAGCGTTGTTAAAAAAGTGAGGCCAGATGGATGTAGGGTGGCAATATAGAGGGGACATTGACATTCGTATGATTTGAATTACTTGAACAATGGTTGGATATTCAGTTCTGATCTTCCCTTCAATCAAATTGGTGGGAAAATGAGTTGAGTTGTGCTGTCCTTTGGCTAAGAGTCAGCCAGCTTGAGCATTACTGTATGGTCCATGGTTTGAGCTTGATCGTAATTATTAACAAGCAAGGCTTGCGTTCGAGCTTAAGATCAGCTTGTCTTCAAGTTCGGGCTTATTCTGCATACATTTATGTATATGATGAGTCGTTCTCCATTAATTCACTAGTCGAGCTCAAGCCCCACCCTACGTGGGTGGAGTCTAACTGAATTTACCTGTTGAGAACCCTCATGTGAATCACTAAAACTCGGCCCCATATCCATAAGTTGCTAGCCCCAGCAAACTGGTAATCTACATATGAGAGAGATCCGCCAATACGGTGCGGAAGAAGGATAATCCTCATTGAAATCTATACATGGCCAACCTCTATGTGACTCAATCAAATAAACTAATAAACTAGCTAAGTCATTTCTTCTAAACAAGTCAAATAAAATAATAAACCAATTCACTGGTAGCTCAATGGTGAAGCACCTTCCTTACACAGAAATAATCAACATCAATCTTTGGCTATAATGCTGATGATAGTGGACTTGGGTGAATGTGTGTGTGGGTTGAGTAACTATTTACTTAGCAAATAATAATAAATAAATAAATAAATAAAAGACATACCTCCCTGTTAGCAGGTGAGTTCATTTGCTCAAGAAAGGGTAGACACTTGCGCCACACTGACAAGAAGGTTGCAAAACTTACTAGCTCGATTGTATGTATAAGGAGAGAAGCGAAGGCTCCATAGTTGATTGGGTTTTATCGCTTTTCATTCAATTGCCTAGTGATTGATCTCTAGATCATCCTTGCTTTTACACTTAATACTCACTCCTATATGTGTAGGTGTTCTCTCCCTAGTGTCAGTTGGAGTCCAGTCTTACAGTTGGCAAGTCTCTAATAGGTTCAATATGGATTGGTAACCATCCATTTACGAGCTCATAATTACCGTCATCTGTAAGGATTTTTGTAATTAGATAATTAATGGTTTGGACAAAACTTTGATTCCATTAAGTTCTAATTTAAATTTTTTTTAAAATGGACTGTGACTCATGTCGTAGAAGAGCTGAACTGAAGAAAGTACAGAAAATAGAAAAAATTCAGAAAAGGTACCCACTCTAAGAATAGGTGCCCGCTCGAGCACAATTGAGTACCCACTCGAGCTCACGGCGAATAGAAACTCACTTTCCTATTTAGATTTATTTTCTATTTGTGTTAGGATTAGCAAATTGAGTTCTACAATGACTAGCCTTATAAGGCACGAATTGTGAGTTATTTAAAGGGTTAATTTGTCAACCCTAATATACAAATCTCATTATTCTAAATAGATATTACACTTTGGAAATTACCCTTTTTTCTCTAGAAGTTCCATTGGAAAAACTTTGTTGAAGCTTTAAGTTTTAGAGTTTTTTGCTTCTACTTCTACATAAAAGATTGCACATCTTATGGATTCAAGGTGATTGAATCAATTCAGAGAGCAGTGCACGATGAGGAACTACTGTGGCTAGGATTTGTGCAAGAAGAACTATATCCTTAGGTCGAGAGACTGACTGAAGGGGTTATAAGTATGTCTTGTAACTGTTCAAAATTAGTACTTGATTTTGCTAATCTGAAAGGGCTTATAGTTTTTCTTATCGAAACTTTTCACGTTAAAAGTCTACATATCTTCTTCTTGTATAGTTAATTGGTTTTATTTGCAAGATTGTTTTATTTAGTCCACTACATATTATTTGATTTGCAATCTAAAAATTTAGAATCATCAAGGCTTTCATCATCAAATAGTAATTACATATGTACCTGAATGGAATGCCAAACCACAAGGGACATGTGGGTTGGTTTATTCAGGTTTGTGCTGGGCTCTCTCCTGAATTATGAACCCCCGCCGTGTGGAATTCAAGTCAACTCTGGCTTCAGGCTTTTGATACCCAATTTCAACCCAAGTACCCGACTTCTCCATAAACTTAATTAAGCATAGATAATGTATAATCTTTATCTCTACTGTCTGCAAATCATATTTATTTTCTAAATTTTACAGCTTCAAAAAAGAAAACCAGGCCACAAAAATTCAGCTCGGGTGCTGAACCCTAACATAAAGACCCACCTCAATCCGAATTACACTTGGGTAGGGATCCGGAATTGTTCTGTTTCAACAGGGTAGTATTCGAGTTTGCACTTATCTACCTACAAACAATTCAGGGGTGGCTTGGGTTGAACCAATACCCGATCTGACCAGCCCAAATTAAAGTTCTACTTCACAGTGATTGATAATTTGATATGCATGCAAATCGGCATTAAAATGGGGCCACTGGGTCACAGTTGGACTGATTATGCTGATAAAATTGTCATAATTAGGAAATAATGATGTTCAATCCATTCTCTTCTCAGTCACCATCCACCGTCCACTAATCTGGTAGGCCATCTCATTGGATGAAATCTGAGCAGAAACAATCAAGTTATCATTACCGCTATATATTGGAGGGGAAACTTTTCTTAGAAGTAATGCCTAAATTCTCCTTTTTGGAATTTGTCAATTCATGTTCTAAAGAGGGGCCTAATGTGTGTGGATGGCTATGATTATTTCAATTAAATTGGTGGAAAACAGAAATGAAGTCCTTGAATTATCATCATCATCAAAGCCTTATCTCAACTATGTTGGGTCAGCTATATAACTTCTGTTTCTCTAAGTCTTTGGACTATCTTATGTCAGATATTTCTAGTGAACTCCTCAATCAAGTACACTCCACATTTTGTAGGATTTAAAGTCCAACCCTTTTTCATGTAATTGAAAATCCTCATTTTTTTTGGATTTTAAGCATTGACACTGGTTTTTCTCATATACAAGCATTAATTCACACTGATATCAATAAGAAATTATCAGCTATATGAATTTTCTGTGAGCATACTTGTTCTAAGGGTAGAGAAAAAACCGCAAATTTGTGAACACCTACAAAGTCCTCACATATTATCAAGGAATATCTTTGTCGAGATTACATTCCTCTATATTTTATTGAAAGAGAAGGAAATCACATGATTATGTTTTCAAAATAGCAATGGTGCCTAGTGCCCGCTATCCTCTCTCCTTTGTCCAAATGAAGAAGTAAAATGCAGCCTTCTCGACAGGCAACAGACAGGAATTTCAATGTCAGGAAATGCTATTTCCACTTTTCCACGCTACAGCCTCCATGCACAAACTGCACATGTCTCAGGAGTTACATGATACGTCAATTCCACCGAGTCACTCATTTCCACTTTCCCACAAACATTTCCCATTGAAAACGAGTTACACTTTCCATGGAAAGAGAAGAGGAGGGTAATGTGGGGAATTCAGTTTGAAGGCACGCGACCGGGTCAAACTCAGGTCGCAGAGGGCAGAGGGGCGACAGTGGGGGAGAGCAGAAAGTGTGTCGGGTCATTTCCTGCAATTTGTTTGTCCCTTCCTCAGGAATCTGAAAGCGAAGTGACAGGTGGCCCCTGTGTTGTGGGGCCACTATCACGCATGCCGTATCCAACGGCTATCGGTCGGTCCCTGTCGACCCTGGAATATTTAGCTTCCCAGCCTCTCAACTTTCTCAGGTCCTCGTCTTGTTCATTCTTTTGTTCTATTGTTCAAATTGAGTTCTTCTTACTTTTTTCACACTGGTATTATTCATGCTTTTCTTTGTTCTCAATTTTGATTTTTAGTCATTGGTGATCGCACAACAAAGTCTGTACACCCCATGGACCTATGGGACATCCAAATCCAGTTCATTAGGCAAGCAATGAAGCCTTGTTTAGAAATTTAACAAGCCTAGTAGTAACTCAGGTGGGAATAGTCAAATTAGCCATTCTAGGCTTGTTGATTTATGTAAGAGACTTAGACTCCCATTGTGACTACATCAACTGTTCAAAAATGCAGAAAAATCACAGTAGCATAAAAAAGAACTTAAAAATTCGAATTTACAGAAAGTGAAGTCAGAATAAAATATTTTAACGATAAAGGCTAGTATTTAACATTATATCTTTAAGACAAAATTCATCTCCGCTGCGGTGATCACGGTTTATGGATGTTTGTCTTCCAGGATACAATAATCAACACACAGCAAAAGCAACACTACAATCTACAACGTCAGCGAACAAAACAATATTCTTCAACTTTTTCTCAATACAGATGACAGGATGCATGAAGGAAAAATTATGCAGTACTTAATGCAATTTGAGATGGGCTATAAATAGGTGAACTAGTGACTGTTCATGAATAGTAACCAATCACAAAAAACAGACACATCTATTCATCGAGGGGATGTGAAAAGAAAAGACGCATCCATCCAGAAGGGATGTGAAGAGAAAAGATACATCCATTCCAAAAGGGATACTATTTCTTTTGACAAAAAGACATTTTTTTTTTTTTTTGGAGAGCTCACGGGTTGGGCCTATGCCATGATTCGACCTATATTGGGTTATGGACTTTTGACCCAACCCAATCCAACTCGACCCGACCTGCCTCATAGGAATTAATTTCTCATTCATATCTTAATGGTTTTTAATGAACAACTCTTTGGGTTTAATTTCATCTTGGAAGAAAACACGTCAGCACGTGGACCCGCCTCAAAAGATGTGGGACCCACACTTATTATGGTCCACTGTTGCCCAAAAATCGAAGTAAAAAACCCATTTTCCAACACTTTATGCTCATATGAGACCACAGCAATGAGAGATATAGATCATGACAAGGTTGTTATGGTGGCAGCAGATGCTTGGATCAACAATTGCATAGGTGTTTTATTGCATTTTACTTTTATTTGAGTTGTACATGTTTGGCTCATTTTTTATTAATCATATCGATTCATTTCACACCTCTCTCCAAACATAAAGAACCACATCAAATTTCAATTATATCTTAATCTTCTTCTTTTTAAATCCTAACCAAGGTAGTTGGACAATTAGATCCAATCATGAGAAAGAAGTTTGCTCCCGTAGTGAGAGAAATTAAATTAGGCATTGAACTCTAAGCAGTTAGGTGGGAAAACAGGATATCCAACCGAGCTCTAAAATTACACTATTTGACTCAATTCTACTAAAAAAAATAGATACGCTTAGAAAATGGTTAAATTTTGATGCCCCTAAATTCACAAGTTAGAATTAAAATAGAGCGATACATGAGAAACTCTGAACCGTAAGAGGCATGTACCTAGGTGGCCCTCGCTAATAATTTAAGGTGTGCTTTTGAAAAAGAAAAGAAAAAAAATCAAAAAATCTTGTAGTATTTTATCATCCAAAATATTATATGCTCAAGTTTAGATGGAGAAAAATAAATAGATAAATTTCCTTGGATTCACTTTGCTTGTCTGCTGACCATGTGTATACTCCCGCTTCTATTAGTCTTTCCATTAAGCTAATGTTGGAGGGAAGATAAATGTTAAGGAGAGACCAACCATTTTTCCTTTCTTAGGGCATGTTTGGCACTTTTGTTTCAAAATTACTTTCTAAAGCATCAGCTAGCACTTTTCCGAAGAAAGAAGAAAATCTCTACAAGATGGTTTACTAGAGTATGTCATATTCTAAATGTGGATGATGAATAATCTTCTTCAAAAAAAAAGTTTGTACAATCTATTATGGTTGATAAAAGCAAAAGGGCTCTTGCGGCCTAATTGTCCCTCCCTGTGATAATACTTTATGAAAAAAGTCATTTGTTATAATATAATTTCAAGAATAATGCTTAAAATGGTTGTATAAGATATTGGTGATTGGGGTCAAATATCATAGCTTTCATAAAAATTATTGTGATATAATAACACGATAACGATATTTAGGATATCGAACAATCTTCTTGGGCTAAGCATATTCTATGAGGCCACACAATGATAGCAATTTTTTAAATATTGAAGGTCACGTTTGGTATAGGTGAAGAATACACAGACTTAAGGACTTCTCAAAGCTCTTAGAAGAGGAGTTTCCTCATGAAGGATTTATATAGTGAATGATTCCTTAGATCATATTTGATAATAAGTGATGAATCTGTAATTTTGAGGATTTTATATCTTTCATCCTTCAACTGAAAATTTCCACCTATTATGAGGGGAGTCAAACTTAAAAGCACTAAAAGTTGAAAATATTGGATTTACAATTGTCAAATATAATTATTTCATAACTCTGTGTAAGAAAAAAGTCTTCCCAAGCAATTTTTTGTCAAATGTGACCTAAATGACTAGGGGGTATGAAAATTTCATTAGGCGAACTTGTCTGTGTCATGGCCATGTATGCCACAACGAACTGAATTCGGACTGTTGGCAGATGCTTATTGATTATCTTATGCATGTGTGCTCCAATAGATGTGTAGACCAAATCGCTATTTTTTTAAGTCAAATGGAAAGTGGTTTTCGCCTAGCAAACATTCCAGACACTTCATAACTGTGAAATATTATAAAGGATTGGACAAGACGCTCCACCAATTACCGAATCCTTTTATATGATTGTGGAGGGAACAAACTATGAAGATAAAGTGTGGTAGATTCTAGTTGGTCTTGTAACAAATCTCCTGATTTTGGCAATTTCTCATCCTAGGACACTATTCGAGATGTCCTAAATCTCTAGGGTCTTATCGAATGCAAAGGAACAAGAATAAAAATATAAGATATAGCATCTTTGAAGCTTTAGCGACATCTATTTATATTAGATTGTTCACTTTTACTTTCTTAGTGGAGTATGTATTAAGAAATGTGGATCGTAACACTGCAATCTTACATCATGCAGCATCAGGTTTTTTAATATTTAATATTTTACATGGAGGCCATTTCTAATCTTTTGGGTTAGAGTTCTACCATTTCCTAACTTCACCTCTTTTGTTGGTTATGCCGTCAGCTTAGTTTTGTTGTTGTTGTTGTTGTTGCTACTGCTGCCTGTACAGCTATTTTTACCTAACACCCCTGAACTTTAATGTTTAAGTATTTTTCAGATAGTTGTTTATGCGGTATCTTAAGGCCATTCGATATCGCACACATCATACTGTGTGATATCCTAGGGCGCGGCATGCAATATCATACATACCGTCCTGAGTGATATCATAAGACTTTGTAATATCGAACAATAATTGTACACATAACTATGGGGAAATATTTAAACTTGAATTGTTTTGGGGCAAATATCAAGTCTAATAGTAGTTACATGGTCAAAATTCCCTTTTTAAATAGAATTTTGTTAAGTATGTAAGGTAATAATATTATATATATTATAACAATACCCCTTTACATGGGAGGGCGACATGTGGTGCAATTATCTTCATGCAAGAGCGACACGTGGCATACTGGTATTAAAGTCCTAATTTTTCAACTTTTTTAGATCTTCTATAAATCTTTTCCAAAAAACTCTCATTTAATTTTAAACTTTCTTTTTTTTTCTCTCTCTCTTATCCCTAAAATCTATCAATTTTATAGACAATACCAATAATATATACAAGTATTGCTTATGCATACAAGATCTTAAAGATCTTATGTGTCACTATAACAATGGTTTCATAATACTACATGTCGAGTTGGGTTAAACCTCCATGCCAGGGATTATATTAAAAGGGTATTTATGAATTATGCATGACTTGCTACATAAAAGAAGACTCGCGCCTGGTATTGTAGCGACCTATGAGAGACTTGGGCAAGACTCTGTTGGCAATGTTAGGTCCCCATCTCTCTCCACTGACCCTCTCCTTACTTTCTTTCCTTGTGCTCTGGGTCTTTACCTTTACCTTTCCAAAGCCCTAACCCCAATTGATTACTCTCATGAAAGAAATGAAGGAAAACTAGAAGAGATTTAAATGGAAACAAAGAGAATTTGAGAAGGACCAACTTCCACCATTTGGTGATTTTTTGAATGACATATAACCTCTCTCACATTGTTATAGGGCAACGATTCACTATATGAGGTGAGTAGCCATGAAAACGTACTTGCTAGATCTATAGCTCTAATGGCAGTTTTGAACACTTTTTTTTTATTATATGTGTAATCTTATGAAAGATATGTAAAGAAAGAGATGATTAAAGGACCTTGGCTAAATTTTTAATTGGGGGACTGAGCGTTAGCCGAATCTCTTATGGCCTTTAAATTGGTTGTTTTTTATGTTCATTGTTTGTTTCTATAGCACGTGAATCTAATTGGTAGTTACTTGTGAATGAATGTGCAAGATTTTCACATAATAAAAAACTATTGTATTGCCAAATTGTATGTGTGAATTAGTGTCAGGAAGATGGGATCTTGGCCAATTCCCAACATGGGAAATTTAGAGTGGGATCTGGCCACAACAATGTGATCAATTCTGGTTATGGTTTATTACCATGATATGTAAATTTTGTGGATTCTTTTATTATGCCAACAATGAGTTTATCTTGACATGTAGAAAGCACTCTGATTAAAATCCCAAATCTTCTACTTTTCCAACAAGCAAAGTCCTAAATTTTCTAAATATTTCTCCCTAAAAAATTAAACTCATTCAATTTTAAACTTTTCTTTTTTATCTCTTATCTCTAAAATCTTTCAATTTTAATTTTATACTGTGTCATTGTTGGATACTTGAAAGAAGCAAGCATTTCACTTTCAAATTAATTTCTTGAGTTAATGGCCTTTTGAATGTGTTTTATTCAAGGATGATGATTTCTCGGTTGAAATTATATTTTAAAGTAAGTGGGCCCCACTATTTAATTTATTTTTATAAATATCATAAGTGAGAGATTTTCTAATGATTAAAAAGGAATAAAGTGTTCTAGTGAATACAGGAATACAGTGGCAGCCCCACTTTCAAAAATTGACCTACAAAGGTTGATGGGTGTTTCATACAATATCTTAAATTTGTTGTTTGTATATTTAAAATGAGTATGATAACCATGCACACACAGCGTTATGGGCTGATAGCATTTTCTTCAATATTGTATTACAGGGTTTACTCCCCTCTCAACTAATGAAAAGGCTCCACTACCTTAATTTCATATTGTTCATGTGCACTGCTCTTTGTATTGGCACTTGCCCATGTGAGGTCTATTGTTAGATAATTTATAATCAGTCACATGTTTCTACTCTATTCATATTCAGAAGGGTTATGCATGATAGTTCCAATCTTTGCATTTTAATCAGAAAATGTAAGGGTCTGGTTAGTGAAATGTAGGAAACCTGTCTACTATTCAAGTTTGTATTATAGTAATTTCTCTACTTCTTATCTCCACCTATTTTCTCCATGCCCAATGATCAACCTGTAAAAAAAAGTTCATTTCAAGAAACTAATAATAGCAGAAAAGGGGCAAGTATTGCCATGAGAACACATTGTTTATTAAATTTTTTTAATACTTCAATCATAAGGTTGTGCTATGATTTGTACTCAATGAGTAACACCCAAGCCATGACTTCACCAATTTATACTTTTTTTATATTTGATCCACACACTTCCTCTAACTTATTTTAATTGATAAATTTTTATACATTCTCCAATGAAATATTTATTATAATATTTACACTCATGATAATATTTATCATAATACTACAATTTTGTCGCCGGTATAAAAAACTTGCAGTGAATTCGCCACTCCTCAATTAAGTGCAAAAAAATTGTAGGAGTAGTCATGTGTAACCACTCAGAGGCACCCACAACTTGGGTAAGGTTTATGGTTTGGGGGACCCCTTACATTTTTTTTCTTTGTAAAATTCTCTTCTTTTAACATTTGGCATTCCTTTATTAGTTTTACTTTTCAGATTTTCTCTATTTAAAAATATAATTATTTCTTAAATAAGGCTCACGTTGGAACGCAGGCCCTAAAGCGCTAGTTATATATATAGAGAGAATTGCCCCGCTCCCCCCTTCGTGAGAAAGCGAGAGAGAGCGAAAGTGGCACTCTTATATTAAAGTTCTAAAATTCTCTCTCTCTCTCTCTCTCTCTCTCTCTCTCTCTCTCTCTCTCTCTCTCAATTTCTTTACTATTTAATCTCATACATATTAGCATAATTCTTATTCCCCTTCCAAAGATTCCTCCCAATTATTATTTCTCTCTTTCTTAAATCAAACCACAAACAGTGGTGGGGGTCCTGGAGTTAAGGGCCCACATGTGTCAAGTAGAGCCAACACATTGAGCCTGTGTTCACCTGTACTCCAACTATATAGTCAATTTTGACTAACCCATTTAAATGGATTATACATAATCAAACCACGATAAAGTGCCCACATGTGTTGAGCAGAGCCAACACATTGAGCATATGTTCACATGTACTCCAACTATACAGTTAATCTAGACTAATCCATTTAAATGGATTATATGGATAAACTTTAACCTGACCCTTTTGACTACACCTATATAGATCCATTTTAGATATGGGTCAGATTATATAATAAAGATTAGATTATTGGTCGGATTAGATTTTTTAATCCTTTTGTTTAAACGCAGTAGTTACAACTTAATCTTATTTTGCCTTCAAATGATCGTTGAATAGAGACTTTTGGCTATTAGAAAATACTAAGTAGAGACTTTTGGTGCTTAGAAAATACTAAGCTCGGCTTCACTTTCTTTATATTTATATTTATATTTATTTATTTATTTGAGCATATGTAGGTTTGTTTGATCATAATTCTAATGTGGGATTTTTATGTGATTCTTATATTAATTTTTTGTAGATAAAATGTAGACCTTATAAATGCCACACACCCCTCTTAATTATTATGGTATTAGGTGGGCTCCCCTTGGTGAGCCATTTCTAAATTAGGAACCACGTCCGTAATAGGACCATGTCTTGCAATTGTATTATTTACTGAGTTGGCTCAGAATCTATGTTCTTTAATAAAGTGCTTTATTTTAAATATGCTGAGAACCAACCTCAAAATTTAATGTGGGGCACACCCCAGCGTAGTCTAATCACAAAGGTAGGGTAGAATTGAGGTTCCTTGATAAAAATCAAAGTTCTTTCATCATCACCATATTTAAGAATCTCAATATTTAATAATTATAAATATTAGTTCATATTCATAATTGACCCCTATTTTTTCTCATCAAAATCCTCTCTTTACTTATTTTTCATTCATGTATTGGAAATGTATCTTTCATGCAATGTTCATGTATGCGTGTGCGTTTGATGGGTATTTATATATTTTTTTTTTGGATGAGAATATCCTCAAAATAGATTAATGAGATGCCAACTCTGAATAAACAAGTACATGTTGTTTAATCATATCTTGTGTAGAATGCCATTAGACTATCATATCATTTACATATTTAGCATGTCTAGCTAATTTATGAGTAACAGCATTCCCTTATCTTCCCACATGGTGCACTCTCGAACCTATTAAAATGACTCAATAGAACTTTAATCTCCTCAAATAAAGGTCCCTTGTTAGATAAATTAGATACAAAAGAATTCAAAGCTTCAACTATCCACATAAAATCTCCTTCAAGAATAACAGCGCTCACCCATATATGAACGATCATTTGAAGTCCTTTTAGGGCTGTTAGGGCTTTAACGTCATTAGCACCCTCCACCTCATTCTCTATCTTGCTCATTTCCATGATCACGTTTCCCGAGCCATCTCAAAGGACTGCGCCTACACCACCTTCCGAACCTCATGAAAGACTGCACAATCTATGTTTAACTTTACCATGCCCGCAGGCAAAGGCAACCATCAGAAAATCTTCTTTTTGCTGAAATTCTTCTTATGGGAACAAGCAATTTGAAAATTCTGAAGCAACGTCACTGCTGTATCAGCAGATAGTCATGGCTCTAGGGTTTTTCTATTATGGATGAGCACATTCCTTCTATGCCATATCTCCCATGGCAGTGTAAAGAAGAGCTCCAGGTTTAAATTTGGATATCTCCCAATCAAATTCCAGACTAAGAGGTCAAAACTTTGATGTGAAAACTGATCAAAATCTATGCCCATAAAGCATTTCCTCCATCTATGGTGTACCTAAGAACAGGAGATCAAAGCATCCATACAATCTTCAAACTCTAACATTCAAAAAGCACACGAGGTAGCAACAATGATACGACAATTTGCGATATTAGTTTTAGTGGGCAAAATGTCCTTGCAAGCTGTAACGACCCCAAAATTCGGGTTTCCAAAGAACTCCCAATTTTAAGGTATTAATGATGAAATTAAATGGATCCACAATGTGAGATTAAACATCTGAACATATTCACAGCGGAAACATAATTGTAAAACCATCATAGGTACCATCACAAGACAAGGTAATTAATCATACTCAATTTAATAATATAAATGCATCAAAGTCATGAATAAATCCATAGGTAATAACATAATTCAATTAACTAGATCCTAACACAAATAGCCAACCAAGGGCTTACAACTAATTTAAAATTTTAAGCTTAGCATAAATAAACTAATTGTCTAATTATCGCCTCTCTTGCGCATGCACGATATTTTTAAGCTATATCGTCTGCGCTCCACGCGTAGTTCCCCTGCAGTTCCTCCTCAACCGCCGTTCCCTCCGGTTCATTGGAAGGGGTGTTGTTACCTACAAGCGCCAATCACAAGGGGGTCAGGTTATGAAATAACCTCAGCAAGTATACCTACCCAATTTTCATATTCCATACCATATTTTAATAAAATCAATGGCAAATAAATCACGGGGTTTTCAAAATAAATTGACAAGATATAATAATACAAGATGTAGATTCATGCATAAAACCAAGTAAAGATTTTACAAATATCATAACATTCAAAATAAATTGGCGTCCCACATTGGCTAAGTTGTCACAGGTATTATAGCGGCCCCCTTTAACGTGACGGGAACAGAGAACAGAGTTTGGTACCCAGGGATTCAGAGTTATGGCCATTGGCCCTCAGAACAGAGTAACAGAGTTTGGTACCGAAGTGACTGATTGTCACAAACAAAGAGTTAACTAATCTGCAGATAGTTTCAGAAGAATAGCCCCTACACAGTGGTGCCCCACTATGCTAGACTTAAAACAGCCTAGTGGTATCGCCTTAATTCAAAATACGGATAAACAGCCAAATAATCATAAAAATAGACTTTATCTACATATAACAGATTCCAACATTGACAGGTGCAACGTCTAGATACCATAAACCATATAACAGAGAAAAATATATTTTATCATGTCAGAGTACATTTTAGATATGGTTGGAAACATAAAACCAAATAATAAATTTCCATGATACAAAAATCCAGATTTACGAGTCATACTGCACGCCGGGTCTAAGCGAACTTAACCCTATGATATCATAGGATTCTCAAACACCGTATACTTGCCCTAAATCTAAATTAGATGACCGCGAGGATCTCTTCCTTAGATTTGGGTTAATCCTTAATTGGCGCTTCAGAAGTTGGTTGGTGTTTGAAGAACCCATGACGTCATACCATTAAGTTTTCTTAATTCTAGGCATGCTCTTAAGATAATTTAAGGTGATTATCAAGCAATGAAAACATTAATTATGGATGGTTCAGATTTAGTTCAATATAGATCTAGTATTTTTTTTTAATTTAAAATTGAATCCATAATCCTTAAGAGTTCTCACCCTAATTCATGGGTGACGAGCAAGGATATTATTTCATTATTTTGTAAGTATACTCCTCAATGAGATCTAAATTTATTGGACATAAACCATGGGTCCAAAATAGAAATTATAAGGGAATTTGACAAAACTTTTGAATAAGTCACCACAAAGGCTTATTAATAATTACACTAGTACAGAGGCCAATTTGAAATTTCTAAAATCCACCTGAACTCAGAAGTGGACCCAACAGTGTCAAGACTCAAAACGAACTCAATGATGTCTCCCCTTCACTGTTCTGTATGACATGCATCAGAGTAAAAGTCCCATGTTTTGTGCATATAGGTCAATAGGATGGTGGCCCATAATAATATCCCTAAAGGGGTAGGCCTGCTCAAAACTCCCAGAAACTTTTTAAGGCTAAGAAATAGAAATACCACACAGTGCTTACATCGCTCCGGTTTCATGGCATGGATGGGTACCACGCCCATCTAGTTTGACCCCTTGGATGGTGAGCCACATGGGACCGTATCCACGTGGGTCCAACACCTCTGTGGTCACCAAAGGGTGGTCCTTCAAATGACTAGACCTGATCATTGATCAGGTGGGACATGTGGGCCTGCCCAGCAGTTTTGTAACTCTGCAGTTTGACGATCAGTTCTTACAAAATCCCATTCTAGTTGGGATTTATTATCAAGTCTTGGGTTGATTTGAGTCTTTCTATTCCCTAACAGTTTGCAATTGTCTCTACATAATTTTTGCAGAGCTCCAAGTAATGGAGAGAGGTTTAAAACCCAAACAATGGTAAATCATGGTCGACAGGAATTTCTATTACATGCAGCAGGATTTGGGTCCGTTGATTGAATGGCCCTCTGGGACCCAATCCATAGGGTTCCTAATATCTAAGATCGCCCTTGTGTGGTCTACTAAATGAATGGATCAGATTATCCATTAAGTGGCTCACCTGGGCCCCATATTCAAATAACAAAATACAACCAGTCTGTTCAGAACTCTACAGGCTCAGATTGTATTTCTCACCAAGTTTTTGGTGAACCTGTAGTTTTAACTTCCTAGTGATCCTATCAACTATGACATCATACTATTGTGAATTCCAGAGTGCGAGAGCCAAGTTTCCATATTCCACATGCTAACAGGGACGGTTTTTCCTACCTTGCTCTTAATTGTTTGTGTGTCTCAAATCCATTATATACGAACAGTAACAACACCATAAACTGAACCAGAATTTAAATAGGTAGAATTACTAACTAAAATAAACCATAGTATTGAATTATACGTTGGGTTTCAAAAGATATATTGTCTAATACTTAGATCAGGTGGGAAATATAAAAGTGGATTCGTGCACTTGCCTTAATTGCCGAAATTCCAAACCCGTAGAGAGCCTCAAGGAAATTCTTCTATGGCTTCCTTCAAATCCTTAAGCCTAAAGTTGAAACTTCTAGTTGAAGGAGAGAGAACTAGGGAGAGAGAGTTGGAGAGAATCGTATGTAGGAGAGGGGCTCTAGTCATATACATATATATAGAATATAATATAGGTACTTAGAGTAAAACTAGGAAGTAGAGGTAGGGTGGAATTCTCCTTTTTCCCATATAAATTCCTAGGATGTCTCTCTAGCCTTAGCCTTATTGTATCCCAACCAAACTCCTACCAAGGTAAATTCTACTCTTCTTTGAAGGAGAGACAAACACATGGTCCCCCACACCACTAGTAGTGGGTTTATTTAAATCTCTATCAACAAGGCACTAGATTAATCCGGATGAGTTCGGGCCTTAAGAGAAAGTTTCATAATTAATTATTCTCTATCCAATGAGCCCCATATTGGCTATGTTTTTAAAATTACGAAAATACCCTTCATATTTTCTAAAAATTACCAACACGCATCTAAAATTCCCAGATCAAGTCCTAATCGCGTTTGTGCCCCAATTCTGCCTTAGTTGTTCATCGTAAGTTAATTTCCCCCAATTCGATTAATGTCATTATTTATTTCGTAAATTATTTTTATTTGAATTAAATTTATTAATTTGGGCCAGGATCTTACACAAGCGTGCTACGCCAAAGTCTTAATCTTGTTTGGAACTTGTATATATCATAAACGAATCCAAAACTATCTCCTAGCCCCTGAATTTAAACTTTTCCTTATGCCCATATTTTTCTGAAGTTGCTTCGCAATCACATTTGTACTTTTCACAAAAAAAACTCCCAACTTATATTCTACCCAAACCATAATATCACTTAACATCTGAGAGCTCAAAGGAATCTTAAGGATAGCTTCAACTTTATGTGGGAGGAAGACACCTCAAACTTTTTACACATTCCACCACTTCAAGTCATGATCAATGAGCTCTGACACTTCAGCATCTTTCTGTAAAGACCTTCTTGGCGAAGTTAATTTATAGGTCGAAGGAGTAAGTAACAATTTATCTTTCTAAACCTTTATAGAGCAGCCATCTCCAACTCTCCACTACAGCCTTCTAATAAAATATTTTTTGATGCAAAAATCCCTCTCTGAGCAAAGGATGGATTCCTACCTGCTGTTGAATGAAGAAATGAAGCATTTAAGAAGTATTTTGCCTTAAAAACCTTATAAAATAGAGATTGTTGATTATGGAACTTTAGCTAGAAGAGTTAAATTAAAATCTTCCAAACTTCAAAATCCCATTCCACCCACATGTTTGGACTAACAAAGTTTCTCCCAACTAGCCCAATGAATCTTCCTTTCATTGTTACATTGTCCCCCACAAAAAATGAGCCATCATACCTTCTAATTCTTTAGAGAGACCTACTAGCAATTTAAAGCAACTCATAGCATATGTTGGGATTGCTTGAGCTACAACCTTCACCAAAATCTCTTATCCTGCTTATGAAAGTAGCTTCTTCTTCCATCCTTGCAGTGTCCTCTACACCCTCTCCTTTATATCCAAGAAGGTCTATTTCTTCGATTTCCCCACAAGTGAGGGTAGCCCCAATTATTTCTTATATTGTTTGATCGCTTCCACATCCCAAATAGATTTGATTCTTGATCTGCTTGACTAGTGTTTTTGCTAAAAAATAGCGAGGTTTTTTTCGTGTTAATCTTTTGGCGTAACGCTTCTTCATACCTATTAAGAAGATGCTGAATGTATAGATTCTCCTCTCTATTTGCACAACATAAAAGAATACTATCATCCGCAAATAACAGGTGGTTAAGCAGCGGTGTTCCTCTACATATACTAAGGCACGTGATTTTGTTCTCCTGTTCTGCTTTTCTCAATAGAAAAGTAAAAGCTTATGCACATAAGAGGAATAAATAAGGAGAAAGAGTATCACCCTGCCTCAATCCTCTGAATGGAATAATTGGGCTTGTTGGTACCCCATTAATTAATATAGAGTATGAAACAGAAGAAATGCACACTACAAGAAAAAAGGTTTTTAGCGATGAATACAATTCGTCGCCAAATGAGTAAAATTCGTCACCAAAAACTTTTAGCCACAAATAAAAATTTGTCCCCACGTTGTCGCAGAAACCCTGTTTGGAAATATATTCAACGACGAATATCAATTTGTCCCCAAATGTCAACCTTTAGGTATGAATTTTGTTCATCGCCTTATGGTATTCGTCGCCAAATGTCCTACCTGAGGTCCCCTAATATCTAACCTTTAGGCACGAATTCATTCGTCGTCCTATGGTGTTTGTCGCCAAATATATAATCTTTCGGCACGAATGTATTCGTCACCAAAAATAGATAATCAGCGACCAGTAAAAATTTGTTTCCAAAAGTCCAACCTTTAGATATGAAATTATTCGTCCCCAAAAAATAGTTAATCAATGAAGGGTTTGTCCCTAAATGTCTATTCTATAGGCAAAAATTTGTTCGTCACCCTATATAGTGGTCATCACGCATTTGAAGAACAGGGTTGACCATTCAATGATGATGGAGTTGTTGCTAAAAATAGACAATTAGCAACAACAATTCTTATTCACATCATACCCACAACAATTTGTGTTCACATCATATCCACAACCATTCGCATAGACACCATCACAAAATAAAAATAATACATTCATCCAAATATCCATCCAAGTATCTATCCAAATATAAAAACTACTACATAACAAATGTCCAAACACTAATTTGAATATCCATCCAACTACTAACAAAAAAAGCCCTCATCAACAACTGTCCATGCCTGCTCCATTGTCTATCTGTAAACAAAGTAAAAACAAAAAAATTTTGTGTATTATAAAAAATATTAACTACATGAAGTTTAGGTAATATGTACACGACTTTGAAATTTGTAGATATCATTGACCTCAATCATGAATGACATGTTATAAAAATAGTGTCCATGTAACTCCAAAAATACAACCTATTATCAATAGATTCAATACTTTTAAATGCTATACAACTACATTTATAGGACAGTAAAACAAAGTTCAATAGGTAAGACATTTTCTTCCTTTATTTTATCTTTCTTTTCTCTAGTTATAAGAAGAAGCAGAGAACAACAGGGAAAGGATGAATATATGAAAGCTTCTCTTTTTTCCTGAAAACCGAGATGATATGAGATTCTATTCACACTAGTTTCAGTACATTACTATTCCTCCAATGGCAAGGAAAATTTGATGTACAAAGCTTTTAATAGGACGATAAAAATAAGCAACAAATAAAATTTATAAGTTCTAAAAAGCTTTTAATGGTTGGCTTTGACAATAAGCTTTATCACTTGGAATTATAGCTGTAGGTTAAAAACAATTAGATTGTAAAAACCAATAGACACAAAAAAAAAGTAAAAACCACAAAGGTCACAAGTAACAACTAAAACATAATGTGTTTCCTATTTGAAGACCCCATTACAGTATCAATGAGTTCATCACAATGGTTTTATTATTCCTAAAGTCATTTTCAAGCACCAGTTGAAAGGAAATATATTGCCTGGTTAACACGCCTAAGAGCAGAGATATCAACCGTTTGAAGCCTGACAACCCTAGCAGAACCAATTCTAATTGTATCTTTTGTTAACCCATTAAAACAGTAGAAAACAAACATAGGACAAAAAAAAAGATGAATAGGAAGCGGGTGATGACAAGTTTACATAGATGGGATCCAAAGCTAAAGAAGGTGTTTTTTTAGGCTTTTTAAATGGAAGACCCATAACCGAACTGATGGTTTGGAACATCATACACATGGGCCATGTTTATGATGCAAACAGTAGAACAAAGTTCCTGCGCGCTGCAAGAGTTGATTGATTCCAAAGCACAATTAGTTCTTCCCACTACAGGTGTTAAATGAGAGCTAGAATTTCTACATTACATTGCATTTGAGCAATGTTTAGCACTTGCATACATAATTAGTTTGTTATTATTTTTGTATGATTTAGTTGATGGAAATACATGAATTTAGATCTTAAAGTTCGTGCTACAGCAACCCAAATCTAAAACTTCTGCACCCACTTTAAGAATTTAGCACATAGTTTCAGCAGATTCAGCATAGTTTTTGTTCAAAAGTATCCGATTTGAAACCCAGGCAAATCTTACTTTTCTAACTTGAAATTTGAGGAAATAAAACTTTGACAAGTGTTATTTTAAACCCCAAAATTGCAACCCAAAAGTAATTGGGTAAGTTGGGTTTTCAGGGGCGTGAAAGTGGCCGAGCAGTTAATTACTATGCAGAAATTTTAGCAGAATTTCCAATACCTCATATTTAGGCATGCATAACTTTTTCGTTTTAAGTCATTTTTTGCTTTCGTTTTTTTTTTTTGTTTGATTCTTGCATCGTTTTAGTTTCAATCCCAGCCATAAAAAGTAGCTTTAGGATGGATTCAATTAGGAACATACAGCATCAACTTTGGGACTGTAGAATGGTATTTCCAGGCTCACAATTTTTGTTTAGAATGCATACAATACATAACATAACACTATGTAGTTTTAGGTCATGCATTCATTCAAGGATTGCACTGACTTCCTTTCTTCCTCTGTTTATGAAGATGATGGAGAAGAAACCCATCTCTGGACAAGATGCATGGATTGTTAGAACCAACCATGTAGTTTTTCATCCTCTGGAAAATAGCCCTACTACTAATACGCTTCTGTGGTTCATTATATGAGCTAAATATCTTTCCTAAGGTGACCCTAAATAACTTTTAGACATATGAGCTAATGAAGAACAAAGCATACCTCAATGGAATCAGCAAGCATCCCAATAATGGCAGCATCAATAGCATCCTGATTTTCAATCCTTGATGCTCTTGCTACAAGCAAAATCACATGTTCCTTGTCCACAACGTTTCTACCTGTGGGAATAAAAGAGAACAAAATGGGGTAAAGCAAGGGGGACTACCGAATGATATAACCCTGGATAGATGGAGCATGTAGCTAATCCTTTTGGATTAATCCATCTTAATTTTTATCTTCAACGGGTGTCACAGTAGTAGTCCAGATGACAAAGGCACATACTGTCAAATGGACACCAGATTAACAAAGCCATCATTTCAATAAGGAATTGCATAGGACTAAGCCCAATCTTAGAAATATTCGATCTTAATCAATTTCCAAACAATTTGGGGCTCATTAACATTGGTCTTTACCATAGAAAATTACAATTGCGGGAACCTATGATCATTTGGTTAAAATATATAGTTAACAGTACAGGGGAAAGTAAAAAAAAAATGTCTCAAGCTGAAACCCACCATGTTCCATTCACAATCTCTATTAGTACAGAGAAATCATTCATCTCCAATGGAAGTGCACAGGATATTGTAGTGCACACTTCACCTTCTTCTCAGAAGTTGATCAACATATGGCACATGGTGTAAAGGCATGTCAAGGTTAAACTCAAAGGTACTTAAATTAGTTTAGTATTCAAACAAAATAAAGTAGAACATGTAATATCCATGATCCTCCTGCTATTCTGAAGAGAAAGTTGACAAGTTTAGATCAGAGGCCTCTACAGTTTGCATACCAAGAAGAAAAATTGCCACTACTCAGTATTTCTAGGTAAAGAGGCATCAACTATGAACCACTATGAAAATAACCAAGCAAGGCAATTCATGAACATGTGAGATTGAGTAAAGGGTGTGATAGTTTTAGCTTGCAAAGCATATTGTTTCTTTTTAGCTTGCAAAGCATATTGTTTTTTTAATTTTTTTTAACTGAGAACCCCAGATATGGTAGAAATCAAATCTCTTATCACAATCAAACCAGCACAACTTTAAAGCAATAGAACTCATTACTGCAGACGCAATCAATTAACAAAGTTAAACTGCATATTGAGACGAGACTTGATCAAATTTAGAAACATGAGCATGGGCGAACTATCCAAATACTTCATATTAATAAGAAAAAGTACCTCCGACATACATTCAAGCTTCAATACATAAATAACTCCTGTATTTTTAACAAAAGAAAATGCCGCAATCATCACTATAAACTACTACTTCAAGAGTGAGCACTTCACATTCTTTAATCATTAAATGTACTGAACCTATAGAATGTTGATATTTTTCCTCTAAGGTGAAATTTAACTTTTAAAGAGTCAAAGAGAAAATAAATTGGTCATGGAATGATTAGAACCCAAGATTTCTAATTGCATGAATGTGCAGCTCTATGTTTTGGTGTTTTGCAAGCTACCAATAGTTTAGTCTCCCTACACTTTGGAAAGTGGTAAGACAACCTTTATTACACAGGTAAAAGTGCAAGTTCAAACTTCCATAAGGTTGTGTTAGAGCTAATCAACCTATTACGAGACATGGCCAGCTCAAAAGGCCCAAAAGGCCTATATTATAAATGTAATTTGGAGATAAGATGGTGTTATTCCTATAATATACGAGGAATTTTTAATATGTCACAAAATTTTTTTTTTATTTTTTATGGTGGAAAAGCTTTGAGCACCAACCAAGCTACATAGAATCAATTAAGCCACATCAAAAGTCTGGCCAACTATAGAGTTCAATGCATTCAACAACTCTATGATAAAAACTGCTCATAAAAACTAATTTTTATTTCTTTTTTCTTCCCATCAAATGTTATACCTTGGACTTAGTAGAGTTCAAGCAAGACCCGTCTCTATTTTCCCTCTTCTTATCCCTTGCTGAGTTCTGCTGAGGAACCTCAATAACCAATGAGGATGAAATAGAAACAAATAAAAGGTAAGCATTCAGTGGGTAATTTTCATGTAAAACAAGGAAATGTAGATCCCAAAAACGCAGATCCCAAACTCTTTGATCTTTTCTTACAGAGTATCTAATAATACCAAAGCAAAGAGATCAGGAACAGGACTTGCAAGCTATTTGAAGCGCTCCCTTCTTCATTTGTTCCACAATGTGTCAAAACCTTTTGATTCATTTCTGATATTGAATATTCCACTGGGAGCATGATGCTCTTAGCTGAATGATAATTTATGGTTTTCATGGATTTTTTTCAAAGAAAATAGAGCAATGCATTTATGAAAGTGTGCCATTAAACAGAGTATAGAACTCACATGGTTGGCACACATCACAAGTGCTCCCAACGAGATGGAGGATTTTCTACAATAAACCAAGTAAATCATTACATTATTTGGGATTCTAATTGGCTTGAGAAGCTTTACGCACCTTGAGATTTGCATAGCATGTTTCAAGGTCATCATTCAACAAGTCCCAAGATGTGGTCAAAGATGCCCGAGGACTTCTCTTACTGAAGCTCTACTTTTGCATTTTTGAGACATTCTTGTACCTGTTCCCTTGTCTCAGTTCCCTTGTCAACAGTAACAAATACATTCAAATCAACTCATTGCCTTTTATTGAAAAGATGTTAATTTAAGCTACCACAGTATATTGGGTGTGTTTGATGCACCACCAGATAGCTTTTTCGTAGTAACTAGGTGAAGCTGCTAGTTAAATAAGTGTGAAATTCATGGATAAATCTGTGAAGGTGTTTATGCTTATGTAGAAGTGAAAACTACATTATATGGGCTTCCACCTCTTTTTCCTTTCTGCTAAAACCGACAAAAAACTTGTTTTAAGTAAGGCCTAAATCAAGTAGTCAATAGTTCTGGGGTGAAAAGAATCCTATTCACACAATTGGCAGGTAACCAAGACATATACATAGGCCGTAGGTCTGAAGCCTAATTTACTGTGCATAGAGGCGCTACTCAAGCTCCTCAAATGATGGTGGAGAGACAAAGATGGATACAACTTCAAGAGAGTTGGCCTTGATAGATGTAGCTCCTTGAACATTGATGTCAAGGATACATCTCTACAATTAGGGAACAAAAAGGCAAAGCAACTGAATCAATAGCTCAACTTTACAGAATTTAAAGAAATTAGGTAAGCATACTCCTCAAAAAGGAAAAAAAAAGTTAGTTAAGCATTTCATCATACAATTATTGTTTATAATAATTAAAAAGAAACAAATTAAGAATAAGCCCATGAGGAATCAAATTAATACCAAAGAGGAATTGGCACCAGGCAACCACCATCATACTGTTCAAAATTTAAAAAAAGAAGATGAAATCAAAATTCCTAAAAAAAGAGAGGCAATGAAATCCAAAGTCAGAGATGAAACCGGTAGTCTCTGGCAAGCGGAAATCGCAAATGCTATTCTCTTTCCTCATTTTTGTTTTGATTTCAATACAAGTGTTTAAGGGGAAGTCAAAAATCTTACTCGTGGGGCACCATGGAACCACATGTCCTTCACCAGATGAACACCAATGAAACTACATGCCCTTTACCAAAGCACAGATACATGCAACTAGGGCCCACAAGGGAGCTATGTAGATAAAAAATGTTGAGGAAGAATCATGTCACATCTTCATGTTTATATAAGGGTTATAGATAAAAGTGACAAGGAAGGCTAGAGAAGATGAAACAACCCCTTTTGTAGCACAATACAGTTGAAATAGTAGAGAATGAGAGTCTGGGGCATTTAGATTTGTCAACTAATATTTTGGCCAGTCTTTTACTATCCGAAACAAGGACCACTAGTGCCCAAATTATTAGTTCAACTTGGGCAGATATTGGAACTCATTAGGTGATATATATAGTAATTGGCATATATTTTAATCCATGGGTGGGTTTAGGTACTCTTCTTTATCTTTAAAAGCCGCATCATTTCTTCACCAGCTACTGTATCCAAATGGCAATTGGCCCTATTCTATGTCACAAACAACCTCAACACCCAAATGATTGGCATTCTGTCCCTCATATTCAACAGAGAAGTCTTTTCGTTCAAGTTAACAAAAATGTTAGGATTGGATTACATTTACCCTAAATCACCTTAACCATTATTAAATTGATATCCAAGATAACAACAAATCACCAGATAAAGATAACAAAATCCACCATATCAAAACATTTGTTTTTAAAACTTACCTCAAGATGATGAGGAAATAGAGGCGAATGACGCTGGCCGAGGGAGGAGGGGGGAAAACAAGGCCGAGTCGATCGGTGTGACTTATGAGGAGGAACATGGCCAAGGGAGGAAGAACGAGAAGGGCAGAGAGCCCACTAAGAATGAGGAGAGAAAGAGAGAAAGGTTTGCCCAATGACACTAAGAAGGAAGAGAGAATGTGCTTTATGTATTTAACCTTTGCTTGACGACACTTATTCATCGCCCAATGTAAAAACATATTTGATTTCAGCGCCAAAGATTTTGAGGTTTGCTGATGAATAATAGCTTGTCGTGCAATGTTATTATTCTTTTAGCAACAAATTGCCTTTGTCGCTAATAAAAACACTTTGCCCGCATTTGAGCTTAGGGCGGAAATTCATTAAGGACAGCATTGGGCAACGAATTCTAATGCTCGCGGTGCAAAAGGTAAGATATAGCGACGAATAAGTTTATTTGTCACTATTTCCCGTCGCAGATGCTGCATTTTCTTGTAGTGGCACTCCATGATCAAAGAGATCCACGTTCAATGAAAACCCAACTTCAACATCACCTACTCAGGAAAACCCCATTCCGCCCTATCATATGCCTTCTTCATATCAAGCTTAATGGATATATACCCCCTTCTTACCCCTTCTTTTCTGCTTTAAAAAATTGACAACCACATATGCCACTAACACATTATCAGTAATTAACCTCCCCGGGACGAAGGTACTTTGATTCTCAGAGATAACATGAGTTATGTCACGCCCCGATCCCGGGAATTTGGGGATTTGAGTGGGCCCCCAGGGCGTGAATACGTTATCCCGTAGAAATCCGTGCCCTAAAGAATTATGCACAAATTCCTATAAGGGAGATTCCACAGGAACGTGTGAGGTATGCTGACACACGTACAAACATAACTTATCATAAACGAAATCCTGTGAAATACTCAGTAATTATCAAGAGTACATGAAGTTCATAGTCTGTTAACTTTCAAAAGTAAACATATATATCCATATGATAGTATTGAAGTCTTTTAAGTACATGCCAAGAAGACTACTTAAGAGTTTGATACAAAAGGTCCAAGCATAACACCCCGAGAATCCACGCGCTCCGTAGGATGGCTACTAATAGATGTCGCCATCCGTCCACTCGTCTACACCCCGAGGTACCATTGGGGTACCCTCCGAGGGCGCGTCAGTGTCCGCGTTGGGACCAGGTGTTGGACCTGCAATACCAAGGGTAACACTGTTAACACGACGGTTAAGCAAGTACTGAGGCATATGAAACAAGTATAACATAATACATCAATAAGAATAATCACTGAACATGATACATGAGTGAAAAATTACAACTCAAATGTCATACATACTGATTGGCAACCACGACGCTCTATTCTCCTAAAAGAGAGCAAACGTATCATATGGGTCGCTAGGGGATCAAGCTAGCTCCCCGAGGAGCGCCGACTACTCCTTCGTAAACCTACTGCAGTGGTGACATACATAACATATACCCAAAAAGGCGAAAGCTGAGTGGTGACGACTTAGATTCAATCGTATCAATCTTATCATACCCTTGTCTAGCAAGCTCACACTCATTAGAAGCTCTGGTTTGTCAGACACGCGCTCATTAGAACCTCAGGTCTGAATTACCTCAGGGTTTTGCTAGAGGAAGTAGTACATGTTTAAGGTGGTGTGATGTAGCAAGATGCATGTATTCGGATTGAGAGATTACTACTCATCCTATATTAATTGGTCCATGATTCCCAAGAACATTCAACACGACGTACTCATAAGAAATCCGGTGTCGTTGTGTTACCGCGTCTTGGTATTACCTTATAGGCATACGGGACACCTTCTTATGCCAACATCCATGACGTGCTATTGGGAGATCATTCATAAGTCATTTATTCATTCCCAAAATGTGATTACTAGTGGCCACTGGAGAGGTGTGGAAGGTACCAATACTAAGGCCCTACAAGATCATTGAAGGTTCTCAACATCCTACATTCACTGGGTCCTTACGGCTTAGCCGTATGCAAGGCTACGGCTTAGCCGTGTGGGTTAATTCCATCCGGATTTCTCAGGAGCAATTACGGCCCAACTGTATATTGGCCTACGGCTTAGCCGTGTTAAGCCTACGGCTAGGTTACGGGGAGGTTACGGCATAGCCGTAGTGTATTTCACGGTGTAACCGTATGCAAACCGTAGAAGAAACTGGGTTCCATGAGCTCTCTAGAAAGCTCGCCGTAGGAAAACCTACGGCTTAGGTACGGGCTGGATACGGCTTAGCCGTAGTGAAATCCACGGCGTAGCCATAGTTGAGCCGTAGTACAAAATCCCATTCTACTGCTCTCTGGACTTTGAGCCATAAATGCTGACAGCTTAGCCGTAGCTTCGCCGTAAGCTTCAGAAAATCTGAAATCAATTCTGTAGCTCATTTTCAATACGGGATCAATACAGAACCTTATTGTGGGGGCAATTCTAAGGCTCAATTAGAGTGTCCCTGAGAGTGTCCATACTCACACACCCTCCTATTCCCTTCTTGCCATTTAAACTCAATTCACACCACATTTGTATTAATTAAAACAATGGAAAGGAAATGGCTGAAAGTGCGAAATGCAAGTAGCTAGCTCAAATGTCCATACTTAATCATGCATGCAGTACATATAACTCAATACTTGCCTTTTCTAACAGTGCTAACCCTTTCAAACCCCCCCTTTCTTGCTGTGTGCTCAGGAAAGTCTCTGGAATGAAATGAGTTCTCTACAAATAACATGAAATGTGGAATATGAAGGCTTAGATTTAAATGCATGTCAAGTAATGGAGTCTTTATGACCCTAATAAAGCCAAGAAAATGAAATAGGAACCCATTCTTCACCTTATATTGCTGTAGCTTGGAGAGAAGAACACTCTATACAAAAGTATAAAGGAAAAGCGAGATCAAGGAAGAAGAAGGTGGTAGGAGACCACTCTCTATGCATGCACACTCCCAAAATTCCCGAACACTTCGATTGCAAAAAGAAGAGGAGAAGAAACCCAAAAGAAAGGAGAGCTCCAATCAATTGAACAAGAGAAGAAGGAGGAGTTACGTGAAGCTTCCTTTTTAAACATAACTTTTCTAAAATTACAGGCAAGTCCTCCCTTCTTGTAAGAAATTCAGTTTAGTCCAAATGCACTTTAATTGGACCAAGATAAGCCCGGATCAACTCGGGCCCAACACGAAAGATGATCTACGCAAAGGATTACACGAAACAATTTACGAAAAGACCCTTGACTACTTAAGTAGGGTCCGAACTCTGCTCAACTACCTATCTGAGGCCCAAACTCAATAGTTTTACATTAAATTAATCCTCAACAAGTCTTAATCAATATAAAATAAGGTTAATTAACGTAACTAAGATTAGTGGGGGTTCGGGTCCTTACAGGTTAAGACTAATTTCAAGTTGTTAGTCAAAACCTTAAAAATAAGCTTATATATGTCACAACCCGAGCCAAGAAAATCGGAGGTTAGTAAAAACCTAACCAATGACACACGTATTCCCGTGCACGCACATTTAGACCGAGTCCAAGTGTACACACACAAGGGATCTCCATACGTGCAAGCACGAAGTACACGGAAGCTGTAAGTATCATTGTATACAAAGGATACACAAAAGAAATATAACAACTGTAAAATATATCACGTATAGATAGAATGTACAACAAAACGGGGGAACAGTCATGTAAAATCAAAGTACAAATAGGACCCAAAACCCTGAGTACAAAATCATGCAGACCCCACATATGCAAGCAAGGACTGATGTGATGCCAACCGCTCTCTAAGGAATGGATTAAATCCACTCCTCTAGCCCAGACTATGCCTCGTGTGTCTCTCCTGCAGTCTGGCCTGCCGACGAGGGGTCGGGAGAAGGATCTGAGCCTGCAACACCAAGAACAACTGATGAGTACAACGACTTAGCAAAATAAAAGCAACACTAAGTTAACAAATGTTGTATCTAGTAGAATTAAAAACAATTATCAGTGCTTATAGTTCATGAATCGTATGCTAGGCAGTCGTGTATATAAATAAACATATTATCAGAATCATGAAACAGATAAACTGGCTAGGTGGCTACTACATTTGTCATATTCTCCCTTTCTAAAGCAATCAATATGAGAACACCATCGACCGGGCCAGAGTACACATGGGTCTCTGGTTCCCAGGGTCCGAAATCCCAGGACAGTAGCACTCTGCAGAAGCAACAAGCAGTCTACGCCAAAAGTTAACCCCGTCGGGTATCCTGAGGCTGAGGCGAAGTAGAGCCAAACTAATAAAATTAGTCATGTGGTATGATGCACGTCAATCAATATCAGTCAATCGGCTAATCAATATCAATCAATGTAGTTTAGTACAGTGTAGGTCATGTCACAGTTGGACAATACAATATGCGCATCATGTTGGATCAATACTGTGCAATTACAATTAAACAATTACAAGTTGAACAATGAACAAGACAAAGAACATGAAAGGAAGTTATTTCCGCCCGGGATTTACCATGGACAGAGCCCTCAAGGATTATCCAATCGTTGTCCCAGCGCAGAACACGTACCATGCGAATAGGAAGGCAAAACCGAAGTCAATATGTAATAAAAAATCGGATTATTGTACAGGAATCACAATCTTTTACTAGCCAACCCTATCTTCGTTATCCATTGTTACTAACCGTACATGATAATATAGTTTTAAGTTATCCGATACACAGTTATTCGTACAAAGTGTGTTTCATTATAACAAGGAACGTGTATCGAAGTCCCTTAAACCAACACCCATGGGGAGATGCTTAACAATTGGACAACACACATGAATGAGTTACAGCCCTAAGGACCATTCATGCAATATTTACATTCCGTTGGGCAGTTCGGGTTACCTACATTCTAGAGCAAAGGCCTTATCAGGTCTTTTATCAGGCCTATCCTTTTTTAGTTATATCTCGCAGGGACTGTATGGCTTAGCCATAGGTGAACATACGGCTTAGTCGTAGGCATCTTACGGCTTAGCCGTAATATGCACTGTGGCTCAGCTGCGGTTCTCCTTACTGTTCATCCGCATTTATGAGTCAACTGTATTTTGTTCTACGGGTCAGCCCTGTTTGTTTTACGGCGAGGGTACGGCTTAGCCATACCACATTTTACTGCTTGAGCAAAGTTGGACCGTAGAAGGCTTCAGGAAGTGTCGACTCTCAGTTAATCTCAGAAAATTCAACCCCGCATTGATCTACGACTAGGTCACGGCTGGGTCATGGCTTAACCATATTACATTATACGGTTTAGCCGTAGCTTGACCATAGAGCAATTGCCTATTTTTCAATTCTCTGGAGCCTGGGCCGTAAGCTTCAGGCGTCCAATTTCTGAACCTGTTACAGAACAACTGGAAATGGCAAACTTTACACTCTAAAAGCATAACCACATCAAATATGATTCAAGAGGGTTGTACATCCATCAAGCATGAAAGAATAAGAAGATTAAACACCATCAAATCATTATCAACAAGTGTTCAATCAAAGTGTTCTTATACTTGCCTCAACTGGAATATAACACGCGAATAGTTGTTCTAAAGCTCCAATCCACTGTCAATATGCGAAACTACTCGTCACGCATGCAAAAAAATGAAAGCAAGAGGGACAATGAGTGCATGCCATCCAAAGGAAACAACTTTCATGAAGATAGATGGGGAAAATCATGGTTTACCCTTACCTTCAACCTCCAAAGTGACAAAAGAAGACTTCCTTCTTGCTTAGCTTGTTAAAGAAGAAAGAAAAGAAAGAAGGAAGAAATGCTAAACAGAGAAGAAGAAGAGAAGAAGAGAACGTTGAAGGCAATGAGGCGATGCATGCATCTTATATAAGATAAGTATTAAAACAAATTACAAGAAAGTCCAATAGTTAACTCTATATACAGTTCAAGTCAAATGAGAGTCTAACAGAATCAAACGAAGTCTTTTGCATGCGGGTCAATTACAGAAGTTGACAAGCTCATCAAGATACACGTGTTGACTCCAAAATAATGCATAACTGATAATGTTCAACAAAATAAAAAATTACGAAAATGGGCTCAAGTCTACCTAAGCCAGGTCAAACTCAATCCAACTACCTATCCATAACCCAAAACAAAACAAAAACAAACCAAAACACCATTGACAACTAATTCATCATTAATTAAATGCTAATTCGGATTAAGTTGAATCAGAATGTTACAATATACTACATTACAAGGTCTATAACATGGGGTAAGACTAATTTCAAGCTGTTAGTCAAAACCTTAAAAATAAGCTTGTAAACTACATGGCAAAGGCTATAACATGGGGTAAGACTAATTTCAAGTTGTTAGCCAAAACCTTAGAAATAAGCTTATATACTACATTACAAAGGCTTATGGGGTGAAATTCAGTAATTTTTTTTAGGGTTTTGTTGTCGGGATCAAGACTATATAAGTATGATTAATCTCTCTATACATACACCCGGAATTTATGATAGATAATACAATGTTAGATAAAGGCTTTCCAGCTATATGCTAATATTTTTTAAAAAATAAAGGAGACATACCATCTGGGCCTGGAGCTTTTGTAGGGTGCATTTGTGCCAGAGCAACCTTCACTTCTTCTATCTTAAACTCCTATACTAGGCTTGCATTCAGCTCCTCTGTCATTAGCTTGTCCACCTTGTTGAGAATAGGTTCATAATTTGAAGATTGAGAGGATAAAAAGATTCTTGAAACATAACTGCCAATCTCCTCCTCCATCTTCTCATCCTCACACTGCACACCATCGGAGCTCTTGACCCCCCTAATAGTATTCCTCCGCCTCCTTTGTGAAGCTTTGCTATGGAAAAGACTCATATTTTGGTCCCCTTCACTAAGCCACAACGCCTTTGAACGCTGCCTCTACATTATTTCTTCCCTCTCAAGCAGATCATTAATCTACTGTTTAACCGTCCTAATCTCTTACATTGTAACCTCCTTAGGTGTCAACTTAGTGAGATGTTGTAACTCTATTATCTTTTTTCTTAACTTTTCTTGAACATTATTAAAGTTTAGCCTGTTCCACCTTGCAAGACTTCGACTACACTTGTGTAAGAAATTACACACTGCAAACATACCAACTTCCCTGGTATCCTGTTTCCACACTTCATCAATAACTTCCTCACACTCCTTATTCCCAACCCACATTGCTTCAAAACAGAAGATACCCCGCTTTTTTCTTCTCTTCTTTTGCCTACCACTCGTGTCAAGCACCACAGGAAGATAATCTGAGGAAGAAGCCAAACAATGTCTAACCTCTGCATATGGGTTCATAACTAACCACTCCATATTTGCTACATATCTATCCAATTGTTCTCTAACATTTTCATCTCCTCCTCTTTGATTACACTACATATAAGATAGTCCTCTAAATCCTAAATCAAGGAATTGGCAGTAGTCCTCCATTTACTTTTGAGGCCTCATCCTTCCTCCAATCTTCTCATTTGTACTAGTTATCTCATCAAAGTCCCCAAAGCATATCTACACACCACTCCCTCTAGATTTCAGCGAACATAAAAGGTCCCATACTTACTTACTCTTTGGAGCCTCAGGGTGCCCGTACACACCTATAATTCCCCATTTTTTACCTTTCTCTTAGTCATCTGCTATAGCATCGATATGATATTTAAAGAAACTAGAAATCTTTACCTAAGCTTCCTTTCTCCACAACATAACAATCCCACCACTTCTCCCAACACAGTCCGCAACGATCATGCCATAATACCCAAGTTGAAACTTTATTCTACTCATCTCCTGAGTGCACAATTTGTTTTCAATTTAAAAAACAACTTCGAGATCTTCTCTACGAACTAACTCACGAGACAACGAACTACCTGTGAGTTCCCAAGCCCACACAAGTTTCAACTGAGGATTTTCATGGCTGTTGGCAGGGTTGAGAGTCAGCCTCCGCCGATATCACAACATATGGCTAAACTAGATCCGTTTTCATACTCCCTCATCAATGCATATATTTGCATGCCCATTGCTGAATTGACTTTTGCTTCTCGTGGTACTAAATATCAGGTTCCCTCATTCCTCTACTTGGTTACCCTAGCATTCATCCCCTTCAATGGTAGACCATATAATCTGATCCAAAACGAAGCATTAGTCATTTGGATTGGTGAGATTTGCATATCTCCATCAAAGTCCCGTAGAAGCACTAGTTGTTTATCAAACGACCATGGGCTATTCCTCTTAACCTTCCCCTTGTCCAATTGATCATAGAATTCCGCAAGGATTAGATTGACCCCCATGTCACGAAACTGCAATCCCTTGGACAACCTCTAGAGAGATCTCAATAAAGTTTTGAATGCCTCTCGATTATAATACTTGGATGTTTATAGCTTAACTAGAAGGCACTTCTCTCCTTGTGCCAATGAGTCTTCTATTCCCCTTTTTCAATCACCACTTCCTCCTTCTCAACCTCTTATAAAGACATCTGTTTCCACTTTACTTCTAGAGATTCATTCATCTGCCAATCCCGAAAGTCCCCACAAGTTGGTCCCTCGAGGGAAAAAGAACGCTTGTACAGAAAACAAGATCAGAGAACTCCCACGTTAAGAGAGAAACTAGAGAGGACTCTCTTTCGCAGGGAGCCTGTAGCATAGTTGAGGTAATTAGAAATTGAAATTTCTATTTCTATTTTAATTCTTTCTTTAGTTAAATACGCAGCAACACTACTATATAAGGAGAAGAAGAGTCTTATTAAAAAAAAATGGGGGGGGGGGGGGGGGGGGGGGGGGGGTGGAACCAAAATCAAGTGGCCAGAGTTTGTGCCACTAAATTTGTCTCTCTTACTTTTTTTTTTTTTTTTTTTGTGTTTGGTCTTTTAATAGAAATTTTAAGGAAGTAGTTTTACTAAATTTATTTTTTCATTTTGTTTTTACCTCATTTAGAATCTTAAAACCTACTTAAAATTTATTTATTTTTTCTTACAATTGTTATAATAGTAGTAATAATAATAATAATTATTATTATTATTATTATTATTGTTATTATTATTACTACTACTACTCCTGCTACTACTACTACTATTACTATTATAATAAGTACAATGTTTTTTTTTCTCTCATTACCAACTGCAATCATGGCTTAGGTATTTTGCTTTCCTATTGACCATTTATTTCAAACACTTTTATCTTTTATTTAAGATTTGAGATTTATCTTGAGTTCACATATCGCTTGATTTTATATCATTTTATTAGTATCCCAAATCAATATAGGGTATAGTGATTTATTACTACTGCTGCTGCTGCTGCTGCTACTACTACTACTATTACTATTTAAATATTATTATAATAAGTACAATGTTTTTTTTTCTCTCATTACCAACTGAAATCATGGCTTAGGTATTTTGCTTTCCTATTAACCATTCGTTTCAAACACTTTTATCTTTTATTTAAGATTTGAGATATATCTTGAGTTCATATATCGTTTAATTTTATATCATTTCATTAGTATCTCAAATTAATATAGGATATAGTGATTTATTATTGGTTTAAGATTTATACCATACTCTTATACCTCATCAACTTCGACTAAGAAACTTACATGATTGATTTATAATTTATGTGAATTTATTGGACCATTTTTCTTTTTTTTTTAGAATTTGATTTAGAGGGTTTTAAAATGTTAAATAATATATTTTATATTTTATATTTAATTCATTAATTTTTTATATAATTAGGTTTTTGGCTTTTTGTCCCGTGTTGGGCACAGACCCTGTGTTGCTAGTATATAGATAAAACTGTATAAAAGTTGCAGAAAAATATCTTAATAAGTCCTACAATTTAATTTTTTTATAGAAGCATGTTTGGCGTTATCATCTGCTGCAAGATATTAAAAATATTACAATGTTTGTATTAATCTCAATTTGCTCTTCCTTAAGTCATCCCCATATTATTGTAATAATCTAGTTTGAACTTGGAAAAGCAGTTTTAAGAAAACTGAACAAATTAGAGCTTGACTTGGCTTAGTGTGAATTGGATCTGTTGGCCAATTGAATCAAACAAGTCTTTGGAACACAAAAAGTATATCCGTCCAACTTGAACTGAGTAATGCTCCACCCCATAAGAGTTGGGGCCATGTTTTTCGTTTCTAAATTATCCATGGTGTTTAGACAAAGCTTGCCTCCTCCATCCTTTTCCTGAGGCAGGCCTTAGATCGGGTTCTATGGACATCGACTGATCCACCATTCCAAGGGCCCATGATTACCTTTACATTGTCTGTCCATAGAGATAGTTGTTAAAGGCTAGACAACGACAGGATGAAGCTAGTCCAAGCTCAGCCCACAGTGTTATAAGGCTTGTATTCATGCCTGGGTCCAGCCTATTGGCCAGCATGTTAGGCCAGACGAAGCTCACCTACAAAGTCCATTTTTGTCGGCGTGCTAAACATATCATGCTACGCCAGGCCTTCTAGAATAATAGGCTTAAGCCCAGATTGCTTGAAACTATTGGGCCAGGAAATTCGGCTTAGTTCCGATGATAGGCCTGAAATCACATTCATTTTGAGCCAACGGACTCGAGTCAAAATCAGGTTTGTGCAGTCTACAATTATAAACATACGCATTGTTCTGTAAATACTTAAAGACTCTAGACGATTAGTGCGGTTGGACGCTGTGGTTTGTTTGCAGAGAACTAGAAAGATCGACATTTTGCCAATCTAAAGCTAAAACTGAAGGGTAATGATGTCACTCCGATCAAAAGAGACTGTTCTTTTGGTACCCCAGCCAAGGATGCTCGATACTAAGAGAGAGCCCATACATATGGAAACAATAGCTCAGACATGTGGGAAGGAAAATTTGCACACGTAAGAACAAAAGCTTGCACATGCGGAAAAGGTGGCTTGTCTAGGGTTTGAATCCTGGACATCTAATCGAGAATTGCCCCTCTTGAACACGTGGATATGGAGCCTTTCTCAATCAAAAAAGACACTGGAGAAAAATAGTGTATGATCTAAGGTGTAAACAAGACAAGCAAAGTCTAAGCTTATTAGTATTATTATTATCATCGGTAACGCAACTTACATTAAGAAAGAAAAAAACAATATAAAGAAAAGCAAAATATCGAGAAAAGGTACAAGAACTTTATACCAAACCTCAAAGAAGAATAAAAAAGATACAAAGATGCAAAACTAAAAAGATCCCATATCAACCAAAAGACCATCCGGATCCACACTTTGTTTGGCTAGCAAATCCGCAGTCACATTCATTGAGAAGACAATATGCTTGAAAACTACCTGCATTGAAAAGAACAAAGCTCTAATCTCATTAAGGATGTAATGAAATTTTCAAGGAGCTCTACCTTTTTGTGAAACCCAAGAAACCGCATCAAATGAGTCACTTTCGATAATCAAGCAATCACCAGTCAATCCATAATATATTCACAAAGCCTTCAAAATGGCAAGCACCTCCACATCATTGGAATCTTTAATTGTAATTGATTTAGAGAGAAAAAAAATCAACTCTTCACATTTGAAATTGCAAAGTACCCCTCCAATACTTGTCGGACCCGGTTTGCCTTTGGCCACCTTGTAGGATATGACGGGCCTGGTAAAGGGTGGAAACACAGTGTCGTATGTAACGATACTTTAAAGTACCGGCCAATTCTAAGGATTCCGGACTAACTCTCGGAACGGTAAAAAAAAAAAAAAAAAAGTGATCGCCAGTCGTCATGGGAAACAGCCATGACTCCGTTTGATCGCCTCCATTTGGGAAATTGTGGGTTCCACTCATCAAAACACCGCCGGCGACGCATGATGGTCTCATCATTATCATTTCGGGTCATTTTAAGGGGTCAGTCCATCTTGAGTGTGTTGAGATTAATGAATGAGATTAGGTTTTGTGCAATTGGGGAAAAGGAAACTTAAAAGAACAAAGTAAATGAAGCAAATAGTACAATTCAGGATTTTGGGTTTTGAACTAGGTCCACTGCCGGAATTTTTTTGTAATTTTTATATTGGTCGAATTGATCTAAAATTTTTATGAGAGGTAAGAAACCCAAGGGGGGAGACTTCCCTAATTTTCATGAGTTCTGACGAAACAAAGCACTCTGAGATCACGCACGCAAAATCGGGCGGACTTGCTGGATTTTCTGCACTGCAGAATTTGGTCCATGACACAACCCTGCTCTCCGAATTTTAATGATTTTCAAGAAAAATAAACTCAGTTGAAATCAAGTCTCATTTAGATTTTACACATATTAGAGTGTTCAAAAAAATTTATAAATTTTATTTCAATCTGAAAGCATCGAAATTGGGATTTGGAGAGGGTGGAGCGATTTTAAAAATCTGATGCAGGGCAGTCTGATTGTTTTGGATGATTCAATCCAGGATTTTTAGAAAATTCGTTTTAAGTCTAAATTGTGCCATACCAAATCCATTCTAATTTCAGCTCATAGTGTTATCAAGGAGAAAATTAAATTGACCTAAGCCCTTAGCTAAATACAGGAAATTGGATTGCAAACATAAGGTTCAGTTTGCTGGAAATTTACACTGCAGGATTTTTTGTAATTTGCAATCTGTTGGTAACAAATTTTTAATAATTCCAATCTTCCATGATCTGAACCTATATCCTTTTTTTAGCAATTCTATATGTATATACCATGCACCAAAAAAATCAAGAAAGATTTTTAATAAGAGTTGATCAACAAATAAATTAATGGAACATGGTGTATTAAACCTAGAAACCACATTTTAGGAATTTTCTCATTGGGATCAGTTTTGGTGCGAAAATTCCAGTAAACACACAAAGTTCAGATTATGATAATTTTTTATTTTTTAATAGAGTCAACTCATGTGCTCAATTAGGAGAAAATACGACCAAATATCCCAAGTGTTCATACCCTTTTGAGAAATGCCTACAAAAGTTTAGGTGCGCACAAAATCAACAATTCTTCATAAAAATCAATTTTGTTTTACGCACAAAATTGATATGAGTAGCCAATCACCTTTTAGTCATGACACATACTACTCTACTCCCAATGGTCTTAAATGTAATTAAAAGATCAACCATTGAATCAAAACCCATGATTTCTGTCTTGCATATTCACTTCAAAGAAATAGACAAAGTTAAAATAGAGAGAAAAAAGAAAATAAAATAAATAAATAAATAAAAGGGGGTTGGTGCCAATATCTTACTGAAGGGGATCAAATCCATATCACCGGATACCCACTTCAAGTCCCATGGCAAAGAAGGGTAGGCTTATTTTAGAAAAAAAAAAGATGCCTAGAATGATGTTTGGATTTATTAAAAAAGAAAAATTTGTGCGACATTAGAGCACAAATATGAAAGCTGAAGGGTTCAAAGGCAAACTTAAACTAAAGATGGGTGGGATGGTGTCGCAGTCAATCATGGGGAGTCCTAGGAAACTATCGCCGTAAGGCCAAAGGAGTCGCATAGAATGAGGGGCGATATCGCTATTGCATCTTTAAAACAAGGGTCGCTTAGGTCTCGAAAATATTGATGATTTGATTGAAGTAATGGTGGGCTGTTTTAAGAAAATGCACATTATTTTTTAAATACGTAAAAGCATCAAAATCAACATCTTTTAAAGAAAATCAGTCTACCCTATTTGCTAGAGATGGGACAAAACATTGGCACACTTTTCTTATTATTTTATTTATTTTTTTGGGTTTTTTTTTTTTTTTGGGGTTTGGAGGGGGGTGTGGTTTATTTTAAAACATGGGTTGGAAAAGCCTACGCTAGGTTGTGCACATAGGAAATAAAATCAAATTGTATTTTTTTGAAATTTTTTAGATTTATGAAAACAATGGTAGAAATTCCTAATCTATAATTGGATGCACGAGAAGAAATCAAAAATCCTTTTTTTTTTCTTGAAAATAGGGGCTAGAAGGGCCTAACTAGGGCCATACATGGAACTTAATCTAAACGTTCATCTTATGAGTGTTGTAGCATATGGATGGACTAACCCCATAAAAGGTTTAGCCCACCTACTGCCGCTCCCTTAGTCTCTCATCATCATCATCATCATCAAAGCCTTATTCCAATCATGTTGGGGTCGACTACATGAATTCTATTTCTCCATTCTGTTCTATTTTGAGCTAAATCTTTCGATAAATGAAACTTCTTCAAATTTAAATTAATGACTTCCATCCATTTTTTTTTTTTCGGCCTGCCCCTACCTCTTGATGGGGCCCTCTACCTGTATATCCAAACTTTTTCTCACCGGTGCTATTACTAGCCTACGCTTAACATGCCCAAATCATCTTAAATGAGTTTCTTTAATCTTATCTCCTCTTGGTATTTCCCCTAAATATTTTCAAAAGCGCCCATTTTTAATTTTATCTTTCCTAGTCTTACCACACATCCACCTAAGCATTTTCATTTATGTTACATCCATCTTATTAATATGTGTCTTCTTAATTGACTAACATTCTGCTTTATATGTCATAACTAGTCTAACCACTGTCCTGTAAAATTTGCCCGTCAATTTTGTTGGCATTCGCCTGCCACAAAGCACTCCCGAAGCTAGTCTCCACTTCAGCCATCCAGCTTTTATCTTATGCTCCACATCTTCGTCAATCTCCCCATCCTTACTAATCATCAAGCGCAGGTACCGAAAAGAATCTCTACATGGTATCTTATGAATTTCAATTTTGACTGTGGTTTCAACACTTTGTATATGTCCACCAAAGTTGAAATTCATATATTCTGTCTTTGTACAACTTATTTTAAAGCCTCTAGATTCTAATGCCCCCCGCCATCTCTCAAGTTTTGCATTTACACCCTCTTTTTATTCATCCACTAATACTATATCATCTGCGAACAACATACACCATGGTACTTTTTCTTGAATATGCACAGTTAACTCATCCATAATTAATGCAAAGAGATAAGGGTTTAAGGTTAATCTCTGATGTAAACCTATAGTCACGGATAATTCACATGTTTCTCCACATGTAGTTCTCACATTTGTTATTGCTCCTTTGTACATATCCTTAAAAATTTTAACCTCTGGGGACATTCCTTTTCTTTAAGACCCACCAAATTAAATTCTCGGTACCCTATCATAGGCTTTTTCCAAATCGATAAAGACCATATATAAATTTTTCCTCTTTACTCGGTATTTTTTTCATTAATTTGCTCTCTTTATCCCTAGGAGACTAAATTATACGAAGAGGATGAGGATGCAAATGGTGGTTGTCTAAGTACAATGAATGCTAATGCTTGTGATTTGGGCAAATAAATTGTGATGATGAGTGGGGGTAAATGCACACTATAATTGGAATAGGATATCACAAAATTAAACTAAAAAAATGCAAACAAAATGTAAATATGCAATTAAACGACATGGTAACTGAAACTAAAGATGCACAAAATTAAGCAGAGGAACTAATAAAATAATGAAAAGAAAGGAAGGATCACACCAATTTTGTTTGCGGATTCCGGATCCGACAATTGAGATTTGACCTTTTGCTTTAGATATTGAACCGCCTTTTGAAATGGGCCCACAACCAGAATGACAATGGTGATGCCGGTGAGATGGGCCTGCAAATGATGACGACTTGGAAATGCGGGTTGGGGAGTTCACCAAAGTATTTAAATGAGGGTTTTGATGTTAGTGTAGTGGGCCACAGATGGGTTTCGGGTTGCAGCGTGTAATTATGCTCGCTGGGTTGAGTGGACGAATGCTCAGGTGGTTTGTTGTGTGGCTGTGGTATCAGTTGCGTTGGCAATGGTGAAGACAGGGTGATTGTATTAGTGATGTGAAAATGATATGATGAGGATGAAAGGACGGTGAGGCACAATGACGGTGGAGAGTATGGGTCTGTGTAGCGGACTCGGCGTGTGCACGTGCGCGTCGGGTGTGTGAAGGCAGCGTTGAGGATGAGATGGTGATGATGTTGGCCGTGTATATGATGGTGTGGGAGGTTTTTGTGGTGTTTTTTCTGTGTTTGAGTGGAGAAGGTGATGAGAAGTTATGGTTTTGGTGAGGCTTGTTTGGACTGTGAGGGTGAGGGAGGTGGCAGTGGTGATGAAGGTGTGGCTGTGTGTGTGTCATGCCCCGAATTTTTATTTTTGGGTCATAGCAGTCCGTCGGGTTTGAGTTGGGTTGAGAAGGGTATATGGTCTAAGTAATCACTTTTGGGCCTTGGGTTTATGTTATTTGATCCTTTTAGGCCAATAGACTCTTTTTGAAATTTTATAAAACTTACTAGAAAGCAGGAGCCCTTCCTTGTAATTTAGAAAAACCCTCTCTCAATATAAATTCTTATGGTTTTCCCCATTCTCCGATCCTCTTCCTGTCTTCTTCAACCAAACCCTAGAAGCTCTCCGGGGGGAAACCAAGGTTGGATCTTCCAAGCTTGGTTTTCAGATTTGCTTTTGGCTTCAAGATCCAGGCAAGTGAATAACTGTAAACAATGGCTTTTGGTTACTTGTAATATGTTTTAGTTTGCAGGATTTCTTCGCTTGGGTTTAAACTTTTTGTGTGATTTCTTTGCTCACGTTCCATGCTTTGATTTGGCATTAATCTTAGAGATTTGATCTTCTTTTCTTTCATAAATATAAAATTTGTTTATGTTAAAAAAAAAATCTGCAGCGGCGACGCACGCAGCGCAGCCCTGTTGCCTACGCACGCCAGGCAGCACTGCTGCCCGGCGTGCACAGGCAGCAGGCGCTCCTGTGTTGCTACTGTGCTGCAGAGCCTGCTGCCAAGCTGGCAGCCTAGTCTGCCAGCAGACAGGGCTTGCTGGCAGGTCAGGTCTGCTAGCGGGCTTGGTCCTTTGGGCTGGGCCTAGTTTTTTTTAATATATATATTTATACACATAATATTAAATAAATAATCAGGTTAGGATATTACTTATAAAGAGTTAAAATGTTATATTTTGATTAATGGTTTAGTATACTAATGGAGATTAGATTTTATTAAATTAATTTTAATTCGATGTTATTAGAAATTTAGCTTGGATTATTTATAAATTTAATTGAGAATTATGTAATTTTGACTAATGTTTATTTAGATTGATTTGAAATTAACTAAGATGTATTTGGTAGCAATTAAACCTTAAATAAAATGTATTTATAATTTTAATTTGGATTCTTAATTGAGTTAGATTTCAAATTGGGATCCGAGATTTGTACCTTTTGTTTTGGTATAAAATAATAAGGTGTATTTATACACAACAATGATATTAAGGAATTAATTATTACCTTTTCCCTTTTGATCATGACTTAATTTAACTTTGGGTTTGAAAGTTGCACATTTTTTACCTAATTTGTAAAACACACTAATTATACATAATTGGATTAGATGAATTATATCTTTTAGGAATGTTAGTTGAATGTTCACATGAGAATTAGATTAAATGTAGAATGGGAATGTGAGATTCGGGATGCACCACATGATAGGCACCAAAAGTAGTATATCGGCATCGTAAACTCATATTTCCACTGTGATAGAGAGTTGGTTATCATGTGTATATTTAACCAACTATAAGGTTAGGTAGTTTAGTGCTTACCCTCAGATAACTTGAATTGACACCCATTCATAATACATTTTCAATTATAAAAGTATAAGTACTCAAATTGTTAACGGTTTGATTATTGGGATTAAGGGTGTCATACCATAATTCATTCTGCATCAGTATATGTATGTATTTGTAGATATGTATATTATCCGCGGGAATACCCATTTCTGATATTATCTGCGATTTCTGTTATTATCTGTGGGAATACCCGATTCTGTTATTATCTTTACCCGATTTTGTTATCTGTATGCGGGACTACCCGTTTCTTTTAACTGTATGCGGGACTATCCGTTTCTGTATATTTATCCGCAGGAATACCCGTTTCTGTGCATTCATGCCTTTGGGGTTTGCATTTGATATATTTTGGGTTAAACAAATATTACGTTTAATTCAGTTGATTAATTCATTTACCAGTGCCGAACCGGAGGGTCAGGCGATGCAGGAAATTCCGCCAGATGGCGGAATTGTTAAGTGGAGCACCGATGACATCATCTGAGGTGTCTTAGTGTGGTGCAGAGATCGAAAACTTTAGATTATGTAATAAGGCCATGTTTGGGCAATTAGTTTATTTAATTAAATTTATTTGTTTTAAAATTATAACTTTAATTGTTATGCTTCGAAGCACTTGACCTTGATTTTATTGTTAATGAGATTTGTTACATGGTTGTTATGTGATATCCATCTGCAATGAGTATGGATTTTAGTTTTGCGTGTGATTATAGTTGCTTGATTACCAAGCATAGCCTCACGAAGGACTTCGATCCACTTGGAATTGGGGCCCGTATTATTTATGTTAGAAAAATTTTAATTGACCCCAATTCTCACACCTTTGAAACCGGGTTTGGATCCGGCCCAGTTTTGGGGGCGTGACAGTGTGCAAGGGAGGTGGCTGGTATGGTGGTTGGTTCCGCTATGGTGGTTGGTTCCGCTGGTAACAGTGATGGCAGGCTGTTATGGAGTGTTTTGGTGTAAGTTGTGTTTCGGTGATGGGTGGTGTTTGGCAACGTGGAAGGTGGGTTCTGTTGTGGCAGGTCGTGAGCGGTGAGGGTTGAGATGTGGATGTGCTGATGCCCTGACGGGCGGTGATGTTAGTGAGAAGGTTGGTTCAAGGTGTGGGGTGGTGATACAAGAGAGAATAGATAGAAATGGGTGTAGCGTCGGTGATAGTGGGCTGTGAAAGTTGGCGTGAAGGTTGGTGAGAGTGATGACGATGCTGGATGATGGAAGAGTTGGTGGTATTGGATGTGGGTGATGAAATCTGGTTTCGGTAACTGGTGATAGGTTGTGACAATGTTAAGGGCGGGGGTGCAGGTGGCTGTGATTGATGAGTGATGGTATGCAGTGCAAGTGGTTGTGAAGAAGGTGACAGTTGGATGTGGGGCAGTAGGCAATGGGAAGAAGGTGAGGAGACGTGGAGAGAGAGAGAGAGAGAGAGAGAGAGAGAGAGAGAGAGAGAGAGAGAGAGAGAGAGAGAGAGAGAGAGAGATGGTGATTCCCTAATGAGGATCTCCACCAACCAACACCCCCCCTCCTCCTCTATCGTTTCTGCTCTTCCCTTTCCTTTCTGTGTTTCTTCTTCTTCTTCCTTTTTTTTACTTCTTCGCTTTGTCCTTCTTTGTTTTGTTCTCACTTCATTTTTTTTTTTTTTTGGTATTCTGTTTCTGTTTCCAAATTCGAAGTGCGGGGACGATCAGGACTGGAACAGTTAAAAAATTTCCAAACCTTTCGGGATTGGGTTGGTTTGTGGTTTGAATTGGGTTAAGAATGGAATTGGATGGGGTTTGGATGTCTAGGTCGAGTTTGATGGCTAGGATGGGGGATGATGATGAGATGAAGACAAGGAGAAGGATAAGGTGATGATGAGGCGGGAGTCAGATGAGGTGGTGCAGTGGCAACTTCGAGGGAGATGAGATTAGCTCAGATTTTTGTTTAAAATTTGAATGATTGGATGAGCTAATGGGCCAAAGAGTTGGACATGGATCATGGGCTAGAATTTGGGTTGAGTTAGGTTAATGGTTTGGAGTTCAATTGGTGAGTCTTGGACTCAATCAGATACAGAGTTGAGTAGGGTTAAGGTTTGAGGTTGGGCTGGATTCCAATGGGTCAACCCTGTGAGCGGAACCAAGCAAGCCTGTCAAGCTTATACATTCTATGGTGAATGATTAGGGCCCCCATGATAATGATGGTTGTGATAACAAAAATACTAATGATGAAATGAAGGGTCCTTAAGTATTGGATCATAATGGTGGAGCTCACCATGTGGCCTGGGCTAGACCCTGGGTTCATAAAGTGAGTCATTCCCAGGTCAGGAAATTATAGGGTGTACCATGTGCAGTTGAGAAAAGGGATTTCTCATGCTCAATTTGAGATATAGGAGTTCAATTTTGGTGTTTGGGAGGGCAATTAGATCCAAGAAAGAAGACCTTTTATGTGTGGGCCCCAAAGTGTTCAAGTTAGGTGTTGAGAACCCCAGCCTCGTAGATTTAATTTGGTCTATTTGCTGAATTTTAAAGTTCGAAATACCGTTGGAAAGTTTTCAACAAGTGGATTATTATGGTATATGTAGTTGGGCCATTCAGAGATATGATAAAAATATGATTTTCTAGGGGGCCTCATGTGTACGGATCATGTAAAATTGATAACTTGAGACCCAACCGTCGAGTCCTTAAGATCTAACTACCGTTAGAAATCCTTCAATGAGTAGTTCATAATGAAGTATGGGTCTAGGTAATTTGAAAGCCGAAAAAAGATTCGAAATTTTTAGGGATCCATGTTTGTTGGATTTTTGAAAAGGCATATTTCTTGATCAAACCGTCAGGTCTTCACAATTAACATACCATTGGAAAATCACTCACCACGTAGATCACAATGAAATAAAGATCCAATTAATTTGAAGGCTAGACAAATGTTTGGAATTTCTAGTAAGCTCTAGGTTAATAAAATCATGTCTCGCAATTGGACTGTTGGATTTCCAAAACCCATGTTCCATCTGAGAACTCACGATGTGTAGATCATTAGGCAAGCGGGACTCAATTAAAAATAAGTTCCTTCATGAGATCCACCCTAAAAATGGAACCCATAATAAAGCAACTTTTCCAAAAATATATACACTGATGGATGGACATGTAAATTTTAACTTATTTATTCAAAATTATTTAACTAGCGCAAAATCATAGCATTTATAATGAAGATATTGAAAATAGTACAAACGAGGGTGCCAAACTGAGGTGTCTACACACCCCATCCCCATTAAATATGAGGATCTCTTCCAAACGTGGACACCATCTAACATAGTTGATAGATGTAGAAGATCCACACACCATGCAAGCTTCTCAATTAAGAAGAATATTATCAATATGAAGAAACTTACACTCCTTATTGTCCATAGCACATTTTCTAATTTTACCAAAACTTCCCCTAAGATATCTTGCAAAGAAGAAATTGAAACACGAAAACTCTCTCATTCGTTTCCTTCCAAGTGCATCAAAGAACAGCATATGAAATGAGTCTCCAAAGCAATAATTCACACCCCTTAAAAGAAGCCAAACACCACACATCGAATAACTCAACCAAAGAACTTGAAAAGTACTATAATATACTACATTTATCTAAGAATGCTGCCAAAGAAAAGAAGAAACCTCACAGTAAATAAAAAGATGACTGATTGACTCGGTCTCCTTACCATACAAAGAGCAAGTGATCGTGAGCTCCAAGTATAGAGCCGCAATGAAGTAATAAACTAGTGAAGCCAAGTTGTCACAACCCGAGCCCAGGGACCGGGGGTCAGAGAAGGTCTAACCAATGACACACGTACTCCCGTGCGTGCACACCTGGACCCCGTCCGAGTATACACACACAAGGGAACAATCACACATGCAAAAGACTGAACGCGGAAGCTGTACGTATCAAGGCATACCACAAATATACCAAAAGACATAGGAGATTACAAAACAATATACACTGATGCTAAGACCAAATACATGAACGTATGACAATAGAGCGGGCTTACAACAATCCCAAAATCAAAATACAGGTATCACTCAATGCCCACTTTACAATTACCGAAAAATCCCCTCAATAGACTCCAACACAAGGAATGGGGAAAACCAAAATGATGCAAAACGTACTCTGGAGGATGGATCAAGTCCACTCCTCTAGGCCGGAGGGGGCCTCGCGAGCCTCTCCTGCAGTCGGGTCGACCGACGCAGGATCGGAAGAGGGATCTGAGCCTGCAACACACAAGACAAACGTATAAGTACAACGACTCAGCAAAGTATAAGCCAACAAGAAGATAACACGAATTGTGTCTAAAACTGAAGAATACCGAACAATAGTCATAATGCAATATCCATAGAAATTTTGTCTGTATACTAAACAATTATGCAAATGAATAAGCATGCTATCAGAATCATAAACAGGTAACAATCAAGTGGCTACTACATTGGCCATTTTCTCCCTTACGAGAGCAATCAGGATGAGAACACCAGCGACCGGGCCAGGGTACGCATGGGTCTCTAGTTCCCGGGGTCCGGAGTCCCAGGACAATCACACTCTGCAGAGGCAAACACTTAAACTAAACCAAAGTTAACCCCGTCGGGTATCCTAAGGCTGAGGCTCAGTAGTGCCAAGACCAATCACAATCAATCGGATGATGCACCTCAATCAATCGATCAATCATGTCATATCACTTATCACTTACAGATCTCACATATCATGCTGAACAAACAATAGAAAGTGCATCGCATATACTGATACTGAATGTACATAAGCAATTACAGGAAGTGCTGACAATGAGTATCAATCACAAGCACTGACTCATAACTGATGCAAGTTCTCCAATGGAGCAACGGTATAACACAATACACAATAATAGAATGGTTCCACCCGGGCTTCGCTCTGGGGTTGCTGCATTTCCCACAGAATCGAGAGGTCCAGCGTAGAACACATAAGAGGGCATAAACCGTAATCAATATGCTGTACAACTCAAACCAATCCAGTACTTATACGAATCAAGGATCCATTACAAGCCAATCCTACACTAATTATCCAGCGTCTCTAACCGTGCATGTTGATGTAGTTTTAAGTTATCCGATGCACCATTGTCTAGTGTTGCAGTGTCTCGAGTGTGCATCGAAGTCCCTTAAACCAACACCCATGGGGAGGTGCTAAACAGCTGGATACAAGCATGAATGATTCACAGCCCTTGAGATCATTCATGTCATTCAAACATTCCATTGGGCATGTCCAGGTTAGCTACATTCTAACATGAAAGTCATATACGGTCTTTTGCTTAAACCTAATCCTTTTCATTCAATTCTCAGGGTCTCACGGTGCAGCCGTAGGTAACCTTACGGCTTAGCCGTGGCATCTTACGGCTTAGCCGTACTATGCACTGCGGCTGAGCTGAGGTTCCCCAAATATCCCTTCGGATTTACGGCTTAACCGTATTTTGCTCTACGGCTCAGCCGTATCTTGGTCCACGGCTTAGCCGTAAGACAATGTACGGCTTAGATCAGGCTGGGCCGTAGAAGAATGTCAAATTGCCAACATCCAGTTATTTTCAGATAACAGTCTGTACTGTTCTACGGTTTGGTTTACGGTTGGGTCTCGGCTTAGCCGTAAGCCATTTTACGGCTTAGCCGTAGCACATTTCACGGCTTAGCCGTGAGTGCACGGACTCATTTTTCTGAACTTGTTACAGTCATACAGAAAATGAGGGAAACGACTGAAAACAGCAATATAACAGCAAAACACACTCAATGGGGCTGTCTAACACTGAGAAACACAATGAAGCATAATAACACAACAATCAAAGCACTATCAATCGGTGTTCACACATCTTGGGCTTATACTTGCCTCACAAATGGAATCACTCGTTGCTTGGCTCAGTCCGCTGGAATCACACACGCGAATGGCTCCTTTCTTCCTCCCTCAAGCAGCGAGCAACAGAGAAGGAGAAGGAGAGAAAGAGAGCTGTCGAGAGAGAGAAACAAACAGAGAGCGAGAGAGACGATCGGGAGAGAGACAGGGAGTAGGTGGGATTTTATAACTTAATTTGAGTCGAAATTGCACTTAGGTCCAAGCAGCTTATGCAAATATCAGTTTGAGTCAAATGACAGTCCAACGAAAGCAAACGAACTCATTCGGATCCAAGACAGTTACGACAATCGACAAGCTCGACGAAATACACGCGCTGACGTCAAAATGACGCAAAACTGACAAGGTCAATCAAAAGCCAAAATTACGAAAAAGGGCTCGATCTACTTAGACCAAGTCAAACTCAACCCAAACGATCTCTCTACGAGGCAAAACCAAAACAAACAAAATCAAAACACACTTAGCGATAAAAACACACACAAATACCCACTAATCCGGGTCAACTCGGGTCGGAGTGTTACATCCTCCCCCACTTGGACATCATTCCGTCCTCGGAATGAAAGCGTACCTGAGCAAACAGATAAGGATACTGACGCGCCATCTGATCTTCTAGTTCCCACGTGGCTTCATCAGGTCCATGATGTTCCCAAAGTACCTTAACCCATCGAATAGTCCTCGTACGCAAGAGCTGTTCTCTAGTTCCAACAATACGGAGCGGACGCTCAACGTATGACGCATTAGGTTGCATCTGAATGTCATCGTATCGAATCACGTGCGTCGGGTCTCGAACATACTTGCGAAGCATAGACACATGAAAAACATCGTGTACTCCAGAAAACTCCACGGGTAGAATCAATCTGTACGCTAGATCACCAATCCGGCTCTTGATCTCAAATGGACCCACATACCTCGGCGCTAACTTGCCTTTTTGACCGAATCGTACTGTACCTTTCATCGGTGAGACCTTCAAGAATACCCAATCTCCAACCTGAAATGTCAAGGTTCTTCTACGCGTATCTGCATAGCTCTTCTGTCTCGATCGGGCAACCTTCAAATTGTCAATCACTTTCTGAACTTTCTCTGTAGTCTCAGCAATGATCGTCGGTCCGTGGAAACTTCTTGTTCCAACTTCTTCCCAGCAAACAGGACTTCTACATTTCCGTCCATACAGAGCTTCATAGGGTGCCATTCCAATACTCTCGTGGAAACTATTGTTATACGCAAACTCGCACAACGAGAGATGCAAATCCCATTCTTTCTCGAAATTCAGCACACTGGCCCGTAACATGTCCTCGAGCGTCTGAATAGTTCGTTCTGACTGTCCATCAGTCTGCGGGTGATACGCCGTACTGAAGCTCAACTTCGTTCCCATGGCTTCCTGAAATGCTCTCCAAAAGGAAGAAACAAAGCGGCTATCTCGATCTGACACAATCGACACGGGCGTACCATGTAGTCTCACGATCTCATCAACAAACTTCTCCGCCATCTCGGAAAATGTCATGCCTTTCTTGAATGGAAGAAAATGGGCTGTCTTCGTCAGTCTGTCCACGATCACCCAAATGGCACTGTTCTTCTTGCTCGTCAGGGGTAAACCCGAAACAAAGTCCATCGAAATGTGCTCCCATTTCCACTGGGGAATATGCAATGGATGTAAGGAACCTGGAGGTCTCTGATGGTCAGCTTTCACCTTTTGGCATGTCAAACATCTGGCAACAAACCCAGCAATTTCCCTCTTCATGTTATTCCACCAGAATCTGTCCTTGAGAGCTCGGTACATCTTCGTACTTCCAGGATGCATAGAGTAACGTGCATGGTGTGCTTCGGTCATCAAACTCTCTTTTAAAGCATCTACTGCTGGCACACATAATCTGCTCCTGAAATACAAAACATCACCTTCCAAACGAAAGTCTGGTCGATCTGCAATGCTATCTCGGATTCGCCTCAACATCGCATCTTCAAACTGCTGGTCTTTAATCCGCTGAATAATATCAGGCTGAAAGCTCACTGTACTGGCAAGTGTCAAACGGTTCTCCACCGATTGCAGTTCCACTGGCTGTGCGTGCCTCACAAAATAAAGGCTGTCCAAAGCCTGAAGAATCTCCGACTTCCTACTCAAGGCATCTGCAACAACATTGCCTTTCCCTGGATGGTACTTGATGGGGAAATCAAAATCCTTGATCAACTCAAGCCACCTTCGCTGTCGCATATTCAACTCAGACTGCGTGAAGAGATACTGTAGACTATGATGATCTGAATGCACTTCAAATGTCACGCCATACAAATAGTGTCTCCACATCTTCAACGCAAAAACGATGGCTGCCAACTCTAAATCGTGCGTGGCGTAGTTCTTCTCGTGCTCCCGAAGTTGTCTCGAGCCATAGGCAATCACCTTGCCATGTTGCATCAAAACACATCCCAAACCGACTCGAGAAGCATCTGAATAGATCATAAATCCTTCATGTCCATCTGGTAACGTCAAAACTGGAGCCGAAGTAAGCTTCTCCTTCAACATCCGGAAATGGCACTCGCATTCGTCCGTCCACAGAAATGGAACACTCTTCCTGGTCAATCGAGTCAATGGTGCAGAAATCTTGGCAAAATCTTGAATAAAGCGACGATAATATCCGGCTAATCCAAGAAAACTCCGTATCTCCGTCACAGTCTTTGGGCTGGGCCAATTCATCACTGCTTCAACTTTCATCTGATCCACTGCCAACCCATCTCGTGAAATGGTATGACCAAGAAAAGCTACCTGCTCGAGCCAAAATTCACACTTCGACAGCTTGGCATATAAACGATGCTCTTTCAACAACTGCAAGGCTCGACGTAGATGTTCCTCATGCTCCTCTGGGGTCTTCGAATACACCAAAATGTCATCAATAAAGACCACTACAAAACGATCCAGAAAAGGAGCGAAGATCCTGTTCATCAAAGCCATAAAGGCAGCAGGTGCATTGGTTAATCCAAATGGCATCACGAGAAACTCAAAATGTCCGTACCGTGTCCTGAAAGCAGTCTTCGCAATATCGTCTTCCTTCACCCGGAGTTGATGATACCCCGATCTCAGATCAATCTTGGAAAAATAGGCAGCACCTTGAAGTTGATCAAACAACTCATCAATACGCGGCAATGGATATTTGTTCTTGATCGTGACTTTGTTCAACCGCCGGTAATCTATACACATCCGTAAGGTACCGTCCTTCTTCTTCACAAACAGCACTGGAGCTCCCCACGGTGACACACTCGGCCGTACGAAACCCTTCTCCAAAAGATCTTGCAATTGCGTCTTCAATTCGAGTAACTCAGCAGGGGCCATACGATAAGGAGCTAAACTAATGGGTGCTGTACCGGGCACTAGGTCGATCGCAAACTCTACATCTCGGACAGGGGGTAACTCGGGTACTTCCTCCGGAAATACATCCGGGAACTCACGTACTACCGGAATCTCACCCAACTGCTTCACCTCCTTCTTCTCCGAGACAAAAGCAAGAAAACCTGCACAACCTCTTCGTATCAAACGATCCGCCTTGCATGCGGAGATGACACGCCTCGGGCATCTCTCCTGATTGCCCTCGAAACGAAACCCCTTCGCAAAATCGAAGTAAATCGACCTGTTGTAACAGTTAACACAGGCACGATACCGCGCTAGCCAGTCCATTCCAAGGATCACATCGAAATCCAACATGGACAACAAAATCAAATCAACTGGCAGCTGGCGACCTGCAATCACCACGTCGCACTGAGGGTAGTATACACTACACTCCACTCGCTTGCCCACAGGAGTGGACACCACTAGCAAATAGGGTAGCGGCTGAGGGGGTTGCGGTAACTGTTCCGCAAAACGAGGGGCAACATACGAACGCGTAGATCCCGAATCAAAAAGTGTATGTGCTTCAGCTCGGGCAATGAGAACTTTACCTTCTACCACTTTCGCATCTTCTGCATGATCATGAGAGGCTGCATACACACGAGCAGTCTGACGCTGGGGCTTCTGGCTTTGGCGAGACGGATGGGGGCTGTTCGAAGCTGCTGAACTGAGAGACTTGGATGACCCCATAGATCTGGACGACTGGAAAGTCCTGGTCTTCGGGCACTGAGCTATCTTATGCTCCATCGATCCGCAACTCAAACAAGCTCCGGACTTCTTCCAACACTTCTCCGTCGGATGTCCAAATCCACAAAACTCGCATCTGCTTCCGGAGAAACTCGAAGTGCCTTGCTTCCCTTTCCATTTCTTCTGACTCTGTCCCCTGGAACTCACAGGTGCACTCCTCTTAAAATCCATGGCTCTCTCTGCTAGGTGGTTGGCTTCCGCAGCGTGTGCTCTGTCGACCGCATCATCGAAAGTAGCTGGTCTCTGAAAAGCAGTCACAAAATTCGCGTATCTGGGATGCAGACCAGAAATAAAACGATTCACCTTCTTCTCCTCGGTATTGATCATGTCCTCAGCAAAGTGGGACAACTGGGTAAAGCGGTGAATGTACTCTGCAACGGTCAGCTGCTGCTGCTGTAAGGCCAGAAACTCAACCTCCTTCACACGTCGAACATGAGCAGGAATGAACTTCCTTCTGAACTGTTTCTGGAACGTCTCCCACACTGTTTCACTGGGCAAGGTCAGATAGGCTGCACTAACACTCTTCCACCAGGTCTTAGCCATCTCTCGAAACATCGAGGCCGTAAGCATGACCTTCTGCCGGTCGTCACAGACAATGGTCGAGAAGAGATCTCCTGTATGCTCTAGCCACTGATCAGCCTTCAATGCATCTTCATTTCCATAGAACTCTGTGGCTCCACGTTTCCTGAATTTGTCGTATAACGCATTTGGATCGCTCTCTCTAGGCTGGAAAACCACTGGCTGCTCTGCAGGCCGAACTGGCGTTTGGCTCTGTCGGTCTACGATCGAAACAACCTGCGCTTGCAAGGAATGGATAGCCTGTAGCATAGTCAAGAAGCGCTCGTCGAAATTCACGAGGGGCTGTGGAGCGGCTGACCCACTCTCGTTATCTCCCTGATCATTGTTGTTGTGTGTTCCGGATCCCGATGCCATAGCCTGCAAAACACAAAAGTCAATCTGCTAACACACTAGGGAACGCACACAGACTCACAAGACAAGGGGACCAAACACAACAGTCCAAAACTGGACTACGAAATCTCACCACGTCCTATATGCCTACATGCTTACACACTAAGATAGAGACAATGCCCTGAGAGACAAAGCTCTGAGAGACAATGCTCTGATACCATACAATACGTATGTCACAACCCGAGCCCAGGGACCGGGGGTCAGAGAAGGTCTAACCAATGACACACGTACTCCCGTGCGTGCACACCTGGACCCCGTCCGAGTATACACACACAAGGGAACAATCACACATGCAAAAGACTGAACGCGGAAGCTGTACGTATCAAGGCATACCACAAATATACCAAAAGACATAGGAGATTACAAAACAATATACACTGATGCTAAGACCAAATACATGAACGTATGACAATAGAGCGGGCTTACAACAATCCCAAAATCAAAATACAGGTATCACTCAATGCCCACTTTACAATTACCGAAAAATCCCCTCAATAGACTCCAACACAAGGAATGGGGAAAACCAAAATGATGCAAAACGTACTCTGGAGGATGGATCAAGTCCACTCCTCTAGGCCGGAGGGGGCCTCGCGAGCCTCTCCTGCAGTCGGGTCGACCGACGCAGGATCGGAAGAGGGATCTGAGCCTGCAACACACAAGACAAACGTATAAGTACAACGACTCAGCAAAGTATAAGCCAACAAGAAGATAACACGAATTGTGTCTAAAACTGAAGAATACCGAACAATAGTCATAATGCAATATCCATAGAAATTTTGTCTGTATACTAAACAATTATGCAAATGAATAAGCATGCTATCAGAATCATAAACAGGTAACAATCAAGTGGCTACTACATTGGCCATTTTCTCCCTTACGAGAGCAATCAGGATGAGAACACCAGCGACCGGGCCAGGGTACGCATGGGTCTCTAGTTCCCGGGGTCCGGAGTCCCAGGACAATCACACTCTGCAGAGGCAAACACTTAAACTAAACCAAAGTTAACCCCGTCGGGTATCCTAAGGCTGAGGCTCAGTAGTGCCAAGACCAATCACAATCAATCGGATGATGCACCTCAATCAATCGATCAATCATGTCATATCACTTATCACTTACAGATCTCACATATCATGCTGAACAAACAATAGAAAGTGCATCGCATATACTGATACTGAATGTACATAAGCAATTACAGGAAGTGCTGACAATGAGTATCAATCACAAGCACTGACTCATAACTGATGCAAGTTCTCCAATGGAGCAACGGTATAACACAATACACAATAATAGAATGGTTCCACCCGGGCTTCGCTCTGGGGTTGCTGCATTTCCCACAGAATCGAGAGGTCCAGCGTAGAACACATAAGAGGGCATAAACCGTAATCAATATGCTGTACAACTCAAACCAATCCAGTACTTATACGAATCAAGGATCCATTACAAGCCAATCCTACACTAATTATCCAGCGTCTCTAACCGTGCATGTTGATGTAGTTTTAAGTTATCCGATGCACCATTGTCTAGTGTTGCAGTGTCTCGAGTGTGCATCGAAGTCCCTTAAACCAACACCCATGGGGAGGTGCTAAACAGCTGGATACAAGCATGAATGATTCACAGCCCTTGAGATCATTCATGTCATTCAAACATTCCATTGGGCATGTCCAGGTTAGCTACATTCTAACATGAAAGTCATATACGGTCTTTTGCTTAAACCTAATCCTTTTCATTCAATTCTCAGGGTCTCACGGTGCAGCCGTAGGTAACCTTACGGCTTAGCCGTGGCATCTTACGGCTTAGCCGTACTATGCACTGCGGCTGAGCTGAGGTTCCCCAAATATCCCTTCGGATTTACGGCTTAACCGTATTTTGCTCTACGGCTCAGCCGTATCTTGGTCCACGGCTTAGCCGTAAGACAATGTACGGCTTAGATCAGGCTGGGCCGTAGAAGAATGTCAAATTGCCAACATCCAGTTATTTTCAGATAACAGTCTGTACTGTTCTACGGTTTGGTTTACGGTTGGGTCTCGGCTTAGCCGTAAGCCATTTTACGGCTTAGCCGTAGCACATTTCACGGCTTAGCCGTGAGTGCACGGACTCATTTTTCTGAACTTGTTACAGTCATACAGAAAATGAGGGAAACGACTGAAAACAGCAATATAACAGCAAAACACACTCAATGGGGCTGTCTAACACTGAGAAACACAATGAAGCATAATAACACAACAATCAAAGCACTATCAATCGGTGTTCACACATCTTGGGCTTATACTTGCCTCACAAATGGAATCACTCGTTGCTTGGCTCAGTCCGCTGGAATCACACACGCGAATGGCTCCTTTCTTCCTCCCTCAAGCAGCGAGCAACAGAGAAGGAGAAGGAGAGAAAGAGAGCTGTCGAGAGAGAGAAACAAACAGAGAGCGAGAGAGACGATCGGGAGAGAGACAGGGAGTAGGTGGGATTTTATAACTTAATTTGAGTCGAAATTGCACTTAGGTCCAAGCAGCTTATGCAAATATCAGTTTGAGTCAAATGACAGTCCAACGAAAGCAAACGAACTCATTCGGATCCAAGACAGTTACGACAATCGACAAGCTCGACGAAATACACGCGCTGACGTCAAAATGACGCAAAACTGACAAGGTCAATCAAAAGCCAAAATTACGAAAAAGGGCTCGATCTACTTAGACCAAGTCAAACTCAACCCAAACGATCTCTCTACGAGGCAAAACCAAAACAAACAAAATCAAAACACACTTAGCGATAAAAACACACACAAATACCCACTAATCCGGGTCAACTCGGGTCGGAGTGTTACACAAGTCAATCCACATGGAACTTTTGTGTTTAAGGTAATTTTAACTTGTACCATATCCTAAGAAAAATCTAAAACTAGCATAAAAAAACTAATTACATTCATTCCTACTATAATTAAAATTAAATACATTCCCAAAGTTTAAAAAAAATTCTAAAACTAAAATCCTAATCTAAAAAGGAAAAAAAAAACTTCAAATTAACTACAAAAAAGCACACAAATTAAAACATCAAATTAGAAACATTCTAAACAAAACTAACTTACCAAAAGTAAATTAAACAAGTAAAATGAAAACTAAACTAAACAAAAATTAAAAACAAATCAATTCCAAATCTAAGTTAGTCAATCAAAGTTAGAAACAATTAAAATCAAATCAAGACAAAAACAACTTTTTAAGAATAAAACTCTAAAATTAGAAACATACCTAACATCTAACCTAAATTAGAAACTATGTTAAGTTAAAATCCTTCTTGAGTTAGAAAACTAAATTTGTCTACCTTCTAAAGTTTAAAAAAAAAAACTATCTTATATTAGAATTTCCAAATTCAAGAAACTTTCCAATTTAAAAACTTAACATAAAACACTTTTAGAAAGATATTTTAATTCTAGAACTTACCTAGATCTAAAAAAAATTACAATGCGATGCATGCTATAAAAATTTCCTAATGCAAAACCACTAATATAACATGCAAACTAAAAAAAAATATGAATCTAATTTAATGCAACCTAGAACCAAATTTAATAGCTGATAAAACAAACTTAAATGATGCATGAAACTAAAAAAAAGGAATAATAAAAATAATAAAAAACAAAGAGACTATGGATGAAACAATGTGAAGGTTGCCGAAAGTATACTATGCAGATTGCCGAAAGTATACTATGCAGAATTTCTTATGCAGATGCACTCTGTTTTGTGATAATTTGCACATCTAAAACCACATAATTTTTAAAACACTACTTAAGAAAAAAGTTGTGATTTTAAGTCTACTTTTAAAATTATAAGTTTTTAGCAACCTTATTAACAAAAATATGTATAAATTGACAAATCACTCAACCTAGTTCGATACTAACTGCAGCGCAGTTTTCTGCTCAGTTGCAGACTGTTCATGAACTGTTTAACACGTCAAAACCACTAAATCTCATGAACACATTTGAATCATATATTTTGGTTTCTAAGTGTTCTTTCCATAAAATCTATTGTCTATATACTGTCAATGCAAAATTATACAAGTTTATATAAGATTTCCAATGTTGTTCACTGCCAATACTTGCAAATTTTATGTTATTGCTATAACCTGAATATTTCATATTCAAAACCCACCAGAATTACTCACTAAATATGATTTGAATCAGCAATTAAATCACCTTTAACTTCACTTAATTAGTATCAAAACTATGTTAAGAAATTTGCCAATAATGGATGCATGCGATGAACACAGTTTCAGCTATTATATTATGCAAAAATCTAAACTGAAGACAAAGGTAACTTAAATAAAAAAAATTGTGAGAATTTAAATGTATGGATTCAACATAAAAGTAAATGATGGAGTGGAATTGTAGAAATTCAAATGTATGGATTGCAAGAAAAATAAATGTGTGGTAAAACAATAATTTAAATATGTGGCAAGTATGTCCTTTTCAAAGATTTTTCTCATATCAGGTTCAAAATTACTTTATTCTTGCCCCCTAAGATCTTGGGTTGTCAATCCAAGAACAACAACAAAGAAAACATAAATCAAGTATTAATCACCATAAGAAAAAAAATAATAAAGGAATCACACTTTTATTTATATGTAATGTTTTTACATTAAAGATGAAAAATTAAAAATCTAAAACAAATACATACTATGATAAAAGGAACCTCTTCTAGTTGAAGCATCAAGTTAGGATAAGCCTTCTTGAAGAGAGAGAAGTTATGGAAAAGAAAGGGGAGGAGTAAAATAGTGGAAGAATTACACTAGAGGGAAAGTTTTTTTTTCCTTCATGCCATGGACGTCCAAGGAGAAGTATTTAAATAGGATGAGGGATACCCTAATTCTTCTTCCTTAGATCTTGCTATGTAGCTCGTCAATATCTCAATGAGGTAAGCCTTTCTTTTTGCATTATTTGCTTCATGTTGAAAAAATCTTCTATAGTGGACCTTCCTCTTTCATTCCTTGAAACATCCTTAGATTATCTTTGAACATATCTTTCAAATAATTTAAATTGAGCAACAGGAGTAGATACGATCCAACTTCCCACATGTGTAAATCACACGTGCATATGTTTGGGATATGAAGCTATTGTCCATAATTTCTTGAATTTTTCTTCCTTCTCTCTTTCTTACTTTCTTTTCTTCAAAAAATGATTGCCTTAATCCTTTCTTGTGGGACCCAATTCAACATTTTCTTGCAAGAAAAAAGTGAATTATCATTTGAAAATAATAATTTTGATTAAAGATTACAAATGCATGAAAGTGGGCCCATCTCTCATAAAATGTTATGAAATGCACATCATTATAATTAATGATGATGAAAATTTTAGTCATTTCATAAGAAAAATATTGTTTTCACAAAACTTTCCAAAAATAGACTTCTAAAAATGGCAAGTATCATAGATTTATACAAAAAGTGTGATTTTTTTAGTAAATTGTGTAGGAAAATTTACAATGAATTTAAAATGCATAAAAACATGATATTGCACTAAATGAGGCTCTCTTGGCTTGATAAGTTCTTAAAACTTCCAAAAATAACCCTGAAAAAGTATATTTTTTAAGACTTATCAGCAAGTGTCATGAAGATTCACCAAAACGAGTCCTTTCCTTCTAAGATTGTCAATTGTAGATATCTTGTGTACTAAAGTTAACCAACAGAAAGCCTCCACTCTAGGAGGAATTAAACCTGTCCAAACCTTAGCCGAAAGAAGCTACATAAAATTAGAGGACTCCAAAGCTATAGTGAAAAACTTAATTAAGAAAAGCCCAAAACAAGAAAGTTTCTAAATCTTTGTATTGCTATCATTCTTGCAAAGAAAAATGTTAGAAAGCAGACTCTAATAAACTCATACTTAGACTCCTCTAACTGACGTGAAGCTCTTCTCAATGGAATTTTTCAAACAATAAGATCTCCCTCACAAGAATAACACTCTTAGACTAAAGAATCTTTATTTGACATAACTCTAAACATTCTAGGAAACAGACTTCCCAAAGACCGCACTCCTACCTAGTCATCAAACTAGAGCTGAAACCCACATTTTTTTAAAGACTTCCCCCATCATATTGGACTCATCTTTGAGACCAGAAATGACACCCCAATGACCCAACCTCCTATACTTATAGACAAATTTAGGGATCCAACCCCACTCATCCTCACCATATTTAGAAACAATGATTCACCTCTAACTAGAGAGCATCTTTTTCCTCTCCAAAACACGACCACCACTTAGCTAGCAAGGCCCAATTTTTATGCACTAGGCTCCCAAAACCCAAACCACCAAGAAATTTTGGCTTGATCACATCCTTCTGTTTCATTTAGTGAAGCTTCTTTTTTATCTCTTTGTCCCTACCATAAAAAATCTCTTCTACTCCGATCTAACCTTTCAACCAATGAAATAGGCATTTTAAATAAAAACATATAGTATACTCGCAAATTAGGCAAAAACTGCTTTGATAAAAGTAATTCTACCCCCTAAAGAAAGGCCTTTTCCAAATTGATAATTTATTTTCAAACTTGTCAACAACTAACTTCTTTGACCTTGGATTTGCCCCAATGGAAAGTTCAAGATACTTAATAGGAAGCTTTTCATGTCTGTAAGTAACCAAGCTATATTTTTATTGGTTTCTTTTCTGTCACAGATATACAAGGAATAGCTGATTTACTCGATCCAACTTGAAGAAACCTTCAAGAGGAGACCTTTCAACCAACTTAGTTTTTTGTATAATGCCAAATCATTTTCAACTTGACTACTCCATATAAGAGATGATGCTAACAATGGCTTCTATTTTGAGAACTTGAGTGAGAAATATGTCTCTTCATTCAAAAATGTGATTCAGATTTTAATTAGTGTATGCAGTTCTTTCTGTTAGTTTTTGTGGACTCAATCCATCAGTTGATGTAATAAATTGATTAATTTCTTTATTTATCAATAAAATCATGCTTTACTTTCATGAGATGAATGTTATTTTACTACTTCATGCACATGACCAATACGTATGACATAATGGTTCATGAGTTGAACCGGATCCCATTAGTATATTAGATGTGATATATGTACATGGATGAGATCCACATGCAGGAGATATATGTCACAAATTTTATACTTAAAATAGCTTCACAACCAGTAATGAGATTGGGCATCTCATTTGATAAGGTTGCAGCACTTTGATCACTATGAGATAGTGTGATTTGTCTCGATCATCAAAATGTAAGATTCTGGATCACGGTGCTGGTACATTGGATGTATTGAAGGACCATGAGATGCACCTTATGGAATTCCGTCTCAATAATAAGGTATGCTCTCATAATTCCCTAGCAATAGGCTCTCAATCCTGAGACATTGACGAACTCAAGTTTCTATCTATTCATTTGCTTTGAGTCACCAATGAGTGAGGCCGACTATAGGTTAACACCTCGGTGTATTGGGTATGTGGTAGTAGAACTGTGGGAACGTTGAATGATCAAGATGGAATCTATCTCTATTATCCCCTTGTGCCAATTAATGGATTTGTCATTAGTAAGTGCGCACCCATCTCAATTAAGAGTTAATTGGATGGTACTGATGATTACTGTGATTAATTGGGGCTCAAGGATAATAAGATGTGGAACTTAGATTGGAAGAGACAGATTTATTCCAATTGATCCACGGATATTGATAGAGGGGCCTACTTGTGGTAATTGGGAAGTTTAGGGTCTTCATTGTAATTTATTCCTAAGACTGGAGTGCAATTGCATTTATATAGTGGTGTTATTTGCAATTAACTGTGGGCCCAGATTGCACATGAGATGTGGGGTCGCGGTGTTCCAGTTGGAGCCAGCTTTCTAAGGAATCTCTAGTGGTCCCCACGCTAGCCCAAGATATTGGAAAACACTAATCCGACTTGGACTCTAGAAATAAGAGTTTGGAAAGGAGAAAGCCACTAATTGCTTTAGAAGTAAGACTTCTATTTCAATTAGACAAGGGAGAGATTTGGAAGTCTATAAAATCTCTTGGACGTCCAATAAGACTCCCTCTCACGCCCAAAACCCTTTCGTGCAAGAGTTGCGCGAGTTACTCTCCTCTCCTTTCTTCTAGTTCCTTAAAGTCTCGAGTTGGGATTTTCTCCTGAAGATTCCACCATTCTTCTTGAGAAAAGAAATCCAATTCGGGTCATAGCGTGGAAGGCTAAGAGATGTTGAAGAAATCCATTAGAGCACTGCGGATCTCCAAAGGTATGATCTACTTCTTGCATGTCGTAGGTTATTTTGGATGTTTAGTGCTGGTAGAATTTTTACTGTACATGGTCACGAGATTGAGGGTAACGCATCCTGGATTGAGTTTTGGTCTTATGGATAGTTGATCCCTGTGTCAAGTGGGTCAAAAGTTTTGAAAATCTATCCACGAGACCCACCTACTTCAAACACTTTCATCGGTTGCCTCTCCATAGTCTTGAATTATAAAAGCATTAAAACTTTCAAATTCCCATGTGTGCTTGATATTCCCATAAATATATGACTAGTACTATGAAATGGATTTTCTTTTATTCATCCACTATTTAAGCTGGTATTAGAGTGAGAAGGATTTTTATCTATTCCACATTATGCACAATTGTCATGCTTTAAAATTTTCAAATTTGTGAAACTCTGTTTCAATATCTCAATTTCCCATTCGTTCTTATATTTTTCCAAGCAGTTATGTTCTCATTATTAAATAATATACTGAATATGTGGTTTGTTTTTTTTTTATTATTTTTCAATCATTTTTTTGGATTTTGGTAATTCAAAAAAATTGATTTTGGTAATCTCTGGGTTTTTTAATGGTATGCTTCTACTAAAGCGTATATTTCAATTAGTTTTGTGGGTTATCAGATCATGATAAATTGTTTGGTTAAGTTTTGATTCCTATATTAATAAGTTCTTGTCGTTTTATATTATTTTGGTGCATTTAGCTTGTAGAGATCTAAAACTATTGCCAATAATTTTATTATCAAGATCTAGAATTATGTCGTGAAATATAAAAGTGCGCTATTACATCATTTTTGAACCTCTACATTAAATGGCGATTATATTCTGACTTATTTGAGTAGCTCATTAATTGACATGCCCTGATTGCTAATACAATGAGTGCAACAATACAATTCTTGAGTCATTTGTAAAGGAAAAAAAAAAGAAGAAACAAATAAAAAAAATGAAAAATAGAAAGGTCATGCTTCTCCTCTCAAGGAAAAATATTGTCTCTTTTATTTCAAGCTCATAAAAATACAAATTTCAAAAGACGGCACAAAAGGTGAGATCAAAATCCCATAATCCAAAAGATAACTATAACGGTTTTAGGTTTTTTTTTCCTATTGTGTATATTGGAACGAAAGATAGATGTTGTTATCATTACAATATTTATGAAAAGGTTTTGCTTAAGTAGGAAAGGGTTGGTTTTCTTTTTAACTAGTAATGCATGTAAGAATTAACTGCTTGTTACTCTTGGAGGGATTCTAGGTTATGGACACTTTCTATTTGTCCTTGTCCAAGGAATAGTTTAGAAGAAACAAAAGTAGATGCTCAATTGGGCAAAAGTAGGAAAGTGATGGTGCCGTTCAATTGCTTTCCTCAAATATTAGGGTCTAAAAAGAAACCAATACCCACTCTTAGTTATGGTAATCACTGTCATGAGTCAGGAACCAACCACAGTAAAGCTTAGTATGTTCCTATCACCTTACGTATTTTCTTGGGTTCCATTCCTTCTTAAAATTCTACTATTCCAAAATCCAAACTCTAAGGTAGCGTTTGGTTCGCTGGAATGATTTTTGTAGGAATGGAATGGAGACTGGAATGAGTCTGGAATGGAATGAGGCAGGAATAGTAATTCCCATTCCAACGTTTGGTTGGACAAAGGAATCAATCCAGTAATAGGATTTTCATTCTAGTTCCTGTGTTTAGCATGCTTGAATGATGCGAGGAATGGAATAAAAATTACATAAAATTGACCAAAATACCCCTGGAATGAGAGGTCAGAGACGAAGAGGAAGGAGGCTAGGTCTTATGATTGGACATCTAAGGTCATGCTTGAATGATGCCAGGAATGGAATAAAAATTACATAAAATTGACCAAAATACCCCTATAAAAATTACATAAAATTGACCAAAATACCCCTAAAATTTACATAAAATTGACCAAAATACCCCTAAAATGAGAGGTCAGAGACGAAGAGGAAGGAGGTTAGGTCTTATGAGTGGACATCTAAGGTTTTGTTTGATGAAAGGGGCATTTTGAACTCAAAGGAAAATTACAATGGAATGGAATGGTCATTCCTCTACCCCCCCAAAGGAATGGTGATTCCCTTGTATAAAGGAATGGTGATTCCTGAAGTAATGGTCATTCCGCCGCTTTTTCAGGAACCAAACGTGGGAATGGTCATTCCAACGGAATGACCATTCCATTTCGACTTTTATTCCAGCGAACCAAACACTACCTAATATTTTTAGATTCATTGGCTACACTGGTTGTAATGATTGATGGAACTGGAGAGTCCACATTCCAACAACTACAAAAAAAAAATGCCTCATCATAGTGACAACCACGTGCAACCACGTGCCTTTCACTAGTGTTTATATAAACCGTATAAAAAAAAGGTGTCCATAGTCCATTCTCCCATGGGTTCATATCCTCTTTTGTTTAGGGAGTTCATGTTGAGTAGCTTAAAGCCTAGAGACCTAAGGATAGAAATGTGGGCATATGTATGATACCAAATGTGGCCCAACCACGAGTGTGATGGGATCATGCCAATGTGCCAATGCGGCTTAACCCCGACTGTGATGGGAACAGGCAGTGCAGCCTGAAACTTAAAGGAGTGGAAGGCCCACCTATTGAATATTTTAGTTGTCCTAAACAAATATCCTTCTAATGTACAAGGTATTTCCAAATTTCTACAATATAAGTTGGTTCTATCATAAAATTGATCATTTTAAAAATAATAATAATTAATAGTCTTAACATATTCATTAATCAATTTTTTCTTATGAAAGTGTCAATTTTATATAGGACAAACTTCTATTCCATCGTGATGATGTTTAGCTTGAGTATGTCTGATTTTTAACTTGGACTCTACCTAAACTTTTCACCTTTTAACTCTGAATTTCTCTTAATCTATATATTAAAGCCTCAAAGGGACGGGAAGTCTCTTCACCATCTTCATCCACTTGTCACCTCATGGATTCGGGACCGGGAGTCTCCTCACCATCTTCATCCACCTTCATGTGATGGTCCTTCCAATACTCTAAAAATAATGATTTTTGTTTTAAAAATTGAGGATTTTATCAAAAAAAAAAATTTATGTGAGGTGACCCAAATCAGACACCTCACATAACGTGTGGGTACACAGCAGTGATCATGTGGTTTTATTTTTATTTTTATTTTTTTTTATTTTTTTATTTTTTTTGGCATCTAAGTGAGGTGCATCGAACTTGATGTTTTTGTTAGGGTTTTTGTTAGGGTAAAAAGATAAAAAACCAAAGAAGAAGAATAAAAGAGAAACCAGAGTGCAAGGACAAGGCAAAAAACCTGAGTGACTGTGGTGAAGATGTGATTCTAAGAAGAAGAAGATGAAGAGGAGAGAACAGGGCTCGGATTAGATCTCTATGGTTAGATGGGAAAAGATCTATAGGCCGTGCCCCAAGTAGATCAGAGTTCATGTCTCGGTGGCCGTATCCTTCTCCGGAGGCAGAGGTGCTGTAGCCTTCCCCAATGACGTAGGAACACACAGGTCGGTGAAAGCAGCTGGGGCGATCGTCATCTTCGACGATAGCAGCACTACTGCACTCATCTTCTCTGTTTCAGACTGCAACAACGGATGCAGCCTAGTCCCCAAATTGAGAGAGCCCATTGTTTTTTGTTACCGCAGAACCCAAAAAAAAATGGGTGACAAGAAGCGGCCCCTCTCCGATTTAGACTTGTCGATGGAGACAGACCCAACCAACCCTTGTTTCCTTTCCAAACCGGCCTCTTCTCCCTGATGCCTACCACAGTCCGAATCCTCTCAGTCCGAAATTGGGGGAGAGTTGTGTGGAGTGGGGGATCAAAGCTTTTCAATTCCGTTTGAGCTCTTTGATCTTCTGGATTTGAGTGATGTGCTATATCCTTAGTTGGAATGACTCTCTTACTGAGGAGGAGCGGTTTCGTCTCACGGAGCATCTCCCTGAGACCCTTCACCCTGTCTCATCTTTTTTTTTTTTTTTTGGGGTTTTGATGCTCCCCAATTAGATCCTACACAACCGTTGCAATGCACTCACACCTTGGCTGAAATTCATCACTTCAAGTCCCCTTTCATGGTTTTTTAGTAAAATCCTATTAGAAATTTAAAAGTCAGGACCCTGTCAAAGCTATTACATTGGGACTATGTAATAGAGCCTATGATCTTAACTCATACAGAGATAATCTAGACCGCTTAAGATAAATTCTATCCCCTCAAAGGATATAGCATCAAGTTTCATTTCAATAGATTGGATCCCACTATCCGATTGAGACCATGACCAAAATGTGATTAAGTCCACATCAACAATGCTGCCACATCAGTGTTCAATACATCTTCGCTCTTACGTAGTACCTATTATTATATATACAAACAGAATTCCCCCCTTAGTGAGAGTACCAGGGACACGTGATATGCTATTTTTCCCAAAAATCTCTCTCTCACCTTCTAAAGTTTTGTCCCTCCCCTAATCTCTCTCTCTCTCTCTCTCTCTCTCTCTCAAATGTCTTTCCTCTCAAAGTACAGGAATTCTCTACGTGAGGCCCTAAGATTGTGTCCCACAAAATCTAATCCACCCATGACCTATCTATCTATCTATCTATATATGTGTGTGTATTCTCAACAGTAAATTCTGCTATAGAAGTCGTCAAAAAAAAAAACATGAAAACGATAAAATTCACTAAATTCAAGCCAAGTTTAGGCTACATTTACTACAGCCTTCTCTTCTAACTAATCTAAGGTTATATTTAAATATGCAAAATGTATAATGTAATGCAATGTTATGTGGGGCCTTTTCTTTTCATTTTAATAAAATATGGAGGGTGCAACAAAAATTATCATCTTATTTTATTTTTTTCATATTGTTAGTAATTTTCTTAAATTAGTTTGTTTCTGTATTTTTAAATTTAATGAAAGATGTTCTTATTTTTTACGATATGATAACTAACAAATGATTGAATTCGCCTTATGTGGCGACTTATAAAATTAGCTCATTTCACAAACATAGGCTTGAAGAATTAGTTGCTTTTTTTTATATATTTCTAAGTCTCTATCTTTACCTTAATGCCAATGTGGAATTTTTTTTTTTTTGATAATTGAACCATTCTCTTCTTCTAATTTATTTTAATTGATGAAGTTTGATGCATTGTCGAATGAAATAATGTGTTATAATATTTGAACTCATGGTAAAATAACTGCTCAATTTTTTGTTGTTATTATTTTCTATTACAAATTATTTAAATGTTTATTCTTAAAATGATAAAAAATTGTTTATTATTTGGTTGTTAGGATTTGGATTAGAATACTATGTCATTATGGGCCCACCTATTCAATTTAAAGATTTATCTTTCCCCTATTCCTTCCCTCGTTTTACTTCTTCTACAAGCGTTTTTGTTAATATTTTAATATTTTTATTTATATTTTTTTGATATACACAAAAATTTTTTTTTATGCTGAGATATTTGTTTTTCTCTACCACTAGTTCTTATTAAAGTGAAGCATGAGAAATGCCACCGAGAGGATATGATTCTTCCTGCATGGACCAGGTCATCTCTGACGTGGCTGCACAATAGAGATCTAGACATGATCCTATCCTGAGTTGAAAATCACCATCTGCCATGTCATTAATGAAATTTGCCAATGTGGCAATCGCTGCCCCAACTAAGGCAGTCATCTATTGATGATGTGTGATTGATCCACGTACGCTTAAAGTGGGGGCCAAAATCCTCAGATGATCCCAGTTTGTATTAAACGCTCCTTTGAGTGGGCGCATGAGAGGTCCCGGACTCTATATTTAAAGATGATCTCATGAAAACAACTAATGCCAGATGTCATTGATCATGTGGTGATATGGTGGGACTTGATTGTGCCCTCCACAGTCAACGTGTAATTTTTTCACAGTGGATCTAGATTGTGAAAGCAAATGCCAAACCGCCCACTGCCACCCACGGTATGCTGACCTTCCAGTATACAGTGATGGGAAAATCAACGGCTATAAAACCAGCCCCCGTTTTAAAACCAGCCCCTGTTTCAAACTTGTACAGAATAATTGCCATATAAATTAATCATAAAGATATGAAAAGTCCATTGTCAAGAACTGTCAGACGGTTCACATCTTAGAAACAGTGAGTCTTTGAGGCGCACTAGAACCGATAAACTTACGGGGTTCGAAAAGTCTCTCCCTTACAAGAGGAGTCATCCACAGTGACCGGATAGATTGAGATTAGTATTCAAATGGACATGATAATTTATATTAAATTCCAGTGAGTGCTAATTAATAAAATATGACCAAATGGGTGCTGTATAAACATTTATATCAATCATATAAAAGGGATAACATCCTCCTACTTAATTATGTGTAAACATTTTTGTGGTATAATTTTACAAAACAATGAGAAACTACCAGCGAAAAACAGACACTAATGATGTCAATACAAGATAATTTCTCCATTGACTCTAAGCCAACAATGCTAAAGCCTTTTAGTTAATTCTAGAACCAAACCATTCAAAATCACTGTCTTTAACATATCTATTTTTAAAAAATAATATATATATGTGACCAAAGTTGAGTTTTTCTTTTCTATTTTTTATCGCTCAGCTAAGGGAATTAGGACCTAAGAATAGCCGAGCATATTTAGAAAGAAAGTCGACTTAAGAAAGAAGGTAATCCAAATAAACAGAAAAAAGGGGAGCTAGTCAAGATTTAAATCAAGGATAGCCCAGTAATACAACACAACTAAAGTTGAGTTAACAATGAGATTAATCACATTCAAAGAAATGAAATTAAAATAATATATTTTACATGGGACCAATCTGATAATAAGACCCATCATCCATTGTCGGAGACAGTGGCTTATTTCATTTGTGGAACCAATGATGGATAATTAGAGCGGTCTTAGTCATCCAAGTCACTCATCAAACAGTTAAAAGAGGGAATGTTCAATCACAATTCACAATGCGATGCAGACAGTCCGAGTTACGCAAGTCAGGGACTACAGCAAGTCTCGATCCAAGTTGCTCAAAACCAGGGATTGCAGTTGGAAACAACGGACGCTGGTTTCGACTGTTTTTTTAAGAAAAATATTGCTTTGTTGGATACGTAATACACTATTTTTAAATGCATACACCACCATTTGTCTCTGCTATATATTACACAAAGCAACACAAGTTCTCTCCAAGACTCTAGCTTTACTACACACCTGCAACTTTACTTTATTCTTACAAGGTTATTTCAGAAGGAAAGCAAGAAGAAGGATCAAAGAGATGGCAAGCCCAACTGCGGGTCAGGTTATACGATGCAAAGGTATTTGGGAAACATCTCTCTCCCTATTGATTACCATCTCATCCATTCATTTAGGAACTTAGTTTGGGTTTGAACGCTTACTATTCTTTGATGGCTTTAGTTTATCTGTAGGTGGATCGTTTGGATAGAGGTCTTGATTTCTTTGATGGTTTTCCTTGCATATATCTGTAGTTTGGATTAGAGGTCTTGATTTGATTAGAGGTGTTGATTTCTTGATGGGTTTTGCTTGTATATGTAAATAGTTTGGATTTGAGATTGTCATTTCCTAAGTGGGGTTTGCTTATATGTGTTAATAGTTTGACTTTGGAGTTGAGATCTTGAATTCCTTGATGGGTTTTGCATGTGGAGATTCTCATTTCCTAAATGGGTTTTGCTAATATATGTTGATAGTTTGGAGTTGATATCTTGAATTCCTTGATGGGTTTTGCTTGTGGACATCAATGGTTTCACTTCTTCTTCACTTTGGTCTTTTGTGGATTTGGATTTTTCATTTGATTGATGGGTTTTGGCAATGATCTGACTGGATTCAATTTAATTATGATTGGTTGTTATGTATGTAGCCGCGGTCGCATGGGAAGCGGGAAAGCCATTGGTGATCGAGGAGGTAGAGGTGGCACCACCTCAGAAGATGGAGGTTCGATTAAAGATCCTCTTTACCTCTCTCTGCCACACTGACGTCTACTTCTGGGAAGCCAAGGTATGTGTATATATAGTTGATTGGTTTGTTCAAAAGAGAAAGCTGGAGAAAGGAGATCCCTTGGTTGTTTGCTTGATTTTGTAGTGGTGGATGGCTGAAATGAAATGGGTATTGTGGATTTTGCAGGGGCAAACTCCGGTCTTCCCTCGAATCTTTGGACATGAAGCAGGAGGGTATGTCTTTAGTATTTATCTCTCCCCCTTTTTTTTTATTTTCTAGTTTTGGTTTCATTGTTCTAGCCATTTTATTTTTGTATTGTCAAATTATTGTTATAAATACTAAAGCTAAAAACTGTTTGTTTTATGAAGTAGTCATAATCTTCTCCCTCCCTTCCCTATTTCAATGAATCCTAGGGCTACTCTCGAAGGTGATCATTGGGTGGTAGCAGTGGCATAGCCAGGAATTTAGATCAGTGGGTGTAGGGCTCATTCAATACCATTGTCAAATGACATGTAAAAATATTTTCAAAATGACCTATATTTTTAGTGTTTTTCAAAATTTTCACTGGGTTCGATTTGAGAAAACCATCCCCCCCCCCCCCCCCCCCCCCCCCCCCCCCCCCCTCTAGAATTAATAAAATTATGCATAGGAAACCAAACCAAAAAAATTCAAATTTCAGTGGTGTCAAGTGACACCACTGAAATCAATATTGCACCGCCCTGGGTGGCAGTTGGAGAGAGTGGTATCCAATGTTGCAACTGAAATAATCTTTTTAACATAGTTTTCTCACTTTATCTTACGGGTGAAGAAGATCCCCTCCTTCCAATGGTGAGTTATCACTTGAATCTGAGAAACATAGTCAGGCCACTGGACCCTATAGTGTGGTGTTTCTCTTTCACAAAAGCTACAAATAGGAAGTGCTATCTGTTAATTAGAAAAATATCAACACTAGAAAAAATAGAAAATTGGTTTTCTTTCAGTAAAACTCAATTCGTCCTGCATTTCATTGTAATGGGAATCTCTCAGAATTTTAAATATAATATGAAACATAATCAACTATTATGAATTCAGTCGTTAATCCTCCACAATTATATGAAAGTAGCCACCTTTTTGACATCAAATCTTGATGCAGGTAAGTAAAAAAGAAAGATTCTTTTTAATCCTGATTACGTTATTTGCTGCAAGCAGAAAAAGATTTCTTATTCTGTTTCATGTTTAATGAACATGTATTCAGTTTGGTGTTCAGAATATCTTCCATTGCTATTATTGTAACCCACTATAATTTTGGGAGAAATTATATGTTTAATGTTGTGGTTTCAGGATTGTTGAGAGTGTGGGAGAGGGTGTAACAGAACTAAAACCAGGGGACCACGTCCTCCCTGTTTTCACAGGGGAATGCAAGGAATGTGCTCACTGCAAATCTGAGGAGAGCAACATGTGTGACCTCCTCAGGATAAACACAGATCGTGGCGTGATGATCAGTGATGGGCAATCAAGGTTCTCCATCAATGGAAAACCCATCTACCATTTTGTTGGTACCTCCACTTTCAGCGAATTCACTGTTGTCCACATTGGTTGCGTTGCAAAAGTTAACCCTTTGGCTCCTCTGGATAAAGTCTGCGTTCTTAGCTGTGGGATCTCAACAGGTCATCAACATTACCGTTGATCCTACATTTCAACTTACTTCCTCTGTTTGATCACTGATCAGTCTTGAACAAATCTAGGCCTCTTCTCTAATTGAATTTAATCTTTCCCTTCAGGTCTTGGTGCCACTCTGAATGTTGCAAAACCAAAGAGGGGTTCAACAGTTGCTGTTTTTGGACTTGGAGCAGTAGGCCTTGCTGTGAGTTTTATCTCTTATTTCATACTTTTGTCGACATAATCTGCATCTTTGTTATTATTATACGAAATTTTCTGAGTGCTTCTCAATTTATGTAGAATGATGTTTGCTGTTGTGTGGTTAGGCTGCTGAAGGGGCAAGGATTGCCGGGGCTTCAAGGATCATTGGCATTGACTTGAACCCTAGTAGATTTGATGAAGGTGAGTTGCCAAAGGGACTATATCTTGCTTATTCATAATGAACAAGTTATTTTCATCATATCATTGTGTTCTGTTTCTTGATCTATTGTTTGATTTGATATGGATTACTAATATTGACATGTTTGTTTGCTTACCAGCCAAGAAGTTTGGTGTCACAGAGTTTGTAAACCCAAAAGACCATGACAAACCAGTTCAAGAGGTTTGCTTCTGACTAGATCATTTTTTATGAGAATATATATGTATATGTTTATCCTCACGTGATAGCTATCTTCTACAGTATGAAAGGGAAGTGTTTAGTAGATTGAAAAGATCTTGGAATTGATTTATCAGGTGATTGCCGAGATGACTGGAGGAGGAGTAGATCGTAGTGTCGAATGTACTGGAAACGTCAATGCCATGATATCAGCATTCGAATGTGTCCATGATGTAATATGTCACTAATCTTTTCATATAGTATAATTTCACATAACATCCAGTTTCTAGCCATCTTTACTCCTTAACAATAGCAAAGTTCCAAATGTCTGATATTTTGTCATCAATGTTGTCAGGGTTGGGGTGTTGCTGTGCTAGTCGGCGTTCCTCACAAAGATGCTGTGTTCAAAACCCACCCCATGAATTTGTTGAATGAGAGGACTCTTAAGGGAACCTTCTTTGGAAACTACAAGCCACGCTCTGATCTGCCTTCTGTTGTTGAAAAGTACATGAACAAGGTAAATAGTCACAGATTTTAGTTCTCTTTTATCTGTCATGACCATTGTTTATGGTTGGATCATATCTTTATCAAATGAACCTATGTTGAGAACATGCCATAGACATTCTTTGGCCACTGTACTATGTTAAAGATACCAAAGTTTGTCCGGACCATAGGAGATCACAAGTCAAAATATCCCAGATCGCCACACAGTCTGTGTATGGTCTACACGATCTATTTCTAGTTTTCTACTACAAGAAGATGAAATATGGCAATAGATGGATGGAGAAGTAGATGACAAGAATTGATCATTCTTAAGCTAATTCAATTCCAGTGAGATCTTTGGATCTCGTCTTGGTGGCTATGACATTAGATGAACGAATAGGTGACAGTTCATTAAAACAATTATGCTCCAAAAAGTCAGTCGTGGATTATACTTTTTGTTTCACATTTTAGCGGTATTCATCAAAGAACATAATATAATGGAGCTTACAACACCCAAGTAGATTCGTACCAAACCAGTACAATTTTTGTCACTGTGCATGTGGATGACCTAAATAAGTGAGATAAAAAAACTGTCTTCATTCTGATAAAATCGCTTGTGATTAAAAGTCATCTTTTTGACTCATGGGTTCTTTGGTGCAGGAGCTTGAATTGGAGAAATTCATCACTCACGAAGTCCCCTTCTCTCAGATCAACAAGGCCTTTGAGTACATGCTCCAAGGGGAGGGCATCCGATGCATAATTCGTATGAACGAATAGAATGAACTGCATTTCAGATAAGAAAGGATAGAATGGAGTGAATTTCATCTGCCTGATGTAGGGACATGGAATAGAATAAAGGATGGAATGTTTGATGTTATTACAATCTGACCTTTATGTTGGTTTTGTTTGAAAAATGGCTTTTTTCCCTTTTATGTGCCATTTGTATAGAGGCTAATGTAGAAATAAACAGTTTGCTTATATAGTAATCTTTTATGATGGGATGGTAGGGTGATATTCTTCTTTTTACCTAATGACTCTGTTCTTATGCATAGATGAAGATAAGCAGGTGTACCTTCAAGACTAAGAGATGAGATTATTTAGCATATACCATATACTGGGCTGAGAGTTTTTCACATGTTTAGAGAGAAAGAAGAGACCTTTCCATTAAAAAGGATGGGGAATTTTATTAGACCCAGAACAGAAACAGAAATTTGTGTTTTTTCAAAGTAAACTCGTAGGACAAAAACACACAAAATATAAAGTTCAGATGACAGTGGTGGTGGTGGTGGTGGCGGCGGCCGCCAGACTAATGCTAACCGTTTCTTTGTAGAAATATTTGAGGGAGTAATGGTTGGTCAGGATTAGTGGCTAAGCAAAGTGCATAGTTCCTCCATCTAAAGTTTTTAGATTGAAGGGTAGGTTTTAAGATCAATAAGATGTGGGTGTGCGAGTACCACTGCCAAGTGCCAACCCATTTTAGGAACTCGTCTCCAAGAATCACCAAGTACTGTTGGCTCATGTGTTTAAAATATGTCCGAAAACAAGATCTGATTAGATTGTATAAGGTGTGGTGTGTTCGCATTCGGTATCATCCGGTCATGATCACAGCAATGATCAGGTGGCGCCTGTTAAATGCAAACCTGACTTCATAAACTTTGAACTCAATTCGATGCTCCAGACTAAGGGGTCGTTTTTTTTTTTTTTTTTCTTTTACCTAAGGGTGTCCAGTCTACCGACTATTTCCCCGGGCACCTGAAGTCCCTGACTCACAGGCCAAGCTGACTCTAAAACCAACGAAGTCTTAACTGAATCAGAAATGCAAAGCCATTATGGTATGTTTGAAAATGAGAAATAAGTATAAATAAGAAGACACCATTATTTATCTTTAGTTGTGACTTGTGACAAAGCCTTAACCGAGTCAGCCATGCACCACTGCGGCAGATCCACCTTCCCATCACAATTCTCGTATGTCTTTACTAGATTTCTTCAGATTTGTGCCCTTGCGCTCATCTTCATCACAGCCTACCTCACAAGGTGCCTTCTCTATCCATCCAACGGCCAAAAATGCTCCTTTCCCTCGCCATTCCCTTATTCCCATTCCCCTGGCCCGATCAAGGCTACAGATCTCATATCTCCCTCAAGATCTAAGTCAATGATCAGACCGAGATCGATGGCTTAACGGCAAATGCCAGTGGTGAACTTAGGTTTGATCAACATTGATTTCAACGTCTTTTTTGCTCTTTGGGCATGTTTTTGCATTAAAATACATAACAATATTGGATGTTAAAAATGAAGATCAAAAGTGAATTTCCAAAAATAAATATGAAGGTTTTTTTGGAGAGAGAGATTCTCTAGAATGGATTAATTCAATCAATCTTAATATGTGTGCAAACAATCAACCACGCTGTGGAAATAAATCAAACCACAAGCACACACCACAAGAAGACACAGATTTTACGTGGAAACCCAACCTGGGAAAAAACCACGGCAAAAAATCAAGCACTATGAATCATATTATAATTACAAGAGAATACTCACAACCCTTACCTAGTTGCCCCTCAACATAAAGACCTTGTGATTCCCTCGCACAGCTTCCTGCTACAACGACCTCCTGTCGTTCTCTGTGACAAATCCAATTACCTAGACGCATTCTAGATGTAGCACTTAACTCCCCACAGCAATCTTCTACACTCAGAGAAATAGAAGACAAGGATCTCTAGAGTAAAACTTCAGCCCTTCAACTCTAAAAAAAAACTCTAGAGGAGATGATCTCTAAAATATATTCTCTATTCAGAATAATGAGATCTCTGTCTTAGGATTGAGAGAAAACTCCTTTTTATAGCCTCTAATTCGTACCTCATGAGTATAATATGATCAGGAAAGGAGTTGGCATCAAATAAAGAAGTTTTCTTTCAATTCGGGCTGAAAAATCGCAAGTCAGCGCACTTTCTGCACTTGCCCGATCAGTCGGATAAATTGCCCAATCGGTCGGATTAAAGTTCTGCCTGGGTGAAAATTTCAGCATGAGTATAAATTGCCTGATGTGGATTAAATGACAACTTGTTAGGATTACTGTTAGATATGTTTTTACCTCATCCTCTCATATGCCATACATTCATGCATGATATTTAGATATTTATTTGATTTATGGTTTTTCATATATTTATGTTTTAACTTATCATGTTTATGTTTATTATTGGCATTACAAGAGACACCACCTTTGTCACAACCCAAGAAACTGACTGCTCCAGGACTGAGTGAGTGGATTCCTGATGATATGGTTAGCACGATTTTTTTTTTATTTAGGGTTGTGTATGAAAACACTTTTCTTTTAGGTTGTAAAATTAAAGACTTTGAGTTGTTAATATTCTTAAACTGTCATATATGCTCTATTTACCCTATAAGATGTGCATGAAAATTTTGAAAATGCTTTATATTCTCACGCGTGATATCATGTGGTATAGTGCGGGGATAAAATTCCAATTGAGTTGAAATGACTCGCATCCCCCACACTAGTTTCGTCTCAAAATTGAGACCATTAAGGTAACTAATTTGAGAATGTGCCAGTCAGAGTTGAGATAGTTGAGAGAAATGAAACAAGAAGCCCCCGTTGCTGTATGAATCCAGAAATTGGTTTACCACAGTTTTCTCATGTGTGGTTAAGGAAATGGTGGTCTTGGGCCCAGGTTCATCATTCATTATCTTTTTCGCTGAATCCTATGGTCCTCATAGAATGTGGCAATCCTTCATTGGCAGTTGTTAGACAAATTCCTTTAAATTTGGAAATTTTGGAATTATAGAAATATGAAATTTTTTTAATTATAAATTCTTTGAATTTGAAAGAAAATAGAGTTAGAATTTAAATTTTTGGTTGGTCTGGGACAGTTGAAATTTGCAAATTCGAATTGTTACAAAAAAAAAGAGTTTTTATGCAATTGCGCATCCTTTTTTTAGAAAAAATAAAAATAAAAAGAGGAATTCCGGTCCTTAGAATTTGCTTACTCTAGATGGCCCCTTAGAATTCCACTGGTAGAATTCCTTGGAGGCCATGTTTTAACAGATAAAGGGTCTCTGCCGCTCCCTATTTGTTAGCATTAAAATGCATAGAGATTGAATACATAATGGTTGAAAATGAAGATCATTGGTGAATTTATGAAAAATGAGCATCAAATAGAACATCTACTTATGATACTTATGGTTCTTTTTCTACAATGGTGTATTTTATTCCTATGTATTTTGATGCAACCAATCAGTCTAAAAATTTTATGCACTCAAATCTTTTTTTTTTTTTTATAACTTAGGATGTTTTGTGTGCGTGTGTGCAAACGCAACCAAGATCAAACAATCACCACACAAGAAAACAAGAAGATTTACGTGGTTCGGCAAAGATGCATACGTCCACGGGAAACCAATTTCCACTGGGTTCTCCTCCAATCTGTGAAACCACAGCCTCGGAATCTCAGCCTCTCTGACTGACTGACCGACCGACTCCACTAGGGTTACCGATTACATCATATATATAACCATTACATCCTTATCCCCCAAGAACTCTATCTCAAGAAAAAGGAAAGTCCTAACCCATTAGAAAACTACTATTTAACAAAATAGGAAATTCCTAATACATTAGGAAACTACCCCAGACATAGAACCCAATCATGGTCTGGACCCACATAGCCAACAATCTCCCCCTCCAGACCATGGAGAAGATGCCCTGAACCCCTTACTGGGAGTTCAATCCGGCCAACTCTGAACACAGCTCCAGCTTTCCCTTAGACACAACCTTGGTCATCATGTCCGAGGGATTCTTGTCCGAATGAATCTTTTCCAGCTTCATGAAGTTCTTCTCGATCACCTCACGAATCCAATGGTACTTGATATCAACGTGCTTCATGCGACCATGATATGTAGCATTCTCATTGAAATCCATAGCACTCTGACTATCACAGTAAACTACATATTCTTCTTGCTTCAAACCTAGTTCTTGAAGGAATCTCTTCAACCAAAGCATCTCTCTCCCTGCTTCATTAGCAGCTATGTATTCCGCTTCAGTTGTAGACTGTGCTGTACACTTCTGTAACTTCGATTGCCAGGAAATAGCTCCCCCTACAAAAGTAAACAGATAACCAGAAGTCGACAACCGACGATCAAGATCGCCTGCAGAATCAGCATCAGTATAACCTTCCATGACTGGTTTTGAGCCTCCGAAACATAAGCACACATTGGAAGTACCTCTCAAATACCTAAAGATCCACTTCACTGCTTCCCAATGCTCTTTTCCAGGGTTTGCGAGAAATCGACTCACTAAACTCACAGCATGAGCAATGTCTGGCCGTGTACAAACCATGGCATACATAAGACTCCCCACAGCAGAGGAGTAAGGAACACATGCCATCCGTTCCTTTTCATCATCTGTAGTAGGACACAAGCGCTTGCTTAGTTTGAAGTGACTGACTAGAGGTATGCTAACTGGCTTAGCATTCTTCATGTTGAACCGCTCGAGAACTCGTTCAACATATTTCTCCTGTGACAACCACAGCTGCTTGGAACTCCTATCACAACGTAGTTGCATGCCCAATATCATTCGTGCGAGACCCAAGTCTTTCATGTTAAACGACTTTGACATCTCCTCTTTTAACTTGCTAATCAACTTGCTATCCTGTCCAACTATCAGCATATCATCTACATATAAAAGAAGGATGATGAACCTGCCATCGATAAATTGACGAACATAGACACAATGATCTGCAGCTGTCCTCCGGTACCCATGACTCAACATGAATGAATCAAACTTCTTGTACCACTGTCTCGGTGCTTGCTTCAGCCCGTAGAGACTCTTCTTCAACTTGCAAACCATCTGTTATTTTCCTTCTACCTCAAACCCCTCTGGCGGAGTCATTGTATCAGCATGAGTCATTGCTTCTCGGAAGCTAGCTGGCTCTCCCTCATCAGTAAGCAACACATATTCGGATGCAGGATACCTAGTTGATGGTTGACGCTCCCGTGTAGTCCTCCTAACTTGAGGTTCCGTGGTTTCAATCCGAGGAGACTGCTGCTCCCCCTGCTCAACACCCTCATCATCTGGCAACCCCTGTGCCTCATCACGATCCGGATCGTTTTGTCCACCTTCTCCACCTGTAGTCTGCACCGGAGAAGAAGTCGGTGTGAGATCAACCACTCCATCAACTTTCTCAGAAGACTTATCAATCTTCTCAACATCTCCAAAGAACTGATCTTTATGGAAAACCACATCCCTACTTCTGATAAGTTTCCTCTTCTCTGGATCCCATAATCTGTAGCCAAACTCATCTCCACCATAACCAAGAAAGATGCAACTCACTGCCTTATCGTCCAACTTGGAACGCTGCTCCTTTGGTACATGTACAAACGCTTTACACCCAAACACCTTCAGATGTGAATAGGAAACATTTTTACCTGTCCATCTTCTCTCTGGAAGATCATAATTCAAAGGAACTGAGAAAGATCTGTTAATCAGATAAACGGCAGTCAGAACGGCTTCACCCCAGAATGACTTAGGCAACCGTGCTAATTTTATCATGCATCTCATCTTCTCAAGAATAGTGCGGTTCATTCTCTCTGCCACACCATTGTGCTGTGGAGTACCAGGAATTGTCTTTTCATGTCGAATGCCATGCTTCAGGCAATAGCTTTTGAACTGGTTGGATGTGTATTCACCCCCATTATCTGAACGGAGACACTTCAAGAGTTTACCTGTTTCTTTTTCAACCTGGACATGAAACTGTTGAAACATCTGGAATACTTGATTCTTTGATTTCAACGGATAAACCCAGACTTTCATGGATGCATCATCGATGAACGTGACAAAGTACTTATTGCCACCCAATGAGTCGACCTCTATGGGACCACAAACATCAGAATATACCAAATCCAACACATTGGATTTCAATGTTGATGTCGAAGAGAAAGCAACCCTATGTTGTTTAACATATAAACAATAATCACAAGGGTCAAGGGATATACCTTTGGAGCAAGGAATTAAATCCTTCTTTGCCAACATCTGCAAGCCTTTCTCACTCATATGACCAAGCCTCTTATGCCACAGATTCAGAGAGGAATTGTCTTGAACTGCATTCAACGCATCTTTGCACAGCTTGACTTGTGTTTTATAAAGAGTATTACCTGCTGTTCCTCTCGCAATAACAAGAGACCCTTTAGTGAGCTTCCATCTGCCATTTCCGAAGTAATTCTCATAACCTGCACGGTCCAATGCAGTCCCGGAAATCAGATTCAACCGCAGATCAGGAACATGTCGCACATCTTTCAGCGTCATTGTGCAACCAATATCGGTTTTAATGCAGACATCACCGATACCAACAATATCTGAATGACTCGTGTTGCCCATCTTCACAGTACCAAAGTCACCTGCTTTGTACGTCGTGAACATCTCCCTGCAGGGAGTAGCATGGTAGGATGCTGTTGTGTCAACAACCCACTCAACCTGACCATCTGCAACACTCAAACACTTATCATCATCGCCGGCGAGCACCACTACTTCCTGTTCCAAAGTAGCTGTAGTGTTATCATTGTCATTCTTTTTCTCATTATTGGATCCTTTTTGTTCCTTCATGGCAAAACAATTTTTCCTGATGTGCCCCATCTTGCCACAGAAAAAGCACTTTACAGACTTTTTCTTGCTCTGTGATTCACTGCTAGACTTAGACTGTGATTCACCTCTTGACTTGCCACGACCCCCCTTTGGTCCTCTACTCTTACTCCTCCCCCTGTTCTCAGTAACAAAGGCCTGTGCATTATCTGTCCCTGCAGATTTTCGTCTTGTTTCTTCATTCTGTAGACTACTGTTAACCTGACTCATAGATAACACACCATCTGGAGTAGAATTGCTCAAGGAAACAACCAATGCCTCCCATGAATCTGGCAAAGAACTCAGAAGCAACAAAGCTTGCATCTCATCATCAAGGATCATCTTCATAGTGGCTAACTGATTTACCACACTTTGGAACTCATTGATGTGATCTTCGATCTGACCACCATCCTTGAATTTCATATTCACAAGCTTTCTGATCAAGAAGGTTTTGTTCACTGAGGTCTTTTTGTCATACATTGTTTCTAGCTTTTTCCAAAGGATATTCGCATTGGTTTCATTAGACACGTGGTGAAATATACTAATATCAACCCACTGTCTGATGTGACCAATCGCTTTTCTATGCAATTTGTTCCAATCAGCATCTTGCATATCTTTCGGTCGGGCACTATCCCCCTCAACAGGATCATGGAGGTCTTTACAATAGAGAATATCCTCCATCTTCGGTTTCCAGATCAACCAATTGGAATGGTTGAGCTTAACCATGGTAGTGTTGATAGTATTGTTCTCCATCTTAATCAAATTAAGTAACAGGAAAAACAAATAATTAACACTGACCTCAACTCCTGCACCAAGCTGTAGATCTCATCAACACGAGCACGCTGGAAGAAACGGATCTGAAATCCGACCCCGGATGGCTCCGATATCGCAAAAACGGTTTCCTACGCTTCTGATTTGGTCAAACTCCTTGTTGACCGTCAAACAGCCAATCTTCTACCACTAACACGTAGATCTGCTCGAAATGAGTCCGTAGGCGCAAACGGATCTCCGATCGGACGTCGGATGATCAAGATATCGCAGAAACAAATTTCTGCCGTCAACTCTGGCCGTTGACCGTCTGTCCGATGATGTGGGCTGACGTCAGCCTGATGACGTCACGATGCTGATGTCTGCGCGGCGGCTGACGGGCTGGACCGTCTGCTTACGGGTTCAGGTCGACCCGACCCGAACCGACCCGCACTGCTTACGGAACTGGGCTTGCACAGTGGGTTGGTTCGGACCCAACCCGAAACTTGACCCAACCTGTAAAACAGGCGCTGGGCTTCTCTTCTCCGCGGGTCAGGTGGAACTGACCCGACCCGTACCCAAAAGACCCAGACCCAGAAAACTGGGTCGTCTTCAACCTGTTTTCGCTGCGCCTGGGTCTGCAACCCAGTTGCAGACGGGCGAGCTCTGCCGGCGACCAGCGGCCCCGGCGACCAGCGGAGAGAGGCGGCGAGGGCACGGCGACTGGCGGCGGCAACGTGCGACCTGCCGGCGACCTCTGGCAGCGGCGACCCGTGAGTTTTGCAGGGTTTTTTTTTTTTTGTTTCTTTGCAGCGACGTTTCTCCGGTCTTCTTCCTCAGAACCGACGTTTCTCCGGTCTTCAGAACCGGTTCGGCCGATCTTCCCTTTTCCGATGAAGATCTGCAGCAGTCGAACCCTCTCTTTCTTCTTCTCCGGTGAACTGCAAAATCGATCTCTGTTAACTGTAACAGAGATGCGATTTCACCTGTGGTGTGGCCCAGTAGAGATCAATCACTTGATCTCTTCTACCTGATGATCTTCCACGCACAATCAATCTCTCTGATACCACTTGTTGTGTGCGTGTGTGCAAAGGCAACCAAGATCAACCAATCACCACACAAGAAGACAAGAAGATTTACGTGGTTCGGCAAAGATGCCTACGTCCACGGGAAACCAATTTCCACTGGGTTCTCCTCCAATCTGTGAAACCACAGCCTTGGAATCTCAGCCTCTCTGACTGACTGACCGACTCCACTAGGGTTACCGATTACATCATATATATAAACATTACATCCTTATCCCCCAAAAACTCTATCTCAAGAAAAAGGAAAGTCCGAACCGATTAGAAAACTACTATTTAACAAAATAGGAAATTCCTAATACATTAGAAACTACCCCAGACATAGAATCCAATCATGGTCTGGACCCACATAGCCAACAGGATGTCCTTCGCCAACCTAACTTTTGGACCTTTAGAGTCCGGCGTCAGAGTTACCTAATTCTGATGAGTAACAACCATTTCATAAGAGGTACATACTCAAATCATTACATCATACCCTAAAAAAAAAAACTTTAAATTCATATTAGAAATTATAATCAAACAAACAGCCCAAAATAAGATTATTTATTTCATCCAAAACCATGCTGGAATTCTAGAAATACTCTGTTACACCCCACAAGGGAAGGACTCCAGTACAGCGTTGCTGTAGGGGAGTATAGTGCAACTCCCATCTCCTTATCACGGTACGACACATGGCTATCATGAGTTTAGGAATTTTATAATAGTCTTTAATGTTGCTTTGCAGTTTTCAATTGTATTTATGGCTTTTATGAGAAAGATTCTTTCCATGGGTGTCTCTAAAACCAGTCACCCCAAAAAAAAAAATTATTACAACAAAAATGCTACTTTGGGTCCCACAGTATGTTTCAATATTATATATAGAGAGCATTTTTAGATGTCCTATTTTAGTTGGACTCCAATTAGTAGATCCATGATCTGGTTATTGTCCATATATAGTTTGGATATTGGGACCAAAAATAATATGGGCTCCACTAGTTAAAATTCATTGCATTTCTTTCGATAAGCAATACATACAAACCATCAAGTGGGAAAGTGATCAAATTGAATGGATGATGTGGTAGCAATAGATGCATGTACAATCTTTCGATTTTTGGGTCGTCTTATTTCACTTGGGCCCATTGGGTTGGATTTATAATGTGGCTACATAGATATATAATTTGGGATATTCGTTATGATAATAATTTATTAGATTTTAGTAAAAAAAAATGAGTCTCACCATTTCATTTTTGGTATCCCATAGCTTTGGGCCCCATTTTGCTAGGTCCAGTTAATAACCACTTTTTTTTTTGTTGCATGTGATTATTGCTGAATGAAGTGGTCACCACTTTTAAAAAAATTATCTCACAAAATGTCTTCTCCTTCTCGCTCTTCCCATTGACGACAAAATAATCTCAATTGTAGAAATAGAGAACTTTGAAAACAAAAACACGTGATTTTGGCATTTTGGTGCAATCTATTCTGTTCATCAATAGGAAAGTACCTAGATTAGACGTCATACAAATGTTGAAGAGCACCACCATTAAGGGCTCGCTAGAATTGATGTCCATTTTTCCTTTTTATTTCTTTTTTTTCAATAAATTGTGATTAAATACAATTCCTTAGAGCCCTTATTTTAAATAATATCCAAACCAATAATTCCTTAGAACCTTCAATTCCTGTAAACTACCATTTAAATCTCAATTTGGCACTAATTTTGTCATCAGTGATAACAAACTTTGGCTTTTAGACCTGGTCCAAGTCCACCATATAGCCAATGTAATAGACATTGGATCATCATAACCATCCATCATCCACATATAAAGGCATAGGCAGGCTCTCATCCTCTTGATTGTCCATCACACGAAATCACTTGATTCGTAATTATAAACATCCAATCAAATTGTAACTAAGTTGAATATAAAACAAGACAACCCATTCTGTCAGGCACCTATTGAATGGATTGTTATGACTATCTGGTTAGTAATGTTTTTGTCCACGCAAGCTTTTTCCATCATAGAGCAAAAATTCAACTCAATAGATGTCATTACGGTCCCACCTGTAAAATCTAGCGGAGCTTGGTTTATTATTGGTGCCCTTAATTGGTGCCCCCAGAAGACCGGATGCAATAACAAAGTGGAGAGTCTAATAATTGACGTGAGTGATGAGGGCCACGTAGGAGTAAATAAGTGAAACCTAATGCAAGTGTGTTGAGAGATCATTAGAAATATTTTCGTGGGATCAGGGTCATATTTTTAAAATTCGTTTGATGTGGCCAGGTATACATATACCAATGGTAATTGTGGAAAAATATTCTCCCAGAAATGCCTTAAATGCCGTTGGAAACTGGAAGTCAGTCCTAAAGGCAGTGGTGATGTTTTTCAACTCTTCAAAGGCAGGTGTCATATCGTGATGAGGAGAGAGGGGAGTTGCCTTGAAGATACATGCTAAAACCATTACATCATCCTACCCTAAAAAACAAAAGACAACTTCAAATTCTTATCAGAAAGGTCCGTATGGTAGCTGCCACAGAACTGTCGTGCAATAACAGGTGCGACTGGAACTCTCTTCAACTGACTTTCGTAAAAGATGTGGAAGATAATAAAGATGGCTGATAAAATCCCCAACCCCCTGTTGCGCTAAATAGTGAAAACGAAGAATTGGTCCCGTTCCTTCTGCTGCTGGTAGGTCGCACGTGATTTAGACCAAGTTGGGAATCAGTAGTTTTTTGCCACTATTTACATAAATATCTGAAATGTATAATAAAAGCATGTGATTTTATCATCTATTATCTTTTAAAAAAATAAAGGTACAACATCTTAAAACCAAATACCTCAAAAAATGAGCTCTTCAAAATAAGAGTTAAAAAAAATAATAGGCACTACTATAGTAATTTTAAAGTCATTATGCCTTTTTTTAATTTTTCTTCAAATCCAGGATGATAAATGAAGATCTAAACCGTTGAAAATGTGCACAAGATCAAGCACGGCTATACATTCAAATTTCAACCATTGAATCATCACTCATCTCGAGATATGTGCAAAAAATTGAGCCATTAGATTTTTTTAGAATTCTGTGAGCCCCAAACAGAGGAACCAAACTATTGGAAATGTTTTGAAGGCTTAATACGGTTATGAAGTCAATTTTTAAGTCTTGATTCCATGTGGATCTTGAAAATTTTATAAAAACTTTCAACCGTTAATTTAACATCCTTAATTTTAGATTATTCTACAAGCAAAACCTTTTTTTCATTATTATTATTTTTTTTAAGATAATAAATTACAATCCAAACCATTAAAAATGTTTATAAGATCAATGACCACTAGGAGATCAAATTTTAGCCATTTGATCATTGTCAATACTGAGATATTTACCAAAAAGAATGAATTATTTGCTATTTTTTAAAATTTTTACGCCTCAAATGCAAAATTCAAACCGTTAAATCTTATTGAAAGGATGAATATAACTATGGAGTCGAATATCAAAGCTAGATACTTCATAGATCTTGAAAATTTTGTGAAACACTTTTTACCATTGATTTAAAAAAGCCTATTTAAAATAAATCCTTGCATTACCAAATACACATTTGATTTTGCCTCTTTTTTTATGGCTCTTTTTTTTTAATGCCTCTATTTTGAATGGATTTATAATAAAATGAATAGAAATGCCAAACAAGCCATTAGTGTACCACTATAAATTAAAAAAAAAAGAAGAAGAAGAAAAAGAAGTTGCATCATTTAGACTCAATGATATGTGAAATTTCTTCCGATCAATCTGATTGGGGGCCCATGACTTATCGTCATTAAATACAATCATCCAATAAAAACTTCATATCACGAAATACCAAATATGAAGTTTTTATTGGATGATTGTATTTAATTATGGTACATAGGCGGTTCAGGATCACAGTTTGCTCTAGAGGTTGCAGATTCAAGCCATCCTGGGCCTACTATAAAAAAAGAAAAAAAAAGATATATCATATTTTGGATGGAGTTGGAATTAGGACCCATTAATCCTAACCTTCTCTCACAAAAAATGAATTCGAGAAAGAAATAAAAGATACCAAAACCGAATTAGGAAAGTTAAGACAAATAATTATATATATTAAAGTTACAAGAATGGAGGCCTCTGAAAGGTGCCACATCAGCATCCCTTATTTTTTTTTCTAGAGCGTCATATCAGCTTCTTAAAATATTAAAATCTCTCCCCCTATAATCTCTCTCCCTCCCTCATCTTTTAGGTAATTAGTATTTTTTAAACTTGAATCTTTTAAAATCTCTCTCAATGATCGTAAATAGTATTCCTCCAATAGGCTCCCAACTTGTTCTTTTTCATCACTATTAGCTGATGGGCCTAAGTTAAAACGACTCCCACCACGTCACAACAATTCATTTCGTCTTGTGTCATACGTCTCTAAGACTTACTTCACAAAAGTCCAACTCCCCCACCAACTTTGTCAAAGTCAAACAAAAGCCCCTCACTCGATTCCAATTCCACATATGCAAACTCTCTCTCTCTCTCTCTCTCTCTCTCTCTCTCTATCCCCTTCTACATAACCAGACAAAGAAGGAGAGAGAGGCCCAGCTGATTTGAGAGGAAGAGCTATTGCCGCTGCCTTACAAGACCACATCTATCTATCAAAAGCACTAAAACAATTTAAAAATATCTTACTCCATCCATCATATACATTCAAAGTCACAAACACACAATAGAATAATAAAAAAAATACAAGCATCACACCTTCTATCTGCTGTTGCGTTTGCACCAAAACATTATCATTTGGTTCTTCTTCTTCTTCTTCTTCAATTCTCTTTCTTCTACCACTAAAGCTTCTTTTTCTTCATCCATGGAGTGGTCGTGGCCTAGGCGGCGCCTAGAGTTGGGCCATATTAGTCTAAGATAGTGGCCAAAAAATTAGACTTGGGTACAGCTCATTTTGCCATATTTTATTATGTCAAAATGATAACATGCTAATTTTTCTTATAGGGCCCATTTACAAATATTTGGCACCAATCAAAATAGATGACTCCATTTCTTAAAAGAGTTAGGTCCATCATCAAATTATAATGCTAAAAATTTTAATTGTTTATTACAAAGTTTATTTAAATTATATATATTAAAGTTACAAGAATGGAGGCCTCTGAAAGGTGCCACATCAACATCCCTTTTTTTCTAGAGCGCCACATCAGTTTTTTAAAATACTAAAATCTCTCTTCATATAACCTCTCTTCCTCCCTTTTATCTTTTAGGCAATTAGTATTTTTTAAACTTAGATCTCCTAAAATCTCTCTCAAGGATCGTAAATAGTATTCCTCCAATAGGCTCCTAACTTGTTCTCTTTCATCACTATTAGCTGATGGGCCTAAGTTAAAACGACTCCTGCCATGTCACAGCCATTCATTTCGTCTCGTGTCATCCATCTCTAAGACTTACTTCATAGAAGTCCAAATCCCCCACCACCTTTGTCGAAGTCAAACAAACACCTCTCACTCGATTCCAATTCCACAGATACAAACACCTCTCTCTCTTTGTATGATGCCCCGATCCCGGGAATTTGGGGATTTGAGTGGGCCCCCAGGGAGTGAATACGTAATCCCATAGTAATCTGTGCAATGAAAGAATTATACACGAATTCCTATAAGGGAGATTTCACAGGAACGTGTGAGGTATGCCCAACCACACGTAGGATTAGAATTCATCATAACGAACTCCTGTGAACTACTTGTAATGATCATGAGAATGACATAAAGAAGTATGTTCCACAACATTCATAGATATATATAAACACTGAAGACCTTAAATAACGTTCCATACAACCACACCACTGTTTAACAATTCAGGTACATAAAGTCCAATTTAAACATCTCCAGGGGAAGACCAACATTCACAACTATATCATATCCAAAATACTGAGCGTACTCCGCAAGATGACCAATAGAAGACATCGTCATCCTTCCATTCTTCTATACACCGAGGTACCATTGGGCCACCCTCCGAGGACGTGTCAACAACCGAGTGAGGGTTTGGTTCCGTACCTGCAACACCAAGGGTAATACTGTTAACACGATGGTCAAGCAAGTACAGAGGCATATAAAACTAACATAATGTATCAAATGAACTTAGTAATATACACTGATCAAAGAGGGCAACATGAGTCTACTAGGCATGTTGTGCATGAGTAGAATGAGTGAGGAATCATAAATAAGATGTCGTGCACACTAATTGGCAACCACGGAGCTCTATTCTCCCAAAAGGGAGCATACATATGGGTTGCTAGTAGATCAAGCTAGCTTCCCAAGGAGCGCCAACAACTCCTCCGTAAACTACTGCAGTAGTGACCTAAGGATACCCAAAAGGGCACAAGATAAGTGGTGCCGACTCGGATTCACCTCTTTCATAATTTTCAATTTTCAATCATACTCATCATATCCTACATAAGGAAAAATCAATCGTGAAGGACAGAGATAGCAAAATAACAAATAATTAAACTAAGCATACTTATATGAGCTAAGAAGGCTCGAACCCTCTCGACCTCAGCTATACCCGTTTGACTAGCAAGCACACACTTAGTAGAAGCTCTGGCTTGTCAGACGCGCACTCATTAGAAGCTCAGGTCTGATTTGTCTCAGGGTTTGGCCCGGGAGAGTGAATACAAAACAAATCATGTTGAGGGCAAGGTATCTTAACAATATGAATGCATTCAGATTAAGTAAGTGTCAAAAGAAATTACTAGCCAACCCTATACTAGATAATCCATGATCCCAAGGTCATTCAACACAATGTACTCATAAAACGTCTGGTGTCATTGTATTACCACATCTTGGCATTACCTTGTGTACATAAAGGACACCCTTCTTATGCCAACATCCATGACTTGACATTGGGAGATCATCCAAAAAATCAACGGGATGAACGACAGTTCTACACTCATCCTCTTTACATTTAATTACCGTTAAGCCAGCGTGGTGGTAAAGCGGGTGCCACTACTAAAGCCCTATAAGGTAATTAAGAATTCCTAATATCCTAAGTTCACTGTGTTTTTACGGCTTAGCCATGTATAAGGTTCCGGCTTAGCCGAGTAGCTCAGGTTTCCTTCTTAATTTCAGGTACATTTACGACTTAGCTGTATGTTGGCCTATAGCTTAGCTGTGCTAAGCCTACGACTATGGTTGCGGCTGGGGTTACAGCTTAGCCGTAAGGCATTAAATGGTATAACCATGTGTAAGCCGTAGAACAAAATAATTTTTTCAGGCTCTCGGGAAAGTTCGCCATAAGAAAGCTTATGGCTTGGGCACAGGCTAGGTACGGCTTAACCGTAGTTCATTGGTGCAGCCGTAGTATAAAAACAGATTATGTTACTCTCGGGACTTTAAGCCATAAACACCTACGGCTTAACCGTAACTTCGCCGTACGCTTCAGAATTCTGGAGTTTATTCTGTAACTCACTTCCAATATAGAATTCTGATTTGTAAGGAATTCCTATGACTTAATCAAATTATCCCTAAAGGTATTCAATACTCACACACCCTCCTATTCCATATTTACATTCTAATTCATCCAACACCTCATACATGGATAGACAATGAACATGATAAAGAGCTGTAATATGAGATTGGAAAGAACCAGTCTAAGACTCAACAACTTGAACATCCATGCAGCATATATGCATTCTAATACTTGCCTTTTAATAGTGTTTGCCCTCCCTAAGTCCTTCTTGTTGTGTGGTTAGGGAAAACCTCCAATGAGAAGTGGGTTCTCTACATGAAAACATACAAATGGTGAATGTGATGCAACAATGCATGCATGTCATAGATTTGAATCTTCTTGACTCCAACAAGCCTTAAAATATGAAATGGAAATAAAGCCCTCACCTTGGTTGGTTGTAGTTTAAAGAAGGAGGTGTTTCCCCAAAGAGAAAATACTCCTACGAAGAAGAAAAAGATGGGTGAAGACTATCCCTAACGCATGCAAGACCCCCAACCCTAGTAGCTCTTCAAAATTTGAAGTGAAAATGAAGGAATTAATAAGTGAAGAAACAGCTCCAGTAGTTGCAGGAAAGGAGCAAGAAGAAGGAACGTTGAGTTGCATCTTTTAAATGGAATTTTCCTGTCCTTGCATGCAAACCCATTTCTTTGGAATATTTACGGTTTAGGTCACGTGGTCTTAGTTAGCCCAAGATGAATCCAAATCAAGTTGGGCCCAACACGAAAAATTATCTACACGAAAAATTACGCCAGAGACGATGGAGGAGGTGTCCATAAGATTTAAGAACAATTTACAAAAAGGTCCTCAACTACTTAAGCAAGGTTCGAACCCTATCCAATTACCTATCCAAGACTCAAGCCCAAGAGTTTTGAATTAAATTAGTCCTAACAAAGTTTAATTAGTATAGAATAAGCTTAATTAGCATAGATCGAGATTAGTGGAATTTCAGGACCTTACACTCTCTCTATCCCTTGGAGAGAGAGGCCCAGCTGATTTGAGAGGAAAAACTATTGCCGCTACCTAACAAGATCACATCTATCTATCAAAAGCACTGAAACAATTCAAAAATATCTTACTCCATCCATCATATACATACAAAGTCACAAATATACAATAGAATAATAAAAAAAATACAGACACCACACCTTCTCTCTGCTGTGTTTGCACCAAAATATTATCATTTAGTTCTTCTTCTTCTTCTTCTTCTTTAATCCTCTTTCTTCTGCAACTGACGCCTCTTTTTCTTCATCCATGGAGTGGTCGTGGCCTAGGCGGGTACTAGAGTTGGGCCATATTAGTCAAAGATAGTGGCCAGAAAATTAGACTTGGATAGAGCTCATTTTGCCATATTTTATTATGTCAAAATGATAATATGCTAATTTTTCTTGTAGGGCCTATTTATAAATATTTGGCACCAATCAAAATAGATGGCCCTATTTCTTATAGGAGTTAGGCCTATCATCAAATTAAAATGCTAAAAATTTTAATAGTTTATTACAAAGTTTATTTAAATAATTAAATTTCAAGTGTTTTTAAATTTTAATAACTGAATTTTTTTTCTTTTATTTAAACCACGAGAATTATTAGTGGGCTCCTTACATTTTCAAACATTTTTTAATTTTTATTTTATTGCTTTAGTATGCTAACTTTTAAAAATATCTGACATTTTATATTTTTATAAATTTTTTAATAAACTATTTAATATGGAGGCCAAGGCTGAGCACGAGCCTTTATTGCTAGTTATATATATTAAAGCTCTAAAAACCGAGGCCTGTAAGGGATGCCACGTCAACAACCCCTATTTTTCTTTTTTCTTATAACGCCACATTAGCATTCCAATTTTCTTAACTTTCCACCTAACTTCCATCTTTTTCGAATTCTTTTCTTATCACATATTCGATGAATCTTTTTTAATCAAATCACATATCCATCACACATCAACGTCTCCTCCCACGGCTTCAACATCAACGACACCTTACTCGCCAACATCAGATATGAAGAACACCTTACTCAACATCAGATCTGAAGAAAACCTTACTCTCTCAAATTGGATTCGAATAAGAAAAACCTAAATCTAATGAAGAAGTGTGGCATCGACTCAATCTGCGAACTGCCAAGGGGTCGGCGGCATCGACTCTGAAGAAGAAGAGCGCCATCAACTCGATCTACGAACCGCCAAAAGGTCGGTGACATCGACTCGATCTACAAACTCGCCAACATCAGATCTGAAGAACACCTTACTCAACATCTAATTTGAAGAACACCTTACTCTCTAAGATTGGATTCGAAGAAGAAAAACCGAGCAGATCTGAAATCTGAAAAAGAAGAATGGCATCGACTAGACCTGCGAACTCTACTGGCTGGGGTTTTTGCTCACGGGCAAAATCGGATCTCACCAATATTAGATCTGAATAAGAGTCGCTAGTCGGCGACGTCGACTCGATCCGCGAACTCTGCTGGCTGGGGTGGAGTACGTTGGTCTTCTTCTTCAGATCTAAAGAACCGCCTGGCCATGAACTATGTTGGCTGGGGTTTCTGCTTTCGGGCAAAATCGGATCTCGCCAGATCTAAAGAATAGTCACCGGTCTTCTTCTTAAGTCCAGGACTAAGAGGAGAAGGATTTGGGGAAATAGGTTTTTAAGTTTTACAAAATACCCACTGCTATTTTCTATATGTATTGAAAATTGAACATTAAAAATGGCATGGAAAGCTAGCCTTGACTGCTATTGTGCTATTTGCCCACGCACAAGAAGCTTAAGTGTGCAGATCAGATGACCCAGATTTGAAGAAATACTCATCTCAATGTGGCCCACCTCTAATCGTACTTAATGGTACATGCAACCTTAGAAGCATTTTGGTTTTGATTTAAATCATTCATTGTCTTTCCTTTTTTTATTTTTGAAGCTTTTGAGTTAAGCAATGGAGTATGTGGTACAAAGTGGAAGCCTTTTATTCCACTGCTTCCTAAGTTTTGCCTCTCTGGTGCTCTTGGAGAATATGGGTCTTACATGCACTTGTATTGCTAGAGGATATCGAATCTGAGTCGTCCAATAGGTGGGCCACCACCCAGTAGGATATGTAATAATTTCAATAATCGATGAGAATCTTCTCTAAGGATATTTGTATGATTTTTCTTGCTTTATCTACACTTTCTGGCCGTACTCCATCTATGGAGATGTAAATGATAGGATCATCAAGAAGAGTGTAATACTCCGACCCAACTTAATCCGGTTTAGCGACTAATTGATGACGCATTAGTTGTTAATTGTGTTTTGGTTTTGTTTTGGTTTTATGCCAGGCTATGGATAGGTAATTACGTTGAGTTTGACCTGGGTTAGGTAGACATGAGCCTTTTTTCATAATTTTGGATTTTATAAGATGTTGTCATTCATGCATCATTTTAGCGTCAACACATGTCTTTCATTGAACTCGTTCATTTCTATAACTGCTTCATTTGCAAAAGATGTCATTTGTTTCCGTTGGACCCGTATTTAACTTGAACTATAATTAGTCTTAATGTTTGAAATTTCCTACAAATTGTTTAATCCTTATCCTTATATAAAGCCACATGCACCAACTTTAACCTCTCCAGATGTCTCTTTTTCTCAATGTTGTTCCTTCTCTTCCCTTCTTCTCTACGACCAAGTCAAGGAGGGGGATTTTTAGCACTCAAGCCTTGATTCATCTCATGTGTGAGTTAAGGTATGAGTTGGGTTCTTGCTATGGGTTTCTTCTTCTTCTCCTTCTTTTTCATCTTAGCTACTATTACATGCACTCACATCTCTCTCTCTTTCTTCCTTCCTTTGCATGCATGGGTGTTAGAGCAGGGTGTAGCCAGCGAATTTGAGCCCACGGACAACCGTTTACGTTTTAGAAGCCCTTTGAGGCAAGTATAAGCAGGATATGAATGAACCATGTTGGCATATGTTTGATTTCGAATGATTATCTTAATCTCGCATGTGGAATGTGTTCTACAGCCCAATTGTGTTGAATTCCATTCTTTAGACATTGTTGTTTCCATAATATGCACATACAGTCGATTCTGTAATAGGCTCAGAAAAATGGTTCTGTGTAATGTACGGCTAAGCCGTAACTGTCTATGGCTCAAAGTTCAGAGAGTTGTAAAACCTAGGTTTCTTCTACGGTAAGGCTACCGCTAAGCCGTAGGCTAGCTGTGACCCAACCGTAGATCAAGCCGTGGCTTAATTTCCAGAGAGCAGAAAAATTGAGTGAACCTTCTACGGTCCAGCCACAGCTAACCCATGTAATGTGTTACGGTTAAGCCGTAACCCTAGCATGGCTAAGCCGTAGAATAACATACGGCTGAGCCGTATAACAAAAAAAGGTTCAACCGTAAATGCAAAGAAATAGTAAGGGAAACCACGGCTGTGCCGTAGTACATATTACGGCTACGCCGTAGGATGTCTATCGCTAAGCCGTAGGTCACCCACGGCTGAGTCGCAAGACCAGTAAGAAGTAAGAAAGTTAGGAAGTAAAGAAACTTTGTAAGGCCTTTGAGTAGAAGGTGAGTGACCTGGACCTTGCCCAATGGAACATGATAGAATTGCATCAATGATCTCGAGGCTGCAACTTATTCATGTACGTTATCTAGTTGTTAAGCATCTCCCCATAGGTGTTAGTTTATGGGACTTCGATATACTCTTTTAGTACAATGCAATACGAGACAACAGTGTATCGGATAACTTAGAACTACATTATCATGCATGGTTAGAAATACTGGATAACTAGATTAGGGTTGACTAGTAAAGGATCTTGATTCGAATAAATTGATTTGCATGGCATTTTGTATGACAATCATTGCCTCCGTTCTTCTATATGGCTCGGATCCCTCGACTGACCCCTCGTCAGTCAACCAAACTCCAGGGGAGACCCCAAATGCCCCATCAGAATTACAGGAGTGGATGTGATCACTCCATCGGAGCGCGACAGTGTCATACATGCATATTGGTCTTCCTCATTTTGAGACCTTAATGGATTTGGATTTATTCATGATCTTTATGCGTTATATTTGACCCATTTTGTATAACTCTGAACTTTCTGTAATATATATATATTATTTTGTTATTATATGTCTTTTTATTATGTTCTGATACCTACAGCTTCTGCGTATATGTATTGACACGTGTGAATTTTCCTTGTGCATGTGCATTTGGACAGGGTCTAAGTTTACATGCACGGGAGTACGTGTCACTGGTTAGGTTTAGTCTTAACTCCCGATCTCCTGGGCTTGAGTTGTGACAAAGAGTATATTCCATTTAGGTCCCTCTTCATCTGAACCGTATACTCTACCAAGACATGTGAACTCTGGGTATATTGTATTTTGCATATTATTCCATTGTAGATTTAAACTTTGAGGATCATACAATTCTTGCATTGTAAAGTGATTAATCCTTTGAAATTTATTGTTTCATTTAAAATCCTAAATAAAGTTAGAAAATGGTTGGTCAAATGAGTAATTGAAAATTTTAGATTTAAAATCATGCCTTTCAAAATGCATTGAGATTAATTTTTTATTAAATTGTATTATTAAAAAGATACAAGGAACTTTAATGTGAATATATTAAAATATTATAGTAACATTTTTGTTCAAGTAGTTGGGGTGCCAAGATCGGGCCAAGAAATTAATAGTTTAATTAAAATAATATTTTCTTTATAAAGATGAATAGAATGCAATTTTTTTCTTATAAATATTTTAGTCAACCTTAGATTTAAATAATTCACATTTTTTCGGCCCGGATTTAGCACGGGCCTTTTTTGCTAGTTGAATTATATACCAGCTAACGGATACTAACTGTGCTAATGAAAATAGAGGAGAAAAGGCGCCAGAAGAAGTTTTTATTAATAAATTGAACAGGTATCAAATCAAAATTGGTATTTTAATCTTCCCATTAAATTAAGTTACCAATGGTGACTCTTTCTTAGCGTCAACGGGGTTGACACATACAAGAGAATATGTAAATTGCATTAGAAAAGTGCGAACTTCTACGAAGTAATTTTGAAAAAATCTACTCAAGTTCTTATGACAGCAAGTGGGAAACGGTTTCAAATTTTCTTCTACTTTGCCGCTTGAACTTACGCATTCAGATTTATGAGGACCAGCCCCTGCGGCGTCCCATCTTGAACATCGGTTTTACATTCATTTTATTGATGACTTTGGTAAATTTTCTTGGCTATACCCACTAGTCCACAAATCGGATGCATATAATATATTTTTTGAAATTCAAGCTTCAAGTTGAGAAGTTTGGTTGTACAATTAAAAGTTCGCAAACAGATGGTGGCACTGAATATTTGCCTCTTAAACCCATCCTAGAGGCTAATGAAATTATTCATTGGGTATCCTTTCCCTAACAAAATGGCACTGCTGAGCGCAAACATCTCCAGGTCGTTGAAACATGGCTCACACTTATAGCCCACTCTTCAGTTCCAACAAACTACTGGGACGTAGCCTTTCAAACTGCAGTTTTTGTAATTAATAGGTTGCCATCACCCAAAACTCAAAACCAAAGTCCATTCCAAATTTTATCTCATCGGCCCCCAGATTATTCCATACTCAAGATCTTTGGGTGCTGATGTTATCCCTATCTCAGGCCATGCACAAAACATAAATTACAATATCGTTCAGCTGAATGTGTTTTCCTAGGCTACAGCAGTTCCCATCATGGATACTGTTGCCTCAATCTACAAACTGGTCGCATTATCATCTCCAGATATGTCCCCTTTGATGAAAGTACTTTTCTTTTTCAACCCCCATCTCAACTGTGTCTATCTCATCCTCAACCCAACAACTGTTATCCATCCAATCACCAATAGCCCCACCAACACCTAACCCATTACAGCGATACCGTGAAACAGAATGGCACTATTGTTTAACGTGGTTCAGCTTCAAAGACTACGTCCACGGCTGCAAATTTCCACACCTTAATCAGTGGATTCTATCATTTATGGTGTATTGTTGTTACAATAAATAGAATCCCAAGGATCCTTGATTGAAACATTAATGTGCTGTTATTGTCTTGACATTGATTTGAAGAGCTGTACAGACTACAGAGAGAGAGAGAGAGACATAAGGAAGGAATAGATAATGACTTGACTTCATAAGAGGTGAGGAGCTGGTCTCCATCGTGAGCTGTTTTAATCAGGTGTAGATCATGACGACTGTGTATTCCCTGATATAAATATTCTTAAACTGCATATGCTCTATTTACCCTATAGGATGTGCATGAAAATTTTGAAAATTCTTTATATTCTCACACGTGTTATCATGTGGGTATAGTGCGGGGGATAAAATTCCAATTGAGTTGAAATGACTAGCATCCCCCAACACCAGTTTCGTCTCAAAATTGAGGCCATTAAGGCAACTAATTTGAGAATATGCCAGTAATTGTTGAGAGAAATGAAAAAAAAACAAGCCTCGGTTGTTGGATGGATCCAGAAATTGGTTTACCACAGTTTTATGGTTAAGGGAATGGAATTCTTGGGGTTCCCAGATTCGTCATTTATTATCTTTTTCACCGAATCCTTTGGTCCTAATAGAATGTGGCAATCCTTCATTGGCGGTTGTTAGACAAATTCCTGTAAATTTGGAAATTTTGGAAATGTAGAATAATGAGAATTTTTAATTATAAATTCTTTGAATTTGAAAGAAGATAGAGTTAGAATTTAAATTTTTGGTTGGTCTGAGACACTTGAAATTTGCAAATTCAAATTGTTAAAAAAAATAAAGGTGATTCTATGCAATTGCTTATCTTAAAGAAAAAAACAAACAAAAAGAGGAATTCCCGCAATTTGCTTACTCTAGATGGCCACTTAGAATTCCACTGGCTATAGAATTACTTGGAGGCCATGTTTTAACAGATAAAGGGTCTTTGACACCATATTTGTTAGCATTAAAATGCATAGAGATTGAATAGTTGAAAATGAAGATCATTGGTGAATTTCCAAAAAATAAGCATAAAATAAAACATCTACTTATGATACTTATAATTCTTTCCTTATAATGGTGTATTTTATTCCTATGCATTTTAAGGCAACCAATTCGTCTAAAAATTTTACACACCGAAACTTTTTTTTTTTTGTTATGACCTATCCCTCGCCAGCTTAGTTTTTGGACCTTAAACATTCGACGTTAAGATTACTCAATTTTGATAAATTAGGACTATTCCCTATAAAATACATACTCAAACCATTACATCATGGCCCTAAAAAAATCCAAAACTTTGAATTCTTATTAGCAATGATAATCAAACAAACAGCCCAAAATAAGATTATTTATTTCATTCATAACCGTGCAACAATTTTTTGGAACGGTTCAGATGATGATCACCCTGTGCGACGCATGATGGAATTCTAGAAAAAATGTGTTACACGGCTCCAGACAATAGCTTCCACAGGAACTCTCTTCCATTCCTTGGTTCACACCTACTTTTGTAAAAGATAACAAAGACAGCTAACAAATTCCCCGACGGCCTGGTGCCCTAAATAGATAGGACAAAGGAGTGGTCTAGATCCTTCTGCGGGTGCACATGAGTTAGTGTACCACTATTAGAAAAAAGAAAGTTGCATCATTCGAGGTCAATGATATGTGAAATTTCTTCCGATTGATCCCACAGTGGGCCCGTGATTTGTGGTCATTAAACACAGTCATCTAATAAAAACTTCATGTCACCAAATACCATATATCGGTGGTTTAGGATTACATTTTGCTTCTTTGCCAGTTTAAGCCATATTGGGGCTACTATAAAGGAAAAAAAAGATATACCATATTTTGGATGAAGTTGGAATTAAAACCCATTATCCTAACCTTGTCTCACAAGCAATGAACTCAAGAAAGAAATAAGGGATACAAAAACCGAATTGGAAAAGTTAAAACAAGTAATTGAATTATATGCCAGCCGAGGGTTACTAACCGTACGAATGAAAATGGAAGAGAAAACACAGCAGAAGAAGTTTTTATTAATAAATTGAACTAGTATCAAATCAAAAATAGTATTTTAATCTTCCCATTAAATTAAGTTACCAATGGTGACTCTTTGTTGACGTCAACGGGGCTGAGTCGGTTGACACATCCAAAAGAAGATGTAAACTGCATTAGAAAAGTGCGAACTTCTTCAAAGCAATTTTGAAAAAATCTACTCAAGCTAAATAGCTTCTACATTACAAAGCTCATGTTTCTAGACACTACTCGTCATCACTCATCAGTCATCAACTTTGTTTTGATGAAGCGTTTTAAGTCAAGAAGCAGTAATCCTGGGAAGCATGTGGGAGACAAATTAAACATGCAGGTGCAGCCCTTGGCATTGGCGATTGGGGGCACTTGCCCCACCGACATGGGAAAAGGATGAAAGGGTTCATGGGCCAAATAGCTAATGCCCTATAAAAAAAATGCTTTAGAGCATTTTTAAGGGAGATGTCATTTTAAAAATGTCAAATTTTAGTTGAGGGCTTTTATGATATTTTAAAAATTTTGAGATTTGACATGCTTAAAGAGTGGAAATTCTAATGAATACGTCAAATTATTACTTTATTATAAATTTACATTCTTATTGTACAAAATCTTTGCATTCTTGTAAGGCCATGTAATAAACAATTCAAAAGCAAAATTGAGATATAACTTTATAATATGTCAAATTTGATATCCTAACCCGTTGTGCCAAATACTACATCACATTTGGTATTTATGTTGTAGAGACTCACATGTCTTTCTTGCCTAGGTAGAGTTGCTCATCACATTTGGCATGTGGGTTAGAGATGCTCTTAGTGCCTCTCAAACAATAAAATAATGAAGAAAAGACTATTATATCCATTTTATGCCCCCTCAAATAAAAATCCTATGTCCGCCACGGAAACAAGGTGGTCGGGACTCAAATCACAGATGGCAGGTTTCACTCTTTTTGGTGACTCAGCTAAGTGGAATCCATCACTGGTCTTCAGGTTTATAGTTTCATAACATATGGAGAGTTTAATATGTTGTGTTCTTTTCACTTGAACACCCGTCTAAGTAAAACTTCGAGTGGAATGAGTTGCTCCACTCATGTTAAACAAACCACCTCTGCTAAATGTAGTAGTGGAATGGATATTTATTTTGGAAAGAGAATCTGAAACTAAAATGTATCTTGACCGAGACGCTTATGCGTCTGTTTTAAAAAGGGACGGGCGCCCGAGAGAGCTATCTTGTGAGGTTTTAATACATTTTAATATTCTCCATCCTCACTCCTCGATATCTTGTATATCTTCTTCACCATGACTTCTTCCATATTCAACAGATTTGAGCCACCCATGCAACTAGTTCAAGAGACCAATAACTTGGATCATCTCCACCAAGCCTCGAATCCAGTCCCTACCACCAGATCACTAGGAAACGTCGAATCTCAGGATTCAGATCAATCGTATTCCTCAAGGATGCTTCAGTTGGACATGAAGGCGAGCAACCATGACAAGCTTGCGTGGCTCAGATCTGAGTTGATAGGGGGAGACACAGAATTTGACACACCATTTGGGAAACGGATCCTCACCTATGCGGATCACACCGCCTCAGGCCGTGCTATGCATTCCATTGAGAATTTTATCATAACAAACGTACTTCCATTTTATGGTATGTTCATTAACTACTTGTTGATTGAGATTTGAGAATGCTAGCTTATTGTATTTTGTTGTTTGCCTTGCATTATATATCCAACTTTTGAAAGATAGCATGATTCTTGGTTGAGTTTGCGATTATCAAGTTTATGACATGTTGGATTGTGGAGTGAGTAGAGAATTACGAGCACGCAAAGTCACCCCAGATGATGGAATTAAGATTATGATGATGATTGTTTGATGATGTGGAGGTAAATTTGTACAGGAAACACACACACAAGTGACAGCTTTGTGGGGCATAGGACCACAAAAATGGTGTGTGAAGCCGCCGGATACATCAAGCGCTGCATGGGGGGAGGACCAGATGACGCTCTCTTGTTCTGCGGTTCGGGAACCACTGCTGCAATCAAGCGCCTTCAAGAGGTAATGGGAATTGCATTACCTTCGACAATGAAAGAAAGGGTAGTGAAGAACCTGAAGAATGAGGAAAGGTGGGTGGTTTTCATTGGACCATATGAGCACCACTCAAACTTCCTCTCATGGCATGAGAGCCTAGCAGAGGTGGTAGAGATAGGCATAGATGATGAGGGCTTAGTGGACATGGAAGCGCTGAGACATGAACTCGAGTCGTTCAAGTACTCCAACCGTCCTATGCTGGGATCCTTCTCTGCTTGTAGCAATGTTACCGGCATCTATACGGACACTCGTGCACTCGCTTGCCTTCTTCACCAATATGGTGCTTTCGCGTGTTTTGACTTTGCTGCAAGGTGCCACCCGAAGTTTACATTACATAAATCTAGCTCATAATCAACTGCATAGTCTTTAGATCATGAATTCGTGATCAGTAGGTGAAGAAATCAAAGCTAGATTATGTTACCTGCATTTAGTAACACAAATATAGTACTTTTGAAGTATGCTAAAGGGGTTTGTTTTATGTTTTGTGCAGTGGACCATGCTCAGAGATAGACATGAGATCCGGAGAAATCGAAGGATATGATGCTGTTTTTCTAAGCCCACATAAGTTCGTTGGTGGGCCTGGAACTCCAGGCATCCTTCTGATGACCAAAGCCCTCTATCAGCTCGGGTCTTCTCCCCCTTCTACTTGTGGAGGAGGAACTGTCTGTTATGTCAATAACTACAGCAACAGAGTGAATACTCAAAACTCTAGAATTTCCGTTAAATTAAGTTTAGAATGTTGTGCAGGATTGAACAATCTTTTTGATGACTTAACTGCGCTGAATTTAAATCCAATGGATCTAAGTTGGCAGTTGTCCGGTGTGTACCAACACCTAAAACTGATCAGATGTTGGGCCTCCACCTGTGGAAGTGATTGATAGTTCTCGTTCATTTCTCATCAAAATTCACGTTCTTTTCAACTCCTGGTGGATAACACCTATGTTTAACCCCTTGCTGTTGCAATTGTTAGGATACTCTGTATTACGAAGACATTGAAGAGAGAGAAGATGCTGGAACCCCACCGATTGTACCAAAGATTCGAGCTGCACTTGCATTCTGGGTGAAGGAATACATGGGCTACGAGCTCATCGATACGCTTGAGCATGCTTACATAGATATAGCATTCAAAAGACTACTCCCACTTCCCAACATACGCGTGCTAGGAAATACAACTGCAAGACGACATCCTATCCTTTCCTTCCTTGTTTTCACAAGTTTCTATACTGACCCAAAAACTGAGAGCAGAGATAGAGGAATTTATATGTGGGGAGAGGCAGAGAAGAAAAAAAACAAGCCCCTCCATGGCCGCTTCGTTGCGAAGCTTCTTAATGATCTTTTTGGCATACAGGCTCGAGGTGGATGTGCTTGCGCTGGGCCTTACGGTCACTACCTTCTTGGTGTGGGCGAGCCTCTGTCCCTCGCATTTCGATCAGCTATCTTAAAGGTTTACTAATATATTACCTGATAATAATTTACTAGTTGGAAACAACATTTGTAGTGGTTTTTCGACACTTGGACGTACCCAAAATCACTGCACCCTGCGTTCACCTTTGAGTTAGGGGGTGCTCTATGTATCTTCCTCTTTCACCCCTAGTCATTATCAGTGTCTCCAACTAAAATTAGTTTGGAAATTTAGGCAGAGAAGCAGTTATTGAGTGCTATTCTCAAACTATATCACACAAAAGCATTGTGGGTGGGATGCTTAATCACACTTTTGTTCCCAAGGACTCACCACGGACAATATTTGGGATACATCCGAAATCACATTGATTGTTCAATAGAAAAGTGAGGAATGACCTATTCATCATTCATTCTTCAATTGTATACATGTAGAGAATAGCAAAATAGTCATAACAGCACATGTAGGGAGTTGGTTATGCCCCACCCACAAAGAAAGCAGGTGCTAGGATCAGTATGTCTGGTCTTGCCTGAATCAATCATGTAAGGAACCCCCCAAAAGAAAGTGCATTTGTTTAGTCTTTCTTAACTTGTATCTTTTCAGCATTATTGCTGTTACTGCAGGGCTATGACGGGCTAAAACCAGGGTGGACAAGAGTGAGCTTCCCATACTACATGTCAAAGGAAGAGTTTGAGTTCATCTTAGCCGCCATTAAATTCATCGCAAAGTATGGTGAACGTTTCCTTCCTCTCTATCACTTCAACTGGCAAAGTGGCAACTGGACCTTCAGGAGATATAAAAAGGGAAACATAGCAGCCAATGAACTTGGACTTAGTCTCAGCAACTTATCCATAAAATTTGGTGGTGCAAATGAGATAACAGAAGAGAAAGAAGGGACTATCTCTGATAATGATGAAAGGGTTCGCAACATGATTAATAGGTACACGTCGTACTTAGAGAGAGCTAAATGCATTGCTTATTCCCTCCCTAAGATTCCTCCCCAACGTAAAGTTCCGGAAGATATAGACAGCAGCCTCATCCTCTTCAGAATCTAACCTTGAAGGTGTTACTTGAAGCAGTGCTAGGTCTAGTAGTTGTTTAAAATCGTTGTTTGCTACAAAGCACACATATTCTTCTGCTGTATTTGAAACTTCATGCAAGTGCTCATCCTTCGTACTAGTGTATAACCAACACATCAATATTTAGGTGTCATTTTTCACTTTCCTCCTTGTACCTGGTATTCATATCTAGACCTTAAAAAGCCCTTAATGAGAACTATTGAATGCTATTTGAGCTAAGCTCAATTGTCTTGCAGCTTTTACTGTGCAGTTTTTCAAAATCAACTCCAAAGGAAAGGAAGTTTAATTTTTCTGACAAAAGAATCATTAACCAAAGTGAGCTGATAGTATGGAATTTAAAATGTGAGGACAGGAATGGAACCACCCAACAAATGGAGCCTTTTCGAGGACCTACCTGACTCTTAAATGACTGATCGGAGAAACTTGGCCTCCGTTTTTGTTGACCATCAACTTAAGGACGAGAAAGAGGATGGCTAGAATCATCTAGTCAATCCGTTCGAATATAATGGAAGATTAACTTGTCCCATTTGCATATCAAACCTGCACTTAAAAATACAAATAAAAACTGAAATTAGTACAGAAGCAAAAGAAAATGCCTTCATGGATGAAGAATCAAAGATGAAATCTGTGTTCTTAAGAAGAGCAGCAATAATTTCTGGGTTGTCTTGTTTTCTAGAGGTCTGTTCTGAGCCTGTGAAAAAGGTTGCTTTTGCATCTATAAGATTTATTTCTAATATTTTCAAATTTGTTTCCAAAACTTCATTCTTTGCTTTTGCAAGTAAATTTTAGACACGGGGTTCTCTTCCATCTTATTTAAACACTATTATTATAAGATGAAACAGTTAACAAGAAGAAAAATAAGATACAAAAATTGTTACCTTTTCAATATGTTTGCTTACACAAATTGTTACCTTTTCAATATGTTTGCCCCATCTTCTTACTTTCTTATAGTAAATGTTTTTTTTTTCTCCCTCATGAACGCTATTCCCATGCTTTCCTCTCTGCTGTGTTGTATTTTTTTCTCTTCCATTTGGCACAATAACTACATATGAGATGAAAAGAAAATTTCAAAATATCCTAGGAAAAGCCAAACAAGTTAATTGGGTTTTACTGTTACTGTTCTTTCCAAACTAGCCTTTACCGCAGTACTTACTAGGTTATTTTCTCTAACTATTTACAGCCTGTTTGGCTAACAGTTTTCGACAAAAATTTATAGACAAAAGTTTTGTACATGTAAAGATTAATGATTTTCCTATGTAAACACGCGCCTCCGGACGAAAAATGGCTAGAAAGCCATAAAAGAGAGTCCAGGGGCCTCTACTGGTTTTCATCTTGTTTGGAGTCTGGACCAAGATTCTAATCACCAATTATTATTTTACCTAAAATAATTTGCCTGCAAAAGGATCACACATCCAATTTAAACCCGCAAAACAAACAGCTCCATTTCAGGAATTATGATGCCCCAAGTTCCAAACTTGTTGATTTCTCTTTATAGTTTTGGTGACTAACATAAGGTGTGGGTTTGCAAGTCATGTGTTCAAATCTCAATGCTAGCTTACTAGGAACACTTGGGTAGATTTCGTGCTGGAAAATAGTCCTATCAGGTTATATGCCGCTGCAAAATACTCATCATTTCTTTTTTTTTTTTTTTTTTGGGGGCTGATGAAATTCAAACTTTTTTCTACATGATTAGCATGACCTCACCTTGTTTCCTTTACATCCGCGTTCTTCATTTTTGTTTGACAGTACTTTTAAAGCTACAGGCAATGGGGATGTTTAATTATCAGAGATCAACTCTTTAATTATCAGAGATCAACTCAGAATTTTTGAAACCATACATGTTGCAAGATTGCTATTGTGTTCTGTTTGAGTGGATTGTCCATCACAGGGAAAGAAATTTGCTCAGACAGGTTGGAGGACATATCGCATACCAGAAGATAAATTTTGAGGGCATGGACGACGTTGGCTGAAGTCCAATTATACCACACATCTTCAAGGTTCTAGAAGGCTGGGAAGGGTAGGTAATTTTCTGCAAAATCTAACCAAACCTGGCAGGGCTATCATATGAATAACCGCACACCATCTATTTTTCAAGGATGATGTCTAGGATTTTCAAATTTGCACACTAGGTGTTGGTGGCAGCCCACTACATGGAACAGATGGCATTTATTTGGTATTAATGCTGACCAATGACACGGATAAGAAATCAGCGGCGAACCTAAAATTTTCATTTCTGTGGGAGACATGGGCCCAAACCAAATCCCAAATTTAATGGTGTAGCTCAGAAGAATGAAATCCCAACAATGTTCGACAGGGGCCCTGTCCCGAAATCCTTCAGTCGGGGTACATTTAAATCAGAAGGATGGTCAACCAAGGAAGGAAAATGATTTTAAAAATGGGTACACCCAAATCAAGAGATGGTCAAGAAAGGAAGGAAAATGATTAAAAAATGGATTCACAACGAAAAGGTGGGCCTCAATGGAAGATCTCACAGCCAGGCTTACTGTTACACTGTTAGCCCATCCATAAGAGGCCCTGTTATAACACAAAAATTTAACCCAATGATGTGTGAATTTTTTCCCAATCTGATGGTGGCCCATGGTTGTCAATGTTAAATGATCATTCAATAAAAACTTCACATTTGGTATTTTCTTGGTAATAAGATAGATCAGATTTTGGACAGACTTTTTTTTTTTTTTTTTGGGTAAGAGGATTTTGGACAGACTTAGAATCAGAACCCACTCCAAACCTACTGTAAAATTAATGAACTCAAGAAAGAAATCAATGATCCCGAAACCAAATTGAGAATGTTAAAACTAAAATTGAATTATTTGAAGTGCAAGCTGAAGTTACTAACCATATTAATGAAAATGAACAAGAAAAAGAAGAAGTTGAATAATATAATTGAACAAGCATCAAATCAAAAATGGTATTTTAATATTACCATTAGAGTTGAGAAGAGCTTATTCATATAATTGAACTAGACTCAAAAAATGGTACTCTAGCTTACCATTAAAGTTGGCAAGAGTTTATTAATATAATTGAACAGAGTATACAAATCAAAAATGGTATTTTAATCTTACCATTAAAGTTGCCAATGGTGACTGTGTGTTAAGGGATACTGGAGCTGATTTGAACTGCATTAGAGAAGGACTAATTCCTTCAAAGTGTTTTAAAAATTCTACTCAAGCTCTTATGGCAGGATATGATGAACAGCTTCAAGTAGCTTTTAAATTCCAAAAGTTCAGTTCTACCTGAAAAAAATTACTAAGCTCAGATTTGTGTTGATACCCCTCGTCATCAACTCTGTTCTCGTAAAATATTTAGGTTGGCAGCAGTGATCCTGGGAAACCTTTTTATTCAACTAATAAAAAGTTTCCCTATGTTTTGCACAAAAAGTTAAAGAAAAAGATGTTATTTTTAAATTCTGTAAATGACCGACACAAAGATTAACTAACTTGTGCAGTCTGCTTTTAAAATGCAAAGAGGAATTTACGAAGTAAACTAGGAGAATAGGTGCCATATCATCATCATCATTGTTGTGCACGTGTGTGCGTAAGCAACCAAGATCAACAACCAACCACACAAGAAGAAAAGAGATTTACGTGGTTCAGCAAAGATGCCTACGTCTATGGGAAACCAATTTCCACTAGGTTCTCCTCCAATCTGTAAAACTACAGCTTTGGAATCTCAGCCTCTATCCAGGGTTATAGATTATATTATATATATAATCATCACTTCCTTATCCCTCAAGAACTCTATCTTAGAAAAAAGGAAAGTCCTAATCCTATTAAGAAATTACTATTTAATAAACAGGAAATTCCTAATGTAATTAGGGAAACCACCTAAGATACTGAATCCAATTGGTCTGGACCTACTTGGCCAATAATTTCCCCCTCCAGACATGGGGAAGACGCCCTGAACCCCTTACTGGGAGTTTAAGCCTGCTAATTCTGAACACAGCTCCAGCTTTCCCTTAGACACAACTTTTGTCATCATGTCCGAGGGATTTTTGTCCGAGTGAATCTTTTCCAGCTTCATGAAGTTCTTCTCGATCACCTCACGAATCCAATGGTACTTGATATCAACATGCTTTATGAGACCATGATATGTAGCATTCTCACTGAAATCCATAACACTCTGACTATCACAGAAAACTACATATTCTTCTTGCTTCAAACTTAGTTTTTAAAGGAATCTCTTCAACCAAAGCATTTCTCTCCCTACTTCATTAGCAGCTATGTATTCCACTTTAGTTGCAGACTGTGCTATATACTTCTACAACTTTGATTGCCAGGACATAGCTCCCCCTATGAAAATAAACAAATAACCAGAAGTCGAAAACCGACGATTATGACCACCTGCAAAATCAGCATCAGTATAACCTTCCACCACTGGTTTTGAGCCTCTGAAACACAAGCACACTTTGGAAGTACCTCTCAAATACCTAGAGATCCACTTCACTGCTTCCCAATACTTTTTTCGAGGGTTAGAGAGAAATCTACTCACTAAACTCACAGCATGAGCAATGTCTGGCTGTGTACAAATCATGGCATACATAAAACTCCCCACAGCAGAGGAGTAAGGAACACATGTCATCCGTTCCTTTTCATCATCTGTAGTAAGACACAATCGCTTACTTAGTTTGAAGTGACTGGCTAGAGGCATGCTAACTGGCTTAGCATTCTTCATGTTGAACCGCTCGAGTACTCATTCAACATATTTCTCCTATAACAACCACAGCTGCTTAGAACTCCTGTCACGACGTATTTGCATACCCAATATCGATTGTACGGGACCCAAATTTTTCATGTCAAACGACTTTGACATCTCCTCTTTTAACTTGCAAATCAACTTACTATCTTGTCTAACTGTCAGCATATCATCTACATATAAAAGAAGGATGATGAACCTGCCATCGATAAATGAACGAACATAAACATAATGATCTGCAGCTGTCCTCCGATACCCATGACTCAACATGAATAAATCAAACTTCTTATACCACTGTCTCGGTGCTTGCTTCAGCCCATAGACACTCTTCTTCAACTTGCAAACCATCTATTCTTTTCCTTCTACCTCAAACCCCTCTGGTTGAGTCAAGTAGATCTCTTCTTTTAAGTCACCGTGAAGAAATGCGGTCTTCATGTCTATCTATTCAAGCTCAAGGTCCATGCCGGCGGCTAAACCCAAGACGACTCTGACATAAATCATTTTCACAACAGAAGAGAAAACATCACTGAAGTCGATACCTTTAATCTATATGAAACCTTTTACCACTAACCGTGCTTTGTGCTTCACCAATTTTCTATTCTCATCATTTTTCAGCTTGAACACCCATTTGTTTTTTAGAATATTCCTATCTTTAGAAAGTTGCACCAGCTCATATGTCTTGTTCTTCTTCAAAGAACTCATCTCATCATGAATAGCCTTCATTCACTCATCTTTATCAGCATGAGTCATTGCTTCTTGAAAGCTCTCTGGATCCCCCTCATTAGTAATCAAAACATATTCAGATGCAAGATATTTAGTTGATGGTTAACACTCTCGTGTAGACCTCCTAATTTGAGGTTCCGTAGTTTCCAACCGAAGAGACTCAGGTCTCCCTGCTCAACACCTTCATCATCTGGCAACTCCTGTGCCTCATCACAATCCGAATCGTTTTGTCCACCTTCTCCACCTGTAGTCTGCACCAGAAAACGAGTCAGTGTGAGATCAACCACTCCATCAACTATCTCAAAAGACTTATCAATCTTCTCACAATCTCCAAAGAACTGGTCTTCATGAAAAACCACATCCCTAGTTCTGATAATTTTCCTCTTTTCTAGATCCCATAACCTGTAGCCAAACTCATCTCCACCATAGCCAAGAAAGATGCAACTCACTGCCTTATCGTCCAACTTATAATGCTGCACCTTTGGTACATGTGCAAATGACTTCCACCCAAACACCTTCAATTGTGAATATGAAGCATTTTTACCTGTCCATCTTCTCTCTGGAAGATCATAATTCAAAGGAACTGAGAAAAATCTATTAATCAGATAACTGGCAGTCAGAACGGCTTCACCCCAGAATGACTTAAGCAACCATGCTAATCTCATCATGCATCTCATCTTCTTAAGAATAATACGGTTCATTCTCTCTGCCACACCATTGTGTTGTGGAGCACCAGGAACTGTCTTTTCATGTCGAATGCCATGCTTCAAGTAATAGCTTCTGAACTGGTTGGATGTGTACTCACCCCCATTATCTGTGCGGAGATACTTCAAGAGTTTACCTGTTTCTCTTTCAACCTTAACATGAAACTGTTGAAAAATCTGAAATACTTGATCCTTTGATTTCAACGGATAAACCCAGACTTTCCTAGATGCATTATCGATGAACATGACAAAGAACTTATTGCCACCCAATGATTCTATCTCCATAGGATCACAAACATCAGAATATAGTAAATCCAACACATTTGATTTCGATTTTAACGTCGAAGAAAAAGTAACTCTATGTTGTTTGCCATATAAACAATAATCACAAAGGTCAAGGGATATACCTTTGGAGCAAAGAATTAAATCTTTTTTTGTCAACATCTGTAAGCCTTTCTCACTTATATGACTAAGCCTCTCATGCCACAAATTCAGAGAGGAACTGTCTTGAACTGCATTCAACATACCTTTGCACAGTTTTACTTGTGTTTTATAAAGCGTATTACCCGCTTTTCCTCTCACAATAACAAAAGACCCTTTAGTGAGCTTCCATCTGCCATTTTCCAAAGCACAATCCAATGCAGCCCCGGAAATCAAATTCAACTGCAAATCAGGAACATGTCGCACATCTTTCAGCGTCATTGTGCAACCAATATCGATTTTAATGCAGACATCACCGATACCAACAATCTATGAATGACTCTTGTTGCCCATCTTCACAGTACCAAAGTCACCTGTCACAACCCGAGCCGAGGAGATCAGGGGTTAGTAGAAAACATAATCAATGACATAAGTACTACCGTGTATATACACTCAGATCAAGTCTAAATGTACACACACAAGGGAAGGTTCACACGTGACATACATGTACGCGGAAGCTGTAGGTATCAAACACACAAGAAATGACACGTAAATACAGTAATATACTAAGATTACAAAAGATCAGAGTTATACAAAATGAATCAACATACAAAGATACAAACTTGAATACATCAAATCCCAAAATCCCAAAATGAAGGAGACCAATATGCATGCATGAAATCTTCACGCTCCGGCGGAGGGATTACATCCACTCCTCTAGCCTAGATGGGGCGTCTGGGGTCTCCCCTGGAGTATGATTGACCGACAAGGGGTCGGTCGGGGTATCTGAGCCTGTAACACCAAGGACAACTCGTGAATACGAAGATTCAGTAAAGTATAAGCAATAACAAGTTAACGCATGTTGTTTCTAATAAAGTAAACAACATGAAGTAAATCATAGCATGTCAAGTTCGTATACTAAGCAGTTGTGCATGAAATAAAGTGTGCTTTCATAATCAAGATATATGTGATATGTACATAACTAAGTGGCTACTACATATGCCATGTGCTCCCAAGATACGGATCTTATACATACAGAGAACATCATCGACCGAGCCAGGGTACGAATGGATCTCGGGTTCCTGAGGTCCGGAATCCCCAAGACATAAACTCACTACAGATAGACCATATAACTACGCCAAAGTCAACCCATCGGGCATACTAAGGCTGAGGCTGAGTAGTGCCTAACACTATAGAGTCAATCATGTATTAGACCGTGAGTGAATCATGCATATCAGATCATATCGAACATATCGTACGAATAATTAGACTTACCGAATCAAATAGTAAACAAGTTCCGCAATAGATTATCCATAGATCAATTCTCATAAATCAAAAATCAAATGAACGTTGTTTCACCTGGAATTATCCATAGACGGAGCTGTAATGGATATCCAATCATTTGCCCCAGCACAGAACGCATAGAGGGCAAGGCCGAAATCAATATGCACATGCAAATCAACTTATTGTGCAGGAATCACGGTCTTTTACTAGCCCACCCTATTATAGTTAATCAGTGTTTCTAACCATGCATGATGATGTAGTTTAAGTTATCCGATGCACTGTTGTCTAGTGTTGCATTATAGCATAATTGTGCATCGAAGTCCCTTAAACCAACACCCATAGGGAGGTGCTTAACACTGAACAACTCACAGATGAATGCCTCACAGCCCACAAGACCATTCATGCGATGTTCGTCTTCCATTGGGCAAGTTAAGGGTCGCATTCATTCTCTAATGTGAAGATTCTACTAGGTCCCCTACATACCTACTCTTTTATTGGAGGTCTTGGAAAGACTTTCTTATAGAATTCACAAGCCACGGGGCCTGCGAAATAGCCTAAAAGGTTCCTTGGTTGTTGGGGAAGTTAGGAGAATGGGACTGAACACAAAGTTCTAAGTATACAGACCAATTCACAAGAAACAGGGGGTTGCAGAACCGATCGGTCAGATAGATGCCCGACCGGTCGAATTTCGGTTCTATTATAGCGATTCTGGGCTGCCCAATCGGTCGGCCCTGAAGCCCGATCGGTCAAACAATCTATTCTAATACAGAACTGGTATGCAGTTTGAACATTCGCCATCGTGAAAACAACCAATAACAAGACAATATCAAGGTAAAATGGCTGTAATTCACTTTACATACATGCATAAGTAAGAAGGGACTAAAAACAATCATATCATACCAACATGTGCTCAATCAAATCATGCTTATACTTGCCTTAAATGATTTCAAACACGAGAAGAGCTGTCCTTAAGCTCAAATTCGAAGTCCAACACAAGTCTACTCCTTCATGCATGCAGAACAAAAGAAGAAGAAAGGGACGTGAGTGTAAGTCCCAGAACGAATGAGAAAAGAAAGATGAAGAAGAAAGGGGAAAGGAATAAGAACCCCAACTTTTACCGTAAGTTTAGCTCTTTCCCTTCTTGCTTAATTGGAGAAGAAGAGGAGAGGAGAATAGAGAACAAGAGAGAAGGAGAGAGCCGATGTGAGAGAAGAGAAGAACTGAGGGAGAAAGGTCGGTGCTCAAGCCTTATATAAGATAAGGATAAAAGGAAATTGGAGATAAGTCTAAGCATATATATACTAATTACAGTTCAAGTCAAATGACGGGCCACCGAAAACAATTGAAGTCGAATGCATACGAGTTAGTTATGAAAGTTGACGATCTCAACAAAATACACGTGTTGACACCAAGATGATGCGTAAATGACGATGTCTTATAAACTCAAAAATTACGAAAAAGGGCTTATATCTACCTAATCAAGGTTAAACTCACCCCAACTACCTAACCATGACCCGGAATGAAATCAAAACGACATCAAAACACAGTTAACAACTAAAGCATCATTAATTAATCGCTAAATGGGATTAAGTTGGGTTGGAGTGTTACACCACCTGCTTTGTACGTCATGAACATCTCCCTGCAATGAGTAGCATGGTAGGATGCTGCTGTGTCAACAACACACTCAACCTAACCATCTGCAACACTCAAACACTTATCATCATCGCCGGCAAACACCACTACTTCCTCTTCCAAAGTAGCTGTAGTGTTATCATTGTCATTCTTCTTCTCATTGATGGATCATTTCCGTTCCTTCAAGGCAAAGCAATTTTTTCTGATGTGGCCCATCTTACAACAAAAAAGGCATTTCACAAACTTTTTCTTAGTCTGTGATTCACCACTAGACTTGGCCTGTGATTCACCTCTAGACTTGCCACGACCCCCCTTTGGTCCTCTACTCTTACTCCTCCCCTTGTTCTCAGTCACAAAGGCTTGTGCATTATCTGTCCCTGCAGATTTCCTTCTAGTTTCTTCATTCTGTATACTACTGGTAACCTAACTTATGGACAACACACCATCTAGAATAGAGTTGCTCACGGAAACAACTAATGTCTCCCATGTATCCGGTAAAGAACTCAGAAACAACAAAGCTTGTATTTCATCATCAAGAACCATCTTCATTATGGCTAACTGATTTACCACACTTTGGAACTCATTAATGTGATCTTCGATCTGACCAACATCCTTGAATTTCATGTTCACAAGCTTTCTGATTAAAAAGGTTTTATTCACTGTGGTCTTTTTATCATACATTGCTTCTAGCTTTTTCCAAAGGGCATTCGCATTGGTTTCATTAGATACGTGGTGAAATATACTGTTATCAACCCACTGTCTGATGTGACTAATCACTTTTCTATACAACTTGTTCCATTCAGCATCCTGCATATCTTTTGGTCAGGCACTATCCCCCTCAATGAGATCATGAAGATCTTTACAATAAAGAATATCCTCCATCTTTGGTTTCTAGATCAACCAATTGAAATGGTTGATCTTAACCATGGTAGTGCTGATAGTGTTGTTCTCCATCTTAATTACATTAAGCAATAGAAAAAAAAAAACAAACAACTAACACTGACCTCAACTCCTACACCCAGCTATAGATCTCGTCAATACGAGCACGCTGGAAGAAACAGATCTGAAATTCAACTCTGGATGGCTCTGATATCGCAAAAATAATTTTTTGCACTCCGATTTGGTCAAACTCCTCGTTGACCATCAAACAACCAATCTTTTTCCACAAACATGTAGATCTACTCAAAATGAGTCTGTAGGCGCAAACGGTTTTCCGATCGGACCTCGGTTGATCAAGCTATCACAAAAACAAAATTCCGCCATCAATCTGGTCAACTCTGGCCTTTGACCGTGTGTCCGATGACGTGGGCTAATGTCAGCCTGGTGATGTCACTCTGCTGACATTGTCAGTGGCTGACAAGCTGGACGGACTACAAACGAGTTCAGGTCGACACGACTTGAATCGAAACCTATGCTTGCTGACAAAGCTTGCACCACAAGTTAGGTCGAAACAACCCCACCCGAAACCCACAACCGACTTATGCTACTTGACTGGGCTTGCACCACGACGAGTCAGGTCAAACTGACCCAACCCAAACCTAAGTGACCTAAGCTAAGAAACCCAGGCCAGTCGTCTTCTTCCTCTGGTCTGCGCTGTTCTGCAACAGGGAACCGTCCGGTGTTCTTCTTTAGCTACGGCTTAGCTGGTCCGGAGACCAGCCGCTCCTCGCGGCGGTGGCAACCAACGGCGGGCCCAAAACATTTTTCCGACAAAGATTTGCAATCAATTTATCTTCCACTGACTAAAGATAGCCAGCACAACCGAGAACCCAATTCTTTCTCTTCTGCTTCTAGTGGCAACAGATCACAACTGGTCTCTTCTCTGTTTCCAGGAAAAACAAAGCTCTCCGTACAGTCAATCTTCCATGCACAACTTCTACACTCTGATACCACTTGTTCTGAGCATGTGTGCGTAAGCAACCAAGATCAACAACCAACTACACAAGAAAATAAGAGATTTACGTGGTTCAGCAAAGATGCTTACGTCCACGGGAAACCAATTTCCCTTAAGTTCTCCTCCAATCTGTAAACCACAGTCTTGGAATCTCAGCTTCTATCCAGGGTTACAGATTGCATCATATATATAATCATCACTTCCTTATCCCCCAAGAACTCTATCTTAGAAAAAAGGAAAGTCCTAATTCTATTAAGAAACTATTGTTTAATAAACATAAAATTCCTAATATAATTAGGAAAACCACCAAAAATACTGAACTCAATTGGTCTAGACCCACTTGGCCAACAATCATGACTGAACTCAAATTAACTCTAGAATAGGGTTGCTAAGTTGGTTGAAAACCTCCATCTCACGGCGATGACCAAGGATCAATGCCCGGTCTCTCCCTCTTCACATGTGCAAGTCCTCTTTACATGTGAAGATTTCTTAATTTTAGACCAAACAGTCAAGCCAATAGTAGAAAAATTCTAATTGATATAAAAATTCAAAATAGTGATTGAGGACATTTATTTTGAACAATTCGAATGAGCATGAAGTGTTGTGATTTACATTTTTTGTAGTGTACATGCAGAAACAATCAATATGCAATCAACATCATCACATACATAGAAGACAAAAAAACCATACAATCATGACACAAATTTTACGTGATTCACCATAAATGTTACTTCAACGAGTTATGAGCATCTTGCTCGATTTCACTATAAAAGATGCTGGGCAATTCGTTACAAGAACTTCCGCTCCTCTAACACTTAGCTCTTCAATCTTCATAGGTCTTAATCTTGCCCTCACAACACCCTATCATATATAGTGTGTAAACACCACAGAGAAGAGAGCTCACACCTCTCTACACCCTACATGACCCTACGCGGTTTACACCACGAAAAAGAGATCTGTCACATCTCCTACACAGAGTCTAGAGTCACGTTATATGAATATATAATGTATGCTTTCTTAGCGACCAAAAAGCTCCGGTACAAAAACCAAATTACCCTTGACGCTAACATGATCATTGGCTAGACCAATGAACCAATCCGGTTAAACCGAAATACAAGACATAAACCTAACATAATGCCCACTACAAAGTTCTCTTTTAAACATAGGATTAGTCTAAGTATTAGTCTAAGGTTAAAAGCCTCGTAGGACACATGAAATGTATAGAGGATTCACTGCCAGTCTGCCACTAAGTTTTGCTGCTGTTACTGGAAAAAAAAAAAAAAAAGGTTTTGCTGATGTGGAAGACGCAGATGGTAAGATTCTCCCACGTCCACAAAAATGATACTCCAGAAGATTGCTCCAGCGTCTTACTTCCCCACTCTCACATTGAATATGAAGGAGAAAAGCAACTGCTAGATCTCCAAGGCCCATCTCCTCCTCTCATATCCTCAGCACATAATAATAAAATAAAAGACAGAACAGAAAACCAATTCTCATATCTGAATTTCTGCTCTTAGATTGATTCACTGAAACAACCCCACTTTTTTTTTTCAATTCCAACTACACTTTCCACAGTAAAAAAGATTACAGAAAATGGGCACCACCCTCTTCACAAGCTGTTGGTTTCCTTTCAGATATCACCTCCAATCTTCCCACTCTCTGTGCAGCAATTCTCAGCAATCTGAGCAGACAAACAAGTTCCATATGCATATGAAACCTGCACATGAAAATACAGAAGGGAGAGTTGGAATTAGTGCAGAAGCAAAAGAGAATGGCTTCATGGATGAAGAATTTGAGAAGAAATTTGGATTGTTAAGAAGAAGGGCAGCAATAATTTCTGGGTTATCTTTGCTTTCTGGAGTTCTGGGCTTTCCAGGAGATGGTTTGGCAGCAGTAAAGCAAGGCCTTCTAGCAGGAAGAATACCAGGGTTGTCTGAGCCTGATGAACAAGGTTGGTTTTGCATATATTAGATTTCCTTGTGATGCTTTTCACATTTGTTTCCAAAATTTCATTCTTTGCTTTTACCAATTTGTTTTCTTTCTGGAAACTGGGTTCTCTTCTATCTGATTTGGAAACTACTTATTAAGATGGAATAGTTAGAAAGAAGAAAACAAAGGTATACAAAATTCTACCTTTTTATATATGCCCTGTCTTCTTACACTAAAAAATCCAAGAAAGCCAGACAAGTTAATTGTGTTTTATTGTTACTATTCTTCCCAAACTAACAAGTTAATTGGGTTTTACCGTTATTATTCTTCCCAAACTAACTTTTATCGTATTTAGGAGGTTATTATCTCTAACTACTCGGTATTTACAGCCTATCTGGCTCAAGTGTGGATTGGCAATTTAATAAACGATTTTCCTATGTAAACACAATGCATTTCCGAATTTGAAAATGGTATAGGATGCCATAAACATGAACAGCATTCTGGTTTGGCACTTCCCACTAGAGGAACAGGTCCTGGAATTGAGTAACTGGTTATCTTGTTTGGATCAAGATGAAATCACTAATTGTTCTTTTTTAATTTTTAACAAATTGCCTATAAGTGGATCACAAGTCAAATTTATACCTGCTCAACAATTGCATCATTTCCGGGAATTGTGGGGTCCCAAGTTCCCTGCTCAGTGATTTCTTTTAGTAGTTGTTTTAGATTGACCATGATGGCGAGCAAGCGCCTACTTACTTCCTAATGATTAACTGAACTTTGAGAGAATCCATCCACTTTCTTCATTGTTCTTTTACTTATTACTACAGCCACTGTTGCAAGATTGCTATTGTATTCTTCTTAAATGGATTGTTCATCATAAGGAAAGAAATTGGCTCAGACAGGTTGGAAGACATATCGCAGACCAGACGATAAGTCTGGAGGGCATGGCGTTGGGTGGAGTCCAATTACACCATACATCTTCAAGGTTCCGGAAGGCTGGGAAGAGGTAATTGTTTCATTTGATTAGACTCACTATATTTGATTTAATATTTTGGCTAATGACTGTTTCTTTCTTTTGCTCAAGTTTTAAATTATTTCAACAAACATCTTTCTTGTTATGGGTATGATGGTTTTGCTCAGGTTCCTGTATCAATTGCTGATCTTGGGGGTACAGAGATTGATTTGAGATTTGCAAATTCCCAAGAAGGGCGCTTATTTGTTATTGTTGCTCCTGTTCTCCGATTTGCAGGTAGTGAAATGAGAAATTTTTGTTAGAAAATTTCTTTATAACGCTGAATGGATATTTCATCATCATTGAAGCGTAAACTGCCAACGTAGGGTTGGCTTTGTGGATTCTACATTTCTACTTATCCTATATCAAGATTGTGTTCTCTGTTACTCCAAAATATAAATTGCTTCAGATTACTTCCTCCCAAGTCTTAAGTGGTAAAGTGGATTGGAAATAGCATCCCACTTGCAAAATTTGTATCAATATGAAGAGCTACATATAACTTGGAATTATCAATAATTTATTTTGACCTTTCCCTCAGCTCATTTCCATAGTACTTCTTCAATTTATATTCTGCACTTATGCTTCACCTTTTTTTTTCTACTTCATGACTTTGATATAGTTTCAAATGTCTCTTTTGAGGCAAGTTAAAAATGTTCCCACTGGTATCCAAGAACAAGTAGAGATTTTCTTCTGGAGAGGAATGGTCCACAGTTGCTTCGTCCCAGTGTTTATTGATCTCTCCATTCTAGTTCTTAGCAAAACTAAAAGTTCTTCCTAAAGTAGTTTTACATACACAACCAATCTATCTCTAGTGCTATTTCTTGATTTTTCATATTTAAGTTAGAAAATCTCTTTTTTTTTCATGCCTCAGCTGATTAGTGGTAGATCAGTCACGTCTGATTTTTTCTGAACTTTGTGCTACTGCTGTGTAAAATGATAGTTGCTCTCTAGGATTGTAACAGAAACAATGGCTACAATTTTCAGTTTGACTATCTTGAAGTCATGTTGTAGATCTTGGAGACGACGCTACAATTGAGAAGATTGGACCTCCAGAAAGAGTGATTAATGCATTTGGACCTGAAGTGATAGGGGAAAATGTAGAAGGGAAGGTTTTAAGCATGGAAGTCGCAGAACATTCAGGAAGGACATATTACCAATTCGAGTTGGAGCCACCCCATGCACTGATTACTGCAACTGCCGCTGGCAACCGGCTATACTTGTTCAACATAACTGGAAGTGGTAAAAATTATACCCTCCTATCTCTTCCTCCACAGATGAGATGTCTGCAATAACATATTTTTGCTTCTTGCAGGTCTTCAATGGAAGAGGCATTATAAGGTTCTGAAACAAATTGCAGACTCTTTTCGGGTTGTTTAAAATGGAGACATTGTATGGATTGTAAATGGGTGGATTCCCCAATAGAGTGCTCGAAAATTGTTGTTCATTCATGGACATTTACAGAAATCGGTGTATAGTATAGCAAGCTTTACATGAAAATATGAAAGCATGCCTTCGACGTTTGACTTTAGATGAAACTGAGAAAAATCTGTCCACATATGTGGAGGGTTGACATTAGAATAATTTATAAATGACAGACAACATGATTCATTGCACATTATCTGCAGATCCATCAGGATGCAGTTATCATCAATTGTGTCTTATCAGCAAACGGATCCGGGGTTCCACGTGAGCACCAGCTTGAAACTGGTGTTCAGTGCTTCCCGCCATAATCGAACTGCGCCCAGCTGTTTTTTGAAGCCCATACTTCTTCATTATCAACCTCATCTTCTCTGCCTGTTCCCATCGGTCTGAAGCAGCATAAATATTTGACATCAGCACAAAGCGTGCATCATCACCACAATCCACTTTTAATTCTTGCATGCCAACCTCATTCACTACCTCTTCTGCCAGCTCCACATTCATATGGATCCTGCAAGCTCCAAGTAGAGCCCCCCAAACAGCATCATTAGGTTTCGTGGGCATTGTTTTAATTAAACCATAAGCCTCATTTAATCTTCCTGCACGACCCAGAAGGTCAACCAAGCACCCATAATGCTCAATTCCTGCAACCAGACCATATTTTTCCTTCATCTTCGCAAAAATTTCTAGTCCTTCATTCACAAACCCTCCGTGTGCACAAGCTGAAAGAACAGCAAGAAAGGTGCTCTCATTTGGCTTCACTTCAGATGACTCCATTTGAAGAAAGAGATCAAGAGCATCCTCACACTGACCATGAATGGCAAGGCCTGAGATCATTGCATTCCAACAGACATCATTTCTTTGCAGCATCCCTCCAAAGATTTGTCTTGCTTTTCCAACATCCCCACATTTCGCATACATATCAACCAATCCATTTAGAACAAACTGATTAAGCTTAATTCTGTTTTGATTAATCACCTCATGGATTCTTTTGCCAGAATCTAAGGAACCCAGCTGCGCACAAGCAGACAACGTGCTCGCCACAGTAACTTCATCTGGCTTGAAACCCTCTGCCAGCATTTTTTGAAACACATTCAAAGCTTCTTCACAAAACCCATTCTGTGCATACCCAGCAATCAATGCATTCCAATTCACCAAATTCCTAACTGGTATCCGATCAAAAATCTTCTGCGCCTCTGCAACATCACCTGCCTTACAGTAGCCTGCAACCATTGATGACCACGCAAAGAAATTCCGGTCTGGCATCGCCTCAAACACCTGCCTGGCAGCATCCATCTCCCCATTGCTGGCATACCCATCAACCATCACAGTCCATATCAGTAGATTCCTCATTGCAGAAGGAGCCTGATCGAACAAACGCCTGGCAGCCACAGTGTCTCCACTCCTCGCAAATCCACCAATCATCTCAGCCCATGTCACTGAAGTGCGCTCGGACATGCTCTCAAAGAGCAACAACGCGGAACCCATGTCACCATTCCTCAAGTAACCACCAATCATCGCATTACACGTAATCACATTTCTCTCAGGCATTTCGTCAAACATCTGCCGAGCATCAGATAGGTTACCACATTTTGAGTACATGTTCACTAACGAAGTCCCAATCATGACATCTGAAACAGCCCCAGCTTTGATAGATTCTGCATGTAAAGTTTTCCCATGAAAGAGGAGAGTAAGAGAAGCACAGGCTTTAAGGACCAAAGGGAGCAGTAGTCCTACATAGTGGGCTCCCTTGCACCTATTTTGAGTGTGTATGAGAAGGGCTTCTTTTGGGGACCCTTGAGAAAGGTAGCCTTTGATAAGGTAAGACCAAATGGAGGGATTTGGGGTTTCTTTTTTTATGGAAATTGCATGAAGTTGCTTGAGGAAATTTGAATCTGGGGGATTTCTAGGGTCTCTTTTCTGGCTATTATGAAGATTGTGATGGTGGTATATAGGAATTGAATGGTTTTGATGGGGGTTCTTCATCACACTCAATCTCCTCATTTTCATTGTTTTGGAAAGAATTGGAAAGAGGGTCACCATGTTTCTCATGCATTTGAAACAGGCTTTTAGAGTCTTGTGATGGTCCCTGAAATAGAGGCCCACCGTTGGATGGCCAATATTGACACTTGTAGAGGCCATATGGATGACATTACTGATGAACACTTGTTGGACAGTAATTGATTGAGGTAATAAAAGCTATGTAGATTCTAGCTCACTTGATTTCAGCCATAGGTTTCCTCCTCACGTCTCAAGTTCAACTTCCATCCCTCACATTATTCAAGTTCTATGTATCCAACCACGAATCTGTACCCCAAAAAATTGTTCTTGCTCATCAAAATTGGATAAACCCCAAGCTAAAGGCCAACAGTTTGAAGGCTAAACTAGCAAAGAATATCCTGAGTCAAAAAATAAAAAATAAAAAGCTATGTCGATATTCCAGTAGCTGTTTTTGTGGCACACGCTCAATTACTACCTCAGTCATAGCTTCTAAAGAACAACTGGCTGGTCCTTGGTGGGATGCAATTCACTTTCCATATATCCGTCATAAAATTTTCATATATTAGGATCTGCAGCATATAGTACACTTCCGAAGGCCGTTTCACATACAGAATCAATAATTTGAATATCAGACAAAGTGAAACCGCTGAAGAAGCAAAGTTCTTTCTGTCACTGCATAACAGTATCTGCCGCAGCAGATTGCACAAAGCTCCTGAATGCACATCACCAGGAGAGGATTCAAAAGATATATTAGCAAATGGTAACTAGTACCATCCTCATGTGGGCGGGGTTGGTGGGTTTTTTTGCGTGTGTTGGGTGGGTGGGTGGGTGGGCGGGGGTGGGGGAGTGGTCATTTGTTTTCATACCAATCTCATAAAAATGTCCCCCCACTTAGCCCCCATTTTTAGTGATGGGTTTTACAAGTATCACTGAACACAAGCATAAAGATGTATGACATCATTTTTTTTTTTTAATGGTAACAAACTAGAACGGGCAGCTGGTGATTGCAACAGCAGACATTGAATACATAGACATACCAAATACCCTCAAGAAAGGTAAAAATTGGATGATGCCCCACGCATCTACATAGAATGATACATGAAACTGACGCCTCATTTAACTGTATTCTCAATGCTCTAATTCTCATGCATGCTACAAAATTGTTAATGCTATAGTTGGAGCTTCATTTTTCTCTGGCATACTTTCCATCTATACATCTTTCCTGATTTATCGAACATATGAAACTACAATGTCAAAATGTGTCTTCTTGCTCACAGATGATATGAATAAAAAAATGTAGTGCTGATGAGAGCCAGTCTTTTGTAACAGTCACTTGAGGTGGTAAATCTTCATGCCAAGTCCAATCAATCAGAAAATTTTCCCATTTACATGAACATCAAAATGGACTGTAATGTCTGCAACAAAGTTAGACATCTCATGTCAACAACAAAATCATACTAGATTCTCAGCACAGAAAAAAAAAATCAGAGTCTATTCCATTAACAAACCAGCACTTCATGATATTATTTGATAAACTCAAATAACCAAAGCACATATTTGACAACTCCACAATTTTAATGGTCAATGTTCTTCAGGCACTGGCTTCAGACTGAATATGGCAGTAAGGGTAATGGTCAATGTTCTTCATCACAGACTCTAGACTGATTATGGCAGCAAGGGTCTCAGATGACCCTGGTTCTGGAGTCATTTGTGAAGGGTATAGACCTTTCCTTCACATAATAGGTTCAGACAAGTAGAGATGTCCTCACCTTGCATGAGTGGTTACCAAAGCCAAAATTTCGGTAGCAGCAATTGACATTCCCTACATCACATATCATTTACTTCGGATAGAAGTAAGCAGGAATTGGGTAGTGCTCTCTTTGTAACTACTATAGTAGTTTCAGTCCTAAACCTCACGAATTAACCTTATGGATTGATGAGATATCCACTCCTAAAGAAGATAGCTGGTAAGGTGATACTTTCCTAAAAGCTGGCTCAATGGGTTTTCTGGCTGTTTGGATTTATTTTTCAACCCATACTTTTCATTTTGAGCGTAACACTCACCCCGCAATATATGGAGCAGAGGCAGCAGTAATTGACCACAGGATAGGGCAGGGCATCAGCAAACTGATTCTCAATTCTAGAGAGACAAGTGGAGATTATCTTATTTGCTTTCTGAGCCTGATTTCTGGCAGCTGAGAAATGATAACCATTACATTTCCTACATATGACCATTTCAAGTGTTTCATACCGTGAGAGAAAATACACACACTGAAATGGAACAATGTGCCAATACATACCACAGGGTATCTCTACTTTTCTTAGAGGAAGTGATCCACCATTAATAGCTGAGGTTTCTCTGTATCTTCTTGGATCTCCAGAGACACTTCGTCTTTGATTTCCTGGACTCTTTTATCCCAAATGCCATCTATCAGCTTCCATGTCTCGTCACTGATAATTTGGGTCTAGAGAGGGAGAGAGAGAGAGAGAGTTTAAATATTTGGCACAGCTATGACAGTTACAGTTTAAATACTAAAAAGTACATTTTCTCTTTACCTCCAAAGGTCGTGGTGCCCCAAACGTAGCAAATCCAACATTGCCAGGTGCAAAAGTTACTCTCCCAGGAAGAGAAACCCCATGAATTCCCCATCGTCCAGCATAAATAAGTGCTCCATACTCATCAACTGGCTCTACAGGCGGCTGCAACAAGAAGTGCCAGGAAGAATATGAACTTTAGCCAAAATGTTTACAGTCTTTAACCATGCTCATAGACATCCTCTTCACATTTTCATCCCACCCCTTTCTCTGCCCGCATGGCTCACAGGGATTTATGCTTCCATATCTTTATCCTTCCTAAGAGGAATACAACTGTTTGGCATTTTTATTTGAATGGGATTCACAGTCGCATCCAACCATGATAACGGAAACGGAAGCTCCCACAAACAGCTTACATATTAGATAATCTCATTCAGGATACCTAAAAAGAACCCGTGTATGCTGTAAAGAATACACACAAAAAGAGACTCATGGATCAACATTTGGGCGATGTTTCCGATGGATTCAGATTGGTTTCAACTACAAACAGGACAGCAAAGGTCAAGCCCATTACAAACAACAAAAGCACTAAACTTGGATCTTATGGCTGCATTACTAATGTCCTTCATAATGGAGAGTAGATGGCCAGTCTCACTGGACAATGTTTCTTTTGCCATTGCTTTCACTTTAAATTCTAATGTCCGTACTAACTTTCCAAGGAAAACGAACCTTACTATAAACAGCTTAACTAATACACAGACTCGGTGTTGAGTTTTTTTTTTTTTTTTTTTTTTTGAAAGAAATGTTGACAGAATACAGACAACAGTGCATGCATGTCTTATAGTAACTGCTGTTCCCCATGGCTGTAGGTTGCTTCTTTATTTCTTCCCCTCATTCACTCTATTACTGCTAGATATAAACATGAGACAGACACCATGGAATAATGATGCATAATAACTTCAAGAAAGTTAAATTTATGGGTACATTTGGTATATGTTTTCCTATGAAAGGAAAGGAGTTGGACATTACAGGTATGAGAAAAATAACCATGGTTGATTAAGATTTCCACTTGACACACTACTCATGTTCTTTGTAGTATAGAACAGGTGTCCAGTCACAAGATAAACTTTCTTTTGCTATTGCTCTTACTTCAGTATTCTATGTATTCTAAATGCTCCTTATGAAAGGAAGGGTGTGGTTTACCCAGCTTAAAGGGCTGGGGCCCCAAAGATCCCACACAAGTGGGAAGAGGAAGCCCACACACCATACACTTGTAGCCAGGTCACTTGAACTTCTGTGGCCCATCATGCTCCCTATGAAAAGAAATGAGATGGACATTATTGGTAAGCAAGATATTGCCATGGTTGGTTAAGATGTCCACTGTTGGTCCTTCACCCTCCAAAACAAGCATCTCCCTCCCTCAGTCTTATGAAAATGTGTGCAAGGAAAAACAAGCATCATCTTCATCTCTCTTATCTGGGATAAGGTGCTCATTGCCGAAACCAAAAGGTTGCAGTTCTGAGTCATGGTAAAATATTACCATGAACAGATTTCAAGGAACCAAATAGTTAAACATGGGATGTCACAAAACACAGGATTTAAGTGACAAATGCAGATCAACAAATAAATGTGGTTGCAACAAGGACTAAAAGCTGGTCTGGTAGTAAGTTGACAATTGATTCTGCCAAAAAATGTTTCCTGCAGGGCTCAAATTTAAAAAGCCTCCTCTGATGACTAGGGGCAAACAAGAATAACCTACAGCACTAGTTATCTCCTGTGAGACCTCCATGTTCTGTTTTACCTGAGGTAACCGCAGAGACCTCCTGTATATATCCCAAATTTCTCCTGCTTTGATTTCTCCATTCTCAAGTAAAACATCTACAACCAATATTAAATTCCATAACCCATGAGCATCAAGCATTTACAAGCTACAAAATAATAATATCCGTTCATATTTCCATGTTCGATTGAATAATAATTGTTCATGAAGGATTCGATGGTATAAAGAGAAAAAAAAAAAAAAAAGAAGGGATGTTCATGTTCTTAGACTGCCAATACAGTATTTCAATATGACCTGTAATGGTCTCCACAGCTGAATGATACTCATTTAGCACAGAAGAACACTTTTCCACAGCAAATCGCATGTATTCATCTCTCAGTGCTTCCAGTTTTGTTGCGAGCTGTAAATGAAAACTCCAAACATCTTTGTTAATTACATGACTTCAAGCAAATATATTCTTGAGAATTAAAAGGGACTCGAACAAGTTGGAGCTGCAGCAACCTACATGTATTACTAGATCGCTTTGGTTTCTATAATATGCTTTCCCAAATGCTGTCATCCCCGTTTGCAGAATAAAAAATTCTGCATGCCTTGAAGCTTCCAATGTGGCCTTTGCAGAAATCCAACATAAGTTGTCAACCCCAAACATCTCTTCCTCTATTACTCTAGCTGTTCATGAGTACAATTAGTGAACTGGAAAAGGAGTAAGATACATCCAGGAGTAAAATAACTCTGCAATTAGTGAACTAGAAAAGGAGTAAGATACATCCAGGAGTAAAATAACTCAGCAATATTAATTGCAAAAAGAAATGAATAAGAAAAAAATTCATAAAACAGAAGACCTATCATGAAGCTAAGCTAATGTGATTACAACAGGTTCAGTGCAAGCACCTATTACGCAAAAAGAAGGCCTTTAACTAACTGGCATAAAACAGCAACCTGAATGGTTGAAAAATATTAGTAAAACAAGAGCCAGAAGTCAAAAACGTACGTGCACAAGCGTGAACTATGGATTCAACATAGTCCGACTTCCTTGAATAGACTTTCCCAGAAATTTCTGCATAATGCATATTTGGCTGGCTACGAATGGAACGAATATCTGTCTGCATCATATTCTCAATGCAGTATAGCAGAATTAAGTCTATTAGCCTGACACAACTTGAAAAGAATATAATGAAAAAGGAACATAAAAATATATTTTAGTAGAAGAGAGATTATAATAGCTACTGACCTCAGTGAAAGGGCGATGAGGATTTGGATAATAGCATGCAAGCACAGCCACTGCTGCTTCTCGATATGCTAATCTAAGCTTTAATTCCTCTGGAATTTCAGTGCTGTCTTCTTGACCAGTTTCAAATGTACCCTTTTGCTGCAAAAGCATAAGAAAAATATAGAAGAGGAAAAAAAAAAGAAAAAAACAAAATCAGAACCACTGAAAGTCATTTTTTTACCAGCATGCATGGAAGAAAAGAAGATAATATTTACCCTTTTCAAAGCTTCCAGTAGTTCCTCTCGTCCAATGTAGTCTAAATCCTTTCTGGCAGTCAAAATTCCAGCCTCATTCCTGCCGAACGGCCCAAAATGGTCAAAACAACTATCTTCTAGCGAGCAATAAGAAACAAGGAAAAAGTTTTAAACTAATTACAATATATTTTGCAGCTCTGCTCCAGTGAAATCCACCGCAAGCTCTGCAATTTCCCGGAGGAAGATTTCTTTTTCCTCTTCCGACCTAAAAAACTTATTCCTCGCATGCACCTGTAATATGTATAAAATATGCATGAGAATTTATACCATTACAATAATCCAGAACACCTACACAGGTATATATCATGAGCAACCAAAGAGAAATTACCTTTAATATGGCCAGCCTGCCATCTTTAGAGGGTAAACCAACCCGTATAATCTTGTCAAAACGACCTTTTCTTAAGAGTGCAGGATCCAATATATCTAGTCGATTAGTTGCACCTATAACTAATACCTGAAAAATAATTTCAGCAGAAATATACAATACTAGTGCTTTTATCTTTAAGGGACTAATTTTTTTTAGGCATGCCTGTGATGTTGAGACTCTAAATCCATCCATCTCAGTTAGTATTTGAAGCAGACCTTGCTCCCTTTCAGCACCACCCTGTAATAGGTACTTCAACCAATCAATTGCCAATCCACCAGATCACCCTATCTAGCAATGGCTACTAAAACAAGAGTACCACCCTGAGTAAAATATTCTGGCTACTGTAAGCAAACATCTGTTACAAAAGAAGTCATAATAAAAGGATAAAAGGAATCTTGGAAAAAAAAATAGAAGGGAAACACCATGAAGTTCACATGAAAATTCTGCGTTTTGATAACACCAATGTGGAAAATCAAGAAAACAGCTACAAACAAAGAAGAGAAAGAGGCTCATCTACAAGAATAGAGGTAATGGAGAAACAGAAAAGGAAAATGGCAATAAGATTGGAAAAGGCTCCCTTTTAGCCATTTTGTAGATGTACAAGAAGAGAATGTAGAATGGCCATATCACACTCATTAATCTACTTTGGCCAATCCCTGAATCTTTTATCTTTATTTATTTCAATTCCAATGCTTGTGGAAATCTCAAAATAAAAAAAAAAGGGTGCAGTCTCTTTGGGATGAAAGGTTGCAAGAATAGGAACTATTTGATACGTTGAAAGAAAGATGAGATCATTTCAAAATGGAGCTGCCAGGCTGGAAAATATTTGGGAGAAGAACTAAGCACTGGAAGTAAAACCATGGCAAAGATTTGGAGAGGAAAGAGAAGCCTTGTGGAGTAAGGTGATCGTTTCAAAATATGGGAATAAAAAAGTAGGGCCCAAGATTTGAGAGAGTGAAATAAATGATTTGGGACAGATAAACAAATTTGGTGATTATCTGGAAAAAGTGAGCAAACTATCAAGGAGAATCCTCAGTTTATGATAACTAGAGCCCGCTAGGGACGGACCCAAGTATACACACGTGGGTGCAGTCGCAAGCGTCAAACCACTGTGCACTTCCAAAACCTATACGAAAATTCTAGGTTCACTTCCAAAAATCCAATAAATACAGTAGGTCCACCCTGAAAACCCACGTGAAAATCCTCAATTTGCCCCCAAAACCAAACTACCTTCTAAGGTTTGCACCCCTCAAATGAAAATCCTTGGTCTACCACTGAAGTCCACAGCACGGTGGAAGGTGCTCTCCATTGCGATCTTGAGGTTGTCAGTCAAGTCATGTTAACAAAAAAAACAAAAAAATTATGGCAAGCATGGAATGGTGGAAGTAAGAGAAGGCTTTGGGGAGATGTATGGATCACCCAAGCTTCCTTGAAAAATAAAAACTGAAGGATGTATACAATTTAAAGTTAATAAAAGTGTGTATAGAGACTGACAAAAAAATGGTTTTGAATATCACCCTTAGAAGAGAATTGGTGGCTTTCGAACCCCACCCTCGCCTTTGCACTTTCTGAACAAGTTTAACAGTTGATGGTAAAGATAAATGAGCTTTAATATTGGTTTTCCTTGTAAATTTTTCAAGCAAAAGCCTTTTTATCTTATTCCTTCAATCCATTTTCATTTGTACAAGTTTGAAGCCTTGACTCATTATTATTATAATCTTATGAATTAAAGTTTGAATCAAATCTTATGAATGATTATTTGAACCATATGCTTTGGCTCTTAATTTATATGATCATATCATTGTCTTGGTAGGCTTATGACTTAAAATTCACAACAATCATATCCTACAGCTCCTCCGTCTAGTGAGAGAGGGAGTTTCTAGATCTTCTCTCTTTATTTCTTATGTTATTTAATATGTTTTCCTTTGTGGGTTGATGCCCCATTTTTTTGGTTCCACATGTTGGATAGCTTGTTTTGGCCTTTGTTTTTGGGTCTTCTTGTTTCAATATACATCTCTTATACTATAAAGTTTGAGCTATCAAAACAATCATCATTCTCAATAAATAAATATATATATATATATCCTACACATCTTTAACAATCACACTTTCATGATTTTGAACAAAACGATAACCAACTGAATCAACATCCTTGCCTTTTCCTAAATTTTTTTTGTTTTCATTTTTTTTTTGAAGCCTTCCAATCCCAAAATAGGATCTTCTTTGACCAGTATTAAGCAATTATGAAAAGCTTAATCTCTTGATTTTAAACTACGGCAAGTTTGTGAAGGTGGTAAGCCAATCATGAGTAGTACAACAGCCAGCCATCCCTTTCCATTGAAGAAAAAACCTCAGGGTCGCATTAGGGACTATGGCCCCTACCAACCAAAGAGTTAAGATATAAATCTAAAGTTCAAACCAATAAGAGAGATTAGCATAAAAATCTAAAAGTTCATACCAATAAGAGAGAGTGAATCATGGGATGGGGTAAGGCTTTGATGATGATAATGATGAAGAAAATAATATACCCAAACATTAACTTATTAAAAGCCTTACATTTTTGCAATTCACAATTTTGCAAATTGATTCATTTTCAGAGCGTCAGTTTAGATGTTGCTTCCCAGAGTTCAAGCTTTTGCTCAAACAGCCACATTAATTAAAATTTCTTATTAAAAAAGAAGAAGATGATGATGAAGAAAAAGAACTTAAGCTTTGTGTTGGTCCATGGAGGATCTATTAATATCAACATGTGTTATTTGGGTACTTTCTCTGGTCATTATGAGAGAGAGAGAGAAAGAGAGAGAGAGAGAGAGAGAGAGAGATTACTAAGTAGGGCCTTCTTATGTCACTTTATTTAAAATAAAACATTGAAGAATTTCTCAGTCAAAAATGACAATCTTTAGTAGCGCAAAATGCAAGTTCTAAAATGTTGAATCCTTCCATTTAAAAAAAAAACATTGAATCCTTAGTCCTTACAGATAGTTGGACTTCGCCATAAACAACAAACAAATCAATCATTATTCGCTTAACCCCAGGATCACAATGGCAAGCAGTTGGAAAAATCACACAGGCTAAAACAATGTGTTCTATTTACATGATACACGGGAATGCATAAGAACAAGCACCATCTAATCTCACCCCGCCAATATCAGGTCCACCACGTTTGCTACCAATTGCATCAATCTCATCAATGAATATAATGGATGGTGCATATGATCTGGCACTAGCAAAAAGATCCTTCACGCGAGCAGCTGCAACACCTACAAACATCTGCAACAATGAATGTTTGGTAAGCAAGGAAAATCTTCTGGAACTCAAATAGAACATAGTTTTCCTGCAAACCTACACACTTGTAAGTTTTAATCAGAAAGACCAGTGTGCATGCCTGCATTTACATTGTACACGACAAAAAAAAGTGATTAACACCTGACATTCAATTTCATAAACATAATCCTGTAACCAAAAGTAATTTGAAGAAAGCTAGTACCAGTCATTCTCAAAGTTAATCTATTCACTCTTCTGGATAAGATTTTCCTTGTTCACTAATAAGTTGACTAATTAAACGCATGTTTCTATTATCAATTTGATCCCCTGATCCAAATAGGGAAAATGCCTACCACATGATCACTTTGTTTTATCCATTGTTTATTCCTTATATCTAAAACCCTACTCTTTCCTTTTCCATTCATTTTGGATCCAACTCCAGCACTTGAATTGTATATTTCTTTTTGTAATTTCTTCCTCTTCCTTGGAAGAGTGGCATATGCGCTCTGTTTGAACTTTTTTATAGAGCTCTCCATGAATGGTAAGCTTGGAACTAAAAATGCCGATCAAGTAGGTTACTGAAAATTCACCTTGACTCTTTATTCAAACCATTTTGGGCACAAAAACACACAGCAATGTACCAGAGTTACATCTTAGTACTGCTGCATTCAACTTTTTTTTGTAACGGTAAATTTTATTATGCAAAAGAAAGAGAGAAACAAAGAGTACAACAGAGAGAAACCCCTTAAATCAAATCAGAGCTCAATCAACAAAAGAAAAGAAAAAACAAAAAATAGAGGCTAGACATCAAAAAGAATAGAAGAGCAAGAAACTCCCTCCTTAGCAAGACCGCCTACTGCATTCAACTTTCAATATGCAAAAGCTACAAGATGACTAGCATGCACCAACCACAAGTTTAGAATCCAACTCGTGTACCCAATTGATATCTAATTAATTATTTATCTCATAAAAAAGCATCACAAAAGGTAAAATCAACTTCACCTTCAAAACAATTGAAAATACAAATATAAAAAATACTGATAAAAAATTTAAAAAATGAAGAAAATCTCATCCGTTGATCCACATGGGCAGTTAGTAGGGGCCAAGTAAAATGGTTCAACTAAACATTCTAACTTTCTTGCTTTGGAATTACAGCCAGCCAGTCAGTTCTTGTCTTCTGGACAACAGTTCAAATCCAGATTCTTGATCCCAAAGTTTAAATGAGACAGTTATTTCAACAACCATTCTGCAAACATAGTAAATTAGATACTTAAATCATCATCATCATAATCATCATCAAAGCCTTATCCCAACCATGTTGGGGTCGGCTAGATGAATTCTATTTCTCCATTCCATTCTATTTTGAGCTAAATCGTTCGATAAGTTAAACTTCTTCAAATCTGAATTAATGACTTCCATCCATGTTTTCTTTGGCATGCCCCTACCTCTTTATGGGCCATCCACCAGTATATCCAAACTTTTTCTCACCGGTGCCATTACTGGCATATACTCAACATACCCAAACCATCTTAAATAGGTTTCTCTAATCTTATATTCCCTATTGGTGCTACCCTAAATGCTCTCGAAAGCGCTCATTTCTAATTTTATATTTCCTAATTTTACCACACATCCACCTAAGCATTCTCATTTTCGCTACATCCATCTTATGAATATGCGTGTTCTTAATTGGCCAACATTCTGCTCCATATGTCATAGCTGGTCTAACCACTGTCCTCTAAAATTTACTCTTCAATTTCGTTGACATTCGTCTGTCACAAAGCACTCCCAAAACTAATCTCCACTTCAGCCATCCAACTTTTATCCTATGCTCCACATCTTCGTCAATCTCCCCATCATTACTAATCATCCAGCCTAGGTACCGAAAAGAATCTCTATGAGGTATCTCATGGGTTTCAATTTTGACAATGGTTTGAACACTTTGTATATGTCCACTGAAGTTGCAATCCATATATTCTGTCTTTGTACGACTTATTTTAAAGCCTCTAGATTCTAAGGCCCCCGTCATCTCTCAAGCTTTGCATTTACACCATCTTTTGATTCATCCACCAATACTATATCATCTGCAAACAACAAACACCATAGTACTTCTTATTAAATATGCATAATTAACTCATCCATAATTAAAGCAAAGAGATAAGGGCTTAATGCTGATCCCTAATGTAAACCTATAGTCATAGGCTAAGAAGTATGGACACGAACACAGGACACAGATACGACACGACACGGATACGCCGACACGGCATTTCTCAAAAAAGTAGGACACGGACATGTCGGGGGACACGTTAATAATATATATTAATATATAATCATCTACTAAAAAAATAATATCATTTTAACTTTTTTAATCAATTTAGCAATCAAAAAATAAAAATTCAAGTACCAACTAATAAATATATCAAATTATCAAATATCAATACAACACTAAAATATAATTCATAATTATTAAACATGAAATATCCACAGTTCCATAAAATCTATATAAAGAAAAGGGCAGATCATCTCTTTCCCCTCCCTAAAAAAAATAGATAAATAAAAAGCAAAAAAGAAGCCTATCTTGAGGCCTATTCTTTAATGAAATATTTACTTGTCTTTAGCTTGTGATATGATTAATATTTACAATTATACATTTTTCCATCGTACAAAATTGTCATATATCAAGTTTCCAAGTTATAATAACCATATGTTAACAAAGTATCCAAGAGATATCAGCCACATGTTTATTTTTTAGTCATAGACACAGGCTAAGAATTGTGAGACACGCTGCAAAAAAAGTGTCGAACAAGTGTCCGAAATTAAGATTTCTAGTTCTTAATTATAGACACGGCTAAATAGTATCGGACACGTGTCCGAGAGTGTCCGAAGAGTGTCGGTGTCCGACACGTGTCCGACACGGACACGTCACTTTCTTAGAAGTGTCCGTGCTTCTTAGGTCATAGGGAATCCACTTGTTTCTCCACATGTGGTTCTTACATTTGTTATTGCCCCTTCGTACATATCCTTAAAATTTTCAATGTAACCTCTGAGGACATTCCTTTTTTTTTAACCTACCAAATTAAATTCCTCGGTATCCTGTTATAGGCTTTTTCCAAATCGATAAAGACCATACATAGATTTTTCCTCTTTGCTCGGTATTTTTCCATTAATTGCCTAAGTGAAAAAATAGCTTCCATAGTTGATCTCCCTGGCATAAAACCAAATTGATTTTCAGAAATCTTGGTCTTCTTTCTCAGTCTTTGCTCCATTATTCTCTACTATAACTTCATAGTATGACTTATAAGTTTAATCCCTTAATAGTTTGTACAATTTTGTATATCTCCTTTATTCTTATATATAGGTACTACAATGCTTCTTTTCCATTCATCCGGCATTTTCTTTGTCACAAGTATCTTATTGAATAGTCTACATAACCAACTTACCACAACCTCTCCTAAGCATTTCCATACCTCAATCGGAATACCATCTGGACCTGTTGCCTTTCCTATCTTCATTTGATACTTAAATCCATTGACAAAAATGGCTATAGCCTACCCTCTCTCCTTGAAAGAGTACAATCATTCGCCACTGTTCCAAAAAATCAGTTAAAGGGGCAACCGAGCATTGGCAATTCATCGAAGAGGCAATTCCAACAGTAAAATTCTAATCACCATTGTTCCATGCTTCACCTTTGCAGGCAATTAAATGTCTTTACAGCTGTGATTTATGTAAATAGAGCATCTTTATGGGCCCTAGTAAGCAGCTCTTCTTTTTATTTTAAGTAATAAGAAACTCTTTCCTTGTTTTCGACAAGAAATAAGCAACTTCTTTGTATCAGTAACTGGCCAGACAAAAAAGATGCCAGCTTACCTGGACTTCCTATTACTATTTTCAGTGAAAATATAGCAAAAGTGATCTGAAAGATTGGTTTGCCAACTCTTGGAAAAGTTGAAACAAAGATCAAGGTGGATAGGTCAATAAAAGAAATAGAAGCAGCTTTTTCTCTCCCCACTTATGTTGGTGTCGGACTCATAGAGTGGTGAGCATTCGGAATTTAGGGGTAATGAGTTTTTGAATCTTGCTGCTTTTTGGGGTTAACATTCCTCTTCTAGGTTTTGTGGTCAAACCTCCCCCCAGGTTTTGCTGCTAAGGACAACCCTCTCTCTCTAGAAATATTCAGTACTGGTTTAGAAATTCCCATCTCTTCCAAAATTCAATGATCATATCAAACTATTTTCTAAAGTATTCAGCATTTTTTATTATATGAGATATTCCGATATCTAAGAATTTTTTTTCTTTTTTTCAATCAACCTTCCATTTATGTCTACCAATAACAAGGTTGTTTGCAAGTCCTGGAGGAATCACACTCATCAAAAATGTACTTTGAACAATACCAGAGCAGATGGATGGGCTTACCAGCCACCAGGACTTCCAAGATTCTTCAATATGTTTGCCTGACCCCCTTCCAATCAATTGAAACAATTATACAGGGGTATTCTGTGTAAAAAAAAACACTAAATTTGATTTCATTATTCTTGACAGCTATTGTGATTTTGTTACTAGTGCTACCCAACCATGGTTCACAGGTGCCTTAGTTTTTTATTTCTTGGGTGGGCAGTGGTACTGTTCTCCAATGATGACCTACCCAGTGGCTGTATGAGATGAGCTTGTGTTTCTCCATGGTGTTTTAGTTGTTGGGGAACTGGGGTACACATGGGTTCAAGATATATAAAACCAATTGTCATTGCACTAAATTAGCAGCAAAAAAAAAAAAAAAAGAAATTGCCAGTATATTTCACCTCCACAAAGTCGGTGCCATTTGCAGCAAAGAAAGGAAGCCCTGCTTCACCAGCAATCGCTTTAGCCAGCAGTGTTTTACCAGTACCAGGAGGCCCATGAAGAAGCACACCTTTTGGACAATATATGCCCTTGTTCTGAAAGGCCTCATCATTCTGCAATATGCGTACAATCTCTTGCAGTTCCCTCTTGATGTACTCCTGACCAGCAAAATCATCGAATGTGACACCTGTAGTCTCTTCTGCAGATATGAATTTTGCCCTGATAAATGATTCAGAACTTCAGTCAAAATTTTGTATCATCCAGGCCACCTTGTTCAAGAAAATAAACTTTTGTGTATGTGAAACGAGCACTTTGCCATATACTAGAATTTCTAACCTAAGACTACATGATCACTTACAAGTTAAAAGGATAGCCCAAACAAAAGCATCTCTTGGAATTGTGATCGTAATTTGTATGTTAGACAAGCATGTGCCACTAAAAAGTTTATTCGCACAAAGGGAATAAAAATGATCTTTTTCCAAACAGAAAGGACAGTACAGCTTCTCAAAGTGACAAGCATGTGTATGTGGTGAACAGATGCCTTACGGTGAAATGCAACTGACACACTGACACAGCAGGACACAAATAGAATTAGTAATAACAACAATAGTTGAAAGAATAAACTTACAATAAAAGGATGCCAAACGATTGTCAATAAAAACTTATAAACAAGCAACTTCACAAGTCACCATGCGAAAATTCAAGGATGTTTTTATGAGAATGAGTGACCTAGATGTCAGAGAATTAGCTAATAGGCTCACTGTCACTAAAAAAATATGACTGTATCATGTCAAACTTAACGACTGGTGAAATCCCAAATAAGCATGATACCTAAATAGCAAACTCAGACAATCATAGGAAAGAAAAGATCGAGAATGTATGTGTGTGTGGTAAAGAGAAAAGATGGTGAGCTTCCTGTGGAAAGTGATTCCTCGAATGTTGTTACATGGGTCTCTAATCGAAAGGCCAGCCCTAGGAAGCTTTAATTTATCTTTAATGAAATCCAGATTTTATCCGCCTCAATTAATGTTGTCTTCTGTCATGAGATTAGATTAGCCAACTCTATGGCCGATGCATTAGTCAAACAAGGGGTTGAGAGGATATATCCGTGGGAGGCTGTTATTTGATAGTTTGTTGTGGGTAGGGTATAATGCTTTTGTACCTTGTTGTTCTCCCCGTTTGTTTTCTCCTTTTTTAATATAAGTTTTTGTTACCATTCCAAAAAAAAAAGAGAGAGAGAGAAAATTTGACCAATGCCAACAAGTGGGCCACTTCATCAAAACTAGTAGATTTTCCTATCCTTTTAGCAGTGTTAAGGGACATGGTTAAGCTAACAGACCCTTTTCTCATGCACCAAGAAGCATAATGGGGAAGCCAGATCTTAACTAAAGGGTGGTGTTGTGAATGACGAAGAAAAGATGGGGCGACATAGCAGCCTGTTTACTATAATGGCATTGCTAACTTTTAGAGCCACTTGTTTTTGAGGGAGAGGAATCACCCACTTAAATTCATCAGCCGCAATATTTTACACATTCATCAATTCAAAATTAAAAGTCAAAACTGAAGCATCACAATTAACAATATTTTGCCACTAAAAAGTTAACTGCAAAATAAATTCATCAACACATTGCTTCACTCACCGACTCTTGCCTAGAGATCCAAGTGCCCCACGTTCGATGGGCTGTCTTTCTTTCTTTGTAGGAGTCCCCAAATCACAAGGTATTAACTTTGCATAAATTGGTCTCATCAAATTATCAATGCAAAGGTATAAAGCAATTGAAAGAGCAAGACGCATGGACCAGATAACAGCAGTTGCTACAGTGGAGTAAACTTCTGCAGGAACCGTGTTATTGTTGTAAACTTCCACATTTATTAGCTGTTGATGCAACTTCTGCCAAACATCATTCCAACAATCAATTGGCATCCGATCAACAATATGGCGACGAAAAACAATTTCCCTATTAGAATTTCCTTGCTCTTCCCCTTTTCCATCTTTGTAATAAGGTAGAATCACTGGGAAAAAAATTTTTTAAAAAAATTAACACAGAAGGAAACAAAAAGGAATTTCAGTTTGAAATTGTCAAAAAGGAAACAGGAACACAAAATGCCACAGCTATGTACACAGCTATGCAAAATGGGGTAACAAATAGGAAACTGAAATATACAGTCGGGAACAAACACATGCATTCAAGGTTGATATGAAATAACTTTTAAAGAAGATGAGCAAAACTACAAAAAAGGGAAGGGAAGAAAGAAGGGAGGGAACGAACAATAGTTGCATAGCTAAATCATGCATAATAAAGAAGTTGTGTTGAATCAGTCTTAGCGTTCATTACACTTTATCAGGGCAACCAGATGAATTATTACCATTTTATTTGTTTGCCACATAGAATGTAGGCAATATAATTGTTCTGTAATGTAAGCAATATCACTGCAAAAACATCAAAAAGGAAGAAGCAAAATCAATTTTCATGCTGGTATAGTACTGATTCTACTGAACTTCGAATGAGATCACTTACCAGAGATGGTCTGACCAAAATTTGAATACTCCATGAACTGGACATTTTTCGAGTTTAAAAGGCTCCAAAATTCACTGAAGACAATCGGATGTGAATTCTCGGGGTCCAACTCTGAACCCTTCAATTTTCCTCGAAACTTTAGCAATGCCCTGCTCCAATTTGAAGCCATAATAAGATTCCGCTCGAACTGAATGTTTGCCTTGTTATCTAGCTCTTCTAATTTATCCATGCGTTCCCTCTCTGCTTCCTTCAGTCTCTGAGAAAAGCAGTTTGTATGCAATTAAAGAAAGCCCACATCAAAGCAACAAGGTACTCATATCTTTCTATGAATAATAACCCAAATAAACAAATGAATTAACCTGAAAAATGCCATGAAAGAGTTCCTTAGGAAACCCATTAATCATAACAAAAAAAAAGTTAAAAATTAAAAATAAATACATATAATGATGATACACATGTTCTAATCCACTTACTCCAATGCCCTCCAAACCCTTCCACTAAAGAGAGTAATCAATAAATCCCCAATCAACCATGACTCAATACTTTTCAAATTGACCTTACACAGAATATTCTCAGCCTCCTAAATACAGCGCCAAGAATCAATACACTCATGGCTATTCATACAAAATCTAAAATTTTTCACCCTTCCACAAATGCACCCTGCTCATGAGACATACATAATATCACACATAAAGCAATTTAAGCAAGCAGCCATGACCTATGCCAGAATCTCATAAACATTCATTTCACTGTGATTTTACAAAACATACCCATGGAAACATCAAATGGGGACAAAACAAATGAGTCGTAAAACTGAAGAATCAACGGAGTTTCTACATTCTGAACTATACCCAATAAACCCCAATAGCTCAATCACACAAAAAACACATAAAAACACAAAACCAGTAGAAAATGAAGCTTAGATTGCTTACTTCAAAGAGCCGGGTATCTTCATCTAAGTCCTGTGAGGTCGATACGACGACAGTACCAGAATCTGAGCTCGAAACAATGGTAGATCTTCTGGAATGCTTGCGTTTCAGGAGCAGTGTGGGGTTCTTCCGAAGCCCTGTGTTGTTCTTCAAGAGGGTTCGTTGGAATGAAAGAAATGGTGAAAAAGATTGGTTTTTTATGGGGTTTGAGAGCTCGGGGACGAGAGAAATGGAAGTGGGTGTTGTTGCAGAAATCATCTTCGTCTTTCTCTCTCTCTCCCCCTCCAGCCTTCGAGCACGCAAGAGAAGAAGAAGAAGAAAGAGAAGAAGAAGAGAGGAAGAGAGAGAGGCGAACTTATCCAGGGCCAGGGCGGTCTGGCTGTGGTGACCACTGCGGCCCACCTTCGATCAATTCGACTCGATCTCAACCGCTAAAGCTGTTTCTGGTTTTTGTTTTTGGTTTGGATTGAGTTTGATTTAAATTGAAAACAACAAAATCAGTTTATTGAAACTTTCCGAACTTACAAATTCGAATGGTCAGATGACGCCCTTCCATTGCCCTTTCACCAATGTTGGGCAAGTGGACCCCACGTGCTGATCATGCACAAAAACCCTAGGATCTAGGGGTGCTCATGGGCCAGGACAGCCCGAGCCCCTTTGGGCCGGGCTTTGGTAAAAAATTGAGGCCAGTTTAATATTTAGGCCTTGCTTGGATTAAGTGATAGAGCTCAAAGCCCAGCCCATATAAGGACTATCTGTAATTTTATTTAATTAGTTCAAAATTTGCTTGAATGCCTATAAAAATTAATTAAAAGCCCCACTCGGCTCAACCTGATAATTAAATGGTTGGGCTCGGTGCTGAATTTTATGGCTTATTTCAGGCATGGGCTAGGCCCAAGCCAATATTTCTAAAGCCACGCATAAATTGGATATGGCTTAGCCCGGCGTATGAACACCTTCGGTAAGGATCACCAATGCGCTCTCCAGCATTAACTTTTAAGCCTTGCTCGGTACCGGGTGCATTATTTTGGACACTGGGTTTGACTTTTGAGCAGCCAGAATTGGAGATGTGGGTTCTGACTTTGGAGGAGACATGGCATTGGCGGGGGACTGATTTCTTGGGTTGGTTTTACATTTTTCCCCATTTTTGTGGGGGCCTGATAGACAGTTGGACACGTGGGCTTCTCCCATCCCATTCGAATGGGTGCCAAATCCGAGATCAAACGCATTGGTGGGTCATTTTTTTTATGATCCTTTCAAGACGAATCATAAGAAGGATCTACTCGAGGCTTTTGTAAGTGGTGCTCACTTTATCATGACCACGAGCTCAGTGAAGGAAATTCTCTTATGTTAGACTCGTAAAAGAGTCAACTTGCTACTCTCATCCCCCATTCGAGTAGGCCGGAACGCTCCGGGGGTGGGCATAGTGATTCTACCAAGTTTTTGCACGGTTTACTAGATAAAACTACAAAGCCAACATAGAAAGTCGTCAGAATTCCCCTTCATCCAACAGTTGCCCCTATTTTTATATAAAATCCTACTCATGATCAATTTAACTCCTTTACATACACCTACCTTCTTTAATTTTCACCGCTTCTAGCTTAGCATAGATACTATTTCAGTTACAGTACTTCTCCTTAAATTTGCACATTTTATAGTCATTTCTCTTTTTACTAATAAGTTAATACATACGTCATAAAGTGAATGGGAGTGGATTGCAGTGGTTTGAGGGCAATGATTTGGTGATCTTCTCTACTGATGCTTCTTCAAATTATAAGATATTAAGCTCAAAGCTTTTAGCTTTATTTTTGACTGTCGGTTATGATCTTGATTGTAAGTTATCATTTAACTTTTCTTAAAACTTCCACATTCTCTCCCCATTACTCCATTTCTTGCAACTATCTTTTTATCTCATTTATTTTATTAAATTACTCACCTTCACTCTCCATTTTTTAGAAGTTCTCCTTTTTTTCCATTTTTTAGAAGTTCTCCTTTTTTATGCAAAAACCATCTCTACCTCACCTCTTATGCTCTCGTTCTATTTTAATTTTCTTATTGCCATTCTAAGTCATTTGATCTCAAATCATAGAAACAAATACTTTTATAACCATTTCAATGTATGAATTTATAATTTACAATACACGAAATTACTAATGCTAAGCACGGGTTATTGTGTTAGTATATATTACAATGAGAGAGAATCACGATGTTTCTTGCTCAATTTTATTATAATTGAGATTATATGAAGAAAACCTCCACGGTGACTCTGGGGGGACCTGTCGTCACTATGGGGCAGGCTGCCCCATGGTGACATGGGGAGACTTGATGGTCATCGTGGGGATTTTCCTCAAAGAATCCAAACTCATTTTACTAGCATTTATGTGATTTTGAGTGATGACCATGTGCATGAATGGGGACTCTTTCCACTTGAGTACAAAAGGAATGGATTATTCTGTTGGCAAGTTTTATATGCATGCACATGTTTAATTTATTTAATGTACTTTTTTCCAAATAAAGGATTTCATGGAATTACAGAGATAAAAGAATTTTGTTACTTAAGGGCCTGATTTTTATTAGTAATAATTCTTAAGAATTCTAACCAATTCATTCTCATTAATGCGGCTAAAATTGGAAGAGTAAGGGTAAAAAAATAGTAGGAAACTGAATGTCCAATCTTGTAGCTTACATCCTTCACTCCTACTCTCTTTGAAGCCCTCATACCCTAATTTACTACTAGTTCAAACAGAATTCAATATAAAGTAGTTAAATGGGCCATAAGCAATGAATGATTCAATCAGCATGCGCTCAACACACCTTCAAATCTTTTGTGGCATCATAGGTGTGAGTCGCAGCCAGGGGCGGACCCAAGTAAGGGTACGAGGGTGCAGTCGCACCCATCAAGTTGCAGTATGCTTCTAAATTCTATATCAAAATTTTGAGTCCACTTTCAAAATTACAATAATAATTTTGGATCTACCCTCAAATTCTGCATGTAAATCCTTAGTTTGCCCCCAAAATCAAACTGCCTATTAAGGTCTGCAGTCTTCTAATAAAAATTCCGAGTCTGCCACCGGTCCCAACTAAAAAAATGTTTTGCTTATAGACAAATCGAGCAATTGGAGACCTTCATTCAAATATTGGGAATAGGCTTATGAAAGCATCCATTACCTTGTGATCGGTTTGGTTCCTATTGATACATGCTTTTGCTTGCCTTGTAAAAATTGTATCACACTTATATCTTGATTTAAGACTCCACTGATGTTTTGAGTTACTCAAGTTTTCCATATACATATTTGGAAATTTTATCGTCTCATTGTGATATTTTTCTTCTTTTTTGTCGCTGATGGTGGTATTTGACTCCAACAAGACTAATCTCCCAAGTGCATGCATGCATGACCCTGCAACACACGTGCACCCATAAAATCTAAAGTCGAACACATGACATGGGGAGTAAACCTAGTACTTACTAACCGACACTAAAAAAGCTCATTGCATTGTGATTTTTGTTGTTCTATCACCAATTACTAAAGTGACATTTCCATAGTATGATAGTTAGGATGGACTATATTGCTTCTACGAACTTGAATGTGAATAAGAAGTTGAATTGGTTCAGACACATACTCTTTTAATATATAATAATAAGTGGCGTGACAAGAAATGATAGAACTTCATGTTAGCCAAAATGGCCCATTCTGGGAACTTTGAAAGAATTAGATTCGCACACCAATGGTATGATTAAACGTAAATAGATCTCTAAAATTTTAGGGCATACCTGAATCCATCACTAAAGGAGACAGAACGGGTGCCAAAATGGGTCTTACAACTCCCTCAGCCTTCTCTTGATGCCAGCAACTGATGGTAATGCCAAGCTCTATCCTTTGAGTCAGTATGTGTGTATATAAGTGAAGATGAGGGAGTTCCCCTGCCCTTTTATAGCCATCTGAATATCACCGATGACTGCAACGTTTCCCTTTCATTATGGACCGTTGCAATGTTTCATTCATGGAGTTTCAACACATAAAAAACTGAAAACTTTATGCATGGCAATGAATGGCAGTTAAGGGGAGGAGAGAACGTTACAACAATGGGTGGTGGTCCTCCTCTTCCAACACTTCATTTATATGTAAAGAGGTAACTATGATTCTAGGAGTGGGGGACTACTATTCTAATTTAAGATTTTTTTTTTTTTTTGGTTTGTTCTACAAATGACTTAACTCTTATATCTATGCATACTAGATAATTCTCAAACCAGCTGAGTTGAGCAATAATCGAAAACCATTTGAGATGATTTGTGCATATAATAAATGATAAGAAAAACATACTTTTTGAACACTTATCACAGCACAGTTACCACGAACCAATAGGTGGGGAAGACAGAGCAAAGGCTCAAAATAAATTGACAAGCAGTGAAATATATTAATTTTTTGAGTGACAAAGAACATACCCAAGAAAGGTTAAATAGAGTACTGGAAACATTTGTTATAAATTTCTATCGGTGAGATAAGATAATGCTTCGATTATGATAATAATTCAAACCAGTCAAACTAGGAATAATCATATGCGGAAACTGGATCGACAGCGGGCCAACCTGGATCAAACCCTCCATTAACCGTGAGAAATCATTTCATTGAATCTAGCCAGTTCTTGATTCTTTGTTGGACTGATTGGTAAGAAATGCATGGCCATGACTCTTTTATCATATATATAATCAAGGGGTCAATATTACCTAATCTATTTTAGTTGTTGGAGAGCAAATGGAATGTTGGGTCCGTAGAACCAAAAATGAAAATGGGTCTCTGAACACTCGATTCTCCCGACAGACCCGGCTTATGAAGGGTAAAAACAGAGTAAAGAAAATGGGTGTAGGTCTACTTTAGGGGCATAAAACACAATTAGATCCAAGGTCCAACTGGTTTCACAGTCAGGAACTCACTTGGCATTATTTGGGTCCATTAATTCTGTTTCTGATAACCTGATTTTCTTAAATGAGCAAGAGCGAGTGTATGGTCGAGCATAGTGCACCTTCAAACACCCGCCAGGTACAGCAGTGTCGACAATGAATCCCCTACTTGTTTTGAAATACATGTAAACAACTTTAGTGGTCCACGCCCCCGAGATCAGCATGGGAGTATGCATGAAATTAGAGACCAATTAAAAATTTTCTTAATAAATAACATTACGTAGGCCCAATCACAGTCCCACAATGGATTGTAGTCCACTGGGAGGTATCAATATTTCCTCAGTTATAGTAAAATATAGCTGAGGTTTTAATAAATACATATGGTACGGTCAAATCGTCGGAATAAACTTGTGATGGTATAAGATTAAAGTTTACAAAAGACAAATTAAATATTTTAATTACAAGACCCCTCTAAAATGTGGGCCACAAAAGACGATACAAAATAGATCCAAACCATGTGGAGGCTCTCATGTTATGGTCACAATGACTAAGTATAAATAATTAGAACACCACTGGTGGTCGCCATTAGGCTGAGCTGCGTGAAGCGTTGCCTCCTCCTCTTTGTAGTGACAAACTCCGTACACGTATAACAAGTGTAGTATCATCAGATACTAAAAGCTAGTAGATAGAAAGGCATAAACAATAACATATATCTATATCAAAGCCAAGTAAAGACACTGTAATCATGTACCTTAAGTACAATGATGGGATTCTAAGCATAAAACAAGAATAACAATTACAATATACAATGAAAGACAACAATACCTAAGATAGGTGATCCACAAAGGCTAATATACCATAGAATATTATGTCGCTGCCCTCCTGTCTCGTACCAAGTGTGCTAGAGAATATTCCACCGAGAGAATAGTCTAGCTATTCAATACATCAAGGGTTAGCCCCAAACAATACATTAGGTGATTAGCCCAAAACAATTATTGGGGTGGACACGAGGTGGCAAACAATCAGAACCTTTGTTTTTATAGGTGTCTTTCTGTGTTGGACATTAGCAGTCTTGTGATGCTTGACATGAGAATTGTAAAACAATTAGTGGGGACTAGACCTATCTTGTGTAAATAAATCCATCAGATGATAGAGTAACTAATTCTCTATCAATCTTTTAATCAATTAGTAAATCAATTATTTTAATTCGCTACAATTCTAATAAAAAGACAAGTAGTCATCTCAAAGCCTTACAATCAAAGCCGCCTAGCCTTTCACATCGATCAAAACCAGTCAAGATGTATATCATCAATGGGGATCCAAGTCAATCATCTAGGTTATCAATATGATCTAAAAAATATAAACAATATATAGAACATGCCCAAGCATGTGTACATTAATATCAAAAGGGATACTCAATTTCGACTATTCAATAGTGAATGTAGACAAACAATCCAATCCTAAGTAATAATTGCCTTCCATGTACATAATATCGCTATGCAGTCCTAAAATGGGAAAATCCGTGAGGATATATTGGCTTGAAACATCTCTCACTCAAAGGTCTTCCAATTTATGATGTACAGATACTTCAAAATGGGTAATATATCATATCATATTGTATCCGATACTTTAATTTTTATATGTAAAATCTATGTTATTATCGTATCCATGCCATATCCCTATTGTATTCATGCTATATTTGGACATCATAGCTTCTAATTGGTTCTTATTATAAGGTGCTAAAAGTCTCAATTCTAAGCCTCAAAATTCTTAGGAAGAAGGCCCTTCAAAAGAACCTATAAAATACATTATGGTTAACCATAGGTGCATTACGATAAGTAATAATTGTTATATGGTTAGCTCTCGGCTAGTAGAGAAGCTGGCTATAGAACACCCGTAGAGTTTTTTCAGAAATTCGTGAGGCTCTCAGTTCACAGAACTGGATAGATTTTACGGTTAGCCCTGTGCCTGGCTGTGAGACAACTGTTGAACAGTAGTGCAATTATCACACTGGACCATTTCTTTCCGAGAGGGCGAATATGAGCGCCTTTTCTCTACATGGGACAACTGATGACGCACTTAATTTGAAACCTACACGCCCAGAAATTGAAACCTTCACAGAGGTGCCAATGCCACTAAACCACAGGAATATGAGCTTTAACTTTATACCTTTCAAAGAAGAATTTTAGAGGTAGATCTCAACCCAAACCACTATGGATAATTGGCTTTATGCTCGATTGTCAACGAAGTATCAATTCATGTCCACAATAATGATGAATCCACTGAGCTTCAGGTCCGGATTTTGAAATTCGAAACTCAACAAATTTCAGTTTCTTGTGTACTATTTTGAGTGCAGAATGTGCATTCCATGTCACACGACCCATCCATGAATCATGATGATCCAACACAAGTGTGGCCAAGGAGTTCATTGTGTCCGTACCGTTCATATCATGCAAGTCATGCCAACTGTACTTTTGTGTTTGATCCCTCCTATATAATGTCATGCTCCCATCTTTTCCAATAAAAAAGGTTTGCCAATGGCTCCACAGAAGATTAGGTTAAAAAGAAAAAATGATCTTTTTTACTCATGAAAAATTGTCCTCACTAACCAATGAAAAATGGAGGTGGCAAAGACCTGGAATATTTCTTGCTCCTTTTCCTCAAAAATGCATTACAAATACTTTATTGCTACTCCTTGACGGCTACTATCAATTTTTTCCTACTTACAACTCATATGAGAATAGAAAAATTGCTCATGTAAAATTTGTCTGAGAGGCAATTGCACAAACAGACCATTAAAAGGCCCTTTGCAATGCCCTGACATGGCCGAATACCATGTTCCAGTTGGTATGCAGCAATGAATTTAAACTGAGAAATTCAACAGCATTGCAATCCATTAGTGCATTCAGTAACATTGACTCAGAGAAAATAATTGTACATTTGGTGGGAAAGAGTAACCTTGCACATTTTAATTTTCGTCAATACAGGTAGCTTTTTCATCAAATTCAGACCAATCCTAATCACAGTCAACCTCTGTACTTAAAATTGGTTGTAATTGACCCTAATTTCTGTACGACCCATCATTGGATTAATGAAAGTTACAAAACATAGTAATTAGAATTTGTGCACATGAGAGAGAAAGGGGGGGGGGGTGTGGAGCTCTGGGTAAAGCATTGAGACTTTTATAAATAATGACACATCCATTTTTGTTTAATGGATATAATTGTAGAGTTATCATTTTTATAAAAATTATGTACAAACCTAATAATTGTTGCCCATTCTCATTAGAGTAGCTGATTTTGAAGACATAGGAGGTATTAAAATTTAAAAAAAAAGACATATAAAGAATATGAAACAAAATGCCTACTTTTAGTTAAAAAAAAATTCTTAAGAAGGCATATCAAAGAACTCTTCCAGTGTATAGCAACTCTATCATCTTAGTGTAAGGTTCTCTCACATGACAATAATGTTGGCATATTGGATTCATGGGAGTACAGTAGCCGATCGAGAGCGCTCTTCAAATTTGATTTTGATCCAGGTATAGGTTACAAGACAACTGTCTTTATCTAGTTAATAGAAGAAAAAAAAAACAAGCATATTAATGAATTTGATGAATTTCCTAATATAAGGTCATGAAATGAATATTATGCAAACTTTACAATCTCTAATAACACAATTTGTAACATTCAATGCACCTTTGTTTTATAATTGCTAGATCCAAGGTCTCCTTGTATCTATTAAAGCTATGAAGCACCAAAACTTTGCTACTTGCCCTGCTTTGATAAGCAATCATTTCGGTATGAAAACACTGGCTCCTTTTACATCTACTTTTTTTACGGCTACAGTTTTGTAACATTGAGAATTTCACAACATTGTGTATAATGTTGTTGTTGTTTTTTTTTTCTTCTTTCTTTCCTTTTTTTTTTTCTGTGAGCACAAGATTTTTTCTTCATTTGCTGTAATAGTTTGCATGAAAATTAAAAATTTTGTACTAAATATTTTTCTCGATTCTATGAAAAGCCCTTTCTAGTACTTTGGTGGAGGAAAAAATCGCTTTCGTGCACCGGCATGAAAATAAAGTTTAGCAGAGTGCAAAATCACACACATTGCACCACTAATCCCTTAGCAATTAAGGAACTTAATCTTTTAAAGCTATTTGTTATATTTAAATAAGAATGCGTATTTTTAAGAATTCCTTATTATATTTTAATGCATGGGGCATGTGGAGTTGGTTAGGAGTGAAGATTGAGAAATAGATGACATCCATCATACCAGTATTAGCATGCACATTGCCTTCCTCTTGCTTGGTAAGTGGACAAGTTACGTTGCTCTCCCACCCAAAGCAATTGTGTCCAAGTCTCAAACCTCACCTTCGTAATACATAGCCAGCAAATTCTATAACCATCTTCTATGCATAAAAAAAAAGCATTAAAATCATCATAGGGAGTAATGTTTCAAATTAAATGGATCATATGAAACTACCCATGGTTTGTTTATTGGAAATTACAGTATTTGTATTGGTAAGACAACTTCTCAATTCCCACATGCTTTCCTCCACTTGGTTTTCAAATTCTTTGTTACACTTTATCATTTAGAATATTTAAACTTGGATAACTTGAAAGGAAAATTTTGGCATTTTTCAAGGTTAAGCTTTTAAAATTTTAATAATCAAATTATTAACAAGTTCCAAATACTTTATGCTATAGATAGGCATTGCATGCGCTTAGGAGATTAATTCCTTTGGGTCAATTACCATAGAAATATGTTATTAGGAGAAAAAAAAAATAAAGAGAGGGAGAGAGAGAGGAAAAAAAAAAACTTACACTAGCTTCTACCCATGAAATCCTCAAAGTGAATTTTTCCAAAAAAAATGGGAGAGGGTTGAGACAAATATCACAAAAGCTTCATGGTAGCATTACAAACCTGCATACAAGATGCCAGCTACTATCAAGAAATATTTTTCATGTGGTCCTGCTCTATGCAGTCCATTTAGATCATGCCAGTCATCAAGGGGGAGGGTGAAATTCAAAAGGGGTCTGCCATTGGGGACGGTCTGGATGAATGCTTCACGCACGAAAAATCTCCCCCTCCTTCTAGTGGATGGGCCACACCTTTAATCTTTTCGTTTTTTATAATAATGCCCCTCGACCGTTCAAGTATGCAACAAGTCCATGTTGACAGTATCCTTCTATCATTACTTCATCCATTTTTATTCCAATCTGATATTAGGTTGGGAAGCATGGAGGATGACGAGGGTCCCAAACTCACTTGCAAAGAGGGCTGTGCAATGATATATAGATCGGGTGCATACAATATTCACCCTAGTCATCAATGATTTCTTTAAATTTGAATCGCGTGGCGGCATAATCAATTCCCAACTACCCACCTTTGAATTCTTGATGTGCAGTTCCATTTGTCTTGATGTGCAATTCCATTTGTCTTAAGTGTACTCAAAATTTGGCTGGCCAGTAAATAATTTAAATGAATAGTGAAGAAGGGACGGTAAATTTCGAGCGGTAAAGTATAGTTTTAAATTAAAGATCTAATTTTTATAAACAATGAAGCATAATCATCCAATCACCAAATGGTAATATACAAGACTGGCCAGCCATTAAGAGGTCATCCAACATCAAACAAAGCATGTGGATCCTGATTTTTTCTTCGTCCGTAAAATAGGTCCCTTCATCAATCTAGTACAGAACCTATCTTCAAAACTTTTGACCCATTTGACACAGGGATCAACTATCCATAAGACCAAAACCCAATCCAGGATATATTACCCTCAATCTCGTGACCATGTACAGTAAATATTCTACCAGCACTAAACATCCATAATAATCTACGACATGCAAGAAGTAGATCATACATTTGGAGATCCGCAGTGCTCTAATGGATTTCTTTAACACCTCTTAGCCTTCCACGCTATGACCCGAATTGGACTTCTTTTCTCAAGAAGAGTGGTGGAATCTTCAGGAGAAATTCCAACTCGAAACTCCAAGGAACTATAAGAGAAAAGGAGAGAGAAACTCGTGCATCTCTTGCACGAAAGGGTTTTGGGCGAGAGAGAGACTCTTCTGGACGTCCAAGAGATTTTATAAATTTACAAATCTCTTCATTGCCTAATTGAAATAGAAGCCTTACTTCCAAAGCAACTTTCTCCTTTTTAATCCCTTCTTTCTAGAGTTCGAGTCAGATTAGTATTTTCCAATAACTTGGGCTAGCGTGGGGACCACTAGGGATTCCTTAGAAAGCTGGCTCCAACTAGAACACCGCGACCCCACATCTCATGTGCAATCCGGGCCCACAGTTAATTGCAAATAACACCACTATATATATACAATTGCACTCCAGTCTTAAGAATAAATTACAATGAAGACCCTAAACTTCCCAATTACCACAAGTAGGCCCCTCTATCAATATCCGTGGATCAATTGGAATAAATCTGTCTCTTCCAATCTAAATTCCACATCTTATTATCCTTGAGCCCCAATTAATCACAGTAATCATCAGTACCATCCAATTAACTCTTAATTGAGATGGGTGCACACTTACTAATGACAAATCTATTAATTGGCACAAGGGGATAATTAGAGATAGATTCCATCTTGATCATTCAACGTTTCCACAGTTCTACTACCACATACTCAAGACACCGAGGTGTTAACCTATAGTCGGCCTCACTCATTGGTGACTCAAAGCAAATGAATCAAAAGAAACTTGAGTTCATCAATGTCTCAGGATTGAGAGCCTATTGCTAGGGAATTATGAGAGCATACCTTATTATTGAGACGGAATTCCATAAGGTGCATCTCATGGTCATTCAATACATCTAATGTACCAGCACTGTGATCCAGAATCTTATATTCTGATGATCGAGACAAATCACACTATCTCATAGTGATCAAAGTGCTGCAACTTTATTAAATGAGATGCTCAGTCTCATTACTGATTGTGAAGCTATTTAAGTATAAGATTTATGACATATATCTCCCGCGTGTGGATCTCATCCATGCACATATATCACATCTAATATACCAATGGAACCCGGTTCAACTCATGAATCATTATGTCATATGTATTGGTCATGTGCATGAAGTAGTAAAATAATATTCATCTCATGAAAGTAAAGCATGATTTTATTGATAAATAAAGAAATTAATGAATTTATTACATCAACTGATGGATGGAGTCTACAAAATCTAACATCAACTTCTCGCACCAACTCCTTGTAGTTTTGAAGATGGACATGGCGAAAGTGCAACTACATAAATAACTGATTTTGTAAGTCTAGTTGTCTATTTTGTAAGCAGACATTAAAAAAGTGAACTCTGTTTGGAGATGACTTTGTATTTCTATTTTGAACTACTCACTGTCAATACATGACCACATGGTCTGCTTCAAAGAAAATGGAAAAGTTGATGCAAGTGGAAGAGGTAAAAAAAAGGAGCAGGTATATGCACTACAACTTACAGAGGCAATAGAAGAGGATAGACAATCTCCACAAAATGGAAAAAGCACATATTAGCTGTCTAAAATACTTAAGTTGTTCCTCATTGAGCTAGAGACATTGGGGCTCACTTAATTATTAGTATTTAGTACTGATTATGGGCCCTTCACCTTGATCAATATGGCGAAATGTTCTCTTGTCGGGAAGTTCCTGAGCCAACCCTTGCGGTCCACCAGGACATCTGCATATAGAGGAAGTTTTTTCCATCAATTATGGGAGTGGAATACATATTAAATGTTTGAGTGGGACAATCAATGTTCTTCTCATTGGGCAAAACCACCACCAAAATTATAGGGAATTAAGGAAGAAATGTCACCCTAAAATTACTTTTCTGACCACATCACATTATGTTTTTCCAACGGAAATTCAAAAATTAAAGAGTTTTCATGTGTAAAAAAATGGTAAAAAGTTTAAACTGCATTATATTGAGGGGTTTTGGTGAGAATTGTTGCTGTTTTTAAAAAAAGAACACACTGCTGCAATTTGCTTTGGTCGTTAGGACAACCTGCATTCTGGCAGACTGTGAAAGGCGATGACAAAATTTGCATGGGCCCGAATTTATGGCGTCCAAGGCACTCACCTCAGGTTGGTGAGTCATTGACAGTGGCCTTTACTGAATCTGGCTAGCCAGGTTGCTAACTTGTCTGTTACATGGCATTTTAAGTTTTGAACTCTCAGTTTTTAATCATATTTTTTTCTAATTTCTCCCTCAAGTGCCCAAATATCCATATCATAAATTAAAACCCGTATCCTCTGATGTGTCATGTCAACAGTGTACCCTGTCTCCCATGCACCTGGGCAGTGTGCGCAAGCTATGCACCGGTGACATGGGGGACCAATCATGGTATTCAATTCCTCATATAATTTCATTTTCATAAATTTATAAATTAATATGGAAAGTGGTTCAGGGGAGGATACAACTTTCAAAACTTCTAGGGACCCAAAAAAATTTATTTGCCGTTATCACCTATTCACTATATATCCGTTATTAGTGCTTTCCCTTAAAATTCGAACACTCATCTTTTTAAGGTTAAATCGTATTTATCCATTTATAATTATTTTCACCATGTCCATCATATGGAAAAATTTTCTCTTGTACAAAGGGGCATGCACCCTCGACTGCAATCAAAGGTGGGAACCCTGAGTTTCACCCGGTCCCACATGGTGTGCGTGCGCCTGTCATCAAAGGTGGGAGCCTGACTTTCACCGGGTCCCAAATGAGAAACGCACCGAATGTGCAGTGCACATTGTGCAGGTCTAATCGAATGAAGGTGACAGCATCGCATCGTGAACTCCATTGCCAAAACCAGCCAAGAGAAGTTAGGCAGACAGGACAGCACAATATAATTAGGCTGATCCCATTTCTCAGGTGGACCGTACAGTACATACAACTTGTAATTATACCTCTCCGTTAGCAGCGGCCAGGTCAGTGTGGCCCACCTAATTGATGGTTCAAACCGATTCCAAATCCACGCTGGAGACAATTACAGTACATCTGTTCCAGGCTGGTAAAAGGCTCTTGCCTGCGTGGAGAATAAACAGCTGGCACATGGTTCGTATTGGAAGCTTACCATTCCCACCCGTCAGCTGCAATCTATAGCGTCGTTGTTGGCATGCGTGGAGAGAATTTTTTTTTTTTTTTTGTTGTTGACTATCGACTCTCCCTCCTCTATTTTTTTTTTAAATTTGATTGTTAAAAATTAGGAGGTTTTTGAATAATGCTTTAAGTTTTTACTTTATTAAACAATAAACATCAACATGAGTTTTAAATTTTTTGAAAAAAATTTTTTCTTGAATTTTTTAAAAATACTCGATTACCGTTTATTTAAATAAATTTCTCCTTTAATTTCTCTACATGCGCTGCATTTTCTTCTTTAAGATCCTCACATGATCAATGAGAACTAATGTCCCCACGGTGGTCACTGCATATAGTAGCCGCCAAAATGATAGCATAACTTTTGAATAATATGTAACTTTAGGTTTTTAAAAAAATTAAAGAAAAAGTCCTAAAAAAATCTTTAAATTGCTCAATGTGCTTAATTAAAAGTATAAAAAAAATTTAGAGACTAATTTAAAATTTTTTAAAACTTGTATTATTTTTTAAAATAAAGTAAAACTTAAAGCATTATTTGAGATTTTTTATGAATATTATTTTAAACTTTTTCTATCTTTTAGTGTTTTAACAGTAGCTCTCTCTTTTTCTTTTTTTTTTTAATTTGATCATTAATATTATTTTATTTCACACCCTCCTCATGGAAACAAACACAAATTCTCTTTTGTTTACTTTATATTTCATTTATTATTATTATTATTATTATTAATCTGATTAATTAGTTTAATCCCTGCTGATGGTGCTGTCCCTGCCTCCCTTCTTCTTCCCCACCCACGACCACGCCGACGGAGAGCCAAAAGCTGCACACGAAGCCTATAAAATCCCTCCAAATCTATCTCTTTGATTCGTAACCGCATGCAAAACCCCGCTCCCACTCCATCCCAATCCCTTCCGACCCCCATTTCCGCTCTCTTGCAACTAGGGTTTCTCCCCGCGAATTCTAGGGTTTCTATCGCGGATTCCAGGGTTTCTGCACCGAGGATGGTCGATTGAGGATGGTGCGGCTCCTCGGATTGAATCGCTTCAGCGACAACTACGATTCTCCCCGTGAAATCACCCGGCCGGCGATTCCCAAAGCCGGAGGCGGCGGCGGCGGCGGCGGAGAGAACGGGTGGCTGATCAGGTTCTTCGACTCCGCCTTCTTCTGCGAGTGGATTGCCGTGAGCTATCTCTACAAGCATGACCACTCCGGCGTCCGCGATTACCTCTGCAACCGCATGTACACGCTGCCGCTCCCCGGCATCGAGAGCTACCTCTTCCAGATCTGCTACATGCTCCTCCACAAGCCCAGCCCCTCGCTCGACAAGTTCGTCGTCGACATCTGCGGGAAATCGCTCCAGATCGCGCTCAAGGTCCATTGGTTCCTCATGGCGGAGCTCGAGGACTCCGAGGATGACGCCGGCAATGAGGACATTAGCAGGATTCAGGAGAAGTGCCAGATCGCCGCCACGTTGATGGGGGAGTGGCCGCCGCTCATCGTCCCGGCCGCCGGCGCTGGCAGCCCCAGGAACCGGCCGGTGATCGATCGGATACTCTCGTCGAAGCACCGGCTACTGTCGCTAGCCTCGTTGCCTTCCCCGCCGTCTCCGGCGCCAGCTCAGAGGTCGTTTTCCCTCGCACCACATTCATCTGGTGGTGAATTGTTGCAGGAGGGGCATAATAGTGGTGGCAAGGTCTCCTCGGATGAGAACAAGCTGTTCAGGAAGCTCATACCGGGGGTGAAAGTCCGGGATGCGCTCTTCTTCAAGAAGTCTGTGGATAAGGATGATGAGGAGTCAGACAAAGATGGGTTCTTCAGGAGACTGCTCAGAGAGAGCAGGGACGACGAGGAGTCGGATAAAGATGGCTTCTTTCGTAGGTTACTTAGCAAGGATTATGAGGAGGCAGACAAGGAGGGGTTCTTCCGAAGATTGCTAAGAGAGAGTAAGGATGATGAGGGGGATCTCTCGCCCAATTCGGACGGGTTCTTTAAGCGCTTGTTCCGCGATAGCCGGGGTGATTCAGAAGAGAAGATGGGTGGATTGAAGTCAGGGGAGGACGATTCGAAGGACGGGTTCTTTCGAAGGATTTTTAAGGAGAGAGTTGAGGAGAAGAAAGATGGAAATGAGAAGGTGGAGGAGGAGGAGCATTTGGGAGATGATGATGATAAGGAAGGCTTCTTCCATAGGATGTTTAAGGACAAACATGAGGAGAAGAAAGGGCCAACTGCGAAGACTGGGAATGAGGAGAAATTGGGTGAAGAGGAAGAGAAGGACGGGTTCTTCTATAGGTTTTTTAGGGACAAGCACGAGGAAAAGAAAGATGTGAAGGAGAAGGCTGAGGATGAGGAGAAAGTGAGAGAGGATGATGAGAAGGAAGGATTCTTCCGTAGGATTTTTAAGGAGAAACACGGCGAGAAGAAAGATGGGAATGAGGAAAAACAAGGGGAGGATGATGACAAGGAAGGATTCTTTCATAGGCTGTTCAAGGAGAAACCTGAGGAGAAGAAAGATGGGAATGCAAAGACTGATGATGAGGAGAAAACCGGGGAAGTCGATGAGAAGGACGGGTTCTTTCGTAGGCTTTTTAAGGAGAAACATGAGGAGCAGAAAGATGGGAGTGAGAAGGCCAGATGTGAGAAGGGGAACCGTAATTGTGAAGAAGAAGAGGCCTCAGACTTTCTGTCATTCCGAAGGTTGTTTCGGGTTCATCCTGAAGATGTGAAAATTATGGCTGCAAATGAGATTAGTAATGTTGGCAGCTCATGTGAAAGTAGTCCAGGGAGTGAGAATTTCTTCCGCAGGATGTTTAGAGATCGTGAGCGGTCAGTGGAAGACTCGGATCTGTTTGGTTTAAAGAAACACAAAGAGGTCAGTATGCAATTTATTTTCTACACTGAGTTCTTTTATTATACACTCCTATCTGTTGGGTTCAGGGAACACAACTAGGTCATGAAATGATCTTTATTACACGGTTGTGTTTATTCTACACCATAATCTATCATATGGAAGAATGCTGCTTCACAGCTGCTCTGTTTTCTCTACTAAAGAGTGCTTACAGAATTACAGTCCAACTTCTCTTCCTTGCTGCTTATCTTGCTCTTAGATCTTTTTAGATACATTTTTAGAATCCTGGTTTTAAAAATCATCTGAAGTTTCTTCAAAGAAAAATAATCATCTCGAACTTTCATTTGGCTGTTCTATCATATCAAGTCATGCATGGACACTTTTTAAGAAAATACCCATTGGATGCTGCTTCATAGCTCCTATGTTCTCTCTACCCAGAGACTACTGGTTCCTTGGTGCTTATCTTGCTCTAGCATCTTTTCTGATGTACTTTTGAGAATTCTGTCACTAAAAATCATCCGAAGTTTCTCTTTGGCAAGTAATCACCTAAAGCTTTCACCCGGCTCTTCTATCAATTCATAAGAATCTGGTCACATCTTTAACTAAAAGAATATATTGTTACTCCTTTTATTATGTTTTAGCGGCTTTATTGGGGTAACCTCAGAGGTCAGACTGTGTGCGTAGTAGGTCTGGCAGTGATTATTTTAACATTCATTTGACATGTTTCTCATAGTTGCTAATGGTAATCAAGTAATCATTTCTAACATAGGAACATTTTATGGAATTGGTATGTGTGTGTCAGGAATCTGTGAGATCAAATGGACTGCTTCTTATCATTCAGAAGACTGAATTTTAGTTACTTTTGTATGTCTTAGTTCTGATTGAAGAATTCAGTTTGTCAGTTTGTTCTCACTGTAGAAGTTACCATCCAGATTATCTGCGAAACTCTACTTTTTATGAAATTCTAAAGTCAACTGAAATTTTGAAGAAGCAATTTTTTTTTAAATTCTTTCTCCTGATTTGATTAACCCTAAGACCTTGTTTGTCTGTGCACGTTTACATATGAATGATTCACATGCGTTATCATTACACATACGTTTGTTTGCGCAGATTTGTGCATCTGGTGTGTAAATGAGGCCATTTATAGACCATCATTTAAAAAAAAAATGACTCACATCCCCTCTTGGCAGAAAGCACCGGTACAGGTTCTACATGGTGGTTTTTTTTCAAATGGGGCTCATCAAGGACCTTTATTCTTCTCATTCATGTGGGTCCCACATTTGTAATCATATACTTTCAATTTTTTTATTGAACTAATTAACCCCAGCATGCTTAGAGAACATGAACAAAGCTTTCCATTTATAATTACGAAGAATGCCTCCTATACCGGTAGGACCCAGCTTGCCTCTCACTGCCCCATCTACATTGAACTTCAAGGAACCACACTTGAGGGGACCTAGTAGTCTCTCCTCCTCCTTAGGAGGACCACATATCATTCGAGCAAGCTACCCAATCTCCAATAATCTCTAATAATGTTTTCAAACTTCAAATCTGAAAACTCCTTAGTCGAGAGCCACCACTGAGCTAATAACGTCGACGGAAGATTAGGACCCTCTAAAGGTTCTGGTCATTTTATTCTAAAGCTTCCATTTGCGGCTATCCTTTTCTTCCCTGCGGATAAATTTGTTAAAAAGTAAAAGCAAGAGGGACTCATACCTTCATACTGTGTCAAAACTCTCCTAAGTGACACTACCAGGACATACTGTTTCCACCACATGTTAACAGCATTGAACCAACTAATTTTTATTGGAAACCACAATAAAAAAAAAACCTAGGGAAAAGACTAGACGAAGATGGAAGAACCCACCCCCAACCAATCATCAAACCAAGAAGGGACAAACCTTAAAAAGCATTTGGCTTTTGCTTTGCTCTTGCTTTTAATATGAATTGTGGATCATGCTTTTCCCTAATGTAATTGTGATTAGTTTAATTTTTTTCATGCATGGAATAATCTTGGAAGCCCAAAATAGAACGGAATGGAGAAATAGAATTCATGATGCAGGCCAGATCCATAATTGGCCAGCCCATTGAACCCAAAACCAAAAAAGTCCAGTAGATTAGAATAGATTATATTATTAATAGTTATTTTAGTTGCTTTCTTAATGTTTGGCAAGTCCACTCATGTTTGGTTTAAGACTTCTTATTTGTTTAGAATTAGTTGTTTCCTTTCTTAGATGATGTCTTAGTTATAAATGAGGATGTAATCTCTACATGGGATAAGACATTGATATTGAATAAAGAGTTTTGAGTTTGGTTCTAAGTTGAGAGAGTTTGTTTGTCTTTGGTGAGGCACCTAGACAATCTATCCCTAAGCCTTTTGGCTTGTGGATTAGCCCATTGGCTAATCTTCTTCTCCTGCGCTGCTTCAATTCATGTAGCCGACCCCAACATGGTTGGGATAAGGCTTGGATGATGATGATGATGATGGAATAATCTTGGAAATGATTATCAGAATTTGTCTACCTATGGGGCGATTATGTATTTATTTCTCCTTTTCCTTTTGTTGATAACCAACACAAGCTTATATTGAAGACAAAAATAGCAAATGAACGGTTTCCGAAAGCCCTCCAAATCAATGCCAAGAAAGATACAACCAGATTTGGAAAATGCAACCTCTATCTAATCCTCTTTACTATTCATTTTGCGTGCGCAACAGTGTCTTTTATTAACTGATAAAAAAAAGAGTCTTTTATTAATGGATAAGGGGATGAGCTGTTTCTGTTTCACTAACACATTACCTGATTTAAAAAGTGCAACCTGTGTTCTTTAGTATAAATTATTTAGTCATAACATTTTAGCAACATATTATACTTTATTTAGATTCTTATCTGTATATGGGGGCTTCCTCGTAGCTGTGCTGATTGACAATAATTGTTGCAGATGTTTCTACCACTTGCTAACTTGTAGTTGTATTATGTGAGTGTGTGTATTTGTTTATGGCTAATGGATCAATGTGGCAGAAGCACCCCGGATCACCAAAGCAGCGAAATGAGAAATCAAACTCAAAGCCTCCACTGCCTAATAATATCACTTATCAGATCCGCAAAGGGACATATCACGTTTCACTGGACTTTGTTCAATCATTGTGCGAGACATCATATAATTTGGTTGACATATTTCCAATTGAAGACCGCAAAAGTGCTCTTCGTGAGGTTGTTTATTTGTTTTCTTGTGTTGGCTGGCTAGTTTAGAGGTTATTTTTATTAGTTGTGCATATTTTATCTCCAATATGCTGACGCTGGGGTTCTTGTGCTGCTAGTCTCTTGCAGAGATCAATTCCCATCTTGCTGCTGCTCATAATAGTGGAGGTAGGTTTTTTTTTTTTTAAAATATCAGCTGAAGAAATTAATTTGATCTGAAAGTACACAAATATTATTTGTTTAGTATTTTTGTGGATATATATAATTCATTCATTCTATCTCTTTCTTAATCTCGTTGAGTTGGATTTCTTTGAAATTTTGATATAATGATTTCAATTGGTAAATTTTATTCATAGCACACTAGATGTGGAAAATAATCACATTGCACTGACTCTGACATGCTCATTTGCCAACGAAGTGGCTGTCAAATTGGCTTCGGTAAAGAATGTGGAAAGGTCTCATGATGACATTTATCCATGGTGACATATATCCTTTGTTTTCGAGCACTGGTGAAAATTATAAGGATAAAGAAGATTGTAAAAATAAATAATGAAGAAGTGAAGAAAGGTCTACAGTTGCCAGCCACATATACGGTGTTCACTCATAGCTCATGAACAATTAAGCATGGTTGCATGCGTGCATGCATCACTTAATTGATAGGCATCTACTCTTAATTCATGTCATTCTTACCCCAAAGATTGGTCTAAATATCTGCATATTTGAATCAGATTCCACCGGTGGATTTTTAGCAAAATTGACTTTATGAGTTTATTTAAAGCAGCTTCTAAGTGAGCAATATGTTCGAGGAATGTTAAGGATCCTCAAGAATATTGGATTTCATTAGTTGCTTTGCAAGAAAAGATATTGGCTATTTGTCATGTAACAGTCAAAAGATTATGTTTGTTACTTATGTGTGTGTGCTGTGTTTACAAGATGCAGAGATCCACCATTGACTTGCACATTGCCCTTTTGCAATATCAGTTTGGGATTAGTTATGAGCCTCTTTGGAGTGCAATGGATGATGCCACAAATGACCACATCTTTGCTCGAAAGTTGAAATATTACTATTTTAGTTGGCAGGGTTAAATGATGTGGAGGTTCAAGTTGTTGCATGATGGTCTTTTTTGCTAGAGAGACAATAGTTGAACATTTTATAACAAATTAGATTCTCCAAACAGTGCTACATTAAGATCTCAAGTCAAGGTTATGTCACAAAAGAATTTTTAGTATTATGTCCTTTGAACTTGTGGCGGTGCTGGGTAAAATTTTGCGGAGTTAATCTTCAACGTAAATTGGTTAGAACTATATCCTTTTTATGCTCTTGAAATTTGAGATTGGTGTGTTTGTTGAAGGCATAGTACATTTGCAAGTTCTTTTCCCAAAATTAAAGGATGGGAAGCAAATGGGAGATGTGGTGAAGTTTCAAAGGTAATTTGAGTCATCCATGCAGGACGGTCATTCAATGGTTATTTATCAATCTAAGGACCATAACTATAAGTTTGAAATTTGGAAACTTTCACATTAGAACTAAGTTTGAACATAAAAATTAAATAAATACCTCAGTATTATTTCCAGCTGTTGCATACTCATTGTAATCGTACAGATTTAGGACGTTGTTCCCACTCAGCCTCTTCTACTTATTTCCACAGAACTGGCATTTCGATTGAGTACATGAGAACTCATGGTTTTTTACATTTAAGTGGAATGCAACTAATTATTATATCTATTTTCTCTGCCGTATGATGATGTGATGAAGATTTTTTTTCCCTTTTTTTTAATATAGGTCATCTTACAATGAAGTTGTTCATGAGTTGATATTCTTTTTTCATTGAGGTAACTTTTAGGAAAGGCCACGAGCTTTGCTGCTTTCAACAAAGGCTTTAGTGTCTCCTTCAAGCTACTAATAGGTGTTGGCTAGCGGTTAAGATTATGCAATCCGCCTTTTGCTGAATGGCTACTGGAAAAGTAATCAATTTTATAGGATTTTATATGGAGTACTTTCACTCTAATTTCTCCCTGACTCATTGATTGTCAATCATTGATACATCATTTTCTTAGGCCAAAATATATCGCAACCAACATCAAAGCCTTGTCCCATCATCATAAAAAACTTCACCCGTTTTTACTGTTGGTCCCAAGTCCTAGTTAAAGGGGATGCGTTAGGCAAGTTGACAGCCAACGTGAAACATGTCACAACCCAAACATGAATTAGGAAAACTATATAAATATGTAGTTTTTTTTTCTCTCTACCAGGGCCTTATTGGTATCTTACCATGCAGGGCTACCTTTTTCCAATTAATAACAATTGATATCCAACCATTTTCATATTGTTTTTAGACATTTTGTGACACAAATTATGGCCTTCAATTAGAAAATGGAAATCAACTTTTGAATTTCTTTAAGTTATAATTAAAAAAAACCTGAATATCTCTATGAATTTCTATATTTAAGTTGAATTCATACATGGATATCCTTATATTTCCTCCTAAAAATCAGAATTTGTGAGAGTGGGTCTGGGCATTTCACAGTTTACACTGGATATGCTTCTTACTTTTGAAACTACTACACTTGCATTCCTCATATGCTGTCTCAGGTCTACTAATTTTCACTTCCATGTGACTGAAATGCTTTTCTCTAAACTTTGTTACTCAGTCATTTACTTGATTTGTTGTTTGATGTCATCTGCAATCAGCATAAATTAAAAGGGAATTTTGTCATGCATTCTGCTCTCAAGTCCATACCTGAAGATGAATATCTTCTTTTCATTTGTAAATTGTAATTATAACAACTTTTGACTAACTTGAAAATGGTATATTGAGAAGCATTTCATCACGGCCACTCGTTGAACTGAATGGAGCAGCATTGCTACACTTGTAGTAAACAGGTGCTTATATGTGAATGATTCCCTTACTAGTAGCGCATCGAGAAAGGCACTTCTTCATCGGGCACTGCAGGCTCGTCTTAGGGGTTTTGTGATGCAGTACAAATCCATGGTCCCCTTGGGTTGACTCGCTAATGGGCCCAACCTATCCTTCTTAACCAAGTCTTTGGGCCTAACCCATTTATTTTATGTTATTCTTCTATTATTTAGAGTTTTATTTGTGTTTTAAGTTGTTTTAGTAAGGTGTTTAATCTTGGCTGTCAATGTGTTTGGATGGTTTAGATTAGCCCTAGGCTTATTTCTTTTTCTATAGAATGATGTAAAGCCTCTTTTGGCTAATAGTTCATGATGATTGATGATTAATGAAATTTGAGTTTTTTGGGATCATCCCTAAGTTTTCTTCGAGTTCTCCTTGAAATCTCTAATGCCTCCAGTTCAGAGTTTGGTGAGAGCCCAATTTTTCCCCTATCTATCCATTTCTACCTTGCCTGCCCTACGTCTCCCCTCCGTTTCTCACTGTCCTGCATCATTTTATTGCTCTTTTTGTGTCTTCTCTGTACTATGATAATAAAGCAAGTTCCTAATTATCTTTCATTAGAAGTCTGAATTAAAAGAATATGAATAAGACTGTCTATAATATATGTAGAAACTTTTGCTTGGACATGAAGTACACATGGACACACACATGAGAGGAGCTTGTATCTTTTCCTTGCTGAATGGTTCTTAGTTGAATTGGTTGATTTCTGGCTTATTCTTGATATACTTTAATTTATACTTTGTAAATATCTCACAACTAGATAGAAGTATGAGAAATTTTTTTTATGGGTGCTCCTAATTTCTAATATATCTTTTCCTGCAATAATCATGTTTCTTTTGAAGATTTTTTCTGATTTTCGCATGTGAGAACTTGTGGATATTATTACTGACTATTTCTTACTTCTCTTATTATAAAATGTTATGTTCTTAATTTTCTGTATTTTTTCTCGATTCTGTATGCTTCTTGGTTTCATCTAAAATATAGTGTTACTGTTGCAGGGGTGTGCTTTCCAATGGGGAAAGAAATGTATCGAGTGGTTCATATACCTGAAGAAGAAGCTGTTCTTTTGAATTCTAGGGAGAAAGCACCGTACATGATATCTGTTGAGGTTCTGAAGGGTGAAGTCCAAAGGTGTTTATGCAGTTGTATGATCTAAGCGTGTTGCTTGCATTATTATATTAATATTATGTTTTGAATTTCTTGTCCATTTGAAATTTAAGAGTTCAACAGTTGGACATTGTTTTGTTTTCTCCTTTTTTTCCCCTTATTTCCTCAGCCATATTAAAGAGACATTTGATGCTCAAAAACTTTCTAGAGGCGGTATACCTTTAGCAAACCGAGATGCACAATTGCCGAAGCCTCCTCCATGGGCATATCCTTTGTGGAACTTATGGGATGTACATCGTACTTCTGATGGGATGTCAATATCTACTTCTCAGGCTATTGACAAGGCAATGGCTCATTTGTGGGAGGCCAAAGTAAAATTTGTTCATGTGAGTCTTTCTGTTGAGCAGCAATTGCTTGACAGCTCAGAAAATAGTGAAGACCCTAATTTGGAATGGGTAAGTGTCATTTTAACAGCAGTGCCTGGGGTCAACATGGAAGATGTAGAGGTTCATGAGCCTGCACGTCGAAAGGATCACCGTCGTGTGCCAAGCACAATTGCTATAGAGGAAGCTAAGGTGGGCCTGTAAGTTGGAGTTTTGGTTGTAAGTTGTAAATTGTAATATTTGAATTGTTTTGACTGTAGTTAAATATTCACAATAAACAATTATAAATTCAGCAATAAGTTATTGTTCATTTCTCCCCTTTTTATGTAAATGCAGCATTTTTTTTCCCAGTGTTCCTTTGATTTTTGTTTAATATCTCACATTCCATATGTCGTTTCATCTTGTCTCTTAACACTTAGTTGGGCAAAGCTAGTTATTTCTTGTTGCTTAAAAGTAGAACTATAAACCTTTATGTGCTAAGAATAAGATAAAAGCGTAACTGAAATCCCTACACAACATCATACCTACTTGGTCATTTTGGATTCTGGAATAGATGAATTTATTAAGCAATGCTCAAACTAGTAAGTAATGTAGAATTCCCTTCTAATTTCTCAATTTTGCAATTGAATGAAAATTCTCCTTTCCTCTCGTTGTTGTGAATGCAATGAACAAGCATGGAGACTCCTTGGTTGCCAATGATGATGACAGCAAAGACTGGACATCCATAGTGAATGCCTCTCTGTCCGCAAATAACTTAACTTTGAATTGACAACTATGAACTATTGGATGGAATTGCCAAAACGAATTCACTTATTAATCCACTTAACATTAGGTCTCTAATATAAGGTTAGGAGCATATGATTTAAGTTCTATTTGATCCACACTGTATTCATGTTAATGTTGTTGAATGTGAGAGGAAGGTGGAGGAGGAAAAAGTGAAATGAAGGGAAAATGAGATGGTCAACCATGTGGGAAATCTCTTATATATTTTAGATGGTACACCAAAATGGATTCAAGAAAATAACCAGACAAGCAGAAAACTAACACAAACCAAGAAGATGATACCTCAATCTTTATCAAGATATTCCTTCTCCAAATGAGAGTTTGAATCCTCCCTTATGGTTGGGCTTGAACTCCACAAGATAACAATATTTTCACCAAAACAGAGGCCATGGTTTCCAGCCCTCTTAATGGTTATATATGTTATCACATAAAGAGAAAACTCTTAACATAATCTGAACCATCAAACTAATCTAGCATTAACGATGTTTTAATCTTCACCTTTGAAGATTATAAAATTTTAAGGGAAACCTAAAATGCCCTTAATTCATTGCTAACATATATCCTATCAGAAAATGGTCCATAACATTTTCAAGCGAAGTCAGAATCACACAATCTTGGGTTCATTGAAAAGCTAACTCAATAAGCTATCCAACAGAATCAGTTTCATGTTGGTCAGACCCCCATTTGGTGCATAAAATACAATCATTTTACTAAAACTACAAACATGAGGCATGGTAGATGCTGGTGTGGGTCTGGTTGGTTGGGCTTGTTCCTTCATGGACTTCCTCATTGGTTACATTATTTCCCCCTGACTGAAAAAGAATTTTTTCTTGCATTCTTATTGCTTACTAATTATGAAAAAGAATGAGTTGCATTCCTATAGTTCTTGAAGGCTCGATGATTTTCTTCTAGATCTTTGCCTGGACTTTGGCAAAATATCTGCTGGGTATTCACCGAGTCTGCCCCTTGCAAATAAACCTAATGCCTGATTATCAAATTGTGAATAAATTGAAGGTGTTAATAGATTGTTCCAGGTTGTCTTTAGTGTCTAAGTCCATACTGCTAGCGTGGGAGTTGGCATTGAAGCACATATTTAAGGCTAGATTATGAACATTTTCGTAGGGTTACACATTGAAGGTAGATTTATCATCAGCATCACTTTCTTGACATATATCAAAGACAGGGCTATCATCCAAATTAAGATTTGATGTCTTCACATTTATATCAGGTGATGCTTTGTCGCCTTTTTCATACTCATTCAAAAATTTGTCATGAGTGGAAGATCAAGTTCATCATCAGGGTAAGCATTGAAGATTGGGGCCATGGACCAACCAATGATAACAATTTGAACTTAGCGATGTTTCCTCTTGTCATTTCATTCACGTACATTCCCTTTGTTACAATCACACTTACAAGTTACATCCTCTTTGTGATGGCTTATTAAGTGAAGCTCTTTGGGTAAAATTGTTGGAAATGCCCCCTTAAAATCCATTGACACCATGCTAGATTGATGGTTCAGAACCCCCTGTTAAAATAACAAATTGTCGAGTAATGGCATGGAGCTACTTCTCAATGGTTTCAAACCTTTCTTCAATTGATTCTATCAACTCTTCTCTCCTCCATTTGCTTGACTTCTAGCTCAGCCATGTGTCATGCAATGTGTCAGGGGTTCACTTATGAATGTCAGGTTGGAAGATCAAGATTTTGATACTAATCTAATGCAAGCTGATCTAGACTACAACAACCTTGAGGGACCTTATCAACTGGATAAATCCCCTTAAGCCTTGCTCCCAAGAAATGCCAAAAGAGGTCAAGAAAATAAGTAGAAAAGCAGAGAACTTTCACAAACCAAGATGATGATACCTCGATCTTGGTATTGATATCCTTCCTCCAACTTTGAAGTTTGAACGCTTCAGTATGGTTGGGCGTGAACTCAACAATTCAATATGTTTTCACCAAAGCCAAAAGCTATGGGTCTTCAACTCTCATATTGATTATATATATTCTTAGAAGGAAAAGCTCTAAACATAATTTCATGTATCTTGTTAACCTTCTAATATTTTAATTGTTAAAAGACAACAGGATAGAAAGGACCAAAATACCCTAAATTCGTCACTAACCTACATCCCGTTATCAATGATCTGTAAAATACTCAACTGAAGTTGAAACCACACAAACTTGGGCTTGTTGTAAAGCTAACTCACTAAGCCATCCAATGGATCTAGTTTCATTTCAACCCCATTTCATGCAAAACTATAACCTTTTATTTAATACATGAAAATAAAGCATGGTTGGGTCATAGTGTGGGTTTGGTGGACTGGGCTCTGCTGAGAGCCAAGTTATATGCGCAGATTTGATCATGTTAAATGCTGCAAATCCCATTCCTAATTTAGGACACTTTTCTCCTGCGCACTCATGCACTGTGCATGGGTGTCTTCGTCACATGGGACCTGATGAAATTTAGGTAGGTCCTGCCTTTGGTGACGGTCTGGATGCATCTTCTTTTGGTGTGCATATGCAGGAGAAAAATTTTCCTCTAATGTAAGTGTGCTATAATGGAACACATAGGCCACATGTGGACACTTAAGAAGCACAGGTACTTCTAAGAAAGTAACGTATTCATGTCGGACACATATTGGACACTGACACTCTTCGGACACTCTCGGACATGTGTCTTATACTATTTTAGCCGTGTTCATAATTAAGAACTAAAAATCTTAATTTCGGACACTTGTCCGACATTGTTTTTGCGACGTGTTTCACAATTCCTAACCTGTGTCTATGAATAAAAAATAAACACGTGGCTGATATTTCTTAGATACTTGTTAACATGTGGTTACTAATACTCATAAACTTGATATATGACAATTTTATACCATGGAAAAATGTGTGATGTTTATATTAATTATATCACAAGCAAAAAACAAATAAATCTTTCACTAAAGAATAGGCCTTGAGATTGGCTTCCTTTTTGCTTCTTTTTTTTTTTTTAAGTGAGGGAAGAGAGATGATCCTCCTTATTCTTTGTATGGATTTTATGGAACTATAGATATTTCATGTTTAATGATTATGAATTATGTTTTAGTGTTGTATTGATCTTTGATAATTTGATATGTTTGTTAGTTAGTACTTGAATTTTTATTTTTTAATTGCTAAATTGATTAAAAAGTTAAAATGATTTTTTAGTATATGATTATATATATATAAAGAAATATATATTATTAACGTGTCCCCCGACGTGTCCGTGTCCTACTTTTTTGAGAAATGCCATGTCGGCGTGTCCGTGTCATGTTGTATCTATGTTCCGTATCCGTATCTGTGCTTCTTGGACACCATTAGATCATGATGGCAGCGTGATGTGTCACAGCCATATAGGCTGGACACCCAAGACTATGCAGCAATTAGTCTATGTATTTGAGTTCATATTTTTATTTTATTTTATTTATCTTTTTGCTTAAGTAGAGATGCAAACTCATGCATGCTTGCCTGCTACATGTGGGCATTGGTGTCCTTAACCAGCTGAGCTATGGCCGGGGACATATTTGAGTTCATTTAGGTTTTTGCTTTGCTTATATGTCATCTGACAATAACATGTAGCACAGTTGGAAGGTGCTCATTGGACAATAACATGTAGCACAGTTGGAAGGTGTCATTTGTGGCAACCATGTGATTGTGGGCTCGAGCCACGTACCTATTAAAAAAAAAAACAAAGAAGAAAGGGGAAATAAAAGAAGAAAGAGAAAAGAAACGAGCATTATATGGCTGTGTTCTAAACTACTTGTCACTGTTTTGTGTTAGATCAATGTCCAAGATGATTTCTAGGGATACATTCCCTTTCTTACATGTAATCAAATAAGATTGCAGTCAACCAGCAATTCTGGTCGGGTTTTCTCAGAATCACTTTGCACAAAACTTGTTTTTAGTTCTGTTCATATTGGTTGGGACATGTGCTTCTCCTTGGATATGATCTAGCCCTATTTACCTGCATCTTTGCTGTGTGACTGGTGTAGTTTGTTGATCAAGTAAGGTTTTGTTTCATTAAGATTCAGTTTTCTCTTTCATTGTGGCTGCATTCTTACTGACTCTGGCCTATATCACTAACCAACTGGTTGTCAACATGGGTAAGATTGTAACTTGGTCATCCACTTGCTTGGGAGATGCACACTTTCTCCACCTTGTTTTATAGTTGGCATGGCTTAGTTTGGACCTTTAATTGAGGCCTTTTTTATTTTGTTCCTTTTTTTGAAAGTGCAGAGACATTTTTTTCCCTTTATTGGGGAATTACATGGGAGAGAACCTAATGCAGGACCCCAAACAACTAACGAATGATATGCAAAGAGAGAGATCAAATCAAAATAATATGCACACTAAATCACATAGATTGGCACCAGCACAAAGCAAAAATTAATTTCAGCAATAGGTATTTATTTTGATTCGTCATGCAAATCGGTCCCGCGAATGATTTCCCCCAAATCAGGAGATGGATCTTGCGGAAGTGGAACTCCCAACCATTCCAGGGATTTTTAAATCAGCCAATTTTCAGATCTGAAAAATTCAGCTTCAGATCTGAATGAGTGGACACAGCAGGCGATGCCAATAATACAGATTTTGGGTTCAAAAGTGTTATTCAGATCTGTCCAAGATGGTTTGCGTTCAGATCTACAGGCTATTTGGCTGTATTCTTAAGGTTTCAGATCTGGTTGTGAGGTTTATGACATCCCAAACCTCAGATCTGGGATTGTTTAGATGGCTTCTCTTCTTAACCCAAGATTGGGCTGGTTTTAAAAGAAGAGAGGAAGGGTTTCTTGGACTGAAAGGCTGACTGTTCGTTACCAAAAAAAAAGGAGGAGGAAGAATACCTTAGAGAAGATGATTTACTCCACTTATGAAAAGGAATTCTATGCGGTAGTGCAAGCGCTTAAACACTGGAGACATTATTTATCACCGAATGAATTCGTTCTGTACTCAGACCATGAGGCTCTGAAGTACATTCAATCCCAGGCTAAACTGAGATCCAAACATGCGCGGTGGATTGAAACATTACAAGAATTTTCATTTGCTCTTAAACATAAGCCAGGGGTTGAGAACAAGGCTGCTGACGCCTTAAGTCGCAAGGTTGCATTGCTTCATTCCATGAGTGTTAGTGTCATTGGCTTTGAGCATTTACCGGAAGCATACGTTACATGTCTTGATTTTGACAATCTTTATAAAATGCTTTCGGATAATCCTTTGCACAATGCACAAGGATTTTTGCTCAAAGATGATTTCCTTTTCAAAGGAAACAAGTTGTGCATTCCCCGGACTTCACTCCGTGATTTTCTCGTTTGGGAACTGCACGCGGGAGGAATCGCAGGCCATTTTGGTCGCGATAAAACCATTGCCCTTGTGAACGATCAATTTTATTGGCCCTCTCTTAAACGAGATGTTGCCAAGATTATTGGGCAATGTAGAACCTGCCAACTTGCGAAACAACACAAGCAAAATACGGGGTTGTATACTCCGTTGCCGGTGCCACATGCACCATGGCAGGATATTAGTATGGATTTCATGTTGGGTCTTCCGAACACTTTTTGTAAGCACGATTCCATATTAGTTGTTGTGGACCGTTTTTCTAAGATGGCCCACTTCATACCCTGTGCGAAAACCTCTGATGCGTCTCATGTAGCACGCCTATTCTTTAATGAGGTTGTTCGACTTCATGGGCTTCCCTCTACCATTGTGTCTGACCGAGATGTGAAATTCACGAGCTACTTTTGGAAGACACTTTGGATGATCATGGGCACTAAGTTCCGTTTTTCGTCCGCATATCATCCTCAGACCGATGGTCAAACTGAGGTTGTCAACCAGAGCTTAGGAAATCTTCTTCGGTGTTTGGTGGGTGAACATGTCAAAACATGGGATGTAATGTTACCGACTGCTGAGTTTGCCTATAATAGTTCGGTCAATAGGTCCATTGGCATGAGTCCATTTGAGGTTGTGTTGGGTTATAAACCTAGGTTGCCAGCAGATCTCATTCCTGTTACCTCACTGCATAGACCATCTGCATCAGCTGTGTCATTTGCACAGCATATCCATGCATTGCACGAAGAGATCAAACGTCGGATTAATATGCACAATGATTCTTATAAAATGGCTGCTAATACACATCGACGCCGTGTTGAGTTCAGCATAGGGGATTATGTTATGGTCCGTATGCGGCCTGAACGATTTCCTTCGGGGACTGCTAAAAAATTACAAGCCCGCAGTGCTGGACCTTTCAAGGTTGTCAGGAGATTGGGTCCCAATGCATATGTTTTAGAATTGTCACCTGACTGGGGGATCAGTCCAATCTTTAATGTGGAAGACCTTGTTCTTTGCCATGATCCCATTATTCCATCCCACTCTTCCCACACTTCTGTGCCAGTCATTCAATCAACCCATGACCCACAAGTCTCCATTGACATTAACCCATATGACTCAGCCCAGTTTGAGCAGACTCTTCCCACTCCTCCTACCTGTTCCTAACCAAGTGAAAGATGTTGTGGAGGATATATTTGATGATACCTTGGTCTCCACTAGACACGGGGGCTATCAGAAATATCTAGTCAAGTGGAAGGATCGACCAGATTCCGATTGCACTTGGATCACTCGCGCCGACCTACAGCGTCTCAATCCTGATCTTTTGGAGCGGTACGACAGCTTTATTTCGCCAGTGGCAAATTCTTCGCAGCCCCGGGGAAATGATGGGGGCATCAAACCAAGAAGGAAAGTGTGTAGCATGACCTCAATTTGGATGGATTATCCTTTTATGGGGTTAATTCATCTTGGGTTACAAGATCCACCGTTGGATCATGGTACGGATGAAGATCCACCGTTGGAAGACTCCCTAGGCATGCATTTGGAAGGCCCCACAAAGGGATGTGCCAAGGGGAAGAGTTGTTGCTGAAATAAACTTATTTTAATTTAGTTTGAGGGCCCCAAAGTGTTTTAGTAGGAGTTAAGTAATAAATAAGGGTCCCATATTATGTTCTTTTATTTTAATGTGTTAAAAGAAGGGCCCGCATCTTTCAACTAAAGAAAACCATCGTGTGTAATAGGGGAGACTTGAGCACAAGCCTCCCCCAATTCGGCCAGCCCTTTTTTTTTGCTGTTTTTTTTATTTCTTACTTTTGTTTCAAGTGAGACTTATTTAGATCTTTAAATCTCAGCTGTTAGTTGATTAGGGGCTGAGTTTTCTCTTTTTTAAAGCTGTAACTCCATCTTGGAGAAGATCATTATTGATGAATGAATAGAACTCTCTTCTTCTTGAAAGCTTCTCAAGTCTTCTTGAAAGATTTCTGGATTTTCCTCGCCCTAGTTGGGAAGTTTGGCATGAGGCTAAGTAAATCATCTTCTCTAAGGTATTTTTCTTCCTTCTTTTTTTTTTGGTAACGAACAGTCAGCCTTTCAGTCCAAGAAACCCTTCCTCTCTTCTTCTAAAACCAGCCCAATCTTGGGTTAAGAAGAGAAACCATCTAAACAGTCCCAGATCTGAGGTTTGGGATGTCATAAACCTCACAACCAGATCTGAAACCATAAGAATACAGCCAAATAGCCTGTAGATCTGAACGCAAACCATCTTGGACAGATCTGAATAACACTTTTGAACCCAAAATCTGTATTATTGGCATCGCCTGCTGTGTCCACTCATTCAGATCTGAAGCTGAATTTTTCAGATCTGAAAATTGGCTGATTTAAAAATCCCTGGAATGGTTGGGAGTTCCACTTCCGCAAGATCCATCTCCTGATTTGGGGAAAATCATTCGCGGGACCGATTTGCATGACGAATCAAAATAAATACCTATTGCTGAAATTAATTTTTGCTTTGTGCTGGTGCCAATCTATGTGATTTAGTGTGTATATTATTTTGATTTGATTTCTCTCTTTGCATATCATTCGTTAGTTGTTTAGGGTCCTGCATCAAAACCAATCCCAATGGACTCATTCACTAGGCCTCTCCATGGTTGACGCATGCCTTTCCACAGCATTGTGTTAATTTGGCATTTATTTAGTTATTTTGAAATGATAAATTCTTTCTTTAACAGAGCAAGGTCAAGTATGAAGCCAACACAGCCAACAAGTTTGAAACAAAAAATATCATATACTAGAATGGCATATCATCACCATTCTCCCTACACCTCCAAAGTTCTGCTGCATTTCTTCCTTTATATTCCTTTGATGAAGACCATAGAAATAACAAGGCCAAAGTCAAGACCTCAACCATACACAGACTGCAACATATTTTGAAAAGTCTTTATATTTCTTTCTAATTATATCAGCCTCTTAACAGCAAATGAGGGTACAAGTCCGTACAATATCTTTGCATATAAAAATATCACAATTATCAAAGTGCTTTAACTGATTGACACTTCAGCCAATGCATGCTAAGTAAGAATGAAAATGGTTACCTGTTTCTCAGTCAAGGAATCGTAAACAAATGAGGAACATCTTTCACTCCTTTGAAACATAAAATACATGCATTTACATTCTACACTCAAGTTTTGTGCCTCCTATGATGATGAATTAAAATCTTATCTAAAAGCCAGAACATTTTTTTTTTATTATTTGTTGACCAACTGTTCATTGGACTATAACTGAAAATCACTTTTTTTTTTATTTTTTTTTATCTTGCTTCCATGATTGGATGCCCTCTCTGTTTTCTAGATATGAACCTTTTGAAGAGTGGTCAAAAGCTCTTCAATGCCACTAAACATTACCGGCAAGATTTCAACCGAACACGTGAAACATTTATGTCGCCATTTCATGGTGAAAACTTAACTGTGAGACATGCCTGATTTTCAAGAAAAATAATAAAAAAGAACTGCCTAATATTTATTAGTGTTTTTGTTACTTCTATGCTATGATGCCCAGATACGGCATGGATGCAGCAGGGACATGCCATGGACATGGCAAGGACGTGGATTTTACACAAAAAGTGAAGTATAACGGATTTTACACAAAAAAGTGAAGTATTGGATATGATGCGATGCAATACATTGGCCATTATGAAGTAGTTGTGCACCATAGCTTCTGTGGGGTTTTAACTTTTAAGTGTTCTATTTAATTATATGAGTTAATTGCACTCTCTCTCTCTCTCTGTTCGAAATTATTTTTTTCATAAATCATCCATTTCTATTATGGTCTTTTTTCCACAAAAATTGGAAAAGGAAAAATGGTCTAGTTCCTTAAAGCTGCACTAGCTTCTATAATTGATGCTTAGCAGTTGTATTTTTTATAATTGGCTCCTGCTTCTGCTTCAATCAGTTGTATCTGGTGCTAATTCTGCAAGTTGTTTGAGTTAAATACCTCGGAATTTTCATTTCTTTGTTAGACACTTTTTGGTGAATTAGCTTTTTCTATTGCAAAGAAAAAATAATTTTTTTGAAGAAATTGGTGTAAATCTGAGTACTGAGTCTAATTTCGATGTTCTATGCTTGCATGGAATTAGAATGCTCCGCAAGGCATACAATGTGTTTAGTTGTTTGCTTCTGCTTGTCTTGTTTATTGAAGGACTATTGCAATGCTTCTATCAGAAACCGTATAGTAAATTATCATGTATAAAATGTGTAGGCTGCTGCAGCAAAAGGAGAGGCACCTCCTGGGCTTCCCCTAAAAGGAGCAGGTCAGGATTCATCTGATGCACAGCCAAAGGTGATGGCAGCTGATGGCTTTCTGGTTCATATTTTATTCTCACCCATGGTATAACTGAAATGCATTGTTCACCGATTCCAAATAGGTCAATAATGGTGGTCTTCGTAAGGCTACCGATGCCCTATCTGGTGAACTATGGGAGGTAAAGAAAGAGAGGATACGAAAAACTTCAGTATATGGCAGATCTCCTGGTTGGGACTTGCGTTCTGTAAGTAAAAATTTAAATTGATGTCAAAATGGTTTTATTATTCTTATGCTTCTCTGCTTAAAGATGGGGTTTTTATGAAACATGTATTGAACACTTACATGCCTTAAATGGAGGAAAAATGAAATTTTGAAAAAAGACAGCAGACCACGTGGCCCTTTTTTCGGATGAAAATGACCCTATGTCGAAATTGCCTGACATAATCGCTATTATGCTGCTTTATCCTGACATAATCACAAGTATGTCACACTTCACGAGATTTCTTCTACAAAACAAGAAACCCATCTTCTTTTTGGTACTTCTGACCTCTACGTTACTCTGTTCTTTAGGAAACTCCATCTCATATTCTTAATTTCTGAAATCTTTCGTCTATTTTCAGTAATTTTCTATGGATCTTCCATAATTAGAATCGAGGTTTTTGGTTTTTTAAAGAGTTGAATTATGATTTTTTGGTTGAATCAGTTTCTTCTTTCATAATCCGTCACAAATACAGAAGTATCAGATCCTGATGACCGGAAACTTATGGCCTAGCCAGACTCATGGCCGGAAAGTGGCCGTCGTCCATCTACCTCACCACTGGCGACATCCCCATCCCCCTCCCTAACGAAGTTGAATGCTCTCTCTTCTCCTTTGTCGATCTTGAATCCAAAGAAAACCTTACCCTTCACCTGTCGTATCCGGACTCCTTATCCTCAGCACACATTGGATCATCTGGATCAATGAACATAATGACTGGCATCTTCATCCCTCTAAACTTGGCAAGAGAGAGTAGAGGGGGAAAGGAACTACTAGAAGAGTCCATCTCTCTCTTTGCTGCTAACTGCTGATGGACAACTGAGTTTTGTGTGGGAGCTTTGAATGTAGGAAGAGGAGACACGACGTGTTTGTGCCTTGTGTGTGTTAGGAGTGATGGATTGAGCAGTGGGATGAGGATGGCAATCAATTTCCTGCATACATCTCTGGTTACAGGGTTTTGTAGAAGGAGACATGTCACAATCATGCAACATACTCACAATTATATTGCAATCATGTAACAAAATTCTGATTATGTCGATCACGATGTAGTGGCATTTTTGTCCACAAGGCTATCTGCTGTTATTTTTTAAAATTTTCATTTCTGCTGTTAAAGACATGGTTAACGTATTTTTTTCTACAAAACCCCTAAAGTGAAAGTTCTAATAATTATAGGTGTGTGGCCTAGTCGCGAATATGGATATTTCTGCTGTTAAAGACGTGGTTAACACATTTTTTTCCCACAGAAAACCCCTAAAGTGGAAGTTCTAGTAATTATGCTTGTGACATAATCACTAATATGTTGCACGATCATGACCTAGGGACAGTCCCTTTGCTGACATTTTTAAAATTTCATCTTTCTGCCATTAATGACATGTTTAACACATTTTTTCTGTAAAAACTTCTAAAGTTAAAAAGTTCTAATGATAATGGGTGTATCAGCTAACCCCACTTCCCCTCACATCCATGCATATACATGAGTTTAGTGTCAAAAATGTTTCCCTCAAGCTTAGTTACATTACTCTGGTATACTTCACAGTTCACATGCTTTACTTAGTCCTACCTTTCTTTTTGTTGAGGCTGCGACTCCTTTATTCCAGGAGATGTCAAATGTGTTCAAGTTTCCTTTTATTCAGTTGTTGCATCAGTTAACAATGTTTACTCCATTGTGTAAAGTATTCCATGGGAAACTCTTTCAGTGGGTGGATCTCACTAAACCTGCCTAGTCCTAAACAACCTATTTATTAGTTTTCCTTCAAAAATTCTATTGAAGGTGAATAAAATACTCAAAAGGGGACAGAAAATAATAGTTAATGGCATATGCAGCTTATGATTCTTGGCATTGCATACCTCTCTATAATATACCTTTCTACTATGTTCATTGCTATTTTTTACTGGTGATGAAAATGGTCCTGGTGCCTGAATGTCCAATACTTGTTTATATATATAATTTTTATTTTTTTGGTCCAGGTTTGGGTTCATGGGTTTTGATACCCAAGATCTGGAATAACTGATGCCATGACCCTATATTATATCCTTACAAATGTACATTAAGTGTATCATACAATTGTGTACATATTTTGGTCTCGGCATGAGCCAGGCCTTTTATTCAGGTCTGGACCGGTTTTGAGCCTTCAGTCTAAAGTCAGGTGTGGCTGGTCCATATTAGTAGTGCAGAGTTCAGGTCCATATACACTATCACACAACCTGTTTCATCCCATTAATTTACCTATTCAAAAAAATGCTTGTGCATTCTTTCAATATGCAGTATAACTTCAGTGCTTGTGTATGACTTTTGTAAGCTGTGTTTCACACTTTTCATCCGTGTGGCCAAATCTTATTTGGATTTCTCTCCTAGAATATTCAACTTCACTTTTTCCATCAATTAATATTTTTGTTTTTGCTTACCCGCAGGTTATTGTGAAGAGTGGTGATGATTGTAGGCAGGAGCATCTTGCCGTGCAACTCATATCTCATTTCTATGGTGTGTTCCTCAAATTTCTAACTATCTCCCACTTTGTTTCCTATGTAGTTATGCGAATAGCTAAAGATTTACAAATTTTCTACCAATTAAGTTACTTATGACCCATTTAAAAAAAAAGTTACTTAACACATTTGATTTTTAATAAAATAAATCATGACATTTGAGTTGTTTTTTTAAGGTTCCACATATTTCTACAAGCTTTTATTTTTACCCCTTTAAAACTATGTCATTGACTTAAGCCAAGTAACAAATAGGTTGAAAAGAAGTCATACCTTCCTGGACTTTATTTACTTCTCTAGTTATAACACAAACATTGGGCGGTAATTTGGGATGTCAATGACTCAATAGGCATCTGATTACATGATTACCTGGTTACTAGAAGGATCCGACCAAAATGTCCAGGTATCAGGTATGGACTTTTTTTTTTTTTTTTTTGTGGGTGCTTGGGTCTAGGTACAGTTCCACAATATGGGCCATTAATTATCAGGTATGGATCCAAATGGATACATATCAGCAGCTTCAACACCACCATCACCAGAGTCCTATCCCATTGGATGGGTCTATATTCAGTTTCCCAATTACCTGATGATATAGCTTGTTAATGCATTCACTTTCAAGAGTGTTTTGACTGTATATAGTATATAACTTTAGAAAAGGAACCTAGCAACCACTTCGTTCTAGCTCCTTATTTCCCTATTCATTCCTCTTACCTTTCATCCTAACCAACTATGCTCCACACCCCCCCCTCCCCCACCCCTCTCTCTCTCTCTCTCTCTCTCTCTCTCTCTCTCTCTCTCTCTCTCATGGCCATCATTTTGTTCTCTCCCTGTTGCTCTTATCATCAACTCTTGGCAGCAATCTCTTCTTGCCTTCACCAACACCACTGGTGGCAGTCATGGGAGGGATTAGTAGCACTTTCTCTCAATTCAACAACTAACCCATCCACCCACATGCTCCCCATCCCCTCAAACCCCAAATGCACTCTCCCACCAATCTCTTTTCATAGCTAATGTTTCTATCCCCATATAAATCCATATATCTCAGCATTTAAGGCATTATTTTTACTTTGTATTTCAAAGAATCTTAATAAAATGGGGGATGGATATCTATTGATAGAAAATATTCACTTGCGCATTGCGCATCTAGACTGTTGCCACATGTAGCACATGAAATTCAGAGGTAGGCCTCTCTTTTGGAATGGTTTGGATGTACAATGCACAGGTGTGCACTTAAATGTTTTCCATCTATTGATATGCCACACACGGCTTCTACTTGTCAACTTTATCTTTCTTCTCCTTTTCCCCATCTTCCGTATTATTGTATTACATGAATCTACCTACTTGTAAATGTAACCTGGACTTTCTACTTTGTGGAGCCGCTGCTGGGCCTTGTACAACTGATGTCAGCAGCTATACAGTCCAGATGTATGGATGTGATGAAAGGCTATAGATTCAAAAGCATTGCTCATAATTCAATTGAGGCTTTTGGGTTATTGGCTGGTTTTTTCTTCTTGCTTTTAGGTCCTTTCAATTTTGTTGAACAGCTAGAATTTCGGTTGTTATTTCAAGTTACTAGGGTAATTTTGATGCTAGCTATGTACCTGTATGGATGTTTAGACTGTATGGATTGGATTTCTGTTGTTGTTGTTTTTTTTCCTCCATTAATCTGAGTTTTGGGCTGCACTTGTTTCTAGTGGCTATGATGCACTGATGCTACAAATTAGTGTTCATTTACTTGTTACTTGAGCCCATTTGGTTGTGTTAATATGAGATTGGTTTTGGGATCCTTTCTTTTTTTGGTGATTCTGTTGGATGGATTGTTGTGCGGCGTTGACTTGAAGGCCACATGACTTGATTGATGCTTATTTGTACAGACTGGTTCTTGTTTTGATTCTCTGTGACCTGTTTTGAATCAGCTTGGGGTTTCTTCCATTTGTCGTTTGGTCCATATGAAAAAACTATGGCGATGTTACTGTTGCAAATTGTAACATCTCTTCTCATTCCTAGTGAGCTGAAGCTTCCTGTTTTCGTGTTTCATTGCCAGATATATTCCAAGAAGCTGGTCTGCCACTTTGGTTGCGGCCATATGAAGTTTTAGTTACTTCTTCTTACACAGCCCTAATTGAAACAATTCCTGATACGGTATACTGTCTTGCTGCAGAAATGTTTTGTTTACTTTAAATAATGTTTACAATCTTATGTCTTACTCCTCTTTAGGCTTCGATTCATGCAATCAAGAGTAGATTTCCCAATATCACAAGCCTGCGTGACTTTTTCATTGCAAAGTACGAAGAAAACTCTCAGAACTTCAAGCTTGCCCAGGTAATTGATCATTGCAGTATAATTTACTACCGTATGAATATATGATACATTCTTCATCTTGCCTTGCTATCATCCCTGTTGATTTCTTTATAATTTGGCGTTTCATTCTCTACTTTCTTTGATTTGTGAAATATATTGACTTCGTACTGCAATGCACTGAGATGTATTGTTTATTTTAGTGCCAAATAATTATTTATAATGACCAGACACCTCAAAATAGTTGTTAATTCTTTATGTATACTAACAGCAAGAAGGGGGTGATGTAGTTGTTGCATCAGCATTCTGCAACGGCCTGTGATCACTTTAAGAGTTGAAATTTCTGTACCAGTGCCAGAGTTTGATTTATCTGTGCCTCAGTTCAGAAGGATATCCTTTCAAAGCTGTTCTATTTGACCTTTAATCATGGCGCGTCACTTTGTTGATAGAAAGCCATGCATTAAGACTCTTAACACGGAGCTGTTAACTCCTCAAATAAAGAAAACATTCTTAAGTTTTGATCATTTTTACTAAAAGTTATTTAGGCAGGAGCAGTCTGCTGCATTTGGTTTGTCATGTTAATTGTTTTTCTTTGTAGATGAAACATCATAAACTGATCAAGAAGCTGCTATGGTTCACTTGCAAGATTATCAAATTGTGTACTGGACCACAACATGGTTCTTGATATGATCTTGCCCATAACTTTTATCCAACAACTAGGAATTGCCAACATTTGAGGTCCTCAAAACAAAGGTTCTTTTGATCTGATCGCTCCCATTTTTTTCACACGCCTGGAGCATAGGAAGACCTTTTAATCCCCTCCTCACCCAATACGCAAGCATCTAGGTGGGCCCCACAAGCAAGGCCATGATTTGCACCATAAATGGTTTGGCCATTCCTAGAAACCTCTCTCTCTCTCTCTCTCTCTCTCTCTCTCTCTCTCTCTCTCTCTCTCTATATATATATATATGTATATTTGAAGTAAGCTCTTCGAAGGAGTTTCTTATGATTGATCGATGCCATAGTGAGGCGATTCAAGACTACAATCATGGCTCATGGCCGCCCCAAGATGGTCATGTCTGTGTGGGACACATGCAAGCTTAACTTTGATGGTGGCATGCAGGGTAATCTTGGTCTGTTATGGGTAGGCAGAGTTGTTCATTATTCAAACACAGCCCCTGGTGGCCTGCTTCTGTAATCCAATGGGGTCTCTCATTGATGACAGCTCATGGCTATGGTCATTGGAATCACAGAAGCTATCCGTCATCAGTTGCTTCCTCTTGTCGTTGAGGGTGATTACTCTGTTTGGCCTCGTGGAGAAGTGAACCTTTGTGGAGGGTACAAAGATCGAGATGAATTGATGGATCTAAGGATGATTGGATAGCTTTTTTACACATTTTTGGAGTGGAGTGCTAATAATGACACTAAACAGCTTGCCAAACAGAGTATCAACTTGATCTCTTGTGATCATTGATATGATGCTTTAGGTCCCAGTGATCTGTCTATTTTGGAGATTTTCTTTTCATTCTTTTTTCTATAACATCTCTTGTACTCTATGAGAGGCCACCTCTTCCTCTTTTTCCCATAGTTCTGTTGAAGGCAGTTGTTTTGGTTTTCCTTGACGATATTTACAGTTACCATTCAGAAGAATGCTAGGGGTAAGATATAGATATACGAGTGTTCATAACTGTTAATGTGAATAGCTCATAGTTCTTTAAAAGTTGTGTCATATGAGCTGAAATTTTAGGGCTACATCTTGACAAAATTCTTTTCTCTATATTCTTAAGAATAACCAATTTCTATTTATAGATTGCAATTAAAGACGTATAATCAAACTACAATTACAATCAAAGAAGTATCTCAAACTAGGAAACCCAATCTTAGGAAACTTAATCCTAATCCCATAGCTCTAGCCTAAAAGAACTTAAATTTAATATAACCCTTATGAGGAAACTAACTCTCATACTTATTTCCATCAAAAAAAAAAAAAACTCTCATACTTATAAATAACTCCATGGACCCTTCATTTTCAAATAAAACCAATGGTTTCTTAACACTTCCCCTCAAGTAGGTATATAGATAACTATTATCAGCTTTACAAACATGCATTTCCTTCCATTACTGTCTTGGTGAGGTACTTTGTCAACTTGATTTTCAGCAGCTGTGATTAATCGCCGATCTATTTTGCTGTCTGATTGGAGAAGGAGATGAAAACTTCATGTGCTCCACATAAACTGCACACTCGGCAACACTGCTGATTTGGACTATATCTTGATATGCTGCACAACATAACGACGAGGTTGATGCTACACAACATTCTCATACAAAACTATAACTTATCGATACTTGGACCCACACTACCAAGTACCTGTGTAGTATTCAGAGTTTTCCTCCACTGACTTGAAAAACATGAAGTGATTTAATTAATTGAACTTGTGTGATGAAAAAAAAAAGACTGCATGTATTACACACTAAGAGATTCAAAGTCCTGAAAAGGTTTACTGGTTGTGCTCCTCATCTCTGACCTTGGGCCAAAAGAAGTCTCAAAAGAGTGAAGAAACTGTGTCAACGCTTAAAGGACGCATGTCTGCACTCATCCCTACTGCAAAAATTTGAAGACAAAGGAGGACCTATACTATTATTTGGTCCTCTGTATTACATTAAAAATCCATTGGAATAATAAACTTTTGCTTCCTTCTCCTGCTTCAGAAAACCCTAGGGGCAGAATCTATAGACAAAGATGAAGCGAAGGAAGAGAGTAGAGATAGAGATGGATCATGAATGATCAGGGGATCTGCTTCTAAGGTCTGACGTATGTCTGCAAGGGAGCCTCAAGACCCAGAGTGGCTCAAGACTCACATGGGCCACCATTGAAAAGGAGGCTTTTTAGGGGGCTACAAATTGATACAATTCTTTGATCTATATTATTGAGAATAGTCAAAGCCTATTTATAGATTACAATCTTTGAAGTATTCTCGAACTAGGAAAATATTGATAGATTACAATCTTAGAAGTATGCTTAAACTTGGAAACTCAATTATAGGAAACTTAATCCTAATCCCAAAACTCTAGCTTGAAATAACTCAATTTTAATTCAACCGTACTTTAGGAAACTAATTCATAATTACAAATAAATCCATTGGCGCATAATTACAAATAAAGTCAATGGTTTCACAACATTGATTCAGACCACAATGATTGCACCAAGCACCTATGATCTACCCACACCCTCACTGTCACTACCAAACACCACCCACTCTGAACCCAGTCGTGTTTACCCCAATTTGACACATTCAATCAATCATTGTTCTGCTGGGTTGAGAATATATATATATATATATCTATATATAGAATTTATTTAAAAGTTGTTGAACATTGATGGCCATAGATCAAGTCGTTAGGACGATTTGATAAGGGATTGTTTGCCCCTACCCACAGTTAGTTTGGGTTGAGATCTTTCCATCCCTTGCTCTCCACACAAGCCTCACAACCAGTTTTGCACCTGATTACTATATATATTTATGTTCTCAAAAAACTTTTAATGTGAGTGTACCTCTTCAAAAATTTGTGTATGTTCCACTATATGCATATGGACAAAATGTTTTTAAGGAGTTATGCTCACATCCAAAAGTTAATAACTACTGTCAAAGGCCTACCTATAATCAATCCCAGTTTCCAAACCCTTCATTCTCACCTAACTCCCCCGCCCCCACTACCTTTTCCTCTTTTTTCCTCCTCCTCCTCCTCCTCCTGTAAATTGTTAGGTATCCCAAAATCATTCATTCAACTGTTAATCACACTTGGAGTTTAGAACAAAATATACATTGCATAAAAGGGCTGAAAATTGTTAAATTTGGATGCTTTTAAGTTGATTGGTTTGGATTCTCTGATGTATGCTAACTTTGGCACACCCCTAATTAGACCAAGACCTTCCCATCTCGCCCCTTACCCATTGTTGGCATGCATCCAAGTCGTTTGCATGAAGGGGTTCTGAAAATAAAATATGGGAAGGCACACACACTATATGATAGGATCTGTGGATCCTTGTTTGCGAGGAAGAAGAAGAACAATAGAATGGATATGTGGGAATATTGTCGTATCCCAATATGAGGGTCGACCACTGTATTAATCATAAGTATTGCCTAATCAAAGGCCCTAATTACAAGCTATGTTACATCTCATCATAAGCTGAAAGGGAAAGTCTACACATGATTTGAGTAATTACAATCCTATGATTATTGTACAGGATTTGACCAAATCCACAAAGATACACATGTGGGATATTTTGATTGGGTCTATTATGATGGGCTTTTGGTTTTAGGCCTGTCATGTCTGTTTTGGATGTACTAGTGGTTGTGGTAGCAGGTTTTGGGGTGGTTCCATCCAAATACCTCAGCATTCCTTGTCTTTCGATATAATTTTTAAGATGAAAGGCCCAAGACATGTAGTTGGTTCCATTAAACTTGACAGTGATGACCTCAATTTTATCCATTTTTATACTTAGAGAAAGGCTATGAAGAATGTGGAAAGACCTGGAGCAAATTGCAAAATGCAGAAAAAAACAGGAAAAAAAAAACTGGGCTGGGTGTCCAAAAATTCTGCGTTAGACTGAAGACCGGCTCCCTCAAGAGGATTGTTTTCCTTGATCAAACTTCTAAGGTATGTTGCTGGTCTATTTTTGCAACCTTGGAAGAGGAACCAGCAATTTCTAATGGTCTGATTGAATATTACAGCATTCAGACTAAAACAGTTCATGAAAACTGGCAAAGCATAGAAGTGGGTAAATCATTGACCTCTAGGAGAGATAAAATGCCAGAAAAATGTGGATTATCCTTAGGAATAATGATCGACTAGAGTGGTGCAGTTTGCTAGAGATGCTGTGATCGCGAGGTGGGGCCCACTGTTGATCAGCTGATATATGGCCGTCGACTATATGAAAGGAGATGACCAGAATCTTTTGATTGCAGAAACTGAGAGTTTGAATGGCTGAGATGAATCCTCTGATTGCTAAAAGCAATGTTTTTCAAGCTTGCTTCCTTCTTGGTTGATCGGAATATGAAAAGAGATAGACTAGCTGTCTCTTTTGTAGAATACTGGACAAATGTAATAAGGAAAAATCACAGTAGATGCTTGAAAGAGCTACGAGCAGAGAGCCTGGAGCTTTGATACCATGATAGGATTTGTAGATCCTTGTTTACGAGGAAGAAGAAGAACAATAGAATGGATATATGGGAATATTGTCGTTTCCCAATATGAGGGTCAACCATTGTATTAATAGTGAGTATTGCCTAATCAAAGGCCCTAATTCCAAGCTGTGTTACATCTCATCATACGCTGAAAGGGAAAGTCTACACATGACTTGAGTAATTACAATCCTATGATTATTGTACAAGATTTGACCAAATCCACAAAGATACACATGTGGGATATTTTGACTGGGTCTATTATGATGGGCTTTTGGTTATGGGCTTGTCATGATAGATCTATGGATCTCTTTGAATCTTCACACTATATGTATACACTTCTGTTTCTATGTGCTCGTGTCCAGTTTTTCCCTTGCATATGGTGTGCATGTGCAGTTTAACTCATGATTTTTCAATTGAAACTTTTCTGGGACCCACTTCTCATGAGACCAGAAGGTTGATTGGTTGTTCTAATTGTTGTTAACACTTGATTTTGGGACCTCAAAACTTGACAATTTATCACTTTGATTACAGCCAGACTTGGGGTTGCCATATGTTACATTATTTGCAGCAAATGTGGATGCACAAAAAGAGGTTTATTTGCAACTTGTCCCCAGAGAGAACCACTTTACTGGCATTTTGCATTTAAGCATATTCTCTCTCAGCTAAAATATTATTTCTTCCTATTGAATTTGTTTTTAACCTTTCACATCTTGTAAAGTTGCGATAGAAATAATAGCCACGTTATGCAACTTTTTTAGTTGTTTAGTTCCATCTGATTAAACTTTTGTGGATTCAGGAATCCACCTTTATTTTCATATTGAAATTTATATTGTATTGTGCTAATTTCGACAAACCTTATATTTTTCCACAGAGAAATTTTGTTGAGAGTATGGCTGGATATTCCATATTATGTTATCTTTTACAGGTGCAGTTCTTTCCCTTCCCCTCAATTGTTCTTTTTTTTTTTCTTTTTTTTTCTTTTTTTTGCTGGAAAGGGTAGTATCATTAAATTGTTTATGATGTTGTGCTGCCTATCTATTTTAGGCCTTTAAGTGTTCTGTCTCCATTTTTATCTTATGCTCCTCTCTTTTTTTTGAAAACAAGGGTGGTGCTCACTTGACAGTGCATTTTTTTAAGAAATTCATGTTGTATGCTTTTGAGTTTTGCTCTTGCATGAAGGTGTTTCCAGTATTTTGGTACTACTCACATGCTTCACGAGAATGCCAGTTGGCACCATAAATATGTGTACTAATTGGTTGTTTTTATTCCATCATAAGTTCTTCTATAATATCTATATCCATCAGTGTTTGGTTTCCAAAGATGTTTGAGACAATGAAATTTGTGTTGGAATTGTATCGACCATACTGATGTGCTGCTTACTTCACAAAGTAACTTTTAACTCATTGAAATTGAAGGGAAACGAAAGAAGAAAGAAAGTGGGATAAATATGTGTCCGGTCGTCCTTGCTGGAGTTGGGTAACCAGATTAGTATATAAATAAAATTAAAATTCTTAAATTAGAAAAGAGGCCCTTGTAATTTCCTGAAATTGTAACCCAGCCCCCCACCCACACACACACATACATATCTATGATACTCAGCTTGGAAAAGACATCAGATAACTGCCTCTTTGCAACAACTTTTGTACAAAAACCTGCCACCTACTATTTAGTCTGAGCATATTCTTTGTATTTCCTTTATCACTTTTTCACAGATAAAATGACAATCGATTGACTCATGATGCATTGGATTTTAAACAATATGAATAGCATCCATTTTATTTCAATGTATGATCAGAGTAGTACTTTCTGCAAATCCCACCTCTCCGAGTAGAAATTTTAGCCAGAGTAGCTTTCATGTTCCATGAGCGATAACATGATACTCTACCATGAAGCTACAAAATTTGTTTCTCACTCTTCAATGATACTGTTACCAACAAATTTTATTTGTTTTGAGTGCTTTTCTTAGGCTGTTTTAGCCTTGCTTGTTCTTGTGGTTTTTTGTGCAATAAAAATTTTACAGTTATAAAAAAGGATGCAGTTACCAATTAACCAAGGTACAACAACCTATAGCTTTTTCTGTCATCAACACCACGTGGATAGCTATTTCTACTTGGTAAAATGACAAGGCTCGAATTGTAAATTATTTATGTCACTGTCCATGTTACGAAAGAATAAAAAAATGATCAAAGACTATGAAACGACAAATGTGCAAGTCAATGATGTCACTACAAAATGTCCCCATTGGTAAAAGATTGAAGTGAAAATGAACTCTTCTTTGGAGAATCCAATCAGTAGAGGCCATTACTTTGATTGCCGCTACCAATATCTTTCCCATATTCAGATTGTGAAAGATAATGAGAGTGAAAAAAAGCATGATGCTACAATTATGAGATGTCTCAAACCGTTAAAAGAAACAAGATTATGTGGAAATTGAGGAACATTAAGAATGAAAAGGACAAAAGTAAAGGAAGATGAGATGTTAATGAAGCCTTTACCCGCAATGTGGGTAGAAGTACCACTGAAAAATACGAACATTCTTTATGTGATGAAAGCTCTAGAGGTGCTCAGGGGCAACACAAGCCCTGGTCCGAATTTGGCACGACCTTCTTTGGGCCTTAGCCCTTAGGTTTTAGTGGTCAGGTTGGCCTAGATCTAAAATTTGGGCTCGTTGAATATCGGTCTGAACTTAATGTTATAGAAAGTGCGAAACCCAGGCCTGCTGACAACATGTAACATACAAGATTGTAGATTAATTGAATTCCTTCAGCATCCAAAACTATTCACATTCTAAGATTGTTGGTCAATTAAGTTCCCTATCCATCCAAGACCATTTACCTTCCTAGATTTGAGGTTAAGTAAATCCAATTACTATGCAAACAAGTTGACTTCCTAGACCTATACGTTAAGTAAATACAATTACCATGCAAACAAGTTGACTTCCTAGACCTATGGGTTAATGTAAATTCAATTATCATGCAAGGTCGGATTGGCTAGACTTTTGGTTAACTACTGTGTTTTTTTCATCAATGGAAGACTGTAGAAAACAAAGTGACGGTTTGGCTTCTTAGACATTTGGTTAATTTGTCATTTCTTTCCGTTAATAGAAGACAATAGAAAACAAAGAGGGAGTTTGACTTCCTAGAGTTTTGGTTGGTTACTCTTTTCCATCAATGGGATATTGTGGAAACAAAGAGTTGCCTTTACTAAGATTAAAAGGGGAAAAGTAAGATAGATACTTACTAGAAAGCATCTGTTTACAGTTGGGCTTCAATCAGGCTTGGGCCCGATTCACCAATTGTGGGGGTTTGGGGATGACATGTTTGAGGCAGTGTGGGCTCGGGCCAGGAACTTAAAGCCCATGTTGGGCTTGTGCCAGATATGATTTTGTGATCTTACAGTTAGGTCTTACCAATATATATATATATATAAAGTCAATTGGGGCCTATGTATCCCTCAGCCTGGCCCGACCATCACATGAACACGCCTAGAAGGCTGATAGAACTGAGAATCTGATATTTATGCCTATCATGTTCTTTTTGTTGCACATGACTAATTAAACTAAAATTAGTAGGAAAGTGGCAGAAACCAATTGTGCTATACAGCCTGTAGTAGAAGCATATGATGGTACTGCAGGAGATGCTTCCTCCATTATCTGAAGCCTCTGAAGGAGAATTGAAACTTCATCACATACACTGTTCTATACGAGTTACCATACCACCATGAGGACATGTCACTAGTTATTAGAGCCATCTAATCCAACCTAAGGACCTGTCGCCATATGGACCCCACGAGGAATACCAAATTACATGATCCTATTAGACATTTTTTTTTTAGCTGGGTGATTCTTCTTTTTTTTCCTTCAGTGGTCCAATGTATTATCAGATTTCTTGAAAAGAAATGAAACTTGACAACACAAAGCGATGAAGAAGGTTTAAGTTCAGTTCTGATCCCTTTGGGAGGCTGCCTCATTATATATCTCTGTTATCACGATCTTTGGAATGTTTGCAGCAAGAGAATCCCCTTTAATTGAGGTGATTACAATCAAAATCCATGATTTGAGATAATTTAAACTAGGAGTGCCTATGATAAGCATATTTTACAATAATCTTCATGTGGTCCATCTGGGCCCATGTGGATTTCTCTTAGAGAAGTAGAATTCCCAAAGGGAATTCCAGATTGCCTGATCGTTATGGATTTCATTATGTATCATTGGTTGTTGCCCTTTTGTCTGTTTCTATACCTAACACCTAAGAACAAGCTGTGACATAAACATGTTAGCAACAGGCAGTGAAGGAAATTGCTTGATGCACTTGAAAGTTGAAGCAAACCATACTTTGGGATGTTGGTCATTTTCCTGATGGCACTAAACCCATTGGATGTAAATAGGTTTACTCTGTGAAATTCAAATTAGTGGTTCTTTAGATTGCTATAAAGCTCACTTAATTGCCCCGGGTAATTAGCAGGAATTTGGTATTAATTATGGATAGACCTTTGCTGCGGTAGCAAAGATGACAGAAGTGTCTATCATGAGCACATAATACAATAGTCTTCATGGGGTTCATGTGGGCTGGGCCCAACAGCTAAAATCGCTCTAAAATGTGTGGGTTTATTTTCCTTTGATACCCAATAAAAGACTTTGGCTTGCAACATGAAGAATCCTAGAGGTGGGGTATTTTAGTGACAAAAGGTGGTTAAGGAACATTTGCTGTTTTGTAAAGATTTTCAAGGTCAGAATGGAACCAATATATAGCTTCTTATTTAGGAGCCTCTTTTTCTCATGTTCGGCGTTAAGTGAATGACATGACAAATGATATTCCAAGGGAAGGAGTTCTTTGGTTTATTCTTTCTTAGTTTCTTTGTTTGGTTTGTACTCTAGTTTTTCCATCTGTTTTGTATATTTGTTCTCATTTTCATTTTCCTCTTTTGAATAAAATTTAATGTTATACATATATATGTGATGGATATATATGTATGTGATGGAACCAAATCCTTTAGTCTTTGATGTCTGAGGTTCAAAGGGGCAGCTATTAAGGGAATCAAGAAGGGTATTTTGGTCTGCAGGGTAAATAGATAACTTTTGGTGCTTTGCAAATTGAAGGAGCGGGGAATAGAGGCTGGCCTTGTGGATAAGGCGCCTGCTCCCATAGCTCCCATCAGGTTTTGAACTCTGGTGGGAGCTCTTTACTTCCTATGTCCAAGCCACTAGGCTAACCGCAAAAAAACAAAAAAAAAAAAAATGAAGGAGTGCATTGCTATATTGTTGTTGGCCCCCACAGGAGATGGTCCAGTGTTTGGGCATTGAGAGGAGGCAAATCTGTGCCCTTTATTGCATCTAGGAACCGCTTAAGCTGAGATGTATTCTTTGGAGGTTATATAGAATTGCTATTTCTCATTTTACAATTTGATCTCCATATAAAATGAGTGATGCTGTTTTTATTCTCAATGAGAATTGTGGTTCTGGATTTCTTTTCTCAGTCTATGTATGATTGTCCAGGTGAAGGATCGCCACAATGGAAACCTCTTGATGGATGAAGAAGGTCATATTATTCATATTGATTTTGGTTTTATGCTTTCTAATTCACCTGGAGGTGTGAATTTTGAAAGTGCACCATTTAAGTTGACTCGTGAACTTCTTGAGGTTAGACTCAATATTTCATTGTTTGATGATGTAATAATGAATGTTTTTTTCCCCTGCACAGAATTGATCTTTTCAAATTTTGTACCCTTGCCAGGTCATGGATTCTGATGCAGAGGGAATACCTAGCGAGTTTTTTGACTATTTCAAAGTATTTTACCATCCCATGATATTGTCTTAGGATTTTTTTTGCCATTTGCCATGGCCTTATCTGATGCTTTTTTAAATGTATCTTTTGTTTTTTATTTGATTTCTTCAGGTATTATGCATACAAGGTTTTCTAACCTGCCGTAAGCATGCAGAGCGCATCATTCTTCTGGTTGAAATGCTGCAGGTGAGATGAATGCTTGCATTTTGAATACTCAAATATTCCAGTTCTCACCAGATCACGCCCTGATCCATGAAATTACTTTCCTCTCATTTGGTTTTTAATGACACTTTAATACTGTCTACGATATGGATAATCTCTTACATGCACTGCCGTGGACTGCTAAGTTTTTTTGGATGACCAAAGTGGTGATTAATGTGAAATCCGATGCTCGTTTCTGACTATTATTTTAAATATATATATAGGCAGACAATGGCTACATATCATTTTCCGTAATTAAATAAAGATCCTTTCCACTCCGTAACCTATTTTTCTTTTCATCTTGTCTCATCTGTGTTTTCCAAAGAATCATGATTCTTCTTTTCTATACTCTTAAAAAAGTGGATCCGAATTACTTTTCTAAATCATTCTTCATACTGGTTGTTATATTAATTTCTTATTCCGTGTTTAGTTTCTTTATGTGTTAATTTCATGTATGTTGCTCCTATTGGCCTGTTTGTTTGCATAATACATAGGAATCCATCCCATAAGGGGTCAAAAATGAAGATCTAAGGTGAATATACAAAAAAATGACCATTAAATAACCTCTCCTTTAATGGAAAGTGAATCAAGCTCATTTTTTAAGATACCATATACCAACCTATTACTTCGGCAATATGGGATGTGGGACTTTTGGCAGCATATTTGATCATTAATTCCTATGTATTCAATACCTGTGTATTCCAAATGCAAACAAACATGCCTAATGGGTTCCTTGGTGCAGTGGTGCTTCATGTTTCTATTTAAGCCCTTTTGTATGATCAGTTTTTCATGTGACATAGTGTGCATTTTTTTTAAGGTAATCATTAAAAACTTGTTTTATTACCAATTATGTGAGTTGCACAACGTGAAGACTAACAACTCACCAGCATTCACCAGAGTTGTGGGGTTAAACAGGTCTGTCTGGTTGACCGGGGTGTTTACAGGTTAAAGCCCAACTTATGTCTGACCTACTTTAAAATGTGTTGCATAACCCCAAGCTGGCAAACCGCAATTCGACCTGACCCTCATAACCATAAAAAAAAAAAAAGAAAAGGGCGGCCCAGTGTACGAGGCTTCCGCATGCCGGGGTCTAGGGAGGGCAAGATGTACACAGCCTTACCTTCATTTTGAAAAGGCTGTTTTCGTAATTTGAACCCGCGTCCTCCAGGACGCTACCAGTAAGCCTTTATTGTTCGGCCAAGCCGCCCTTCTCCTCATAACCATATATAATAAAATATTATGACCACCAAAATATTAAACCACAATACTAAACCACCAAATTGTTCGAGTGGATTTAGATATGCAGGCTAAGGAGTAGATCTAAATACGCAAGTCAATCCTAACCTGAACCATTGAAATGGGTTATGCGGCTATACTTGACCCATTCAAATGTGGTTCAGATGTTATGCAGGCTATATGGGTCGACCCTCAACCCATGCTTTTCAATGCAGGTCAGATACAGGTTGGGCCAGAAGTTGCGTCAGATTTTGCCACCCTAACTAGAGTACAACTAAGCATGCTGGTCAAGCATGCAACTCATCAGTGCTACCTTGGTCTGCCTGAACCTATAATGCAGTAGACCCATAAGGAAAAAGATTAAAAAATGACAATTATTGAAATTGCAAAGCTATGTACAAGAAAGGAGAAATGATGACAAGGGACCAAAAGGTTACAAATGATTTGCGAGTAGTGTTTCTAACCAAATTTGATGGCATCATTAACTTTAGGCATATGAGTGTTGGAAGTAGAAGAAAAAAAAACTTCTAATTTCTTTTTGAAATTTCTGACAGAATGGCAAGCTGGAGCATGTTCCATAAATTTTTATTCCAAGCCTATGGACCTGCTCACCATGTGCTAATCGATTCATCTAAACAAAGCATACCCATTACCGAAGGAGAGAGGAGAAATTGAAAAAATGAAAGAAGAAAGAAATATAATTTTTCCCCTGATTGGTAACATGATTCGAACTCACAGCCTCATGGTTGCAATAGTCAGCACCTTCCAACTGTGTCACAGGCTCATTATAAAGCCCATTCCATTGAGGCTGTTGTGCATCTTCTTAGATCTAAGGTTTTGTTCTAGACTGTCAAGAACATGTGAAAAGAGGATAACATGAAAAAGTGATAGAAAAAGAAGGAAATTGGAGAAGTAATAGAATGGTCAAATAACCCTTGTTATGAAGTTATTTCACTATTTATTGAAATTACAAAAAGGCCCTCAAGTTTCTTATATTTACATAGAAGTCCCTAGCTTACTATAAATTGTAAATAAGTTCTACTCTGACTGCCAACAGAGGCCACATTGGGACAGAATAAATTATCTACAGCCTCGTATATAAAAAAAAAAAACCCCTTGTGAAAGAGTGCTCTATTCCAGAGATGGTGCACTTTTTGAGCTAAACATTCAACATGAATCGTTGAAGAATCAAAGTCGAGTCTGTGTGATGTAAGAGATACGGAACCATTTGATCTAATAGTGTCTTTGGAACAATACTGCTGTATCAAAATTGTTGAGAATTTGCAGTCTATAACCACAATGTCTTCCACTTATATTTTGTTGAATTTAGGACTCCGGTTTCCCATGTTTCAAATGTGGGCCGCGGACTATCCAGAACTTGAGGAAACGCTTCCATCTAAGCCTGACAGAAGAGGTCTGCTGTCATTATTATCTTTTTTTTTTCTTTTTCTTCTTCACAGAAATTTCCTTTTTTGATGGCTTTGGTTAGGTATTCAGTAGTATCTGATGGATTTGATTTCATGCAGCAATGTGTGTCCTTAGTGCTTTCCTTGATAAGCAGCAACTTAGATGCATGGCGAACAAGGCAGTATGACTACTACCAGAGGATTCTCAATGGGATTTTGTGAGATGTTACCTTTTTTATGTTTGGCCTCACAGTTCTCCATTCGCACTATTCTCTTCTCCACAACGGCCAGTTCGGGAAAAAACATATTCGGATCATGGGCGGGCAATATTGTCAGACATGAGTGCATTGTTTACTGTTTGCTGGTCCGCTTGGTAAGTTGTGATTGAAGTTTGGCGCAACAGCAATAACAACCACCATTTCTTTGTGGTCTAGTTTTTATGAGGTCGAGGAAAAGGGCTCGTCGTGTTTGCAAGCAAGCCATATCACTGTTTCTTATTCTTTTGAAATTAGAAATTTAAGTGGCTTTGGTGGCCTATTGTGGATAATAGTGTCTTGCATCCAGAAAATGTTGGAAAGAGGCTGATCCTACTTGATATGCAGACTGTGCAAAGTGTTTCAATGAAATGCGGACCATGGAATGATGTCCATTGAGCTGATTAAACACATACGTCGAAGTGCATCTGGAGCAACAGGAATTTTGCTGTTTGTAGCACCTCCAGTTGACTTGAGGGACCAAAAAAAAAAAAAAAAAGCACTTGTCATTGTGGATTTTTTTTTTTTTTTTTTACATTTGTACATCTCCCTTGATTCTTGTCCCTTGATTCTTGTATGTGGAAATAACCACATTTCAGAATGGCTCCACCATTTCTTCCTCATTGGCGCCGATTTTGTTGGCATTATTCCTCTATAAATGTGCAGTTTCAGCCCAAAAAAAAAAGTGTATAGTACTTAATGGTCATTGCAAATTTCTTTTTGAATCATTGTGAAGAATGTCTCTTATTATTATTGTGCGATCTCTTTTTGCATTGTCGACTCTTTCTTTTTTTTTTTTGGCAAAAAAGGAAATGATTGCTTTTTCCTGGTTGTGTCGAAAAGTAAATGATCCGTTACATTATCATATCTTAGCCTTATCTCAGTGATCTATAGTTAGCTTAATGATAATATGTGGACCTACAAAATACAAGATGAGGGTGATGTAATACAATATTAGTATGCATACCTCGAACATGGGAATGCATCCAACATTCAGAACCCAGTTGCAATCAAGCTGCCACAAAGGCAGATTTAGGACAATTGACCGTCTTAACCATAACTTGATTGTGCGAAAAACTGCAACAGGAGACTCTTTGATTTTTTTTAATTATAAATATACATGTGTTTTATTTCTTCACTTGAATGGAAGAAAAATAATTAATGATTTTGAGAAGCGCCTCTTATTTTCATGTACAACTGAATTACTTGTTTGAACATGTTTGCTGCAAGCTGCACGCGCTGGCGTGGAAGAACCTGAAGATCTCAATTTGCTGTAACCGCTCATCAGTCTCAGGTGGTCCCTCTGAAGTCTAGTGAATGGGGAACACCACAGGCTGCCCCACACACCAAATAGCATCTCCAATCTGTGACTGAAACAGGGTTCTCTGGTCTGTGCATGACTACATGTCTGCATGAACGCTACATATAAGCATCTAAATTAAAGAAACCATTTAGTTTACCAAAAACCACCAATTTCCATATGCCAGTTGCTAGCAATTCTCAATTGAGTGTACTGGGTTAAGTAAATATATTAGTTGAATGACGAAAATGAAATACTGTTACAAGGGCAAATCTTAGGTGGACACATTCATTGAAAGTAACTTATAGCTAGTGAACTTTTAAGCTTAAATAAAAATATTATGTCATTTATTGATAAAACTTATAAAATTTATATTCTCCCTTATTATTTTTTGTTTTACCACTTTACTTTTTAATAAAATTACTTTTCGTTATCTTAAAAGGTAAAGAGGATCATTATGTAAAAACAAACAAGTAATTATATGTTATATTAATAGCGGTTCAGTGCTCAGCAGTACTAAACATTACTATATTTAGAGTGTCTATTTGTTAAAATTAACACAATCTTTATATTTTTTATTAGTTTTCTATTATTTTCTATTTTTATAGATTTTTTTAGAATTGTTGGCACTTTTTAGGACCAACGCGGCGGTATCAATCCAACATGAGCGGCACGCACAAGTACAGTCTGCATGAACAACCAATCGTCATTTCGTTGTTTTTCTTCGTAAAGTTCTGTAATTAGAATTTCATCTTAATTATTTTGTTAAAATTTCTAAAATTTATTAAAAAATTCGTATAACTTGAAGTAAATTAATTACCTTTTTGCACCTTTGTTCATATTTTTTAAATATTTCATTTAATGCTTCCTTTAAAAAAATATAAAATGTGGGCCCTATTTCACTAGTCTATTGTTAAAAGACCACTAATCGGGCTAGATGATCTAATGAGGTAGTTTTTTTAATCCTTATCGGTAAGGAAGCCTTTCCATCAACCCTATTCCCACTATAAGTAGATACGTAAGTTGGCCTAATTAGCTAAATTGCATTTAATCTCGTAAGACCATTTTCGTGCTCATTGTGCAAATGTGTGTGTGTGTGTATATGTGTGTTTATCTATCTATTTGTGTATATAAATGCAAGCATGTGTTATATGTATGTGTGTATGTATGTGTATATATATATGATTTTTTTATCAGTACCAGAAACTTTCATTAAAAGAAGAAGAGAATATAATAGGGAAGAAAGAAAAGAAAAGAGAACGAAAATGAAAACTCCAAAGAGAAATAGTACAAGAGCAATGTAGCCACTCAAAATAAATTAATTAAACAACACCCACCTAAGAAACAGTTCTCTCAACCCCTAATTTTGGTAAAGCATCAACCATAGAGTTGGCCAACCTAAGCACACGATGGAAAACAATATCTAAGTTTATAAATAATATACTAATTTCTTTAAAATGGAATTTAAACTTCCAAGGATTAGCCTTTAGATGCCCAAGCCATTGCATTAGAAGAGTCGCTTTCCATAATAAAGTTGCCATGCAAAGACTTGAAAAGCACCAAAGAGCCTCAATAATTGCTAAGACTTCACACCCATTGACTTAGAAAACATCAAGAGAATCTCACCATTACTATTATGAAGAACACCACCGATACTTGTCGAGCCTAACTTCTCTCCTGATGTACAATCAACATTAAATTTAAATGTACCAAGAGGGAGAGGAGACCAAATAATTGACTTCGATACCTTAAATGAGTCATACTCCATGCAAGCTTCCCAATTAATGAGGATGTCATCAAAAGTAAAGTTATAAAACTCCTTAACCAAAGCCCATTTTGTAGTCCTCATTGAAATCAAATCTATCAACTTCTTTAAGAAGAGGAAAGACCCTTGAATATTATATCATTTCTTGCATTCCAAATAGAGCACAAATGGCAAAAAGAAGCAAATTCTAAAGAATAAGGCCACATCCAACAAAATGCCCTCCCAATCAAGACTTTGTCGCATCCACAATCTTCTCTGGACAACACCAAGCAATATCGTATCTTCTCAAGAAATGACCCCAAACACCAGCCGCTAAATCGCAGAGAAAAAAAAGGTGGTTCACTGATTCCACATCCTTATGACTCATCACATAAATATCTAAAATATTTGAGGCCAATATCCCTCTTCTTCTCGAATTACCTATTGTCGTCGAGACCCTTCCCCACTATAGCTAGCCAACAAAAAACCTCAACCCTTTGAGGAGCGAAACTCATCAAAAGAAGAGAATAAGATGCTATATAAGATTAATTCCCTTTTAAGGCTAGGTAAAAAACTTTTGCTGAGAACTTTTTGGATCAAGAAGGTTTCCAAATCAGAGAATTCAATGAATTATTGCACAAAAAAAAAGTTAAAAAGCATATTAAGAAGCTCTCTATACTGGATGTCCTTCGAGTACCCAAGCCTGCTCCGAAAAGAAATACCCCAACCTAAGAACCATCTCTTACATGATAACAATCAATCATGGGAATCTCTTTATTAATCACCACTCTAAAATTTTTAGGAAATAACTCCTTATATTTATATTTATTATACGATATAATACAAAACATTTAAATAGTATAAATAATAACTCCATTTGACTTTTGACTTGGACCTCAAACATGGAAATGTGTTTGACCCGTCCGACCCGGTTACATTCAAGCTGCCTCAATGGACCTAAACCCATGCTAGCCCAATGTTTGGTTTAGGCCTATTGACTGCTTAACCCATGATAAAAGTTAAATCAGCGTCAGAGAGGTTTTAGGAGTGTAAAATTAGGCCTAGCTCAATATCACAAAGTGTGAACCAAGGATTGCTAAGTCAGTTGGCAATTTCATCTCACACCCATTTGCTTAGCCCATGTTTGACATTACTATTTTTTGCTTCTATTTATCTAAATATTTAAATATTTAGAGTTTTGAAAAATAAGAGTATTTGGGATATGATTTTATCCTCGGCTATCTTTAAATAAATAGAGGTAAAACCTCTTAAAACTAAATACCCCAAGATTCAGCTCCTCAAAATAAATGGTGCTGCTACAGTAATTTTAGGGCCATCTCGCCCACGACCTTTTTTTCTCCTTCAAATTCGAGATAACACCTTTTATGCATGAATTAAAAAGTCTGGCTGCAGCCTTCACAAGCAGTGAAACCCAACTCACCCACACCCACAAATAAAACATCTTGGCCAAAGTATCCTCACTTTCATATCCACGAAATGAACGGCCTGGATACCTTGACACACGCTGTCCTAAAGAACATCTGCCTTACGTCGTCTCACGTGACGTACAAAAAAAACCATACTCTCTTTCCCATAGGCCACAGCTCACATATGACATACCCTTAAAAAAAATTAAACCCTAAACCCTTAACCCCAAACATGAGGTGTCCCACTTTCCCATCAACATCACCATCACCATCACATGCGCCAGATGGTTAATTCAAACCAACCCATGCACATGGATCAGCGAGTTCACAATCCTGGATAGTGGGGTGGGCCACAGCTATCGACGGCTGGATCTTGCGCATATCCGGGAGAGTAGGAATTGGAGAAATGGAATCTTTCCAAGATCTTCGCGGGAACTTTCTCATAAAATCCCATGCTCCCTTCCTCTCTGTTCCCCTCACAAACTCAAACTTGCTCCGCACGCAAAAGCCTTTCGACTTCGACCCTCGTCAAAACCCTCTCTCTCTCTCTCTCTCTCTCTCCCTCTTCCGGGTGCGTTCCCAAATCTCTCTCTAGGGCTTTGTTTTTATTCGTTGTTGAGATTTCCAATCGATTCCCATACGCGATCGATCGCTTGCTGTAAGCTCTGTTTCGATCTGATTCCGATCATGTTCTCTTTCTGCGATTTTAACACCTTGTTTAGATCCTTGCTCTTTCTTTGATGTAGTAGTGATTGTGATCCTATGAAGTGAAGTTTGTTGTAGAAGAGATGTATTTATCCTTTTGAAGAACGTTCTTCTTCCTTACGATCTGCGCTAGTTTTGAAATATTTTGTTTGGTTTTCTAATCGTAGGAATGATTTGATTCATGATGTTGCAGCAGCATCGGTGATGATGCTTCGGTTGCTTCGTACATGATCTATAATTTCTCTCTTTGAATTATGCAGGGCCGGGACTGTGCATCACATGTCTGTTAAGCTTGGAGGGGGATGTTCTTTCCTCGCTCGCAGTGATTTTTCGTTTTTGTATCGCGATAAGCTGTTTCGACACTGGACGTGATAGATATGGAAGACTTGGAAATTGGGTATATAGTAGTTGTGTGTATTCACATCTGATCATATCTGAAGGACAGAAAAGAACGTTGGGTTTTAATTTTATTATTGTAAGGATTGTCGACGGTGGGGTATTCACAGCTGATCATTTCTGAAGGAGCAGGAGAAAGAGAGTTAGGCTTTAATTTATAAGGAAACAGATATTGTCAGGTTTTCATCGAAAATAGTGGTAATGGGTTCTCTCCGACCTGGTTTTCGTTTTCATCCAACTGATGTTGAGCTGGTTATGTTCTACCTGAAAAGGAAGGTCATGGGGAACCTTAGATTTGAAGTTATTTCTGAAATCGAGCTGTACAAGTTTGCTCCGTGGGATCTTCCAGGTATTATGCCCATTTATGCCCATACCTTTCTTTCTCGTAGTCCTTTTGCTTTTGGTCTTTAAGGTAATTCTTTAGTATATTTTTATATCGTTGAATTGAATATTTTCTATTTCTTGGATTGGACATTTGGTTTGCATTAATTGATTGAAAAAAAAAAAATTTGGAAGCGACTTCATGCCACAATGTGATGAAACTATAGCAATAGGAGTTGAGTTGGATATTGCAAATCAGATCTCCTTAGGGAGCATGGTTTATCTTTGTGCATGCCGGTCACACTTGGCGATGGTTGAGGTTTGGAAATTTTCTTATTTGCAAGGATATGATTTATTAGTCAAAAAAGTTGCTCATTTAGCTACTCTTTGGTTGATATTGAAAGAGAGGAACACCATGATCTTTTGGAGGAGTCTCGTTGTCTTTTAATATCATCATCATTGTCGTCATCAAACTCCTGTCCCAACTGGCTGGGGTCGGCTACATGACTTTTGTTTCTCCATTTCAATCAATTCAAAGCCAGCCAAATTCTCTGATAGGTTGCACTTTTTCAAATCTATACTTATTACTTCCATCCACGTCGCCTTTGATGCCGTTAGTGACCTGCATGGACATATCAAAACCATATGAAATGAGTTTCTCTTAATTTATCACCTATTGATTTTTTTAATGGTATGTATCACCTATTGATGCTACTCTTGAATGCTTCCGCAAGAGTTAATTTATGATTTCATCTTTTCTAGTTTTACCACACATTCATCCATCTCAACATTCTCATCTTTATTGGACTCATTTTGTGTATGTGTTGTTTCTTCGGTGACCAATATTCTACTTCATAGGTCATAGCTAGTCAAATTGTTGCCTTGCAAAATTTTCTTTTCAATCTTGTTGATAGGTGCCGATTACAAAAAAGATATATATTTTTACTACATGGGTACACAGGCCCTCCCAACTCAGCATGATATTATCTGCTTTGGCCCACATGCCTGCGTGGGGGCTTCCCCAGCAATTCCATCCTTGTACTACTCCTACTTGAGCATGCTTAACTTTGGAGTTCTTGCGGGATATGGGGTAGCACGACTTTGAAATGCGTCATGTTGAGTTAACGCATAAGCCTAGAGATTCGGATGCTCCCTTGCCTGATGCAGGATTGACTTGAATGGCCACATGTGTAGGGCCTAAGTAGATTTAGGATTTTAATTTATGTCATTAGTTTCTTTATTTAAATTTTGTAATTAGGTTTAGGTTTCCATTTTATTTAGTTTCCTAGATTAATTAGGTTTCTTACACCCTAAGTTTACTTTCTTATTTATATGGCATGTAGTATGTTATTTTATAGATTTGATTATTGAATAGAATTATGGGTTTATCCCTGAAAGGTCCGCCCTCATATGTTGAAGTATTTTTGAAGATGGTTTGAAGTGTCTTCGGATGGATGCTTCGGCACTCTTCTAGCCCTAACCCTAGGGCTTGCATCATTGCCGTTGTGGGACCTTGAGACCATAGTCCGCTAGGTGGACCCTGTGGTTGACATACTATGCTCCCTCGAGACCAAAGTCCTGTGGGGTGGCTTTTGGTCTGAGGCCTAACAATGGGCTATCTAATGTAATGGAGGATGCTTTGGATGTAGATGCAGTGACTCCTTTTAAGACTGCTTTGGGTTGGTTTGGTTGTTTTGCATTTGGTAGGAGGACGCTCATATGCCTTCCCCTTTGGTTTTGTTTGTCACTTTGTTAGTTCTTTTATTTTTCCCTCTTCTCTTGTACTCTTCATTTTCCTTAATCAAGTTATTTTGTTACTTATCATAAGTACATATATACAGATGTATGTGTATATAAATAGATGAGGGGTCTTCATGTGCATATGTCCCTCACCATTTTGGTGAGGGACACTTCCTTTTTTGGACCTATCAAGCTTAAAAAGGTGTGAAATTTTGTTCTCTTGCATATTAATACTTTTCAAAAAAGGAGTGCCCCTCGCCAAAATGGTGAGAGACATATGCACATGAATATTCTCCCAAATATATATATATATATATATATATAAAACATTCATGTGCATAATAGCTATTGGGTCTCCACAGATTTGGAGGGACCCAAATACAAATAATGGGGGGTCAATCTCATGCCTCTAACCCCTTGACCTATGGCCCACAAGTTTAATGGATTTATATTAAAAAAATTTTATGCTCAATCCAGCAGTCTAGTCCATTTGTGGGTGCAGAAGAGTCTGGTTATTTGGGAAGAAAGGGAAGGGGGAGGGGGGGTATTGTATGTGTGAACGGTTTGGATGAATCATAAAGTGGGCCCTGTATATTGCCATTACCTTAAGATGGTGTGATGAGTTCTCATAAGAAGATTTGCTACACACAGACACACACACATGGTGTATCATGAATGTCACAGCACATTGAAAGTAACTGTTATTTTATTTGGTAAAAAAGTGTCAAAGGAGGAAATACATTTCAAAAGTGCATATAACTGAAGGTATAGTGAAGGCAATTGTTTGGTTTTTTCCAAAGCTAAGCATAACAAATTTAGCGCATTTAGAGAAATTCAGTGTCTCTTTTGTAAATCAGCTGACTTCAAGGGGTTTCTTGTCATCAGCAGAATTTTTAGTGATATAAAAGGGTGTGGATCTGGTTGTCCAAGCATATTTTCTTCTCAAATTCTTTCTTCTGCTTCCTTTTCTAAAAGTTTAATTTTCATCCTTTTCCACATATTATACCTTCTTTTTCTTATTTAAAAGTTAATAACTTAGTTACACTTATGCCTCAAAATGTGCATTTTTTACTGCTGCATTTAATGTCCATAAATTTCAGGTTTTTTGGTACTACAATTTTTACGATTATGGGTCTTGAATGATAAGGCATGCAATTTGTACTAACCTTAGGATTGGCAGTTACAGCCATAAAAAATGGTCTTCGAATCTTCGTTTCAAGAGATCATCATGCAGCTATGGTTATTTGTTTCAGTTTCAATTGTGATTCTTCCAATTGATTGTTTTAGTTGAAAAGGAGTGCATGTTTGAGGTAACATAGGTTCTCAAATTTTTCCCATTTATTGGCATGTTGAATTCATTTTTGTCTCACCAGTTGTAACATCCAGCCATGATATTGTGTTTGGTATGTACATCCTTCTAAGAGATAGTAATATATTGTGTTCTCTTAATTGTACCTTTTATTCATCTGTTGCAGGTTTTCCCTTCTTTTATTGTGGATTTAAATTTTTTTTCCATTTTGGGTGCAGAAAAATCGTGTTTGAAAAGTAGGGATCTTGAATGGTATTTCTTCTGCCCTCGAGATAGGAAGTACACAAATGGGCCAAGGGCAAATCGTGCCACTGAAATTGGATACTGGAAGACCACTGGCAAGGATAGATCAGTGTGTCATAAGTCAAGGACTGTAGGGATGAAGAAAACTTTGATTTTCCATCTCGGCAGGGCACCTCGAGGAACAAGAACTAATTGGGTTATGCATGAATATAGGCTCGAAAATATGGTGCTGGCAGACCAAGTCACTTCACAGGTAATGCTTCATGGATGTGATTGCAGTGGCTGAATTGATTACCTTTGAGAGCTATACTATGTCAGAGTCAGTTTCCTTTAAATTGTTCATGGATTAAAACATTGCTTTTGGTAAAAATAATCGACGAAATTGCATCTGTAGTTAATTTCTGTTTTTGATTTGGAAAAGTGTTAATATATCCTAATATTCATTGTTCTAATGCATTGTCAGTTCACCAAGCTGAGTTTGGGGAGTTTTTTCCCCCATGCATGTTGCCAATAGACTTTTTACTCATATTGATGTCCATTGTTGGCCCCATCCAATATGCTCATTGCATCATATTCTTGTGTTGCATCATATTTTCTTGTAATCAAATTTACCGATTAAAAAAAAGCTCAATAGTAAGGCTATTTCAATACTCTAATTGATATAGGGTAGGTATGTAACTTGGATCGAATTAACCCCGACCTGAGTTTTAGGAGTGGTCTGAACCCCTCAACATTACTTGAACCTGGGTTGGGCTTGATTGTTGCCTTTGGCAACTGGAATCTGATCCCTCCCATCCCCACAAACACACACAATCAGGTAGATGGGGCCTCCCTGGATGCATGCCAAAGGGGTTCTTCTCACATCATCCAACTCTTCATTTATTGCCTGATGGGATGAAGAGATCTTGTCATGGACAAGTGGTGTGCCAAAATGTTGATTGTCAGATTATCAGTACCCTTGATTTAAAGCCTTAGTTTGATGATTTTCATTTCTTGAAGTCTGTTTTTAATTTTTTAAGTTTTAATTTTTTTTATTGGTAAAATGACTAGGTGTTGCAACAATGAGCCCTATCAACTGTGATCTGGGCCTTTGTGTAAATTGTTTGATTTTTGTTCTTTTTAATTATTTTTATTTGATGAGTGACAATTTCGGATGAATTCAAATTCGCATGGGTGTCTCCTGATTTTCAAATGTAAACATGGGTCCAATTTAAGATGAGAACCACTAGACGTATTCCAATCCTAATGATAAGAAATGTAGGAAGGTCTTTATATGGATTATGGACTAGCGGCGGACGAAACACATCTTGCTTGATCATATCAACGATCTATTTTGTTGTGCACGTGCACTAATGAGCATAAGTATGGTTAAATTAAATAATGTTGGAAAATTGAACTGTATCATGAAATCTTTCGAGGTCCTAAACTTTAAGATCATTTGGTTTATTTATTCCAAAAAAATTTTAGAGTATTTGTAATACAAAAATAATGATAATAAATATTGATAAATACATTAAGGTATTCATGCCCGTTTTTTAATTTATATATATTACATCATAATGGATGCATATTGAGAACATCATTAATTAAAATGATCTAAGGTGCAAAGCCTTCTAAAATTATGCAGCATAATTTTAGGGATTGTGAAGCCGTCCGCAAGCGGGGAACGACTTGAAATTTGCTCCCATAACTTCACTCCATGGTCAATATAAACTTCTCCCTTTCACTGCCTTGTGAATTATCATTCACAAATTTTGATATTTGTTCAACTCTTGTAGGCACCTTGATCAATCATGCAAATTCGGCGCTCATTTGACAATATCTAACACCTATGGCATGAAAACTTTCAGGCTATCAAAAGTGTACCTCTCATTATTAGTTGTTTACCATTTTTTTCATAGAGGTTTGTCCTGGGGAGATCTTTCATCTCCCTTACCTGACCATGATTGTTATGCTACTAGTTGAATCCCACTAGCTAGCTTGTTCCATGCATGTGGATGCTGTGTATGTGCGGGCATCCATGGGTAGGGTGCATGTGCCCACATGTACGTGGTGCGTGGTTTTGTCAACAGAAATTCAACCTATAGAAAGATTTGGCTTGGGATTGACCAAAATGAGGAAATAGAATTTTATATAGCTGACCACAACATAATTGGGAAATATGCTAGGATCAAGGAAAAAAACCTAGGACTCACCCGACTTGGTTATGGCCGAGTTTGAGTCGAGTCAGGCCGAGTTGCATGGGATTGACATGAGTTGGATTGAGTCCAAATTTAAAATAAAAATAGTCGGCATAGTCTAATGGCCAAGTCGCATGGGACTCGGCCAAGAGTGTCGGCCAAGTCACATAGGACTCGGCGAGTCCAAATCCATAGGGCCCTACTTGTTTAGGGCTGAGTCAACTCAGACTTGGCTGATTTTTTAATCCATGGCTCAGATGGTAATGGTGACGATATAATATATATTATATATATGAGCGATGCTACTATATGGATGTTATGCATGCACATACTGTGTGAGACAGCATGTGGGGACCATTAGATAATCCTATGTGCGAAATTTCAAGTCCATTAGATAGTCCTAACCCTTTGTTCCACGTCCCTAAAAGTTTAGCTGTATTAGAAGGCATTTTGTTCCCAACATCCACACAGGACTACTAACCTCGGTGTGGGTGTGGGAGTGTGTCCTTCCCCATTGGAAGGAAGAGAGGAGGGTGGGGGGGTTGTGTTTGTGTGGAAACAGCTATGATATTGATCAAGAACTGTATTGGGTACATTTTAAATGAGTGTTCTAGGTTTACCCAGGGGAAGGTATCTTTTTAGATCAACTAGATCTATTTTGGTTGAGATATGGGCCATCCAACATTGTGGCTCATCTTTATGAGGCTCAGATTGGGTTCGTAGCCATTTAGGAAGAGATCTTTCATCAAAGAGACAGAGGGGATGTGTCATGAAGTCACTAGAAGTGGCCCCCACACAGGTGTTGCTTAAAGGGAAGCAAAGCCTAGGAGATCACTGGTGTGGGTATGCGGCATCCACACAGCTATAATACTGGGCAAGAACTTGGGTACATTTTAAATGAGTGTCGTAGGTCTGCACAGGGGAAGGTGGTTTTTAGATCAAATAGATCTATTGTAATGAGATATGGGTCATCCAACATTGTGGTTCATCATTATGAGGCCAGAATGGGTCCCTAGCCGAATAGGAAGAGGTCTTTTATCAAGGAGGCAGAGGGGATTTGTCACAAAGTGACTAGAAGTGGCCCACACACAGGTGTTGCTTAAATGGTGGCAAAGCCCAGGTGATCGCTAGTGCGTATATTCTAAGCTTTGACATAGCTTCTTCCAAGAAAGTCATGCCACTGATTGCGGTTGTGTACAAATTTTTGGTGCTTGTTTTCACAGAATCCTAAGATATGACTGTTATAAAATTTAAATTGTAAATTTTAGATTCTTCAATTTCAAAAATAGGAAGATTGTTGAAGAAATGAATTTGATCGTAAGATTCATTGTTATTCTCATGAGAATTGTTTTGAATCACAAATTGTAAGATGACAATTACTTGTATTGACTATAGGTTGATTTTAGTTAAAGATTTTTCTTGTTCTTCTATAACTTTCTATTTGAAAATATTCTTTTGTTCATATGATTTTGATTGGTTTAGTTTTATGATGTGTTGAATCATTTATATGGGATTGATAACCGGATTTGCGAGTTCTACTTATCTTCTTGTTACTTGTTCGGTTTAAGTTCTCCGCAACCCACTCTCTTGAGTACAGCTTCTTTCCAATTCTTTACTTGCTTCTTCCTTCTATTACTTCTACTTCGAATACATGGCCCTGTTTGGTCTTTGAAGCAAATGCCCGAACTATCTTTGATGGCGTTCCTTTATTTTCTCTTGTATTGGACCTGAAATACATTCATTCCTTAGTCTAATCTAATTACTATGCATATCCATCTCAGCGTCTGCATTGTTGACGCATCTTTCATCCTTATTTCTTTCTCTCTTCCTCCTCTTTTTTTGTGCGCGCTTAACATTGGGCTCCATATAACTATACAGGTCTAATTGCTTTATATTTAAATATCCTTTGATTAAAGATAGACTAAATTTTACCTGAAAAAAAGGTTGCACTAAAAAATCATAAATCTCTACTACCTTTGTCTTTTAATGCCCACCCTGCGCTAATCCATTTACAATATTCTCTGCAAGCCCTCCATTTTGTTCCGTCTTTGTGGTACTAAGTTATTTTCAATTTTAACCCATTTCTCGACCCAACTTTCTGAACCACTAGACTGCCGTCCATTTTGTACTTTGTGGTTCGATGTTGTTTCAATTTTAAGTTGTTAACCCATTTGTCTTCCCTACTTTCTGAACCACTAGACTTAACATTCCATCTATATTCTTTGTTCACTGACTAGTAATCACCACACCATCTACAAACATGTAATAAGAACCATCAAGTTGTATGTACGAAGGCAAATATATAAGGTTTTGAATTCTTTATTTTTATCTTTTTTGCGTGTATAGAGACATGCATACTGTGGGCTGTTGTACTTTCTGTGTGTGTTGGTGTCCATGGGTTCTTTCAGAATCAATCCTATTGATTACAGGCCCCATTCAAGGAGGTATCATTACCATAAGAAAAAAGGTGTAAAAGAAGGGGGCGTAAAAGAAGGGGGAAACTTGTAGATAAGTAACAGAAAGCATATATTATCAGCAATCAATCCTGGTCTGGGTAAAGAATCTTCAAATATTTGCTCAGGTTTATCCCTCCTGCAATTATAATTGTGTAGAACTACCTAAAATGTAACTGGCGATCCAGTATCAAAAGCTCCTTCTCTGATATCCATTTTGGAGCAGGGATAATGTTGCATAGTTGTTATTGGCAAGGTTTTTCATTGATTCAGTATTTGTCTATTATGCTGGTTTTGTGTTGAGAGTTGTGGCTATCATGTTATGCTCTTCTTGTTAAAAAGGATTAGAACTATGTTTCTGAAACTTCATGGCCTCTCATAATATGTTCACACTTCCTTGCTGCCTCTCTTAAATTATGGTTTGAAGATTGTGTTTGGTGCTCTTGTACTGCAGGATGCCTATGTACTCTGCAAAATTTTTGAAAAGAGTGGCCCAGGTCCAAAAAATGGGGAACAACATGGCGCACCTTTCCAAGAAGAAGAGTGGGATGGGGATGTGAATGATGATTCAATAACTTGCAACAATCCAAGTTTTCAACCTAGGCCAGCAGAGTGCCCAAATTCAGATGTGGTAGAGAGCTCTGTTCATTTCAATAATGAATTTGACTCTCTAGGGGGTTCTTTTCCTGAGCGCAGTGATCTTTTGGCTAGTGATGAGCAGACGGAGTTAATTAATATTGATGATTTTTTGAAGGAATTAGAAGATGGTTTAGTTTCTGATGGTAACAATGTTGAGGTAAGCATAACTAATTAGGTGTTTTAGTAGAATCTTTTTGTTCTGGCACTTCACTACTGTTACTCAATGGATTTAAACTTTTAATTTTGTAGAAGCCAGACCAAATCATTCCACATACCAGTGATAAAGTTCAAAATGCATCTCCTCCCAATGGTGATGATGGGATTTTCGAAGGTTTAGGGGAGATTTCAAGCCTGACACACCACAATTCATATTCCTGGAATAATCTGGAGTATGACTTAAATCAGATCAACTCGGATCTAGTAAATGGAAATATTATACTGGAAGATGACCTCGATCCACAGGTACACACTGGCCACATTCAGAATGCAGAGGAAATGGGCCACAGATACGATCATCAATCTTTGTTAGGAGGTAGGTTTCACAATCCTCAGAGTCATGACTTCTAGCTTTTTCGCTATTAAAAAAAATGACTTCTAGCTTTTTGTATTTATGGGTAAAAGGAGGAGGAAACCGATAAAGCCTCTCAACACAATTGCAGTTGCTGGGGTCTGTTAATTTCCTTTCTCAAGAAAACTCATGAAGGCGAGTTCAATTTGTCAATAGCAACTGCATGCAAAATCTTGTCACTGTTCTATTTTCTTTTTAGCCTTTGTCTTTTGTTGATGCAACCAATATAATATGAAGGCAGCGGAGCAGATTTTTCTGCGTTATTATCAGTATAATTCTTATTTTTTCATGCCCATAAATTCCTTTATTTCATCATTTACTGTTATTATGTTCCATTCAGGTGAACAAGACACTGTGCCCCCATCCTTGGAACATGTGTCTGGTGGAGAGGGGTCGTATTCAACCTATCAATATTTTCTGGATTCTTTCCCAGCCCCCCCTGCTTCAGCTGCTGAGTACTCTCCTACCAAAGGAGAGGATCCTCAGGGTAACCTTTTATCATACGGCAGCTCAATTCATGTCAAGGCTGAGGTAACACTAAAGTGCATTTGTACTAGAAATCTTTTGTCCGAGCAACTGGGGCCTGATCCTTGCATCTGTTGCTGTGGCGGTAAACCGTCCAAGAAATTGGGAAGGGAACCATCTTCACATGGTGGTGGGTTCATGCTTGTGTTCCTGCTTGGGATGGTTTCGGCTTTGATGTGGTTCATTCTGCTTGCAGTGGGTGCCAAGTTTGGCAGGTTTGCATGGAAGAACTTTATACTGCCCTCCTGACGTGCCTGATCAATCCCTAATTGCATTTAACTTTATTATTGATGGCCACATTTCCTTTATTATGTTCCAGTCGATAGACTATTTTGTAGTTAGAATTACGTCCTCCATTTGGAACTTTCTTCTGGTCATTTTGCCTATATGTAAGATATTAAGTCGTACTGCAACCGTTCGCCCCACAAATTAAACTGTGTGTGTGGCTGTCTTCCTGAATGATAAGTGCTATCGATTGGTTGGGAAACTGCATTGACTTGGTGAATCGCCCAACTAGTTTTTGTGGGCGTTATTAAATGGCCGTTTATGTTTCCGTTTTTCGTTCAGAATGTATTTTTACAATTTCATGCAACTTCATCAGAAAGGGAATCCCAGCAAGGACGAAGGGGACCATCAAGTTATCTACCCTTTGAGTGGAAATGATTGGCCAAACTTCTCTATACGAGATTAAATCCTAGGAATTGATGGTCCCCTTTAGACTGATTGTGCCACCATTCTAGAAATGATGGTTGCACTTCCTTTTTACTCGGATCATTAGGAATTCAAAGTGATTAGGGCAAGTTGCCTATTTCATATTGGATTGTTAGAAATATTTGGTATTAGATCCTCTCTGCTTTGGGTGCTGGGTCTCATTGAAGGTGAAGGAGTGACGGGTAAGAGGTGCAGATCGCCGGGGAGGCTATTAGCATTTTAATTTCCTGGGGTGATGGGGGAGTAATCATGTTTGATGGCCCCTAAAGGTTTTTCATTATCTACTCACGTGGAGTTAATTCATTGAATCCCACCAAATTTGAAAATTAGCCGAAACAACATGTAAATTTCTTTATGGGATGGTGATGGTATTTCTCTTGTAAAAATCCATGCGCTCTTGAATGTATGGACAATTGAAGCTACTGCTGAACATCTTATGAAAGCTGTGTCCATCTATTGTGGCAACTTCTTGTAGTTTCCCAATTTCGGTGAAAGAAAAACACTATTAGCTATCCCAATAAGAACATTAGTAGTGGTTTGCTCTCCAAGGTTTCAATTCCACTCTCCAAGGTTTCAATTCGACTTCGTCCCTTGTGTTATCTAGGTATTATATATGCATCCATGTATATACTCTTTATGGAATAGTTTATTGTCAAAATAAGGTAACCCTTAGATGCATGTATATACTCTTTATGGAATAGTTTATTGTCAAAATAAGGTAACCCTTAGGTTGAAGGTCAAAGTTTCGAAGACTGGGTTGGTGAGAAATATTTTAGTATAAAATATATATATATATATATATATATTAAGAACATTAACAGAGGATTGCCTTTCGAAATAAGCAGAAAAGAGAGCTCCATTACTCAACTAACAGATGCTTTTTGCTATTCAATCGTGAACCTGAAGGTCATTATACGACAACCCTTGACTGGGATTGATTTCTAGCGTTAAAATATTATCGGAAATCGTCAAAAGTTTTGTTTTCTATATGGATGTAACTTGAAAAACATGGGGATTTAAAAACACAGTGTGAAAATCCAATCATCATTGGATTCAACATGAAACAAAGCTAGTGTGATTATGATGGTGATACATATTCAACGTTATGGTGAATCAGACTCCCCATTGAAGGACACCATCCCGTTACTGACAAGAAGTGCGGCTGCTGCCCTAGGACACTTGTAGTGCGGCTGGAGTGTCTCGAGTTGGGAGTCCTCCATTAAGGAAAAAGGAAAATTGAGAACAACCAGAATGAATTGGACAGGTATGTTTAAAAAGTGAACGAATATCATCTTGTCAATTGAGACGGTGGCCCAACAAAAAAAAAAAAAAAAACTCATGGCATTGCTAGTCACCCAATCCAATCTAATACAGTTAATGAGCTTGTTTGGTTGTACCTAAGAAAATGATGGTCGACATTGATGGATAAAGTTGGTTTTAGGTAGATTTTCAATCAATTGATAAATGAGGCGGGGTAAGATACTTTGTAATTGCGAGTACTGTTTATCGTCATCACGGCCTTATCCCAATAATTTGAGGTCCCCTTATAAATAATGCGACTTTTAGAACTCATAAAGTTGTGTAGCCGATTGTTTTTAAAGCCTTTGCTAATACAACTCAATCCTCTTTTGTTCGATATTAGGGTCCGCATGTGGCACTGATTAATACATGAAAATGATTCATTGGTGAAATAAATTCATGTATATATTTCCAGAAGGAAGAGTTGAAAAAAGGAAAATTGTTCATTGGAAGAAATAAATACATGCAAATATTATCAGAAGGAAGGGTTTGGTGGAAAAAAAAAAAAAAAACAGAGGTAGCCTTATAAAAATAGGTTTTCAGCAGACAGACGGACTTGGTCAACCGTGTTGACATGGCCAACGATGATTCAAAACTTTTCAACCATCTTCTCCATTTAGCTCCGCTCTTTCATCCCAGACAAAGGGTCTCTATATCCTTCTTTCAAATAAGGACTATTTTCCACCTTTTTTTAGAGAGACCCAAAAGAAGAAAAGAGGAACAAGAAAGAAAGAGGAAAACAGAGGAGGAGAGAAGAGGAGGAGCAGAAGCACGTAATTATCAATTTCTTTCGCTCTGTTCCTCTCCTTCTTCATTATCTTTTACCCTTTCTTGCTGCCTCTCTTCTTCTTTCTTTGTAAATCTTTACATTGTAAAGATCATACCAAGCAAGCTCGGTCTTTCCCATTGCCAATACTCAACACCCCACATCGCTCATCATAAGAAAGACCACATATTTTCATTTTCCATACAGATATATAATCACATAGGACATGGCCTCAAGCAAGCTCCGTAAAGCAATTGGCGCTGTCAAGGACAAGACTAGCATCAGCCTGGCCAAGGTAGCCAGCATCACCACCATCTCCGACCTCGACGTCGCCATTGTCAAAGCTACTAGGCATGAAGAACACCCCGCGGATGAGAAGCATGTAAGAGAGATCATCTCCCTCACAAGCTACTCACGCCTGTACATCACTTCATGCGTGAGCAGCCTCTCCAGGCGCCTCAACAAGACCCACAACTGGACTGTGGCGCTTAAGACCCTCATCTTGATCCACCGCCTGCTCACCGACGGTGATCCCGCCTACGAGCAGGAGATCTTCTTCGCCACAAGGCGTGGGACTCGCCTTCTCAACCTCTCGGATTTTAGAGACACCTCCCACCCCAATTCATGGGACTTCTCGGCCTTCGTTCGCACCTATGCGCTTTACCTTGATGAGAAGCTTGACCATCGCATGCATGGAAAGAGAAGTCGGCCCAATAGGCTCTCCATCACAGTTGGCGATGAGGATGGTGAGGAAGAAGAGGCATCAGAAACCTCCACCCCGGTTCAGGTTCAGGAGATGAAGATTGAGAAAATCTTTGCCAGAATTCAACAGCTGCAGCAGCTCCTTGAGAGATTTCTAGCTTGTCGACCCACAGGTGTGGATATATCCAACCAATCACAATGCGACAAATAAACAACCAAAACAAGAAAGGAGAAATAAAATTTACATGGCTCTCGCCAATGTGCCTACATCAATGGTGCAAAGAGAGCAATCTTCCACCGTCTCTTAGAAATTAGGATTGTAATTCATGGCTCACACCTCAAATTAAACTAGTTGAATTGGAGTAAAATAACCCCAAACATCAGTCACTACAGAATACAAGACATCACAGCACTAACCTCATGTATGCATTTTTTGTAGCTACTAACACACCGTTTTTATGCACAGGTGTGGCGAAAATCAATCGAGTAGTGATAGTTGCATTGCACCCGATTGTTAAAGAAAGCTTTCAGATTTATTATGACATTGCAGAGATCATGGGCGCCTTGATAGATCGGTTCATGGAGCTGGAAGTCCCAGACTGTGTGAAGGTGTTCGATATCTTCAGTCGGAACGCCAAGCAATTCAATGACCTCGACGTATTCTACAGCTGGTGCAAATCAGTTGGCGTTGCAAGGTCATCCGAGTTCCCAGAGGTAGAAAGGATCACAAATAAGAAGCTTCAAGTCATGGACGAGTTCATCCATGACAAGTCCGTCCTGGCGCAGCGACAAAAATACGGAGAACAAGAGCCAAGGATAGAGGTTGACGAGGAATCCCAATTTGAGCAATCAAACGAAGACTATCTGGAGAATGTAAATGCCTTGCCGCCACCTGAGAGCTCTATTGAGGTTGCATTAGAAGAAGAGGAGAAAGAGGAGACCAAGGAAATAGAGAAGAAGAAAGATACACAAGAAGAAGGTGATCTCTTGAATCTAAGGGAAGATGCAGTAACAGGAGAAGAGCAAGGAGAGAAGCTGGCACTCGCACTATTCGCAGGAGAGTCAACGGTGGCGGTGGCGACCCCAGCATGGGAAGCTTTCAAAGATGAGTCCGCTGATTGGGAGACTGCATTGGTGCAGTCCACCAGCAATCTCTCCAATCAGAAGGTGGCGCCTGGAGGCGGTTTCAACATGTTGTTGTTAGATAGTATGTACACACAGGTGGCCACTGGGGTCCCTCCCTTTGCCTCTGGAAGTGCAAGTAGCATGGCGTTTGTCGGCAGGACACCGGGGATTTTGGCGTTGCCGTCTCCACCTGTAGCAGTAGGAGATGGGGGGGACCCTTTCGCAGCATCTTTGGCGATTGTTCCGCCGCCTTACGTGCAAATGTCCGACATGGAGAAGAAGCAGCAGTTGTTGAAGGAAGAACAGCTCATGTGGCAGAAGTATGCTAGGGATGGGATGCAAGGATACAATCCCTACAATGTTGGTAGAGGCTACACAAGAAGATTTTAGTGCTTAAGGATGCTCTTGTACAAAAAGCGGATCCCACAATACTGAAAAAAATTGTTTTGATTTTTCATGCAGCTGTCTATTTTTGCAACACATCTTCCTTGCAAGAAAGGAGAAAAAAAATGAATTGATTTAGAGAGAATTTTGATTTCCTATGGAAGGGTACATATGCCAATCCCTCTTTCATTCCCACGGAAATAAAAATTTTTGAAGCACCAAATCCTTTCATACCACAAATAATGTCTTAAGTGGGGTCTGTTTAAGCCCTTGGGAGTAGGGGCCAGTGTCTGTGGTTATTAATCACATCATGAATGCATTGGCTAGGGAGAGATGTAGAGCTTACTGTGATGAATATTTGACTTTGGCCCGTAAAACTTAGAGAAGATGTAATCCAAAGGTGTGGTTTTTGTAACTAGTTTTGTAGAGAGAAGGGTGTAGTTATTTGATCATATTTGAAATGTCTTTGGAATCCCTCTTCTCGTGCTGTGCTGATATACCCTTTAAAATGCAGATGCATACTTAACAAAGGCCCATTTGGGTGCGTTTGTTTGTACCTCAGATCTTTATTTTTCTTCATTTCTTAGATATTTACGCATCTTATAGAAAATATTTATCAAACAATGAGTGACCCATTTAATACTTTCTAGCTAGTAGTCTCTAAGTTCATATCTTTATGTGATTTCATTATACTATGAATCGGGATATGAAAAGCTCTTATACACCATTACATCCGTTTGATCTTGAGAGCAACAGTGAGCCAAATATTACTTCATAACCCTTGTTGAAAAGATTCAAAGAAGTCAAGAAGATTTTTTATCTTTTATTTTTTTATAAAGGTATCCCTCATTAGCCTAGCTTTTGGACCATGGGCCTCCAGCTTGGAGGTTACCCAGTTCTAATGGGCAAGAAGATCATAAATCACATTTTTTGAAAGTAGATCCAACAGTGAAGATGATAATGATGTCATGCTGACTGGGAGAAATTCAAAATTTCATTTTCCCGCTTCAGCAGATGAGTCTGAACTAATGTTTTAGGGTTGTACTGACCTGTTGGGCTCTTGTCATGGTTCGGCAAACATGCTAGGTGTTGGGTTGGATTTGGGCTTTGAATTGGGTCTAAATCAGGCTCCCCAAGGTTTGGATTCAATTAGAGAATCTAATTTCTTATTTTTGCTAGAGAAGCCTACCCTAAAGGTGGTTTCCTTCCCCACTTCAGACGATGGTGGTGGCCAAAGTGATCGTGATGATTTTGGCCAAATTGTCCCCTCCTCCATTTGGAGTCCGATTCTTTCTTCAAGTTTCGATACTCCCCCCATGTCTTCTGCATAGGTCGTTTGATGGAGTTGGATTACGACAAGGTCTGTGGATTTTAAAGATACATATGTTGTTGTTTCTCCTTTAAAGAGGCTAGTTCTTTACTCTGATTCCGATGATTTCACATCGCTTTGAAGAAGATGAGTGCTAACAACTTAGAGGCGGGTGTCACACCTCTCTTGGATAAGGAGCAGTCGTTTTGGAGCAAAGGAGATCTACCACCCATCTTTCCTCTTGGTGATTCACCCTCTTGTCCTTAAGCTGCAGCGACATTAGATGCTGGCTCGGTATATGTAATCAAGTAAGGAGGACATGGACCTCCTCATCATGCTGTCAGTGTGCCCTCAATGACCACAAGCTCCTCCAGCAAGTTGTGGAGGAGTATCCATTCCGACGACAGAGAGGTGTCCCTCTTCTTGATTTAAGCTTAAGAGCGGATCATCTATGATGTTGTGCCACCTTAATCTAGGTCCTTCCCTAAGGGAGGTAGAAGGGGAAGATTTGGAAGTTCACCCTTCACCCACTGAGGATTACTACACTAACTGGCTACCTTCCAAACTAAAGGAATGCGGTCAAATAGTTGGCATCCCGGTGGAAAATCGTCGTGGGGGATAGAGCAGCCACGTGGCCTATACACAGGAGAGGGAGAAGCAAATTAGGCATAAGGCCTTTGATATAAAGGTTAACTGTAAAACAAAACGAGAATAGATCAGGCTTACTACTTTTATTAATTAATTACGAAAATGGCAGCGGTAGTTTTGTTGGGGCTCGACGCAATAAGAGGGGGGACAAGAAGATTTAGGGGGACGCATCAAGTTGTAAATGAAGATTATGTCTTGGAATGTTCACGGCTTGGGTGACGTAGGCAGTAGATTGGTGGTCAAGGAGCTTATTCATAGTAATAAAGTTCAGATTGCATTGATTTAGGAATCCAAGATTGCCTCAATGATAGAGGACATTGTAAGAGATCTGCAGGGCAACAAATTTGTGAAGTCAGTGGCTCTAGATGCTATTAGCTCAGCTGGAGGGATTCCTATGCTTTGGGACAATAGGCAAATAGTAGTTTGTAATACTGCGAGAGGGGATTTCTTTGTATTTGTTGTAACACCCTGAACCCCAATTAGCTGGGTTTGGAGGATTTTCTTGGGTCATTATGTTTTATTCTTGCTGGGTTGGGTTTGGAGTCTTAGTTAGGTAGATGGGTTGAGTTTTACCTGGATTAGGTAGTTTCGGGCCATTTTTCGTAATTTTTTATTTTGATTGAGTTTGTCTTTTCGGTGTCATCTTGATGTCATCGTGTGTCTTTCGTAATGCTTGTCACTTTTCGTAACTGGCTCGGAATCTTCTGGAGTCGTTTGAAATGTTTAAGTATTCATTTGACTCGAACTATAATTTGTATAACTTTTGGACCTGGTTGCAAATGGCCAAAATATCTATATATATGCCACCGCCTCAGTCGTTCTTATCTTCTTTTGTTCATTTTTCTTCATTTAGTTTTCTGCTGTGTCTCTCTCTCTCTTGCTCTTTTTCCATCTTCGCAAGTGGCTGGTGTCAAGCTCTGATTCCTCGCACCAGGTTTTCTCGCTTTGGGTTTAGAAATGAGTGAAGCTTGATTCTTCATCAGTAAAGGCAAGTATAAGCACATATTGGTTGAATACATGTTGGTATGCAGTGATTGTTTTGCTACTATTAATTTATGATGTTAGTATGTGCATGACAGCCCCCTTGTGTGACTGATTTTCACCTGTGAAAAGAGAAACTGAGTTATTCGGAAGCTCTAGATAGCCTGCGTTTCAGGGTGTTCTGAACCGTACGGTTAAGCTTACGGCTGAGCCGTGAGATTTACGGCTCACAGTCCAGAGAGGTGAACTTTTACATTTTGAACTACGGCTAAGGGTCGGCTAAGCCATACAGGCTACTATGGCTAAGCCGTGACCTAGCCGTAGGTTAAAGTTGAAATGCAGATGACCTTCTATGATCCAGCCATGTTAAAGCCGTGCAATGTGCTACGGCTAAGCCGTGCCCTAGCAGTAGAACAAAACAGGGCTGAGCAGTAGAACAAAATACGGTTGAACCGTAAATGCGGATAAACAGTAAGGGAAACCGCAGCTGAGCCGCAATGCATATTACGGTTAAGCTGTAAGATGCTTACGGCTAAGCTGTACAACCCCTGAGAGAAAGAAATACAAAGGATAGGTTTAATATAAGACCTTGTAGGGCCTTTGAGCTAGAATGTAGGTTACTTGGACTTGCCCAATGGAATGTAAGAAATCGCATGAAGGGTCTCTAGGGCTGTGACTCGTTCATGTGTGTTATCCATTTGTTAAGCACCTCCCCATGGGTATTGGTTTAATGGACTCCGGTACTTTTATTTGGGCAATGAGGCACCAAAGGAAGAACAACCGAGTATTGGATAACTTAAAACTATATAATCATGCACAGTTAATAAAATGGATAACTAGTTTAGGCTTGTCTAGTAAAAGATTGTGATTCTTGCACAATAATCTCATTTGCATTGCATATTGATTTTGGTTTTGCCCTCCTATTCGCATGTTACGCGTTCTGCGTTAGGGCAACGATTGGGTATTCCCTGAGGGCTCTGTCCACGGTTAATCCCAGGTGGAAACAGCTGACTTTCATGTTCGATGCTACTCGTCTGATGTATGTGAGTTCATAAGCTTTGACACGTTACTTATCTATGACATCTTGTATGGCTAAAGTGTGATCTCTACTCTCCTGTTTGTTCACATTGTATTCGTATGCTCATGTTCGCATCATATTCGTATGCCCACTTGATACAGTAAGTTCTATTGGTTCAATTGTTCCATATGTCTCAAGACCTTGAGCATTGGATGTATGATTTGATTGTATGCACGTATGCTATATATCTGATATGATATGTTACGCATGATCTACTCAAGTTCAAGTATCTATTTGATTCGATATCATCAGGCATTACTTAGCCTCAGCCTTAGAATACCCGACGGGGTTGAATTTGGCTTAGTATGTATGGCCTCGCTGCAGTGAGTTTATGTCTTGGGGATTCCGGACCCCAGGAAACCGAGACCCATCTGGCCCATGGTGTTTTCATTATATGTATGCTCTCTTCACGAAGGGAGAATATGGCATGTGTAATAGCCACCTAGTACAGTATTTTTGCCATTGACTTGTATGGCATGCTTTCTCTATTGCACGATTTGCCTAGTATACGGAAATTGACTTCTTATATGATTACCTGTTTACTAATTTGTTTTAGACATAGTGTGTGTTACCTTTATGTTGCTTATACTTTGCTGAGTTGTCCTACTCACTCGTTGTTTTTGGTGTTTCAGGATCAGAGTCAGTTTTCGATCCCTCGAAGATCAACCTGACTTCGGAGGATTCATTGAGACCCTAGTGGACGGGGAGTGGGTGCGATTGATCTTCTCTAGAGAGCGCCTCACATTTCGCAGTTCCTATTTGCTGCATGCTAGTGTTTTATCAATTGTATATGTATCCATGGTGTCATTGTGTATTCTCTTCTGTATTTCTTGTGATACCTATTTTCCTAGTAATTAAGTTTATTGTATTCTTTTTATACTCTTTTGTGCACTGATACTATCTACAGCTTCTGCACACAAGGGTTGCACGTGTGATAGATCCCTTGTATATGTGCACTTAGACCAGGTTTAAGGGTACATATACGGGAGTACGTGTGTCATTGATTAGGTTTTCTCTTAATCCCCGATTTCTTGGGCCCGGGTTGTGACATCTGTAGAAGTTGAGGATTTAAATACTAACAAAAAACTGGTTGATTACTTCAGTGTATGGTCCCAATCTTGATTGCAAGAGACCAGATCTGTGGAGGGAGTTGGATGCTATTAAAGGGTTTGCGGGGTGGGGGGTGATTTGGGTGTGGTGAGTTGTTGGGAGGATCTCATCTTACTCCTGTGATGAATTCATTTTTAGGTTGGATTAACTCACACCCTTATTGATCTACGATTAGGAGGGGCTTCTATTACATTGTCCAACCACCACACCACCGTCTATGTCAATACTGGATAGATTTCTAGTCTCACCAGAATGATTTGATATTTACCAAGAGGTTTGTCGGCTCACCCTTCCTAAGCCCACTTCTGATCATTGCTCGATTTTTTTGGACTTTAGACTAGATAGGTGGGGCGCTACACCATTTTGCTTTGAATTATATTAGCTTGAGAACAAGCTTTTATTGAATCTAATCAAAGAATGGCGGAAGGAGATAACATTTGAAGGGTGGGCTGGTTTCAAGTTGGGTTTGAAGCTCAAGGTGCTGAAAGGCAAAATTAAAGAGTGGGTCAAGAGCAATTTAGAATAAGTCGAGAATACTAAAGTTAGAATTCTTGTAGATATTCAGTTCATCAATTAGGTTGAGGAAGTGGGCACCCTTTCGTCTCTTGATTCCAGTAAGAGATTACTTCTCAAAAAAGACTATTTTAAAAAGATTGGGGAGGAGGAGATTAAGTGGAAGCAGTGGTCCCACTGCCAATGGCTAAGGGATGGTGATAGAAACTCAAAATTCTTCCATGGGATGGTCTCTACCCGCTCTAGATCCAATAGAATTAATGTTTTGATGGATGGGGATGTAAGGCTGGATAAAAAAGAAGATATCATCAACCATAGTAAGAATTTTGTCATCCCTATATTCCAAAGAGAACATCGTTCGCCCACTTTTGAATGGTTTGGAGTTCGCTTGTATAGGGGAAGAGAATGCTTATTGGTTGGAGAGACCTTTTGAAGAGGACTAAGTGCATGCTGTAGTCTTCGACCTTGGAAGAGATAAAGCTCCTGGCCTAGATGGGTTCCCAATGGCCTTCTTCTTGGTGTTTTGGAATGACGTGAAAGAAGCCTTCTTCTTGGTGTTTTGGAATGACGTGAAAGAAGATGTTTTGTATTTTCTAAGGGAGTTCTACTATAGAGGTAAGCTTTCAAAGAACTTAGGGGCTTCCTTTATTACTCTTATTCCTAAGAAACCTGGTGCTAATATAATAGCAGCTTTTAGGCCTATCGGTTTGATTGTCATTGCATATCAAATTCTTTCAAAAGTGTTGGTAGGCAGACTACTAAAAGTTTGCCCACTCATCATTTCCTCTCCACAATGTGCGTTTGTGCATGGAAGATAGATCCTTGATGGTGTTCCTATTGCAAATGAGTGTGCATTCTAGGCTCAAGGAAAAGAAGCTAAGTTTGCTTTGCAAACTGGTTCTGGAAAAGGCATATGACAACGTTGATTAGGGTTTTCTTTTTTCCATGCTCCGTAGAATGAGATTCGGGGATAAATGGAGGAGTTGGATCTTGGAGTGTATTTCCTCTAGTGGTTCTCTATCATTACAAATGGGTCTCCAAAAGGGTTGTTTTTAGCTGAAAGAGGTTTGAGATAGGGAGATCCCCTCTCTCCCTTCTTGTTTGTTATTGTGGAAGAAGCCTTTAGCCAGAAGCTTGTTGCAGCAAACGTTGGGAATCTTATTAAAGGTTCTGTCCTTACTCCCAATACTCTAGTTATTTCTCATCTCCAATTTGTAGACGACAATCTTATTTTTTTGTGAATTAAATGAAGATCAGGTGAAAAATGTTAAGGTTGTCCTCTTCTGTTATGAAGCAGTTTCAAGCTTAAAGGTGAACTTTCATAAAAGTGAACAATTAGGAGTGATGGTGGATGAGCATTTTTTATCCCATTTATCGGACATATTTAGTTGCAAGGTAGGTGTGTTTCCTGCTAGCTATTTTGGTTTTTCCTTGTGTTCTACTACCTCTCCAAAATCATTTTAGGATCCAATGTTGGAAAGGTTGGAGAAGAAGCTATCATCATGGAAAGCAAGTTATTTGTCCTTGGGTGGTAGAGTAACTTTCATTTTGTCTGCTCTATCAAATTTGCCAATCTATTTCCTTTCCTTGTTAAGTGCCCGGCTTTAGTGGCTGACCAGATCGAGAGGCTCCAATGGGACTTCTTATGGAATGGAAGGAGACAGTCCAAGAAATACCATACTTCTTATGGTAAAGTGCGCATCCATTTGCAAGCCTAATAAGGAAGGGGGTTTAGGGAGATCTATCCGTCATTAGATTCTAATTCTCCTGGGGAAATGGCTATGGAGGATTGGTGAAGATGGGGACTCTTTATGGAAGCATGTTTTGGTAGCTGAGTATGGCATCTTAAGAAACTGCTCGGATTTTCAAAAGCCAAATTATTGCACTTCTTGGTTGTGGAGAGGGATTTTCACATCAAAGGAGGCATTCGATCATAACATTAAATTCAAGTTGGGATCAAGGGATAAACTTTTCTTTTGGCTTGATAATTATGTTGGCGATAAACCCTTGGCTGAAGCATTCCCAGACTTATTTAATTGTGCAACAGATCAAAGAGCACTCATCTCAAGTTATTTGGTAAGCTATGGCTCTCAAACGCATTGGGGGCCTATCTTCAAGAGAAACCTCAAGGAGACTGTGGTGAATAATCTCCTCTCACTCTTTGACACCCTCAATCACATCGTATTTCCCTTCATGTGGAGGACAGAAGGATTTGAATGGCTTTAAAAGATGATACTTTCCCTATATCATCTTTCTTCCCAATTCTCTCGGGGGGGGGGGGGGGGGGGGGGTCACACTAGTAAAAGCCCCTTGCTTAGGCTTTGGAAAATAAAAATCCAACCCAGGGTTATAGTCTTTAGTTGGGTGACTCTTCGCCGAGCTCTACCAACCATGGATAACCCTCGAAGATGCAAAAAGATCCCTGTTAACACTTGTCCAATGTGCTTGGCGGGTGAGGAAACCGTGAACCATCTATTGCTGAATTGTAAAGTAACGCAACAGCTGTAGTCTAAAGTTTTGAGTTGGTTAGACTGTTGTTGGACTCATCCAAGTACCCTCCTTGGGTTGTTTGAGGCGTGGCGCTTAGAGGTTGGTTTGAACATAAGGAGGGTTATCTGGAGGATGGCAGTCACGACTATTATTTGGATCATTTGGAAGGAAAGGAACTCAAGATGCTTTGAGGGCTCCATCTCTTTGGTTGAACTTCTCGTTTACAGATTAAAAATAACCATTGCCTCATGGGTATCTATCCTCCCTCAATTCCAAGTGATTGCATTTGACATTTTCTGAAGAAATTGGAAGGAGGTAGTCCATCCTTTTAGGGGTTATTTGTAGCTTAGTCTTGTTTTTTTTTTTTTTTTTTTCTGGGATCTATTTGTCATTCTCCCTTTTTTTGGCTTTCTGGTATGCCTCTCTTGTATTGTTAAGTCTTTTCATCTATTAAAAGTTAACATTAAAAAAAAAAGAATCTAACTGTTGGATCGGTCTAAAATTGATGTGCAAAACTTGTGAGTACACAATGGCAAATGCCACACAGGGATGCAAAAGAACATCTGGTTTTTCAATTATATGAAGGTTTTAGCCTGTAAAAAATCATGTTTGGAAATTATTTAAGATTCCAATCGTAAATGGCTATGGGTCCGGAACTCAATACAGGTTCTAATAAGGTTGGAAAATTCGTGACTTGGACTTGACTTGACCAGTGTAAAGAAAATGATTCGGATGGAACACATGGAGACTTGGGAGAATCATGTTTTTTTTAAAATGATTTTAAAAATATTTAAAAATAAATTAATTACTTATAAAATATAAAAAACATTTATTTACATGCATCCATCATAATAAACTTAAATTAATAAATTTATATTGCAAGAAAAGTAATGTATTAGTCAAAATATCAAACATAAAGTATCAAATATAAATTTTAAATTGCATTCTAGTCATCATTTTTAAATAGTTGACTCCAAACATCATGCATACTCACTTATAAATAAATTTTAATTATTTAAAATCAAATCAACCTATGAGATAGTTGAGAATGCAAACAACTTATTAAAATGAAAGGACCCGCCAAACCAGAACTTCTAATTGATAAATGGGTACGTCTAGTTTGAATCCATACAAGTTCCGACTTATGGATCATACACACAGCCCACCTTGTGTATCTTACACCTACTGTTTGGGCATATCTTTTTCAGATTTCAAATGTTCTAATTGGTTGTTCTATCAATGAGAAAATAAAAATTGTACATATTCTATTATTCCTTTGTAGTGTAAATGTTGGACACGAGTGACCTCAATTATTGCCTAGCTTGTTATGGGGAGAGTGTCGTATCTCCTCTTGTAATGCCAAAAATAGGATAAAAAATGAGTCTTTGATATTGTACACTATAGCTTAAAATCAACTTTGATTAAATATTTTTATGTCTAATCTTTGACACATCTAGATGCACAATTGAATGCGGAATCATATCCATATTTAAACCATGAAAAAAAAAAAAAACAGAAGTTAGAACTGATTTTGAAACCAAAACTAGCTTTGGGTTCACTTTTTGGAATTGGGTTTGAAACAACAAAGAGGTTCTGATTGAAAATCAGATCCGGAATGGGAACCATTGTTTGTAAAACAGTTTTGGTTCCAGGTCTAACATTGTTTCTGCCCAAAACCCCCTATTGACACCATGATAGCCACTTTTCTTCTAATTTCCATGCAAGTATGCATATTAATGCCACACTTTAGACGTACAAAAAAAAACGTAAAAAAGCAAAAGCCAATATTATGACGATGAAGGCCACAACCTGAAATCATCTTCCTCTGCACACAAATAAATAACAAAAGCTTCTTGTGTCTACAAGATGAAGGGGAAGACAAAAGAAGTAAAGAAGTCGTCAGTCAGAAAGGTGCTGTAACAACATCTCGCAAGCCCGTAAATAGAGGAGGAACGCTAAGACAAGCTGCAAAATTGTTCCTCTCTTCTTCATTTTCTGATTTCGACACTGTCATCTTTTCATTGTCTCCTCCTGACCTTACCACTGGCTCTAATCCCTGCGTAAACATCACACATCACAAAATACTAATCAGTTTCTTCTCACGCTAATCCCATCATGTAAAAATAATACACACCACCCACATGGTTTTTAAAGATGAATCCATTAGCACTACCCAAGTAGGGGGAACAATTATTAATAGGGCATATTCGGCAAAAAGGTATATTCGGCAAAGGGGTAGGGTAAAGTAAACTAAAGTTAAAATTTGAAATTTGAAATTTCTCCTTTCTAAAAAAAAATCAAAATTTTCTCATTTTTTTAAAAAAAGTTAAAAAGTAATCATTAAACTACAAAAAAAATCACTACTTTATACACAAAAAGTAAAAAAAAATTAATATCAAACAACTAAAAATAAAAAAGTCATCATAACTCAATTATATATTATTCTTTCTTAATTTTAGATTTACTTTACCTTATTTTACTAGACTCCTCTTCCAAACATGCCCTAAAGCATATGTCAACAGCGGACCCTCCATTTAAGTTAATAAAATGGGGATTCAAAAAAGATGTACCACTAACTTATCCAAATCTCTCCTCCTATTTGGTGCGTTCAAGGCGCACCTTTGGTCCAACACACCTTATCGTTCTTTTGAATAATGAGAATCATTAAATCTTAATGAAATGGATGGCTGAAATACAAATTTGGCTTTATTTCTATGGCCTTTGGTTGATGATTGAATCATAAAAATTATTTTAGATGTAGTAGAACAGTGGGCCACACTATAAAGCAGCTTCTTCTTACTAACAATTGAAGGAAACTAGTTAGTATTCGATACCAGTTGGCCCAATCATTATTATTATAGTAATAATATTTTTTTGTAACATTCCTTTATTATGTAATATATATGTACCTATCCACTCTAATCTGATCGACCAGATTCTGAATCATAGGACCTGGGCATCTGTTATTAACACATTGGACCAAAAAAAAAAAAAACACAAATTAGACCACAAATCAAGAACAAATAGTTTATAGCAATAACAGTAATCATAAGTTTATATTTTATATTTCAAATGGGGAACCTAGGATCTGGGTGGATGATCTCCCAGGAACTTGACCCGATTTGAATTCGGATCGGACCCAATAAAAAACAAATGGTCGGTTCCCACCACAGCTTGACCAGTTGAGACACTACCTACTTAATCTATGCCAGCAGTCTTGAGATCAGAAAGCTTGTTGGACAATCCCCTCAAAAAAAAAATTTTTTTTTTTGACGTTGTTTTACAAGTCTGACCAATTTGAAATAGCGTTCATTCAAATAGACCTGTTCGAATAATATTTTTTATGCTTTCTTTATTCAAATAAATTGTTTGGCATATTTGATATTCTAATTAGAAAAGGTAAATTTGATATACTGTAAAAATTGTATGAGAGAACTTGTCACAAGGTAAAGTAGTTAATGTAAAATTGTCATATAGTAAAATTAAGTAGCACAGGCTAACTGATCACATGTAAGCGCATTTGCCAAAAAGGAGAAAAATGAACAAATTTCATTGGCATTCATGTCTATTTAAAAAAAAAAATGAGCTTCCATTTGCTTAAAAAAAAAAAGAGATAAAAAGGTCTCAAATTTGATTCATATAAACATCCAAGCAATCTAATGCACTCTTAAATGTCTTAACTAATCTTTTAAAAGTACAATATCCCAAACAATTTGTTTGAATTAAATTTAATTCAAATAAATTTGCCTTATCAAAAGGTACCTTGGTTATCCTTTGAACTTCGTTGGCCATGGGTGGGAGACATGGGTGGGAGACTTGAGATTTTTGTAAGTAAAACTACTAAATTAATGTTTTGTAATTATCAACAATAATTATGATTGTTGTTAGTCTTTGGCAATGATAATATATTGAATACATAGAAAGTAGTAAATACCTCAGTAAAAATCTTTAGAGCTTCTTCTATAGACTTATTTTTTATCACATAAAGTGCTGCCTCCTGTGTAAGGAAAAGAAGAACAACATAAAAAACAACAACAACTAAATTTTAAGCAACCCAAAGTTAATTAAAAGACAACCCATAAAACTGCCTTATGCTTCCACACGTAATAAGCTATCCAAGAGAGATGACCCTTCAATCAATTCCTGACCACCTTTCTTACCCTCGCATATTGAATGTCATTGAAACTAAGCGTTCGAGGCTCTCTCTCTATTGATGATTTCCTCTCCAGTATTTCCATAGCTGATCGAAATCCTCGGAAATCTCTTTCTCCCTCTTCTATCTCTTGGCTATGATGAGAAAAGCTTTTTGTGGGTAGAAAAGCTGCTTCTACTTCTGCTTCTGCTTCTGCTTGCTAGCTTTCTCTCTCTCTCTATCTCTTCTTATATAGGAAGTGAATGAAAAAAAGTGGATCACGTAAGCGAAACGTGTGCGATATTTTATTCCACAGTGGTCTCACACGTGGAAAGCAGATTGTGAGGGGTGGGGACACGTGGCGAAGGATGGGAGAGCTGCTATTGTAGGGGAGGAGACACCGGTGGTCGGCAGTTAGATGCAGAAAGTTGTCCGGGTCGAGTCTTGGGATGACACCTGCAACGCCGGATCTACGATTTGGACTTATCTTCCTCTTTTAGGAAGATATTTAAATCTCACTAACTCATACAAATTTACTAAACCGACCCCAATCATCAGTTATTCATGATTGACATCAATCATGAGCTCTTTGAATGAGCTTGAAGATGGGTCGGGCTTGTTTGGATCGGGTCTGTAGTTGATGTGTAGATGGAGAATTCCAATTGAGTTTGGCTGCACCTGCACATTGGTTAGGTCTAGGATGGAATCCTGTAGCGGTGTTTATGCGCCGAGTTCATCCCGGCTAAGGCATATTCAGGTCTGACTTGATTTTTGAAAAGATTGGTTCAGCCCGATTTTTGAAAAGATTGATTCAGCCCAAGCTAAGGCTAACAAGGGCAAAAAAGTTAGACTCAAGACCATCCATTTAATCAATTGGGCCGGGATGAATTGGGCTTTTTATCATTTTTGTAGTCATTCGAGCAATTGTTTGAACTAAATAAATTAAATTACAAGCATTTTTTATATGGGTTGGCTTTAATCTGTCTATCACTTAATTTAAGCTTGCCCAAGTAGGCTGTGCTAGGATTGGTCTCTGACTAGCCCACCCCATGAGCACTCCAAAAATTATGTTGTATCTCTTATTTTAGGATGGATTCGATTTTGAACCCAATGAAAGCTACCCAATCTAGGTAAAAAAAATAGTATCGGTTCTAGTTCCAAGTCCATCTCTATTGGTTTGGTCTAGTATTTGACATTGTATGTTCATTCTTGAATAGAGTAAAAAATAGAATCCCATTTTAATTCTGAAGTAGGGTCCATGGGTTGAAACATATATGGAGTCAAAATCAAACCCAATTTCTTACTAATCCTATAGAATGTTCCCAATCAAATTCAACAATATGTTGAGATTATAATTAGAAAACTCTTTTGCTTTTTTCTCTCGCAAGGTCAAGGCTCCAAATAATTGGATATCCACTTGAATCCTTCGATTGTGTACTAGAGAACTCACGTCCAGACGGAAAACATTCTTAAGAACCCAAGTTTACCTAGAGAAACATTCTCTTACAAGCAACAACTAATGCAATCTAGCTCCACGGGATCCCTAACTTAGGCTCACTTTTGATCAATGCATGCTCTTATACAGTCCTCCCTCCCAACTCACCACCATGATATTGCACCAGGCCTAATTTCATTCTCATCAAATAGTTGAATCTACTGTTACTGATCAAAAAATAAAAAAATAGATCACTATACTTTTGAGGCTGATTTCATTATCAATCCTCATCTATAAGGAAAACTTTCCATGTACCCCTCCACCATGATAGGTCCATAATTGTGACTCAAATATAGATCATCAGACCAAGTGGGTTCACCCTTAAAAAAAAAGAAACAAAGAAAAGAAAGACTCTGGTGGATTGAAGAGGGGTCTATTCATTGATTCTAACTTTGTTAGAGCAATCGGGTGCTGGTGTTTGGCAAACTCTACCAACTGCAAACCGAATAAATACCACATGAAGTGCAAGCGATCATGTCGATAAGCAACACAAGTCGAAATGATATTGGCTACACTTTAAATGTTGTTACAAGTCGCCATCGACGAGCTGAAAGTACAGATTTTAATTTGATGGGTGATATCTAAAGTGACTCTACAGTGTTGCAACGAATTTGGGTGAAGTTTGGATCAGAACGGATAGATAAGAGTGTTTTCATGAAGCACGAGAATCGCATGTCAAATGCTCCCCAAAAGTGTAATCCAATTCAATACAAGTACTCCTTGAAAACATCACTGACTCATCTGCCAATCCACGTGATAAAGGGTCCCATTGGATTAATATTAGAGGGGCAAGTGTCCCATCTTGATAAAAATTAGATGGGCCACCTTGGTCACACAGCTTAAAGTCTTCTACTATGGGAAAATTATGGCCTACTATTCCTCAAGTGAAGGAATTTGATATTTAAAAGCTATTAAGTCGGTAGCTCAATTGGTTTGGGATTTGAGTTTGCTCACTGAGATGTCACATTTAACTCTCGCTTCTTGGGATATCTGGGCACAATATATATAGATATGTATATATCACCTAGGAGATAGTCTTTGCTCGTCAAAATTGGATAACCCCCGGGCCGGAGGCTAAAGGTTGAGCTAGCGAGGAATACCCTATGTCATAAAGAAAAAAAAATTGATACTGCAAATCTTGGTATTGGATTTGTTGGATATTTGTTAAAAAAAGGAATTAAAGAGTATTTTATATATTTGGTTTGTGGAAAAAAATGTTTTGAAATTTGTATGTTTCTAAATGAAAATTGTTGTGGGACTTTGAAGATTTTATATTTTTAAGTCACATTTGATAAGTGGTAACTAAATTCCCGAAAAAAGATCTTCGCTCTTGACAAAGTCATAGAAAATCCAAGTTGGTCAATTGTGAATCTCCAAAGTTTGGAAATCCTTATTTTGAGGACTTTCAAATCCAATCTCCCACCTGGACTCAGAGATCCTCACTTAGGCAAATTTATGCATTGTAACTATTTTTTTAGCTAGATGCAAATATACACATAGATATAATGTGAAATCTTCAACTATACAAATCCTTAGAAGGGAGTCCCTAGTCCAAGTGTGGTGAGAAATACTCAAATTGTGGATTCGTGACATGTTACCAAATGTGCCATACAAAACACTTTGGTGGAAAAGTCAATCTCTCAAAATTTGAAATGTACATTTCATGCTTTTTATGGTAGAAAATCCATTTCATGTTAAACAATCCAACTCACTGAGCATTTTCTTTATCAGAGCTTTTGTGATTTGCATAGAATACTTAGTAACGTACGAAGGCATGAGATCCACAAAGGATTATTAAAACTACTGGAAGAATTGCTAGTATTCATATTCCATTGTTCCTTGATTCTATTTCTGTCAAAAGGAGACAGATTATTTTATGGTCATCTTTAGGTATTTGCTTTGTTTAAACTTATCTAAAAAGTGAACCCTTGACTGTAGCTCCAAGATTGCACCGCACTTCACCTGATCAGGGCACCGTCCCCACTAAGTATTATCATGTTAAAACATGTCTCTTTTATGTACAGTCCAATGGCAATTCTTTTCTTTTCTTCTTTTTTTGAGATTTTTGCCTTATCATCCCTTTTCCCCACTTTGTGATTATTGCCTGATCAAACACCAACACCAAAAAGAATAGCATGCTAAAACATGGCTTTATATGTACAATAATGCAATTGTGACTACTTTTCTCCATTATGAGCTTTGCTTCACCAGAACAGTAACACCAATAAGATTAGCACACTAAAAACATCAGGAAGAATCCGACACAGAGCAGTCACTCCAATCAAGTGATATTTTATTTGCATAAGTTTAGTAGAAAGTATCAGAATCTGAGAGTTCTATGGCCATTTTCTGACTCATGATCCATACGAATGTGATTCCCACCCCTATGGCTAGGTGATCTTTCCAAAGCGGGGTAATTAAGTTGTGTTGTTATTATCATCTAGTGATAAATACAATATAGAGACTTCCCTTCTTCGACAAAGCCATCCATCTATTTTGAGAGCTAGAATTGGCTGCAATAGTTTTTTAAATTTATCACCAATCTTGATGAAAGCATCACAAATATCATATTTTTCATGTTTCTTCGATTGATCATCGTGATGGAATAAAATTTTTCGGTCTCTAGTACAACCCTTGGGCATTTATGTAGAGTGATGCTCAAATATCTCCTAATACAACTAAGAAGAATATAAAACCATTGACTCTATCATTCTTATCATTTTAAAGTTTTGGGATAAGTGGTAGCTCAGTGGAATGTAAAATCCTATAAACACACTTGTATTGAATATTCAATTCTCACTTTGTTTTTTTGTGTCCCTTTCATAGTCGGCATTAATTGGGTTGTTGTTGTTTTAATCAACTTAGGGATACACCTAAAAACAAGAGAACCGTATGATATTGGAATGTTCCTTTGTTCCTTCATGGCATCCCCCTTCTTTTTTTTTTGTTTTTTAAATTCTACCTTAATTTAGAATCTGAGTCAACAATGTAATAGTCTAAACAATAAGTTGGTTATGCATTGTCATGCCAATCTTAAAAGATATCGTCCCCTTCTATGGCAATCGGTCCTGATAAACTCAAATCCAAGGTGTCTTGTGCCTGCACATGATTGATAAAGAGTTGGATTTGATACTATTTATTTTTTTAATTACTTTTTTTAAGATCCTAAAATATGAAAAAAATAACTACATCGTGACCATACATCTCTCAAATGCAGCAAGGCAAGCCCTGGCAGTACTATGGGGGCACTTAGTTCAACTTGAGAAAAATCCTATAAACTACACTTAATTCAACATGATAAAAGCCCCTGTCAAACTCAAACATAATGAGGATGGTTATACCCAATTACAACCCTATCGGAATGCGGAAATCATGAGAATTCCCAGTGAGATGACTTATTAAATTTATGAATTTTATGGAAAAATCCCCTTAGATCTTTCAGCCGGATAAAACTTTTGTTATTGGCCCAAAGGGCCTTCCAAGAGGACTTTCTATCTCTTTTTGACGTTTTTGACCGCCATTCACAATATCGGTTTGCTATTAATCGGAGCAGGCCAAGGTGGTTGCACTTGCGGGATTTAAAAAAATTTTTGGATAAAATTTTAAAATTCTCATTTTGTTATTCGACCTTTTCATTTACCCATTGCCTGTATTATTCAAACGCAAATTCTCAATTCATCAAAATAGTAAATGCAAACAAAAAGGGAAGAGGGAGAGAAACGTCTAGTCATATGAAAAGTTTGGGCTCCCGGCCATTAAATTTAGCTTGAGCCAAAGAAAATGTTCCCTTCTCAAAGTAATATTTTCGGACTTGCTCCACTTCCTACCTGATGAAGATTGTGGTGAGAGGAGAGAGAGGGCCACTTGTTTTAAGATATAACAAGTGAGGCCATCGACCAGCCTTGCTGGGTACGGTTGGACTAACCACTTTTTTGAGTCACATGCTTTTTTTTTTTGGTTTTGCTCATGCTGTCATGGATGCGCCCGGCTGCAAGTCAAACTAGACCGAACCATAGACTTTTACAGAAATCTCCCAAATGAAAGAAAAGAATAAAGGTATATAGGAATCTGGCGTTCCAGAATGTGACACGTCTAAATTCACATTCCCCATAGTGTTTAGGCTCTGTAGTAAAGTGACACGCAGCAACCTAATCATGAGAAATTAATGGGCCTAAGTCCTAGGTGTTGGATTTTAGTACATGTAGGCCGACGGGCCATGCGTGAATTATCGAGATGCAACACCTGTCCATCAGATGACCAACATTGGGTGAGATGTATACTTTCTCGCAAAAATTCAAAGGTCCCATCTGAGTATCTGCCTATGGAATTTGGACTAAACCAATTATAAAGTTGCATGTTTGGCTTGGAAACTCAAAGGTGATCGATTTCCTACGAACTTAAGCTTAGGCTTTAATTTTTCATGAAATTCGGACACAGGATTGGCTGAAGAGAGTATAGATAAAAGAAATACTACCCAGAGATTCAACCCAAAAGAGACTGAAATGGTGTCCATTAAGGAGTTTACAATAGTGATTGCTACGAGGTCTAGGATGGCTGTATAGTTTGGGTTGTGTATTTTAGAAGGCAGCTTTGCCTGCCAGAGGAGATTCAGTATGGGAATTTATTTAGTCTTTTTTTTAACATGTTTTTGTGTAAGGAATCCAAGGATTCTCGGATTTAAAAGCTTTTCATATTTGGGGAATTTTTAGTAAAAACTTTTTACTCAGCCTTGGTAAGGATCCAACATTCTAGTGCCTCTTCTTCCCTTCTTTGGTGGAGGCTAGCTCCTCCCCGTGTGGAGGCTTTCTGTTGGTTGGCAATTGCTGCAAAGATTTCTACAGCAGATAATTTGAAAAGAAGCGAGTTGTTATCGACTTCCATTTCAAACATTTGCGTGATGTGTCAAAAGGAGGCGGAAACAATTAATCATCTTTTACATCATTGTGACTTTGCAACTAATGTTTGGGGTTACTTCACTAGTAAATATGGAGTTGATTAGTGTTTTCTGGGGAAGATTGAGGAGGTGGTAGAGTTTGGAATGGGAGTTCTTTTTGTTGGATGTGGTCATACTCTTTGGAGGTTGATCTCTTTTGCTATTTTTTGGTCCATTTAAAGGAAAAAAAATGATAGAATTTTTAAAGGTGCGTCTTCTTTCTTAGTTGATTTGATTGCTTCAATTAATCTAAGAATAGTAAAGTGGGCTTTGATTAGAAAAGAGTTCTCCAATCTTAGTTTAAATGATATTTTATCTAACTGGGGAGCTTGCTTGGGGTGTGGCAGGATGAAAGTAAAGAAATCTATTTGTTGGTCTTCTTCTCCTATTGAAGTATTTAAATTCAATGTTGATGGTGCTACGAAAGGCAAGCTAGGGCCGCATGAGATTGAAGGTGTTCTTTCTAATAGCAAGGGTGACGTCATTTTTATGTTTTTCAAAGCATGTGGGTGCTTGTGATTCCAATGAAGCTGAGCTGTTAGTCATTTTGGAGGCCCTTCGGTGCTTTTCGAGAAATATTCTCTGTAATCTTATTATAAAAAGCGATTCTTTTAATGCGATTGCTTAGACTTCTAAAAAGAAGACCAACCCTTGGAAATTTCAATTCCCATTCAATGAAATCCGGAATTTATCCACCCGCTTTAACGTTATCTTTCATCATGTTTCTAGATCGGCTAACTCTATGGCTGATTCTTTAGCTAAGCAGGGGGTTAAGAAGTCTTCTCCTTGGAAAGGTATGATTATGTAAGTGTTTAGTGGTTTCTTTTTCTATGTGTTGAATGGGTAAGGATACAATACTCTTGTACATTTTCTTCTACTTATACCTATTCTTCTTCTTTCCTTGTAATATCTCTGTTTAATGAATTTTAAGTGTTTCTTACCCGATGTGGGTTGTGTCATGTATTACCAGCAGCCTTACAACGTTTGTTACATAGGTATAAACAAGAATATGTTTATTGAAATCAAATGCTCTTACTCTTCATGACTTGAAGAGATAAGATGACTTTAATTTATAGTACTAGCTATTAGAGTATACAATGATAAGCTAAGGTTTTGAGAACCGGTACATAGCCTACAACTGTGGTTTATTTTGAATTTGAAATGTATCTTGAAAACTATCCTTCAATATTGCAGTGGTTAGATCATTGTTTGACTGAGTTTGCTGAGACTTGGGAAATTGGATAAGTAATGAGGCCAATGTTTCTTGGGCCTAAGGTATGATGGATTGGATATTTGTTGGATCCTTTTTACTCACGAGCTACTTCTTCAATACCCAACCTCAAACTGAACTGGGGTGCATGCCACAAACCAAGTTCGTCACAAAGATTTTGGAAGGCATCACGGGCTAGAGGTTTATTAAAAATGTCAGCGAGTTGATGTTGATAAGACACGAACTGCATTATCAAAGTGCCCAGGCCACTTTTTCTTGTATAAAATGGTGGTCCACCTCTATATGTGTAGTCTTGGCATGAAAGACTGGATTAACAGTCATATATAGGGCACTGATATTATCACAAAACAAAGTGAGAGGGCGAGGAAGTGGAATTCCGATGTCTTTGAGAAGAAATGTTGACTAAATAAGCTTAGCAGTAGTGGATGCCATAGCACAATATTTTGATTCCGTGCTAGAATGTGAGACTGTAGGTTGCTTCTTAGCACTCTACGAAATGCAATTGGCTCCCAAAAAAATACAATAGCCTATGGTGGAACGGCATGTCAAAAAACAGCAAACCTAATCGGCATATGAAAAACCATATAGATCAAGGAAGCTATTGGATAGAATCCATTATACCAAAACAGAAAGTACCCCACACATATTGCAAAATTCTTTTGACTGCATAAAACTGCCCCTAGTTGGATTCTGCATAAATTGACAAGCAAAATTGATAGAGAATGTGTAAGGTCCAAACCCGGGTTAATCTCGATTTACCCTAATTAATCTTGTTTTGTCTTAATTAGGCTAATTGAGCCCAAATCTCTAAAGGTTTGGGTCATGGATAGGTAGTTGGGTCGAATTCGAACATTACTTCGATAGTCAAGGCTCTTTCTTATTTTTAATTCTTTTGGTTTAGCATTATTTGGGCATCATAACGATTGCATTGAGTGCATTTCATCTTGAGGGTCATTTTTCATGTTTGGCCCAACTCCATTTGGATTCATTCTAGCCCATTTAAGCCCAACTGACTTAACTTAAAAATCCAAGAAATCAATAGGGCTTATTTGTAATTCCAAAAAACCCCAACCCATTTGAACACTCAAACCCATCGTTTCCTTCCCTCATTCGGCTGCAACAAGGACTCTTTCTCTTTTCTTCCTCCACCACTCTCTTCCTCATTTTGCCGCCATTCTTGAGTAGTAGAGGATTGCATGCAACGAATCTGAGGTTTTTCTTCTTCCTCATCACTCTTCTTGCCCTCTTCTCTGGAAATTAAAGCCTCATCTCCTTCCTCTTGCTTGTAGAAGACTTGAGGTAAGAAAAGCCCATCTCCATTTGAGTCATTGGGTTCATTGGGGGCAAGGAAACCCAATGATTTTGCATGCATGCATCTCATGCTTTTGTATTTCCATGCATGTTCTAGATCTTCTTCCTAAGAGATCTTTTTGTACCTCTACACTGGCTTTTTGTATTTTCATGCACTTTTTGTACCGCCTACCTGGTGCAAGTGGGCGGGTTTTCATGTAGGCGGGCCAAGAAAGGTTGACAGGCTACAGGAACTGGTAGGCTACTGCACAGGGACATGCAGCCCTAAGGGGGGTGGATTGTGACATCCTGGAGTCCCACATCGACTATAGAGAAGAAAAGTGAATGGGTTTTTATATAGAGCTTGCACCCTTACCTTGCATGAGGCCTTCTGGTGGGTTGAGGCCCACCAGAAATAAAACCGTGACGCCCATTGGCCAAAGCGGACAATATCATGCATGTGTGAAGGGTGGGGCGTGACAGTAACACAATGATGCCGAACGTCTTATGAATACATCGTATTAAATGACCTTAGAAACTCGGATTATCTAGTATATGGTTGGCTAGTAACTATCCTTGATAACCTCTCAATTTAATTGCATTCATATTGATAGTAACCTTGACCTCAACATAATAGTTCATATCAGTATGCATTATTGATGATCAATATCCTACTTAGTTGTGATTTTATAATTGGTATTTTTATCAAGACTGAAATACATTTCCGTATGAGTATAAACAGATCAGTATACGATGAGTATGGGTTTCAGATTAATTCCGATATACTTGGAGTCGGCACCACTTAGCTTATACCCCATAGGAGGTTCGACGGGACAGAATGAGAGTATTTTATCAGTTATTTACAGTAGTAGTTATCAGAAGAGTGAGTCGATTTTGGCCCGATCGCTAGCGATTTCCCACAGATCAGTATACTCTCTTATTAGAGAGAATATAGCAATGTGGTTGCCATTTGGTATGATGTACTCATTATTCATGATTCCTTATTCATGCTTACTCATATGCATAAGTGCCTAGATTTCGATATTGCTCTTTTTTAATCATTACGTCATTTTAATTCCATTGTTATATCATGTTAAGCTTGTGTATCCCAATCTTTGCTTAACCGTCATGTTAACAAGGTTATCAAGGTTATCTTGGTGTTATAGATATGGAACTCGTTGCTAGTTCGGCACTCAGCACGTCCTCGGAGGGAACCCTAGCGTTACCTTGAGATGTAAATGAGTGGAACGAGGAAGATATCTTTTCTTGATCCTCCTCAACAGCGCGAAACATGTTTATTTTAGGTTGACTTAGCTTAGCCATGGATTGGCTTAGAGTTCATTTTGACATTTGATATTTTGTATTATTTATGGATTTTTCATACCTTATACATATAGTTGGGATAATTAATAGACTTTGTTTTATTAATGAACTGAAGTGAATGTTTTATTGATGCCTATGATATGTACAGGTGAATTCTCCAAGTTTCCGTTTAATTAAATTATACTTGTTAATATGTGTTTACGGATCTTCCTCACACGTACCTGTGAGATCACCCTTGTGACAGTTCGTACGTGTTTTGTTATGGCATAAATTGTCACAGGTACGTGTGTTACATCTCGGAATCCATAATAAATCCCCAATTCTCGGGTTCGGGGCCTGACAGAATGCCAGGTTAGGCCTAGTTAAAGTCAGATACTGAGGGGCACCCATGATACCGCGATAATGAGATGGGTCAGGATAAAACTCATCTAGTGTAACGACCCGAGTAACCCACTGGCCCAATAACTTGGTAAATCTGTCATGTGGCCCAAAATGCTTAAGCCAAAGTTATTAGTAGTAACCTATAAAGTTTATTATATACCAGACTCATATTTCATTCATAACTGATATAGGATGAGATGTTACAATCTACCCCCCTTAAGGCCACACGTCCGCGTGTAGATCCATCTAACTTCAGTAGGCGATGTGGGACCGAAGCGTTCTACACATGTGTCCCCTGTGGATTCCCTATCTTGATTCACAGGGTTGTCCACCCTGACTGTCATGGCCTGAGCCCAAGAAATCGGAGATTAAGATTAAACTTAATCAGTAACACACGTACTCTCGTGCATGTACACCTAGACCTAGTCCAAGTGCACACATACAAGGGAAAACACACATGCAAATCCATTGTGCGTGAAAGTCGTCAGTACATTAGATAAGAGGGGGACACATCAAAACTAATAACAGTGTACTATAAAAAGGAAACCACATCTTTATAAGAAGATGAGAGGATTACGATAATACATAAAAGGTTAAGAGGTATAATCCCAAACAACAAAAGTAGCCAACATGTCAAAATGAGTCCTAGTCTAAGCCATGCCGCTTTCCGAGGTAGATGGGTCGTGTGCATTTGTCTAGCCCTGATGGGACCTCTACGATCACCTCTGAAGTTTAGCTTACCGTCGAGGGATCGGAAGTGGGATCTGAACCTGTAACACCAAAAGACAACCAGTAAATAAGACTATTTAGCAAAGCATAATCAACATGAAGGTAACATGCGTTGTATCTACAGGAAGCATTAACAAGTGATTATAATGGATGTTCAATTTCGTATACTAAGCAAATTGTGCATTTAAATAAAGCATGCTATTAGACTCAATGAACATAAAAACTTTACTAAGTGGCTACTATATTTATCATATCCTCCTTCTAAGGATCTATGCGTTGAGAATACTATCGACTGGGCTAGGGTACGAATGAGTCTCTAGTTTTTGGGGTCCAGAAGCCCCAAGACAAGAGCACATTGCAGTGGCAACAAATATGTTACGCCAAAGTCGACATCGCCACGTTTCATAAGGCTGTGGCTGAGTAGAGCCAGACAGTATCTATCATTTTAATTCATATACATTTCAATTCAATTCAAGTCACAAAGTCGAATGTGTAGTTTAAGAAGTACCTCAATAGGCGTGATGACAAATAACATGATTCTTTAAGTTCATTCAATAATCATGCAAGTCAAGTTAATAGTAAAAGAATGGATGGCAAAAACCGAAATCAACATGCTATGCAATTCAATTCATTTTTTTAGGATCACGATAGTTTACTAGCCAACCCTAATCCAGTTGTCAATTATTTCGAACTGTGCATGATGATGTAGTTTTAAGTTATTCGATACACAGTTGTCCGTCTTTGGTGTCACATTGTATCAAAAAGGTGTATAGAAGTCCTTTAAACCAACACCTATGGAGAGGTGCTTAATAATTGGATAACACATATGAATGAGTCACAGCCCTCAAAACCATTCATGCCATATAATTTTTCCATTGGACAAGTGATTAGGATAAGGGGTATAAGACTAAGGCCCTATAAGGTATTGCATAACATTACAAGTTTCCCTAAGTTTTAGTGGTCTTACGGCTTAGCTATGGGTGCCTTACGGCTTAGTCGTAGGCATCTTACGGCTTAGCATAATATGCACTATGGCTCGGCCGTGGTTGCCCATAATTACACCCTCAAACACGGTGAATGACGGTTGAACCGTGCTTTCTCTTTCAGCTTGGCCATATGTGGTCTACAATTGAGCCATGGTTTGGCTACGGCTTAGCCGTAGCTCAAAATACAGCTTGACCATAGCTTAGTTGTAGAAGGATATCATATTTATTTGTTCTCAGGTTTTCAAGCCGTGAAAAGACTTACGGCTGGACCACGGATATGTTACGGCTTAGCCGTGGCTTGGTCGTAGTATAAATTCATATTTTCTACTCTTTGGAGTTTGAGCCGTGGAAAACCTACGTCTTAGCCGTAAGCTACATAATTTCTGTAACTCAAACTGTACAGAACTTCTAAATTCATTTAAGCAATTACCATAACAGATGAAAGAAGGAACAAAAAGGGCTGTAACACTCATGCAACTTAAACAATCCAAAAGAATCAGAACAATCACGATATATCAACATGGATTCATCCAACAGTTGCTTATACTTGCCTTCGTAGGCGGTTTTCAAACTCTCAGTCGTTACTTTGGCACAAATTGAGTAAAGTTTGCAAGAAGAATCTTGGCTTGACAACAGAAGAAACAAAAGTAAAAAAAGGAGAATATGACGACTTAAGGAAGACCGACGTGCAGATAATACAGGAGATAAGGATCGAATGGGTTAAGTGCGAGGGATATATATAAATTCAGGTTTGTAAGGAAGCCCAACTTTTAATGGTTAATTACACTTTAAGTCAAATAAATGACCAACGACTTTAAAAAGTTTCAAATGCAGTCGAGTCAGTTACAGTAGTTAACAGACTTGACGCGATACACTTGATGATGCCAAAATGACACATGAACGACAAACTCGAATAAAGTAAAAATTTATAAAAAAGGGCTCGTCCCTATTTGTCCAGTTAAACTCACCCAACTACTTATCCATAACCCGAAACATGACATAAAAGGCAAAACAACATTAACTACGCTCATTCTCTTGAGGAGTGCTAAGAGACAAATTAATTAGTGGTTAAACCAGCTTATTAGGGTCGGAGTTTTACACTGGCTCTGTCCTGATCTTGCCTCAAGGGCTTTCCCAGCAGGATTAGAGGTTTCACATCTCTGGCTAGTGATAGGCTTTGATACCATTTGTAACAACTCGAATAACCTACTGACCTAATAACTTAGTAAACCTGTCACGGGGCACAAAATGTTTAAGCCAAAGTTATTAGTAGTAACATACATAGTTCATTATATATCAGACTCATATTTCATTCATAAGTGATATAGGATGGGATGTTACATCAAGATTCTTGAGAAAATGTTTAGTTCGAATAGCCATAGGGGTAGCAATGCTTTTGTAGGCATTCCTTCCAGTGCGACACAGCAAATCCCTGGCATACTTGGATTGAGTAAGATAAAAACTAATGGGGCCAGTATGGACCTCAATGTCAAGAAAATAATGTAATGGTCCAAATCCTTCATGTGAAATTCAGTGCTTTAGATGTCAATAAAAGAGTGCAATAACTCAGTGTTATCTTAATCAATATAATATCATCCATATACAATAATAAAATAAGAAGACCATCTGTGCCTAACGCACAAATCAAGAAGAATCCGCTGTGCTACAAATAAACTCATGGTGAAGTAAACAAATACTAAAACAATCAAACCAAGCCCGCAGTGCTTGCTTTACACTATAGAGAGCACATTTGAGATGACATATATGAAAGGCTCGAGTGGTAACAATAAAACCAAGAGGCTGCTCCATAAAAACTTGTTATGTTAAAAATCTATTAAGGAATGCATTTTTCACATCTAGTTGATGAATGGGCCATCTCTTAATAATAGCAATTGTCATGATAGTGTGAATAGTACTTGGCTTGACAACAGGGCTAAAAGTTTCAAAAAAATCAAGACCCTCTTGTTGATTGTAGCCCTTGGCCGCTAGTTGAGCTTTGAGTCTTTCAACACTACCATCTACATGTAATTTGGTCTTAAAGACCCTTTTGCACCCAATGACATTCATTGACGAATAGTGTGGAACAAACACCTAAGTGTGATTGTCAGCAAGTGCATTAATTTCATCAAGCATGGCAGCATGCCAATTGGGATGGCTAAGGGCACCTTTTACTATTTTACGTTCACATGGAACATCTATACCAGTTGTAGCAAGAAGATATTTAGGATTGGGTTTATACACCCCGGCTTTGCTTCGGGTAAGCATGGGTGGGGATTCATCTTAGTGGAAGATGGACCATCAGGCAGAGATAGAGATTTGTTGGCAATGGACTGACCACATGAAACGCTAGTAGGATTAGTATGGAGCTCGCCACTTAATTGTAGTGTAATTACCATGGATAAAAAAATCGGCCGATACATACCGGTATCGGCCGGTACCGAACTAATAACTTACTGTGTATCGGTCTCGAGATCGTTATCGCAAAATATCGCCAAAATAATGCGATATATCGGCCGCGATTTCAAAATATCGACAAAACCGATATATCAGCCGATATTATATATAAACCCTCAAACACTAATTTTTTCCATCTTTCTCCCCCTCCACTCATCCTCCTCTGCCCAAAGACGGCCAACTTGCTGCTCCTCTTCTATTAATTTCCAAAAGCATCACAAAATCATTTTTTTGGTGGATTTGGCTTATAAAAGTAAAGAAAATGCATTTATAAGGTAAGTATATTAAATTTCTTTTATTTTTTTTAAATATTTGTTTAGTAGGAGCTTAGAAGTGATCCATGATGATGATTTCACTTATTTTATGTTATGGATTTACATATTATGATTTATGAGTGTGAATCTATTATTTGGTTTTTTAAAATATTAAGATTTTAACTTTTTTTTAAGATTTAGAGTCTTTTAATGTTAAGTATTATTTTTAATTTTATTAATATGCAAAAACATGATTTTATGAAGCAAGTTTGATAAATTTAATAGTAGCAGACATAGATCTACAAGATGTAGACATTTTATGTTTATTTATTTTTAGATTTTTAAATATTTTAATATTAAAATAAGATTTTTTGAGGATTTAATAACAAATTTGTTATTTTATTGTATACTTCATGTATGGTATGAATATAGTAAGTTTTCATTTTTCAAAATATTATGTAAATAGTTTTATATTTTCAAATTTTATTTTCTTGTATGAAATAAAAATTTAATATTTAAAACGAATATTTTGAGGATTTTATTATAATTTTTTTAAAGTAAGCATAATCTTTGTAAACTTCATGTAGGATTACTTTTTTTTATTGTTCTTTAATGTAATTAGTTTTATATTTTTTAATTTATTTTATGATTTTTTAATTTTATATTAAACTATTATATATTTAGATTTTCACTATAAGTATGATTTCCTAATTTTATATAATCATTGTATACTTCAAATATGCTAATTTTTTTATGGTTGTCTCATCATTTATGTGAATATGTAACATGTCAATATTTTTTATATTTCTAAATTTATTTTTGGATTGTTAAAACATGGAATTAGAAAAATTAAATAATTAATGTATCATTTAAAATGTGCCATTTTGAGATTCTAATTGCTTTATATGAATGTATTAATTTCTTTGTTTTTATTATATTTTGAATCTTAGTTAAATGTTACAAATTGTGCCAATGTGTTCTTTTGTTTTGAAGAAGCGAGATTAAAATGGTGCGTGACTTTGATCCAGCATGGAACCATTGTGAAGAAGCTGGAAGTAAACATAAGATTAAATGTAATTATTGCCAAAAAAATCATAAATTGAGGGATAACTAAATTGAAGCAACACTTGACTCATAGGCAAGGCCAAGTAGCAAAGTGTCATCATGTACCACCTAATATAAAAAAATAAATGCAAGAGTTGTTGGATGCAGGAAAACAGAAAAAGGTTGTCAGAGAGAAAAGAAAAAAGGAGAAATTTGAAGCATGTAGGGAAGAAGTTTTTGGGTATAGGGAGGGAGATATTATTTCCTCCGATGATGATGAGGATTCAAATTCAAGCAGGGCTAGAAAAGAAAGTTTGAGGTCACTTTGGGAGGAAGAGGAAAGAAGAAGAATGCAGTATGAGGCAGCTATGAGAGGTGGCCAATATGATGAGGGTGGCTCATCTGGATCTAGGGGAGGAGATTTGCGTCAAGCATTTAGTCAAAGACAACCCTACCCAGTAGATATTAAGGATGATGATGAACTTCCTACACAGGCACCTTGTAGGCCAAGTGTGGTGAGTCCAACGGACTCATTTGCATATAGAAAACCAACAGTCAAGCAACCCAGCATTGTAAAAACACTGAAGGGAAAAATTAATAAAGCAAAAGATAATTTGATAAGAGTTACTGAAAAGTTCTTTTTAGATGCAGTCATTCCACCACATAAGGCAAACTCTCCTTATTTTACCACTATGTTAGATATAGCAGGGAACATGGTCCCGGTATAAAAACACCCACCCCATATGAGATTGGTCATCTCTGTGTTGAAAAAAAATATAAGGAGTTACAGCTCTGGGTAGAAACTTTTAGGAGGATTTGGAGAAAAAGGGGGTGCACACTAATGTGTGATGGGTGGATGACCCTCATAAAACGCCATCTCTTGAATTTTCTAATTTATTGCCCTTTGGGAACAATTTTTATTAAATTAGTTGATGCAACTGATTATGTTCAATATGCTAGATACATCAATAAGTTGTTTAATGAAGTGATTAATGATATTGGGGCAGATTGTGTAGTTTAAATTGTCACCGATAATGCTGCAAACATAAAGAAAATAGGACTGATGCTTATGCAGCAGAGGTCAAATATTTTTTGGTCACCATGTGCAGCACATTGCTTAGACTTAATGCTTGAAAAAATTTCCAAAGGAAAAGTCATGAAACAAGTGATTGAAAAGATGAAGAAAATCACTAATTTTTTTTTACTAATCTTATAAACTTGTTTCAATGATAAAGAAATTTTCAAACAATCATGGACTATTACGGCCTGGCATTACTCGATTTGTCACCCACTTCATAACCATCGAGAGTATTTACAAGTATAGAGGAGGGCTTATCCAACTCATCAAATCAGATGAATGGCTGAATTCTAAGTGGGGAAAGCGGCCAACTCCCCTAGCAGAAGAAATATGCAAGACCATTGAGTCCAATAAGATTTGGCCTCATATTAAAAATTGCTTAAATATTCTTGCGCCTCTAATAAAAGTTCTTCGATTGGTTAATGGTGATGATAAGCCAACTATGGGCTTCTTACATGAGGCTATGGAGAGAGCAAAGATGGCTATTAGAACAAATTGTAGATATTATATTAAACATTGGAAAATCATCGATAGCTGTTAGGAGCGTCAATTGCATCATGACTTACACACTGCTAATAAGTGAAGACTGATTTCTTATTGACTTTCATTATTATATTAAATTCTTTTTAATACATTACTCACGTGAATTTTTGCATTTAATAGGTTACTTTCTCAATCCACATTTTCGATATGAATCTTTGGATCGAAATATAACTGATGAAATTCAAGTGGGCATGAAAAATGTTATTGAAAGACTAGAAAATGACGCCAATGAAGCTATTAAGGCAATAAACCAAGTAAGTAAGTTAAAAAGTAGAGATCTTATATAATGTATGTTGTCTTCTTCAATTTAATTTATATCATTATTCATTCATAAGTCATAATAGTTGATATTGATAATTCTTTTTCTTCTTTAATGCTATTAGATCGAAATATATATAATGAAGGTATGGGAAGTTTTGGCACCACCATTGCTCGAAAAGCTGTCACGCAAACATAACCTGGTAAGGATTGTATAATATAAATAGTAAATTATATTTTCATTATTTGAAAATTCAAAAATTGAATGTTTAGTCTTATTTTCTTTTATTTTCAGCTGAATGGTGGTTAAATTATGGAGAGAGTGCTCCAGCAATAAAGACGATCGCAATTAAAGTTCTTAGTCAAACTACATCTTCGTCAAATTGCGAAAGAAATTGGAGCACCTTTGCTTTTATCCACACAAAAGTAAGGAATAAAATCACAATGGATAATTTGAATAAACTGGTCTACATTCACTATAACCTCAAGCTCCACAGTTGAAATCGAAGAAGAAGGGCATTTGAGGATCAACAAGATTACTTCTGCCCAATTAATTTAGACTATATATTTTTAGCAAAAGATGATTTGTTAGGTGAGTGGCTAGAGGAGGCAGAAGAGCTATTATTAGATGGAGATCTAGAGCTATCAGAAATGGTTAAGGACTTGACTAGGAAGCAATTTGAGCAAATGAAAGCCTCTGAAAGATTACAAGAGATTAATTTGACACAACAACAGAGGAGTACTACGGTTGATCCTATAGAAGTAAGAGGAAAGGAGGTGGGTGAGGAGAGTGAGTCAAGTATCTCTACATCTTCCTCATCAACAGGAATTCCTCCTGATTCTCCTAGGACTGACGATCACTATGGAGATAATGAGCCACCAATGTATGAGACAATGGAGCATTTTTCTAGTGCTATAGACTTAGATCCCTATCGTGATTATGTAAGATATGTGTAACACTCCGACCCAGCTTGACCTCGTTTAGCGACTAATTAACGTTACTTTAGTTGTTAATTGTGTTTTTCTTTTGGTTTAATTTTGTTGCGGGTCATGGATAGGTAATTGGGTTGAGTTTGACCTGGATTAGGTAGACCAAGCCCTTTTTTGTAATTTTAGCTTTTCTAAGACATGGTCATTTTCGCATCATCTTGGTATCAACACGTATCTTTCGTTAAGCTCGTTACCTTTCGTAACTACGTCGTTCGTCACTGATGTCGTTCGATTCTGTTGGACCTATATTTGACTCAAACTGTAAATAGTTTCTTGAAATGAACTTTCTTGCAATTTGGCTTTTAATCTTATCCAATATAAGAGCCATCACCGACTCAACTCCCTCACTCTCTTCTCCTCCCTCACATGGAAGGCTCTCTCTCGCTCCTTCTCGATGCTTTTCTTCCCGATCACCGGTAAGAAGAGGAATTTGTGCTTCTCATCCCTTGGTGTAAGATTGAGGTGAGTTCTAGGTCCTTTTCACTTCCCTCATCTTCTTCCTCTCATTTTCCATGATTGTACTCATGAATTCTCTTTCTTTTTCTCATGCATGCATGATAGTTGTGAGGGTGTTAGACGTGAATTGAGCCCCAAGGACAACAATTGGTGTGTTGAAACTCCATTAAGGCAAGTATAATCATAATTTGTGTGAACCCATGTTGGTATCTGCTTGATTTTAGTTAATTCACATCAGTTTGCATGGAAACCATGTTTACAGCCCCAAGTCAGCTCATTCTCCCTTTCTCTATTGAAATTTTGCTCATGTGATGTCGTTACAATTTTTCTGTACTTGATTTAGCTATTGACCCAACGCATACACGGCTAAGCCGTGAAATGTGCTATGGCTAAGTCGTAAACTGCACTACGGCTAAGCCGTGACCTAACCGTAAACCCAGCCGTAGATCAATACAGGGTGACACCTGAAAATAACTGAGTGTATGCAAATCAGCAACTCTTTTACGGCCTAGCCATGGCAAAGCAGTGAAGCCTTCTACGGCTAAGCCGTAAGGGTCCTTCGGCTAAGCCGTAAGGGTATCCACGGCTGAGCTGACTAACCTGAACAGTAAGAAAGTTAGGAAGGAATGAGACTCATAGGACTTTTATTATAGAAGGTAGGCAATACGGACTTGCCCAACAGATTATGTAAACATTCATGAATGATCTCGAGGGCTGCGAATCATTCATGTTCGTTATCCAATTGTTAAGCACCTCCCCATGGGTGTTGCTTTAAGGGACTTCGGTGTACCAGCTGATACAATGCAACACTAGACAACGGTACATCGGATAACTTAAAACTACATCATCATGCACGGTTAGAAATACTGGATAATTAAATTAGAATTGGCTAGTAAATGAACGTGATTCGATATGCTATGATTTGCTTGTATGACATGTTGTATTTCGATCATTAATCTCCACTTTTTAGCAGGATAATTGCATGTAACATCGAAAGTCGTATTATGTGTCCACATTGAGTATGTATGTATGTATGTTATCAAGCTTACATGTATAAGACATGTTCTCGGATATGCACGCAAGATATGCTTATCATGATCTACTCAGGGTTTTCATGATTAACTCTGTATGGTCAGGCACTACTTAGCCTCAGCCTTGGGATCCCGACATGGTAAATTTGGTGTAGTTTTCATGGCCTTGTTGCAGTAAGGAAACGTCTTGGGGAATCCGAACCCCAGGAACCCGAGACCCATTCGTACCCTGGCTCGGTCAATGGTGTTCTCTGCACGGATATAAAATCCCTCTTTTGGGAGCATATGGCAATGTAGTCGTCAATTAGTTATATACACAGTATATATACATTGATTCACATTGCATGTTTCTTTCTTACATGACAGCTTAGTATACGAATGTGCCCTGTTATGATTTTCATAATGTTCTTTATTCTATTAGACACAGCATGTGTTAACTTGTTATGGCTTATACTTTGCTGAATCGTTGTATTCACGAGTTGTCTTTGGTGTTGCAGGCTCAGATACCCAAACCGACCCTTTGTCGGTTGACCAGACTCCAAGTGAGGCCCTCGAGGTCCCATCAAGACTAGAGGAGTGGATGTAGTCACTCCATCGGGGAGCGCCATGGACATTCATTGCATATGAGTCTTCTTTATTTTGAGATTTGTCACGATTAGATTCTATCATGATTTGTACATGTTTATTTTGTTTCATTTTGTAAAACCTTTATCTATATATGTCAGTTCTGTTTTCGTATTCTCTTCTTACATTGTTTAGTGTGATGTTTTGATATCTACAGCTTCCGCGTACATGTTTGGCACGTGTGAACCTTCCCTTGTGCATGTGCATTTAAACCAGATCTACGTATACAGGCACGAGAGTACGTGTGTTATCGGTTTGGCTTTTGCTAACCTCCGAACTCCTGGGCTCGGGTTGTGACAATATGTCTCACAAACTGAGACAGAGATTGGTAGTAGCATCAGTCAAGGAGGAGGAAAAGGTACTTCTGCAGGCAATGTTGGACAACAGCAGGTTAGGTATGGTCCGTATAGATACAACCCTCATTGGCCAACTCAACCGCCTTTAACTCCACCGTTACAACCGTGGTATGAACAAGGACAAGGAATGATCCAACGTGAACCCCAACAAGCTATTTTTGTTCCTCATGAATTTTTTAATTTAAATTTGGGCCCCGACTTATCTCAATCTACTGAGGATAGCTCATCATATTATGAAGGGATCTTTGCTCTTCAGCAACAATATCAATATGGCCAAGGATAAGGGAGTGCAATGGAAGAGTTTGGATCATATTATTATAACCCATACCAAAGAAGAAGAAATGATGATAATGATGATATCGAACCTGGAAGACACTCCACTTGGAATTAGAGTATGTATTCATTCTCTCCAATTGTTTTATGATTTAATTTACTGTCATTATGTCATATGCTATGTTAATATTCATGTTCTTAAATTTTACAACTTGCTTGATAATTGAGTGATGAATTGATGGTTGATGAATGATGAATGATGACTGATAAATAATGATTTATATACTATATAAGATACAAGTACAACTTACAAGTGTACAACACTACAATCACTATATATAAATTAAAAATAAGTTGTATTATCTAAAATTTCATACAAATAGATAGTTCATATTTTATAAGTCATAATTATGGTTTTTATAAAAAAAAAATTACAATTTTAGACAAGACAGCGATATAGGATACCTTAACTTAGGGGGACCGATATTTTGATTTATGTGTTACAAATGAAAAAAAAACTTTGTTTTCCAGTATTTTCTAATATTGTGGATATTTTGGATATTTTTTCAATTTTTTCTGGATTAAAAAAACTTATACACCGCGATGACCGCAAAGGACCGTGAACCGCAATCAATATCAATACCGTATCGGTTTTTTGGACCAACCGATACCGCGACCGATACCGCAATTTTTATCCGTGGTAATTACATCTATGTGGGCCCAAGCTTAGACAAAATATGAAGGCTCAGGTGCGAGATCATCTACGAATAGTGCAGCCATGTGGACCCAATTTCGTTGGTAATGGGAATTAGGCTGAAACAATGATGCATTAATGTGGGTCCCAATTTGGTTGGTAATGGGAATTGCATCAAGGTGCAGCTGAGAACCCATGGTCATATGTGGAATTGCAGTAGGTGTTGCAGTTGTGTGGAATCCAGTTTGAAACATTACATCAATGGACCGTTGCCCTGTAGCACTACGTATTAGAGTGGGTATGACATCCGCCCCAGAAAACATTTGGGAAAGTTGAGCCGGGTTAAAAGAACATGAGGCTAATGCACTATCAGTAGGATCAACAGGATCAACCCAATCAGAAAAGGTTGATGATTCACCATCCATCTATCTTGTTGCAAATAGATTAGAGGGTTGCTTAAATGGGTATATGGACTCATCAAACACAATGTGGCGTGAGATATAGACCCGCCTGGTTGGAGGATAGAGGCACTGATGACCTTTATATTTTCACTGTAGCCAAGGAAAACACAAGGAAGAGACCTTGGGTCAAATTTATTTGATGTGTAATTTCTTAAATATGGAAAGCAGCGACTGCCAAAAACCCAAAGGCATGAGTAAGTAGGTTTCTTATTTGTCAATTTTTGTAATGGCCAAATCATTGGCAACCTTGGAGTAGGCAGTCTGTCAATGAGGTAAATACCTGTCCCAAATGCTTCAACCCAGTAGCATTTAGGTACACATGCATGATAAATCATTGTCAAACCCAATTCAATAACATGGTGATGTTTGCGCTTGACTATGCCATTTTGCTCAGGCATGCTTGGACAGAATAGTTGGTGTATAATCCCATGATCATAAAAATGTTGGAGAAACTCTTTACTAGAGAATTCACCACCCCATCTTACTGAAAAATTTTTATGTGTTAAACAAACTGCTTTTTCACAAGTTTATGAAAAAGGACAAAGCATCTAAAAAATTCTGATTTCTGTTTCAATGGGTATGGCCAACTAAATTGAGTAAAATCATCCACAAACAAAGCATAATATTTAAAATCCTGAATAGACTTAATCGGAGCTAGGCCCCAAAGATCACAATGGATCTTAGAAAAAGGTGCTTCAAACTCATTATTTGATGTAGAAAAAGGAAGTCGAACACTTTTATTTATCTCACAACTACTACAAAGTCCAAAAGCCTTTGATTTATTCATACTAATAGAGCCATTATTATGTAGATGATGTACTATGCGAGCTTGAGGATGCCCCAGGCGTTGATGCCAAATGTCTACAGTAGCGCTTTTGAAATGATATGAGAAGTTAGCCGCTACAACCCCTAGGTTATCCAATGCAAACAATCCATCATGCTAACTCCCTGATGCTAGGACTCCTTTTATCATCAGATCCTTTATGGCAAACTGAGATTTGTTAAATTAAAAATAGCAAGAAAAGTCTGAAGTTAACTGAGAAATAGAATGGAGGCACTTTTTTATGTTAGGAACCAGTAGAACATTCTTTAAAGGAATGGAAGAATCACTCTAGATAAGTATGCCATCTCCAATATGTGAAATTTTAAGAAGGTTCCCATTTCCAACCATAACGGAGTCAGAACCATGATAAGGTTTTAAGTTGAAAAGCTTACCAGGATCATTAGTTAGATGAGTAGCTGCTCCCGTATCAGGAAACCATTCAGCATCAGAGAGATGGAGAGCTGTTAAAGCTTGAGGTATATCCAAAGATTGGTATGTGATTGAAACGATGCCAGCATTTGAGTGCATCGTGCACACGCTTATGGCAGATCTGGCATGTTAAAACAGGCTTGCCAAGTGGGTTGGCATAAGATGAACCACCCAACTTGTCTTTGCTATCAAAACCTTGAGTGCGAGTCTGCTGTGGTAAAGAGAATGGTGCCTTTTGACCACTTTGGGGAAATCCACTACCCTTGGAACTGAAATTATTTTCTCCTTTCTTATGTCCACCATTATTTTTCTGACCATAAAAGGCCATAGCAGGATTGATTCCAAAATTTTGACGTCCTCATTTACGAAGAGCATGACTTTAATAACATCATCATAGGATGGAACAAGGGGTTTTAGCATGGATGTTGTAAAGGTTTCATAACTTGGTCGCAGACCACTCAATAGCCAAAACACCTTACTTTGATCAGGTACTGCTTTCTCAATTCCATTCAATTCATCACAGATATATTTAAACTCACGAAGATGCTCAGAAAGAGGAGACGTACCCTTCTTTACAGTTGCAATTTCGAGACAAGTTCGAACTCACGTGCCTCGGAATTTTGAGCATAGGCCACTGCAAGTGTGTGCCAAACAGCAGCAGAGGTTTCTAAACCCACAACAAGGCCTAAAACATCCTCGGATAGAGTGCCTATAATCCAGGCTTTTACCAATCGATCAGTACGAACCCAAGACATAAAGTCTGGATTCTTAACTTTGGTGTTTCCATCAGCAAAGTCAATTTCCTCGGCTGGGATTTCCATTGTACTAGTGATAAATTCACTAACCTCTTGACTTTCAATCAAGGACAAGATCTGTGTTTTCCATAGAAGGTAGTTGGTGCGTGTGAGCTTCAAGGAGACGAATTTTGCAACATTAATTGATGCAGGACAGGAGTATTTAGATGTTGTCACCATGGAGTAAATGGAGTTATCTATTGCTGTCTTTGAGACCATATAAACAAGAATATGTTTATTGAAATCAAATGCTCTTACTCTTCATGACTTAAAGAGATAAGATGACTTTAATTTATAGTACTAGCTGTTAGAGTATACAATAATAAGCTGAGGTTTTGAGAACTGGTACATAGCCTACAATTGTGGTTTATTTTGAACTTGAAATGTGTCTTGAAAACTGTCTTTCAATATTACAATGGTTGAGATCACTGTTTGACTGAATTTACTGAGACTTGGGAAATTGGATAAGTAGTGAGTCCAATGTTTCTTGGGCCTGAGGTTTGATGGATTGGATCTTTGTTAGATCCTTTTTGCTCATGGACCACTTCTTCAATAGTGGGTTCAGGGGCTTCCATGTCTTCGGAAAAAAAAAAGGTGTTTCCATAACCGTTTTGTTTGAGGAAAAAAAAACGGATTATCTGATTAAGAGATTGTGTTGTTTTAAAAACTCCAAAGTCCTTACCATTAGAAAAAGTTAGATGACAGAATTTACATGATCGATTGAAGTGCCGCACGTCAACATGGCTCAGTTGCTTGGTAACTTTGCATGTCACCCACCCTATTTAGTAATCAATCTCTAGACATACCACTCTTTTCATATTTGTGGGGTTCTTTTTTCGCATGTGTGGGCTTCTTAGTCTCTTGGTCCCAATACCTAGATTGGAGCTAGATGAAAATTGATAAGTTTGGCTGGGAGATGGGTTCCAAGAAATGGATTATTTCCAAGCTATAAACTATCTAGCCTTCTTACCAGGAGTGAGGGAGGGGCATCTGTTTGTGAAGGGTTCCCCCGAGCCTTGAAATACAACTTACCTTGATGTGTGCCAATTGTAGGATTTAGGTGAAGTTCAGATCTCAATATGGATCAAGGGTGCAAAATATCAGTACAATCTGATTATTATTCAGCACAATAAGACTGTAAGCGTCTATATAAGGTACTCAATAAAGTTCGACATCATTAAGGATTATAATTTTGAATTAAGATTAAAGCTTGATATTTCAAGTTTTATACATGCTCATTTTTATACTTAGGTACCTTCTAATTTGGGATAGGTTAATGTCCCAACACTCAATTTTAAGTTCGAATAGAATTTGAGACCTCCCATATATAGGTAGGCCACTCATTTTGAGTGCTTGGATTTTAAATAAGCAAGTCTTATTGGTGTTTTACTTCCAAGCCTAAAGAGGATCCAACCTCCATGCAAGTCTAGATTTAGAATCGTTAATTTGGCCCTCCTATAAGGGAGCCCAACCCGCCATCAAGGTAGTGGCTCATTTGGTTTGGGCCTTGGGTTTGCTTTCCAAGGTCTCGATTCTGACTCCTGCCCTTTGCATTATCTGGATAATATGTATGTAGCCATGTATTTACCCCCCAAGGAATAGTCTTTGCTCGTCAAAATCGCCTCACCCTTGGGCCGGAAGCTAAATGTTTGAAGGCTGGGTTGGCAAGCAATACCTTAACTCATTAAAAAAAAAAAAAAGATGCGAAAACCGGGTGGCCTTCGAAAGGATTATAAAAAGGGCAGTTTCATTATTCTTAAAAGATGAAATTTTTTGAGGCACGTCAATAAAAGAGTCAAGCTTGGATTGTAGTAGGCTCTGCTGAGCATATATAAATATGGATTTATCTGGGCATATAAGTAGGATTATTTAAGTATTATTCTTCCGTGCGTTCTTATATGATTCTCATATTAATTTTTTATTTGATTCTTATGTAATTTTTATGTGAATAAGTCATGTATTATTTTTATGCAAATTAATGCCTAACCAAATCGATAAAGATCATGTGTAGATTTTTCCTCTTTGGAAAATATCGAGCAAAGAGGAAAAATCTACACATGGTCTTTATCGATTTGGAAAAAGCTTATGATAGGGTACCGAGGAATTTAATTTGGTAGATTTTAAAGAAAAGGAATGTCCCTAGAGGTTACATTGAAATTTTTAAGGATATATATGAACGAGCAATAACAAATGTGAAAACCACATGTGGAGAAACAGGTGGATTCCTCATGATTATAGGATTACATAAGGGATTAACCTTAAGCCCTTATATCTTTGCATTAATTAAGGATAAGTTAACTGTGCATATTCAAGAAGAAGTACCATAGTGTATATTGTTTGCAAATAATATAGTATTGGTGGATGAATCAAGAGATTGTGTAAATGCAAAACTTGAGAGATAGCGGGGAGCATTAGAATATAGAGGCTTTAAAATAAGTCATACAAAGACAGAATATATGGATTGCAACTTTAGTGAACATATACAAAATGTTAAAACCATTGTCAAAATTGAAACCCATGAGATACTACGTAGATATTCTTTTCGGTACCTAGGCTCGATGATTAGTACGGATGGGGAGATTAATGAAGATGTATAGCATAGGATAAAAGTTGGATGGCTGAAGTGGAGACTAGCTTCTGGAGTGTTTTGTAACAGATGAATGTCAACGAAATTGAAGGGCAAATTTTTTATGACAGTGGTTAGACTAGCTATGACATATGGAGCAGAATGTTGGCCAATTAAGAAGACGCATATTCATAAAATGGATGTAGCGGAAATGAGAATGCTTAGATGGATGTGTAGTAAAACTAAAAAAGATAAAATTAGAAATGAACACTTTCGAGAGCATTTAGGAGTAGCACTAATAGGGGATAAGATTAAAAAAACCCGTTTAAAATGGTTTGGACATGTTGAGTATAGGACAGTAATAGCACCGGTGAGAAAAAGTTTCGTTATACAGGTGGATGGCCCATCAAGAGATAGGGGTAGGCCGAAGAAAACATTGATGGAGGTCATTGATTCAGATTTGAAGAAGTTTAACTTATCGAAAAATTTGGCTCAAAATAAAACGGAATGAAGAAACAGAATTCATGTAGCCGACCCCAGCATGGTTGGAATAAGGCTTTGATGATGATGATAATGCAATTAATGCCTAACCACTATCCAAATTAAATTGTAGTAAAGTTTAGCATTTGTCTACCACAATTATGCTTATAGCATTGTATTGATAATCCCAAACTCAGATATGTCGGTTTATACTTGGTCACCAATTGCAGTATAAAAAAATTAAATTAAGTTTCTTCTTAATGAACGTAGCCTTCAACGGCCATGGCCCATCCTGGGCTCGACTCACATATGTTGAAGGTAGGGCTTGGACAACATAGCCCCAGCTTAACCTGCCTTTGATCTGTTATCTAAATCCCATTAATGCTACCCTCACACTTTGATTGGCTTGAGTTTATAATGAGTAGGTCCCATTGTGTAATTCCACTATTTCCACAACCTTAAAGTATTAAGAGGGTCACTCTAAAGGGGATTGAGTTCCGAGCCTGTCACAATTGTTACGCGAGAATCGTGTTAAACACTCTATAGACTCCATCTTGAAACCCATACAGAGATAATAATTTAAATTGTTTAAGATAAATTTCATTTTCTGTAACGGCATTTTCTTTGATTTTATGTTAAAAGGAATAATTCTCAGTAAGACTGAACACTAAATTGAAAATATCATTGGGTGGCATCAACAAAAACTACTTTCCCTCACATGCTCATCGTGTGAGCCCCATGCGCACGTGTTTCGCCATTCCCGTTCCCGTTCCAGTTCCAGTTCAAAGAATCGGACAGCAAAAATCCAAGATGACACCTGGACGGCTGGACGGACTCCTGGCGAACTCAGGGATCACGGTTCAAGGTGCACTCGAGGGCTACTGAATCCGTCCTGATAAGAGAGCAGTCGTACGATGCACGCCGCACGCAATCGTCACTGCGCACATTTAGCAATTTATCACGAGATGAGGATGAAGGAAGTTCACGAGTTCTCACTCCATAGTCCGTCGACTCCGCTCCAACAATGACAACACCTCCCTCGTGAGCATATTTTAAGATATTCCCGCGCCGTCCGTTGATGAGCCTCAGTGAAAATAAAAGGAGGGAAAGATCCACACCACACCCAACATCCTTTCCATGTGTTTTAATGAATGAATATGAAACCACGTGTCTTGGGGTCGATCTTACTCTGACATTGAAATCCCTTCTTTTTAATTATCTGACTTAGGTATACCAGTCCTCCCTCTTTGATCTAATAAAATTATTCTCCTATGACCTCGTTAAACTCAACATACATGCAATCGAACACAAAATATAAAAAACAAATACATTTTTTATCTCAATCCACCAATTCCTAGATAGGTTGGCCCTTCAACTAAAGGATTTAGCCGTTTTCAAACAATTAACAAAAGTTATTATAATTTTTTTAAAACAATTAATAAAGAGGTTGTTTAAAAAAATCTCTTTAGATTTATTATAGAACAAAAAGGACTCTTAATATTAATATTTATGTTTAAGTGTAATATATATTAAAAAAATTGTCATTCATTTTTCGTTTTATTTAAACTCTATACGGGGCAAAGAAGAAAAAATCAAGAAAATGAAAAAGAAGAAAGAGAAAATCGAAACAAAATTGTATAGAGAGGTAGTGATTACTAAGGTATGGGCAGGTAGGCATTTGCACTTGTAACAAATCCCAAGCGCTTATGTGCAAAATTAGCAAACAATAAAGGCCCAAAAGCAAATCTCCCTCCACTTTCTTTCTTCCCCAGCAGCGCTGTCTTTACCACCTTCCTCTTTATTGTCACCCCACCCAACCAAACTGCAACGAAACATCCAAAAACCCTTGTTGGTTTTCTCCAATGCCTTTCCCCTTATCCTCTCCGCCTCTAAAACCCCACCCCCAAACACATCCGCCGCCAACTGCCTCCCCAACAATGGCCGATTCCTACGAATTCAGATACATTTCCCGCCGGAGAAGCCTCGATTTCGGCCGGATTTTGTGCTGCTTCCCCCCGCAGACCAAATCGCCCGAGAATCTCTCCGCCTCCACCGCCCCCTTGAACCCTCCCAAGCCCCCCAGAACCTCCTCCTCCGATCCGCTTCCCGCCTCTCCTCCTCCCATCAACAACCCGAAGTCCCTCTGCCCCATCAAGCGCTCGCCCGGCCGCGTCCGTCCGATCGACCCCGAAACCTTTTTTTCCGATCCCCCGCCTCCTCCGGCGGCTCCTCTGCCGCAGCGAACGCTTTCCTCGGGAGGGGGATCTTCTCCGGCGCCGGTCGGACCGGGTGATGAGAGGGGTTTTGATGATGTGAGATTGGATCTCAAGGGGAGGGATGGGATGATGTTGCAGCTGGAAATGAGTTCGGAGGTGCTTCGATCGAACAGCGCGCTGTTCGCGGAGAAGATGGCGGAGGTGCGGCGGAGGGTTGGGCCGGGTGGCTGCCGGTCGATCGTGGTGGAGGATGTGGGGGATTTGGATGCTTTTAGGGAGACGATCGAGTTGATGATGTGTGACGAGGATAAGGGGAAGAAGCTTATGAAGATCGGAGTCTCTCGTGTCATTGACATTCTTGAGGTGAGAGCTGGAGCTGAAAAGATGTCTTCTTTTTTGGTTTTGATCTTCATCTGTCTGAGCTTTTGTTGTGCATTGGTGGTGTTCTGTTTCTGATGGGTTGTTTTGGATTTTGAAGTTCAATGAATTTGATGTTTTGAATGTGAAATGGAATGATTCTAGAGCTTGATTTGATGATGATTTTGAAAAATGCTAGTTATTGAAATGTAGATTTTACACAGTGCTAGTAGTACAATTTAAGGTTGAGGCCTTACCTGATATACATTGCTAGTGCGTGGTGTTGTGTATCCGGGGTTTTACCCATGGCCAACACTAAAGCGTAGTGTTCGATGGGTTCGTCATCATATAAAAAAAAATTTTGTACATAACTGAATTCATGAACGGTTGTTAGAATTTAATGATGAAGTGCTGTTTGCAGGGGAAACTTGTATGATGCCTAGGTAGTTAGAAGATTGAAAACGATCTTGTAAAAATCATGCCCATGCTTTGGTTGTAAGTTTAGAACTTCAAATATCGCGGTAGCGGAACTGGCCTAACACTTGTGTTATGAATGCCTAACCACTTGAATATCAATTGCTATTTCTCGAAAATTATACTGCTTTCTTGATTACTTTAGGCATGTCTTATATTGTTTTGGTTCTCAATTATGCTATGCAAGACTAGTAAGATTCTATTTTTTGGCCACCAGGTTTCTTCGCTCATCATGTTTGACGTAGGCATCAAGTCATGTTTGGACTACCTTGAGGCCGTTCCATGGTGCGAAAATGAAGAGGAGAAGCTGAAAAGCTTGTTTACGAGGTGCACATTTGATGAAGCAGTGGCTCAAGACATCTTGGCAAGGTTGAACTTGCAAGACCCAGTATCTCAGCCACTAGGACTGCATATTGTTGAGTCTGTCACCCAGGGAATTGACATGAATGCAAAGAGAGAGCTTAAGTCCTTAGTTAAGGGTCTCCTGTCCGCGAGCTCAGTCTACCAGAAGGAGTCTGCTGGCATCAACATGGCGGATTTGTATAGGATCTGTGATACTTGCCTTCATCTACTGGAGGATTGTTTTAAAGAAGCATACGACCAAGTGCCTCAAGACCATGCTGCAACAAGAGAAGCAAGAAGGCCATTGATTGGACTGATCTCCGAGCAGGTCGACAACCTTAACTGGTTATTGGATATTCTCATGGACAAGCAAATGGCGGAAGACTTTGTGGGCTTGTGGGCTAAGCAAAGTGAGTTGCTTAGAGTTCATGAGAAGGCTTGTCCAATGGTCAGATATGAGCTTAGTAGGGTTTCAGCATGTGTTTTCATCGCACTAGGGAAAGGAAAGCTGCAGTGCAGAGGAAGGGAGAGATACGACTTCATAAAAGCATGGTTTCGGCCCATGCTGGCAGATTTTGGTTGGCTGAAAAGGTGCTCAAAGGGGCTTGATGTGAGAGAGTTGGAAGAAGCTATGGGCAATGCACTGCTTACACTTCCATTGAAACACCAGCAAATCCTCTTTATGGAATGGTTGGGATGTTACTCTGAGATAGGCAGAGAGTGCCCTAATCTGAGCAATGCGTTTCAAGTCTGGTGGCGAAGAACGTTCTCAAGAGCCGCCGAGGGTCAATTTTAATGACCAATTCTAGCTGCTGCTTCAACTAACTTGTGTGTAATATATACTGCTATGCGAGGTATTTTTTAAGTCAGATTTTTTAAGTAAACTCTAAAGAGCCCATTTGGATCTTTTAAACAAAGTATAGGTAATTTTTGATTGAGTGTCAATGAGGTTTCATGCATTTGATTGACCCTAGTTATCTGTTGGTGGGAGTTATTTAGCTCCCATCATCATCATCAAAGCGTTGTCCCAACTATGTTGAGATCGGTTACATGAATCATGTTTCTCTAATCCGATCTATTCTAAACCAAAGCTTCAGATAAGTTAGACTTCTTCAAATCTAATTTTATTACTTATATCCATGTTTTCTTCTACCTATACCTTCCCCATGGTGGGCCATCCACCTATATTGGAAATTCTTGAGTTCTTTGCCCTAAAAAATCTCAGGTAACAGAGTTATAGGCAATTAGATTTGCAGGTAAAGTGAATGCCTGGTAACCAAGTTACAAAGACCAAATCAACATCAAAGGGAATGTTATACTTGGAAAAACAAAATAGTACAATCGACTGCATCCTACCTTCTATATAAAATATATATCATGCATATCTGGACTGATCATCTAGTTGTAGATACCAAAAGGATTGAACACTTCTTTAACCTTAAGAGGACTTGAGATGGAGGCTTTCAACATGAACTTGCCTAATTAGCTTTTAGACTTACATCGATGCTGATCCCAGGGTGGACATGGAGGATCCTGGCTGCCTCCATATAGACTATTAAAATTTAAACGAGTATATATATTCCACAATCTACCATGAGCAATAGCCGAAGATACAGGGCCTGATTCTACAAATTTTGGAGATCTCCAAATCTTCAATCCATGTAGCGGGGACATGGGCCCAAATCTCTTACATTTGGGTCATTGAAAAACATGGACCTCATCTGTTCTAACTTTGATGGCAAGAACCGATTATAGAGCAGTTTCGGGATGCTGATGCCGCTCATTCTTGTCTTTTTTTAATTGACAATTTCTTCGACAGCGGACTTTTGTAAGGACCCTTGCACAATTAGAGAGAAGGTAGAGTAACTAGAGAGTTAGAAAGTCTTAAAAAAAGGAAAAAATGGTCCCCAGTTCAGATGTGGTGCGGGCAACTTTGTCCACTTGTTTCCCATCTATTTCCCCCACAACCGAACAACCCCAGGAAGTTTTCTATTATTATTTGAAAACCTAAGGAAGTTTTCTATTATTATTTAAAAACCTAAGGTGCTGTTTGTGCAGTCCCGTTTTTCATTTTCAGCAAAAGACAGTGGAAAACCGTCTCAGAGCCCTTTCAGCGGAAAAAGGCCCCTCTTTTTTATGCCGTTTTTCCGTGGGATTTGGGAATTGAAATTCCGACATTCCCTCAAAAGGAAAGGAAATCCTAGAGAAATTCACAGATTTTGAAAATTCCTCACCGCACCAGAACAGGGATTCCTCACCACGGATTTGGATGGTTGAGAATTTCAAATTAGTATTAGTATATATTAATGCATCTAGCCGAGAAAAATTAGCATGAGTGCATAAATCTGCTAATATGAGGATTTCCAAATTCTAGGGGGTGGGTCAGACATGAAAATCATCCCAGCGGCAGCAGGATTTGCAAATGCCGAACATAGATTTTAAAATTGGTGAGAAGTTTGAGATTTTGATTGCCAAATGTAACATAAGAAAATGCATACCCCATAGCTGCTTAGATGCATGACAAATTGACAATTGAGAGCACGGAAGAGATAGTATCAAACTAGGAGCAGTGTTCAAACTAAAGAGGCAAAGGGGCGCATGTAAAGGAATTGAACCAATATGGGCGAGCCAATCTGTGAAAACTAGAAAGGGATGCACCAGACTAGTAAAGGGTTTTTTTTGGAGAATTTGCCAAACATATTTTAGCCAAACAACCACCAAGGGAGAATCTTAAATGTGCCTGAACCGACTAATTGAGAAAGATGCTCAAATGAATCAAAATATCAAAAGGTCCCTCCGTATTTTGGAATGCCCATCAGATAGGCCCCTGCCATTAACTTACTCTTTAACACCATTCTAATGCATGAAATAGTAATTTTTCCTTTCAATATGACATTCTAAAACCAGATTCAATATTAATTATTGACCAGTGTAAAGCAGAGCAACAGTTGTAAGCGGATCTAACACAGCAAAATGCGTGATAGGTAACTATATAGGGATCTGCAACTAAACTGTCATATTGGGACTACAAAAATTAATCGTCCATACAGGGTGTAGATTTGGTTTTGACTGAAAGCTAGAACAAAGCTGATGTTGTTCCTGCTGCTGCTGATGTTACACGAATCTGAGTGACTTTACATGGAAAGAATTTAAAGCGCCTCTTTCAGCTGGAAGGTCCTTAATATCGCCCGGGCTTTGTCATATTCATTGAGATCAACCAGCATCCTCTTTAAGCGGCGAGCAAGCCCCACGGTCTCATCCCGACTACTTGCACCTGATGAATGCTTATCCTCCAGTGCCTTTCCTAAGGCCATCACACATTCCACTAATGGTTGCAACTTCAAACTGCCATATGCAAGGGAAAAAAAAATCTATTAGCATATCATCGTCACTGCCATCAGTCAGTCATCCCCTGGAAACTGCTTGAACAATGTTTCGATTCTAAGCCTAACACTGAGCGACACATGGTATGTTGAGGGACTTACTGAACAAATGTAAGAGGAAATTGTAGATTAGCCTAGCCACCTATAAATCCCAGCTCGCTGGTGGATCACTAGCCCCCCAATTCAAAGGCAACGGTTGTGAGGTCACTGATTCTTTGAATGTATTTCAAGCCTTGGATCCAAGGCACTAGAGCAAAATTTCAGGAGATGGCTAAATCCACAATCCCTTCAGTTTTCTGATCACAATTCAATTAATCACACCAGTTTTATCTCATCTCTTTTCTTTTTTTTTTTTTTTTGTAGAAATCCATGAGTTTTGTTAGCATTAAATTAACTGAGATTTGACATGACAGTTTAATACATGCCAAAGTTGATATAATACAAAAAGATACATGATCAGGTGTATCCAAATACACCGCTATGTCCATTGTATGACCCATTTTCTCAAGTTCTACTATGAGATTTTAACATCCGGTGCTTGCAGGTATGACCAAGTATCTCTAAAACCTACTGATTCATTGTTAAATTGAACCCGTACAGTTATGTAGAAAGCGGTGTAGCAAGCTCTCTTCCCTAGTCAAAAACAGGGTGGACTTCTGAGAAATCATTGGCACCATCATGTGCTAAAGTTAATATTTCCAGCTTAGATGCAAAAAGGAAATTACGTAACTTGAAGCACATAATTAAAATCCACAAATATGATAACTGATGTTTATAATCATGAGAATAGCAAAACAAGTCAATTCAGCAATGAAATGCAGGGCTTTCAACGGATGGGTGAATTCAACTGAACAAGGACAACTCAGATACCGAACTGGAAGCACATTATGGGTATGTCTACTAGATCTGATCCTGACCCAACTTTTTTACAGACTACAGAAACATTATTGAAAGATGAAGTTTGAACAGGTCAACCCAGCTAGTTTGCAGGCCTAACATGTATTCGAGTTAATGAGTAGGATCAGATTCACTGGATGATGTAATCAACCAAGTCTATCTCAGATCTAGATAAGAAGTTACATTCAGGATCTGGATCCAGATCCAAATATCCAGTTCTTAGGCAGGTTGACGCCAGCTGTTTTCACACAAATAATATGTAACCAAAAGATCATCATGCAGACCATTGACACTTTAGACAACTGAACTATAGAAAAGTTAAAGTACTACCTACGCTCCGCTGTGACATTGCCACCAGACCAAACTCCTGATAGTGCTGCGATTATCCTCTCCGTCCTTGTAATAGCATCATGAATATTTGGTGTGACACTTCGTATATGAGGCAGCACCTTTCCACTTAAAAGCTCATCAAGAGCCAGCTTCTCCAGAATATGCAGTGCAAGGATATCTTTCCACAGGCAAATATTTTTCAGCAACCGAATAGACACTCCAAAACGATATGCTGCAATTCGTGCTGCACTTGGCACAGCCTTTATAATGTTAATGCCCCAGTTCGGAACCTAGAGAAGACAAGGTGAAACAGATTTTCCTCAAAATAATTATATATGCAGAGATTGGTGGTGCACATGCAGGTGATAGAGCTGAAAAAATATAAGACTTACGTACAATGAGATTAGCTACAGCATCGGCCAAACGAGTGTGGATGGTAGCCAACAATTCCTGTAGAGCTTCACTGGAAGCTGGAACGTAAGTAATAACCAAGCTTGTGGCAGAAACAGCATTTCTTGTCACTCTGGTACTGAGCAGATCCCAGCAGTGAGCAATCTCGTGATGCAATATAGGAAGTGCAACCTTTTCCACTAATTGAGGAATAAGGTCAGCATCGGCATCATCTGGATCAAACTCAGCTCCATTTTTTGGCAAACCATAATCAAACAGAAGAGAATGCCTACAAGTGCAACATAAAATTAATAAATCACTTATTTAAACAAAAAACAAGGAACAGAGGTCACAATGTTCTTCAAGTTGCCAGTTAAACAATATTTCTATACACGGACATTATAGTACAAGAACGTTGTATGAGCCAAAGAACACAGTAACAGTTACTAAGCAATCTTACCAGTCAAATGGAGGACTTCTGAGAATATAAAATGGACAATAAAGATAAAAGGCAACTGCAGTACGATATTTAGAAAAGTAAAAAAGAAGAAAAATTGCACACATTTAAATATGGGGAGGTCTATATGGCGCCCGGGCCACCCCTTTGTGCAACAAATAAGGGAAGAGGGAAATTTATTACAGTTTGTCATGGAGTGATGACTTTTCAACTTCTTAATGGTCATTATGAGTTGGCATTTTATCCTCTTAGGAGTTACTGATAGATTCCTACTTTTTCTCCTCCTTTAAATGTCCTCATATTTTGTTCTCTTATTTTTGTTGCTTCGGCTATGGAAAACAACTACAGTTCAAATCCTCCCTATTTTTTCTCCCACACAAACAAGGAACATTTTCATCTACAATCAATATTTATCCATATTTTTAGGAGAAATGAAAGAAATAGATGACGTGCAATCACTAGATTGAAAATTTGCACTCTCAAATTTCAATCACCAATAAATGTATTAGTAGGACACGCCAATAAAAAAATATTAATTAGATCTTTCCTTGTAAATGATGGGATCCACCCTATCAAGGTCATAGAAATCCAATTAATTTCAATCACCAATAAATGCATTAGTGGACCACACTTATAAATAAAATTATTTAAATCATTCCGTGTAAACGATTGGATCCACTGTATTATTATCATTTTTTTTTTTTGAAATGGTAACTTGTATTAAACAAAAGTTTTACAGTATAAAAGATCTATATTGAGGAGCAGCATGGCAACACAAAAAATAGCCACCACTCAAAAAGAGGAAGAAACAAAAGGGGCAAAAAGATAACTAGGAGTAGAGGAGTAAGGAGAAGCCGAAGTAGTCATATGGAGACGACTTCCCTCCAATTAAACATGATGGAATCTGTAGAGATGCCCCATTAAGTCTGGAAGGACATAGAACCACGAGGCGACAAAGAATATCATTTTGAAGATAATCTCATCTTTAGACGAAACCATACCATCAAAACACCTTCTATTTCTCTCATTCCAAATTATCCAAATGCAAGCCAAAAAAGAGAGGCGCCACATAGTCTTGCCTTTCAGGGAAACTATTGGACATTACCACTCCTCAAAACAGATTGTTAATGGATCACGGGAGGACCCAGCTGCAATTGAAGGCATTTAGAATTGACAATCAAAGGGTATTGGCCAATTTAAAGTGAAGAAGAAAGTGGTCCACCGATTCCTCCACGGCTAGGTAAAGAGGGAAGCATTGACAATAATAATATTCCATCTATGGAGGTTGTCCAGCGTGAGGATTCTCTTTTGAAGTGCTAACTAAGTAAAAGCTAGCACTCTAGGAGGGGCTTTGAGCTTCTATAAATATGACCAACAAATCAAGGTAGCAAGCGTATTCGAAAGGGAGTGGAAGAAAGAAGTCATAGAAAAGGCTCCGTCGGTATTAGGAACCCAAAATCTGCACTCTTGTCCTTCTTCCAGAATATGATTTCCATATAGGACGTTGAAGAGGTGGATGAGATGGAGGACTTTCGAGTCCATAAGGTTTCTTCTAAAGATGGGGGTCCAATTAGTGTCGTTAGAGCTTTTGTTGAGATAGTCCTTCACCATGGCAGTTCAGTTTCTCGCGTAGTTGTAAAGATCCAAGAACTAAAACGCAAGAGGAGAGTCACCTGCCCAAACATCATGCCAAAAGGAAATCCCTTTCCAAAAGTAGGAGCATCTCTGAGAAGGTTGAGAGATATCCCACCCATTCCTCCCAACTTAGTATTTTGCCAAAAGAATGCTTCTCCAGAGGCCCTCAGATTCATCCCTAATCTCCAAATCCACTTGCCCAACAAGGCTTGGTGCATGGTTCAAAGAAGTCTTAAACAAAGAGTACCCGCATCTTTGGTAGAGCAAACAGTATTCCAATCAACCAAGTGGAATTTCTTCGAGTATGTGCGTCGCTGCCAAAGAAAATCACCTTGCAACTTCTCAATGCGGTTGATAATCTCGGTTATCATATTAGGGTAGGAGTTTTAAATGATGGGATCCACTGTTTCAATATCATGAAAAGGGAGGAGTTTTAAATGGAATTGAAACTAACATTACGAAGAATTTTAAATGAAGTTGCGGCAATCTTTTGGGCGCAAGTTTCAAGTCTCATTGCTGGTAATGTGTCGTTCTTCCTTTGCCCATTAAAAGAGGGGCAAAAAAGCCCATTTTGAAGAGGGGCATTCGTTAGAATTCCACTTTAAATAAATAAATAAACATGTATATATTAAATAGTAAAGAGGTAATACATATAGCAGTTGTGAAGGGTATAGTAGTCAATGGCCAAAACACTACGTAGGAGGCGATACATAGCAATTGCAGCGATATATACTAGTGTAGTAGCATAATTGTTTTTAAGTGGTAAAAAGAAAAAAAACTCAACCTTGTGTAAAAGCCAATGTTGCCTTTGTTAGTGATTTGAAACCATATAAGGTTTAAGATAAATTTAGAAAAGGCTATTGAGGTCAAGGAGAAGAAATTGGAAAAATAATGTTATAAATCAAAATTGCTCCACTCAGTTTTAGACCATAGTGCCAATATTTTCAAAATAGCGTAACAGCTTTCACCACTAAGGCAGATAATGCGGCTGCCACGTGCTATTTTGAACCATGCATAAAAAAATATATTCAGATGAGAACCTTCCTCATGGTTCTCACACTACTTTCTAGGTCACCTATGATCATCCCCCACTCACCCACAACCCCTCAGAGAAAGGCCACAAGCCCTCATTTGACATAATGCGTGGTATTATGCACATATAGCAAAATAAGAATGTCATGTAGAAAAATATACCACATTACCACTGCATATCATTGAAATCTCTGTCTTCATAGAGTGGATCCCATTTTAGAAGCTCCAATCTCACATATGGGGAGAAGATAGCAGGTGCACTTAGAGACATATAAGCATCACGGTAGCTCAAAGAATAATCTCCCTTCCACGTTTCAAACATCTCTTTGACTGCTGAAAGTTTGGAAAATTCATCTGCTGCATCACTGAAAATCTGTTCAGAAGTTTGCAACAATTCATCACGGCTAGACTTATAAGCTGTAGTCTCACTATCACTTTCATCAGTGCTCGACTCTCCTTCTATGTGAAATGAACTACTATCCCCGATAGATGACATTCTCTTAGCCTCAGCACGAGCCTTACGATGTTTTCGAGCCTCCGCCCTTCTCACAGAATCCAAACGTTTTTGATGGTTTACATCTCGTCCGAACTCATCCAGCTGAACTGGTAAATTGGACTTTTCTCTTGCTGCAGAAGATGCAGCTTGTGCTGCTGTGGCGGCAGCTGCAATGGCTGACGCACCACCACCTTTACTTAAAACTGACATTGCTGCTCTCACAGCCGGATCCACTTCCATCATTTCATCAGCACTATCAGCAGCTCGCCTCTCTAATATAACTGATGCACGTTCTTCATGAAGTTTCTGCATTTCCTCTTCAAGCTCCTCTATGTAAGGAGCTTTATGCTAAAACACAAACCAACTCCAACATAAGAATCAGTACAGTACAATTACAGCATGTTTACATACATCGCAACAGTTATATAACAGAGACACAGTGCAATTAAAATGCAGGCATTCCTCCGCAATTTCCTATGTCACAAGAAATCTGCACTACAAAAATAACTGCCACGTTCACATGCGTAGGGAACTTGTCAAAATATCTCATCGGAAAAGCAACTACTTGTAATATGTTAAGGTTTTTTTTTATCCCCCTCCCTCCCCACTCCCTCTTCCTTCTCTATGCATCAAGAAAACTGCATTAGAAAAAGAACTGACTTGTTCAGATGGGTAGAGCACTTGTGAAAATATCTCATCAGAAAAGTATCTACTCACACTTTTTTTGGGCTCTCCCTCCCTCTCTCCCTCTGGGTTCTGGGGACTGGGGATTATACCTAGTCTACCCTAAACGAACCCATTTTTTCTCAAGAGCACCAGTGGTTAATGTCTCTCCATTTTTCCCAGAGCTCGAACTTAAGCACTCCTGCCTTCCCCTGAAGGACTTGATCTTCCGTAACCAACTGCGCTGGCAGCAAATATTATATCAAGGGTTTAGTGCTTCTATTTACTATTTTATATATATTAACAAGCCATCAAGGCAGTGGCTCAGTTGGTTTGACTGTTGGCTTGCTCCCCAAGGTCTTAAGTTTGACTCTCACCCCTTGCGTTATTGGGGTACTATGTGTGCGGCCACGGATGTACTATAGTTACGTAATTCGTTCAACATGCTCCCAAATTTGGCACCATTCAAATCTAACAATCTGCTGTTTGATTCGGTAGATTCATAGATTTTAAAATGCCTTAGTTCACAGTGGTTTGGTAGTGTCAAGAAGAGAAAGTAGGAGTGGAGAAGACAAATAAAGTAAAGCAGAGACACAGGACAATGGAGAACAAGATGAAAAGATTGAAAGAATGTTATTCATCAGTCTCTTACTCTGTTTCCCAATGGTTATTTCCTTTCTTGGGATAATGTGATGGTAATTAAATGCACTGTACCATCTTCGCTTTCTCTTCTTCTCTCTTAATTGCTGACAGCTGGACTGTAATTTAATGGAATGTATCACGTTTCCTTTTCCTTAGATTTCTTGACTTGAATATAGCAGGGGTGCACTACATTTTGAATTTACATACCTTGAGAGAATAGTGTAGCCTTATCAATCAGAAATCCAGGCCCAGTAAAATGGGCTTCTTCCTTTCTCATGCGATGGGCCCAACGAAAGAATAATCACTCTTAAATATATGCAAATTATTATAATACATTACAGTTTAAGTGAATCCCTAGAGATCACATGCAAGTCAAATATTATATTTTGTGATACTTCATTGAATTATAAAATAGACATCACTCTTTCTTAATTGAGAGTTCGTGCCCATTTAAAACATCTAAACTGGTAAAAATAGGTCTTTTACGAGTGAGTTGGTGGTGGGACAACTTTAAAAAAAATCTCAGTTTGTGCCACTGTTAAATGAAGTAAAATGTAAAACGTAAAACTTCACCCATTTATTCTTGTGTATTTTAGTCATATGAACAATAATCATCAATCTAATGGCAGACTTTACTCTGATTAAACCAAAATTTAGGCCACATAAAGGAGATGATGAGTGGTTGAGTTTCTTAAATGAGCCCAAATGATAATCCCAATATAAAAAGACACTTTGATGAAAAATGAAGGGGGATCTTTTGTAAATTATCTTGAACTATATCGAATTAGTACATTGAACTCATCGAATTCGAAATACGAATCAAACGAATTGAAAAATGAATTAAGTAAACCTACCCCATCAAATTTGCTAAATAAGGCAAGCTTCGAATTGTGAACTACGAACTCAAATGTGAATCATACGAATTGTGAATCAAGTAACTATGGTATATACCCCCCTTGGAATAGTCCTTAGTCATCAGAATCCGGAAACACCAGGGCTGAGGGCCCGAAGGCCATAGGTCTAAAGGCTGAACTGGCGAAGGATACCTTAGGTCTTAAAAAAAAAAAGAAAAACAAAAAATATATATATTAACAAGTTAATGAGTTCTAGCTCCATCTAGCTCCATAGATACAATGAACATAGATATAAAAATATGACACATTTGCAATTGATCGGTATATATCATCCCAGCAATAACATTTTCTTCTTTTTTCTTTCTTCGGTTTGAAAGTAACATTTTTTAACTGCATTGACACATGTACCAGATGAAATAAGGCCTCACAGTTGATGATGATTATTACATACATGTACAGACATGTGAACATGTCCAGTTCCACAAAACAAAAACTTGGCGCACATATGATGCAACCAGAGGGAAAGATGTCTAGCATAATCAGGAAGAGAAGAGGAGAAACCCTTGTCTCTGTGTTTGCCAAGTACCACAGTATCTAGCAATAATTGGAGGCCCAACCAGCAGGAGTGTAAGGTGTAGGAATTTTTGTGAGGACAAAAAAAAGGATTACTAATTGTAGTAGTTGCATGGGTCCTGCACATGTTAACCACCTGTCAGGTCTCTCATACTAATGACTGGACCAAATCTCTTCATGGACTGTACTTGTGAATAAAATAACTCCAGAAGCCATGACCCAGCAAGATGTGGACCAATTATCCAGACAACTGTAACAGTTAGCCTGATGATAGAATTCTAGACATAAACAAAGCAGACTTCAAGAGGATTGGAGATCAGCCTGTTCAAGAGGTTTTTCGCACCATGACTGAGTCAAATATCATTGTGGACTGTTCTTGTGAATAAATAACCACTGAAGCCATGACACAACAATAGGACTGTTTATCTAGACGACCACAACAGTTGGCCCGAAATCTTAGACACAAGCAAAGCAGACTTCAACACTGGAGATCAACCAACCACCACCTACTACTACTATATCTTAATCAACAATCAAATCCTCCAGTTGTTGGATAAGGAACAAGTTTCAAGATTCTGATATAAAGGGCAACATTCCTGGATTTCATGGTTCATTTCAAACAAATGATTGTCTGGATTTGTTGACCAAGGTGGAAAAGGTTCTTGAAAACAGGGATACTCAATGCTTACAGTGGTGAATCTGGTGAAAAAAATTCAAGACTCGCCAATTGGGTGGAACAGTATACAGTACAAGCAGTTGCAAGATGGGAACTGTTTCATGAGAAAAGACGGGGAAGTTTCGTTTTTACTTTCTTTTTTCAATTATAAGACAAATAAAAGTTGTGTCAAAATAAAATTGTGAACTAAAGGAAAATTAAGTTACAAATTGACCTCAATTTTAGGATTTGTGAGCCCCTCTGTAGGGCCCACCTTGAGAAATGCCAATAACAAGACAAGAGGGGGATTGAAAGCTCTTTATATGACTAAGGGTGGCTGCGATATCAGTACAGTTTGAGAATTGTAACCATCTATTAAAGCACACCAAAGTGCAATGGTTTTGTTAACACCAAGGCAGCAAGCAAACTATCCACCTTGATCCAGAGTGATGCCATCAATGATTCAATAACTGCAAGCTCATCAACCTTCCATGAACCTGAAACTTCCCTTCACAAAGGAAGAATAGATTGGCGCTTAAAGGAGACTGGAAAGGACCAGTGTCAACATGCAGTTACTATCATCAGCCAGGTTAGCAGGCTACTGACTGACTTGCCACACACTCGTGCAACAGGCCAATAACTGCCTTGCCACGCAAAAACACAATTGTGCATGAGTGCAAGCAAGCGTGTGCGCGCAGAGAGAGAGAGAGAGAGAGAGAGAGAATGGCAGGAGGTGTGTGGAGGGTGGCAGGTATGCATTAATTGCAACCTTGTTCCCCAAAAAAGGGGAAAAGGAAAAAAAAAGGCTCCTAATTTATTTGAGATTACACAATGATAACCACGCATGTGCATCGAATTTGAATCTCTATATTTAAATCCTTCATATAACAAATTCAAGTACCGTAATATGAGGAGCAGCTGGGAGAGAAGTTATCATTACACCACATTTTGCACAAAAATCAAATGTATAGCATTGTGCAGCTATCTATATATTGAAGAAATGAACTATAAATTAATACAGAGTAACAAAAATAATACCTGCAAAAAGTCACATATTACAGAAACAAATTCACGAAGCTTTTGCATAAAAATGAACTTCTCGCCAGCAGCTGATAAAGATTTCTCAAGTGCAGTTATATTCAGTAATGATGCAGACAAGTTTTCATCATTTGTGATCATTGAAGACATGGTCCTTCCATGAGTTTCCTAAAAAAGAGAAGTCACAGTTAGATAATGTAAAAATGAATCTTTTTTTTTTATTATTTGGAATGGTAACCTACAAATGACAGTTGGTGTAATGTTTGAAACCCTAGTCACAGCACCTAACTCCAATCTCCAATCTTTCTTCCTAAATCAAATGTGGCTTCCATCACGCTGCAGAACAAATTTATAGTTCTTCAAAATCCTTTCAGTTTTGTTTGACTTTCACTAACTTAATGATTTCCTTCCACCAACAGTTCATAACATCATCTAATATGGTTTTCATAAGCCAAAAAAGACGAAATGGATTTTCCCACACATAATGGAAGTTCTCTAGGGTTCATGATATGCGCCCGAATTAGTAGGTTACCTTCTTGAGACATAATGAAGACTTTGTAAAGGGGGAAAAAACTATACAAATGCACCAAAAAAAAAAGCAAAAAATAATACAGCTTCATGCTTAAAAATGGTAAAAGGGAAAAGAAAATAAGATGACAACAATGATCATTACAATACACAAGCATGCCTGCCCATTGACACTCACGCACAAAAGCACTCATTCACTTGCTCATAAATCATATTCTTGAAAAGATAAGCAACACATTGGGCAATAGTGGAGCATCAATGTTCAAACACAGAATCCATGGAAGGAGATTGATGACAAAATGGAATTTCCTCTTGATGGGAATGCTTAAATTAAATTTTGATAGAGCGTATTTAGATGATGCATCCCTAAATTGCCAGAGTTGGTGAGGGATTTAGAAACTGCAGGAGGATTTAAATCCTACTGAGTTCGACAGGTCCTAGCCAATCTGCATTACTGTTTGATGTCTAGCATTCTCACAATTTCAATAAATTCCTCTCTACCATTAAAAAAACAAACAAAAAGAACATTTCCATTCAGGGGAAACAAAGTCTCAAGAGGACACGATTACTATAATGAAATTCTCCAAGAAGGTGGAAACAGCAAATACTACTATACTAGTAATGCAGCATCACAATCTATGATACCCAGATACTTCCAACATAGGCAAGGTGTTGTGTCTTATCATATCTGATACTTTATTTGTTATATGTGAAATTCATGTCCTTGCCATATCCATGGCATGTCCTTGTCGTATCCACGGATATTTGGGCAACATAGGTCAGAATAATAAGAGGGTTTAGAATTGTCTCCGACTTCACCTAACCAATTAGTTTAAGATGATGAATTAATTCATAGTGTGATACTAATTGGGTGTGCTCATCTTCTTCAGCACCATGTACTGCAGGGCTTCTTCCTTAGTTAATACTAAAATATTTTACCAAAAAACTCGCCGGTTTTGTCATTTAGAGTTAGCCATATAGGATAACTGATCCACTAGCCAGTAGCCAGAGAAAGTGATCCTTGGAGCTTATCCACCCAGTACATTGTCCTCTTTCATTACACTACCTAAAAAAAGAGGGAACTAGAAGAATTTCAACAGTAACTCTAATAAGTGGATGAACTCCAAACCCTTTTCAAGGGACAATTAAAATCTGAATTAAATTTTATTTTCCAAGTTGTATTCTCTTTCACAAGTAAGATGAAATGCAACTACCATTACAGTATGCTATAAAATCTGGAGCAAAAACAACTGAACCGCGTACCTTCAGCCTGCCAACGCTCTCCTTCAAAGCCCTCGTGGCAACCTCAGCCTGTTGAGATATCGACATCACTTCAGCGCTCCTCGATACGCCCACAATTCCTGGGTTCGAAACAAGAGCCCCACCGCCGGAAACAGGCTGATGACTCCCCGGATACACAAAAGCCGGCTGCAGAACAGCCGGTACCGGGGCTGGAACCGCAATGCCGTTACTCACAAGGCTAGAACTGTTGTCCACTCTTTTACCCAACCCCTTTCGAAACTGCTCTTCTTCCCATATCTTCTCCACTGCATCCTCATCATCCTCCTCCCCACCAAGCCCACCATCCACCCTCACCTCAGCCTCGACCGCCCTCCCGTCAATACTCTCAAACACGCCCTTTGTTGCCCCATCCTTCTTGTCCCCGACCAACGCGACCCTGCCCTGAAAATCGCCCTCGTCGTCGCTCTCCGCGCGGAGGCCGCTCCCCGCGTCCAGAGAGATGTAATCGGGCGCAGCCCGCGACTGCCGTAGCCGCTCTCTCTTCGCCCTAATCAAATTAATGGTGGCCTGGTCAGGAAAAGCAGAGCCACCAGCGGCATCCCTAGCGCTCTTTCCAATCCCCATCGCAGCAAATCTCGACTCGGCATCGTCCCTCTCTACAGAACCCTTCCTCCTCCGATCCAAGACTGCCTCATCATCATCATCATCATCATCATGATCATCTTCTCCGCCGCCGTTGTCTTCGTCGTCTTCAACAGCGCCTTTGCGGGGGATTGGGATTTCATCCATGGAGGAGGGTTTAAGGAGGCCCTTCAACACAATTACGGGCTCCGCCGAGGCGGGGGGTTTGGGTTCGGAGGAGGGTTTGGAGCTGGCGAGGGAGCGGGTGTTCTTCTTAAGGAGAAGAAGCTTTTCTTCGCTGTATTCGCCCGCCTGGGATTGGACATTGGAAGGCGTAGGCGGAGATGGAGAGATGACACGATCTTTGGCAGGTGTTATCTTGTGGTGGGAAGAGGATGAGAAGGAGGATCTGGCGGCGGGGCGGGAGGAGCGGGATTGGGCGCGGGGGGTGATGGAGTCGTCGTCGTCGGCGAAGCTCAGGAGCTTCGGGGCCTGGTGGTGGCGGTGCTGCGGCTTCTGTTTGGGCGGAGGAGGCCTGGTGGTGGTGGTGTTTTGCTTTGGTTTTGGGGGTGGTAGGGTTTTGGAATCGTCGTCGTTGGCGGTGGTGGTGGTGGTGGTGGTGGTGTCTTCGTCTTCTCCGGACCTGCGACGGAAGTTCTTGCTTCTGGTGCTGGTGCTGGACATCCTTCTAGCGTCTTTGATTTTGTTCGAACTGGTGCGGGAAATAGAAGAAACGGAGAATAGCGATGGCTGCTGGAGAGGAAGCAGATATGGGGAGATGCCAAGGATTTTGTAAGGTGATGGGGATGGGGCACACAGGAGCTATGTGGGTCCCAGCCCAAAGTCGGCAAGCGGTGGAGTTTGGATACCCTGCCTACCCTATGGGACCAATCATAATCTGCATGTCACTCGGGGAAGTTTGGTTCCTATAAGGGTTTGCCTACGGTAATTGTGAGTGAACCATGACACATTAAGCCGCTTGTCATGCACACACGATACCTAATCCATGCAAGGCAAGGACTGCCCAATGTGACATGACGAGCCCTGATAAGCCCGCCCATGATTACCGGGGGCAAAATCCAAGGATTCCAATTCACTGAGAGGATTTGTATTACTAATTCGTGCCGGGCAGGGCTTACGGACATTTAGCACTTTATTCAAATCCAGGCCATATTTAAATTATAGGTTCGAGGTTGACCCACAATTGAACACCCCCGTAGATGTGAGTGGGGCAACGAATTCTTTCTGAATTCAATCCTTCCTGGCTTTATCCAAGAGAAATTTTGAGTTATAAGAGGAGAACTCCATAGTGGAGCCCACATTTGAACTTCTAAGGTGTGTTCAAAATAAATGCACTACTTATACCTTTGCATTTGTAATTTCTCCTTTCTTATGCATTAGTATTTAACTCATATTCCTTTTGCATGCTTTTTGTAACGACCTAAATTTTGATTTTTAATTAGAATTAATTTTGACCTTTGATTTGATCTGTGATAGACCTCACATGCATTTGTGTTATTTAAAATTTGATATTATTTGTAGGACTATATTTGGTTAAAATTTGGCTTGTGTTAGAATAGGGAGGGAGAGAGAGAGCTCTTATTCATTAGATCTGTGTGTACATAATGGGGGGAGGAGGATCTTATTTATAGAATAAGATTGCTTCCTCCCCAAGCAACCTAATAAGGAAAATCCTAATTCTTAGTAATCCATTTTATCTCATGTGGGTCCCAATGTGGGCATCCACATATGATAATACATCTTATAACACTCCCCCTTGGATGACCACCATTCAATGACAGTTGCCTCATTAAAACCTTGCAAAGGAAAAACCCAGAGGGATAAAAACCAAAGCGAAGGAAAAAGAGTACAACATTCGACAGGATCATTGATTTGGTGTTGGACGTGCATAATGCTGCCTCGTTAAAACCTTAACTAGGAAAACCCAGTGGGACAAAACCTAGAGAAGGAAAAAGAGTACAGCGCACATATGTCCTGGGTAGCATACTTCAGGATGCCTCCCCCTGATTGACTACTCCCCCTGATGATAACATCTTTGTACATAATTCAGCATGTCAATCTCGTATACAATTTCTAAAAATACTGAGTTTTGGCAAAACTTCGTAAACTGATCAGCCAGGTTGTTGCTTGAACGAACTTGATTAACTTCAATCTTGTTATTCTTTTGAAGCTCATGAGTGAGGAAGAACTTTGGAGTAATGTGCTTCGGCTTGTCATCTTTAATGTGTCATTCTTTAATCTGTTGAATACATACCCCATTGTCTTTGCAAATAATGCTCGGAGTACCTGTACTAAGAGGTAATTGACAAGAACTACATATATGCTGAGTTAAATATTTTTGCCATACACATTCCCCACTGGCTTAAAAATCTCAGCATGGTTAGAATAAGTAGCTATCAATAGTCAATTTAGTAGAATATCAAAAATAATGATATTGACATGAAGAAATATATAACATGTCTATGATCGATCCTTATGAGGATCAGGGATATATCCTGAATCTGTATATCCTACAAAATTTGGTTTCAACCATAAAACAGACATAGATATCATAGCATATGTTTAATACCAATCCAAAGCCTTGGTACAAAACTATATATGGGAAGCATATTTATAAAGAGTAAAAATCTCATTAGAACTTCTCTCGATCTGCGGGTCGAGATAAAATAGTCAATAGTTTTCTCGAGCTCTTCTGGAGTCTCGATTAGATATATGTTATTTATGTAAATAACATAAACTTCTACTATTATAAATCCATTTAAGGATTGTATAAAGATAAATAGGCAAATGGGATTGTTTTCATACTCTTTCTTATATAGATATTTACTAAGACGATTGTACCATATTCTTCTGGAATGCTTCAGGCTGTACAATGAACGTCTTACTTATATTGAGTACGTACTCTCTGACTTTGCTTCAGGCAAAGCAAATCCTTCTGGGATTTTCATATATATAACTGTGTATGTTTTCAATCCCAAGTTTCTACAGGAAACCTTGTATCACAAGTTTGCCTTGCGTTCATTTGTCTTACAAACACCCATTTGTAACTTACAGGGTTAACACCACCTGGGGTTTGTACTATAGGTTCATATATACCACTTCTATTGAGAGACTGCAATTCCACAATGGCATCTCTCTATTTTGGCCAATATATTCTTTGTCGACATTCATTTATAGAACGTGGTTTTATATCCCAAACAACATTCTTAATTTCCATTGATATTTGAGTAGCTACCGCATATGCAAATACGTCATCGATGATAATTTCATTTCTATCCCATCTCTCTCTTGAATAATTATAAAGTATAGAGATCTCTTTATTTATTGGGTACCCATTGCCTCTTCAGGGGCTTCCAGAGTCTCTTCTGGGACTCATGTCTCTTCCGGGACATTAATTTCTTCAGGAAATTTGGAGAGAGTGGATTTTATCATAAACTCTTCGGGAGTATACCTCTTCTGGAGTATAATTGGGATATGATTGCTCAATTCTCTTCTTCTGGAGAGTTGAGTCCTTGAAACCTATAAGTCTACCATGCTTCTGGCATGTGTAGATTCATTTGCTGCCATATTTGGACTTTGTTCTTCAGGAACATTAATTCGTACTTGTCCTACAGGGACATTAATTCGTGCTTGTGTGTTCATCGCCGATACATGTGACCTAGTCACTTTTGCTACATCATTAAAAGCATCAGGGAATTCATTTGTAATTAAGTGCACAATTCTCCGTACTTCATTCTCACATTGTGAAGTACATAAATCTAGATGATATTGAGTGGAAGTATTCCACATTAATTCTCGCCGTTCTTCAGGAACGGATTGTTCTTCAGGAACAAGGTGTTCTTCAGGAACTCTCTTATCTCCCCCTAACGGCGAGAAGACTGTCTCATCAAGATGACAATCAGCAAAAACGAGCAATAAATATATCTCCCGTCATTGGGTCTAGATATTCAATAATGGAGGTGAAATATAACCAACATAGAGGTTACGTTGTGGGTCACGCAGGTCACAAACCTATGATATCAAGCTTTATAATTGGGTCACGGAGTGTACCCTAGGTTTTAATAATTTGTTTTAACAGGCCGAGTTTGATGGGTTGACAAATGTCACACTATATCCTTTGTGGAAAGGATGGTTAATAGATGGTACTTTAAGGAGTACTTAACAGAATTATCAATAGTTTGCCTTAGCAGAGTACCCCTAGATTAACCTAACCTATCATGCCAAAACATTAAAACTTGATGGTCACTAAGTTGAGGGCTCGCTGTAAGCTTCTGGCTTAACTTTGTCGTTTTGCTCATAATCGAATATGATTCGATTTGTAAAGATTGTCTTGTAATATAGCCTTGAAATATAAGGAGAATGCACTTAGCTTTTCTAGTATCAGCTTCTGGCTGTCAATACTAGTAATGATGTACAAATACCATTATGTGTGGGCTCTTCTGGAGCATTCAAGTATTTGTACAAATCCAGCTATGATCGATATCGTGCACGAATTAAACACTACTTCTGAGAAAAACTTCTGGTTTTTGTTTTTAATGTAGTGTGTTTTGTTGCACTGTCTACCGGACAGATATTATCCTCAGCTTCATGCATTCCATGAGCCATAGAGCAAGTAATAATAAACTTACATAACTAGTTAATCGCATTGCAAAAATAAAAGTAAAAACAACTAAACAATTCAGCATTCAAAGCAAATATAACATAATATACGGGGGATTAAAAATAAGTCCTAGCATTCAACAAAATATCTAAGAACTGAACTCAATGTTCAAACTCATAAAAGTAGTTGTAGGTCTTCCAGACCATGCTTGGTGGTTCGCCCCAATTTCCAAACAAAATGCCTTCTCAATCACCTCTCCTGGGGTGGTTTATTTCATCTCTACGGGAGAACATATTATATCTACCTCTTCTGGAGGGATTTTAATTGACTAATCTGTCATTTATTTCAAGCATTGGGTGTATGACCATCTGCTGGTGATCATCCTTGTCTAATGGGGATATAATGGCGCGGAAAATAAGAGTGTATGCCATATCCTTCAGGGATATTTTATTTCCGACTTTGATAGTATCACCAAGCCTTATAGAGTGTGTTAAGATCGATTTACTAATAACAATCAAACAAAAATAGAACTTCGGGTTCTCAATATCTGATGACAAAATATAATGAAGAATTGGCCAATCAGAAAGTTAGAACTTCGGGTTCTCAACTGATGAATCAGAACTTCTAGTTCTGTCAATACTTCAGGCTAGTGATAGAACTTCAGGTTCTTAGAACTACTGGTTCTATCAAAGCTTCAGGTTTAAATCACAACTTCTGGTTCTATCAAAACTTCAGGTTTGATTTCATGGCCGTTGTATCGATCTACACTACTTTGAATCTTTAGAAATCAAAGCTCCAAGTTTGATGATGAATATGAATCTTCGGGTTCATATTCTAAATCTTAGAACTTCTGGTTCCAGATAATGTATGGATCTTCAGGCCCACGTTATTCATTGGAAATAGAACTTCAGGTTCTATTATACACAACTACTGCTTTGGCAATAACAAATTCATCAAGACTAAAATTTCATATAATCATATAGTGATAATGATACCTAAGTAATTATATCAAGCATGCAGTACAATGTTATAGAATATAAAAATAAATGTATGTGAGAAACAGAAATAAAATGTAGAACTTCAGGTTCTTAATATCCAATCAAAGATAATAATAAAAATGTGATGAGGAATTGAGAAACTTGAAGTTTAGAACATTAGGTTCTCAACTTAAGAATCAGAACTTCTGGTTCTAAAATAGTTCATAGATATTTCAGTACGAGTTAGAACTTCAGGTTCTAGATTAGGATAATTCATGGATCTTCAGGTCCGAGTTAGAACTTCTGGTTCTAAATTAGGATAATTCATGGATCTTCAGGTCCAAGTTAGAACTTCTGGTTCTAGATTAGGATAATTCATGGATCTTCAGGTCCAAGTTAGAACTTCTGGTTCTAAATTAAAATAACATACAGAACTGTATTCAGATTATTTATTCGATATAGAACTTCTAGTTCTAAGTATTAGATGAAACTTTGAGTACGTATTGTAGATCTGAAAATTTCTGGTTTCAGAGTAAAATAACCAACGGATCTTCTGGTCCGGAATCGACGGATCTTCTGGTCTGGATTCAAATGAACTTTTGGTTCATAGGCTAAAAGAATTTATGGAATCTCGAGTCCGAGTTGTTGATTCCATATAGAACTTCTGGTTCTAAATATCGTATGGAACTTCGGGTTCCAATTTCTTGCATAGAACTTCTGGTTCTATTTATGATCCATGATTTTCAATTTTATCATGATCTCTTTTCGATAAAAGAAAACGAATAATCATCACAAGGATCAAATGATAAATATTTGTAGATCTAAAAGAATAAAGATAAATGCAAACTAATAAGAGATCATAAAATATGGATAAATTACTTAACCTTTGAATCATTCTCCTTTTAGTGCCAATGTGTAGATCTGCTCGCGAGCTTTCCTTAGGCGCAAACGGATCACAAATTAGACTTCGAATCGTCAAGATATCGCAGAAACAAGTCTATGCCATCGATCCGGTCAAATCTGCCTTTGACCATACTATTCACTGACATCAGCGGGCTGACGTCATCCGGATGACATCAGGCACTGTGCTTTGTTCAATGGTTCAGGTCGATCTGACCCGACCCGAACTGACCTAGCCTGATGGGCTATTTTGTAATCAGTTCAGGTGGGTCGACCTGACCTAAGTCTGACCTGGGTTTGAAATACCCAGGCATCTCTTTCTCCAAATCCCACAACCCATCTGAGCCAACCCAACCCCACCGCCGCATCATCGCATGATGCCAACTTTCCCCTTCCAAACCCTATTCACAACATCGGCGAAGGAGGAATAGTCTTCGGGGTCCTCTCTCAAGAACTTGGCGGCGCATTCGATGGCGACGGAGGAGTAGGCCCTTGTGATGGAATGGTGGGTTTTGGTCCCCGACCTGTAGTGGATCTCCTCCATGATTTCTAGGGTCTTGAGGATGGATTCCGAGACGGAGGTTTTGAAGAGGAGGGAGGAGATCCGACGGAGGAGGATTGTTTTCTGGAGGCGGAGATCGGAGTCTGGGTGATCGATTTGTCTGTCGAACTCGGCATCGTTCGATTCTTCGGTGCAGAGGCGATTGCTTGAATGGAAAGCTCTGTGTAACGCTCTGGTAGGTGGGTTAGATTTAGGTTTAGTGGGTGGTAAAGATGGAGGATGGCGGAGGATGGCGGCGAGGGCCCAGATCTTGTACCGCCCTCGGCCGAACAGAGCCGCGTCCGTCGCAGCCGCTGAATCTTTCTTCGTCGTCGAAAGATCGTCATATTTCAGTTCCCTCTCAAACAGAAGAAGATTGGGACGATGGACGGACGTTATGACGGAGGGAGAGGGGGAGTTTGGGAATTGTGGTCTTACTCCGCTGCTGCTTCTGAAAGAGCGAGTAAGTGAAAGTTTGGAGGGGAAGCGATGGAAAAGAGAGAGGGCTTCGTGTCGAGTCGAGAGTCCTTCGACAGTCAGACGAAAGCAGCTCCTCCCTTTTTCGTTGGGAGGCCGGAGCTCATCGTACTGATAACGTGTTAGAATAGGGAGGGAGAGAGAGAGCTCTTATTCATTAGATCTGTGTGTACATAATGGGGGGAGGAGGATCTTATTTATAGAATAAGATTGCTTCCTCCCCAAGCAACCTAATAAGGAAAACCCTAATTCTTAGTAATCCCTTTTATCTCATGTGGGTCCCAATGTGGACATCCACATATGATAATACATCTTATAACAGCTTGTTAAGGAATCTAGTTCAACCAAGATATTCAAATTGATTAAGTTTCTTGTTGTTATATTTTTATCTTTTAACACCGCCTTGAAATTTGTATTCAATTCTAATTTTAGTTTTAGAGTCCAACTTTAATTGTTTTCCTTAGTTAACTTAGTATATGACTCTTGGAGACACTTATTCTTTTGGAGATACTCTTTCTTTTCCTATAAAAAGGATTCTATTCATCCCTTTTAGTCTCTCATACAAAACTTGGTTTCCTTTTGTGCCCTCCCCTTCTTAAGTTCTCTCCTCCAAGGTATGTTCTTTTCTCCTTTCTCTTGTTCTTTGTATGTTTACTATTTTCGGTCATTCATGTCTTTTACCCGATCATCTTCACGGGCCCTTCATGGCATTCTTATTAACATAATCAACCAAATGGTCCCCCTCGCTGCATTACATACCGATCCCACCTCCTTCCATGGTTCCACTAATCGGTTCACCCACATCATGGAATCCATCTTAGGTCATGCACATTAACTGTCCCACCTCCATCTTAAAAACGGACCCAAAACCCACTTGAGATCATCACCCTCCTTCTCTTCTTGATTGATTCTTCCTTTTTTTTTTCTTTTTCTTTCTACTTCCTCTCTGCAACTGAACTCTTCTTTTTCTCTCCTTTGTTTCTCTTCCTTTCTCGTTTCTGTTTTCGTTCCTCCTTCCGTTTCTGCCCAAACAGCCCAGACAACCCACTTCATCATCTTCTTCCTTGTTTTCTTTTCCTTTTCTTCTCCTCCCTCTGTGCTTGTTCCTTTCTATGTTTCTGACTGCAACCGAGCCTCTCATCCTCTGTTATGTTCTTCTTTTTCTTCTTCATTCTTGCCTTTTAGATTCCTTCGTCCTTTCCCTCTCATTGCTTCTCTCAACCATCTGCAGAGTGCACGCATGGTGCCCTCTTTATTCATCTTCCTTTCTTCTTCCTCTGCTTCTTTTTCATTTTGTTTCTTCCTTCTCTTCTGTTCTCTTCTTTGTTCTGTGGTTTTCTTTCTTTCTTCTCCCTGTTTCCCATTTCTGTTCCTCTCATCTCTTTATTTTCTTTTCTTTCTCTTGTTTCTGTTTCTTCTTTCCTTCTTCTTCCTGGTTTCCTCTCATCCAAACAAAACCCATTAACTCGGGAATCTTCGTCTTTTCTTCTCAGTTCCATCATCACCATCAGAACCCTCTGCAACTCTACTTCTTCTTTCATTTTCTTCCACTAGTTTTCTTCTTCACAGTTACCACCCGTTTCAACCCCTTCCCCATCAGTTCAACACTAGCTTTCCCCCCTTATATCACTTTTCACTATCCATGGCACCATCACACCAGTGCCCATCTTCATCTTCCTCTCGGTCCCATTCTTTTTCCTTCTCCTTTGATCTCTTTCCTTCCTCTACATCCATCTTGTATATTCATCTCTGCTTTCTTTCTTTCTTCTTCTGTCTATTTTTCTCTTCGTTCTCCATCTTCTTCTTTTCTTCTTGTTCTCTTTTCTGGATTTTCTCTTCCTCTCTGTTTTCTACTTCCTCCACTTCTGAATCCTCTCTCAACCACTGCACCCATGTCTTCTTCCTCCTTTCCTCTGGTTCTACCAACTGAAAGAGTCTTTTCCCCTATACAACTCTCTCTTGAACTTACTGCATTCTTCTTCTATCTTTCCTTCTTCTTTCTCTTCCCCTTTACTCTCCATCAGAGTTCCACTGCAGCCCGATAAAGCCAGTTACTCCACAGCATCCAGCTATCATTTTTGGGAAACCCCATACTTACCGGTACTGCGTTCATCTAGCCTGCTGGGTTGGAACCCATGGCACCCTTATTAATTTGGTTTGCCAGGAAGTTTCAGCCCAGTTATTTTCAACTTTAATTAACCCACTCCCTAAATATATACAAGACTACAAGTTGTTGTTTCAAACTAACCTAGTTAGACCTTGTGACCCACTGACCCCAATCCAACCTATTTAGTTTACATGCATGAACAACCCCGACACCATTTATTGGCTCCACCTATCACTTAATCTGGGCTCATAGCCAATTTGCTAACCTATCACATTTAATCGGTTCTTTACCTGACCTAAAACATGATTTGGGCCAACTTGCATTACCTAGTAACTCGAACCCGCCATCTCAAACTCATGTCCCTGAGCCAACCGAAGTATGCCAACGGTGCTCATTCAGACTTGACTGAAGGCATGTAATTCACAACTTTGATCAACCTAGTTGACCCATGTGGCCCACTATCTCTGGCCCACTTGACCTATAGGAACCCATGCTTGAGCCCATCAACTGATTTTTCCCACACCACTCATTAATCTATGTCTAGTCCATTTAACTTACATACATAGCTCACACCATTTAGGCCTAAACCAAGATGTGCCAACTCATGATATATGACCCGTACCGAAGCCTAACCCATGTCCAGTAATTAGTGCACGAATCCAAGCATTGTGCCCCAACTAATGTAGTAGTTACCAATATAAATCTTAATAATTGCTCACCGATCATAGGAACTCTCATCAGAGTTACAAATCAAAGCAAGCCAAATTCTTCGAACGCCGACAATCCAGGCAAGTAGTCTTACTATGGTTCCATAGCACTAGAGTTTTCTGGTCCTTGCCTCAATTTGATTTAAAATATGAAAATTTGAAAACTATTAAAATAATCTTAGATTATTAGGTGTTGCCTTTGACATGCTTATACATGATAGTTACATCAAACCTGATCTTGTGTCCTTGCCACCATCATACTACAATAGATAAGATTAATTATCATTGGATTTACAATGCTTAAAAATGTGAAAAATCTGAATAACATGTAATTCAATTTGTGATCTCAACACTTGGCCATCTTTGTGATTAAAACGACTTTAAATTCTTAGATTTGCTATTTGTACCCTTAAGGCATTCTCTAAAGTATAGGCAACACACCGTGGGGATGGTCACACGTAGATTTAACTCTTTTCGATATGACATTGGGATTGGGACCCTTTTGTGCACTATTGCTAGTCTGCAACTGGCTCTTACTTTGTTTTAGAGATTACCGGTATTCTCGGGTCTTATGCCAACTTTGTATAAATATAAAACGATTTATACCTAGCGAGTACCTTGTGTTTCGTTCAGGCCTAACTCTGGTGAGCACACTTTGATATTTTATTTACTGCAGAGATACTGATGCCTTTTTATTTGTTGATTTGGTTATTTGCTTACTTATTTGAAATACCTCGAATTTCGATCACACTACCTTCTTGTCACTTTCAAGATTTTGCGCTTACCTTACTTGATATGCCTTGTATTTGCGAACCATGCCTCTAAATTTGATTTCTTAGATTGTTACATGTTTGCTCAGTTTTATGGTTTGTATTACTTATTGAACTTTACTCACTCTTGTTTTTCTCCTCACAGATTTCGAGGTTGAGCCGGAACCCGAGAAAACTTAGCTAGTTTTACGGAACCAAGACTGAGGGATGAGCTGCGAAAACTTTAGCCTTAAATTTGAGGATTAATTTAGGACTTTATTAGATTTTGAGAAATTTATAAGAGTCGTTATGTAACAACCTAAATAGCCCACTAGCCCAATAACTTAGTGAGCCTTTCATGTGGCCCAAAATGCTTAAGCACAAGTTACTAGTAATAACGTACGTAGTTCATGATATACCAGACTCCCTTAAGGGCACATGTGCTCGTGTAGATCCATTTAACTTTAACAGGCGATATGGGACCAAAGCATTTTACACCTGTGTCCGCTGTAGATTCCTCTATCTTGACTCATAGGCTCGCACACCCTAACTCTATCCTGATCTTACCTTAAGGGCTTTCTTAGTGAGATTGGGGGTCCCACATTTTCGGCTAGTAGTAGGCTCTGATACCATTTGTAACGACTGAAGTAGCCACTGGCCCAATAACTTGGTGAGCCTTTCGCGTGACCCAAAATGCTTATGCCCAAGTTATTAGTAGTAACCTATATAGTTCATTATATAACAAACTTATATGTTACTTATAAGTGATGTAGGATGGGGTATTACACGTTATCACTTCAGATTTATTTATTTATTTTAAGTGGATTGATTTTATTTGTTTAACTTAATATGTTAATCATGGTATTCCATTTAGATTATTTAATAAAGCTTGAAATTTTTTTAAAATTATTGTGGACCTGTCATGTCTCATGATTTGTCCCAAAGACTTCAAATTTCGAGGCGTGACACTTTTTTGTATTTTTATCCTTAATTTGTACTTCTTTAAGTCTTAAGTCTAATTTACAGTTACCGATTACTGAAAAAAAGTACTACTTATGTATGAGGTATCCTCACATATTATCTTAATTTGAGTTTGGTCCACCGTTGAATGGATTATTTATTAAAAAGGATGGACCGTTTATTAAAAATTAAGTGATTATCACAATCTTATGCATATTTAGTGTCATTTTTGTATAAATCAAATAGTTAATCGAAGATAGGAAAAAATTCGATTCATGTAAAATTTGAAAATACGCATGTACTGACAGGAATTTATTCTAAATGGTTACAATTGGAAATTTTAAGTCCCAATGTGTAGGATTTCAAATGGGTCCTCAATTCTATGATTACCTTGAGGTTCTAATTCGTTAATAACCAGATTTGGATCTTTATTTAGGTCTAAAAAAAAAATGAGTTTGGGTTTGGATCTCCCCGCAACCTAAACGGTTTTGGACTAATTTCACATTGGTTCTGGCTGGTTGACTCAAATATTACTTCAGTTTTTGAATTTTTTTCCTCTAAAAGTTTGGTTTTTTCCACATCCTTCTTTACATAGGCCTAGATCTAAACCCGCCCCATATATGGAACCGGTTCGGGGTCCATATTCTCATTAACGGTTCCGGAACCATAAAATTAGTTCTGATCCGATTTCAATTCAAAGTCCATTTTCTTATTAACGGTTCTAGTTCTAGGTCCACCATGGAGCCGGAGTGAAACCAACCCATTTGCAACCCTACCAATGTGGAGTTTTACTCCTTTTAATATGATTTCTGTCAGAGAATATGGACTCTTTCTTTTTGGGTTAGTTCTCTAAATCCATAGGTAGAGTCAATCATCGATTCCAAAGTGCTTAAAATCTTAATGCATCCATTTGTTGGCTCCGACAAATGCTTGACTGAAATCAAAGTTGGGCCTACTATAGGATAGATCACAAGTAAAATATGTGTTTTTTTGAGTAATGAAAACCCATTGGTAGTGGTCAAAAGGCATTTTTCTTAGCCCATAATCCGCAAGTTGGCTGACTGGTTTGCTTAAGAGGGTTCCCAGTATTGAAAAGTAGGAGTGGTTGTTTGAAAATACTATAGAGGCGGATGGTTTTATAATTGCATGTAAACTTCCTATAAATTCAAGCATTTATAATTAATATTCCTGTTATCAGTTGGCAAAAACAAAAAACAGATGTTGGAGCCCCTTAATGTGCATCCCAAATAGCTCGAGTGCTATTCCAATAATGGGCAAATCAATGGCACATTATTGTCTAAAAATGCACTGCAAGGCCTTGGTGGTGATTAAGTGAAGAATACAGATAATATTACACAAATCAATCCTACATCTGTCATGAGAAGATGATGGAATTACTGTAATCTATCTGTAGATACAATACAGATATTGCATACAAGAGGCATGGAAAGGCAGTACTGCTAAAGCCAGTATATGCTGGGAGAAACAGAGTCCCTGCTTGAGAAGATGAGTAGAACGATCTTGCAACAGATCTTGGGACCTGTTCTTAAGGCCTGTTGAAACATCAGGTCCTTCCCATTGCGACCAAGCAATGGATCACACAACCATGGTATATTTCTATAATTGTGCTACTCAGAAGAAGCTAACTCTTAAAGTGTGGAATAATATTCTACTAGGAGAACAAAGTCTTCATTGCTGAGTCAAAAAATATTTCATCTCCCCTGGTTTTATCTCTGTAAATTTCTTTAGTAAATCAGCTGTTCTGAACTGTTTCATCCTGTGGACCTTGCTAAAGTTAAGACCACAAACCAAGCAACTTTCTAACTAGCAATAGCCCTTGGTGCAAATGAAATGGCAGAATATTCAAAAGCAGTGTATTTATACAGAAGAAATCCATGAACTACATACACCCATCTGAAACTATAATTGATATGGGAATGACATTCTAAACAAATGGGTAGAGAATGCTTTCTTCATACATCCACATATTTCTCTATAGTCGCAGTCAATGTGGACTTTGGGACAGCACCTATGACACTTTCTTTCTTCTCCCCGTTCTTGAACACTAACACAGTTGGAATGCTCCGAATTCCATATTGAGTGGCGATGCTGGGGCAGTCGTCGGTGTTGAGCTTGTAGCACGTGATCTTGCCCGCGTATTCTTTTGCCAGTTCGTCAATCACTGGGGCAATCATTCGACAAGGTCCACACCATGGTGCCCAGAACTCTACTAGAACGGGCGTTTCGCTTCCTATGACAAGGTTACTCCAGCTTGAATCAGTCACCACAATCACTGCGAATTTCCCATGACAACATGATTAGTCCCACAAGAACTGAATGGGGTTAAAAATGTCTAGTACGATTATTTATAATGGTTTACTACCAATCCAACATTCCTGAGGATGTCCCCGATTTGTTTCTTTGGAATAGGTTGAGACTAAGAAAATTCTCTGAACAGTTATTTAACATGCTAATCCAAAGAAATAATTTTGAATTATATTAGATCATTCTTCAGTAAACCCAATTACTTAATAACACTGGAATGCATAACCCTACTGAAATCTGAGCCATTGGAATTGTAATAACGGGTGGTTCAAGACTTCTTAAGATCTTGATCTCACATGTCCAGCAATGTAATGCTAGAACATCAACCAGATGTTTCTACCAAGAAAAAAATTAATGCTAGAAAAGGCATTAAGCCGTTCAAAACATTCCTTGATTAACTAGATTGTTTCGGACTCAAAACACACTGGAATCCTCACCAAAAGAGTCCTCCAATGATGTTGATAGAATCGGTATCAATCACAGGTTACTATGCTATATGCTCTGAGTTGAATTATACTAATGCTTCTTGAATTGAACCAAGTTCCCAAGATGTTAAAGCATGACCAGTATGATGCCTAAAGATCAACTTAAAACTTTCCAAACTAAGGAGTTGTTGCAACTTAGCGTATCACCACTACATATAATTGAAATGTGGAGCAGAACTAATATTTGTAGAAGTGAGTATGCAAAGTGTAACAAGCAACAGTGACTCATTAGAATCTTGATTAAGCTATAAATGAAGTAATTACCTTCATTGGTTGTATTTTGCGCTTTGCAAACGATGCGTGATCGACGTCCTTTGCGGGTAATTTGAGCAATTGAAGAGGAAGAAGTAGATAAAGATGATGAGAGAGAGGTGGCCTTGTTGAACCCCTTACATGTCGGCAAATTAAGCTTTTCCTTGGAAGGAAAGTGTGGGAGAGGGGTATTTAACATGCATGCTTTGGTAGCAGTGGCAAAGGTACTTACTTGAAAACAGGCTTCCATGGCCATTTTTCCTCTCTCTCTCTCTCTCTCTGTTTGTTTGAGGGAAGGAGATGGGTATGGTTATCTCATTATACACTACAATATTTTAATTCTCACTTCTCCAATGATTGGATATTCCTATGGATTGTGAGGTGCAAATGCCAAAGCACATGTGGATGAGGATTTGTTTTACACACACCCACCAAAATAAGTGTGGCCTAGAACAACAAAGAGAAATAGTTTGTTGGCACGAGGGAAAAAAGAGAGGGATGAGTGGACCATAAGGATAACTAATTAATATCACAGTTTAAAAACTCATTCTGGCTGATTCACACTGACTTGTCTGAGTTGACTCAGTTCAGTAGGCTACAAGTGGGGTGAGTCGAACAGTCTTACTACTTTGGCCGGCATCTACTGAGTTACTTAGCTGTGTGGTGCCTCTCACTGGATGGTGATGGCGCTTAACTTGGTGCATTGAGACCTCAGCTGGTATGGAACAGGATTTGCATCTTGGATTGGAGTGATGTCCTCAAATGGAGTTTTAACCATTTTTTTTTTTTTTTGGGTGTGCGTGTGGGTCAAATCTTTCTAGCATGTTCATGGCCGGTATTCGTTAAGTACAAGTGTGTAGTTCGAATCTGCTCACCATCAAGGCCCGGGCTGAGGCATATATCCAGTCCGGCGGGCCACAAGCAACAAGCCAGAATCCGGTCCGAGCCTGACACCGGATGTAAAGCTCCTGGCCTGAGTTCAACCCACCTTAATAATTTCAGGTCCAAGCCCGGCCATTTACTCAATTGCCTGGGCCAGGTCAGCTTTCTATCACTTGTTTGGACAACTAAGCCATTAAACTTGTTAGACTAAGTCAGGCCGAGCTAGGTTGGGCTTTGGATTTATATCACTTAATCCAAGCTTGCCTCAAATGTTGAATGGGCCCAAATTTTAAATTCAAGCATGGCTTGGCCAAAGTACTAAAACCATTGGCCGAACTAGGCTCAAAGTGGGCTAGGTCTGAGTCAGTCCCAGGATAGCCCAACCTGTTGGGGCGCGTTATGTGGGACTGACTCTTACCTGAAACAATTTACTGCATATCACGTTCAGGTTAGATACGGGTAAAATGCAGGTCTGGTTATGTGGTTCCAATGCAGGTTAGATACGGGTAAAATTAGTGGGCAAGTCAGATTTGCCCCCTACTTTGAAATACGTTCTACACAAGTTTTAAAATCCTCATTTTATTGACCTAACGGAAGACAATAAATGCAAATCGATGGAGATAAAGGCCAATAATCCTTAAAAATGGAGATCATCAATCTAAAGGTGGAAAAGTGACTCGAATCATTGATCCAATCACAAATAGATGCGAATCATTGAATGGTATAAAGCATCAAATCATCAATCCAATCATTGAATAGAAGCAAACCATTCATCTAAGAGGAATTCTAACGAACGCCCATGTTTTCGTCTTTTATTTTTTCGCCTTAAGGCTTATGTTGAGTCAATCTAATCCTTTTATACATACTATCTCTATAAATGGTTATAAGATCAAATTTGATACTTATCTAATTTTTCTTTACTATTGGATTGAAATCATGATAAAATAATGCTTTTAAACCATTAAATTTTAGAGTCATGGATCAAAAGTTAGGATGATCTTATGGACTCAAGATTTTAATATAAATAGGCCTCATATGAACTTTCCATCAAATGGACTTCCATGACCATCATGCTTATCAATGGGCTCAATCAAGAGGCTAGGCACTATGTAGTGCTCCCCTTCATCTAATGGTAGATAGACGTCAAATATTGATCCAGTGGTGAGACTGTATGGAAACCTGCAAATGAAGAAGAGAATGGAAAGTAAATGAAGTGGCAAGCTCTATGATACCATAATAACTAACAAAGAAAAAAGTTACGATCTACAGGAAAAAGAAAGGATGAAGGAAAACTCCAAACCTTCGAAAATTATCTCCTCATCTCTCTCTCTCTCTCTCTCTCTTCTAACATTGAAAAATTAAACTCTCAATATCTTGGACGAGGCTCAAGCTAAACTTCTGTACTCATGTGAATCTTCGTCGTTTGAGACAAATCTGCTCCAGTACCAATGCTTCTTCCAGACCTTTGACACATACTTAATAGGAATGTCCATAGTCTTGGGAACAAACTAGTTTGTGAATAATGCCACGATAGCAAGCAGAACAACAAAGATGAAAAAGATGAAGAACTTAAGGTGGCAAAGGGCAGGAAGGATAGCATGTGCTATAACAAAAGTCATAAAAAGGTTAACAGAGGCATTGATGCTTAGACCCACCGACCGGATCTCTAGTTGAAAGATCTTTCTGGGGACCAACCAACCATCCCAGTAGGCCCCAAGACCAAGTGTATAGAGCAGTATAAAAGATCAGGTATGCTACTGACACTTCACTTGTTCTAGACAGAGATATGGCACCAAAGAGCCCGTATAGCAAAGGAAGCCCGACCCCAATTGTTGCCGACACAAGGAAAAACATAGCATTTGTTTATTATACAATGAATTGAATAGAGAATGAAAATAAAGAGCATTGTTATTCATTTACCTGAAACATGGCAATCATACCACCACCATGCAATAAGATGTAGCGTCTCCCAGTCCTGTCCACAGACCGGATTGTCATGAAGGTATAGAGGACATTGACAAGGGCAGTTATCAAGGGCACGGTGGACATGACAGTAGAATGGCCTACATTGCCCAAGGTTTGGAAGAGGACAGGCGCATAGAAAATGCCGGCCGTAGGGAAACGGGAGGAGAGGAGGGAGGGATAGAGATGTGTGCGGGGCAATTTGGAAATTTTAATTTTAATTTTTTTTCTTTCTTTTGTGTGAAGAGAGATTTTTTTTTTTTTTTTGTGTGTTCAAATAGGAGGAAAAGGAGTGAGTTTAGGTTCATTTAAACAACTAGCAAAAGATGCCCGTGCTTAGCATGGGCAATACAATTCATAAAATAAAAAATATGTTAAAATTATAACAGTTTATAAGAAATTGGAAATACGAAGCCCAGTATTTAAACAAACTTTATGATTGAAATAAAAAAAAATCTCAAACCTAAGATTTTACCTCTTGACTTCCCATTTGATTTTCTCAAAAGGTAGCTTTAGCAGGTAAACTTATTGCGTAGCAATTAAAAGCATAGCGTTGTTTCAAACAAAACTTATTCTATAAAGTAACATCGATCTTTTATAAGATGCTTTTAACCATCTTGCCTACCCATGTTTGTGATAGCAAGCTTTTCACGGGGGAGCTCATCCTCCTCTAAAACTGCGTTACTTTGTTCAATTGTTAGGTTCAACATCTCTTGCTTGTTCCTGGAGGCGATAAAAAAAATTAGAATTTAACAATCTAATATCATATTAGCATTTTAAAATAAAATCCAATGATCGTTTCTTATTGTGGTTGATTACCAGGGTCAACATCTGCTTGTCCGCAGGTGCCACAGAATTTAGAAGTTGAAAATCTAACAATTATTTATCAGCTAAATAAAATCCAGTGGTCACGAAGTTATTTATTTATGCCTCTTAACAATCTTGAAAAAAGACACCACAATGAAATAAAAATATTTGTTTCACTTCCGATTATACTCTTGTGCATGTATTTCAACCAATGGTCCAGGAAGCAACTTTTTCCCCAATCAATTGCTATCTATTTGTTAAATGGTGTAGTTTTCCAACCAATGTGCAATGACAAAAAGAACAAATTGGACTTGATTTTCTAGTTGCCATTGAATTTGGATGCAGAAGAACATAGATAGTATAATACCTCTATAAAATGTTGTGTCGATCAAATGAACGAAAGAAATGCTATAATTTTTCAAATTAGTGAAATGATGCATTGGGGAGGAGAAACGACACTGATAAGACTACAAAATTTTTAACTTACATGAGCAGTGTCTACATTGGATTTAGAGAGGGCATCAAACTACTACAAAGTCAAGGCCTCAATCCATTTCTTCTAGTGTAGGGCCGGTTTAGTAGGATTTTTTTTCCTTAAGTTCATTCAGTCTATGATTAATGGTTATCAAGTTGAAATATCAGGTTAAACCCATTGATCAATGCCTGAAATGGAAAAACAAGTCATATCACTAAAATGAGATCAATAATGAAAAGTCAACACATGTTCATCAAGACAATAAAAATGCCCCCACATGTATTAATGGTTTGCTGAGATCATGTCCAAGGTAGGATGTCATCATGCAGGGCTCTTAACCTAACAGCATTAACCTCGGATCGATCAGATAGAAAGCATCAATCACCACTCTCCCCTTGAAGCTTTGGATGGGATTCACAATACTAGAAATATTAAAAAAAATACCACTTGATTTTTTTTCATTCATTTGCACATCTATTAGTTCCCAAAAAAATCATGAAATTCTAGATGGAATGATAAATTTGAGAAAAAGATTATAAACATTAAAAGAAGATGTTTCCCAAATAAAATCATATCTCTATGGTCCATTCAAATCAGAAGAAATTAATATTACTTTACCTTTCTTGGAGTTCTTGGGAAATGATGAGGATGGAGTATTGCAAGTCCCTGAAAAAAAAAATCCAAACGGAGAAGAGAGGCTATATGCTTCAATGAATGTCTAGAAATTGAGAAGATAAAACTGTGATTGAATGGAAGGGGAAGAGCAAAAGAAAAACCGCATTTATACATGCCTAATCTTTACATCTTATTGATCTCCAAGAGTAAGACTTGACGACAACTTTAAAAAGTTAGGAAATTTACAGTTGCTAGGAGAAGAGCATGTCATGAGATCAGAGAGGATTGATGCTCTCATGACGGAGATGATGGGAACAGGGGATTGATTTCAATTTGAAACCAATTTGGCTTCATATATTATAACTGGAAATGGGGCCCACCATTGAGTGAAACTTTAAGGCTTTAAAAGTTGGTTTTCTGGACCTTTGATAGGCATAGTGCAAGGGACAAATATTCAAGAAATTAGATATAGTTTATAATTAGTATAATTTTGAAAACCTTTCGAAATTTTGGAAATTTGGCTCATATTAAGTGAAAAGACTATTTTATCCTTATTTGCAAAAATCAAGAAATATGCAATTTCGGGGCATCAAATGGTTACGAGGTGAATACAAAAGTTGTACAAAGTGATTTTCTCCATTCAATGGCTCAAAATTATGCATGAATGATGTGTCCAATATATGCATGACTCATGACATGCAAATTAAAAAAATGGCCATAGATCCTACTTGGATTTGCTTAAACCCAGCCCAGATTACCTATCTATAACTTGAACTTGACTTCTTAGAAATAATAAAATAAAAATAAACTAATATAATATAATTAGGCATCCAAACATAATTAATTAAAATAAAAATAGGTTTAATTAATAATAAACATGATTAGTTGTAATAGGGTGTCACAACCCCACTAAGGAATAATGCTCCTCCCAAGGTAGCGATTGGCCTCCTTCTAATAGCACTTGAAACCCTTGAAGCTACAAAAAACGATGCAATTGATTTGACTGAAAGGAATTTTGTATGTTGGCTAAATTTATATTGGACAAAGCTCAAGTCCTAGTCGAAATTGTATTTCTATTTATTTTTAGACGAGAAGTTTGAAGAGGCAACATAGCCTCAAAAGACCTAAACTAAAGAAAGTTTGGAAAAATCAATGACGGCTACCCAATCTATTGAGCAAAGATTCAATTGATCAGATTAAAGGCAATGGCCTAATTCGATCGATCGAACCTGCACAGAAAGTCCATCGACTTGTGAATTTCTGCTTTGGTTTTAAGTGAAACTTTCTTTTTTGGTGCTAACTCTTTTTCTGGTTGGAATACACTTATGAGGCATGAATTTAGGGCTATAAAAAAGAGTTCTTTCTTAATCCTAAGGCATAAAATACAGATCTCATTGTTTAACTCAAAGATTACTTATTCAGAAATCATCTTCTCTAGAGTTTTTCCTTGAAGCATTGAAGGGTTGAAGCTTTACTTTAGAGATCTTTATTTTCTACTTCTCTTTGTAGAAGATCATCTTGTAAGCATGGAAAATTGTTTTAAGGAGTAAAGCACAATATTTAGAAGACATCTCAGTGCTTGGATTTGTAATAGAAGATGGTAGGGAGTCATTGCAACGAGGTGCTATGCAATGAAAATTATAAGTCCTTAGGTTGCGGGAGAACTTGATGAGGGTTGCAAGTCTATCTCCTATAACTGTGATATGATTTATTGTGCTTGATTATTGGTCCAGCATAACTTGTGATTTTCTTTCAATTTAGGTTTTCATGTAAAAATCGATAGTGTCGGGCTAAACCAGAGTATTTATCAATTAGCCATTCGAGTAACTGTTTGGACTAATTAAGTTAAATTACATGTATTCCTTACACTAGGTCAACTGAGCCGAGCTTTGGGCCTTTATATTTCAATTCAAGCGCAGCCCAATTATCAAATGTGCCCCAATTACATACCCAAGTTGGCCCAAGGCGGGCTGCTCCCAAATCGGGCTTAGGCTGACCCAATGCATGAGCACCCCTACTCATCTAAAATACCTATACCGACATCTCCACGGACCACACTCACTCTTGCATTACTCACACTATGAAACAATGTACACTTTTGTTACTAGGCCCCATGTCTCTTGATCTGGGACCAATTTTTAAGAGTTGAAAATTACCAAGGATTGGAGGTCATTTATTTTTGGGCTGCAATTGGTGGTGGGGCCTCTAGATTCAAGAGCAAGAGGCACATTGCCTGTAAATTAATTGTGTTCTCCGCATCTTTGTAATCTCAGTTGAAGCACATACTAGTCGGTGAATTAGCAACAACGTAGTACTGGTTCTTCGGTGGTACAAAGAGAGATGCTTGCCTCTCTCTTTAAATACGAAGGCTTATGCACCAATTGAACTTTGAGTACGGATCCTCTCATGGAATTTATGGGGGTGACCGTGGGTGGATCATTTACGATTTGCCATATTACTCTCGAAAAGCGGGCAGTAAATTAAAATTATATGAGTAAATACTCAACGGTGGCCCTGAGTGACACTCACAGTCAATCTTGTCACTGTCGAGCAGCTGGCATGCAATATACCCTTTTGACATTGATTTTGATATATAGAATTTTAAAATGATCATTTGAATTGATATATTGATTTTGATATGTCAGTAGGCATATTTTTTGGGGGGATTTGTTTTCTTCCAATAATATTTGAAAACCTTTCTTAGCTCTAACTTTGTTTTACTTTGTCGTCCGTGTTAACTACATGTATGTGTAAATAAAGATATTATGATTATTAAAGATTGTTTCTTCTTCTTCCTTTTTTTTTTTGTTGGCCCTTAAGCTGGTGTTGAGGGGTTCTTTTTGGCATTATAATAGACTTGAACTCACACATCATTCAAACTTAGGATTTACAATACAATTTCCAATTATCATCACCATGAATTCTTTTTTAATAATTCTTTTATACAAATTTCTTTACATAATATTAGTGTTTCAATCTAAGTTTCATAAATAAATTATTTTACTTTTCATAACTATTTTACCATGGCCTTTTTAAAATATTACATGTATTTATTTATAATTTATTCTTTCAATAATATTTCAGGAGAAACCCTACACTTCACTATACTTTTTATTCGTTTTTCCTAGTTAATAACTAAAAGAATAATGTCGAAGATAGGTAATTTTTCTCTCTAAAAACCACAAAGGGAGGTTCTATAATAACTTTCAAGGTAAAAGATTACATCTACAGAGAAAAAAGAATAGATGGAGAAAAACTACAATCATTCAAAATTTGTCTCCTAATATATCTATGCAAACATTGAACACTAAAAATCCCAATATCTTGGACAAGGATCAAGCTAAACTTCTGTACTGTTGCGATCATCTTCTTCATTTGAGTCAAGTCTACTCCAGTACCAATGCTGCTTCCACACCTTCGACACGTTCTCAATAGGAATGGCCATTGTCTTCTGAATAAAATAGTTTGTGAAGAGAGTCATGATAACGATCAGGACAGCAATGACCAGCAAGAGGAAGAACCTAAAGTCGCAAAGGGCAGGAAGGAAAGCATGTGCTATAACACCAGTCATGAACAAGTTGACAGAGGCATTGATGCTCAGACCCACCGACTGGATCTCCAGTTGAAAGATCTCTCTGGGGACCGGCCATCCATGTGAGCCCCAAGACCACATGTAGACGGCAGTGTATAAGATTAGGAACGATGCCAACGCATAATTATATCTAGACAGAGTTGTGGCACCCAAAGGCCCATATAGCACAGGAAGCAGGTATACATTTGCAGCCTACACAAAGAAACCCATAACATTTATTTATTATACCATGGAGAGTATTCTAGTGAATTCATTCCTCACCATTTTGGTGAGAAATATTTCTTTTTTTAACCTATCAAATGTCAAAAAGGTGTCACGATATTTTTTTTTTCTCTTTGCACATTAATACTTGCAAAAAAGGGAGTGTCCCTCACCAAAATAATAAAGGATAGATGCACTTGAATATTTTCCTATAATATGAATTGAATAAAGAATTAATGCGAGCATCATAAAAATATAATGAAATTAAAAGGCATCGTCCTTTTTTTTTTCTTTTTCTGAAAGACAAGATTTGCATTGAAGGGAGCAATAAGGGCAAAAGGCCCCTAGAAAGCGACAAGGCTATGAGAGAGCATTGTCAAATTCAAAGAGCACTGTCATCTATTCACCTGAAAAACCGGCCATATAAAAACACCATCCAATAAGACGAACCGTCTCCCATTCCAGTCTGTAGACCGGATTGTCATAATGACATTGACAAGGGCAGTTATCAAGGGCAAGGCAGACATAAGAGAAGCATGGCCTTCGTAACCAAGGATTTGGAAGAAGATAGGCGCATAGAATATGAGGGCATTGATGCCAGTAAGCTGTTGGAAGAAGGAAATGAATATAGACATAGCAAATTGAGGCCTATACTTTCTGGTCACAATTATCCTCCAAGGGTGCTTGACCAGTTTTGATCCCTCGCTCGCTTTGATGAGATTAGAGAATTCTTCTTCGACATTATCGACGCCCCGGATCTTCTTCAAAGTGGCCAAGGCTTTCTCTCCATTGCCTTGCTCAATTAAGGAAATAGGCGTTTCATGTTGAAAGAGAGTTCCAACGGTTGTCACAGTGGCTGGGACTGCTGCAAAGGCTAGAGATATTCTCCATCCATACCCTCCCTTAATCTTGTTTGCGAAGTAATTCATTAGAAATGCCAAGAAGATTCCGGTGTTGATCATCAATTGGAAAATCACGATCATGGTTCCTCTTGTCTTTGGTGGTGCAAGCTCCCACACATGCATGGGTGTAGCCTACCGAGGTCCTTATTAACTTGTTAGCTATTATTTGTATTTAACATCACTCACAAGAAAACATCAAAGTGGGGAAAAACTATTTAGTACTCCGAGAGTACCTACTCCTTTCTCTTATCCACCAAAGTGACATATGTTATAGTGTGGGAGATATTTAGACAAATCTATCAAAATGCAACTCGAAAACTCGAATATAATAACATATTTGTAAAGAAAAAGAACTTATTAAATTGCTTCAGCTAATCATTGATACTTAAACTTCAAGGTGTTAATAAAGACAGCAAAAATACTTTCCAACATTCTCAATCAAGTGAAGCCCACTATTCAATCTTCAATACTTCCCCTCGGGTAGAACCTGATCAACATACTTTTGGCAATAGCTTTTTTTAGCGTTGAGTTGTTCTTCCTGGAATTTGAAATCACAACTGATTAGCTTTTATATAATATTGAATTTCTTTTAACTAGTCATTCATAACAAAACCTCAAGGTGTTAGTAGAGACGGCAGCAGAAATATTATTCAATATTCTTCATTGGGTTCCTCAAAACTCCCCCTCAAGGGGAACCTTTTCGGCCCACTTTTGGCAACACACATTTTTTTTATAGGGTTGAGTTGTTCCTCCTGAGATTTGAATTCACGAATGGTCAGCTTTGATACCACATTAAATTTCCTCAACTAACTATTCATACAAAACCTTAAGATGTTAATAGAGGTAGCGGAAATACTTTTCAATATTCTCTATAGGGTGGAGCCCACTCCTCAATACATACCATATTAAACTTTCTTAGCTAACTATTGTTACTAAAACTTCAAGGTATTGGTAAAGGCAACGAAAATACTTTTTAATATTTTCCATTGAATTCCTAAATAGAACTTCCTTGGGTTAAAAACCCATCCAAACCCAATTAATATCGGTCCTATGATGAGAACGGTAGTCTTATTCGCAAGCCCGTTGCTGATAGCTCCAATAAAGAATACCGGTCCTCCCACGGTCATTGTTGACGTCCTTCCAAGTACTCTTGAAACCTTTGAAGCCAAAAAAGATGCAATTGATCCAGCAATATATAGTGAGGAAGTGAACAATGTCAGTGGTTGACTGTCAAACTTGCAACAGTTGTTTGGATTTGAAATTGCAACTTGCTTGTTCTGATACACAGAAGGGAAGAATTTCTCCAAGAACACATCCACGGAAGTCACTCCACCTGTGCAAGTTGCAAATATATATATATATTGCTCTCAGTTCATCCTCTATATTCACTCTTGTAAGTATTTTTGTATTGGCAAATTTATGGGTTGGACAAAACTTGAGTCCATTAGTGTTGTATTTTATATATCTTTGAGTATGGATAATGGTTTGAGTTGTCGGATGTACTGAAGTGAAGAAATAGAAGAAAAAGCAACAAACTAAAATGGTTTTCTACGGACAACATGGATTAAAAAGGTCATATCTCACAAATCGAGCGTCGGATATGGGCATGCTACCTACCGTTGGAAAGCTCGTTTCGAGAGGATTCCGTACAGCCTAAGATTCCCAAAATCGGAGCTGAAACGAGAAAGTTATGGCCTCCAAAAATCTGCAGGAAAATGCTGAAATTTCCACCCGAGCAGAACCTTAATCCGATCAGTCGGCCAATTTATCAGACTGGTCGGGCAAGTGTAGAAAGTGCGCCGACTTGCGATTTTTCAGTCTGAATTGATAGGAAACTTACATGTTTGATGCCAACTCCTTTTTTGATCCTATTATACTTATGAGGCATGAATTAGAGGTTATAAAAAGGGGTTTTCTCTCAACCCTAAGACAGAGATCTCATTGTTCTGCATGGAGAATATATTTTATAGATCTCCTCTAGAGTTCTTTTGAAAGTTGAAGGGTTGAAGTTCTACTCTAGAATTTCTTATCTTCTACTTCTTTGAGTGTAGAAGATTGCTGTGGGGAGTCAAGTGCTACATCTAGAATGCATCTGGGTGATTGGATCTGTCACAAAGAACGGCAGGCGGTCGTTGCAGCAAGGAGCTGTGCAAGGGAATCACAAGGTCCTTAGGTTGAGGAGCAACTGGATAAGGATTGTGAGTATTCTCTTATAACTGTAGTATGATTCATAGTGCTTCATTCTTGGCCGTGGCTTTTTTTCAGGTTGGGTTTTCCACGTAAAATCTGTGTCTTCTTGTGGTGTGTGCTTGTGGTTTGATTTTTTATTTCCGCTGCATGGTTGATTGTTTGCACACATATTATTTAGATTGATTGGCATTAATCTATTCTAGAGAATCTCTCCACAAAAACCTTCAACTCTACAACTTATTACACAAAAAACTTTTATTTTAATTTTTATTTCTTTTTGATAGAAGGAAAATATATAAGAACTCACATTAAAGAGATTTATATAAATAAATGGTACCTGATATTCCGAGTTCGTAGCCAAACATGAGTCCGCATGCGACGATGCATGACGTTAACATAAATTTTGTTATCTGTCGTTGGTACTCTCTTACATTATGGCTCGAGATAGAACCTCCAGACATTCGTACTGTTTCTCTATATATTTCATTATATCAACAAGAACTCTATTAGTAAACAAGAGAACAGAATCATGCACTCCAAATATACAATTTTTTCAAGAGTTAAAAGCACTCTGTTAAATGGGAAGAGTGAGAAACAACAATGTTTCCAGTAATTTTTGGAAGAAAAAAAAAAGAACTCATCATTCGGAGAAATAGGAGTGAAGGTTCAAAATATACTTCATAACGACAATGAAGGGCCACCCATCAAATATTTTTTTTCTTTTAGGATTTTACCAAAAATATTATGTAAGAGGACCCTCAAACCATAAACCTCAAACAAAGTATGAGACCACTTTGGTTTTTTTTTTTCATCTAATTGAACACCAACAGCAAGTTTAATACGCCCTGTTGTCTCCTCTCTTTCAATCATCGTCATCCCTCCCCTCTGCTCATCTTCTCTCTGCGTCATTGTTTCTCTGCAACAGAGATACTTGTCGGCCCTTCGTTTGTCTCCTCTACGAATCTTTTCCGCGATTGTCATTATAGTAGAAAATAGCCCCCTACCCGTTGCGCACCGTGGCTGCTCGCTGGTCTAGCCCAGCATGAGTGATTTATTCATTTGTGGACAGGATATAGTATATACACATCTCAGGAGCCTCACAATATTGTTACCTCGGTAACAATATCATTTTAGGGTAAATTGCCCCAAAAAAAAAATTTACGCCAACCTAATTCATTGTATATGTGTTTCTCATAATCAATATATTTAATCTAAGTTTAAGATGGTTTTTTTTTGTAAAAACCTTTATTTAATATTATAAATTATATTGCTCGTACGTGCATTTTTTGCTAGTCAAATATGACAGCTAACATTACCACAGTCCTACTATACAAGTGGGGCATACCTACAGTATAAATAGGTAATATAACTGATTCATTTATTAAGCGTATGATCAATTGTTACAAGTAGAAGGGTACCCACATGAAGGAAAATTAACATTACTTAATTATGCCCTAATGATTAATCATTGAATGAGCAACCCAACCCTACCAAGAGATGGATTTGACTACAAAAAAGGTACCTGCCAAAATGGATCGAGATTTAGAGCATGGATGACTTCACAACCACCAAGATAAGGTTTTAATAGATAAATATGATTGATCAATCTGGTTAACTTGGGCATTGACCACTGATGTCAGTGTGACATAAAACCCTACCCTCACAGATAATGTGTGGGCTGGATCTGGCCAGGTCCATAACCATTTTAAAAAAAAACCCCCTAATAACTCATAGATATTTAAGCATGCATGGGCTTGGGTCCCAAATAGGTCAGGTGTAATGACCTAAATAAATAAGAGTAAGGATAAAAAACTAGCTCTAAGGATAAAAAACTACCCCTTGCCCTAGTAGTAAGCAATATTGGTTCTCATCGGCTCAACTAGAGTTCAAACTTGGCTAGGAACCTTTCCTCACTCGTGGGCTTGTTACCTCACTTGAGGTTTTCCACCATCGCCTATGAGCTCCCCAACATCACTCAATGTGCCTCCCTTCACCAAACGGCTCAGGTCTTGCCCCCTAAGGCTGGGATATTAAACACTGTTGTCCACATTTACTTGTTATTCCCCACTGTTACGATTTCATAGAGTCAAGGCCGGATCATGCTACCACAGCATAAATACGGAATAATTTGCGGCGGGCAGCAACAATTGATCAGGAGTATCCAGCAGAGGAGCGCATCATAAAGAAGATAGTGTAGTGCTTTTACTGGATATAATTGGTTGTCACGTCATGGTATAGTGCAGCAATGCGCTTCTCGGAGAGAAAGTTGTTCCATTTTCTACAAATCAAATCCTAAGAAGTATTTTGTATCAGGACCAAGACAAAATATGTAAAGAAAAGAGTAGGTTTTAAAACAAAAGTTGGATCAATCTCATAGAATATTGTATTTGTATTTATTATTTTCTCATTTCTAGAGATATTATGATATATCCTGATAGTATCAGAATTGTATAAGTCTGTCATTATTCCTTGAATTTAAAGCTATGATATATGATCAACTCAACACTATATTAAACTTTGTTTGGAGTAAAATTTTGGCTGCCTCTTATGTAGATAGATCCATGCGAATATATCACTTATTTCAATTTATTTGCACATTTTTTCTAAAAATATCACTAAAAACTATAGCTGACTTTTAATAATTTAAAATAAATATAAAAGTTAAGATACTAGAAAACTATTACATTTTTAAGAAGTGTTTATCATTATATCCGTTCTATTTCTTTTATATCATGATAATCTGAACATAATATCCCAACAATTTATTTCTAATTATGAAAACTGAACCCACATTAATATTTTCACCATAATATCCTATTAGAAAAAGGGCACAATATCATTATTATGATAAAATTCATGACATGGAAGACATTTTTGCCATTGCCATGTGATATTGGCAGATCCAACTCTTATCACTCAAAGAGGCACCACCCAGATTAGATCAGCTACATAGCTGCTCTCAGAACCACATGATTGAAAGTGAGTGATTGTGATTGCATCGATTATGAAATAATGGACCACAAATCGTATTAGGAAACGACAAATGATTTGGTACACATTTCCTTATCATTGAGTCCCACATAATTTTTATGCAGTTTGGTTGTTGATCTAATAAACAACATTTAAAAGAAAACTAGTTCGAATGTGTCATGTCAATGAACTTGTTTTGTAGTAATATGAAAGATACTAAATTATCATCTATAGGTCCCACCCTAACGTGTGCCAGATGTCGCTTCCATCAGATTATTGTAAAGGGTTTGCCTGTTTGAAACTTACTAATGGTGGTAGCGAAATTTTCTTTTAGTGGACTCACCCAAATTCCAGTTCAATGGGCTTGGCGACTCGTACATGTTGGAAATTATCTTGAGAAAACTTGCTTTTGAAAGTTTATTCTTTGTTTTCTATTTATATTTAAGTTTCTCCCACATTAATGCTTTCTTGGTGCACGTTGAAGGGTTACTCTTCAAATGCAAGGACATTTAATGCATGTCCTTGTTTTCTCAATCAATTATGGCATCAGCAAATGCTATCTTTCAAGTTGTTTTTGAAACACAAATTAAATTCTAAGAATTTTAAGCCTCAAATTGACTGTTCAATAAGTTGATTTTCAAAATTCTAACATTCAAGCAGAGAATTATGCTCTCCCAATGCTTGAGACTCTCAAGACATGATATACCATTATCATCTGAAAGTTCCCAATACTTGCAATTCACATTTATACTGATGTTTATTACTCGAATGTCAATCCTACATATCACAACAAGGGGTAGCTTGGTTGATTGGCACCAGACTCTTGTCACTTGGCTGGCCAACGATCAATCACTAAGTATGTCATTCTTTCGACGTGAATGGGATATCCTTTCTATTTGCTAGGCTTCCACTTGTGTAAGCTCTTCTTCCCACCGTGAGTTTTTTTGGTCCAGTGCCCTAAGCTGGTGTACCAAAAAAGAAAAAATTAGAATGAAATTTGAGACAACTTATACTTACAATGACACATAATAGAAGCAGGTCAATATCAAACAAAAGTAGGGCCATGATGATCAAAATTTGTGGCCAACAAGGTGATCCTATTACTCTGGATATATGATCATTGCATGCATATTTAATATAAAATATATATATGATTAAAGTACCAGCAGTAGCAATTGCTGTAACAATCAAGGCAAAACATGCATAGGATAGATGGCAACATGGTACAAAAGAAAATAGAATGAGAGTGCAATATTATCAGACCCGTTTAATTTTAAGTATACCTGACCGGGGCATATTATTATATTTATTAAAGCAATTCCCTCTTTCGCAGGAGGGCGACATGTAGCACTTCTTCTTTACGGGAGTACGACACATGGCGCTTCTTCTTTATGGGCATGCGACACGTGGCACACTTCAATTAAAGTTGTAAGATTCTCTCCCATTTGCTTCTCTTAAAATCTCTCTCTTTACTATTTAATTTTCCTAAAATCTCTCTCTTACCCCTATTTAATTTCCAGAAAACTATCTCTCGATTACATTAATTAGAGATGGAGAACAGACAAAAGAGGGAGAGAGAGAGAGGCACGTCCAAGGATTGATGGAGAGAGATTTCTTGAACGTATGGCATGAAGAGTGTGGTGCACCCTACCACCATAGGATCATCATATATTTATAATGACATGTGACACAGGTTGGACGTAAGTGGAACTCTTTCATATGTAAATCTTTTTTGGCTATTTGGATCTTCACACTTGATTTTGTATAAGGAGTAGGTTGGAGCGTGGCTTGATTTGAATGTCCCATTAGTGCATGATCTTCTCCCTTTTTCAGCTCTTCACAACACATGTTTTATCTCCTTGATCTCATTGGACTATTCCTCTTTGCATTGAATTTGAGAGCATTAGGAACTACACATTAACCATGGTAATGGGATGTGTAGCAGCGGAGATGATCAAATCTCATAGTGGCTGTGTGAGACATAGTGCTGGGAACATTCATAGTGCATGGAGTGATTTGCTGGACTCAAACTTTATCTATTCAATTGATTTGAAATGTTCTCATTGAATTTTAAATGGTAGAATTCAAAACTTATGGCTGGATGTGAATTGCACAGTTGGAAACATGCAATAGAAGATTTGTAGAAGAGCACGGGAGTGCGACAAGTGGTACTTCCATTGAGCGACATGTGGCACTTAATCTCATGGTGCCATGCGATATAGTATTACTCACACATTCAAATTCTTTCCTATTGTTTTGGAAACTTAAATTAAATTATTCTAATCTTTATCCGAAAAGATTTCTTTTCTATGACCGTAATTACATGTCACAACCCGAGCCCAGAAATCGGGGGTTAGCCTACGTTTCCTCTCAAAGACCCCTCATGCTAAAATCTCTCCCTTTCTTCATGCTGAATTCTCTCCCAATAGTATCTCAATAACTTTAGTCAAATTTGAGAAAATCTGGTTATCTTTATTTGTAGCCACCTCTTGCCTAGGAAAATAAGATATTATCAAATCTTCTACGAATGGAGTAGAGAATTGAATATTGTAAAATCAGACGCAAGCCTCTAAAAAGAGAAAGGATCAGAGAATCTAATATGAAGCCAGCGTTAGGTCTGCAAACAGTTTCGAAGACAGAAAAGAAAACAACCTTCTGGGAAGCCGAAGCAAAAACAGGAGATGAGAAAGCCAAAGCAAAAACAAGAGCTAAGGAACCTGTTGCACCAACATGATACAGGTAAATTAAATGTCTTTGCTGAGGCAAAGCTTAGTGCATATGTGGTTTTTGTAATAAGTGATTGTCAATTTCATGATTGATGTATACCATTATACCTTGATGTAGCACATGTACAATTTTATTATGATTTAACTGGAAGCATTGGACATGCATATGAGACTTGAAAATTGTAAGTTTGTGTTTGTTTTGTTCTCTCCCTCTCTCTCTCTCTCTCTCTCTCTCCCTCTTTTGTTTTGTTCTCTCTCTATTTTGTTTTGTTCTCTCTCTCTCCCTCTCAAATCTGGGATTATGGGAATCGGTGTGCTTCAAATATGAAGGACTGCTTAGCAAATAGAACTACTGTTACAAATAGTGATGTACAAAGGCGAGATGACTTTTTTGCAATGTACTCCTCTTTTTTTCATAAACTCAATTTTTTTCCTTTTTGCCGCTTGCATTGCATAGTTATGATGTTGAAATTATCATTCTTTCCATCATTATTGAAGATGTAAAATCATGTTTGGATAGACATGTGTCTCATTATAGATGAAGGAAAGCAATGTTGGAGATTCCCATGACGGATCAAGGAAAACAATGTTGGAGACTAAGGATGATCTTATCATCCACAACTCATCACTGGTTACACATGAGCTTCATGCTGTCGTGGAAATTCTTGTTTTATTTTAATTACTTACTATTGCATGGAAATCCAATGAAGTGTTTTTCTTTGTTTTTTTTCATTTTCGAGGATTCTATGATTGGGTCATTTATACTATTGAATACTATAGGATCATCAAGGTATTTTTTATTTTTCTTTATTTCAATATTGAGATATTTTTTATTATGTTTCATTGACATGTTTAAGTGATCATTTGCTAAAAGGCAAAGGAAGCCTTTAGATGGGTATGGGTGTGGATGCCTTGATGGCCAATACATTTACATAATTTTAATAAAATGGAAAGATTTTAAGCAACCATTTGTAAGGGTGTTCATGGGCTAGGCTAAAGCATATCCCTCCTGACTTTAGAGACATTGGTCCAGGCCCCTCTCATGACAGACATGGGCCGTAAAAGTTAGGCTCGAGTCCACCCATTTAATCAATTAAGCTGAGCCTACCTTTTTATTTAAATGGTTTAAATTATTCAAAGTGGGGCAAAATTGTCTTTTTATAGTTTGACTCAAGGAATAAGTCATTTGAATTCTTCTGCAGGGTGAATTGGTAAAAATAAAAATTGGAGATTTTAATAATGATGTCATCTTATAAATGTTTGAATGGATGGGTTAATCACTCACATGTAATTCCTTGAATATCATCAAGAATGACTTAATGTGAATGATTTCTTTATTTAGTTTTTATTTATTTTGTATTTTCAAGGATTCCATGATTGAGTCATTTATATTATTGATTAGTAAAGGATTATCAAGGTATTTTTTTTATTATGTTTCATCAACATGTTTGATATTTTATTGGACCGCAAGCTTTTTAGGTTTCTCTCATCTATTCATTCCTATCTCTAATCATATTAAACTTAATCTCTTTTTTTGTCGTCTTTTCTAAATCATCGCCTTTATGTATTTGAAACTTGAGTTTAAATTTATATAGGACCATTCATTCCTAAAAGCACTCTTTTCTAATTTTTCATATTTTCATAGAAACCTATTTTAAACCACCTTTGATTGGTAAACCTATTTTATTTTCATCTATATATGGCCCAAACTATTTTTGATTTTTCATAGTTTCTTAGAAATCACCTTTGAGTGGGGGAAATCAAGAGAGAGAGCTCATGTGTTTAAGAGATAGGAGAAAGAGGAGAGAGAGAAAATGGGTTGGGATAGGAACTTTCTATTTTCATATTAGATGACGAAGGCAAAGCGACCCAGTTTGATCTTCCCGACTCCGCGCTCTCCCTCACATGGTTCCGAATCAATATCTTAAATCGGGTACTAATCCACTACCAGCATCAGAGGAAGCAAGTCTATATCCAGATAAAGATCTAGATGTAGCTGTGACCAAGAGAATGGTTTGATTGAATGGTTTAGATTGAGAGAAGGTGATGGCGCACCCGGTACCACTATTGTGATCAATTTGGTATTTATTCGATTTCTAATGATATGGAGCTCAAGGTGGTCTAGTGCTGGCAACTCTGCTCATCTAGGCTCCGTCATGCCGGCTTAAGCTTAGCTAACCCTTCATTGGAAAAAAGGAGGTAAATGGGGTAAATGGGTTTCATTTCACAAACCTTTAGACATGTGTTTGCCATTCCAAACCTGATCATGGCTGTGCTTTCTCCATGCATCAGCACACGAAGAATCGCCCACTAGGCCTAGCCCCGAAAACTAGAAACAGAAACAAAAAATTAACAGAATCGAGAAAAAGAAACACAATGCAAACGAATCACAACCAAAGAATATCCATCAAAAGAGCTTCAATTATTTTTAAGAACATAAGAAAAAAAGCAGAGTCAAGAAACAAAAACCTAGCCCGGATGAATGGAAAGCAAGAAATATCCACTAACATATGTTGCAGTATATATATATAACCTAAAAAACAAATTCGATTTCTTCTCTGTTTTCTAATGATTGGAAAGGGGAAATCAAGAGAGAGAGAGAGAGAGAGAGAGAGAGAGAGAGCTCCTGTGTTTAAGAAAAAGAAGAAAGAGGAGAGAGAGAAAATGGGTTGGGATGGGAACTTTCTATTTCCAAATTAAATGATGAAGGCAAAGCGACCCAGTTTGATCTTCTCAACTTCGCACTCTCCCTCACATGGTTCCAAATCAATATCTTAAATCGGCAGGTCCATATCCAGATAAAGATCCAGATGTCGCTGCGACCGAGATGAATGGTTTGATTGAATGGTTTAGATTGAGAGAAGGTGATGGCCCACCTTGTGCCATTGTTGTGATCAATTTGGGCTATGTTTGCTACTTTTGTTGTAATTTACTGTTCTCCTTTTACCAAATGACTTAGTCTAATGGCAGCTATTAAGGGCCCAAGGCAAAGGAAACACGTTTATAGCACATTCTAATATCCAGTGGTTCGACTAATTCGTCATTATTGACTATGATTTTGTCTCATGCCTTACATGAATCCATTTTAGGGGTGCTATTATATCAGCTAAAAATGGATTGACCACAGTAGTTAAACGAATGGAATCTATCTATAAAATATCACTTCAAGCATAATATTAGATGGACAGCTTATATTTACTATAAGTGCTTACTTGACTATAAGCTTAGCACTTAGGTTAGGTTAGGAAAGAGAATTTGGTTGAGATAAGTTGTAGAGTAATGAGAAAGAAATCAGTGAGATATTTTAGGTGAAGGATTTTTTAGAGATAGGAGAGAGAAATCGATTTCTTAAAATATAATTATTTTAAAAAATTATTTTTCATGCATTCTAAAATAAGTACATGCCAAGAAAAAATATTAATGTTTTCTTTTTCCTTAGACCATATGTAATTTCTTTAATCATTTAAGGATAATTAATATCAAGGGTTTTTTTTTTCTTTCACTCTCAACTTTTATTTATCTATGATTCCAAGAGAATATTTTTTTCCTTTTAAAAAAATAAAGATTCAATATTTTAATTATGTTTTTGTTATAATTTATATCATAATATTCATTAATATTTTATTTAAATTATTAATAATTTTTCATAGGAATTAATTATTATTTTTTTATGACCCGCGCCAACGCTAGTATTCCATTAAGACTGGCCCCGAAAGGAAAAGATGAGAGAAGAAGACAAAAAGGTGACTTTATTAGTTATAATTAGTATAAAAAGAAGATTTGGTTGTTGTTTAGTTGTTCACATGGTTGTCTTTTATCTCTTTCAATGAAAACAAAACAATCTTCTATTTTTAGTTCCTTTATCTGTGACTGAATTTTGTAGACATGGCAAGTGGGTATGAGTTTTGGATTAGAGGCCCTACTCTAGGTTTTATATGGATTCTTTTGTATGTGAAAGAATCCAAAGGACCACATTGGATAAGATGAAAGTCGATTTAAGTACTAAAGAAACATTCCTACAGAATTGAGGTCAGGATTGTGTACTCAGCTTGATTCTTTGGGTATGGGTTGCATTGGATGGATGGCTTGGATCCTCACACATGTTACGTGGAAAATTATGATTTCAGATTATGTTAAGAGAAAATTTAGCATTTCTCTATTCCTACTTGAGGGCTTTGTCACATTGCCTGCTCTTGGAAAGAAATTTATTGTTTATAATTTTTGGGATATAGTTAAAATAATTAAACTAAAAATAAAAACATTGGAGAAATATATAGGCATGCTATAAGGTTGCTTAACTTTGCTTCTTGCATAATAAAAATGGCTCTCACAAACAACTCAGATTATCCCAACGCATGAATCCTATTATGCTGACGAAGACCCAAATGTGAAAATTGCTTTAAAATAAAGAAAACCCACAAAAAAGATTTTTCTGGAGTGCTTCGTAATTAGAGTGTACCAATAAGGTTAAAGAATGACCAATGAAGCTAAATCTTGGCTATTAGAAAGCAATGCATGAAGAAGTCTAAAAAAACCCATAACAAAAATAAGAACGTGAAAACAGAACTATGGTAAGACTAAAAACAAATAAAACAAGAAAAGAGCGCATCAGAAGTAGCATCAAAAATGAAGAAAATTTAAAAGAAATTCATTTAAAATGATTAAGGCATATCCAATGTTGGCCAACCATAAACTGATAAAACAAAGTTTCTCCATCTAAATTGATGCTCCTCAAGAAAAGAGGCTGGGCAAAGATGGCACAATAAACGAAGGATAGATCTAATGAGGTGTAGACGTGTAGCCTATGGGTAGACCGGAACGATTACAATGCGGTGGACCCTAACATAGTCAGCATGAGGCTTTTTGATGATGATAATAGTGATAATGATGACGACTTAATCTCAAATAATATTAAAATATCCTCCATGTCCTCTTCAGAATCGACATTGCAATATTCGAAATGTATGGCTGATATTTGTGGCACTCATTTGGGGAAGCTCATGTGGGCCTATAAACTGAGGAGGAGCCCAGTCCCTCTTAACTGCATGTTTCCATATCGTTACATCACAAGTATCTCTTCTGATGTCACCCATCTTAACATCCATTGCTATTGCTGTTATTTGAAAACTGCAGTTGCTATCTCATCCATATCCATTTTTATTTGCAAATTGCATTCGCTGCTTCATCTTATTTGTTTGGATGCTAAGTGTCTCACTCGACCGTTCTGATATTTTTCGGACTGTGTGGCCCACTTTCCATTGAGACAGAGAACCATTTGATCATACCCTCCACTCTTATTGGTGCGTCGGTTGCAGGATTGCTCTGATTTGAGTGATATCTACCTTTCATGGAAGATTCAGTTTCATAAAACAAGGATTTGTCAAATTCATTGATTAAAATACGACCTAATCAAATGTTACTATTGATTTATTCATTGAAAATATAACACAAAGCAAATATAGAAGTAATGATTAGTCCAAAACCATAAGTGTCATAGCATTCAATCATACCAATATTATATTTATAGCTAATCCACCTAAATCCTCATATTTGGATAATCATATGTCTATGTCTTGTACGTGAAAACTTCCTTATAGCTTTATCGATGGTGTATACACTCTTATTAATACTAATTGTTTGATTGCAAGCATTTCTAATGAAAATACCCTAATCAGGAATTTTGACAACAATGCAGGTATTATCTTAGTGGAATTCTAATATTTTCATTTGATTTCGGAGAAGTCACAAAGCTGACATTCCAGATGCTACTTTTTCCATTTAATATTCTTTTAAAGCAGATATATCGAATGCAATATCACCCAAGAGCATTTTGAAATTTTGATTGACCATCACCATTTTGAAATTTTGATTGATGGACAACATTTGAAACATCCAAATGATTGCAACCAAGCAGAACTTATAATTGCAAATGATTGTAACCAAGCAGATACTTATAATGGTAACTATCTATACCCCATAGCCTACATGTGGTGGGCCACCTCATGAAGTGGTTCACCGTTGCACATGGCCCACTCCTTGCTGTGTCTCACAACTAACTTCTCATTAATCTAAATCATTCTAATGAAATTTCAAAAGAGGGTTCAATAGTAGGTGAGAACTATTAAGGGAAAGAGATCATTCAAATGAAATTTCACAAAATCCAATCCTCTCAGAAAGAGCCCAGAAGCCAAAGATCTCAGCTTTCACATATTTTCGTCCCAGACAAGTTACAGCATCCACTTAATAAAATAGACAGAGGAAAATGAAAAATCATCACTTTATTGAGCATAAAAAAAACCCATAATTCCAACGGTTGGGATCAATGAGTGTGGCCCACCCATCAAAGCCTAAATCACCACCAAGACGAATTTCAGGTGGTCTGGCGGAGCAGCTACCTATTTTTTCCACCAATCATCACCATCACGACAGACAGCAGAATCCAACGGTCCAACCCGCACGCGTCAACTCTGAATCTGTCCAAAAGGAAAGAAATCCGGGGCTACAGTGCGGCACTGGTGCAGTATTCTATTTTAGTATATGTTGGGGCCCACTTTTTTATAATTCTAGCCATTCATCACTCTAAGATTCTTTACAATAATGAATTTATAATTTATTATTCAAATATGCAATATTACTATGATTAGATTAAACTTCACTCTGAAGCACAAAATGAACTTGATTTATTATTCGCTTGTTGAATAAAAAATAAAAAAAGACATTCATAAGTGATCAATTTAAATGATTGGATTGCTAAATATGTTTTTGAAAATTTAGAAACAAGGAAAATTAAAGATCTTAAAGGCTGATAAAGGAATCAAATTTTTAAAAAGTGGCCACACCATGTATTAAAACGATGCACTGCACCATACTGTACTCAGTACTGCTGCACTGTAGCACTGCCCATCCAGCCAGGGGCATCCAGGAACGTTACTTGGCGGAATAAAAGGAAGATTCTCTTCTTTTGTCTGCCCAGTCCAAATCCTCTCAGGCTTTTACTCAGAGAAATCCCTGTGTTCAAAGGAATGAAACTCCAAAGTGGTGGATGCATTTTGGCATCCTAGCCATTCGAAATAAAATTTTTACAAATATGAAATGCAAGGGTAAACTTCAATTTTTGCTACGGTGAGGGTTATTCTCCTGATAAAATTAGCAATTTGTTTGATAAAAAATAGGGGGGTTTAGGGTAAAGTTTATTTTTTTAAAGCCATATAGCTTTAAGTTCACCTTCAAACACTTTAAAGCTTTAGGTCTACCGAGACATTTTTGCCCCTGAAATATTAAAAAATATCATTGTGTCTCTCTTTTAAAAAGAAAATACAAATTTCAAAAAAAGTGATGTCACAGTCTAACCACCGGCCACCCATACCGGCAACTGGCTACTACCGTCTGAAACCTTTTTTTTTTTTTACACACCATAACCACATATTCCTATTTATCATGTACAATAATACATCATGTACGATAATATATGATCATTTTCTTTAATTTGTACATTGAAAATTCAGAATTCTTAACGTTCCTATGTCTCATGTTTTTTATTCTTCAATTTATGCACTGAAAATTCAAATTTCTTAATGTTCCTGTATCTCGTGTTCTTGTTTCAAACATATTCCTATTTTTGACAAATTTGTATCTCATATTTCTGTTTCAAGTATATTTTTATTTCTTACACATCTAATTGATATTCTTATTTATCATGTACACTAATACATAATGCTATTCAATTTGTAATATGTTCTTGTTTCTGAAATATTTAATTAATGTTCCTATTTATCATGTACACTAATACATGATCATGTTTCTTCAATTTGTGCACTGAAAATTCAAAATTCTTAATCTTCCAGTGTCTCATGTTCCTCATTCTTCAATTTGCGCACTAAAAATTCAAAATTCTTAATGTTCATTTATTTCATGTTCTTATTTTAAACATGTTCATGTTTCTAACACATCTAATTGATGTTCTTGTATATCATTTTCCTATTTCTAACATATCTGATTGATGTTCGTATTTATTATATAAAGTAATACATAATCTTATTTCTTTAATTTGTATACTGAAAATTCAGAATTATTAATGTTCATGTGTCTCATATTCCTGATTCTTCAATTTGTACACTGAAAAATTCATAATTCTTAATGTTCTTGATTATTAAATTTGTGCACTCAAAAATTCAGAATTTATGACGTTCCTATGTCTTATGTTCATGTTTCCAACACACCCCATCGACCACCGATCACCAATATGTTACAGTCCTAAATAATTATAAGATTTAATTTGATGCATTCCATTAGTCCTAAGGCTAAAATGAATATTAGTTAAGTCTATAATATTTAGTATCAGAGCCAACCTCCACGTCTCAGGTTCAAGTCACGGAAAGAGTTACCTAGAGTACAGTGAGAGCCATCCAAAAAATTAAAAAAAAAAAACGCTAGCCACCAACTGGCCATTGTTATGAAAGGGAATCCTTAAAAAAATCCCCAAAAAATAAACCTTAAAAAGAAATAAGTGAACCCCAGGAATATAATGGCCATTATCACAAAATAAGTAGAATAGAATGGACTTGAAGCATTAAACCTTATAATGAGCTCTTGCAACTAAGAATAAGGGAGGTGGATTTTGACCTAATTAAGTTTGAAGAATTAGACTTCTACCTAAATTATCATAAAAAATACAATCTTAATTTTATGCGTATTCATTAATTTTCATATCAATCCATCACTCCTAAGGTCGGAAAAGATCCTATTGGAGTAAAAATTGGAGATCAGCTAAGAAGTTCTTTATTGTGGACTGCTTGGGTTTTCTATTGGGGGGCTCAACTATGGAGTTCTACTCTTTTAACTCTGAATATCTCCAAATCGAAGAGGCAGAGGATTAGGATAACTGCATGTACATGCCAGCATGTTTCAGTAGGGCCCACTGCCTAGCTGTCACCTCTCACTCATTCTCTCTCCCACAATACATACACATGAAATCCAAAGTTAGTTTCTTGTTACATCCTGTCTCTCTCTCTCTACACTAGTGTCTCTGGTTTTCTCTGGAGAAAATGCCTGCTTGGTGGGGAAAGAGATCCAAATCCAGTAGAAAGAAGGAAGAACAGCAAAATCCCAGCAAGGACTGGAAAAGATGTGAGAAATCCAGGAGTTTCAATGAAGTTTCTACTTGGCATTTGACCAAGAACAGAGGTACTGAAACAGGGAATGGCTTTCGTTTCAATTCAGATGATGATGGTGTGTTGGAGATGAGGAACCACCCACTTCCTCCTCCAATAGACTTGGTCTGTGATCATGAAGCGGCGTCTGGATCCACTTCTAGCACCAGCTCATCAGGATTGTCAGATAACCCACCGGATTATGGGTTTGTTGGACTTTACAGGTACTTGATTGCTTAAAATGCACTGAATTGTGTTTTTTTATAATTATTTGGCTCAAAATAGAAATAGAAATAGAACGGGTTGGTGAAACAGAATTCATGTAGCCAACCCCAACATGGTTGGCATAAGGCTTTGATGATGTTGATAATGATTTGAGGAGATGATAGGTGGTGGGGTTGTGGGTTTTTGCTGAAGTTTGTTCTCCCTTTGACTGTTTGATTTATGGAAAGTTTAGTTTCTTCAGACAGGGAGGATGTTCGATGGCTTGCATCATTAGATGCTTCCACTGCCCCTTTTTAATATCTATGCTGGATTGGTTTATCATGATTGCTTAGAATGCAATATTTTCTGGGTTTTTTTTTTATTCTTTTCACAGATGATGGGCAGTGAGGTTGTGGGTGAATTGTTGTTCTTTTTTTTTATTGTGTAATTGATGGCAGCTTCGTTTTCTTCAGATTGGGAGAATGTCCCATGGATTGCATAACTACATGTTTCCCTTACATTTTTTCTTCTCTTAAGGTGTCCTATAAATATGTGGTGGATAGGTTTATGGGCTGGCAGTTTTTTTTATGTTAGATTTTCTAAAATTATGGGAGCAATTTAAGAATTGGAATTGTCCTTGATCACCACCAGTGACTATACATGGATTTGTTTTGATTTTATATATATGGGATTTTTAGTGTCATGTTGATGATATTTCATTGGCTGGTTGAGTTCTTAGAACTGTTTGCAAGTTATGGATTACTTACAAATAACTGACAAAGATTTTGGGGTCATAATTTGTGATTTGATTTATTGATAATAAGTAGATATTCCGACCATGCGATCTTGGCAAGAGGAAGAAGTTTAAAATCCAGTTCATTGAGGCAGAGACAAAGTGGTACCACTACACCTCCCACTGGCAATGCTTCATATAGTCCCAAAGCATCTAGGGAGATCAAGTTCAATCCAAGATCAAGAAGCCCAACCCCCAGTCCAGTAAGAAAGGGGCAGACTAATCAACTATCACCAATCCATCCAAGAGGATGTGGGTATAGTCCAGAAGCTTTGAGGGAGAGGCAAGATGACAGGAAGAATCAGGGTCATCCGCTTCCACTTCCACCAAGTCCTCCCAATTCTCCCCCTTTGCACCTGTTGAGGAATAACAGCACGAATGAAGGTGCTCAATGTCTCCATTCAAGATGGAAGAAAGGAAAGCTTTTAGGAAGGGGGACATTTGGGCATGTTTATGCTGGATTTAATAGGTATCATTCCTTTGTCTCATTTTATTGGGTGTGTTTTGACAAAATTATCTGCTTCTCATTCCTGAAATATGTCTAGCATCCTTGGGGCCACATTTTGGTGATCTCTAAGCAGTTGATGTGATGGCATTTGAATTGGAATGCCCAAAATCCTCCTTTATTGGATTATCTGAACCCTTCAGTGGCTACCTGCAAATGGGTGGTTGAGGCCCGTAAAAATGGCCACATTCAATGGGAAAGAGGAGAAATATGGGATGATCAGGATCCTTCTAATCTGGGTGTCTTTCAGGAGGAAAGATATCCACGGTGGATTGATCAAATCAATAATCCGGATTACCATTCCATGTACAAACTTGAGACTGAAGGTCAAGGATGCTGTTATATCTTTGACCTTAAGATCACAAGTTCTAGTATCATTATTTGTGCAATATTAGATACTTAGCAAGAAATCATGATGTACGAGAATCTTGTTTGCTTGCAGCCAATGAGGAAATAGTTACATTCTCATTCATGTTGTATGCTCTTTTGTCAGCATAAATGGACAGATGTGCGCAATCAAGGAAGTCAGAGTTATTTCTGATGATCAGAAGTCAAATGAATGTCTCCGGCAGCTCAATCAGGTCAGTTTGTTATCTTATAGCGACAGATTCAATGCCATTCAGAAAATCGCTTGGTTTTCATACAGTTGTCTCTGATTTTGTATCAAGTATATAAAGAATCCAAGCAATGATGTTGTGACACATACTTACTGATTTAAACAGGAAATCACCCTGCTTAGTCAACTTTCACATCCGAACATTGTGCAGTATTATGGAAGTGAACTGGTATGGATTGAAATTGTGTTTGTCATTTGAAAATTCTTCTTCAATTCAAGACTTAAGAAGTCAAGCAAACAATCTAGTTTCCTTATTGGGCGCATTTTGCTTCTCTACGGTGTGAAACTTATTAAAGTGCCTTCTATTCCATTCATACACTTAAAATGAATCATTGGACATGGGTGCCACATAACTTCACCTGCCAAAACCAAATCATGGAAGTGAGTAATGTGTTCCATACTGCTCTTTCTAAGGAGAATTAATTAGCTTTTTCTTTTTTTCTGATTCCCAGTCTCTTTATGGAAAACCCCTACAACAGAGTAGAGTGAAAAGGAGCACCCATTTACAATACATGAAAAGATGTGAGTCATATCAAAAGTATAAAAATTCAAAAAAAAAAAAGTCAAAAAACAACATTCTCAAGCTACTAAATGACAAAAAAAAAAAAAACCATCTACCTTTTATACGAAAGTCAAAAAAATTCATTTCAAGCCACTAAAGACAAAAAAAAAATCACCACATTATGATTAGATCCCAACAAATTTTCTTCTCTCTTGATTTGAAGTTTACCCTCACTTTACTTTTATTTGTAAAGTACCAAACATGAGTGAATCATACACGTGTGTAGCAGCACAAATACAAGGCTTGGTGTTAGAATCATACCTGCTTGATCTAAAAATCCAAGTTCTGGTTGATGCATAAACACTAATGTGAGAATTGGTTACCTGAAATGAGTTAAAAGAATAAAAAAACAATACATGTTTCCTACTTCCCACGGCTAACTCAACTTCCTAAGCTAGAAGTCCTAGATACAGCCAATGTCACATATTAACAGAGACAGCATGTGAATTGAGAATTCAGGAACTTGACCAAAAGCAGACGGAAAAAAAGAGAGGCAAGTTGGAATCAGTTGTAGGCCTTATAGCGTGGGTGTGTATTGCAGTATATGTGTGCAAACATAAACAGAATGACTGAACTCGAGAAGATTCAGAAAGAACAGAATAATGGGATATGCTTAATCCCAAATTGTATCTTCCATATTTATTTTTATCCAGCGCCATAATCTGATCACATTCGCATATGAACCAAGCACCACTCTGAGATGAAGGTCAACACTTCAATTAAACAATGCGAAGAACCAGATCAGATCTGTGTTATACTGCTTGTGTTCAACGAGTTATCATCATTATTCTGAAAAAGAAAGTCCAAAGCATATTCACCAAAAAGATGCTCAATTATAGCTAAACCAAGAACATTCACAACTTCTATTCCCCATCAAACAAAACTTATAACTAAAAAAGAAGCTTTATCTAAATTACATGATTGAATAAAAGTCTTCATTTGCAGAATGATGATACTCTTTCAGTTTACCTGGAGTATGTTTCGGGAGGCTCTATCCATAAATTGCTTCAGGAGTATGGTCCCTTTAAAGAACCCGTCATTCAAAGCTACACTGGACAGATTCTTTCTGGGCTTGCCTATTTACATGGAAGGAAAACAGTCCACAGGTAGGTAGTTGATTTAGTTTTCCTGTATTACCCTTGTCTATTGATAAGCTTCCTAAAATTGTTGCTTTACCCCTTCAAGATACTGAAGAAGTTAATTTTTCTATCAGGGACATTAAAGGGGCCAACATACTTGTAGATCCTAATGGTGAAATCAAACTAGTGGACTTCGGCATGGCAAAACATGTAAATACCTTCCGCATCTTTAGATTTTAAATATTTTTTTATAACAATTTGATACAGAAATATGAAAATGATGTCAATTGTATTCTCTTCATTTCTAAATATATCCATTCTTCATGTGATGAATTGTGATTCCAAAAAACACCTTGTATAATTTAGTTAATAGAATGTTGTCTTTAAACAAGAGCACTCTTACAAATTACAAGGAACTTCCTCAGTAAGTTATGTTAGCCTGGTCACTTCTGGACATGTTATGTGCCCTTCAACAATGAGTCCCTCTGTTTTGTTCTTTTTCCATGTACTGATACTGGGACATAAAATTTTTCTTCTTATTTTTTGCTTGAGAAATTTTATATTTTGATCTTGACGTGTTTAAAGAAAATTTATGACAACATCCATTTAAACTGATAATGTTAAAACCTGGAGAGCACGTTTCCAATATTAGAAAAACCAACAGGCAAACTTGATCACGTTGATGCAATAGACTAATAGGTGCTAGTTGCATTCTATAACTAAAAGAGCAATTGTTTTAGCATCTAATTCTTGTAGAGCAGCCAAACCATGCTTCGGCTTCAATTTTTAAGGTCACAATCGGCTTCAGGAACAGAGCAATTAAAGAAAGTTAGAACTAAGTATCATGTAATGCTTGTCTGTAGTTTCATCACAACCTTACCAAAAAATAAAGAAGAGAAAAACCTTCATATGATGTCACTGTTTCATTTTTACTTGAAGTTTCATAACATCTGCCACTTTTACAACAATATCTCAGCTGAAATAACAGTATGTGCGAGAAGTTAGAAAAAAAAAAAGGCATTACATTTTCAGATGACTTTCTTTAGAAACCCAAGTTACTCCTTTCTTTTACACATGAACAATTCATGAATTCTTCTCTTGGACCAGATTACACCGTCTTCTTCCGTGCTGTCTTTCAAAGGAAGCCCTTACTGGATGGCTCCCGAGGTGCCCAATCTTGCATTTTTGCTCTGCATGTTTTCTTCTCTTTTCATGTATATGTAAGTATATTCTCCATGTCCAATCTCAATTTGTTTCTACACAGGTTATAATGAACCGCAATGGATACAACCTGGCAGTGGATATATGGAGCCTAGGATGCACAATTCTTGAGATGGCAACATCAAAACCGCCTTGGAGCCAATATGAAGGGGTGGGAAACCGAATTTTATGCAGCGTGTCCACTTTATTTTTCATCCTTTCGGTCCAATTACATATTTATGCTCGCATTCTAGTTGAAGAATTATATGACCAGGAAGCAAAAAGTACAAAAAGTAAGTATCCAGGGCCTTGAGTCTTTACAAGGAGGGGATGGATCAATGATCTAGACCATTAATCTAATTGGAACGACCTTGAAATGACATGCCCCAAAGTCTACTTGTTGAGATTATTTAAATCTTTTGAGTGTCTCATACCTCATCTAACAGATGGCCAGAAGTTGGGGAAACAAGCCACGGTCCATTTACTACGCCAAATGGGCTAAACTTGTATGGCTACAATCTCACAATCAGGGAGACTTTAGAGGCATGTTCAGCAAAGTACATTCCGGTAGTCTTACCAAATGGATGGTCCCCATTTGTGGATAGCAAGGCCTCTGTTTATAGAAATCATTGGATGAGATGATACATTCCTCATTCAAATTTTGATGGGATCTTCTCTTTTTGGCACTCCCCCGAATCATGTTGCTAATTTTGGATTTCAACCAGGTTGCTGCAATATTTAAAATTGGTAACAGCAAAGAAATTCCCCCATTTCCAGATCATTTTTCAGATGATGGAAAAGATTTTCTGAAGCTCTGCCTGCAACGTGATCCATCCGCACGTCCCACAGCAGCACAATTGCTGGAACACCCATTTGTTCGAGATCAAGCTACAATTAAGATTGCAAAGATCAATAGCATTAGAGATGCAATGCAACCGAATGCTGATATCTCCTATAAGCAGCTATATTACTGAAGATGCACATATATCTTGTGTTACCAATGTTAATTACTGTCTCAATCAATCTCAATGTTATCCTTATCCAGGGATCATCTTTAGTGTTTTTATATGTTGTCCTGTCACTGATACTGCAATTTAGTTGATGATTATCCACTGGCCATTTGTCTATGTTGTACTGAATTTCTAGGATTTAATAGTAAATGGGCTTTCTTCAAAGGAATAAAGTGAGTGAAGGTACTGAGTGTGAGGTGTAGATGACACATGACTTTCCTGGAATTTGATTTACAATGATGATGGGCATTTGATACTTCTGGCTCTCCACAATTAGTCCTTTCCTTCAAGCCCCTTTGTTAGAAAGGCATTCTCTACAAATCTTAGGAGTTCAATACCAATTAAAAAAGCCACGTCTTTGGAACTTAGTTGGCAAGGACTATTCGCCCTTGTTACAGGACTTGCAGTCTTGAGTCTCCACATTCCCAACAGATTGAAGTTCTTTGCCTTTTTTTTTATTTCTTTTTTTTCTTTATCATGGATTCCAGTACTGGTCTTCAACTTAAAATTTTAGTTTTGCTATTTATGAGCAGAACAAGACAGAGGTTCACTCCTCCCAAAAGATTACTCCATGTGATGTAGATTATGGCATCAGACTCATGGATGGACTTCCTAAGTTCTCAAGGAATTGTCCTCTCTTTTTTCCTCAGGATATATATTCTTCAATATGGGCTTTAGAGCTGATAATTATAGTCTCTGTACAGTGATCAAGTCGGCACCAGAATGAACCCATCTATGCCGGTGTCACCTAGTTCAAGTCCATTACCACAGTTGGAAGTTGGAACCCGCTCATATGCAATGTTTGCTGTCTCCTCAACTCCATCTTACTTACACAGTGGAAATGGGTGGTTATGGTTTAACCAATCATTCAAATTTTCCTATCCAAACGAATGCAAACTTGGCAATGAAACCAACTGCAAACCATCCAGACACCTCCTCGTTGAATGTCCAAAGGACCAGTGGCTCCCCAAGAGTTAAAAACATGCACAGTTGGTGAAAACTGCATAGCTATTCTTGACATGCCAGATGTCTAGCAAATCAAGCTGCGTTGGTTTTCGCAACATTCAGTTCTGTATTCAACTGAGATGAGATGCGTGGCAATGCATTGGTTAAAGCCAGAAGAGTCTCAAATATTTTGCTGAAGACACGTTGATTTCCCTTCTTCGTTCTTATTGACACAGCAAGCCATTTAAGAGATTCTTTTATGATTGGGGTGTGGGGTTGTTGGCACTATTGTAGATACCTAAATTAACTTATGTTTTGAGGGCTAGTTTTCTTTTGGCAATTTGGCATGTATATAACATTCTTGATATGTCTGTTGCAAATGAGATGGCTATAATTTCATCGTGTAACTCTCTCTTTGCTTCTTCGATGTGGTCCAAGAAGAATCATTTCTTTGCTGATCATGTTTGGCAAAATAACTGACACATAAACCATTTCGCAAGAAGTAAATTCCTGAAGGAAGCAACGAGTCCTGTGTCCGCTAGCATTTGCATTGAAGAATGTGGTATTGGAAGTTCACAGCCACCAGTAATGCTTGTGATAAGAGTTGGAGCTATTTTTATCTCTAGGCATCACTTTTTGGCAACTCGTGTAGCTGATTGTGGAGCTTTTTAAGTTACTTCTACCTCAAAATTGATGCCTTCCACAGAAGTCCAAATATTCAAATGGCCCCAGATTTAACAGAAACAGTGTGTCCACCCACACTGCACTGCACATGTGCAAGAGCCATGCTGATTAGATGGCCCAAAGAATCCAATTTTCATCCACTAAAGACTTCTAAGACGATGATTAACCACCCAAATTCCACAGTAGGATCAGATGGTTCGGATGATTCATCAGTTTTTCCTACAATTTGAAAAGTCTGAAATGGCCTGCACATGTGCCACATTTATACCACATTTGCAATAGATCAAGTGGCAGAAAGTTAGTATTTAAGGAAGAAACATCAGGGGTGTAGCCCTTAGCCTTCTGGAAGAAACATCACGGGTGTAGCCCCCAATGTTTTCGTTTTGGAGTAAGCCACTTCATGTTAGGGCCCAATACAACTGTGACTATTAGCCTGCACATCGATGGTCAACAATGAAATCAGTAGAAAGTATTGGAAATCAGATTGCTTATGTTGATCTCCTGCATGAAAATATGTGAGGACAACTTGGAATGAACATCTCATAAAAACACTGTAGGAAGAGAATATAGCAAATAAAATTCTATTCACACCCCTGGGCCTGGGTGGCCAAGATCACCGGCATTGGCAGTCTGAAAGAGCAGGGACATGTTCTCTTAAAGCATTATATAAGCCTCTCGCTAGTGGGGCCTCAACTTCCCTGGAAACACCTCTGGAACCAAAACCTTCCCTCACAACTTTTATTAGACAGGCTTCCCCTCCGATCAAAAATAGCCAACCAATATGACCCAAATGCATCATTATGTGTTATTTGTAGAGAAAGACCCGAAACCAATGACCATCTATTTGCTATGTGTCCTTGCACTATATTGGTGTGGAACCTTCTCCCACAATCTATTTCTCACCCTTATAGAGCAAACGCCTTCACCATTTGGTTCTGACATTGGGCAAGCAAACATAACAGAAGGGTTGGAGTCTACATTATCTGGTATTTATGGAAGATGAGGAACAATTACATATTCAATGCAGTTCCCATTCATCCAAAGACTAATCTATCTAAAACGAAATCAGCTTCATTTGAATGGAATGCTGCTTAACTTATATTCATCCTCAGACATCTTCACAGGACTACCTTAATGAATGGTTTCTGTCATCGGAGGGATACTACAAGCTGAATTTTGATGGAGCAGCTAACCCAGGCAAATTAACAGCAGGAGTAGGGGGCATAATTGGAAACCATAAAGGGGAGATGGTTGTTGCCCATGCCTCCTCAATTACAACGACCGAACCTCTTGAAGATGAACTGCAGGCTCTTCTCCATGGTGTTATGCAATGCAAAGCCAACAATATCACCAAAGTCATCATTGAGGGAGATTCTCTAATTCGTGTAGGAAGTCTTCAAAGGAAAGAAAATCTACAATGGAGTTTTATGCACTGGTGGAAAGAGCTTCTACAACTTCAACAGATTCCCAGCTGGGAGACCAGATATGGAATCAGAAAACAGAGTTGCTGCTATGCTTGCCAAGTTGAACTACCCAACCTTTACAATCTTCAAATTGTATCTGCCTCCAGAGATTTTACAAGTATTTAAAGAAGAATGTAGACGGTTATGGGGGAAAATGGGAAAATAGCAGATGTTGTACCCTCTGCTGCTCTGGATGATGGGTGTACCCTGAGAAGGTCCGACCCTCCTGTAGTTCTTCTTCTTAATAAAGTCTCCTTTTCAAGAAAAAAAAAGGTGACTTGTTATACTTTCTTTTTTGGAGAAATTATTTGCAACTTAATGTCCAAGCATGCATCCACTGTACATGTGGATGCTTGATCCAGGTTATCCAGTTTGAGGGCCCATGTGGATATGGCATTGCCTGAAGATAGGACCAGTCTGAGGATCCTATGTAATTGGTAGGCCACATAATGGAGAGTCACAAGCGAACTCAAATAGGAACAAACCAAAAGAAGAAATGAGAAGAGAAGAGGTCAATCACCCAAATTCAATAGGGAGACTGAGAACAACAGGATCATCAGCGCTGGCAATAATTGGGGGGAAAAAAGTAGAATAAAAACTCTGGATTTCTCTCTGCGATGTATGAGGCTCCATATCTAACTCCAGGAATGATAGAATACACTGATGATAATTTGGAAAATGAAGTGGATAACTTGGAACCCAAAAATGCTAGTCCAAGACTTATTAGCGAAGTCCTCCAAAGGGACAGTTGGTCCAAAACTTTTTAATGTGGCTTATCACAGACCATTGAGCAGTCTTATGAAGTGTCCTAATTAAGAAACAGAACCAACACGAAGAACAAATAGAATGTAAAATATCATGATCACAAGCACCCATGCTATTGGAACAATAAATAGGCTTACATACAGTAAATGCTCTCTATGCATGTATCAAAATATTCCCATGAGTTCCAAATAAATGTACAGCATTCAGAACCAGGTGGAACCACCATAGGTGACAGAACAAATGGACACCCTGGAAGAGCATCCTCGTGGCTGGAAATTGGCGATGGACTGGACACTGACAAACCAATGTTTGGCATCCTCCTCACAGCCTCAATCAGAATCTCTCATAATCAAGCTTGTCAGACTGCAGATGCATGCAAGAAAGGTAGAACAATGAGCACTTGACAAATCCATCAGTAGTTGAGCAGCAAGACTGAAACTTTAATAAATATCCAAAGATTTTTATTTGCCTGGAAAGCAACCAGGTGGACCAAATAACCAAAAGTTCCAGTTTCAAACGGCTTCAGAGTTGTGGCATTCACATAACAATATTCTCCTAAAACTTTTTAAGGAATATTAGGCTACCTTAATAAGCATATCTGTTGGGAGCCACGCAGGTGCAGTTGGGATTCCAACCCATGCAATCTGTTAGCAGAATGAGTTAGCAGCGTGAACAAAAAATGCATTTAAGATTCTGTTGTACAATGCTGTTATTCTGCATTCTAGAAGTGTGAGTATGACGGTTTCCATTAGGAAAAAAAGAAAATAAAATCTTATAAAAATCATTCCATTAAGTATTTTGTTGATTATATATTTAGTTTCCAACGCATTGGAAAATTGATCTAAGATTTAGTTCTGAAAAGAAAATGTTTACTAACATCCACAATGTATTTTCTTATTCAAATCACTCAGTGCTACCAAAGACTCCTACTGTATGTTTTCACAGATAATCAACAGCAAATCTAATTTACAGTCATCAGAACAAACAAAACAAAGAGGACAGAAATCCATGAATGAGAGAAATTATAAAAACTCACTAGTGCATATTCTCCTGTCTCAAATATACGTATGTCCAAGACCTAAAAACACCAAACAGATAATCGTTTATCAAAAGACACATCATATAGGAGTATGTATAAAAGAAAAAGGGAAAAAATGGAATATCAAAGGGCTACCTCACCACGGTCTTCATAAATGTAGTCCAAACCTTTAAAATAAGGTGGATGCCCAACAGATAGATACTGAAATTTTAAGTGCATACAATTATTGATAAAATGTCAAAATGGGAGTATAGAAGCAGGCATAAAACTAGAACAAAAAAAATCACAAATAACTGATTGAAACTATCCTAGAGAACGAAGTTTTAATCAGTATGAGACCCTTTTGTTCAATGCTCCTATGATAACTTCCTGGATCCAATTCGCATCAGTTAATTCCGGATACATAGCCTTGTGATGGCAGAGGTTACTTTATAGTAAAGTTGGAGTAAATTTGAATAAGTCCATGACATTTCTCATCGACGTTAGAATTAGTTTTTCATAGTGATGGAATTATACGGAAAATATATCAAAACAAGGAAACTTAAGTTCAATTCTGCAAACATGATTCGGGAAAGCGCAACAATAATCCATCATTTCGCATACCGAATTTAGAAGAAAAAAAAATGTTTATAGGGTCAATTGCTTTAACTGGATGACATTCTAAGGATAAATTCTTTTTTACATCACTGTCAATTCTCACCAGTTCAATTACACAGAATTCTTCACATGACGCAGCTAGAAATCTTCAAGAAATAAAAGAGAGGGTTTAAAGTCTCAGCACTTACATTGACGCTGTTGAGGTACTTCTCCTTATCCACTCTCACAATCTGCCCTTTCTTCACTGCAAAAGACATCAAAAGCAGAAACTTTTCAGTCTTTTGATTCTCAACTACAATTCCAATCAAAACCCAGTTTAGATAAGATCAAAAAGATGGTTTCTTTGCCTGTGTCACAGCAATCTAGAGATTTAAAAAAAAAAAGTAGAGTTTTTCTAAGAAGATGAAATGAGAGAGAGAGAGAGAGGGGGGGGGATGATTACTGGAGTAGACTGGTTTCTTGGGTCTTGGGGTTGTTGAAGAGGGAGGTTTTGGAGGAGGGTCTTCGTCCGATTTCTGGGCGATCGTGTCGTTGTCGGGTTCGGTGGCATTTGCTCTAGGAATGGCTATGGAAGAAGAAGTAGGGAGGGGGAATTTGGTATGGGAAAGGGGATGGAGATGAGAGAGCGGGGACAAGGAAGGTATGGAGAGAGTTGCAGAGAAGAAGGCCATGAGAGAAAGAGAGAGAGTGAAGATTTTCTAGGGTTCTGATGCCTTTCGATTTGGGTTTTCTTCTCCGCCATTGGTTTTGCAGATAACAACGCGCGCGCGCGCTCCCCTTGCAAGTTGAGTTTTGGGCGCAAAATGGTTTTTTGGTTTGGTCTGGCCTGGTCCTCATTGATTGAGGACGGGCAAAATTCAGCCCGACCCGCCAACCCGCCCAACTCGACCCCGTTTTGACCCGTCTAATCTTACCCGTTTGAAATACGGGTCGGGTTAGGATTATGATTTACCAACCCATATAAAAATGGATCGGGTTAGGATTGACCAACATAACCCTCCCAACTCGTTTGACTCATTTAGATTTTACTAAATTACCTTGTCTTTTCAATTTTCATGTGACTTTTCTTATTCATGTGGACTATAAACTATATACTTTTAATCTTTTGTGGATGAGTCATATAGAATTTTAATACTTAGAATATAAAACTTATTCTTTATTTGAAATATGATGTTTTGTAGTTGAAATATTGATATGTGCTTATTATTTTTATGTTAGCATATAAATTTACTTTTAAACTATGAATATGAATGAAATACAATATCGTTAATGAATCTTATACTTATGCTCAAATATGAAATTATAAAATTGAATAAAATTTTAAAAGGGACTATCTCAAAATTTTAATAAATGGGCTAGAAAATATTTATAGATTTCCTATTTTTTACACCTTGAAAAATGATAAATTATAAATTTATGCTCAATACAACATTTTAAATGAATTTAGATATAAGGAGAGCTTTACAAATGAAATTGAGCTATATAAAATGAGTTAAATTATACATAAAATGAGAATTAAATATATTAGATCGAGTCAACCCAACCCAACCCACATCAAATTTGGGTTCAGCAGGTCGGGTTGGGTTTGGCTGACCTGCAATGGGTGCGGGTTGAACGTTTCCAACCTATTTTAAAAATGGGTTGGATTAGGTTTGGAACCAATAAATTTATGTTCAAGTTGACCTAACGCAAATTTGGCCAACCTGACCCATTTGCCAGTTTATTGAGGAGTTCGCACCTCATGTGGACCCACCAGGGGATTAATATCTAAGCAAACCTTATTGTTGTGTAGTGATAGGACTTACGTGTTGATTCAAACCCTTGATCAATCGCACACAAGTTTTATCTATCTCACAAAAATGTGTACAAATTGATCCAATGGTACACTCGATTCAAATGGGTACAAACTTTACAGATTCGCAATTTGGATGGGTTCCCAACTTAGAAATTTTGGTGTAACTAAGGAGTCATCCCAATTAGTAATCTAACGCTAGGTAGTGTGCGATTTTTTTTATTTTTTATGAGAAAAAGTATAAATTATCGTTCTAATAAAAAAATCAATATATCTCAAAAAATAGTATCATTTACAACTCCCTGAATACAGAAAAGCACCTCCATTAATCAAAACTTATCCACCCCATGCAAAGCACATTTTCTAGCTAAAATATAGGTAGTGTGAGTTTCTCAGACTTACATGGTACATTGATCAATCAAGTTAAAAAATTACAATTTTTTGAAACAACAATTAATTTAAAAATCTACACTCTTGTACGTTGTCTTTCTTTTTTTCTTTTTTTCTTTTTTAATAAAAGAAAACTTTCATTGAAAACAAAAAGACAAAACAATTAAGATACACAATGGTTAAAGCACCCACCCCCTCCAAAAACCTAGTAAAAGAAGCTGACCCGTACTTATTTTTGGCAAGTTTATAAGCAAAGCCATTAAAATTTCTAAAAATATGAGAAAAAGAAATATACTCAAACTTTAAACTTAAATCTCAAAATGTTCATGTACATAAACAAATACTACAGTTTGTACTCCTCCTATTACTTTTCCATTATTGATAATGATGGAAAGTCGTAGTCAAATTTAGTTTTATGCTCAGGAATGGGTAATCAATCACTTTTTACCCTCACAAACCAAAATGTCAATGATGAAAAACAGTGGTGGAAGTGGAAGCCGACCCATTTGATGGGGGCTGCCTACTTGAATTTTAAACTTCTTTTAGCTTCCCTTGAAAAGAATCCTAACAATCCCAACCCCTCCCCCGTACCTTACAAAACTGCTTAATATTGAATGGTTGATGATGTCTTATTGGCCTTTTTTTTTTAAACCATTCAAGGGGGTTGGAATCCAACATAGCCTATACATATTGAAAGAAAGCTTACTCATGTGAAAAACGAGCCTGCACAAAATTTAAACTCTAAGCATCAAAGTAAGAATTGATACATCTTACCATTAGGATAAGAGGTCGTTCTTTTTGCTATAAACCTTTTCTTTTACAATATTTATGCTAACAATGTAGGTTGTTTGGGCTTTTGCAACATGATGTGCTGGCATTTGAAAATGCCTTGTTTCTTTGTAGGATTTTTTAAATTCCACCCACCTAACATGTCTTAAATAGTTTTTGGAAATTTTAGAATTTTACATCTTTCACTTTTTACTGAAATTTTTGGATGCTCAACTACATAGGAGCATTTAGGAATTTTCACTGTATCTAAAAGTTCTAAAATTGCCCAAACAAAAATTCTGTGAATTATTGGGGAAAAAAAATAATAAGGCCTGTATGTATATGATAGCCACCATTAGAAGGATGAGACTCCCATGTCTGGATTGGCATGCCATGCCCATTTTGGCTGAGTTGCAAAAACTTTATGCAACAGTGGCGTTAGGTGGATCTCCACTCAAAATCTCTAAAAGCATTCTTACCCAATAAAAAAATAAAAAATCTGCAAAAGGACATTGATCCCATGTGGGGTTTGGCGTTTCACACCTACGGTTCTTGGTCTCCAGTCCAAAAACCCCAATCCACCAAATGGTCCAACATTCAAGCCACAACACTGCGCACTCATCCAAAAAAGTTGTAGGTTTTGGAGATTATTTATTAATAAAGAATGGGAGCTGACACATTGACGGCCTAATCTTTTAAGTGGAAGCATTGGTCTGGTGGTCCACAGCAGCTTTAAATGAAATAATCAAAAGGCATGCCTATAGTCAAGAGAAATAATGAGATGTTGGATCTGGATCTTTGATTGGTTTGCTCAACTATTAAAAGTTTAAATCTCTCAGAATAAATGCAACACACTCACACCTCATCTGCCATTGGGCAAAATCCACACCAATAGCATCGGGCACATTGTAATATCGATCGTTTATTAAACCTCTGGATGAAATATTATAATAAACACATTTTTTTATACACAATTAATGTCACTTTAGGTCCATCTGCCTTTCATCCAGGGCAACTGCCCTACCTAAGGCAAGAGCTAATCCAAATTGACGTGGCAAACCATTATAGGTCCAGCCATGGTTGCCGTGGAAAAAATCTCTAAGAAGATTCCGGTTGCTTAAGTAAAAGTTTTACAAGACCTATAAAAAAATGAAATAATAAATTTAAGGAGTTTATATATTTCAGAAGTGGTTCCTTGGTGGATTCTGATGAACTTCCAACTCACACTAAATAACACTAAATAAAATGAGTACATTTCAATTTTTTTACATATCACAAATGCTAGTATCACATAATCCTAAGTTATAGCTAAGCTGATTAGGAACATTGGTGTGTGTGTGACAATGTATTCATTCAGGGTCCACACCCTATGAGGCTCTAATTTAGTGTCTGCTTCCCTTCAGCATAATTCATGATTGGAATTCATGATATTAGAAATTCAAAGACAATGATGTGATTGGTTGTCCTTCTAAATGTTTAAAAGCAACTTTTTTTAACTAGGGTTTGGAATTCCAACCACTTAAAAGTTGGGGAAATATCTCTTAAATTTCTCTCAATTCCAACCTCCTTGACATTTTTATATTCTCAATTGAAAAGAAGGACTAAGAAGTTTCACCCACAAAAAGTTTTTGGAGAATTCCACTCCATATATGAAAATTTGAAATTCTACTTAAAAAACATGCCCTTTGAGAGAAATCCTCATTTGAAAGAGTATAACTCCACAATAGACCTAAATATTGAATTTTGAAGTTGTTAGTATAAATTGTGGGAGCTTGTCCTATTGGGTTAAAATTTAGAAGCATTCTATAGTTGGAAAGGCTTTTTATTTTGAGTGAATTCAATTTTCAATTGATGTGCTCACTATAAAAATTAGATTTCCACTACAATTATGGATTTCCATATCAAATCTCCAAAGGATGGTGACTTGAGTTTAAACCTCTTACAATACATAAATGAAAGAACGGTTCACTCATTGAGGTTTTGAAATTTAGTTAAATTCAAATTGAGTCAAATCTTTTGTCAAAATTAGTTTTCAAAAATATATATAGATATATAATAATTAGATTATATTTATATGATCATCATAATTAAGTGAGAGATCGCATATGTGTGATCATTCGAACCAAGTAGAAAATTGTTAAACATGGGTGGTCCTCTTGACCGTATGTCTAATATTGTTGGGGCTCTACAGTTTGAACCCGCTGATCTTAATAATTTTCCCCTTTTACTTTGATTTTAGTAAATTTATCTTAAATTCACATAGGAATCTCAATGTTTTAGTATTTTTGTTTGGGTAATGTTTGAAGGATCAAGGAAACTCAAGGAAGGGAACTTTGACTTGAGTGCACCCCAGGCTCACGTCAGCGGCTCCCCATGCTCCAATCTTCAGATTTGTGCAGATGGAGGTGGTACTTTTCCTTGCACGGCCATCTGCATGTCAACTTCCGACGGCATAAAAACGTGGAGAGAGAGAGAGAGAGAGGGAGGGGATCGTTTGCGAATCAAATGAGACCACCCGCTTCATCTCTCGAGTTCTTGACAAATCACTGTTCAAAATTTCGAATCACCCCTCTCTTTTCCTAAAAATTTTCTTCAGAAGGGTATTCTGTTTTCTGTGTTTTCCCCTTTTTTCTGGGCACTTCTCCGCTCAATTGGACATGGGCTTTGATGGGTCTTCTCCAATTCTATAGCTGATTTGAAGTTCTGGGCTTTTTTGGGATATGGCTTCCTGGGGGAGTTTCTGTTCGCGAGCTCGTTGATGGGTTCTTCTGATAAGTTGGTATGCATATGCCTCGTTTTTTGTGGATCTGATTTGGTTGCCTTTGTTCGAATTTGAAAAAGAGGATTTGGGTGTGTAAAAAAAAAAAGGTTTTTTTAAAAAAAAATAATTGGGGTTGTGAGTGTTGATTTGATAGTTAAGTTGTGAATGGGTTTTATGGTAGTTTCTGATTGGAATGATGAGAAAAGTTGGAATGATTTTGATGATGACTCTTGATGTTGTTTCTCACCTACCCAACAAGGTTCAATTTCAAAATATGGTTTTCAAGATGTCATTTTGGATATGTACTTTTCAACTTAGGGTTGCCAATTAAATTGCTAGGAGTAATTAATAACTTCTATTGCTTCCAGATTGATGTTTAGTTCCTAGCTGTGAAGAAATGTAAATTTGGTTACTGTGGTAGAAATATCACTGCAATGTAGGCTTACTCTTGTTACTTTATATATTTAAATACTTCAAACCACATTATGCTGCTTGTTCTTGTATGGCTGTTTCTTCCAATCAATTTTTGTCCATGCCTTGTCTGTCAGTATAATACATCACATAAATTGGCACTATTATTTTTTAAGAAATGGGCAATTATTTTTGGTTGTTGTTGCTGTTGTTGAGGACTTATTGTTTTGTTATCATCTGTTATTTCTGTTTCTGCAGTTTTAAATGGCTGTATTAAGCCTAAGTTTCTGAAGCTTGGCCCCACTTTTGCCTCAAGGTGTCCGCCTTTGGGCGTTCATTCTGTATCTTCTGATTCGGTTCTTTGGGACATCCATGGATGATACAATTAAGGTTGTTATAAATGGTGAAAAAGGCGGCTTGTTGATTCGTGAGCAGAATGGAGTACTAGGTCAGGTCTCAAGTCCTACAAGTAGTGGAAGAAGGGAAATCGTTAGCAGGCATGTGATAGTCTCCATTTTGCTTCACTTCTTTCATGTTATCAGAGTACTTAAGCTTCTTAATCTAATAATGGTAGCTCTTTTTCTTGTCTAGATCACTTTTAGGAATGAAGGCTTTTTCTAATGATGTTATCGACTTGGAAGGAGGTAAGGTAGAAAAACATAGAGACAAAGCTATACGTGGCAACCGGACAATTAGAATTGACAACCAAGCAGTACTGTCTGGCCTTGCATATTGCATCTCATCATGCAGCATGATACTGGTTAACAAGTTTGTCCTCTCTGGCTATGATTTCAATGCTGGGATATCTTTGATGCTTTACCAGGTGAAGTTTCTGGCTGCAAACCACTTTTATATGAATATCAGTGCTATTGTGCTTGGTGATTATGAAATCAGTTGTTGATAACATCATTGTGTATCTTTTTTTGGTTGCAGAATCTTGTGTCTGTGGTTATTGTTTCCATTTTGAGCTTTGCAGGCATAATCTCAACAGAACCGCTTACATGGAGATTGATTTGGGTCTGGATGCCTGTAAATGTTATATTTGTTGGGATGCTTATTACAAGCATTTTTAGGTATGAAGTGCTTTCTGTTTAGTTGCTTTTATTTTTATATCCATATGGGATGTTGGTTGCTTTTTTTATACCCTTGTACCACACATGTATGGTCAGCTAAAATTCAGTTCCAAGTATGATGGGATCAATATGTAGTCTTTATTGTTATATAAGGCAGTTCTTTTTCTTTCCTTTTATTATTCCTTGGAGAAGCAAATAGTAGCGAGGGTAGTTTGTAACAATCACCGTTCACCAGTATCCTCAATTCCAAGTTGCAGCTTTGAGATGCATCACTAATGATTTAATCAAGTTATTTGTACCAAACTTTAGATTGCATTCTTGATTTATTAAACATTGCATTATTGCATCTCGTGCTGTATCAGTGTTTCAACTGGGTTAAGGCCTGTTAGGCCTGTTCAAGGTTGAACACATTTTTCTATTGGGATAATATTCAGTCTGAATCACGTGCATGGGCCTAAAGTCTGGTCCATCCCTTCCTGTAGATGAAGATTAGGTCCAGGCTCAGTCAATTGTTAATAGGTATTAAGGTTGGGCTGCACCCAAGCCAATCTTCAGGCTGGTGGTTTGCCCAAAAAGAGCAGTGATCATGCTGGCCTGTCCAAGTTGCGGCCCTAAATGTGACTTGTAGTCTCTCTTGATGCCAATCTGTATGTTTTATATTGAATGTTGCATTGTTGACTGTTACGTATTTATTGTGGAAATTAATGTTATTTAAGATATTATTTTTTTATGACGAATAAATCCCTTAAAGTAGATTCATATGTAGCACATGTCAGGCATGTTTGCATCTTTGTGTAATTGGCACATTCCCTTTTTTTTTTTCTTCTTCTAGTTTGTTTCTCTAGGGGAAAAATAAGAAGCCCAGGGCCTAGCAGATGTTGAAAAATACATGCGTGCATATGCAGGCAGAAGCTTGTCCAAGCCCAGCCTATTTAATAATTGGCCTAATATCCTCACCGGGATCCTGCCTGCATGCCTAAAAGTCAGGCCTGAGCTCTCACCATTATTAAAATCTTAAGCTTACTTGTTTTACTTTGTCTGGACTATTCAGGCCATCTAGTCGGGTATTTGAGTGGGTATTGGCTCTTAGCAAGCCTGTTTAGGCCATAATATTTGATGCAGGCCCTTTCCATGGCCCCTCTTCCATGGCCCCAAAAGTCAGACCATATTGTGCACAGAGTGATCTGGACTCCAGCCATACTTGGGCTGTCCAGATCATGTGCAATCCTTTGCATGTGGGCCTGTATTTACAAGACTCCAGTTACCCGTATTTTAAGAGTATCTTCCGTAGATTCATAAGTTACACATGAATTTCACATCTGGTATAAACTCGTATTGCATATCCTACCTCATCCAGAAAAATTATTTCAACTGTTCTTTAATCATTTGCCTTATTTTTTGCAGTTTGAAATACATTAATGTTGCTATGGTAACAGTGCTAAAGAATGTTACTAATGTCATTACCGCTCTTGGTGAGATGTACCTTTTCAAGAAGCACCATGACAGCAAAGTCTGGGCTGCCCTATTTTTAATGGTAAAATACCAAGAACTACTTATTGCATTTCTCAAACTGTGAGCTTGTTTTGAGATGAACTTTCATTTGAGTATGTGAACTTCCTTTTGTAGCTCTTCACCTTTTGTATTAGAACATCTAATAAAATGGTTATCTTAATACATTTTAGCCATTTATTTGCAATTGATTTTCACATATCTGCAATTAGTTGAATCAAAAGGCCAATGTCAATAAACTTAAAATGTCTAAAAGTGAAATGCTGTGTAGATAAATTGTGCATTCACATTTTATAATGAAATTAATTATTTTTAATTAATTAGGAAAATGATAATGATCCAAAATAGCATTTGGACATTAGGATTTCTTCTTATTTTGTGATGCTTTTATGGAAAATTCAATTAAAAAGGATCATCCGAAGAAACGTGCAATGTTGCTCTATCACTTGATTGAGGACGCTAAGGTTTGTCATTGTGGTTTCAGTTCATGTTAGTCAAGTTACTAGGTTTTAAAAATTTTTCTCTTTTGTGCAGATCATTTCAGCTGTCTCCGGGGGAATCACAGATCTTTCTTTTCATGCGGTTGGCTATACATGGCAGATTATAAATTGCTTTCTCACTGCATCATATTCGGTAATTAATTTGGTTGATACAGTTTGTCATTATTCTGCAAGAGCCTATGGCATAGTTGGAAGGTGTTCTCATTGCCATATCCATGAGGTTATAGTTTTGTGTCATATTACCAATAAAAAAAAACGGAGAAAAGAAATTTGGGTTTTTTTTTTTTTACCTATCATTGCCTTTGCCTCACTACCAAGCCTCTTTTCTGAGGAACAATGGATCATTTGGTCTTCCCCGCAGAAGGGACATACCTTACCACTGATTGAATCAGTAGGTCAGCGATTTTTTTTTTTTCGGGGGGTGGGGGGGAGGGGGATTTGGTTACTGTTGGTTGTGTAGGGATTATTTTTAATTAAGCTCATCATTACTGTGCTGATGATCTCAGCTCCATTTGCATTTGTCTTCATTGCATTACTTCATAGGCCTTCTTGAGCCCCACTGATGTGCCACATTCTTTTCAATAAATGCGTGGCTTTATTGTTCATCAGCTGCATTCTGCAATATGTACATCACGCCATAATGTTGCTACTTTTGTTGGTCAGGCAAGTCCATAGCTTTTGATATAAATAGCTGAATTTGTAGCTTACTAATATGTGTTCTGTTCTCCAGTTAACATTACGAAGAGTCATGGATACAGCAAAGCAAGTAACAAAATCTGGAAAATTGAATGAGTTTTCAATGGTCTTGCTCAATAATATTCTTTCACTGCCTCTGGGGGTTATTCTTATTTTCATATTCAATGAAGTGAACTATCTTTCTTCAACGTGAGTTCTTCCATTTGGTGTCCAACTTTTAGTGCTCAAGCATTATTTCTTTTCATTAATTTCTCTCTTCTTTTCCTCAGTAATAAACATTACTGATTTCTTGTCATGTGATGTAATATTTTCACATTTTTCTGCTTAGTGCCAATACTTGGATTATGGCAAAACCATTTTTGGGAACTCAGGCTAGTTTTTTCTGCAATCATTGCTTGGAAGTGTGACAAGAATTCAGCATTCTATGCAGAATGATGCATGTCACCTCTCTTCTAGATTGTCCTCTAGGAAGCATTCTTAACATCAAATTTGCTATTATGTTCAGGAACTCAAAAAGGGAGAGGAAAGAGAAGAAAAGAAAAGAAAAAAGATGACATTATAACAAGATACTTAATATTACAGAATGCCACTAGATGATTTATTTTCATTGGATGCTTTGTCATAGCACATTAAATGGGAGATCTAATCTATCATCATCCTAACGAATGTGAATGACTAGTTTTGGATGAGGCTCATCAGGGAAATATATAAGATCAGACCTTACAACTGATCATATTGCAAGAAACATAAGGTGTCAGTTCTAAGAAAATTGCAAAGAGGATGGTTTGTCCAACAGAGTTCTCTCTCTCTCTCTCTCTCTCTCTCTCTCTCTCTGGTCAAATGCTTGACCTCAGTCCCATGTCCAAACTTTTAGAACATTAGTCAATTTACATAATTATTTATTTTTACAATTGTGGCATATGGGCACTTTTGTTATTTTCTTATTGGGCTCATTTATCTATGAAGTGAATTGGCAGGCCACTTTTGAGGACACCCATGTTCTGGTTGGTGATAACTTCAAGTGGTTTCTTGGGCCTTGCAATCAGCTTCACTTCAATGTGGTTTCTTCATCAGACAGGTGCTACAACATACAGGTAAAGGAAGTACCCCCTCATGGTAAACAAATGCAAATTGATCGCACGTTGTTCTCCTTCTAAAGTCTACAGGAATTTTTTAGTATGAGGAATGTAGAATGCATCAGCCGATTCAGGAAAGGAACCACTTGTAATATTGATTAACGCAGGGATGAGCCTGTGCTGCACCTACCAACCCTAGCTAGTAAGAAGCCGAGCCCAGTCCATCCTGCTGCCTTGACTCTTGAGTGGGGTTCACAGGCTCAGCGCATAGAAATTAGCTTTTTCCTAATTGTTGTTATGATTTATATTATAAAAGGTGGAAAATTGTATTTAGGAGTTTCTTTTTATTATTTATTTATTTAGTAGGATTCTAAGATTAGCTCATAAGTTACAAAAGAGGGTCAACCGGCCCCACTTTGTAATTCACATTCAGAAATTACATTGCCTGTTAGAGGCAAACATTATTGAAAACGGCTCCTTGGATAGCTTAGTTGGTTAGGGACATGAGCATGGAAGAGTGTGTGACTTGGACCCCCCAATCATCATCATCAAAGTCTTCTCCCAACTATGTTGGGGTCGGTTAAATGAATTACGTTTCTCAATTCCAATCTATCACAAAATGTTGTTATATAAAATTTCATGTTCAGGTTGTGACAAAACTTTATTGGCTGTTAACCTACTTAACACAACCCTCAATTATTTGGGCTTGAGATTGGCAATAAAAACTAGCGAAAGTTACTTCCAAGTCCCCAGTGAAGTGAAAAAAAAACATTGAAAATGCGTCATCTTCTTCTGATGGGAGAGTGCTAGAAAAGTATGAACCATTCATGATAAACATATCCTGTTGGAGGGTAAACAATTGATGTTATTTGATTATGTGCAGCCTTGTAGGATCATTGAACAAGATTCCGCTGTCTATTTTTGGGATCATTCTCTTCAAAGTGCCAACTAGTCTGGAAAATTTAGTGAGCATACTTTTTGGTAAGTTCTTTTACCAACCCACCCGCTCCTAGCTTTTTAAGTCTCATGGAACATGTGTTGAACTGCTTTTTTTTTTTTTAGGTCTTTTGGCTGGCGTCTTCTTTGCCAAAGCGAAAATGATGGGGAGATCTTAAATTTCTTAGCCGCATTGTGGCTTGATAGTTGATACTGTTGTAAAATTACCATACCGATATACTGAACTTTCCAGACCCAACTGACAGTCAAAGTTCATTGAAGAGGCCTTCGAGGCAAAATGCAGCTAGTTTAACTGTTCTCAATGTTTTGGCGGCAGAGAATGGATGGCTACTGTGGGATTATGTTTAGATTCTCTGTGCTGCTTAGTCTGCTTGGTTTGTAAAAGTTTGTTTATGGGACTAATTTCTCTCTCATTGTAACAATGATAATTTTATATGTTCAAAATGAATTATTATTGATATTGCCTTGATGAAATTCACTGATGCTGTTGAAACTTTGCTGATGCATACCTTTGATAGGGTGATCCTAAACATAAAACAAAGCAACTCAAGATAACCAGTGGGACACAATCTGAAAAAGGTATAGGGTCGACATACCTATTTTCTATCCAAGATGAGGTGTTGGGCAGAAGGCGCTAAATGATGCATGTCTAATAATTCATTATTAGTCTCTATCTAGAGCAACTGTTTGTGAGATTTTTCTTTAAGAAGCCACTTGATCGCGCACAAAAGTCTCTGCACAAGGGGACTCTGTGATCCTTGTATCTAGTTTGTGCTGCACTCAGTTTATCTGGAAATCTAATGTTACCTCTGTTTAAACTGGTCATGATAAGTAACAGAATGGCTGTGACAGCAAAGTCAGGCTGTCCGAAGGCATGAACCCTAAGGTGGGATAAACACTGCTTTTACTAACCGAACAAGCCCAAAACAATTTTACTCAGTTTTTCAAATACTCTGGCGCTACAAAAGTATAGGACGACCAATTTCCCTTGGATGTAAATGTTGAAGTTTCTCTCAGAGATAGCTTTAGTAGGTGGACCACTGGTGTCTGTATGCTGTAAAGCAGTACACAAATACATGGTTACAAGAACAAAAGATCACCTCAGGATTGCCCTTCCCTATGTTTAAGCTGAAGTGAGCAATGCTTGGGCGCCAGGCTCCTGTTCTAGTTTTCCATAAAGTAAGCCAAATCATTATGGGTTCAGGAGAGTTTTACATGCATAATTGCCTAGAGCCTTCGTCTTGGACAGATATGAGATTTTGGTATGATTCAGCCACTTAAAATCTGCTTTCAAGAGCCATTTCATGAATCGGATGTGTAGGTTTGTTCAACGTTGAAAATATGCCGTAGTACAGAATATTACCAGCCTTCAACACCACATGGTGTGGCAAAGTGGCAACAACCCATAACTTGTATCATTGTTCAATTAATTCGAAATTTATTGCCGGCCAATGATAAACGTGCTGAGTGACCATCAATTTTATTTTTCCACTAGTAATAGGTCATCTTCTCACTTGGAATGTAAATCCTTCCACAGGTTGAGAAATTTTAATGATCTTCAATTTTAGATCATACTCCTTTGTCTATTATCTTTCACCCCTCCACTTTCCTACGCAAATTTTAAATGATATGAAAAATCTCAAATGTTCCCTTTGGAGAAACTGTCTTTGAAATGTAAGCATAGAACATGTAGTGATTAAAGTGGAAATTAAAATCCTATTGCACTCCTGATACACTTACATTGGACATTAGAGCACATTTGTTTGTGAGGTTGAGTCAGTAAAATAAAATTCTTGAAATTCAAAATTTCCCCCTTTTTTCTTAAAAATCAAATTTCCCCCATCCTTTTTTCAAAAGAAGTCAAAAAGTAATTACTAAATTATAAAAAAATCTCTACTTTTTATACAAAAAGTCGAAGAGATTCTATATCAAACAACTGAAAACAAAAGGTCATCATAACCCAAGCATATATTATTCTGTCTTGATTTTGGATTTACTCTACTATACTTTATTCTACTCCTCAAACAAACATGCCTGTTTAGGTGTGGTTAATGGCAGCCCCAGGCATCACGTTTTATACACACATCTGAAACAAAGAAACTGGGATGGGACAGAAATGAACTCTGCCACAAACACTTATCTCCATGCTGAGGCAACAATCAAGATCTTGTCCTCCCACCCAAAGTAGAGTTCCCCACGTTCTTCCTTCACCTTGTACCTGTCACAGTATGACTTTTGCAACAGCAACCGGATTGCCCCATTAACATACGCACTCAGTGGGCACGCAACAAACCCAGCCATAGTCATCCTTGCCCTCCATTTCCCTGCCACCTCATACCTCTCTATCCTATCCGCCCCCTCGCAGGCCACTATGTTGACTATGTCGCGTCCAAGGCATTGTCTCTCTACATTAATTCTGTCTGGGCTCTCCCTTGGCAGCGTAGCATCAAGGGACTCGAACACTGCCGAGTAGTAATTGTAAGCCTCCACAAACCTTGGAAAGAATGGAGCTGTGTTGGTATTCACGTCTTGCTCGACTACTGTCACCAGCTTTGGCTCCAAGCTCTTTACCATGCGGAGAAGCTGGTCCCTCTGGTTCACAGTTGACACACTCTCGTCAGGCATATGATGAAGCTGGAAGGCGAAGTTCACAACAAGAGCCTCATTGGGCCGGCATTCCAACATGGACGGGGTCACATCTGCAGTCTTGGCTGGTATTGCTTGAAACTCGAATGGCACTCCAACTGCCTCTGCAAGCTTCTCAAGCCGCTGTCCGATGATTTTCAGGCCACCAACAGACCGTTGCACAGATTCTGGATCATCCACCCCAGTTATCCTTAAATGGGGTGGCTTGCTTGGCCTAGATGACAGAGCTTGTATCAGTGTAATGTACTGACTTCCTTGGTTTATGTCAAAGTCTATGATATGGACTCTCTCTTCATCCTTGAATGCCTCGGCTATTGCACCATTTGCTGCCATGAATCCAAACTTGAAGCATGGGCAGACCTCAAAGAGTATTTGCATCGCCGAGAGCCGGTCAGAAGTTGGTGGTTCTTTGCATCTGAGAGCCTTGTAGAGGCCCTGGCCTGAAGCAGCAATCCGGGCCACAAGGCCTTCCACCATATAGGCAGCAATCCTTTGAGGAGGATCACCTTGGATTGAGACCATCTGCCGGAGCTTGGTTACAAGGGCCGATGCTTCCTCCACATTTCCTTCTGCAATTGCAGCTGCACAGTCAAAGAGTAACTGCTTTGGTGCACGTGGAGTGGACATAGGTATCATGGGTGTTTCTTTGTTGCTACTGATGCTGCTTTCATTTGAGTTTGATGAGGATGACTCCTTGGGTGAGTTGGCGAGAAGAAGATTCTTTATGGGTTCAACCCACTCAGCGTCAATAGTCATGCCTTTATCTGGGTCAAGCAAGTCATCATCATTGTCATTCAGTAGCGCCCTCTCCAATTCTTGAATCTTTGATCTAATTTCATCTTCACCATAGTCTGTCAAATGGTCTGGGCTTCCCCTATCTAAATATTCTGATAAAGGACTGCTGCTATGAGTGAGGTTTGCAAATGATGAGGGATGAGAATATTCGACCAATAGAGAATAAGAGTTATATGGATTTTTCATGGGGATAGAGGAATTTGAACTACTCATCATTAGCTGGTCGGATATGGAGCTGTGAGGATGAAACATGGAACCTGCAACAGCTGAGTGAGATGAGTGAAGAAAGCCAACCTGCTGACCAGGAGATTCTTTTGACGATGAATTGGAGTACTGTTGGGTATAAATCTCGCAGTACGATTCAGGTCCATACTTGAACTTTCTTTTATCAGAGCTAGATACTTGATTTGATGTTCGGGTGACATCACTATTGCTTTTAAGCGTATAGAGGCTGGGCTCACCATATGAGGTGGCTGATGAATCTGCAGACCTGACCAAAGACATGATGTTCTTCAAGCTACTCACAAGTGTCCGAGAATGACAGCTTTACAGTTTATCCTGTTCCTTCACCAAGGCTTGGCTGATTTCTTTCAGTCCTAGGCAGGACTCTTACTCCTTCTAATCTCTATTTATTTTAGGAATCCTCTCTGCAAGGGTAAAGATTAGTTTAGTAGTACTAACCAGTGGAAGCCTAAAATCCTTCATAGCCTCTGGTGCACCTGAATTCAACCAAGAGAATTAACAGATCACTTTCAGTATAGAAAACCTAACAGAATAGCATTTTGATTATAATATAGTCCACAAATATCTTGATCTTTTCATCATTTAATGAACTGTTGATGTATCTTTCCTCACATTCCAAGAGAACATCGAGGCTAGTTCACTTGCAGAGGCAGGAATCTTTAGAGCCCAAATGATCTCAGGCAGCTCCTTATCTTTGTACTGTTTTATTTGCCCTTTTGGTTTTATGGCTGTTCATCCTCTTGTGTTGTATTGTCTGCTAAAAGCAAACAGAAATTAAAAAGAGTACTGGTATTATGCTGAAACAGCGCAGATATAACTGATATACAGGTTTCCCAGGAATCATAGTATCACTTTTCCAACTCTCAGTTCTACACACAAAGTCAAATGTAGTTGGATACACAGAACTTAAAAGTGTCCTCATGTACAATTTACCTACCACACCTGATTACAGTGATATAGTAACTTATCACGAATAGAGACATAGTTAAAAGGAATATTGTAGACTTTATTGGATGGATTAAGTTAACTTTAGCATGGTAAAAGGCCTAAAAGATAACACTTCATTTAGGGCCCATTTGTCTGATACAATAGGATTCCTAGAATTATTGAAATCCCAGGATTTTATAGGCAATGTGCTTCTATCAAAGGTGGAGATATCCGAGAGACCAGTGCTACCCTTGATCCTCAATTCTAACAGTGAGATCAGTCTGTATGGGAGTAAATTGGGTCTTGTGGCCGTTCAGGTGGGATCTTTCATTAGAGTGGGGGAGGAATTACAAGGGACCTAGAAGTGGGCCCTACAGAGATTATGCTCTGTGGGGTACATCCCTCATAAGATAAAGAAAAGAAAATTTCCAAGAGATCATCAATATGTAGCCCTTTGATAGGAAATGACGGTTCTCAGGCGCCCACCCAAACTGTTCATTCTTCACCCTACCATACCCCTTGGAATGAAGCATCTTTCCAATGAGTTCCAACGAATTCAATATGAAAGACAAGCAGACCATAGGAGGTGAAAGTCAATAAAACAAAATGCTCATCACATGTTATTATGAAGGAGATTGCCACATTTAAGTCCTTGAAAAGAATCTAGGTGAATGAGTCCTGCTTCAGTGCACCATCAACTTTTGTATTTGGGCATCAAGGATGGCATTGTCCTACACCTAGCTTATCGTTATGGCCAGTAGGATCCCAAATGGACACTTTTGGAGTCAGTTTGCCTTATAGAGGCAAGACCCTACTATCATTTTAGCATATTCACAGTGATCTAGGGATCTAGTTTCAACTGAGACAACAGAAAGCACATATAGAACTCTGCTCATAATGATTGTGTATTATAAAAAATCAGAAAACATGTTATCCCTGAATCTGCTTACTCTCTAGGCTATGTGCACAGGTCTATGGCGAGCCCTTCTATTATGAACTTAAGAACTTCCAGAGCAGACATAAAGTCTTGAGAGGAACTACCATAGAAACCCAACAAGATGTGACAGTGGCAATGATCTCTGCACACTGAGGGGTTAAAGGCTAATGATATGCAGAGTAACTTGAGATTCTTGAGATGCGTACTTGATAATGGTTAAGGTGCGGAAGGCCCCTTATACTGTTCAACTTCAAGAGTGGTTACACTTTTCGACTCAGTTTCCACACTGGCAAATATGGAAATCTGAGGGAAACATAATTTTTACTGAATTTTATGGGATTCACGCATTAAATAGGATTCATGAGTACTATCATAGTCGTATTATCAAAGATGAGAAAGTAGCTATCCTATCTATTCAAGAGTCCCATCAAGAACTAATCCTGCTACCAAATCCATTTCCTAAGCATTAATTATCATATCACTAAGTAGTTAGGTAAAACATATGAAAATAGCATAAATCTCCATCAAGCTCAGGTTTTTCTTGACACCCAAGTAAAAGGGAAGATATGAATAGACACAAATGAAATATGAAGGAAGATACACTAAACATGTTGGAAAGGCCCATAAACTTCACCTTAAGTAAACACTAAAAAGCCCCCCTTTCAAGACTTAAAAATCCAGAGAAATAAAAGCAGCAGCACTGGACTTTTCTTTCTAGCACGCAATATACAAGTCGCATGAGAAAATCTCTATTACACCCTAATTATTACATATCCAATTGCGACAAACTAGACACTGAAACACAGATCTCTATTTACTTGATGGCCTTTTGCAGAATCTCTTATATCATTCAAGCCAAAAAACATGATCTCAAATAAGCATACCGATGGACCATACAACAGAGATCCATAGAAACCAAACATGAATAAAACAAAATGGTAAATACCCATCAAAGAACTCATGTGGATCGTCATGGAACATACCCATCAAAGAACTCATTTGGATCATCTATTGCACACATCAAGGAGGTATCCAGACACATATATCTAGATCAAAACTACACCCCCTCCATGTCTTCAAATTGGATAAACACCCAGATGGAGCAAACCCACAGAAAAGGAGTTCAAACCAGGGTAAAGATAAGACTGTGAGTCTGCGACTGTGGAATTGCATGTGAAATAGAGAAAGGATAAAGCAAAATGACGTCTCGTGGGCATCTTTCTCTTAAACAAATGCAAATAAGGACGCCTGGTTTGGTAGAAAGTAACAAATGAACACACAACAACAACAATGAGAAGCACCCAGCTAAGATTAGTCTTTAAAAATGGTTCCTTTTAGGTACCCCACTTCAGAATTCTAGACAAAGCAGGATCAAAGTCACGAAAAAGACTAAAAATCTAATCTTTTTTTAACTTATCAATGAGAATTTCAAAACCATTATATGCAAACCTTGTCGAGAAGCTTATTTTCTTTAGCTGCTTCTCTTCTTCCTCTTTCATCTCTCTACTTCCCCTCTGTTCTTTTTTATAGATGTTTCATCTGACTGTGCTATGACGTCTATGACAATGCCATAAATGTACAGAAATAAGGCTAAAAGTCAAAAGGGTTTCTGGGTTTGCATTTAAATCTTCCAAACTGCCATTTCCTGCAACTAAAATAACCAATCAGCCCTGAAATTTGGGTCAGATGATTAAGAAACAAGAGGGTCAATCTAGTCACATGCCTTTGGATGTGGGGTGCAATGACGTTTTTATGGCCAAGTTAATATACCTGTCGGTTACTTGCAACAAGAGGAGAATAAAGGCGTTCCATCTCTGTTGTCCTGTCAACTTAACTCAAAAAAATTCCATTTGCCGGATTATTGAAACCATAAAGACCCGTATGCTTATCTGATTGACGATCAGTTGATCAGTGGTTGATGCTGATTTTGGAGTGATCAGTGGTGGGTCCACCCAAATTTCTAAAAGGTGTGGGGATGGGTGGTGGCCCTCGTCTTACTAAGCAGGTGGTTGGGAGTCTGCAACTGCCACCATCATAAATAATAGCGGTCTGACAAGGAGTTGATATAGATCTTTCCACTATAGATTGTAATCAGCTGTTTATTTTTTATTTGGTTTTGACATATGTATGGTGGATTCAGATCACACATTTAGTGGCCCACCTCTTTCATGATCAACGTGCCATCATCAGATAGGATGCGTGATTTGACCCATTTGGGCTCCCCCTTTCTATCAACAAACTCATATGATAGAAATATAATATTCGATCGATGATGTGTAAAACATGTATTTAAATTTTCAACACATAGTTATATTAAAAGATAATCTTAATTAGAGTAGAGTGTGATTTTCCCAAGGCATTGACATGTAGAGGCATGTTTTACAAGTAATCCATTTAACTGAAGTGCCTTAGCACCATACTGACAGCAATATATGATTATGTTTCATTTGTCGTAGTTGAACAAAATTGATTCCACATTTGTTTTCAAAACCAAATTAGCCATTTAGTGGCTCACTTCTTAATGATCATGGCTCACTTCTTAATGATCCGCCACCCACAAAGCAGGACAATCATAGAGGGTGCCCATATGAACATGAAATGGTTCCCGTTTACTGCTACGTGGATACCACATCATGTTCTTTCCATTTGGATCATTAGACTATTGTTTAATTAAAGAAAAACATCACTTCCTAATAAGGTTCTTATCTCTGAACCTTGGCTTGCACGCTTGCATATTTGATGATGAAAGGATACCAGCTGTCTTGTAACATTGATTCATCCCCACTGAAGTCATGGTCTCACTCATACCCAAAAGAATATGATGTTAGAAAGAGAGAGGGGATCAATCCAAAAGTCACGTGTGAGTAGCCTATTAGCCTCTTATTCATTTGTTGTCCTATGCTTTTTGGTTGTGTAGAAATGCAGAGCTCATTAAAAACAGGGGCCCAAGTGTGAAAAACAATGGATAAATATGAAATTCTTACGTGCTGGGTGCCTAATACCAAAATAATACTATAAGCACATGAAAGATGAATAAGGAATCGGCGTCTTTCATTTCTCAGTGCTAGTGCTGTGATTGTCAACTTGGATCAGACTTAAAGATAGGCTTGTATCTGTGTGACCTGGAACATGGGCCAACTAGGGGTCACGTGATGTCTCACGTGGAATTATCTTGTGTGGTGACAAACAAACCATATGAGAGAAAAAGTCGAAGTACACCGAGTCTCGGTATTGAGCAGGAAATGATATGGGCGTGACCCAACCACTTTCAACTTCTACTCCATCATGATAGAGCAAAACATGCCAAAAACAGCGACTACAACAATAATAGTCAGCATGTTGCCTACTACATTACTATTCTCGAATCCCAAAGGTTAATTTTGGTTTTATGGGGTGAAACTTCACCCACCACTTGCCCATCCACATTCCAATGGGTCTTCAGATTTTGCCATTCTCAAAGGCTATGGCTAGAGGATCAAGACTCCTTAAATAGTGAGGGGATGTTGACTTTAGATTTAAGGCATGACCCCATGATGAATAGTCAAGGACAATTTAATTGGTTTTATAACGAAATCTGGGTGTATGGTGCTTGGCAAGAGTAGGCTCTTGTATACATCTTCATAAAAAAAACAAAAAATAACAAAAGTTAGAAGGAATGGCGTGGACGTCGCCAAGTCGTTGGCAGTGCAAGTCGCATCGAATTGAGACTGTATGAGTAAAAGCCCCAGGAGTAAAAATCCCACGGTGACAGAAGTTCTGCCATGTTACCAATGGACATGACAGGCGGAAAAACCCCACGGTGATGGAGGTCCCGCAATGTTACCAGTAGGCAGATCCCGCCATGGTCACCACGGAATTTTTAATTAGAGGATCCGGACTCAATCTCAACTGGGGTGCCAACATCCTAATAGATATGAAGGACTGTAAAGACGGGAATCAATTTGCATATGTGGATCCCTCGATTCAATGATGATGAGCATTGACATAATCTTCCACATACGAGTCTAGATCATCTGATTAAAAATCCCATGGTGATTGTTGGGTTTATGTTTTGTATTTTAGGTTCATCGGATTGGTATATAGGGTTAGTCTTAGATCGGGCTTTAGATTAGGGGTATTTTGGTTATTGTACCAGGCTTTTGAAGGGGCTAAGAAAAAGAGAATTATATATATGATATAACCTGTAACTTTAAACCTAAGCAGAAGAGTGCAATAAAAGAGCAGAGTTCTATTTTAGTCGTGGATGTAGGCATCTCGTCGAACCACGTAAATTTCGCATGCATACTCTTGTGTGTTTGCTTTTTCTTATGTGTGGTTTTGATTGTTCATCGCAAGTTACATGCTTTCGCGCATGCACAACAAGTGACATCAAAGCCTAAGTTGTGTTGGGTGTGATCAACTGCCTCTAGTAGTTTTTCTTCGTGCTCGCTGCTGGTTGCTCGCTGGGAAGAAGATGTGAAGAGGATTTGTTTTGGCCACACATCAGTCACGTGTCCGTGATTGATTTGGTTGCTTTTTGTTTACAAAAACAAAGAATGGAGAGAGTAGATCTTGTCTTTGTTGACAAGTGAAGAGAGATTTGAATTTAAAAAAAAAAAGTGTTAGGTTCATTTGTTGTTGCCTGAAACCGCAGAGAGCACCATTGCCGTACATATCCTTATCGCCTTCTTCGGCTGCTTGTCGCTGGACCGGGTGCGACGTCGGCAGAGAAGCCCATAGTAGAGGGCTGCTCCTTTTGGTCTCCACCTCACCAGACAAGAAGGGGGGTTTTTGGTTCTAGTTTCAGACCGAAGCAGAAACTAAACTAAACAGGGAAGAAGGTACGATTTGGGCTTGGGTTCAATAGCCCAGGTTGGATTCAAGTCAGGTTCACCTCCGGCTTGACCTGTTGCAGCGAAGCCCACCGGTTTAAGCAGGAAGGCAGGTCGGGTCAGGTTGGGTTAACCTGATCCGTGTGCAGAGCCTAACCCGCCAGCAAGTGTAAGGCTGATGTCAGCAGGTACGGTCAAAGTAGTTTGACAGTGAATCGACGGCAGAAACTTCTTCCTGTAATAACTTGATCATTCGGTGTCCAATCAGAGATCCATTGTGCCCATGGACTCGTTTTGAGTAGATCTACGCAGTGGTAGAGGGTAATTGGCTACTTGAGGCTCAACAAGGAGCCATTCGGACTGGGATTTTAGATCAGTTTTTTCCAGCGTGCTCGTAGTGACGAGATCTACAGTGTGGTGCAAAAATTTTGCAGGAATAAGCAAAATTTGAAGTTAAAAAATTCAATGGTAGGAATGATTTTAGTTTGTGGTGCATGAAGATGAATGTTTTGTTAGTTCAAAAGGGGCTACAAAAAGCATTGACGGGAAAGAATGCCCTTTCTGCGACGATCTTAGAAGCCGAAAAAGAGGATGTGTTGGAGAAGGCATATGGAGCGATTTTGTTATGCTTAAGCGATGGAGTGCTGCGAAAAGTTGCTCAAGAGAAAACCACTGCTGAGTTATGGTTGAGATTAGAGAATCTGTATATAACCAAGTCTCTGACAAACTAGTTATATATGAAGACACGATTGTATACTCTCCAGATACAGGAAGGTATGTCCCTTGATATCCATCTTGATGCATTTGATAAAACTATCATAGCTCTGGAAACTATTGATGTTTCAATTGGTAATGAAGACCAAGCTATTATGTTGTTATATTCTTTACCACCCTTATATGAGAATTTTGTTGATACCATCATGTATGGTAGAGATACTCTTTCAAAACAAGATGTAGAGGTAGCCTTGAACTCAAAGGAGTTGAAGAAAAACATTGTACCTAAAAACAATGATAACTTGGGTGAGGGTTTAGTTGCAAGAGGAAGAGCAAACGACTCCAATAACAAGGGTAAAATAGATCCAAGTCTAAATCCAACAAGAAAAATATTGAATGTTATTATTGCCATAAGAAAGGGCACGCAGAGGAAAAGGGAAAGAAATAGAATATTCATCCTCTGATGATTCACTCAGTGTTGTAGAGGAAAGATCAGGTATTGATGTCGATAGTGCATTTTCTTTGATATCAAAAGATATTCATTGTCAGGATGAATGGATTCTTAATTCTAGATGTTCCTCTCATATGTGTCCTAATATGGACTGGTTTACCACTTATCGCGAGATCAACATGGTAGTGTCTTGATGGGCAACGATGCTGCATGTAAGACCGTTGGAATTGGAATAATCAGAATAAAGATGTATGATGGAATTGTTAGAACATTGGTAGAGGTTCAATATGTCCCTGATTTGAAAAAGAATCTTATTTCTTTGGGTGCCTTGGACTCTGATAGTTAAAGTTCTCAGCTGAAGGTGAAGTCATAAAGGTTGTGAAGGGTGCTCTGATTCTTATGAGAGGTAATAGAGTTGAAAACTTATATATTTTGTTTGAAAATAATGTTTCAAGTGGAGCTGCAGTATTGTAGTGTCTTCATCAGATAACCATGAATCTGTTTCAACGCGTTTATGGCACTTGCGTATGGGTTACATCATGAGAAAGGCTTGACAATGCTGAGCAAGCGGAATTTACTATATGGCACCAAGACAGGCAAGTTGGATTCTATGAGAAATCCATATTCGGTAAACACCGCATGGTCAGTTTCAAAATAGGTATTCATCGCACGAAAGGTATCATTGATTATGTTCATTCAGAAGTGTAGGGTCCTTCTAAGGTTTATTCGAAGGGTGGATCCCGATTTATGTTGACTTTCTATCACAACCCGAGCCCAGGAGATCGGGGGTTAGTAGAAACCTAACCCATGACACACGTACTCCTGTGCCTGTATACATAGACCTGGTCTAAATGCACACGCACAAGGGAAGATTCACACATGCCAAATATGTACGCGGAAGCTGTAGGTATGAAACACAATACAAGAAATACGGGAACCCAGTATATAGATAAAAGATGACATACATAGATATCGGTGTTCCAAAATGAAGCCAAAATGCATATACAATTTATGACTGGATCTAATCGTGCCAAATCTCAAAATGAAGAAGACTCATATGCAATTATGTCCATAACGCTCTCCGATGGAGTGACTACATCCACTGTTCTAGTCCGGATGGGACATTGGGGGACTCCTTAGGAGTCTAGTCGAGCGACGAGGGGTCGGTCTGGGTATCTGAGCCTGTAACACCAAAGACAACTCGTGAATACAACGATTCAGCAAAGGATAAGCAATAACAAGTTAACACATGTTGTGTCTAATAGAATAAAGAACATGATGTAAATCATAGTAGGTCAAGTTCGTATACTAAGCAATTATGCAGTAAATAAAGCATGCCATTTGAATCAGATATACATGCTGTGTACATAACTAGTTGGCCACTACATTGCCATATGCTCCCAAAGTAGGGATCTTATATCCGTGCTAAGAACACCATTGACCGGGCCAGGGTACAAATGAATCTCGGGTTCCTGGGGTCCGGATTCCCCAAGACGTATCCTTACAGTAGCAAGGCCATATAACTACACCAAATTCACCCCATCAGGATCCTAAGGCTGAGGCTACGTAGTGCCTGACCATACAGAGTCAATCATGTTCTAAACCTTGAGAAGATCGTGCATATCGTGATAAGTATATCATACGTGCATATTCAAGAACATATCTTATACGTGCAAGCTTAAGAACAAACGTGCATCTTCAAGGTGCTAAAAACATCGTAAAGAAGTCAACAATTCGATGTTAAATAAAACAAATCAATTATGCTAAAGAGTGGAGGCCAATGATCATACAACAAGATGCCATGCAAGCAATTCTGATCATTTCGAATCGAGTTTATTTACTATCCATCCATCATCTAATTATCTAGTGTTTCTAACTGTGCATGATAATGTAGTTTTAAATCCTCAGATACACCATTGTCTAGTGTCGCCTTGCATTATCAGGTGCACCAAAGTTCCTTAAACCAAAACCCATAGGGACGTGCTTAACAACTGGATAACGAACATGAATGATTCGCAGCCCTCGAGATCATTCACGCATATTATCATTCTTCGTTGGGCAAGTTGAGGTTGCCTACCTTCTATTTCAAAAGCCCTACAAGTCTCATTTCTTTCCTAGCTTTCTTACTGTTCAGGTCTTCCAGGTTAGCCACGGGTGACCTTACGGCTTAGCCAAAGGCACCTTATGGCTTAGCCGTAGAAGGCTTCATGACTTAGCCATGGCTGGGCCATAGAAGAGTTGCTGATTTGCATACTCTTAGTTATTTCAGACACACCCTGTATTGATCTACGGCTGGGTCATAGTGGGGCTTATAGCTTAGCCGTAGTGCAAGTTACGGCTCAGCCGTAGCACATTTCACGGCTTAGCCGTGCATGCACTGGGTCGATTTCTAAATCTGTTATAGATTGACTGGGAAGAGACAAAGGCCATAAAAACCACATCTAACCAAAAGAAATAAACACATATGGGGTTGTAAACATTTTTCACATACAAGATCATGAGAATTAGTTAAAATCAAGCGTATATCAACATGGGTTCATGCAAATTATGCTTATACTTGCCTCAATTGAGTTCTAACACACCAATTGTTGTCATTGGGGCTCAATTCATGTCCAAACACACACCTAATCTCCCATGCATGTAGAGAAAGGAAGAAAGAAAGAAACATGAGAGCATGCACACAGTAAATGATGAGAAGAAGAAAAGGAAAACCAATCCAAGGCTTATCGTAACTCACTACAAGAGAGGAAATCACGAATCAAGGGCACAAATCCTCTTCTTTGGCTTGATCGGTGGAGGAGAAGAAACTAAAATGGAAGAGAGAGAGAGAGAGTCTCCAACGTGAGGGAAGAGAAGAGTCGATGGAGATGGCCTTATATTAGATAAGGTTAAAGGCAAGGTTACAAGAAAGTCTAAAGCATATAATAATTTACAGTTCGAGTCAAATTCAGGTCCAACGGAACCATACGACATCTTTTGCAAATGACGTGGTTACAGAAGTTAACGAGCTCAACGAAAGAAACATGTTAACACCAAGATGATGCGCGAATGACAATGTCTTATAAAACCTACAATTACGAAAAAAAGGCTTGGTTTACCTAACATAGGTCAAACTCAACCCAACTACCTATCCATAACCTGCAACAAAACCGAAATAAAAGCAAAGCACAGTTAACAACTAATGCGTCATTAATTAGTCGCTAAACGGGATAAAGCTCAGTCGAAGTGTTACTCTTTCATAAATAATTATTCAAAGAAAGTATGGGTTTATACACTAAAGATGAAGAATCAGATCTTTGAACCATTCAAGCGATGGAAGGCAATGGTTGAGAAACAAATTGGCAGGAAGGTGAGAAAATTGAGGACAGATAATGGCAAGGAGTACAGATCTAATGAGTTTGAAAACTATTGCAAGGATAAAGGCATAGTTTGGCATTACACCATCACAGGAACTCCACAATAGAATGGAGTTGCAGAGAGGATAAATAAAACGATATTGGAAAGAGTTTGTTGTATGTTGCTTACCGCAGGATTGTCTAAAGATTTTTTTGGTTGATGCAGTACATGCTGCAGGCTACGTAGTTAATTGGTTTCTACACTTAGCGATTGGTTGCAAAACACCTGAAGAAATATGGTCAGGTAATCTAGTTGATTATTCTAACTTGAGGGTTTTCGATTGTCCAACATATGCTCATGTGAAAACGGATAAATTAGAATCAAGGGTTGTGAAGTGCATCTTAGTTGAATACGCTTATAGCGTAAAGGGATATAGGTTGTGTTGTACTGATTGGGATTCAACAAATTTATCATTAGCAGGGATGTTTTATTTCATAAGGATGCTTTGCAAGATGTGAAAAAGCAGGTGGAGAATACAGAAGTAGGTAGCAATAATGGCACCGTTCAGGTGGAGTCAGACATCTCAATTTGAAAAGAAACTGCATCCGACTCCTCTCGGGATACTGAGGATAGTCAAACTGAGCAGCACACAGGTAGACCGCTGAGAGTAAGGAAGCTGCCAGTCTGATACGGTTTCGAGGATATGTTGGTAACATATGATGTGGTTGCATATGCATTGACGTTGAGTTGTCACACCCCGAACCTGAGAATGTGGGATTAGAATGGCCCCAGGGTGTGGCACACGTAATTCCGTGGCAATTCATACTATGTGAAGTCACGTATGAACCACTACAAGGGAGATTCCACAGGTACGTGTGAGGAAACTCCACAAACACGTAGGTTATGTTTCAAACAATAAAGCGGAAATCTGTGAAATACACCTATAATGATCATAAGTAATAATAAAAACATCATTCATTCATAATGATACCTAAAGTATGTTACTTAACCATCCATATACTCATGACAACAAAATGCTATAATACAATTATACAAGTCCAAAACACATGTCCATCAAATCTTAGGCCCAAAACAACATGAAATAGACGGCAAGTTTAGCCACAAGTCTAAACTTAACAACCCAACAAAAAAACCAATTGACGCTCTTTACAGGACGACTAATAGGAAACATCACCTTCATTCTACTCATCTACACCCCAAGGTACCATTGAGGTTCCTTTTGGGGGTGCGTCAATCGCGGAACTAGCGTTGAGTTCGGTACCTGTAACACCAAGGGTAGTACTATTAACATTATGGTTAAGCAAATATAGAAATTTAGAAGACTATCATGATGAATCAATTAAATTAGAGAACATATTGATTAAAAGAGAGCAATAATTGTATGTTAGGCATGTTGTGCATGAAATTAGCATAAATAATGATCATGAACAGAATATTATAACACGCTAGTTGGCATTCACGAGGCTATATTCTCTCTAAAGAAAGCGTATAACATACAAAGGTAAATCGCTGGGGGATTAATCTAACTTTCCAATGAGCGCCAACCAATTCCTCCATAAACTACTACAGCAGTGACATAAAGAATACCCACATTGGTCCAGTCAAACCTAATATGAGTACAAGCTAAGTGATGCTGACTCAACGTATCAAGACCTTCTCGATTCATATCATACATGCTTATCATCAATCATGAAGATTGTCTAATGTTCATACATAATCATTCATATCATTGATCATAACGATCATCTCATATTCGTATATAACCATTCGAACAAAAAGAGAGTATCGGTCTTGAGATCACATCCAGTCATAAAAATCGGAATTGAATAAAGTAACTGATAATCAGACAATGTATACTTAAATGAGCTAATAAAGCTCGAACCCTCTCCACCTTAGCTACACCTATTTTAGCTCACAGGCACACACTCAATAGAAGCTCCGGCTTTGATTTTGCCTCAAGGTTTACCAAGAAAAAGGGTACATGATTAGATCATGTTGATGGCAAGGTTACTTAACAATATGAATGTATTTAGATTGAACAATTATCAAGGATGGTTACTAGCTAACCCTATGCTAGATAATTCGTGTTTCTGAGGTCATTTAATATGATGTATCCATGAAACATCCGGTATCGTTATATTACCAAAATCTCAGTGTTACATTGTGTATGCAAAATATACCTCTTTTTATGCTAACTCCCATGACGTAACATCGGAAAACTATCTGGAAAATCAAAGGAGATGAGTGACAGCTATTCATTCTTCTTCTTTATCATTTGATCACCATTGGACTAATTTAATTGGAGTAAAGGTGCCATATCTAAAACCCTAAAGTCTTGGAAACTCTTAATTTCCTAACTCACAGTGTTCGTATGGCTTAGTAGTGTATAGGTTACAGCTTAGTCATGTGGCATAAGTTTTTTCTTAATTTCACTCGCATTTACAGCTTAGCTGTATGCTAATCTACGGCTTAGCAGTATGAAGCCTACGGCTAGGTCACGGCTTTGCAACGACTTAACCGTAGCATGATCCACGGCTTAGCCGAGGGCCAACCGTAGAGGAAAACTTGATTTTGGGTTCTCTAGAAGGCTTGCCGTGAAATGGTTTATGGCTTGGTTAAATGGTGGTTACGGCTTAACTGTAATTCATTTTACTGCTTGGCCATGGCTTAGCCGTAGAACAAATGTAAGATTTTTGGTCTCTGGATTCCTAGGCGTATTTATTTACGGCTTAGCCATAAGTTTTAGATTTTCTGAAATTATTCCAGTATAGAGTTTAGTTTGGAACAGAACCCTTGAATTGGTTCCAATGTGATTTCTTTTGCTCTAAATTATCATCATAGATCTTACAATGCCCACATTTTATCAATATTACATAATCATACTCATTATCGCTTAATCCAACACATGTATACTTAATCAAGGGGTGAAAGAGCTGTAAACTTGCATTTAGAGAGATTGCTTCAAGAATCAACAAATTAGATATGTATGTAATAATATATACTCTTATACTTGCCTTATATCAATGCTTGACCAAAACTAGCCTCTCCCTTGACTTGATGATGGAGAAAGCCTCAATAGAAGAAAATTCCACTACATGTAAATACATGCATGGGTGAATCGAGTGTAAAATGCATGCATATTGTTCATTTGAGTCTCCTCAACTCTTTTAAACTCAAAGGCAGGGAATGAGAGATGTCTCTTACCTTGGAGAGCTATAGATTGTAAGAAAGAAGATGAATTTGTAAGTTCTTAGGAAGAAGATGCACAAGAGGATGTAGAACGAGGAAAATGGAACGTAGCAGGAGCACATGCAAGGCTCCAAAATTTAGTTTCCAGTTCCAAGTTTGAAAAGGAGAGTGATAGTAGCGGAAGAAGATGGAGCTCCAGCAAAAGAAGAGGAAGATGCAAGAGGAAACAGTGGTTACCATTTTAATTCAACTTTTTCTGGAGTTTTGCATGCAAGTCCATTATCTTTGAGGAAATTTCAGTTTGAGTCAAATGACATTCAATTGGGTCAAGAAGGGTCCGAGTCAAGCTGAGCCAAATATAAAAGATGATCTACAAGATAAAATATACATGATGCAACTAATGTGGTGTTAGAATGATATAATCATATGACTCTAAATTACAAGAAGGTCCTTAACTACCTAAGTAAGGTTTGAACCCAACCAAACTACCTAGCCATGACCCAAACCCAAGGGGTTTTGAGTTAAACTAGTCTAAATTAGTATTAATTAGCATAAAACAAAGTTAATTATTAAAAATCAAAATTAGTTGGGATTTGAACCTTGCATGAGCCATCTACGTATTTGGAGTCAATGGAAAGGAAGAAAAGTGGTCACTAGGCAGTAATCATAGATGAAGAGATGGAATCTCTTAATGATGGCAATTAGATAAAGCAAGCTTTTGGACAATGGTACAAGCGATTTGGGGCATTCATAAGGACACTGGTTATGGACAAGTTCAAGTCTTGCTTGGACTTAATTTGTGTCACTCATCATTAAAGAGTGAAAACTATGCCCGGTGAAAGTGGGCATATGGGCATAGGGACTACCTTTCAGCGAGCTACGTGGAACTCAAGACATTGCCGGTTATTCTTCTGGTAGCTCGAGTTCTGCGGAATCCAAGCCAAGGTAGAGATTGTTAGGTTTTCATCTTGTATTCCGGGTTTACCGGATTGGTCCATAGGGTTAGTCTTGGACCAGGCTTTGGATTAGGGGTATTTTGGTCTTTAAATCGGGCTTTCTTAGGGGCTAAGAAAGAGAAAGTTATATACATGAGATAACATGTAACCCTAGACCTAAGCAGAAGAGTTCAATAAAAGAGTAGAGTTCTCTTTTGGCCGTGGATGTAGGCATCTCGCAGAACCACGTAAATCTCTTGCGTGTACTCTTGTGTGCTTGTCTCTTTTTGTGTGTGGCTTTGATTATTGATTGTAGGTTACACGCTTCCGCACATTCACCATAGTGATTGACCCTCTCCATGTCACCAGTGGGTAGCCTGTCATGCACACAGGCAGTTTATACTAACTGCCTACTAGTGAAGTAAGGTCCCGCCACAATTACCATGAGCTATCTCTCATATAATCCTGATTCACATTCTATATGGAGTATGGCCTGAGAGATTCACTTGAACCAACTTCCCTTGCCCTTGATTCCTCCATCTAATTTGGCGGCCTAGACCATTTTTTATTTCCTAACTACATCCATTTGAAAACAACAAATTGGATGATTAATAAGTAACCAAGATGATGGGACTGAAATGATTTTGATGGGCCTTACTTCCTAAAGAAAGGCTGGTAAACAGATTGATGTAGGTACAAATCCATATAGTGCTGATCATGAAATTTAAGCCATCCAACTTCTGGCCCTCAAAATGAACTAGCGAAGGTACCCGTGCCAGGCACGTACTAGTGATGGAGTACATTTGCACTTGGAAACAATCTACCACATTTCCTGTAAAATTTGTTCCTACACATTATATTTTGTGCGTCACAGATGAAGGTGTCATGGGCATGGGATCTGGGTTAAACTTAATATTTGCTGTGTCGCACATAGATCTTTCCATCCCCCTAATCTCTTTTCCAAATGGGATCTAGAAGTGGGCCCTATAAAGAGTTCTCATGGTGACTCCGTGAGAACCGTTCTCACTAGAATAAAGCCCTATTATATTATATTAAGCTAAAGGTTTTTCAATCTAATTTGGACGGTTAGACAGTAAGTTACTCTTATTTCATCCATTATCTCTCTTAACTATTCACTTTTGATCACATATAACACATATTCTATCTCATATAATTACCCACCTTTTCTCTCTCATTTTCTGCAAAATTGCTTTATGTTCACATCCCTTATTTTATTTCTGTATAGTCGCCATTTTTTTATACATCACATCTCATTTTTTTTCTTTCTACTCTACCTACTCTAAATCTTAAAAATGAATATGGTCATTGTTGTAGATTGTCTTTACACTAACATCTAAGTTAGTACTTATAGATTGTCTTTACGCTAACATCCAAGTTAGTACTTATTTTTTAATTGTATGAATATTTGATTTGAATTGTATAAATATACTTGTGCTTAGCACTTATTACAGCGCTAGTTTGTAATTATACATATACATATTGAGAAGGAGATAGAGAAGAAATTTTTTTCCCCGAACTTAGAACCAGAGAAGAAATTTTTTTTCCCGAACTTAGACCATAAATCAAAAGGCATGAGTGAACTACATAGTCATGAGTCCGAAAGTCCTATGCCCATGATCTAGTTATGAAATTACAAAACTTTCAAATCATTAATTTGGTCTAGCCAATCCTACCCATTAAAATTTTCAAAACAAGCTGGGGTGGATCCAAACAGGAGCTTGATCTATTGGCAGCCCTAAATATTATTAAGTCCTTTCATATTAACTTATCAAGGCCTAAAGAAGCAGTATGTTCCATAAAACTGCTACTATATCGTTTTAAACTATCAGAGCATGAAGATATAGTATGTTCCATCAAACTTTGCTACTAACTAAAACTCATCCGAAAAATCACAACACACCAAAGTAGAAAAAACAAAAATATACCAAAAAGAGAAAAGATATTTTAGAAACATACACTAGGGTCCATTTTGAAGAAGAGCCCATATTGTTTTTTATAGAGGATTTTATGGAAAAAAAACTCCTTAATTTTGCATTAAATATGTTTAAGCCCAATTTTTTAATGTACACGGATTGGGGCAATTGTACTTGAATTCGTGTAAAAAAGCGTCACTCAACTGTACATTGAAAAAAAATGTAGAGGAAAAAAGAAGAAGAGAGAAGAAAAAAGAAAGGAAGAAGAAGAGAAAGAGGAAGAAAGGAAGAAGAAGAAGAGAAAAAGAAAGGAAAAAGAAGAAATGAAGAAGAAGAGAGGAAGAAAAGAAGAAGAGAGGGAAAAGAAGAGAAGAAAGGAAAAAAAAACTTTATCCCTTGCTTTCTTCCTCTCTCCCTTTGCTTTCTTCCTCTCTTTTTCTTCTTCCTTTCCTTCTTTTCTTTCTCTCTCTTTTTCTTCCTTTCTCCTCTCTTCTTCCTTTCTTCTCTGCATTTATTTTTCCGTAGGGCTAAGTGACACTTTTTTTTTTCCTAAAGGGATAAGTGAAGCTAGCGTCACTCAACTTTGCAGGAAAAAAAAAAAACATAGAGAGGAAAGGAAGAAGAAGAGGAAAAGAAGAAGGGAAGAAATTAATATTAAGGGTTTGTTTTTTCTTTTCTTTTTTCCTTTTTTCAGTTCTTTGTCCTCTCTTCTCCGTCCTTTCTTTTTTCTCCTCTCTTTTTCTTCTTTTCTTCTTTCTTCTTTCTTCTTTGTTCTCTCTTCTTTCTTTCTTCTATGTATTTTTTTTCCAATGTACACTCAACCTCACATACAAAAAAAAAAAAAAATTACACGAATTCGAGCCCAGTTAACCCAATCCGTGCACATTAAAAATTTGAGCTTAATCGTATTTAATGCAAATCTAAAGGGTTTTTCCTGTAAAATTCTCTTTTTATAGTAACATGCAAAAAAAAGAGTATAAAAAAATAACTAGGAATTCCCTACAACTCGTCTTAATAACTACATAAACACTAAAGAAGCTTACAATGTTTGATTTCCTGTCATGACAAACAGATATTCAAAGACTTGATGCTTATATTCTTATAAGAATAAGCTTACTATAATCAATTTCCTTCCACAACATACTGACATAAAAAAATGATACATATAAGAATAACCACATGATATTCCGAATGAGAGTCACTTATCACTGAGCATACTATCATAAAAGAAAAAAGGCTAAGGACACCCCTTTACACTCATATAGTAACCATATCTTACAAATCATAATCCCATTAACTAATAGCTAACTCATGAAGAGATGCGATAAATCCATGAAATAATCCATATTTAGTGGGCCTATACTGGATTTTGTAATTGAAACAGCAAAATAGAAATTTTAGGATTAATAAAAAAAATCACAGTTTTTAAAATCGGTTCCCTCCAAAACCAAGTCCAATAATGACAAACATACTAACAGTCATAATCCATTATCGAATCTCAATCAGAATTAGAAGTTGGTTTTCATCATACATGCATAATGCACAAGAAGTAAATTATGCATGATAAATAAAGTTATAGTATATATGACTTCCATCCACATCCTTTTCATGACATCTATTGATCATTTTGGCTTCTTCCGGTCCATATTATCATGCATATGGACTTTGAGTCTTTAGCCCGCACATAAACAGGCCAAAGCAAATACATAATTCAAGCCCAAGACCCATATCTCACTTGACAAGTTCATAAGAGTGTTTCAAAAAATCCAAAAGATTTGTAAACAAAGTTTAGGAAATATAGGAGAGTCTACAAGCATTTAGATAGAGTAATACATTTAAGGATGTTGCATAGACAATGTTAGAGAATTCTAGAATTTGGATAAGTGAAGTTAAGTGACACATGTACATTTCTTAATCATTCATTTTGTGAGGCTTCGACCACAAAAGGGGGTTCTAGTGTGCTTGTGAGGCTTAAGTCTTAGCCACTTATGCCCGGGTGAGTTTAGGCTACTTAATATAACATATTTAAGTGTGGCATTCGTGCCACATGCGCAAGTACATTCAATTTTCACCTTGAACATAAATATGAAGCACGTTTGAAACCACGGTATCTCTCAAGTCATATTGTAGCTTATGATATGTTTTGATAGACTACACCATTCTTCGTGAACTGATATATTTTATTAACCACATGGAAAGTTTTTTTCTTATGTTATTAATTTTTGTAATCATTTTGATCCAAGGTACAATTGAAAATATGATTCAATATTCGAGACAACTAAATAAAAAAAGATAAAAATTTCCATAGTTTATTTTAATTAATAAATTATATTATTAAATTTATGTTAAAATTCATAAATATTGTATAATGATGATGCCCAGATCCCAATGGAGCAACCTTACCATTGTGCCAATGCCCGCCCTCAAAATATGTTTTATTTTAGATAAAAAAACAATGACTTTTAACTATAATTGTTTTAAGTTTGAATTAAGTCAGGTACTTTGAAACTTTCTTCCTTTTACTCATCAAATTTAGAGAACACTTATTTTGATTTTATGATTATTAATTTGAGAATATTAAAGAGTTAATTGTAATTCATGGGATTTTGGTAAGGCGCATTATAGTAACATAAATAACATATAAATCTAATAAACTTGTAAGTTTGGAATCAAACCCTGTATCACAATAAACCTGTATTACAATAGGAATCAAAGTATCACACATATAAGAAGATTGGGAATAATTAAAAGAGGAAGATATAAAAAAAGTTATAAAATTAAATTCTTAAAAAGGTACCTAAGACATGATAGACGTATGCCATCCTTCATTTGAAAGGATGATATACATAGATGTCCTTCATTCATTTGAAAGGAAATTATGATACATACCACCTCTCTCTTCCTTGACGATCAAGAGCCAACATTACAATTATAATCTACGTCTTTCATATATATATATATATATGCTTAATATAGTATTGCGTTGTGGTCCATAATTCAACGAGCAAAATCACAAGATAAGATCACTCAATCAACATGACTTTTGTTCTATCGTTCTATGCTCTATCTACATTACCTACCATATTTGTTTATAGTCAAGCGACCTAGAATCCCAAGACCATAGCTGTAGTAGGACCCACCATGGACCATGACTGACACTTCTAAATTGAAAGAGCACCTATATAGTGGCATGTTTTCTTTCTGTTTCAGTGGAGGATAAGCCCATTAAGGTGACAAAACACAACGCATAATCTGATACTAGGAAGAAAACAACAGGAGGTAAGCAGTTGAATATGAAACTGGGAAATTGGGCTTCTTTTATTTCTAAACCCTTTTTTTTTTCTTCTTCTTCTTGAATAATGAATGGTTACACTACTGTTCATATGTATCCTACACTTGCTTAGCAATCACTTGTTAGATGGTCATGAACAGGGGTTTGCTGTATTCTTTGGGATGACGAAATGATCGACGATCCGAACTGTGTTTACAGGATCCTGCTGTGTCACAGCTGCACTCCACTTGCTTGGGAACATCCTGGTATGGCTCAGCTGCTGTGCTTGTTTTGGTTCGCCATCCCATTCTGGGTCCAACTTCCACTCCTTTGGAACCTGCTCATCAAGATGGGGACACTATAAAGATTCAAAACAGGATAAAGTAATATGATTGATAAAGTGGTCAGCCTCTTAAAAAGCTGCACCCCAAGTTGACTTGTCAACTCAAAATCTCAAGTCCCCAGTGTCCATATAGAGAACTTGGTTCTCTGTTCTGTAAGTTTGCTACCAAGTAAAGCCAAAGTAGAGCTTAGGTTCCCTTTCTTTATCTTAAGTCGCCAGGGTCCATATAGAGAACTTGGTCCTCAGTTCTTTATGTTCATTACCAAGGAAAGCATAGGTAGAGCCTAGGTGCTCCTTCTTTTTGTTTCTTTTTGATCGGTAACAGGGCTCGAACCTGCAACCTAATAGTTGTGACGAGCACCTTCCAACTTATTATGGGTTCTATAATCACCTTTCTATTTTTTCATTTTTTGGATACCAAAGGGTGTCCCAACCCTTTGGGACGGACTAATCCCTTCGGGCCCAGGAGAGCCGGGTAAAATTCCAGGTGGCCCCAGTGTGGTAGCACATCTCGAACCCGCAACCACAGAGACCAAACCGTGGTCCTAGGCCAATTGAGCTACTCCTCAAGATCCAGGCTCTAAAATCACCATTGTGCATATTTGACAAAAGCTCTCATTACCATATTTGCTAGCTAGACAAAAACAAAAGGATTAACTGAATAAAAGAATTGATGAGAGAAAGAGATGATATGACACTGTTATGTTGACTATCAATGGTAATAAAACATTTTCCATTTATAAGGCTTCATTTTCAAATAATACCTTGTCAACTGCAAGTGTGAAGACTTCAAGGTCCCCATCATCAGTGATGTGGAAGCGGGTGAACGCCTTGTAATTTGCAATGCGGAGTGAAGAGAAGGCTTCATCGAAATGTATGTGGAGCCAGTTAATGCATATGTACAAGTAGCTCCCAAACACAAGCGATACCACTGGGGTCGAGAAGACCCAGAAATAGAGGAAGACTGACGCATAGTAGATAATGGCACTCCCACGAGAAAGCGATTCCAGCCCTTTCTTGCAGATAGTGTTTCTTGTAACAGCCATGACCTGAAATGCTTTCGTGGATCTTGTTATGATACAGAGCTATATAAATTATAAATAAAAAATAAAAAATAAATTTGCTTTTTAGTATTGTGAAAAGGGTCTCACCTCTGGAACATCAAATGCAGACATGAGATATTTTATACATGCTGGATAAAGGCCAAAAGTCCATTGTTCTATACGAGATCGAAGTCCAGTTGGATCAGGGAAGTGTTCATTTTCCACTGTCCGGTACCACTCATATAGAGTGTGGAAGCCTGCAATAGATTCACAATCAGTCAATCTCGAGAATGCTTAAGTTGGTCTGAAATACAATTGAAGTTGAAAAATGAAATGGACATGAGTATGCTAACAGTTTCAGCTTCTTACAGTAGCTGATGCAAAACCAAAGAAATAGACAATACTAACATATATGTATGCACGTGCATGTGTAAAATAGAATACAAATTGTGATGGAACTTGATAGGCTTTCACCAATGACAATCTTACACATTAATATACTAGTCCACACGAAAGGCAGGCATTCAACAACATTGTAGGAAGTATTGTACAGGCCATTCAATACAGCAGTTGATAATCACACCAGTAAAATATAGGGTCTTGACCGACTCATTTTGTAATTTTATCACCACTTGAGAATTTTTTGGGTTAACTTATTAGAAGACTTTCCGAATGATGAAAGTCTGGAGGATTTCAACAATTACCTTTTTTTTTTTTTTTTGAAAAAGGTGAATGTATTGATTGCTCAAAGAAGACATTACAGATAAAGGGCTATACTGAAACAAAACAAACAACCAAAAAAAAAAAAAAAACACCATCCTAAAGGTGAAGGACGAGCAAACAGACAACAGGAAAGACCTACATCCCCTAAAAGGCGGGCTGGGATCCAAAACATGGAGTGATGGACACATTATGAAGGTTTGGTTAGATAAAGATGAAAATAAAGATGAAGTGATGGACACATTATGTGAGAGAAAGTGTCGTTTGATGGAGAAATAATATAAAATCTGGAGAGAAGTTATGGACGAAAAGAAGCGACTAGTAAATAGAGATGAAGTGATGGAAAATGTGGATAGTTATGATTAGTGAAGTGGTGACATAAGAAAAGACAGAAGTGTGGCATTTTGTTAATATACTGCTCTAATCAAGGATAAAATCAATAAATTGGTTTCCAACTCTAATTGAGCATCCAATTGAGTTTATTTCTTACTGTGCGACTGACTTTACAAGTGAGCATCCTTATTATTGCAATTGTCAGACAAACCACAGGTTTAATGTCTGATAATTTAATTCAAGCAAAGATGGACCAAACCCAACCCTACGTTTTATGCGCAAAGTATGGATACTGGTTGTTAGTCTCTCTGACATTGAAGTGGGGTTCTTGTGTGGTTTTGGATGAGTTCCATACCATTGTTTGGTGTGTTACTGTTTGGTGTACTATTTTTGGATTCATCAAGTTTATTATCAGATGGAGTCAAAAGGTGAAATTTCCACAGGATCCAATCAATAAATTCTTCCTAATGTTTTTAATCCTAACACAAGGATAACACCTAGTCTTTTCAATTGTAGTGATTATAAAGATTGAGCCTATTTTAGCAAAGATGGCCATCGGAGGTTTGAAAAGACTCAGTTTATATTTCTGGTAGCATCACAGAACCAGAAAAGGACGATCCTAAACACTCAGATTAGGTTTCAGAAAATATGTTAATCATGAACTAGATTCTTAGCCTATGCACAAAAGAGGAATAATGCCCGGATCTTAGAATCGAAGATGAAAGTTGCCAGTTTTAAGTTTTAACAAGCAAGCCTATCCATTGGAGATGTCATTCTAAATTCAGGGAATTATGGAGAGTGTTGGCGTCATATATGAGCCTTAAACCTTGCTGTGCTAGAAAACAGGCAAATTTGCTAGATGACCAGCATAGTATGAACCTATTTGCACAGAAGAAACAAGTGAGGACCCTCTACCTCCCATTGGTACAGTATTTGCTCTTTTACAAGGGGAAGAAAGTTGCCATCAGGTTATGACTCCTAAACCTAATAACACACCTGAGATGTCTACTCTTGCAAATAATAGTGCGAGCAAGTGAGCAACTTGTCGCCAAATATAGGAAACGGTAGACATGGTAGAGGTCGAGGACATGGCTGTACAGTATTTGCTCTTTTACAGGGGGAAGAAAGTTGCCATCAGGTTATGACTCCTAAACCTAATAACACACCTGAGAGGTCTACTCTTGCAAATAATAGTGCGAGCAACTTGTTGCCAAATATAGGAAACAGTAGACATGGTAGAGGTCGAGGACGTGGCAGTGCAATTAATTGTGGAGGCGGACGTAGTGGTGGAAATGGTGGTCGTGGTCGAGGAAATGGTGAACAGCCTAATTTTAATCGAGACAACTTTTTTGTACTCATTATAAAAGATACAAGCATATTTGAGAAAATAGTTGGGACTTGCACGGAAGACCAGGAAATATGTTTCCATCCCCTGCAAAGGTGGAACATCCAAGTGCACAAGATGCAAGTATTAAGACATGTCTAGAGCCGAACTTGAGTATAGAGCGGTAGCAATGGATGTTGTGAACTACTGTGGCTTAGAATATTGTTGGAAGAGTTAGGTTTTAAACAAGGAGGTACGATGAATGTGTACTTTGATACTACATCAGCAATCAAACTTGCCAATAATCCAATTTACCATGAAAAGACAAAGCATGTGAAAGTTGACCATCATTTCATCAGAGAAGAAATTGAAAAGGAAAATGTGTTGTTGATATAACTCAATACTGAAGATCAAGAAGCAGACTTCATTACTAAGGTTGTGAACAAAGCTAAGTTCCATCATGTTTTTTTTCAAGTTGGGCTAGTAAATATCTATGCACCAGGTTGGGGTGGTTTTTGTTTTTTGTTTTGTGTGGGGGGGGGGGGGAGGTGGTGGTGGTTTGTGGTGTTATAAGTTAGAGGGACTTATTCGTAGAATTAGTAAGGGACTTTGATGTAAATATAATAACATAAAGGGGTTTTTTTTGTAATTTCAGAAATTAATAAAATAATGCTATAGAAGTGGTAGCCAAACCTAGTAAGGAAGAACACCCTTCTGTACCTTCTCGGAAGTCCTCTCCTCTCTTCCTCTTTTCTATGTTTTCTTTATTTTTCATTCACACAACACATTTAAGAAGAAATCCTAGATCCCATCGGATCAAGGGTTTCAACTAATTTCACTTTAAATTCTTAACATACAGTCAAGAGTTAAAAACATGGTTACCCCAAAAGTTAAATTCTAAGTGGGGGAGGAACCTTCCTTAATCCAAGTTCCAAGTGGGGGAGGAACATCCCTTACCCAAGTACCTAAGTATTAAATGTTCTATTACTAGAATACTTTTTTTTTTAATGGTAAAGGTGAAAATGGATGGATTCAATCACTAGATTACTTGAAGAAACTTCTGTTCAAAGGTGCCACTCTTCTAACCTAAAACTCTTCTAACCTAAAATGTTCTTTATCTTGTTATTTGTCTTCCTTCACTAATTTAAAGGGCATTACATAAGTTACAAAAGTGATGCTAATGCTATCTGTGGTGAATGATTATGTTTTACCTGGAACCATCTACTCTTACTGGATACGTGCCTCATACTGGATGGGAAAATTAAGTTCATACATGATTTTCTAAAAATGGAAACAATTGATGCGACACTCATTCACATCAACCACTTTTTAAATTCCTTAAACCAGACCCCCCCAGCAGTTGACTGCAAGATTAATTCAGTCATGTCAGAAGTGTCTTTGGGCAAACAGACAGAGCAGAGATACAGTGTACAAGCTACAAGATGCCTCACTTGCACATGCCAAAGTCAAACAATGAATAATGATTAGGAAGAACAAGGAAACAAAAGCTGGGGGGAAGCGAAGAAGAGGTGGGTGGGTGGGTGGGGGGGAGAGAGAGAGAGAGAGATAATACCTGAAGTCCGTAATAGTCCATGGCGGATACATGTCTCTATGCCCAATTCCATCAACAACATAAGAATGAGTGCAGCAGTCATATGGGCACTCACGTGAAGCACCCCAATAATTACCCGACGCTTTCGCGACATTTTGGAGGGAATAAACAAATACGAAGCTATTAGCAATAGCAGAGTTGCCCCTAAAGACACATACGAGTGTTCCACCATGTACATGAATGCATTCCACATAGCACTAAAGAAACCTTCTAGTTGACCAATCCATGAATCACCCTGCAAAATGTGGTCGAGCTTACACTGAAAAGAGCACAAAAGATAATCAATATCTTCAACAGTACAACTTGACCCACAAGGTGTAATAAACAGTTCTTAGAGATAACAAAAAAGATTTATGCCTATAATTTAGAATCATGTAAAGACACCATCTACTTTATTCTTCTCCAAGACGAATAACATTGAATAAAAGTCCACTTTGAAAAAATAGTATAACTCATTATAAAGTCACCTGTGGGAACATGGAGAAAACCAGAACAAAATATATGATGCCACCAATGAAGTCAAACTGCCAATTCTTCCTTCGGAACTTCAAGATGTTACCCAATGCAATCTGGAACCCAGGTTCACAAACAAAACTTTATAATTGAACAAAGTCTAAAATAGACAAAGGTAAACCAACTGATGTCAAATGCTAAAAGCGTCTAAAACATTATGATGTATTAAGTAAAATAAAAATACCAAAACTTACCCTACTTGAGTCTTCATAAGAAGGATAAGCAGCTTTATTCTCATATGAAGTACCATAGAAGTTTCTGAAGCCGTTGAAGACGTGGGTAGGATGCAGAAAAGCTCCACCACAACCATTAACCAGCAAATGTTGCACATAAACTGGTTTATCAGAAGGAACAAAAGAATGGCGCATGTAATGATGTAAGTCCCCAGCCATTCTAAGTTTACACCTTCCATTTAGGTAGTCACGTATTAAGTGAGAAACATTCTTTCCACTGACATCATTCCAATACCAATCAAGAAGCCAACTTGGTTCATGTGTCATGACAATCACAGAATCATCCTCTCTAACCTAGAAAACCCATCAAAACTGTTACAATATACATTTGAGAAATTCACCCTTCCCAATAAGCCATATCCACAAATTATCAACATCATCCTCAAAAGCGTTTTGTAATGATAAAATGTAAAACGGGAAATGCGTACATCAAAAAAATCCATCAACATGATGGATGCACTATAAACAAGGAGATAATTATACATTAAATCCATCATCAATTATGGCATAGAGGGCCTATAAAAAAACTTACACCATGGTACTATAGATTTTGCTAATCAATCAGCTTTCTTCTTTTCCTCCCTATGGGCATGGCGTTAAGGAATAATGAACTGATTTCTATTTCTACTACTAAGTACGCATTTTCATTTAGCACATGGCAAAACTCCCACAGCTTCTTTGCTATTCCATCAGCCATGCAATGGCAGCTTCAACAATTGCAGAACACTACAGATATGTATCTACACACATAAATAAATAAAATATAATATAAATGGGCCCTCTCTAGTGAGCACATGAGCTCACCTTATGGTAGCTCACTTCTTTATGGAGCTCACCTGGGGATGGGACTGGAGGGGATTGAAAGATCTCGGTAGGCCCTACATGTGTACAAATTTTAGGACCCACCTGATCATCCTAACCACTGGATCAACAACTCACAAGTTTTTCACAATCTAAAATGACTGCACAATCAATCCAAGGGTCCAGTCCATTCTGATATGTGCCCCGTGGTGGTCATAAGGTGGGCCCCACAACATGGGCTCACCTTATGTGCTCGTTGGAGGGTGGCCCATGGCCACATGTGTGTACATATATAGTTAGTGTGTGAGAAAGAGATATGATCCAGTGACCAATCCGGTTTTTTTTTTTACACCCATCCGAATGGACTTCGCTGTTGGATCAACAGTTCAGTTTTTCAAGGTGTGAAACTTTTTGATCGTTGATGAAGGGGTTAGGACAATAAAGTAGGACCCATATTTTGTACATGGGTAGGCCCTAACAAAATGAAGACTCCTACGTCCCATCCCCCAGTGAGGCCTCACAGCAAGGTGTGAATAAGGAGCCCCTCTATTTCAAATTTTAAAACGCTTACGGGGCCCACCTAGGTTGGGCCGAGAAGGGTTGAAACATCTCTCCTCCCCCTACCTGTGTACAGTGATGAAGGCTCAGATAATGATCCTAACCACTTTATCAACAACCGAAAAGTTTTCACTGTCCAAAACAAGTGCACAATCGATCCAATGGTCTAGTCCATTCGAATGGGTGCCAAACCTTGGGATCGGTAACTATTAGGGGGCCCCATTTTTATGGTTCATTCGGATGGATATAAGATGGGCCCCACTAGGTGTTTTGCACATTCAACTTAGTGGAGAATTTCCAATTGGGAAATATTCTAGTGAGAATTAGTTCTCACGATGCTTCCATGAGACCTATTGGTGGGCTCCACCTAGCAACCCATCCAAACTGTGCACAAACAAGGACACCCCTGATAGTCACTAATTCCAAGGTTTGACACCCATCCAAATGGATTTGACCGTTGGATGGAGGGTTGAAATGTTTTTTAATATGAAGCCATTAAGCTTGTGAGCCACAGATCAAGTGGTTAGGGGCATGGGATTGGGGTCAAACTTGATAGTTGTAGTGGTCCCATATAGATCTTTCCATCCCCCCGGGTCTCATCCCCGATGGGACCCACAAGTGGGTCCCATAAAAAATTCTCACGGTAAATCCGTGAGAACAGTTCGCATGGTAAATTCATGAGAACAGTTCTCACAGTAACAATTCTTACTAGGTTAAAGCCCTACATATATATTCATATATAAATATATATATCTAGGAAATAATCCTATGAGAACTAGTTATCACCACGTTTTTGTGAGAAGTCTAGGTAAGGCCCATCTATCACCTAAACCAAATCTTGCAATACACATGGAATCCTGATAGTCACACGCCCCAACTTTCAATCAAATCCGAATTTACTGAACAGTTTGATTGACTGTACACCAATCCAAATGGACTGGATTTGTGGATAACAGATGAAGGGGTTAGGGACATGTAATTAGGGCCAAACTTAATATTTGAGGTGGTACCACATAAATCTTTCCATCCCCCTTGTCCCATCTCCAAATGGAGCCCACTATAAAAAGTTTTCACAGTAGATATATGAGAACACTTCTCATAGGATTAAAGCCCTATATATATATATATGGGCAAGCCTCTCCCAAGCTTAAGCTTATATAGTGAGAATGTTATATTGCAGGGAAAGATCTTCACTTTCGAGCCTCCTATCTCGCCTTCTTCATTCATTCATCAGCACCATCATCATCATAAGCATTATTTTGTTTGGTAGCAAAAAATTTGTATTAAAAGGAATTAACAAGTACAAGAAGATATGATGTAAGAGACTAAACCGCCCACAAGAAGGAAAAACTAAACAATAACACCAAGTAAAAAATCTACAAATTGCACCACAGGCCCTAGAACTATACAATTCACTCCACCCCTTGTTTTGCTAGTACGTCTCCTCACTCGTTTAAATCTGGCATTGACTCCAAGGCAGTAATCTCTCTTCCAAAAAAAAAAAAAAAAAAAGCAAATGAAAAACAGGAAAAGATAAAGTGAGATGTAGTCCAAAATAATCGCCAAATTAAAAGTGAAGTTGTCACATTTACAATAGACAATAGGGAATTGGGTACTAGAAACCTAATTGGGAAGGACTATGCCTTATGAAGGTAATCAGTTTACATAAGGGTAAAGGAACTGAAATCACAAGGCATATTGGATTTAGGATAGTAGTTAAAGGGAAGGTCTCCAAAGTTTTAAAGGAACTTTAGAAGTTGGATCTGATAAAATTTAAAATAAATGAGGTTTTTAAGGTTTAAATCAGGTAGCAGAAAGATATTTGGATGGTGGAACTCCTCTCCCTATCATATTCAGAGGAGTATATTCCATTCCAAATAAAGATGATGTGGTGACAATTTCATTCGTTTAATTTGAGGATGTGCTTGGGGCTATTTGAACTGCACTTTCATAGAAAAACCTACTGCATTTCGAAAAATAATTACTCGAAGTCTCTTTATCAATGATATCATTCTCTTCTTCGATTCAGATGGATTTCAAGCATGTTGGGCGTAAGGCAAATGGAATGGTGGATTTCTTGGCCACTCAGTGGGTAGATAGGGATTTTCCTCTCGTTATCATATTCCGAGGAATATATTCCATTTCAAATAAAGATGAAGTGGTGACAAGGAAATGTGTGCATTATTTATTTATTCATTTAATTTGAGGACGGGCTTAGGGCTGTTTGGAGCTGCACTTTCTTAGAGAGATCTACTAGATAACAAAATATGATTACTTAAAGTCTCTTTATCAATGGCTATATGAGAAAAAGAAAATTTGAAACTCGGTCAATAAAATGAAATCAAATCATTCTCTTCTTCAATTCATGTGGATTTCAAGTATATTGGGCATAAGGCTAACGGAATGGCGGATTTCTTGGCCAAGTAAGTGGTGGATTGGCCTCTTTAGTTTCTTTCACAATGTTAGCATTAGCTTTAGAAGACGTTTTAAGAATAAGGGGTTTAGCGTTGGATACAATTTCTAATACTTATTGTCTATGTGGGAGAGAGATAGAGTCAATTGACCATTTGTTCATCCATTGAGGTGTAGCTTTTTCCATATGGCGACACTTTCTCAATGAATGTGGAGTGAGTTGGTGTTGTCCTCATTCTTTACCGATGTTGTTTGAAGCTTGGAGGGGAACTCCGATGTTTGGAAATGGGATGATCTTGTGGAGAATTATTTCTCTTTTCATTCTTTGGTCAATTTGAAAAGAAAGAAATTATAGAATATTCAATAGGAAAGAATCATCATGGGAGGATCTTCTTTCAACTGTTCTCCTGAGGAAAGCTAAATGGGCAGGTGCTAGAAAAGAACATTCAGATCTCAACATCGATAACATTGTGCAAAGTTGGAGAACTTGTTTGAAGACAGGTGTTGCGAAGAAGAAAGAATTAGTTCCTTGGCGATTGCCACCATGCAGAGTATTAAAGTTCAATGTGGATGGAGCGGCAAAAGGAAAAATGGGATTGGCTAGAATTGGAGGCGTCCTAAGAAATCATAAAGGGGAAATTATTAATGTGTTTTCTAAGCATGTTGGGGTCAAAGATTTTAATGAAGAGGAAGTTATGGCAATTTTGGAAGCATTTCGTATTTATCATACCTTCTTTCATCATTATCTTATTGTAGAGAGTGATTCAGCTAATGCTAAATCTTGGGTGAAATCCTTGAGGGGGCCATGGAAAATGCAATTTCTTTTCAATAAAATCAGACATCTAATTTCAGATATGCAGGTCACATTTCAGCACATCAATAGATCTACAAATGGGATGGTAGATTGTTTAGCCAAGCAAGGGGTACTTAGAACATGTAATTTAAGTTCTTCTATCTTGTAGTTGGTAGCTGGTACATTTCTCTTGTACCACTACAATTAGGAGGGCAGTTCTGTTTGCTTGAAACTTAGTTGTATTTGTTCTTTCTACAATAAATTTTACCGTTACCGATAAAAAAAAAAGTTAGCATTTGCTTTTGTTTTGTATAATGATTTTATACGATTGTGCACAATGTTATTGGTGCTTGCCTTGTAAGATTGCTCATTAATATAATCTCTTGTTACCAATAAAAGAAGATGGATTGGGCAGCTTTCTTTCCAAACAAAAGAATCAAGGTTTTTTAAGGGAGATGGAGTTTGGTCAGGTTAAGGAATGGTAATCTGAATGATGGAAACTCCTCTACTCATCCTATTTCAAAAAATATAATCCATTCAAATAAGGAAAAGGTCATGAGAAAGGCATGTACGAATTATTTATTAATTATTTATTTTGGGGATTGGGGATTTGGGGCTTGGAGCTGTTTGACCAACTAGATTTTGATAAAGATTACTCGAGTCTATTTTTATCAGTTGTTATGCAAGGACCTCATTTATGGTAACCAGACATCTCATTGCAGACAGCATATCTATGTTGTATTGCATCCAATACTTCATTCTCATGTGTAAAATCCATGTCTCTTTATGTATCCATGAAATTCCCTGCCATATGTATGCCAGAGCCTGCTCACAAAACATTGCTACCAAGTCCTTCTATGAATGTCTGGAAAACATTAAGACCTCACCTATTGATGCTTTCTGTTGAATCAATGGCAATGCCAATAAGATCCTAAGCTTCAATTTACTAAGAAATATGAATTCTGCAATTCCAAAGATTTGCTTCTGTTGAAAATTGGCAATACCTTGCTTTTGATTAACTCTGCAAAAAATTTGAATTGGTAAACATCAATATCACCATGAAGAGCTTGGTCAAGACCAAATATCCACCATCCCTTGGGAAGTTGCAGTGCAAAATAGCTTCTCTTCTGAGGCAAAAACCATCCACCCAACCAGTTCTTATGACATATGTACCTCATAAAAGTGTGAAGACCATCAAACCAATCTGTCAAAATTTAGTGTCAGCTCTAGAATGATATATCCATATCAAAATTCCTGAATAACATCAACAGAAAAATGATTATTACTAAACAACCGAGATTGATAATTGATCGACTACATGTTACATAATTTGATCCAGCGCTGGCACTGCCTTATAATTATCTTTCTAGAGCTCTAATGCAAAGCAACATGAGAATGAAAAAGTTTTCGAAGTTATATTTTATCTTTGCTTCAAAGTTCTAAGGAATCTTAAATGGTTAAAGGGAATCTTAAATGGTTAAAGAGCACCAACCATGGTTGCCAGGAATAATGAAGGACTGAGGTCCATCATAGAGCTTCAGTTCAGAGACTCCAGAAGGAAGCTCTGGTTTGTTTACCGCAATATGCTCTGACTTATACCAAAGTGGGGGCTGGAAAGCATATTCGAAAGGACAAAAAAGGCGCCTCTCGTATGTAAATTCAGAAGGATTCGGATACCTGTACAAAAAAAAAAGAGAAAAAAGAAAGATATTTTCTTCATATATGGAATATGCATCATCAATTTTATGCAAGAGGACCCAGATAGTATGTTTCCAACCAAGAACATACTGTGAATTAATTATTTATAATTGATTTTGAATGAGATATTTGCATCAGAAAATCAAAATATACATGCACGTGCAAACAAACATATTAAGCATGGATGCATATGCATATGCACACACAGCAATGTAGCCTGCTTATGTATATTGCCAGTTGTCATTTTCTGTTGGTAGAAGTCACTAAAACCAAGGAAGAAGGGTGAGAAATGTCCTCGTGGATAGTCGAATCATAAAAATGGTGACCCCCACATGTGCATGTGAAAAAAAATAAATAAAAGGTTCAACCGTGAGCAAAAGAACTAATTCAATATCTCATTTGTATATACATGGCATCTGTATTTCTTCAGCACATTTTTATCCCTTCATTTGTTGCATATAATTTATTCCCTTTTCCCTTGACCATATTTTATTTCTAATTTACCAGAACAAAAAAGTTTGGAAAGCACCACCAAACAAGTGAGCAAGACAGCCCTTTTAAGGATACCTGAGTTGCTACTGCTAATGTGTCCGATTATGCTTTAGCATTCCATTTATTCCCCTTTGATATAATTCAATATATATCCTATTTATATATATATATGGGGATAAACCTTCAACTGGACGATCAGCAATGGGAAAGGTCTCAAACCGGACAACGGAAAGAAATCAATTGTAGATATATTCCTTATAGGAAATAGATGCCTGTTACAGGTTATGTCCATGGTCCATGTACCATCTGGCACGGTACTGGGAATTTGAAGTCCTGCAACAGGGAAGTGAGACAAACAGAAGAGGAAAGATAATGTTCAATAAAAAAAAAAAGACCTTGAAAAAGTGTTTTTTTTTCTTTTTTTTTTATCGGTGTATATACCAAAAATATTCCCCATGTGGGCTGAATCTGAATTGTTAGCCTTTCTACTTAGCCATCCATTGTACTAGTACATGTGCAGGCACATGATTACTGGACCAGCTGGGTGTTTTTGCCAAGGAATCTACGCATGCACACCACAAAAGAGTTGCTTGGGTCGTGCAGATGTAGTGAATGTCAAGTAGAAAAGTGCAAGTAGCAAAACTAAACGCCAATGTGTAAAGACTTCTTTTTATAGGTTTTTTTCATATATTATGGGTGACAAATTACATGGGCTTCAGGGATCAGCTTTAAGCCCTTACCTCCTTGCAATGATTATGGATGAGTTAACTATGCATATTCAAGAAAAAGTACCATGGTGTATGTTGTCTGCAAATGATATAGTATTGGTGGATAAATCAAGAGATGGTGTAAATGCAAAACTCGAGAGATGGCGGAGGGCATTAGAATCTAGAGGCTTTAAAATAAGTCATACAAAGACAAAATATATAGATTGCAACTTCAGTAGATATATACAAAATGTTGAAACCACTGTCAAAATTGAAATCCATGATATACCACGTAGAGATTCTTTTCGGTATCTAGACTTGATGATTAGTAAGGATGGGGAGATTAACGAAGATGTTGTGCATAGGATAAAAGCTGGATGGTTGAAGTGAAAACTAACTTTTGGAGTGTTTTGTGACAAACGAATGCCAATAAAATTGAAGGGCAAATTTTACAGAACAGTGGTTAGACCAGTTATGACATATAGAGCTGAATGTTGGCCAATTAAAAAGACGCATATACATAAGATGGATGTAGGGGAGATGAGAATGCTTAAGTGGATATGTAGTAAAACTAGGAAAGATAAAATTAGAAATGAGCGCTTTCAAAAGCATTTAGAGATAGCACCAATAGAGGATAAGATTAAATAAACCCGTTTAAGATGATTTGGGAATGTTGAGCGTAAGCCGGTTATGAGACCGGTAAGAAAAAGTTTGGCTATCCTAGTAGATGGCCCATCAAGAGGTAGAGGTAGGCCGAAGAAAACATTGAGGTCATTAAATCAGATTTGAAGAAGTTTAACTTATCTAAAGATTTGGCTCAAAATAGAACGGAATGGAGAAACAAAATTAATGTAGCCAACTCCAACATAATTGGGGTAAGGCTTTGATGATGATGATAATAGCTGGCAAATTACAAATCAAAAGACATTTATATATCAATATTACATCAACAAATATCTTTCTGACCAATAATTATATTAACAAATATTGACGAATAGACGTTTCTAGAAGGTAAGAATCACAAATTTGACAATAAGACAATTCAGAGAGAGAAAGAGAGAGAAGATGAAAAAGGATGTGTTTTGATAGGAATTGTTGATTCTCAATATTCAGTCAGATAATTCCATGTTTCTCCCAGTACAATTCCTCTTTGCTTGTATAGTTGATGTGCTACTTTTAAGAGGTTGAGTCTTCAAGGAATGGCACAGCCCGTCTATTTCAGGAAAAAAAAAAATGTATTTCTAAACTTGCATATGAGAAACACATGATAAAAGATTTAATCTTACGCAAGATCCCCGCCAATAAGAAGTAAGTTTCCTCGTGGCAAAGTACGCACACGACCATTACTTTTAATGTGAATGGATGGCTGGGCAAGTAATCTAGCCACAGCATATGATGAATTTCCACCATCTCCAGTATCTGCCATGAAGTCAAACCAAAAATTCCCCCTCTGACTGAAATGATCATACAAAAGATCCTCCTTTAGAGCTTCATCTTGGACCCTGGTCATTGCAGCCTGGTTGCAAGAGAAAGGTCAAAAAAGAAAAGTTAGAAGCCACAGATAAATTATAAAATTTACTAGTCCAGTAAATGAGTTGCCACCAGCGAATCACTGACATTTAAAAATGAAGGAAATAAAAACCTTTGACACTGTATTAAGCTAAAGGTCATCGGAAAGGAATGTCAGAAAAGGAAAGAAACAGGAAAATAATAAACAAATGATCTATAAATTAAATTCATGTTAGAAGATATTATAAGCACAAATGGCAAGATGGGAAAAGATGCACTGCACCAGCAGTCTTATATTCCAACAATTAGGAACATGACCTAAGACACAGAATGACGAATGATTACTTTCGACACACAAGTTCTATGCTGGAATTAAATAGGTTTAAGCTTGTTATAAAGACGAAGAAAATTATTCAATATACCTGCATCATGCGCATATCAAATCGGCCAACAAAAAGTGTCACAGAAACCAGAAGATCAAAGACTGTTTTAAACAAATCAGCGGATGTCCTGCAAAATATAACCATCAACATATCATACCATTGTTTTAGTATTAAAGGTGGTCATAGACAATGAATACGTACCCTGAATACCAAGGGACCATATCCAAGAAATTGGGCTTCATTTCTTTTTTCAATTTTTCATATTCCGGGATGGACTGAGGGTGAGTAAGAGCCCAACTGTGTATGCATCAAATAATGAAAGTAGAAAGAAAAACTTTAGATGATGCCAACTCTGGATAGACATACAAACGTCCACAAAATACCAAACAAAACAAGTGCATGTTCAGTTTAATATAAAAAAAAGGATAAGTTCCGCTTAACGTTACTTCAGAACACTTGCAATATAAACAAACAATGGTTTGTGTGAAATTGTAAAGGAATTATAGGATGCTGATGCCTTGGGACATGTATATGTCCCGAAGCACACATACTCATACTGTACATGTGGGGCCCATGGTTTAGTGATTGAAATCATAAATTGGCATGCCCCACTTAAGAGTAGAGATATCCATGAATCTTCTAGATTGAAAGATCCTAGATATTCAACCTCTGCCCCTCCAAACCATTGTTGAAAATTTCTAACCCTAATTGTAGGCCAGACGTTGGACAGAGAGAAGTAGAACCTACAATCTGAAAGAATCTCGTGGCGTCTTCCCAGGTTAAGGTCAATCAGATTAATCATCAAGATCACTGAAATGTATGCCTCACTACACTAATATATAATAGATATCCTGATGTATCAACACAGATCCATGAAATTTTATATCTAACAGAATCGTAGAGGCCTGAATTGAGGAAAAAGTACACCCTGATATCACATCCATGCAGGTTTTTCAATTTCTAGAATATCAAGATTAATAGTAATTGACCTGTTAAAAATAATATTATTTGACACATTCAAATTTAAAGATGTCATATCAAAAAAGGGGGAAAAACCACTTCTGGCACAACATATAAGCCAATGCCATTAAGACATGAATGTTGTGGCATACCCAGTAGATCGCTCCACTACATAATTGGCCATGTAAAGACCTATGAATGTTGCCCACAACGAGTATATGGGGGAAATTTCATCTGACGGTCCAGCACATGATCCACTGCAAACTAACTGAAAAATAAATGATAAGAACAAAGCAAATGAGGAAGATCCTACTACTCAGAAAGAAGGAAATTGTAGCCAGAAAAAAAAAAGACTTTTTGATTGATATGAATTGGATAAGGAAATTGATATTCAGTTATTCTATACCTCTACCTTTCCATAGAAAACCCACTTGGACAAAAGGGGGTAGTCACCGGCAGACCCGACAGGAGCAAACCAAGATGAGCAAACCTGATCCTTCAACTCATGCATATGAAGGAACTTTAACAGCCATGTGTTTCTCTCTTCTTTCTTCCAAGGAGAGAAAGAAAACCAACCAGAGTTCCTTCGCTCCAAAGATTTATTTCGCAAAATAGCACGGTTACCACAGTGACTGTAAAATACACAGCATGCTATGCTTAAAACCTGCATACATGGAAATATAGGGGTGCTATCAAACAAGTATTACAGAAGAAACAGTCTGCAAGTTTTGAATCGTGACCATAGTGTGCCAATAATATTCAGCACATACAGCGCAATTTTGGATGATAGTCAAAATTTCTGGTCGCTTTCCTGCCACACGAGCAACAAGTCCAATATACCAAAGGCCAAGAAATACAATATGGAAAACAACAAGAAATGCAACTGATGCAAAGTATATTGTCAAGAACAGTGATAGATTCATTCTCATATCCACTCCCATTGACTGAAAGCTAGGAAGATGATACAAGGCTGCTATCAGGATCCATGCAACATACCTGCAAAACAATCAATTCTTAAGTTAAAACAATTGAACCCTAATGAATACAATAATAAGGTATGAAAAATTGTTTGTATTAATTTCCAAGTTATGAGAATGGTAACAATCCAAATAGGGGTAGCTGCTGTGGCAGCTGCCCACATGGAACCTGCATAATTTTTTTGTTTATGATTGTAAAGCATGCCATGCTTTTTTCAAATCCTGTAAACAAGAATTTGAGAATGATAGTCCCCCCAAATCAAATCATAGCAGCATAGAAAATAATGAGGTGCAATGCAGAAAAATGTCCAACATGGACTTCCACAGCAGTTGCTTCCCGTCAGACTATTTATTCTAAGCATTTACACACTCCAATCAAAATAGAAGGGAAAATTTTACAGGACAGTGGTCAGACCAGCTATGACATATGGAGCAGAATGTTGGCCAATTAAGAAGACACATATTCATAAGATGGATGTAGCGGAAATGAGAATGCTTAGGTGGATGTGTGGTAAAACTAGGAAAGATAAAATTAGAAATGAGCGCTTTCGAGAACATTTAGGGGTAGCACCAATATGAGATAAGATTAGAGAAACTCGTTTAAGATGGTTTGGGCATGTTGAGCGTAGGCCAGTAATGGCACTGGTGAGAAAAAGTTTGGATATACAGGTGGAGGGTCCATCAAGAGGTAGGGGTAGGCCGAAGAAAACATGGATGGAAGTCATTAATTCAGATTTGAAGAAGTTGCACTTATCGAAAAATTTAGCTCAAAATAGAACGGAATGGAGAAATGGAATTCATGTAGCCGACCCCAACATGGTTGGGATAAGGCTTTGATGATGATGATGATGATGATGATGATTTACACACTCCAATCAAATAAAGCTCGACAGTAGCATCAATTAAAAACACTGGAAATAAATATTACAAAATTAGATGAAAATTCTACGTACCAACGGCTGAAGTTTGAATAGCTTGGCTTTATAGTCTTCCTAATAAATGGGGATGAGAAGAAATAAAAAAATCCAAGCAAGCAAGCATACATCGACCACCATTTGATATTGTTGTCCAATTGCTGTATGAGCGTATGCATGTTATCCGATGAGATAAAGAAAAGACAACCCACAACTACTGCAATCACGGCATGCTGTGAATGTTCATGTGGATATGGATATCTGGGAGTCAAAATTGTCCTGACCCTCTCCATTTTGAGCGTATCCAATAAAGGGCTGATAGATTGTTTACTAGAGCCCATGAAACTATTTCCTAGCAATTCGTGTCACTTCATTCACATCAAACAGTTGCAAATAATTTTGCTGAAAAGCACTGCATCCAGGAGAGAAACAAGCTTTTAAATCTTGAGCTTGAGGCTGAACAACAAATCTACAGGAAGACTTAGTCATGTCAGGCATCCACAATTGCAGAAAGTAAGACTACAATTTAGAAGTGCTTGGAGTATTGCAGAGTGAGAAATTTCAGCTTACAATTCAAACAATTTTACAACTTGGACCCAAATGCATTAAGTATGAAATATAGAGATACATATGTACTTCAACACTGATACATATTCAACAACAATGCTTTTTTCTGCTGAGAAATTTATCATGCCAAACATTTATGCTGACATACAGACGTGCTTTTACACTGATCTATATATTTAATAAAAAGACCTTCTTTTATGAGAAATATGTGACGTTAAACGTCACAAAGACCAACTTAACTCAAACATCATAACTAAGCCTAATCTAATAAAAGACATTGAAACTTCGACACAGCATCAATAAATTTAAACGAGAAGGGAATCTAAAGAGCAACATCATATAAATCACTCTGAAACTTCGTTTTTTTTCACTCAAAGTCACTACCTTTAACGCAATTTTAGAACCAGAGTAACTAGAATCCACCCCATTTGCAGAATCAGTTGACTAGGCCACTCTTTTGAACAATTAAAGCAGTAACTAACAATACCTATCTCCACTCATCACAAACAACAACCCAAATTAAAAGACCAATTCACACAAATCCAGCCAGACCCAATTCACATATGACAAGAATAAATGAAGGGTATTTGCCAGTTCCAAAGATTACCCTTTCAGCGCCCCATTTGGACCAACGGGACACATCACATCCCCTGCAACTAAAATTCAAAAAATTGGGTTTTCTGTTCCTTACTCTTTTACACTGATGACATTTAAAAAAAGAGTAGAACAAGACCCAGAAGTCAAATTGCACATACATGGAAAACAGATGTATTGGAACAGAAGTTGCACACCCATTTAGTTATTTCAATCAAACAGCATAAATAAGCAGAAGGAGAACAAGAAGGAGGAGAGATGGGTACCTGAGAACAAGGACTAGAGAGCGAGGGAAAGAAGGGAATGTGGGGTTTTTATATGAAGGGGCTTCACAGCACAGGTTGCTTGGCATCTGGGAATGTGACCTGGAACAGAAAACAGCATATTCTCTATCCATCTCTCAAGCCCCCCATTTCATGTCTAGAGGGGATGGTGCTCAGAGTCCCCTTTGCCTTTTGCCTCTTGCATTCCACTTCTTACCGTCAGGCACCATGATTTGATAATCCAAACCGTTCATACGATCATATCACCCAAAAATGGTCCACCCATCACAACGATTTGAAATTATTGGCCATTCAATTGGTTTCCTGTGATCAGATGATCTCAAAAGATGGATGCATTTTGATGGCTGTGATCTTCTTTCTGGTCCTATGCGACGGGCCAGATCAAAAATGACACGTGCTTTATTGAAATGATTGTCTTGGTGGTGGACCCCACATCTGGTTAGGCGGTGGATTAGTGTGTCCTGAGCATAAGTTGAAATATTCCAGCAATCCCATTACACATAATAGGATGATGTAATCCTTCTGTTAATACTGGTCGACTTTTTAAACCATGGGACCCACCAAATCAGATCAGTGAGCTGCCAAATGTATGGGCAACACATGAATTAGATTTAAAAAAAAAACAGAAAGGCTAGATGTCTCGGAGTAACCGGAATACTATGAGGGAAACTCTACGGTGATCATAGGTAGACCTATTACAGTCTGCCACATCAAGAACGAGCACCTCCTATGTTGAAATTGAGATTAGATAAGAAAAAATCCCACAGTCAGACTGCCCGCATGGTGACGGGAGTAGCTCGCGGGGGTTCTCCTTAGAGTGTCCGGACTCCCAATCTTGAAATTGCCCGCAATAATTTAGTGGATCTTGATAGGACCACCGGCCACCATGGTCGGCATGGGATAAATCTTCACCCGATCTTGAATTGTACCGGAGTGGTGGCATAGGTGTGGATTGCTTATTTGGGCTTTTGGTGGTTCCTTCACGTTTTGTTCCCCAAATTCGTAGTCAAACCATCTTATTAACTCAATTTGCTGACATTTACCAAAAAATAAATAAAAACTCCATATGTTGGCAAGTTGATGCTTTCTTTAAATTTCGTCAAGAAACTGCCGCGGGTTTTCGAATTTGTCACTAACATGCTGTATTGCTATGTCAACCCAATGCAGAATCCGACACGGTTTGGTTACGGTACCTATAGCACGTGACCCAGGGTGACGCATTGCCAACCCTATTTATTTGTGAAAGGGTGTCAAGCATGGCCCTGTAGTAGAGATGGCAATGCGTCAGATATAAATGAGATCGGCCCGCCTCACCCCACCCTCTCCTGCTCCGCTCCTATTAGTAGCGATATTTTCATTTGAGGCGGGTTTAGCTTGTGTTTGACCCAACCCGCTTCGCACTTAATATATAATATTTATATACTTATTACTAAATTAATAAAAAAGAATATTCATGTGCATATGTCCCTCATCATTTTGATGACACTCCTTTTTTGGAAAGTATTAATATACGAGATGACAAAATTTTACACACTTTTAAGCTTGATACGTCCAAAAAATGAAGTGTCTCTCACCAAAATGGTGAGGGACATATGCACATGAAGACTGCTCATTATATATATTAAAGCTACAAGAATTGAGGCATCTGGAGGGTGCTACATTAGCACCTTTTATTTTTCTTTTTTTCAAGAGAGCCAGGTCAGCATCCTCGAAAATTACATTTGACACCAAGAAATCACTAATTCCCCTAAAATCTCTCCATCTACTACTATCACTAAAATCTCTCACACATCCACCTTTTTTCCACCTTTTTTTGTTAACCTAATCCTATTTATTACTTAAATGGTAGAATGATAATTTTTCTTGTAGGGCCTCTTTATAAAGATTTGGCACCAAGCAAAACTAATAGCTCTATTTCTTATAGGAGTTAGGTTCATAATCAAATTATAATGTTAAATTTTCTTGTGCGGCCTATTTATAAAGATTTAACACCAATCAAAATAGATGGCTCAATTTCTTACAAGACTATCAAATTATAAAACTTTATAATACTTTCAAAATAATGAAGTGGGCCTCATAAAAATCATTCCTAGAGAATATATCTCCGGGCCACCATTAAATTATAAAAATGTCAAGTTTTTTTATAGTAATAGTGGGCACAACTTATGTTCATTTGAAATTTGGTTTTGATAGATCCAGGCCCGTAACACTTACTTCTCTAATTTGATATGAAATGTTGTTTTATCTAATTTTTTTCTGAATAGTTTCCAAGTTAAATCAACTTTATTCAAGCAGCTCCAAAGAAGAAGGTTGATGTTGCATTTTTTCAGATTATGAAAACAAAGCTTCTTAAGTAATTTTGGTATTATGTTACTTGCTTATTTTTAATTGATTATAGATATGATGATTTTGTGATTTTTTCCTTGGACATTTAACTTGGTGGAATAATGTTTGTATAATATCATTTATTTTTCCTCCTTTTTTTCTATGTAGGAAGTGAGCTTTTTTAATAAAAATTTTTTGGATTTAAGTAGACTCAAATTACAAGAATTTTTTCCTTTGAGGATGTTATTTTTTAATTTTATTGAGATAAATTCTCAATCATCATCATTTCTTTTTTTGTAATTCTTTTTTTATCAATTTTAAAGCAAGTAACATTTGTATTTCAATCTAATTCTAATAAATAATTTAGCTTGATAGATAATATATTTATCTATTATTTGTTTATTTTTATCTATAATATTTTTAAGAATACAATAATATTCGATGTATTATTTTTATGCAGCAAAAACTTTTAAAATATTTATCATAAGTAAGGACTAGCAATACAGACTCGTGCTTAGCCCGGACCTATATAAATAGTTTATTATAAAGTTTATAAAAATAATAAAAGTTCAGATGTTTATAAAATTTAATAAATTTTTGAATTTTTTTCTTTTATTTAAACCATGAGAATCATTCAGTGTGCTATTTACATTTTTTAATATTTTCTAATTTTTATTTTATTCATTTAGTAGATGGACTTCTATAAATATCTGAAATGTTGTATTTTTATTAAAATTTTAATAAATTATTTAATTTTTTTATGGAGGCTGGGGCTAAGCACAAGCTTATGTTGCTAATTAATAAATAAAACTCATGTAGTGTAGGTAATTTTGGGCCTTAACATAAGACATATGGGAAGATAATGTGGTATGCTCAAAATCCACTACCTCAAATTTTGAGAAAAATGATGGCAATGGGCAATCGTTTTTTCAGGTGTCATTTTTCCAAAAAGCGATAGCCTAAGGCTATTGGGGAATTCATATGAAGCCCATCATTTTTCAAAAAATGACGGCCCTATGGCCGTTGTTTTTTTGGAAAAAAGACTATAAAATTTATGACGGCTAGTGTTTCTAAAAAAACGACGACCTTAGATAGTCGTTTTTTACAGATTTTGGTGTTGTGCTCTACTACACACATTTACATTCATTTTTACATATTTTAAAAGTTTTAAGCTTTAAATTTAACTTAACACACGAAAACAAGGGCAGATTTGATATTAAAAGGTAGTGTGGGTTTAGACGAGATAAATTTGAGATTGTACGGGTCTGGATTTACCCCTGCCCATGCTAAACGAGCCCTATTGCCATCTCTAGTAGTCAGGTCAAGTGCCCCAACTTAGGTCTCAGGAATCTCATTTGCAGGTCCTGTTGGACCCCCTGTGCAAGCCAGCATTACATTTAAATGAGTACGGCCAAGAACTAGAGATGCCTAAACATGTACCACAAAAAAAAGAAAAAAATGCCTTTACTTTTTTAAGACCCCTAGGCTATTACGTTCTCAAGCTCAAAATTGGAGCTTTTTGTTTTAAAATTTGCATCTTTTCTAAAGAGTAGAATCGTTCTTGAAAAATAGTAGCGTTTGGCACACAATCCTATCTTTTGCCCCGCGCTAAAAAAAGGTAAATTCAAATTTTCTTAATATGAGAAGTTCTAAAAATGAGCTTTGTTTTTAATAACAGCCGCATGGTCACAAAAGAGCAGAGGTGGAAGGTTTTTTTTGTCAAAACACCTGATTTCACTACCTTGGCCCTTGACATAACACTTTAAAAGTTTTAATGGTCTTTTTTAAGATAAATTTTTTGCTAGATTGAAACAATGTTTAGAGCCTAGGTTTCATGAGCCACTATGCCATATCTAATAAGAGTTTGAAGAGGACTATACTAATCAAAAGTAGGCTTAAGTAAATCTAATGGCACTTAATTACACACACGGTCCACTCATAGTAAAAAATTCTCCCCAACTCACACCTCACTTATTTCCATCCCCATTCCACACCTCACTCATTTACCAACCCCATCCCTGCACGCAGCTGATATTTGGACCATTCATTTTTGTGATCATCAGTTTGGTGACCAGTTAATGCCAGGCCCACCTGATAGGTAAACTAAAACAAGGAGGAGACTAGTCACGTGAGGAATAAATGCTGACTGGCTCCGACCATAGGCATGATCCACCATGGTCAAAGTTCGTGCCGCAGAAGGTCAAGTTACACAGGGTCATGTCTAGTCCTACGAGATCTGCATCCAGAATCTCTAGTTAGGCTCTGTGGGCCCGTGGCCGTCCATGTTTACATCTGCAAGGACTACATTCTTGAATGCATACCGTGTGAAATAAGGCCCTCCTGGAACATTGGGCCCAATTTTTGTTTCAATATTCCAATCAAGCTATGGCCACTGTCACGTCATTAATTTAGAAAAAAAACATGAAAAAAGCGAAAACAAGTGCAAAAGTTACTTTAGTGGGGTTAATCATGCTTAGATAATGCATTTTTGCATTTGAGTTTAGAAAATAGACCCTGCTAATGATTTAAATGCCCTAGTGGATCTGGATTCATGAGCTGTAAATGCATATAAAAATTATATGTTGATGAAGATGTTGAATATTGACAGTGTTTTGTACTATTTTGGTGTTATTCAGGTCATCTCTATAGAATGTTGGTTGGATTAATGGCTCTATACTCTAAACCCCTTCACCAAGATTCAACTCATTGATGCTAAACTTGGACCCGAACTCAATATTTCTCTAGTGGGTCTCAGTCCTACTGGAGGGACTTGCAGCATTAGAATGTGTTTTTTTCCTCCTTCGTTAATGGGATATGTTTTAGTCCTTTGGGCCGAATTAATTCTTTCAAGCTCAGGAGAGCCGAATAAATTTTTCGTAGCCCTAGCACGGTAGGGCAGTTTGAGCCGGCAAGCTTAGAGAGGGGAGAGTGGTGCCAAGTCTAAGCTACATTGAGTTGGAATCGAAATATGTCTAAACGACCATGACATCACGTGGAACTTTGTGGACCTTCAACATTGCTTTGTCTGGGTCAAAAGATTGACATGGGCTTGATAGATTGGACCTTTTCAGAGGAACGATAGATTTACGTGGATTACACTTATTGTAATCTAGATAGATGTGGGGCCCATTACTAAGTACCATTATTCCGTAGGCTACCCGCCTTGTTTTGCTTATCGAGATTTGCATGGCTTTACTTGGAAATCAAGTAGCTTTGCTGATTTTGACGTCATTACAGAAATATAAGAAGAGGCTTCTTCCACGTGAAGCAAACTAACTAGTTTGAATGTTCGACTGCCTGCTTTTTGGGTCCAAGCATTTGTTCGCCGCCCATCTTTTTGGACTTTCACAAACGGCACTAGGAATCGTTGCCCATTGAGTCACGTTGAGCCAGCAGTGCACCAATGAAAGGGTCTTGTGATTCTTGTTTTCAAAGCTAGTTTTCTCCGGGGAGAGTAGTGTTTGCAGTCTTTCTGTTTGTTTGTTTATTTTTTTCAATAATGACTAGAGCTTCCGCCTAAAACTAAGACTTGCATTTATATTTCCCTAACCAATTAAGCAACAAGATTGTCAAATTTTGTCCTACGTGTATTTAATTTCCTTTGAAAGTTATTGGTGTCTTGATAATTTTTTTTATTACAACTTACTTGCAAGGATATGTACAAACTACAGAGTATATGGCTGGTGAGCTTATGATTGTAATAAACGTGAAGTTCCTCAAAATAATCTAAGCACCCTTTTTCCAAGTCTTGATAGTTGAGGTTTACTTTTATTTGATCCAATCCGTTCACACACAGCAGCTCCCATCTTGATCTGCATTGACCCAAATTTTATAGTGCACTTGACATCATTAATTGATAAGATTATTTAGTCGACGTAACACTGCGTATTCTTTTCATCCGTATCCAAACATTCCATTTGCATTCTTCATTGTCAAGCATTCAAGTGACCCTTGTAGAATGAAAGACTGCTTGAGACTCACTTTCAGGAACAGGGAAACATTTGGGTAGGTTTGTAGAGCCTTACTTTTGTCAAATCCACATCATAGCAAAAGGGGTAAATAACCTGCAAAACTATAAAAGGGTACTGAGATGTAGAGAATAATCAATGAACGCTCCTGCTATGTACCAGGAGGAATGGGCCTCAGCCCTCACCAACTTACTACGTATATTCTTAAAAGAAAAAAAAAATTAACTGTTGGCATTGCATTTAAAATTATTTGACTAGCAAAACTAGGGTGGCACCAGTTTTGAATTGGGCTCATGGCTGACTTGAATTTAACTCAATTCATCGTCATCAATAACAAAGCCTGATCCTAACTATAGTGGGATACCCCATAGACGAAAAATATAGCCCAAGTCTGATTTTTTTTGAGTCAGGTCAAGTCAAGTTGTTCATGCGGACAGACAAATCCGTTTCCGTTTGTTGTTTTACATTTTATATGGCTGAAGATCTGACCCAAGCTCATGTGGATCGATAGAAGTTCGATTGTATGTAACTCTAAACCCATTTGGGCATTCTGTAAACATTCACAATTTAACATGTCCTAACTTCCGTCCAATTCTGCCAAAGCTCACCAGCCAAGTTGCAACATAAGGGCTCACCAGTCAACTTCACTGAAATAAATCCATCATTTACTTCCACTATATTTTCTTCGAATTGAGATTATGTGACGTAAGGGTCATCAATTGGCCTGTGGGCCCATTACCCAATTCCAGCCCCCCCAGCCCAAGCCCAGTCATCGAGCTGGCAAGGGCCGTTACCCTTTTCAAGCCGACCCGGCCCAAGCCCAGTCATCGGGCTGGCTGGCCAGCCCGAATAGTGTGTGCGCTAGGCTTGAGCTTAGCGTTTAATCCCGGCCCAACCCATAAGCCCGTATGCTATTTAGGGGTGTAACAAAAAACCGAAAAACCGTCTAACCAAACCGAACTGCTGTTAATAACTGTGTTTCACGGTTCGGTTACGGTTATGATTATTAAAATTAAAAAACTGTCTATCACGGTTTGATTTCGGTTTTCAGTCATGAGTCACGGTTAATAACCGAACTGAACTGAACTGTCACATACAGTTCAGTTAACCGTGTCTGTTAATAATAAATTAGAAAAAAAAATAAAGGGGCTAGAATGTAATTCTTTTCAACTTTATGCAAAATGGTGAAGCCCTAAGCCTTAAATGTAAAAAAAACTAAGCAAGCCCCCCTTTTCAACGAAACAAGAAAAAAAAAGAAGAAGAAGAGGCAGTTTCGATCATTTGAAGGATTGAAGGAGGAAGAAAAAAAAGAGGCTCTAGCCCTTTTCAACGAAACTTATTGTTTGGTTTAATCCAACTTAATTTTGATTTAAAAAAACCTGCTTGAACCATTAAAACATTTTTTAACCTATTTTAATCTTATGTTCACCAGTTAATTCGTACAGTTGTAGACAAACTGTGGGGTTGATTCCTCTGTCTGTCTTACTTAAAAAGCTAAAAAATTGTGTAATGGCGTTTGAGGCAGACAAAAGTCATTAAAATTTGGAAGGCCCTCTTAATGAGATAGCCAGCTAAGAAGCACGTCTACAATGTTTTTTCTAACAATTAAACTAACTATAGAATTATAGATTGTATTATGTTGCACCGCTCATTGTTGGATTGAAGGGGTAAGAATTATTTCATATGATTGATATTTTGCAGACCCACTAGATCTTTTTAGATCTTTCCATCCCCACTCCTGTATATGACATCGCAATGGCCCCAAAAAGTTATCTCTTATAGATGCCTCTTCGAGAATAGCCCAATCCATCTTTAAAATATAAATTGTACATATTTCCCACATGTAATAAGATTTGAAAAAAATTATAATGGTCAACCGTAACTGAACAAGTCTTTTGAACATGTATTTTGCATTTTGACAAAAAAAAAAAAAAAACTATAGCGGTTAACCGTAACCAAACAAGTCTTTTGAACATGTATTTTGCATTTTGACAAAAAAAAAAGAACCTATAGCGGTTAACCGAACCTATAGCGGTTAACCGTAACTGAATCGTCTAATACGGTTAACCACGATTCAGTTTTATATGATTTTTACGGTTACAGTTACTGTCATAGTCACGTTTTTAAAAAGTGAAAACCGAAAAATATGGTTCAGTTAACGGTTTTCTCAAAGCATATGGGCAATCAAACCGTTACACCCCTAATGCTATTCATATAATAAACTAGCAATGAGTACTTATTTGTACTTTGTGTTTATGCATTCATACAGGCTTATAGCTGTTTGTACTCATGTTCATCAATCTATGTAGTAAACTAGCAACGGCTAATGGGTAGTTGTTTGTACTTTGTGCTCATGCATAATGCATTCATTTTTAAATGATGTTAAAATGATAAAAGAAATTAAAAAAAAGCTCAGCCCGCTGGCCTGTCAGAAAAAAGTCTGATGGTCAAGCTTGAGCTTAAACTTTTCAAACAAAGCTCAACTCGTTAGAAAAAAAAGCCCAATGGATGAAATCTACAGGCGTGCTTGGATATTACTTTTTAGGATTGGGCTGGGCCGGGCCAGATTGATGACCCTTAATGTGGAGGACTACCCACAGTAACCGTGAGACAGGGAGATACCTAATTGTTCTCTCCAAGGTCATTGTGGGGGATTTCCTCATAGAATTCAAACTCATTTTCTTCATTTCTTTTAACAGCGTTCTCACAATGATTAAGGACAACTAAATTTATGTCATTTAAATAAATGGATGTTTTTAGAAGTTTCGAAACTTATGTCTTTTTTTGAAATAAGGTAAAACTTTTAGGGTTTTTATGAAAATAAGAATGCCCTAGGGTTTCCAGTTTTCCATCAAAACCGTCTCCCTTTCCCATTTCCCGGCTGCAAGAACCCTCCTTTTTTCCCGCAGTATCAGTCCCAGCTGAGACTCTCCCAAATCTCCAAATCCCAGCATCTAAATCAGAGACCCAAACCCAAACCCTAGAAAAACAACAACAACAACAACAACAACAACAACAAGCCATGGGAGATGAAGAGAAGGCTCCGAAGCTTCCAATTCCGGGAAAAAGAAACATCATGATCACCAGCGCCTTGCCCTATGTCAACAACGTGCCTCATCTCGGAAACATTATTGGCTGTAAACCGCTTTCTGATTCACTTCTCTCTGAATTCTCTGTTTTTTTCCCCTCTTTCGATTGATTACAGCTTGTTTCTCTCCTGTATTCAGGCGTTCTGAGTGCTGATGTTTTCGCTCGCTACTGCCGCCTCCGTGGCTACAACACCATCTACATATGCGGAACGGATGAGTATGGCACGGCCACTGAGACGAAAGCCATGGAAGAGAACTGCACCCCTCAGCAGATCTGCGATAAGTATGTTTTCTTCGCCCCTGTTTGTGTGCTTCTTATTGAATTTTGATTGGTTTGGTTGAATTAGATTTGAGTTCCCCATTACTTCTTTTGCTGTTTTGATACACATGGGTTCTGGGTTTTTTTATCAGTTTTGGGATGTATGTGTTTGTTTGGATGCTTGGGTTGTGCTGTGATTTTAATTACCTGTCGCGCTGATTACCCGGAGTTGGTCATGGGGTAGAGCAAAACAACTGGTAGCTAACTTGGGAACTTTCTACAGAAACCCAACTATCTGCATTCTGCACTTGTCAGTGTTCTTGTCTGTGGTAGCCACCTTTGCCTTATCTGCTGTTCATATGGTGGAACTCACCATTGTTTTGTGATGCTGCAAATGAATTTATGATCACCTGGCAATTGTCCTGAAAATGTACTATTAAACTGAAAAGTAGAATATACATTCACATGCAATCGGAGAGAGCCCGCTGTTCAGTTGGCTGGATTTGTCTCGTGGAGCGGTTTTTGATCCCTTGGGCCAATCTATAGTGGGCCTCAGTGGAAAACAATGTGAATCAGAAGTTAGGTGTTTGTTTATATAATGCTTGCTGCAGAATTAAGATGTCGGTAATGTGGGTTGCGGAATTATTGTGATGTAGTCATCTGGAATAATTATGAGGATATGCCGCTTTCTCAATATGGATGCCCTCTCTTTTGCAGATACCATGCAATCCACAGGGATGTCTATAAATGGTTTGACATCAGTTTTGATAAGTTTGGTCGTACATCAAGCCCCCAGCAGACTGAAGTTTGCCAATTGATATTCAAGAAACTGTTGGACAACAAATGGCTTTCAGAGAACACGATGCAACAGGCATGTAATTTACTCTCTGTCTGTTTTACTTTTTTGAATAATCGCTATTCTTAACATGGCTTCTATGTATGTATATAAAAATCATTACTTGTACATACTTTATTCTTTTGAATTCTATTTCAGAGGATTTATTACCTGGGTCAGATACATTAATATGGAATGGGCTTCCCTTTTCTTGTTACTTACTACCTTTGCTGCTCTTTCATTATGTGGGTGTTTGACGTACCCAGGTTTTAATCTCCAAGCACACTAGCTACCCCGCAAAACTAAGCTACACTTGTCTGCTGCCCGAAAAAGATGAAATAGAAAGAAAAAAAAAATCAGGAGAAGCATTATTTATAGTTTTTATTGGTAAAAGATGAATCAGATATATGATTGTATTTTTATGAGTGGGGACCTTTTCTCATTTGAATCATTGCTACTTAATACCTACAACCAACTCGTTGTCTACGCTTTTTATTTTTATATCCCTGTTCTGTCCCTATCCTTACTCCCTGTGATTTTATATTTTGGAGGTCCAGTGAACGATCCATATGCAGTTATCATTATTTATCTTTTCCCTGTTAGAGGGGCTTGTTCTTCTGTTGATTTACAGTTGGACTGGTCCTTGTATATATGACTTTCACTGTCTTCCATTTATTGGCATTTTCTCATTACATATTTGTGTTTCAGCTTTATTGTGACACTTGCAAGCGCTTCTTAGCTGATCGGCTAGTGGAGGGAACATGCCCCACAAAAGATTGTAATTATGATTCTGCACGAGGTGATCAGTGTGAAAAATGTGGAAAGTTGTTGAATCCAACAGAACTGATGGATCCTAGATGCAAGGTATGCAAGCTATTCTTGTGAGGCAGGGCCATTCTGTAGATATGAACATTCCCCAATGATTTGTGCCTTTTCATAGTTGATCTTCCCTTTGCTTATAGGTATGCCATGCTACTCCACGGATTCGTGACACAGATCACTTGTTTCTAGAGCTCCCATTGCTGAAGGACAAATTGGAAGCTTATATCAACCATATGTCGGTGGTTGGATCTTGGAGTCAAAATGCTATACAAGCAACCAATGCCTGGTTAAAAGAAGGACTGAAAGCCCGTTGTATTACCAGGGATCTTAAGTGGGGGGTTCCTGTTCCACATGAGAAGTTTAAAGACAAGGTTCGGTAAGATTGTTGCAGTTATGTTACTTTTGTACATCTGTCTGGCTCTTGCCATTATAGTTCTATTCCTTGCATTGCTTGCATTGCTTGAACAGTCTGTGTAACCTTTCTATGTGAATGTTTTGGATCTGCTTTGTGCAATTGTGCTTCACAGATTTTGTTTCAATTATACTTCACTAATTGACTGTGAATTACCATAATATGGTGTTCAGGTGTTTTATGTGTGGTTTGATGCACCTATTGGGTATATTTCGATTACTGCATGTTACACCCCCGATTGGGAGAAGTGGTGGAAAGATCCCGAAAATGTAGAGTTATATCAATTTATGGGCAAGGATAATGTCCCATTTCACACTGTGAGAATCCTTCTTCTTGCTATGCTTCGTTTGATGTTATTTATATATTTAGTTATTTATTTTTGAACAAACAGTGTGATATTTGTCCATAAAAAAGACTTGTGTGATTAAATATGGCAACTATGCATTTTGTATTATCACAAGTCTTATAATGTTTTGATGCTCTTTTCAGGTAATGTTTCCTTCAACGCTTTTAGGAACTGCTGAAAACTGGACATTGATGAAAACTATCAGTGTTACAGAATATTTGAATTATGAAGCAGGTCAGCTTAGTTATAGTCACTGTTCTTGTGGTGGTTTTCATTTTAGGGTTTTTACGATGAAAAATGATTATGTCCCAATGTCATGACCTTCCTAACTAGCTGTTTGACAGTTGTGTTGTCTACCTTGTTTATCTGATCAATTTGCATTACACGTGAAATGCCCCGCCCTGTATAGGCAACATCCCAATTCCCAAATTTCACTTTTGCCAGAGTGATTTTACCCATTTTATTAATCATGTTTTAGAACCATAACTTTAATTTTGAAGCACAATCATATAAGCAGTGTAAACATTCTGGTTAGAGTAAAATTTGGAACATTGCCTATACAGGGTGGGATGTGTGATGTAAATGGATTGAATCAACCAAAGGTCGGCCCCTCTCATGTCAAAACGGTGGTCTGGATGGTCCTGACAGCAGGAAATGGGCATTTCTCTTTTAGTGGTTAAAGATGAAAACAATATATTTCACTGTAGGGTTGATCATGAAATATGAGTACATCGTAAACATGATAATCCAGTGGTATAGAAAACTTCATTTGGAGTAAAATTTGGGTCACTGTATAAGTTGGAGTATTGGGTGTAAATGGATTGGATCGACCATCAGCCCTGGACCTGTCAAAAAGGTGGTCAGGATGGTCATGGCATCGCAACATGGCCATTTCTCTGTTACTGTTTAAAGATGGGACATGTTACTTTTTATTGAAGTCTAGCTGTTTCTTATTGGGCTTTCTAGTTTTATTTACTAGTCTGTGAGCCATATCTGCAGGAAAATTTTCCAAAAGCAAGGGTATTGGGGTTTTTGGTAATGACGCCAAAGATACTAGTATTCCTACAGAAGTGTGGAGATACTACTTGCTGACAAATAGGCCAGAGGTGAGTTCATTCCTACAATACAGCTTAGTGTTTGGCTCAAGTCAACCACCAATTAATTGTTTACTTTCTGCCTTTTGGGTTAATGTAAGTTATACATTTTGTGAATTATAGGTGTCAGATACATTGTTTACATGGGCAGACTTGCAGGCCAAACTAAATAGCGAGTTGTTGAATAACTTGGGCAATTTTATTAATCGAGTCTTGAGCTTCATTGCAAAACCACCAGGTTAGTTAGTTACATGCTTTTAAACAAAGGCCAATTTTTCAATTTCCAGAAATTTCTCAAGAACGTGCTAATCAGCCAGTAGAGTAATTGAAGCTAAATTTAGTGACCATATTATGGTGCTGTGCATACATAATTCACCACTGATTCATTTGTATTACATCTTGTGGAGCCCAATATATATCCTCTTTTCTCTTTTGGCAATGTGGTATGACAGCTTAATTGGTACTCCACTGTCTTCACTTCCACCCTTCTTGAATCTTGAGCACTAAGGCTTAAGGTTTTGATTGATTTGAACATATCTCTCCTGCTATGGTAACTCAGAATTAGAAACTTGATTTGATGCTTTGATGCTTTCTCTGGGGCAGCTAGGACAGGGGATTCATTAAAACCATTCAAGGCAACAAAGTTAGCATTTTTTTAAAGCCATAACCATAAGAACTAGAAGTTTGTGTGATGTTGGCTTAAGGAAGCTTGCATATTTTTCTGGACTTGCTTGTTGGTGGACATGTACTCTTCCACTTTGAAATTTCAAAGCCTGGTCATGGAATGCCGTGTCATTGATATGATTTAAAATGTTTATTGTGTCTCAGATATTTATTATCTATTTATTTTAAGAGGGTAATTAACTATGTGGCATGCTAGCTTTAGTTGCAAGTTGCAACTCCTGACTTTTATAAATGTCTTAACGCAGGTTCAGGATATGGTTCCACCATTCCTGATGCTTCTGGTGCAGAATCACATCTCTTAACTAAGACATTGACAGAGAAAGTAGGTAAATGCGTTGAACAATATGTAGAAGCCATGGAGAAGGTGAGTTGATGTAACCCTCGGTCAATATGATTATGGTGCTTTTCGAAATGCAGAAGCAGCCTGTGAATTTGTATTAGCTGGGTTAGCTGATTTTGATTTTGATGCAGTTGCTCAAACGGGCTAACATTTTGTTTGTATTGTTTTGACTTAGGTTAAACTTAAGCAAGGTCTGAAAACGGCAATGAGTATTTCTAGCGAGGGAAATGCATATCTACAAGTAAGCATGATTCATGCCCTTCTATTTTATCGTGGATAAATTTATATATTTATATATATATATATATATGATCATCATCATTGCTGAACTTAAAACTTAACTGCATCTTAATGTTATATAGGATAGTCAATTCTGGAGGCTTTACAAGGAAGATCCAGTATCCTGTTCTATTGTGATGAAAACTTCAGTTGGTCTTGTTTATCTTCTTGCCTCTCTGTTGGAGCCTTTCATGCCATCATTTTCTGTTGAGGTAATACATCTAAGCAGCAATTTCACCATATATAAGCAAAAAATTGCTTTTGCCTTTATGTAACTTTTATTTTGATATAACTTTCAGTTTATATGTTGAACTCCAATTCAAGCTGATATCACAAATTTATCATTTCATGTTTCCTGATGGTATTTAAGGTACTGAAGCAGCTCAATTTGCCTCCTGAAACACTCTCATTATGTGATGAAAAAGGAGCTATTGACAGGGCAAGAAGACCTTGGGATATTCTACCTGGTGGTCACAAAATCGGGATGCCGCAACCCTTGTTTAAGGAACTGGTATTTTAGAGGTCCTTTTATTTTTGAATGATGATTGGTTTGTTTAGCCATAGACGCATGACGAGGTTTCATTTTTCTTTTCTTTTAACAATAATAAAACTTATATCTATTGCTAACATAAATTAAGAAAAAATGGAGTGACCTGTCAAGAAGATGGATCAATGATAGATTATAGATATATAGTACAAGCAATGACCCACCAAGACTAAAGCTGACCATATTCAACTCATGTCTTCTCCTTTCCAACGCCTGCCTTATCCAGTGCATCAGCCTTTGTAGTATGCTCCCTCCACACATGATGGAAAGTTTCATTTGTTTCAGCTGCTAGAGCCTTAATTTGATTGAGGATGTAGAATAACTGCGAGTGCTGATTTACTTTGCCACTTGCCCAAGATACTGAATCAACTGAGTCAACTTAAACTAGCATAAATGCATAGAAATTTGAAAAAAGGAACTTTATACCTTCCTTCATTGCAAGGATGTTAGCTCTATTTGTGTTCCCTTCTCTAACTGAACCAGATGAGGAAAGTACAATTTGACCCTGATTGCTTGTGTTCCTGTATGACCTTCCTGAATTCCCTTTGGAGCTGCCATCTATACATTCAACTTGTGAAGCCCCTTGTCAGAGGGGACATGCATAGAGAACCTCCACTTAGAGGGGGCATAATTTGATACCATGGTTATAGAATTAGTTCTTTTTTGTCCAGAAAGATGAAACCGTAGAGTTTTATAGAGAAAAGTTTGCTGGAAGTCAAGCTGATAGAATTATAAAATCAGAAGCTGAAGCACAAAAGATCGCTGAGTTGCTGAAGAAAACAAAAGTTTCAGGTAATGCTCTTTCTGTTTCTTGTGATCTCTTGTTAACTCTTTTAATATAAATTGCAGAATGGTTTCTTTATAAGCGAAGTAAAAACTTTCACTCTTCATAATGGAATTGCAGATTGACAGATATTGCCATGTGTTAATCTTGTGTAAAAATATGTTAAAATGCTTGCAGGATCTATAAATGAATAATTTGCAAGTGTTTTATGACGAGGGCTCTCCAGCTCTTGACACATCAATCACTTGAAGACAAACTAAATACAGAAGTCAATGAATCTTTTTTTGCTCTCACTGATATGTCATTTATAATTGTTAGCTTCTAAAAAATTATTTCATTTATGATTCAAATTTGCATAACTTTTCTAATCAAATGATGAGTTGCCATGAGCCCATGACCATACCTGAATTGTGGATTCTTTGCAAGAGAAAATTGATGCTTTATTCTAAGAGAGGAAAAATTACAATTGCTCACTCAAAGTAGAAATTCCTTTTATTTTATTGTTATATAAATGATTTAGTATTATTTATCTAGAAATCTAATTCATCATTTTCTTTCTTATATATTTTTGTATTGTATCATATACAGGGAGGGAGGGAGGGAGGGAGCCCCATTTTCTTTAAGATGTAAGATAGACAAAGCCCCTCGGAAGTCAGAAATTCTTTGTGCTAGAAGCGACGCTTTCTTTGATTAAAAAAAGTTGACTAATGAATATGTAGGCCAGTCTAGGAGTTGCATCAAATATGCACATGGTTGGCATGATTTGCTATCTCTAAAGGGTTAGTTGAATTGCTTAGTTTTAGGATTGTATTTCGGTGCAGAGGAGAGAGCTAATTAATTATGTCAAACACACATGTACCTGTTTAAAAATGAACATCTGATAAACCAAGCTCAAAACAGGGGAATAAGGTAACGAATCAATAGTAGCTCTTTATAAGAAACCATGGAGGGATTGAATCTTAGTTGGTTGGTGGTTAGTTTTATTAGGCATTCTATTTTATTTTATCTGTTATTGCTTAGCAGATGGAACTGGAACGAAACGGAGTCAAAGTAAGCCTGCAGCAGATGCTAAACCAAAGGCAACTGAAGTGGAAGTTTCTGTTTCAAGGCTTGATATTCGTGTAGGGCTCATCAAGAAAGTTCAGAAGCATCCTGATGCTGATTCTCTTTACGTGGAAGAAATTGATGTGGGTGAGGAATTACCACGCACTGTTGTTAGTGGCCTTGTCAAGTACATTCCCCTTGAAGAAATGCAGGTTTGTTCTCTTGGTTGACTCTTAGATTTTCCTCTGACATTTTTGACTCTGTTGATTATATATTATGCTATTTATGAATCCATGTGCAGAATCGGAAAGTTTGTGTTCTTTGTAATTTGAAGCCAGCTACCATGAGGGGCATAAAATCGCAGGCGATGGTTCTAGCTGTGTCCAACGATGAACATTCAAATGTAAGCAACAAAAGAACATCTATTATTGGGTTCATATGTTATCATAGGTTTTTTTTTTTTTTTTTGGCTGGTTGGCTCAGTGGCCAGGAGAGGTGAACATAACCTGCCCACCCCAGGGATTGATCCCTGGGTGGAGTTGTGGGAGCGGGCATGCTACCCACAGCAACAGGGCATGCTACCCACAGCAACAGCCCTGTGATTCTCATGTACTCATAGTGTTTATATCAAAATTATTGTATTTAATGTTACTGCTTGAGGACAATGTTGTCTTCTTCACCTAATTATATTTTCATAAGCTATCATTAGGAAAATTCATCTACCAAATGGTTCTCAAGACCCTTCTTTAAGATCCACCTTGATGCACTCCATGAAACTCCGACATTAAATTTTGAGGCTCTTTTTTTTTTTGTTTTTTTGTTTTTTGCCCATAACTTTTGAGTCATCAATTCCAGCTGGCCCTGGAAAGTCACTGGCCTAGCTGTAGCTTCATTTTTAGTTACCACTGCCATACCAGATGCGTTTGTATTGCCGTTTGGGCTACCTTTCACATTATAATTTATAGCATGTCTGTGGATGGGATCCAATTTGATTTTATGAATGCTTTTGAGCTCTGCTTACAGCCTGAAGAAGATTGATGCCCTCCTATTCCTATGTAAATCAGAAAATTTCAGTGTAATTCTTGGCTTGACGGCCCCAGTCGAGCGGTGAGGCTTTTAATTTTAATACTTGCTATGATAGAGGACCAAGAGGAACCTTTGCTGTGAAAACTCTGAATATGAATGACTTTTTCTTTTGCTTGTGGAAACAAGTTTTATGCACCCATTATTCCCAAAAGGGAATTAAAAAATTAAAAAAAAAAGTGTTTCAACTGTTTCACACTGCTGATGGTTCTTCTGACGCCTGAACAACAGGAAGAAAAAGAGAAAACTGTCAACTTTTCAATTTTATTCATGCTATTGCCTCCTCTAATTACAATATTTTAGAATTCTTTATTCATTTCATTTTAGTTTTCAATTAATCATTTAGGGCTTAGATATCCAGAATAAAATAAATGAAAAACTAACATTGGGAGGTCAGGTCGAATTGGTTGATCCACCTGCGTCTGCGACTGTTGGAGAGAGGATAATGTTCCCAGGATATTCTGGTGAGCCTGATGATGTTCTCAACCCCAAGAAGAAGGTCTGGGAGACAGTGCAACCGGATCTGCATACCAACACAGAGCTGGTGGCTTGTTACAAAGATGTGCCCTTCACTACAACAGCAGGTTTTTGCAAGGTTTCATCCATATCTAGTGGGGCTATAAGGTGAGGATCATTACCAGATTCGAAGATGTGCCCTTTACTGAAACAGCAGGTGTTTGCAAGGTTTCATCCATATGTAGTGGGGCTATAAGGTAAGTATCATTTAACAGATTCGAAGATGATAAAGATAAACACAACCTTTTCGTGTTTTTTTTGTTCTGATTTTTCTGTTCACCTGGATGTTGGGTGCCTTAAGCCCAATATTTGTATTTGTCCACTTAACTGGCTTGATTAATGAGCTTATGTGATATGGAAAGAAAATTTTGGTGTGGAGGAAAAGAAACTGAAGTATTAGTAAAGAGAAGATGTGTTGAAATGGCATAATCATTGTCACATTTGTTTCATCAGGCATTTTATTTCTCTCACTCTAAAATTGGTCCTATTATAGTGATGCTTTGTTTATTTTTATTTTAACAGCAAAACACATGAGCGTAACATTGTACAGAAGTTACTTCATTAATTTTGATTCTCCTTGCATAGTAGATACCCATGGTAGTTATATATTTTTAAAAAATTGTGAAGAGAGTAATAATTTTCTAAGACAATGAAAATTTTAGCTGTATATACAGGTTAGCGTATCCTCTCAAGAAAGCTTGCTTGATGATTGTAATTAATGTGTCTAATTTAGGTCATCAAATAGCCATTTATGTGATGTTGCCCACTAAGGATCTTTTTCCCCATTTTTTCAGTGTCAATGGACTCTGGCCATGACAAGTAACGCCCCCAATACGTAGGATTTTGGAGAGTCAATGAAAGAATTTCAGACATCTTAATTTTTTTAATTGCTCGCAAATGCTGATTAATATATTCATTTAGCAGAGCGTAGTTCTTGCTGCATTATTTTACAGGTCCTTCTCAGTACTAATTTCTCTATTTATTCTTGGCGTTAAAATCTATTTCTCCTTTGACTTTGTGAAAGCTACCTTCTACCTGCTTCTGCAATTTCCAAGCCATACTCAGAAAATCGGCCCATGATTTGAGCAACTTGGGATTATTCAACACTAGATTGATGATGATCCCAGGGCTGTTTGTGATTGAATGATAAGTGTGTAATATCCAATCTGGGCCCCGTCCATTATATCAGATCCATTGTATACATATCCTAGGCAACTATTGGCATCTTCATTGATCATGCGGGCAACTATTTGCACAAAATAAGGAACTGGCAGAACCAACTAATGGTCGACATTAATGGACTTTTTTTTAAAATTTTTTATGACCTAGGGTAGCTCTCGCTAGCCCAGCATCCAGCCCAAGGGTTATACGATTGTGATGAGCGGGGACTATTTTCTAGGGGGCATGTTCATGGCCACACACATTAATGAACATTTTTCAAGCCAATAGGAAATAAATATTGCAGCCTAGAGCAGGTAAAATTCATACGATTGCCAACTCAGCTAGTTTTTAACCTGCCTAATTCGACCCGTTTAAAATACGGGTTTGGTTAGGATTAGGTTTTACTAACTGGTATATAAACATGCCAAGTTAGGGTTGACCCGCCTAATCCGTTTGATCCGTTTAGATTTTACTAATTTACCATAACTTTTCAATTTTTATGTAATTTTTTTTATTCATCGGGGCCATAAACTATGTAATCTTAATTTTATGTGAAGAAGTTAAGCAAAATTTTGATATTGAGAATATAAAACTTATTTTTTTATTTGATAATATGATATTTTTGTAGTTGATATATTGATGTGCACTTTTTTTTTTATGTTGGCATATAATTTATCTTTAAAATATGAATATAAATGGAATACAATAGAGTCTTATACTCATGCTCAAATATGGAATTATAAAATTGAATAAAAATTAAAAACGGATTATCTCAATGAATGGGCTAGAAAATATTTATGGATTTTGGCCCATTTTTTACACATTGAAAATTGATAAATTATAATTTCATGCTCCATGCAATATTTTAAATAAATCTAGATGTCAGTAGATTTTTACAAATGAAATTGGGCCACATAAAATAAGTTAGATTATATAGAAAATAAAAATTAAATAGGTTAAGTGGGGTCAACCCGACCCAACCCGCGACAAATTCGGTTAGGTGGGTTGGGTCGGGTTGAAGAGTTTTAACCTGTTTTTAAGAAATAGGAAAATAAACAAAAATCGAGTTTTGGTTGGCCCAACTCGAATTTGGTCAATCTGACTCATTTGCCTTGCCCCATTTTGTATTATATGGGCCAAGGGCATGATATACATGGCTTTTTATTGGTAACTAAACTCAAATCTAGAAGCTGATGTTGCCACAATGAGCACCTTCGACTGTGTTTGGGCTATTGTCATGACAAATAACACACCGGCTATCAGACCATACACAAGCAACAAGTTGATTTTCAATTGAAGATGGTCCGTCCATGACTTTTCTGAATTACAGTAGACAGACTTGGTCAGCCGGGTAATCTGGATTACTCATGGATTTAGTTTAGGCTCCATTTTTTAAGATGAAACGGGACATTGGTTGGATAGCCACCTGCCCACGAATTAAGATTTTATGAGGGTTTGCCCCATAGTGCTGTGGCGGACCATGTCATCATGATGCATCTCTGAAATTGAGATTATATGAGGGTTTGCCCCATGGTGACCTTGAATGGAATTTTTATGATTTGCCACGTCACCATAGGGCAGCTCAGGCAGTTGCCCCTCCTTGAAAGGTCCCACCACGATCGCTGGGGTGAAATAACAAAGGATTTGAACTCTACAAGGCAAGGCTGTCCTAGGGTGATGTGGCAAACCTTGATAGGTCCCATCATGGTCACGTTGCGGTGAAATATCAGGAGATTTGAACTCTCCCGATGATATGGCGAACCGTAGTTGATCCACTCAAACTGTCTCCGGAAGCAAAGGCATAATAAGATCTACAATCCGGACTCTTTGTTACCTAGGTCTTACTGTTGACCAGAATTTTGAGTCGAGTAGATAAATAAAGGGCGCCTGAATGGACCCACTGCACGCGGCTATGATTTAATCTAAATCTTTTTTAAGTCTTGTGAAAACTTGAGGGTTGAGACCAGTCCGCGTTGACTTTTTGGTCCAACATTGCTTGGCTAGGACGCAAGAAACAGAGAAGCTTCCTCTTGCTCTAGCGAGACTGGAAAGAAGTGGAAAGGGTCATCATTCATCAGACTGCATTCATATCACCAAGAAAAGTTAAAGCCTTTCAAACCCTCATTTTCTCACAAATTACATAAGATCCATTCTCTCATTATTTGAGAACATTGTCTCTTGTCCAGTTAACAAGGATCCTTTAAATTGGAGAGGGTACATTACCAATGAATGAATCTGTGTAATTACAAGTTAAATTGCCTTGTTTTGTTATCATTAGCAACATCATTTCAACCAGCGATCAAAGGTTGGAACAGTGATCACCTTCCATTCTGTCGTAGATTCACGTTTAAGCATAAGTTAAGTTCATCAATAATGACATGTTTGTGCGGCCGCATTTTTGTGGCCAAAGGTATGAAAAATCTACGTGTTTTTAAATGGTGAGAAACATTTGTATTTGATGAGGTCATTTTTTTCATGAGAAAAAGGCCAAACAGGAACTTTTTTTTTTTTTTTGCAATTATGTGAAAAGCACTTTGATTAGAGCTTGGAAAAAAAATTACGGTGGAAGAGAATAAAAACTATGCAAAACAAGTTTTCCGCGCACGTTCATTAAAGTTCACTAATGTTTCCTATAATTGTGATATCAAAATGGGTCATGTCTCCTATAATTGTTTTCCTTCTCCTCTCATTAGTTCCAATTCTTCTCTACATGACTATATATATAGGAAAAGCAAGTGAGAATTCCTAAAGTAGCTAGGGCTACTAGCCTCACTTGGCAGGGATATTAAATCTAACTTGCCACATTTGAAAATAATCAACTACTTACAATTATCAGCTTATATCTGATGACTAATACTCTGCTAAATAACTGCTTCCACTGTCTTTATGTTGTTTGGCCATTTGGTCCTATCAACATGCCACTCATTCACTAGCGTGGCTGGTAAGACTCCTGGTCCTTGCCAAGTAGAGCAGGGGTTTTCAAAATTTTAGCGGCGGCTGCATATAGAGTCCACCAGACTATCCCGAACTGGAAAAAGTCTATATAGATAGGTTTTGACAACCCTAAAATAAAAACATAGTAACCACCCTTAAAACGCTAAGTGTAATTTTTTTAATATGAATATACTAAATATCCTTTTGTATATGTGTTTTTTAATAGAACTTATAGAATTTACATCTCTTATTTTACTATCTTAGTGAAATTCTTGAAGCCGCCACGCTGAACTTGCAAGTAGGTTATTTCCTACATGCTGAGCACCTTGTGGATTTATTTGGTGATTTACTTGAAAGATTTGATCAAAGGAAAGGTATGATCCAATTTTTTTTTGCCACTATAATCAGATTTTCTGAGTAATCACTAATCTATATCTATTTCATGATTGATTTATCCTCTATTTTGTCAGATTTGTATCTGTCCACCTGCATAATGGATGACTTTAGCATGATTTTTTTTTTCTTTTTATTTTTTACATTTTGCTTTAGAAGAGATTCGAACTCATGCACCCTTGCCTTCTATTTGATATCTCTGACCAACTGAGCCATGGATTCTCCTTTTGCCATGAGGACCTCACGCCTTTTATTTGCTATAATTGGTAAATGAACATGTGTATTTTGAGATGTAGGAATTTTCCTGTTTCATACCTTTGGAAGTGATGGTTTAAAAACCTCTCATTAGTGCTTTGGTTGGTTGCAGCTGAAAGCTTACGTCTTTCATCTTTGGAAGAAACCAGTGACATTCTGTTTCAGTGGCCTTTCTTTGTTTTACCTAGGCCTTTCCTTGTTTGGTTGTTGCAATATTGCAATCAAAATTAGAAAATAAAGAAGGCGGCAAAGTAAAACACATTTCCTCTTTGCAATCGTTTTGACAACTAAATTGTACAGTCTGTTTCATAGATTGGTATCACCATCCATAAACTGCACCCAAGGTTCTCCAAACTTCTAATTATGGAGCCTTTAGGACTTGCTTTTCCCTGCTTCTAAACACTTTCAAGGTAGGAAGGGAATATGGTGCTAGCTAGTTATATTTTATTTTTAATTTTTTTGTTCATTTGAGATTGAATGGCTAAAATACTTTTCCTTGCTTGCTTTAAGCCTATTGGCATTCTAGATTACGGATCTAGTAACCCACTAAGATGCAACATATCCAAGCATGTTACATTAGCCTAGCCAGTTTGTTTATGCAAAGTTGGAGATATCAATGAGATCTTCGCTTTTAGAAGATTTGATTTAATTACTAGATTTACAACATGATAATCATTTTCCAAAGGAGAAATTTTATAATGCCTATTTATAAATTTCTAGCAAAGGTTTTTTTTTCCTCTGCTTCCTCAACTTTAGCCACTTTAATAGGAAAACACTTCCTAAAATTTTTAAAAATTAAGGATTATATATATATATGTTACATTAAAGTTTTTAAGGATATGTACGAATGAACAATAATAAATGTGAGAATATAATGTGGAGAAATAGGTAGATTTCCAGTGACTATAAGTTTACATCAGGGATCAACCTTAAGCCCTTATCTCTTTGCATTAATTATGGATGAATTAACTGTGCATATACCATGGTATATGTTGTTTACAGATAATATAGTATTGGTGGATGAATCAAGAGAGGGTGTAAGTGCAAAGCTTGAGAGATGGCGGGAGGCATTAGAATCTAGAGGTTTTAAAATAAGTCGTACAAAGACAGAATATATGGATTACAATTTCAGTGAACATATACAAAGTGTTGAAATCACTGTCAAAATTGAAACCCATAAGATACCACATAGAGATTCTTTTTGCTACCTAGGCTCGATAATTAGTAAGGATGGGGAGATTGACGAAGATGTGGAGCATAGGATAAAAGCCAGATGGCTGAAGTGGAGACTAACTTCGAGAATGCTTTGTGACAGACGAATGCCAACGAAATTAAAGAGCAAAATTTATAAGAAAGTAGTTAAACCAGTTATGACATATGGAGCAGAATATTGGCCAATTAAGAAGACGAATATTCATAAGATGAATGTAGTGGTAATGAGAATGTTTAGGTGAATGTGTGGTAAAACTAGGAAAATTAAAATTAGAAATGAGCACTTTCGAAAACATTTAGGGGCAGCACAAATAGAGGATAAGATTAGAGAACCCGTTTAAGATAATTTGGGCACGTAGAGCGTAGGCCAGTAATGGTACCGGTGAGAAAAAGTTTGGCTATACAGGTGGACGGCCCATTAAGAGGTAAGGGTAGGCCGAAGAAAATATGGATGGAAGTCATTAATTCAGATTTGAAAAAGTTTAACTTATCGAAAGATTTAGCTCAAAATAGAACAGAATGGAGAAATAGAATTCATGTAGCCAACCCCAATATAGTTGGGATAATGCTTTGATGATGATGATGATATATATATATACCACCCAAGGTTCATAGAAATTGTAAATAGATCACTATTGTTTGATTATTTAGTGATACATCTCTATCTTTATATTTTAATACATTTCATATCCAAAAATAATAGTACTAACGAGAATAGAAAACCACTATGAGTTTTGTGTTATTTTTTTAAATGACAGCTTTGCCTTTCATTTATGAAACAAAAAATGAGTATGTCATTATTTAAGAAAAATATTATTATTTTATTTTAGGTCTCAACGGTCTATTTCTCCATCACTCTCTCGTTTACATGAGGCCTAGTCTCAACTTGGAAGGCTGATTTTAGGACATTTTGACATATTAAAAATGAAAAATTAGGGATACATCATTAAATACTTAAACTATACAAATCCTATAAACTTTGGGCCAATATATATAAAAAAACCTTAAAATCAATTACATGTGAACCAACAGGCTCTAAAAAAAAAATTCAGTCACACTTTTCCAATGAGAACTTGAACAAATAGTATTGACCCATTTGATTTATCTATCCTACTCAAATCACATAAATCGCTGTTACCAATTTCAAATTACACTTCAATTAGAGTAATGAGTATAAATCACTAGCATATAACACAAGATAGCTAAATTGTAATAAATCTTTTAGGAAGAGTCCCGATCTGAAGGCTTAAAATTTTACGGTGGATCTCACCTATTAAAAATTTAAGCCGTGTAAAATAAATATCCATCAAACACATGGATATATCTAAATCTCACACTAGTTAAAGCTGGACCCACCATAAAATTGGCCGTTGGATAACAATGTGATAATGCAATTTATATGTTATTCATTCATCACGTTTATATCAAACCATCAAGCTTACAAAGTGACAAGCTCCGGTTAGAGTAAGACTTTAAATACAGCCAATATACTGGTTTATATTTGAAACAGGCAGCCCCACTCTAAAGTTCCTTACCAACTCAAGATTCTTGCAAGTCAAATCCTAAGAAGATCTGATTGATCAAACTATATGTTGATGATGCCCTCCTTTCTTCCCTTTTTTTTTTATCCGAAAAAGATGTCCATTACAAATAGGTGGAGTGAGGCATCAAGGCTCTAATTTCCCTAAAGCTATCCCATCACCAACCCAATGTCAATTAGGTAATTCATCAAAACCCCATTCCCAATCTCTCAACCACAAGTCAAGTCCACCTAAACTCTAGACTTGCACACCACACCTAAAGTCTTATCAAACAAATCCCACCTCCAAAATCCCAAAACCCAACTCCTCCTCCTCCTCCCCCAAAATCTCCACCCATCAAAAATCTCCAAAAAAGAAAAAGAAAAAGAAAAAGAAAAAGCCATGGACAAAGAACCAGAGGAACTCCAATTCCTAGGAATTGGAGGGATCTATGTAGAGTCCTACAAAATCCTCTCCTCCTACAAAAAGATCTTCTCCCAAATCACCCTCTCCCTCATCGTCCCTCTCTCCCTCATCTTCCTCGCCCACATCAAAATCTCCGACCTCATCTTCTCCGACATCGACCACGACGTCGACGCCCTAGAAGCCACCCCCGACAACTCCCCCTCCCAGAACCGCCTCCTCCACCGCATCGCCTCCGACTGGCTCTCCTTCCTCCTCTTCAAAGCCGCCTACCTCCTCCTCGTCCTCCTCTTCGCCCTCCTCTCCACCTCCGCCGTCGTCTACACCATCGCCTCCATCTACACCGGCAAAGACCTCACCTTTCCCAAGGTCCTCGCCGTCGTCCCCAAGGTCTGGAAGCGCCTCGCCATCACCTTCTTCTGGACCTTCATCGTCTTCCTCGGCTACAACACCGTCGCCTTCATCGCAATCTTCCTCATCCTCATCCTCTCCGCCGGCAACGCCGTCGGAATCGTCCTCTCCGTCATCGTCTTGGCCGTCTACTTCGTGGGGTTCGTCTACATTAGCCTGCTGTGGCACATCGCCAGCGTCGTCTCCGTTTTGGAGGATTCCTATGGAATCCCCGCGGTGCGCAAGAGCAGAGCTCTGATCCGAGGCAAGGTTTGGGTCTCTGCTGCTATTTTCCTCCAATTGAATCTCGTCTTTATCGCCGTTAATGTCATGTTCTCTGTCGTGGTTGTTCATGCGGTGGGGACTGGAATTGGGGCCAAGATTGGATATGGGCTGCTGTTCTTGCTTCTGCTTGCTGGGTTCATTTTGATTGGGTTGGTGGTTCAGACTCTGATTTATTTGGTGTGCAAGGCTTACCATCATGAGGCCATTGATAAGTCCATTCTGGCTGATCATTTGGAGGTCTATCTGGGGGAGTATGTTCCCCTCAATGGGAAGGCTGTGCAGATGGAGTCTCTCTCTGTTTGAACTTTGAATTGCCCACTCTTTATCATTTCCACTTCTCCCCCCACCACCCCATCCCATGACTGGGTTTCTGCCTTCTGGGGTGTTTACATTTAAATATGCACTAGTTTTTAGAATTGGATAAGACAGTAGAAGAATGCTTGAAAACAGATTGTGTAACTAGTTGTCTTTGTGCCTGGATGAAGAAGTTGTACGATTTATCAATGAATCCCTTCCCACTTTTATTGCTTATTGATTATAAGATTCAATTTGTTGATTTGAGATTGGGTGAGTTGGGGTAGAGGCAAAAGTAGTCTAATTGCTTAGTTAGTGTAGTTTAGATTGATGATTGAACAAGTAATCATGATGATTGGTGGGTACTCCTAGATGTGGGTGCATCTAGAAAAAAATTGGATCTGTCCCAAATTAATAATGCTACTGTTGGGCATTTTGCACATCGCCAAGTACTGGGGATTTGTGTTGACATCCAACGTTTGTTCTAAACAATTTCTTGTGGTTTTGTTTGGGGTTTTGCATGAGGAGCCCTCTTGGCAAGGGGATGCTTTTACTGGAAGGAATTGTGGAAGGGCCAGTCTAGATTTGAGATTCATAGTATGAGGATGTTAGTTGCTCAAGAAGTATGAAGGGAGATTGAGAAGCAGCTGTTGAAAGAATCATGTTGTTTTGCCTTAGCCAAACTATCTGAAATGAAGAGGGAAATCATTGCAGAAGGAATTTTCTTGTAGTCTACATGATCCTCCAATGAGCTCTCTTGGGGATTCTATCCTTGGACGGGCATGGAAAACCAAACGTGGTGCATGAGAAGTACATAGACAAAAGGGAATTTGGCACTAATCTTAAATTTAATGCAAACTCTATCTTATTTTATTACTATTTTTGGCTTAACAGGGAAGATTTCATCAACAAAAGACAAAAAACAGAAGGATATAACTAGGTCCAAGGCAATGTTGGTATTTCCTTTTGACATATGGAATGTGCCAAAGGGTAAGGGGTCAGTGATGAAGTGGATTGATGCGAAGGGTTAAGAGTGAATGGTTAGTCATAAATATGTACAAGTGACCATTAATGTTTCCACGTTTTATGTTAAATATAGTTCGCCTATCCATTTTGTTTACGAGGATGGCTCCTCATTATTATTACCCAAGTAATAAGGAGTGGCAGCTTTTACCTAGCAATACCAGGTTGGTGTGCAGATTTCTTTTCCCATGTGTCCGGGGTTTTTTTTAAACTTAAGTGCGCCACCTTTCAACGTGTGTGTGGGCTTTCTGTTGAACCTCAGCCCTCTTTGCTGGGGTCGAAAAAAATAAAAAAAATAAAAAAATAAAAAAAAACCCTCTACTTCAACGTAAATTAGAGGCGAGTGTTCATGTTGGACTTTAATTTTATCTAGTGTAAAGGCCCTGTATCATAAGAGACCAATGGATTTTGGGTTATATCCAATATTCGATTTCCACATATTGTCCAACAATAGTCTCATTCGGGCAGCCAAGCCCAGGTTAGCCTGGATGGTTGGTTACTATGGACACAGCCCAAACAACGTGGCAGCAGGTTGAGTCAGGTTGGCTGCTGTAGATAATTGTGGACGCAACCCAAATCAAATTGGGCTCGGAATCAACGTTAATCTAACTTGAAAGTTAAAACGACCAACATGAACCTGCAAATTACCAGGTCAGGTTGCTAGTCACTGCAGTTTATTGGGTAAGATTGGCAGGTCAAACACGAATTATGTAGCCAACTCATTCAGCATGTGGGTTGGAAATATAAACCCTGAAGTAAAGGGTCAACACCAAAAAGGCCAATTCATGGTTTGAAGTCGTTGGCTCAGGTCCGGCCAGGAATTGCCTTAACCCACCCACCGACGATCGGAAAGGAATATCCGTATCAAGCAGAAAATGGCCAAACATTGATGGCTGGAGTGACCCCATCAATGAGATTACTAGATCCGACATTTAATGATTTGCTTCTAAAAATCAGTGACCTACCGGACAGCAGCATTAAAAGGGATTGAATTATTGGTTGATTTTCTGGTGATGTATGGAAAACAAGAGAGCAATTCTGATTGCTCTAGATTTAGATGGCAGTCGCCTCTCACCCTAATATATGCTATTGAATTGAAAGAGGAAAAATGAAAATATTGAAGATCACATTTGGCAATCGATTCCTAGGGCATTCATCATCGTTTTGTTCTTTTTAAGAAGTCTCGGACGACCCACATCAATTGTAAATCTCTGAGGATTTTTTTTTTCGCTTGTAAATATTATCATTTTTGAAGATTTTCATATCTGAACCCTCCCATAAGATTTAAAAATCCTTACTTGTGTAGATTTTATGCTCAGATACCAAAAATTTTTTTTAACTATAAGCATGCACCAATATGAATATAAAATCCTCAGCTACACAAATTTTTAGTGAGGAATCTTTGTTGCAGGGCAAGAAGGAATTCTCAAATCTATAGATTTTTAGTCAATTCCTCACTTGTTACAAACGTGCCCCAAATAGTTAAACATGGAGGCCATAGATCATGATTTTTGGAATGATTTGTTTGGGTTATTCATTTTCCAACTTTAATTTTAGAGTTGGAAATGGGTTCCGGAGGTTTCAACCCGTTAATAACTGAAATTGGATTCTTATTTAAGTCCCAATAAGTAAATGAGTTTGGGTTTGGATTTTATTTTTGAATTTGTGACTTACATAGTTCCAAATCTGGTTTCACCTTGATTTCGGCTTACCTCAATTTTTTAGAATTTTTCTTAGAAGTTGTTTTTTTCCAAAGTATTCTTTACACAGATTTGGACCCGAACTTGAACATGCCCTATACATTGAATCAGTTCTCATTCTAGTTCCATATTCTCATTAATGGTTTCGGTTCCAAAACTAGAATATTGATTCTGAATTGAGTCCGGTTCTGATTCCATCTTCTTATTAACGATTCTGGTTCCGGTTCTAACATGAATTCAGACTGGAACCAGCCCATTTTCAACCTTACCTAATTTAGATAAGCCCTTTATTTTTCTATGAACCCACATATGAAAGCGTGTATAGCTTAAATAAAAACAGTGCTTGCGATGGTTATGGTGGAAGTAAGAAGAGCCCGGATATGACCGATATGATAGCGAGATTGGTGCTTCTGATGATTCTAATGCCATAAAGACTCCGTGTATTGAGGTTGTCTTCACCAATTCAAAGGTAAGGATCATGTGTGATTGCTTCAACTATTTACAAAATCTTCTTTGTCAAAATGATCGAAGGCTTTACTTTTCAGAAGAGAATGCGTCTACCGGAACGAATTGTGAAAGGCCAAAATGACATTTAAGATTGGAGTATCGTGTACTGAGATGCTTAAGAAGCATAGAGGTTGAATGAGAGGCCTGTCGAAGAAATAATGATCTGCGAATCCTTGGACTCTTAATGAGACTGCATTGAAATAAGGGCAGTTAGGAATCGAATACAATCTCTCCAGCAAATGTAAGGATTACAGAATGTACAATATATATAATTCTTTTTTTTTTGTGTCCCCAAAGAAGTTTTGTTAAAAAGTCCAAAATACCTCCAACCTTTGAATACCTAGGATTGTAATAATTTTATAAATGATTAACTCGGCCTAAGTTTTATCTTTCAAAAAATTTCTGTAAATGGTTAAAAATAAAGAATAGAAGGTGAGTATCCAAAAATAGGAAGAAGCCTTTTTTTGTTTTGCGAGGAGTGAATTATTATTGATAAGCCCAAAGGGCAAAAGTAGTCACAAAAACAAAGAAAGGGTCATACGGGTCGCTAGGGCCGCACCCCTAAAGATTGAAAAGAAACAAAAAGCCCCACCAATTAGAAAAGCGGCACCGAGTAGCTATGCCGGTTGAATTAGGCATAAGGAGAACTGGGGGCAGAACAAAAAGCCCCGGCAATTAGAAAAGGGGCACCGAGTAGCTATGCCGGTTGAATCGGGCATAGGAAGAATGTGGGGGGGGGGGGGGGGGGGGGGGGGGGATTGTGACCGACGAAAAGGAAACCAAAATAAACAATTCCTGGCATCGGCGATGAGGAGGGGGAGCCAGCGCTCGTATAAAAAGCTTAATCCGGCCCTTTTAATGGTGACGGTGTGCTTGCTCTGACTGATGATGAAGATGAGAGGTCGAATATATCACCGGAGCATGATCCACGTGATGGAAGAAGGTTCGGGAGTAGCTTTAACAGCTCCTCATAAACACAGTTTTGTCTAGAATCACGAGTGCAAGTCCTTGAATGTTGGAACTTATAAGAAATTCAAACGTCTGATGAGTGCGATTCACTTATGAAAAATCTTTAATAAGCTCAGATTAAATGCTTCCTCTTATTTGAGTCATCACAAAATATTACTTCAATAGTAGTTAGACTTACCATTAAATCAATATAAGACATTACAAATAGTTGAAGTGTTTATAGTGGGTGAATGCCTATACAAGAAAGAGACATTTATTTTGAGCAGTTTCATGGTCCCCACTATAGGGTTTCACAAATTTCTTATGAGTCCAAGCTTCAGACACTCTCAATCCAAAATTTACATCTGAAACTCTTAATTTTAATTAGAATATTTTCGATGTACTGCTGTATTAGATTTGGACTACTTCTTCTTCTTTTCTTATCTTTTTTTTTTTCAATAACTTCATAAGGATGGCAATTCATTAATGTGCTCAATTGAGTTCCACAAACTTGAAAATGACGATGGCCATGGGGTAAATTTGTGGGACTGAGATGTACTTAAGAGATTTTAGACCTAACTTTGGACTGGTCTTTAGTCCAGCCCTAATCTATGTTTTGACTTGTCCATCTATCCTCCAAGATTGTCATACTTCCACTAGTTATACCATCTAATGTTAAAAATCATGCAATACGTTTAATTTAGAGCGGACCCATCAAATGCTAGTAATCAAGGTGTTACGCATCTTGTAATGATCTTCATGTGGGATCCATATAATGATAAAATGGTCAGGGGACCCATTTGAATTTGGAAATCATAACAGTCCATCCAATTATGGTAGTCACAAAGGAAAGTATCTAGTGTTTTTACATAGTGTAATATATTTTCTCAGTGATATTCATTTCATATATCCAATGGTGGACCTAGAAGTTCTGTTTGACGGGCCTTCAATAAATAATCATTTATTATTTAAAACAATAACTTGAAAGATGAGTTTTTAGTACTGGCCAAACTAATATGTGTTGGCTGAGTTTTAAAAGCTATTAAAAAAATCATACTAATTTTATAATGAGCATTTTTCGGTGAGAACCTAGATAGCTCATACTAGTTTTCTTTTTTAATGAGCATATTCTGGTGAGAACCAGTGACACACGTACTCTTGTGCATACATACTTAGACCCTGTCTTAATGCATATGCACAAGGGAATTCACACGTGCAAGTACTTTGTACGCGGAAGCTGTAAGTATCATTGCAAAAAGAAGAGGAGAAGATAACCAAGATTAACAAAATCTGATATTCATTACATTATGTACAACAAAAGAGAGAAAGCGTTTTTAGGAGACAAAATACATGGTTGACAACGTTAAGCCAAATCCATGGTGCAGAATTTAAATGCAAACCACACACAACAAAAGGGGGCTTATGCAAATGCAATGCAGCTCTCTGATGGAGGGATCACATCCACTCCTTTAGCCCTGACGGAGCTTCTATGGTCTCCTCTGGAACCTGGCCGATCGGCGAGGGATCAGAAGGAAAATCTGAGCCTGCAACACCAATGACAACTAGTGAATACAACAATTCAACAAAGCATAAGCAACAGTTAGGTAACAGGCGTTATGTCTATAAGAATAAAGAATAGATAAAGTTGAATCGAATTTCAATTTCGTATACTAGGCAATTGTGCATTTGAATCAAGCATGCTATAAGAATCAATGCTGATGTATACTGTACTATGTGGCTACTACATTTGCCATATCCTCCCTCTAGAGATCTATACATGAGAGAACACCATTGACCGGGCCAAGGTACGAATGGGTTTCGGGTTCATGGGGTCGGGAAGCTCCAAGACATAAACACACTGCTGCAACAACATACATATTACGCCAAAGTCAACCCTACAGGGTATTATAAGGCTGAGGCTGAGTATTGCCTAACCATTTTGATTCAATCAGAACTAGACTTGAGTAATACATGCAATTCTTTCTCAGAGAATAAGAACAATACTACCTTACGTTCCATTCATACAATACTCACTCAAGTCAAAGTCAATAACCAATAGCAATAGCAATTATCAAAGACATATCAAGCAAATCTAATGCATACAATATTGAAAGATATAACGATGTATATTCAATTAATACATAAGAGTGGAGGACAATAATCGTCATTCAATATGCCATACAAATCAATTTTATAGAATCAAGATAGTTTACTAGCCAATTCTAATCTAGTTATCAAGTGTTTCTAACCGTACATGATGTAGTAGTTTTAAGTTATCTGATACACAGTTGTCTTTCTTATTGTGTTGCATTGTGTCGAGAAGGTATATCGAAGTCCCTTAAACCAACACCTATGGAGAGGTGCTTAACAACTGGATAATGTACATGAATAAGTCACAGCCCTCAAGACCATTCATGCTAGTACCATATTCCATTGGGCAAGTAAAAAGGGTACTTCCATTCTAACCGAAGGCCCTATAAGGTCTTTTCAATTCCTGCTTTTTCTTACTGTTCAATGGTCTCATGGCTTAGCTGTGGGTGACTTACGGCTTAGCCATAGACATCTTACGGCTTAGCCGTATTGTGTACTATGGCTAAGCCATGGTTCTCAGAATGTTTTTCCGCATTTACATCTTGACCGTGTTTTGTTCTACGGTCCAGCCATGGTGAGGGTACGGTTTAGCCGTAACACACCATATGGCTTAACCGTGGCTGGACCGTAGGATATTTCTTCAAAGTTCTGCTCTCTGGACATCAAGTCGTAACTTAACCTACGGTTGGGTCACGGTTGGCCTACGGCTTAGCTGTAGTACATTTTACGACTTAGTCGTAGCCTGACCGTAAGGTAAAATCAGGTTTTTGCAGCTCTCTAGAAGGTGAGCCGTGAAACTCTATGGCTTAGCCGTAAGTTTCAGAGGGTTACGTTCTGAACCTGTTACAATTAAAACTAAATTTGTACAAAGTTGAAACAAGGAGAACAAGTGTGTGTAAGTAGACACTAAAGGGCTGTAAAACACAAACCACATGTAAGAGTGAGAAGAATATGTGCCATCATCGTGTACCAACATGTGTTCATCCATAATGTCCTTATACTTGCCTCAAATGAGCTTTGTCAAGTTAATTGTTGTCCTTTGGCTCAAGTTGAACGTTCACACGTAGCTTTAATAGCCATGCATGCAAGAAGAAACAAGAGTTGAATACATGTAGTAAAGGATGAGAAGAATTCGAGACTCATAGAGATGAGCAAGAACCCAAATCTTACCGTAGAATATACAAGAAGATGACGTGCAAACTGGGAGCATAGGAATTCCCCCTTTCTTGGCTTGATGACTTGATGACCGAAGAAGTGAAGGGAAAGAAAGAGAGGAAGAAACAGGCGTTGGAGAGAGAGGGAGAAAAATAAATCGATGCATGCATCTTATCATATATATAAGATAAGGATGAGTGAAATTATATAAAAGTCTGAAAGTTTAAGATAATTATAGTTCGAGTCAAATAACTGTCAAACTGAAGCAAACGAAGTCGTTTACATGCGAGTCAATTACGGAAGTGTACGAGCTTGTCGAGATACACGTGTTGACACCAAGATGATGCATGAAAGACGAAATCTTACAAAATCTAAAATTACGAGAAAGGGCTCCTTTCTACTTAAACCAAGTTAAATTCAACCCAACTATCTATCCATGACCCAAAACAAAATAAAAAAAGATAAAACAATATTCATTACACTAATTCATTGGAGATTGACCGCAAGGGAAATTAATTAGGTGTTAATCCGGATTAAGTTGGGTCGGAGTGTTACATGAAGTTGGTCAACTCCCTTGTGACCTCGGCTGTGGTCAATCTCAAGGCCCATTTTTGGACTTTTGCATATGTGACTCGTTTTCGCCTGTTTGGGGCCCGAACGATGTCCAATCTTCACGAAACTTGGAGGGATGCTTCTTAACACTATTTTGAGTGTGTTATAGAAGTTTCATCCCGTTTTGACCTTCTGAAGTTAGTAAACTTCCTCAGTGACCGCAGCCGCGGTCACTCCCAAGGCCCATTTTTGGACTTTTACATATGTGACCCATTTTCTCCTGTTTAGAGCCCAAACGATGTTTAATCTTTACGAAACTTTGAGGGATGTTTCTTAGCACTATTTTAAGTGTGTTATAGAAGTTTCAACTTGTTTTGACCATCTGAAGTTGGTCAACCCCCCATTGACTTTTCAGGAAAATAAGCCTTTGTTTCTGCTGTTTAAGGCCTAAATAACCTCGGTTTGACTTGAAACTTGGAGGGACTGATGTCAGGGGTATCTTGGTATGTCCATCCAAATTTTATACAATTCGGATTTGTGGAAGTAGGATTTCGAGCAGTGACTCAGTTATTGCATGTTTAAAGTCACTATTCACCTCCAATTGTGGGCAGTAAGCTTGTTTTCTAACTGAGCGGCGTTCAATTGACTTGAAACTCTGGGGAACTAACTTTGAATATATTTTGAATCTCTATTCTGAGTTCCTTCAGCTTTGCCCTCTTGGAAGTAGGATTTTGATTAGTGACCTCCATGGCTTGGGGGTCATTGACTTTTGATCTGACATGCAGTGGAAGTGGGATCAGACAAAGTCCGTTTGGCTTGAAAATTTGCAGAACCTCTTTGGAGCATGATTGAAGCTCTGTGCCTAATTTTCATTGATTTTGGGCATCGGGAAGTAGGACTTTGGTCAGTGACCCCATGGCTTGAAGATCATCGACCCAAAGTTGACATGTTTGTAGATTTTAGGTCAATTGATGTCCGTTTGACCTGAAATTTTGCAGAACCTCCCTTAAGTATAATTTGAGCTTCCTTCAAAAGTCTTAGATAATTTGATCTTCACAATGTGTCACTTTGCATAGTGACCCCATAGAAGCATAGTATATAACCATCTGGACTGAGTTTGGATCCAAATTATGTCCAAATGCTTTGAAATTTTGAAGGATAGTCTTTGGGTGCATTTGATGGCATTCCTCTGAGTTTGAGCTTGTTTTGACATGTAGCAGTGTCAATTTCCATAATGACGCCTAAGAAGCTGGCAACAGTCACTGAAACTTGATTTAAGCTGAGATGAAGTCCAAATGCTTTGAAACTTTGAAACATCATTTCCAAGCATGTCTTAGAGTTACCATGTGTCTTTCATCCACTTTGGTGATCAAGAACCTTAGGTGTGTTCAGTGACCCCTAGGTTTTTGAGTTAATGAACTCTGAATTTAGTATTTTGTGAGTTGAGTGACGAAATGAAATCCACTAATTCTAAAGTTTGAAATGTTGCATTCTGAGCTCATTTGAAGTTTTCTGAATGAATTACACCAACTCTAAACATCTGGATACAAAACTTGACTTGCCATCCCACAATCCCAAGGTTTATGTATCATTGGTATGGAATTTGCTTATAATGTCTTCGCTGCAATATTTGTAATTTTTTATGGGTCATGTTAAAACTTCCCACCCTTATTTTTTTTGGTTAAAGAACTTTATTGAAATAAATACCTATCTTTTAGGTGGGGTAAATCTAATAAATAATACTATAGAATATTTATAAATATTTTGTTTTCAAACACTCCCTTTTAAGATCAAGTGATGTTTTCAACTCAATGAAGAGAGAACGTCATCTTATCCTACTAGTAAGATGTGGTAGTTCTCACCTGAGTGACCAGGTTTGACAAGAGACCATGTTTTGAACCTGGCCACCCCCTCGCCTGCATGTGCGAGTCTCGATTACTTTGCATGTGTGAGTTTGTTTTTTTTTTATGTGTGAGTTTTTATTACGTCACATGTATGAGTTGTCCACCCCTTACAAGTGTAAGTTCCCACTACCTTATATGTGTGAGTTGTTTGTCAGTTTCATGTGCGAGTTTCTATTAGCTTGCATGTAAAAGGCTCTTGGGAACCCAACCCCCTAGCTGGACTAAAAAAACAAAAAACCCTTAATGAAAAAATGGATTTACTCGGTGTATGTGGCCCAATGCTCACATGACCCAACCTAACTGTAAACCTAGTCGATACACACCCTAAAATTATATAAATTTCATTTCTTATAAAAATCCATCAAATTTGAATAGTGAAATGTTTTTCATGATTTTCTCATTTTGAAAATTTTCTCTTTCCCATAGTCCAATTTGTGGAACCCACTTAAATGCTTACTTATTAGTAAAGTAGGGTAGATGAGAATGCCTCTTATACGTAAGGGTTAGAAAAAAAAAATAATGAATGAAAAACCAACTCCATTAGATCATTCTAGGCCTCAAAGGCTTGAAATTTAACATGATAAGTTCATTTTCCCATACTAATGCTATCATTCAAACTTGGTAAGAGGTTAATAAAAATCACCTCATCTCAACCAATTTTTAACTTTACTTATATTACATCACTCACTAGTAGTAAACGAATGATGAGTTCATATTTTTGAAAATTGAAATCGTACCGTAAATTGTTCATCCCCATAATTCAAATCATGAATCGTATAGTGAATCATAAGAATTTTTTTATTTTTCAAATAACATAAAATCTAACTATAAATTTTGAACAAGTAATTATTCACAATTATCCAATTTTCTAATTATAGCAGTATAAATACAATAAAAGTCTAGCATGCAACATATTAAGAGTATAATGACATATATTAATAACATAACAAATGATATGCATAAACAATTTTTTAAGTTTAAGGTGTCAATATATATTGTCATCTTTTAATCAAAATACAAAAGTAGAAATAAAATTCAAATAATCAATCTTTCACAATAGAATATTTTTTGAAGTTAAAAAAGTTTTCATGAAGAAAAAAAAAAAACAAGAACAAAACAAAAAGGGAGAAGAGGACATAGACAAACACGTTATGTACAATCTAATGCTCTAATTAAATGCATGTTCTTTATTTGTCTCTAAAACCTTTTTAAAATCATAAATATTCTTAAAAGATCTTGTTAGGTGTTAAAGTAAAAAAGCTAATTGAAAAAAAAAGAAAAGAAAGAAGAAAAAGGTGAAATATAGTTAATATTAACTTAGTAATTATAGCTATGTTTGCTCATCCCCTCTCGAATTGTAAGATTCAACGAAACGAATATCAAACCATAAAGTTCACACATGAATCCCAACATATATATGGAAATAGGATTCATTGCATAAATATAAATCATTTTCGGAAAATAAATTATAGTATTTTGAAAACTATGGCGAGTTTATTTGCCTTTTAAAAATCTATTTTTGTTTCAACTCAAAGTTTAGTGAAAGTTTTGATGCGAGTAAAACTAGCAAGGTGCCCCAGTAAAGGGGATGAGAGTGTAAAAAGCCCTGCACTGATCAAGGTGGGTCCATGTGGGGCCCATGATTGATTATTTATATTTTATTTTGATACAAGAGACCATTTCTCTTTATTTTTATCTTAAACCCTAAAAACAACGAACTCTGCTCTTGAGGCGCCGAGAGTGCGGAAGAAACCCAAAACACAGAGAGAGAGAGAGAGAGAGAGAGAGAGAGTCTAGGGTTTCAATTTCCAAGTCGGGCTTAAACCCTAAACCTTGAAGCCCCTATAACCTTTTTCTGCAGAAGGTGGGTTTTGAGAAGACCAACCAAACGGGCCCTTGTGGAAGAGGCAGCGCAGCAGAGATGGAGAAGAGCGCAATGGTGGTGAGCTCCAAGGCAGAGCTGAAAAGGAGAGAGAAGGAGGAGAAGAAGAAGAGGAACAAGTCAGGAGGGTTCGAGTCTCTTGACCTGCTCCCAACCGTCTTCCGGGGCATCAAGCGCAAGGGCTACCGCGTCCCCACTCCAATCCAGCGCAAGACAATGCCCCTCATCCTCTCTGGCGCGGATGTTGTCGCCATGGCCCGCACCGGCTCCGGCAAGACCGCGGCCTTCCTCATCCCCATGCTCCACCGCCTCAACCGCCACCTCCCCAACTCCGGCGTCCGCGCCCTTATCCTCGCCCCCACCAGAGATCTCGCGCTCCAGACCTTCAAGTTCGCCAAAGAGCTCGGCAAATTCACTGGTTCCTTCAAATCTCTCCATTCTATTCCTGCAATCCCTTTGCTTGCTTTGTAATTTTATGAGCTTGAGCTCACAGAAGGCCCCTTTGTTTGCATAGTGTGGATTTCTAGGAGTCATGGTAAAATGGGCCCCACCTCCCAACAAGGGAACGCTAATGCGGTGAAGGGTGAAGGATATAAGGTGGAGTCATAGATGGAATAGTCAATGAATTTCCTGGCATTTCGTTTCCTACCGCGTATTTCATCTCGACTTATTCATTTTCACCCAAGAGTAGAATGGCCCATTTGTGAACCTTCACCTCTGTTTCTTCAGTCGTAGCCCCTTTGATAGGAAAACATTTCTTATTATTCTTAGGCGTGTCTGGATAAATGAGGAGTAGACTAGAGTGAAGTAGATTTTACACGAGGAGTGAAGTGGAGGAGTATTGGGTTGAAGTTAAGGTATAGATTAGTTCACTTCACTCTGTTTGGATGCTTGATGTGAAGTGAAAATTAGAAATATTATAGAGTAGAATTGACTTTTATTCGAGGAAATTGAAGTATTTAGGGTTGGAGTGAAATGAAGTATAGATGGGCTGACAACACCACTTCATCTTTGGGCAAGACTCATCCAAATAGACTACAGTTGAAATTTTAAGCTCTTACGGCCCATTTAACTTCACTCCACTCTATTTTTTGCTTATCCAAACAGGTCCTTAGGAATTCAATTCCATGCAAACAAATGGCCCATACTGCTGTTCTCTTCTAACATGTTTTTTTATAAAAAAATTTTAATCTAGGTATCCTAATTTTTATTACTGTGCACTGTAGATCTCCGTACTAGCTTATTGGTTGGTGGGGATAGTATGGAAAGCCAGTTTGAGGAATTGGCGCAAAACCCAGATATCATTATTGCGACCCCAGGTCGACTCATGCATCATTTGGCTGAGATTGAAGGCATGTCTTTGCGAACTGTAGAGTATGTGGTGTTTGATGAAGCTGATTGTCTTTTTGGAATGGGCTTTGCGGAACAGCTGCATAAAATTCTTCTGCAGCTGAGTGAGACACGGCAGACGTTACTGTTCAGCGCAACCTTGCCAAGTGCTCTTGCAGAGTTTGCTAAGGCTGGGCTACGCGACCCTCAACTTGTCAGACTTGATTTGGATACGAGGATTAGCCCTGACCTAAAGCTTACCTTCTTTACTTTACGCCAGGAAGAAAAGCATGCTGCATTGTTGTATTTGATTAGGGAGCAGATCAGTTCAGATCAACAAACACTGATCTTTGTTTCTACGAAGCATCATGTTGAATTCCTTAATGTTCTATTTAGGGAAGAGGGTATTGAGCCCTCCCTTTGTTATGGTGATATGGACCAAGATGCTCGTAAAATTCACATTTCGAGGTTCAGAGCGAGGAAGACTATGTTTCTAGTCGTGACCGATGTTGCTGCTAGGGGTATTGATATTCCATTGCTTGACAATGTTGTGAACTGGGACTTCCCTCCAAAACCCAAAATCTTTGTTCATAGAGTGGGGCGAGCCGCCCGGGCTGGTCGACTGGGTACTGCATATTCATTTGTTACATCTGAGGACATGCCTTACCTCTTAGATCTTCATCTCTTTCTCTCAAAGCCAGTGAGACCTGCTCCCACTGAGGAGGAGGTTCTGCAAGACAGGGATGGAGTCTTAACCAAAATAGACCAGGCAGCTGCAAATGGTGAAACTGTCTATGGGCGTTTTCCCCAGAATATGCTAGATCTTGTTTCAGATAGAGTTAGAGAAATCATCGATGGATGTGTGGAACTGACTTCCTTGCAAAAGACATGCACAAATGCATTTCGCTTGTATGCAAAGACAAAGCCTTCGCCCTCAAGGGAATCCATTAGAAGGGCAAAGGTTATGCCTCGTGAAGGTGTGCATCCAATTTTCAAAAATGTGATGGGAAGTGGTGAATTGACAGCTTTGGCCTTTTCTGAACGTTTGAAAGCTTTCAGGTGAGATATTGTCAGAGTACTGTACAATTTGCAACTGCTGTACTGAATGTAATTTCCGATGTTATTGTGAGAAATGATCCCATGCTGCTGCTGCTGCCTGCCAGTATGGCCCCCGTGGCAGCTATATACTCGGTTTAACCTATATGAAGCCACCATTGCATTATCAAACCTGTTCATTTCACACAGATGACTATTTAGGAAGATGGTACAAATTTCACTTCGAACAAAGAGTGTCATACACTTTTGGATTGGTCATGTGTGTACAACTGTAACTAGATGTTTCACATGTGATCAACCCAACCATTCATCTCACTCCGGCAGGAGTGAAATTCAGGCTCAGCTCGATTCTATGCAGTATGCAGAGAGTGATGTTTGATATGAGCAAGTTGGATTTAAGTAAGGTGAGCATTACATATGTTAAATCAGGTGTTGGCTGCCGTTGGCCTAATAACTGACATAACACGAACATTTCTGTTTATTGTGTTCACCTCTTCTTTCTTTCCCTCGTTCTCCTTCTTCTTTTGTTTTGCTATGTTGCTTGAACCTGATGCGTGTTGGTTAGTTACATGTTACTTTCTCTTGCTCTGTTTGTTTGAATCTAATTACTGACATAACACGAACATTTCTATTTATTGTGTTCACCTCTTCTTTCTTTCCTTTGTTCTTCTTCTTCTTTTTTTTGCCATGTTGCTTCGGTGCTTTTCTTTGTGAAACTTACTGACATGCTTTTTCTTCTTCATAACAAGACCAAAGCAGACCATTTTGGAGGCTGAAGGGGAGGCTGCTAAGGCAAAGCATTTGCATGTAATTTCATTCACTTAGATTACTTTGTCTAAATGGGTGTTGTTAACATTGATTAGTCTTCATATCTAGCGGTTTTTCTCTACTGACTTGCTTCATTCATTTTGACTTTTTCTTTTCCTTGATGGATATTAAATCTCAGTATACCCATGTTTGTGTATTTGCTCTCTCTCTCTCTCTCTCTCTCTCTCCCCCCTTTTCTGCCTCCTGTTTCATGACAAGGATAAATGCTTACAGGGGAGCATGGTCTGCTTGTAGGATATCTGAAATGTTAAAATGTCTACATAGAATGTCTGGTTCTAAATGCTTGTTCTTGGTAGACCTTTCTTTTCCTTTATATTGTATCATATTCTGAATCTCAGGGTCCTTCCAGTCAATGGGTTGATGTCATGAAGAAGAAAAGAGCTATTCACGAAGCAGTCATCAATTTAGTGCATCAGCAACAATGTAGAGATCAGTCAACAAAGGTAGATCCCTTTCTGAGAATTCTGAAGTACATGTCATGCCAATTGTGGTTGTTGTGATTTGCACACACAACTCACTTTTTCAATTGTTAACAATGAGTGCTTCAATGTTTCAGAAGAAATAATAAGTGTCTGAAGTGTTTATTATATTCAGAGGCATTTGAAGTTTTTTATTTTTCAATATTGTCATTATGGATAGGTGACTTGACTTCTGTTTTCATTTATTTTTTGAGAGGTAAAAGAAGAATCAGAGAAATCCAACAAAGGAGAAACCTACGGCTACAAGAGTTGAATATTTCTACATGCATAAAAGATCTATTTCTTTTGATCATTTTATGTATGAGAGATTTATCAATCATCAAAACAGTTTTTAAAGAAAAGCATAGAAAATTTGCAATCTCTAAGAAATGTGCTGTGCTTGGTCAGGCCCTGGAAAATGGATTTAAGTTAGAATTGGTTTACTAATTTACCAAAATTTTCTTATGCTAATGTAGCGATTAAGATATTTGCTCTCAACTTGTGCTCTTTGGAGATTGTCCCAATTTTGAAATTAACAGCAGAATCCTTTTTTGGGTTTTTTTAATTCCTTTTTGAGTTCTTGTGCTTTTGGGCTGGTTTTTCATTGATCATGTGCTGACAACTGCCACTGTTCTGGTAGTAGCCACATTTTGAAGTTTCAGCAACATCAAGCTTCCGTAATTATAGTTTGCTTTCCCCCATTCCCTCTTCTCTCTAGAAAGTTTGGCATGTTCATTTTCTGGCTTGGTAATATGTGTCCATCTAGTAGTTAGTTTTAATAAGTTTTGGCACAAATACATCTAAATGGAGGGCATAACTAGAATGTTATTGAAAACAAAATGCTAATTCTTCTGATTTTTGTCCCTTATATTTCATCTCAACAAACTAATCATTTTTTTTATATCCTGATGCAGGACACGGAATTAGAAAGCACATTTCCAACAGAAACAGAGAAAAAAGGTTTTACCTTTTTGTAGCCTTCATTTCCTTCGTCTTTGAAGCCTGCACTTGAAAATTCTGTTTTGCTATGAAGGGTCCAGGTCTCCATATAAAATTTTCTTTTATTGGTAGGGGTCATTTCATGTAAGCATTTAAATTTTAAAACCAATGTAAGAAAGCCTACCATACACTACTAAGAAAAAAACCTTCTTTGATTCAATGATATGATATGGGGGAAGTATTTTCTTTTGAACCGTTTAAAAAAAAGATGAAAGTATTTCGTTTGAATATTAGATCAGTTATAACCCGATAAAACAGCAGCAGATAATTATGGCATACTAGTCTTTTAGTTCTGATTGGTTGTTCAATGAGGTATCTACATCAGTAATATACTGACGCAATAGCATTGGTTGATTATAGCGTACTAGTCCTCAGTCCCTATCAGTTGTACAGTGAGCATCCATGTGATTATCGGTGGTCTCATCTCTTCCTTCCATTAGGAGTCCATGATCCATCATCTATTATTAGCTTTTTTGGTACTCCATTAATCCATAGCTTTCACGGAGACAGCCTCTTCAAAAATGAAGGTAAGGCTGCGTACATCTTGCCCTCCCCAGACCCCGCTAGGCGGGAGCCTGGTGCACTGGGCCGCCCCATTAATCCATAGCTTTCCAGTTTTAGTGGGTGGTCTTGGAACTCACCTGCATTGACTTGATAGAGTCATGTACTGGGTGACTGATTTGATTGAATTCAATTTGGATGAGTTTTGGATCAAAACTGTCAATTCATGATCTGACTGTCTGGAAAGGTCAAGTTGGATTAACTCGATTTGGATGAGTTTGCATCAAAACTTAGTCATCTCAGTTGGTTGATTCACGACTTTCTTCGAAAGTCCAAGTCAACTGGGTTAACTCAAATAGATATATTTACTATGAACTATAATGTAGCTCTCTTCTAGTGCTCTCTCAACTTGGATTGAGCTCGATTTGAATGAGTTTGGGTTGATACTCAGTCAACTTGCCCAATCAACTCATGACTTTCTTGTCTAGGAGACTAGGACAAACATAGTTGACGAGGTTAACTAAATTTTGTTTTGTTTGCACTAGTCCTCTTGTAGCAGTGTCTATGTTTATTTTGTATTAAAGTTTGATTGATATATATATATATATTGTGTATGGTGATGGAGGTGTGAACCAAACTTGGGATTGGTGAGGTCATCCCTGTTTTATGGTCTGCTCGGATGGATCACCAGGTTGGCCCCACTAGGTATTTAGGCACTAGTGCTCATCTTATTGTGAGCACCTGTGCTCACCTGAGGTTTCTCCTATAAATTTATCAATAGAAGAAAATTTGGCTAGGAATTGTTTGCAAGCTTCGGACTTGTGAATCCTTCTGTTAGGTGTTAGCCAGCTTTGGTGCATTCTAATGACAGGTCTGAGGCATTTAATGTGGGGATATGTAGAAAATGAGGACATATTGATCAATGTGAGTCTGTGACTATCTATTTAAGAGCCCAAAAGTTTAATGATTATGTAAACACTTGTAGATCCATTACACATTGGTGCTTTTTTTTAAATGGTTAGTCATTAGATAGTTACTTTCGTTTTGAAAATCAAATTGTATTGCAAATTGTTCTGGGGTTCAAATCGAGTTGAATTGTGAATAAAAAGTTTTTTTTTTGTGTAGGAAAAAAAATATTATATAAGAAAAATAGTAATTATTCATAATCCATCCATGAGCAACACCAGTCAATTGCAAATAAGACTGCAATATAACATATGAAGAACATTACGGTATATCAATATATTATAAACAATACGTGGAAGAGTGAGTATATGTATCAATAGTTCAATACTACCAGGAAAAATGAAGCAGTAGGAATTTTTTTCTTCTCTTGAAATCCAATAATTAACACCTGAATCATCAACATTACATGGTTAAGAAGTATCGCCTAAAGTTAAGGGAATAATTCATGCAAAATAAATAATGAAAAGGTTAAGGAGGTCGAATCCCATACCTACTGTGGATCTCTTCAGTCACATACTTATTCTTTGTTTCTCTCTATGAACTTCACAAAACCTCACTTTCGAAAGAGGTTTCTTTAATCACTAGATAGCATCTTAAATGTAGAACCACTAAATAATGAAAAGAAAAGAGTAAAACAGACACTAAAAGTTGCCGTTTGACTCTTTCTATACCCACCCAAACAAATCATATAAATTCTGTGATTCAGTATAGAAAACATTGAACAATCTGAACCCGAATCCTAAGATATACCTATAAATGAGAGATTCATTGTATAGTTATGAATCTAGTTCCTTAAGATTCAATACAAGTTGTACGATTCATATCATAAATTATAGGATTTTATCAACAATGGATCACATTGTTACCTGGCCTATAGTCTGCCTATGAAGAAATTACAATCCCAACTTAGCTCTATGATTGGAATGCATTAAGGTGGGACTCACTAGTAGGCTCTCAAGTTTGATACTTGTGGATGCTTTGCACTGAATTCTCCTCTATTGTAGAATGGTGTAAGTTAAAATACCATCAAATGATTGTTGAATGTTGAAATTTTAATTCATAAAAACTCTATATAGGTTTTATGAAAAAAAATGTATATTGAATATTTCATATTTTTTAGAATTGATATATTTATGATACCATTAAAAACAAGAATATTTAAAATAACCATTTTACTCACCTACCTTGTCAACTCCCCATGTTCTCAGCCCAAGCTTTTGTTGGTCCACAGCATTGGAAAACTATGCTTTTAAATATTATCTTACATGTTATCTCTACCTTTGTAAGGGGGACATATACAGAAATTGTCATGGTTGGAAATGTTTTACATGGAATTCACAACATGTCAATGGGTCAAAATACATGGCAATTTTGGAACTATATCTTTATTTTCTGAAAATTTTTTTACTTTTGAATTTAAGTTGGTAGCTAGTTCTCCTTTGCTATGGATTATTTAACTTCGGAATGTATGAGAATAATAACAAAGGAAGGTTGCAGTCAATGTATGAGTAATAACATTGGTTGGAGTGAACTAGGTTGGGATAGAACTTGAGAGAAATGGATGAAAGCATTTCAGGGTAATGGTCCTAATGAAGGTGCGAGCATTAAAAAAGAATTTGCCTTGATTTATGTAGTGAATAAAAGGATGAGTTAGTTTAGACTATACCATTACTGTAAAACATCATTCGTCATTATGTTTTCGTGTTTTAATACCTTTTAATACATGTAAAATGGAAATTCCGTTCTATCATTGGCTTATACTGGATTAGGAAACGCTTCCAAGGAAATCAAGTCTGCTTTTGGTATGAAATTCAAATGTGCTTGACTTTTCTAGTCTTATAAATCAATTGTATTGACTCCTTGAGTTCATGTAGAAGTTCGTGGTTCTAAAAGAAAGGCAAAGAGCTTCAAGGATGAGGAGTACTACATAAGCTCAATACCAACAAATCAAGTAGGTTTTTCATTTTTTATTTATTATGATGGTGCCAAGTATGCTGATAATAATAATAGAAATTCCTCTTGAGCAACAGCCCTTCCCTTTCGCTTCGTAATGTCACAAATGCATGATTGTAAAGATTTAGTCAAACCACTCGTTGGTGCATTCCTTGGTTGATTAATTCTTGATGGATAATTCTATGTATTATTTTGAGAACCTGGTTCAAAGATATAAATTATAGGGTTTTTTTTTCCCTTTCTTTTCTCCTCCCCAGCATTTAGAGGCAGGACTGGCAGTGAAAGCTAATGAGGGCTTTGGTTCAAGCAGGTGTGCTTATTTATCCTGGTTACATGTTCTCTTTTTCTTCGCACTTTTGGTTTTGATTTTATATGTTAACTTTGTACACCTGTCACCATGTCAATGAGGAGATCTTTTTTTTGGCAATGCTGAGACTAATGCTTGTGAAACATGGTCTCTGAAGAACAGACTGAAGCAAACATCATGGATATTACGCTGATTCAACATCCATCTTTTTCATCTAATCTTTTTTTTGTCTCATGCATCTTCTTCGCACTTTAGTTACATGGTTCGGTTGGTTGTTGCTATTAGTCGCTATCATCATTTAAGTTCTATTCCCTCTATGTGTGTTTGGCTTCTTAAATTCGACCTTTTCTTTCATCTATGGTCAAACCTTTACCCCATCTTTCTTTTTTCTTTTTTTTTAATGTTAAATTCATTAATGAAAGAGGGATATACTGACAAGCTTACAAGCCAAAACCAAGAAAACAAAAGAAAATCAACACCAGCGGGCAAAAGAAAAACATATAGAGAAATCTGAAGCCTAAAATAGAACAGGGTAATCCCCTAACTGATGTAGGATTGACCTCAATGGCCACATGTGTAGGGCCCAATTAGATTTAGGAATTTTTCTATTTAGTAAATATATGCCATTAGATTTTTAATTTATTTAATGGGTTGTAATTAGGATTATGTTTCCCATATTGTTTAGTTTCCTAGATTAACTAGGTTACTTAGTCCGTAAGTTATCTTTCTTATTTATATGGCATTGTATACATGAGATTTTCAGAGTTTGATAATTAATTGATTGAGTTTTCCCATTGAGGTGCTTCTTCGTTTATGGTCTCTGCGGAGAAGTTTGAAGTGTCCTAGGACATGTGCTTCAACACTTCTCGTAAGCCCTAACCCTGGGGCTTGCATCACTAACATAGACCAGCAACTTTGCTCCAATTCCTCATAATTTTATCGACAAAATAATCCTTGAAAGAGCTATTATCTAGAACCCAGGAGGCTACAGCAAACTTGATTCTTTCCTTCAAAGTACGCGCCCCCCCCCCCCCCCCCCCCCCCCCACCTCAAAGCATCTTGAATTTCTCTCCTTCCATTTTATCCAAATTGTCGCAAGAAAAGAAAGCCTCCACATCTCCTTTCCTCTTGGAGATCCTAAGGGTACTTTCAAGCCCAGAATAGATCCAGGATACAGTTCGGGAAGACCCAGCAAAGATCTCCATAAAAATTGAGCCATCTTGCCATTCAATAGAAGGCGATCAACTTAGCAAAGATCTCCATAAAGATTGAGCCATCTTGCAATTCAATAGAAGATGATCCAACTTACTCCTCTTCACACAAGCACGTGGGGTAAGCATTAACTATTATCCTCTGTCTAAGCATTAAATTATACATAGTTAGAACTATCTTTTGGAGTGCCAACCGCCAAAAAATTACTAACCCTGGAGGAACCTTCATCTTCCAAATACTTGGGATTGACGTCCTCCTACTGGCACTTCTAGTGATGGCTATGAAGAAAGAGGAGATGGAGAAAGAGGCATCGTTGGAAGCAATCCATCGCCTTTCATCACTTCCTTCAAAAGTAGAAAACCCACTCATGATATTTAGAAGAGATATCTATTGTTCCACCTCATTCTTCTTTAGATTTCCCCCTCAAAATAGGCCTCCAAGCCCTTTGCCATCTTGATCTTGATAGGTAGCATTGTATCGTTGCCTTATTAATGGCGCAATTGAAAATGTCCAGAAACTAAACAGCTAGCGGATGATCACCATTCCACTTATCGAGCCAGAAAGAACTTTCTCTCCCGATTCAATATGGTATCTAATATGTTTCAAAAGGCTCTCTTTAATGGAGAGGATACTTCTCCAAATAGCCGTAGCTTTATAGCTAGCCTCCTGAACATCCCACCCTCCTCTTGAGACGCCAAGCTTCCTATCCACACTTTGTTGCAAAGACTGTCTAATTCTTCACCTATTCTCCATAACCATTTTGCAAGCAAGACTTGGTTCATTTGTCTTATATGCTTTATGCCCAGGCCCCCCTCTTCCTTTGGTCTGCAGATTGAAGCCTGATCAACTAGACGAAACTTCCTCTCCTTGATTCTACTGTGCCATAAGAAATCTCTCTGAGGTTTCTCAATCCGATTTATGTCTCGTGGTTCTCCATTTCTGATTCTTTAATTCTTGTAATTTCACGCATCATCATACTGAGCCACATATACTTTTTACTTTTGCCATATTTCTTTTTCCCCCAACAAAGCAGGTCCGGTCACTATTTTATAAAAATGACTTTTTAATCAAAGAGGCATTGGACGATCAGATTACACTCCGACCTTGTCTCCATCTCACTCATGCTATAGTAATCGTACTCACTGTATTCAACTCGACCTTCCATTCTGTGCAATAATTGATCATAAGTATCTAAAAGAATCTATAGCTATTTTTGCATGCAGCAATTAAGATCTTCAGGTGGGTGCTGCATTTTATTTTCTATAACAAATAAAGCTACATTCCTTTTTTACTCTTCTATTTGAGCCACTAATAGATTTGGTTTTTTTGTGTATATCTTTTATAGTACTTTTTTTTGTTACTTCATACTTTGGTTTGGCATAAATTTATAAACCACATTTAGTTTGGTACTTGTCATTCTGGCAAAATTTCCTAAGTCCGAACATTCAGATGTATAAATTGTATTTACCATGAGCATTTGATATTCTCCAGTGGCTAAGCCCAGTAGATCATGTAATTCAAGAATCCGAGAAAAAAATGGTCTCTCTTATTATTATTATTATTTAGAATATTGCGTGCATGATCTGAGTCAATTCATCTAAAAAAAAAAATTCAATAGTATGAAATTGCATACAAACATGCAGATATTGTTGCATGATAGGCAAAACCCTAATTTGGTTCGGGTGGGATTTTTATTAATAAAAGGGGCTGGTTTTAGTTTCAGATTAGTCTCTTGTTGTGTTTTTTTTTTTTTTTTGCTTTTGTTTTTTGTTTTTTTTTTTTTTTGAGAATTTTTTTAAAGAAGAAAATTCAGAATTACCACATGTTATTAACATTGACGAGAGTGATCTACTGTCCAAGGGGTTGTCATCTAACGAACCAACTTTATCCGTTATACTCACTTGAGGACAGATCTACTTGTCGACAAGCAGCCCAGCAATCTTTGGTAGGAAGATGCATTTCATTAATTGAAAAGCTGTTCTGTTTACTCATTTATTCCAACTATCTCACCACAAGCCCCTTGAGTGGCAACCTTAAAGAACCGTACATGCCAAGATGACTGTCAGCTGAATTTACCAAGTTCCATCTTCTTCCTCTTCATTGCCTTCAGACCATGGTAAATGAATGAATCCAATATTCCAGAAACTGTGAAAATACCACCAACAATAGCACAAACATTTATGAAGAAGTGTAAGAATGACACATGTTACTATGTGAAAGTCACCTTAATTGGAGAAAGGTCGTAAAACTTGAAAACACCAGGGATAGATTGAGTGAGGGGAACCTCGGCACCCCTAAAATGCTTTGTTACAGAGAACTGGTTTGATTGGATTGAGTGCCCACTTATGTCAGTATAGACTGTATGAACCACCTTAATGAAATACTGATACATCCTATGCTGTGTTTTTTGTATCCACTTTACCCCATCAAGAGGATTCACCACCCCGGGGAAATAATCTCCAAAAGCTAGCTTATTGATTTTGTGGCTGATATTGAAATTATCCTTTTGAAATGTCAACAGATCATGTACGTGAATATCTAACTGTTGGAAGCTTTTACCATTTTTTTTGTGGTTTTTGGTTAAAACATTTTCGTTGTTGGAATTGTTACTCATTGCCTCTACTTGTTTTGTGTTTCTTGTGGTATTACTGCATTGTCTGTGTTTCCAGTAAGATTTTCTTTTAACAATTAAACAATATAATTGCAAGGGCCAGACTTAAATGCCATAGGCTGTTAATGTTGAAAACTAGAGGTGTAATGGATACAATAGAGAATACGTGAATGGGCCAAATAAAGTTTAAATCTAAAGCAAAAATGCTTATGGTGTAACTTAAATTGTATCATACTATTCAGTCTATTAACCTACAGTTCTCAAAGAAGAAACGTGCAATTTGAATTTATGTTCGCTGCTGACAGCATGATTAATGCAATGTTAGGCACCTTCTCATTTGGAGAGTTAGGTCCTGCCATTGAGTATTTGAGTTTGTGAGGATATTAGTTACCATGAAACTTGTTTCTTAAAAAATGCCCATGTCTCTTACTTCCTGTTTCTCACATTCATTTCGTGAATTGTTTTCTTTTTCTTTGCAAATTGAGTGGAATTTATGCATTCAAATCTTGCCTCTCTTTCTTTATCACATATGTTTGCCAGTCTGGAAACTATGTTGAGGGCTATGTACTGGTTTGTGTCTTCCCTAAACTGGCATTGTAGCATTTTCCTTAAAACATTTCTGTTGACTAAATTTACTTCTGGCATCATCATAGAATCAAGTTTTCTTTGGGAATCTAACATGTTTATGATTATTTGCTTATACCATAGTGACTTAGATAAATAGGATAATGATTTGATGTTGATGATGATAATGATGAATTGATGGTGATAATGATATCATGCTACTGAAATGTTGCTAAAATAGCTGGTGTGCACTACACTACAACTTTGGAGTCATATATGGTTTTCTTTGCATAATAATAATTTAGTTCTTATAATTGATATGTAGGATTCTTCAGCATGCCAATTATTTCTGTTCCATCACTTTTCTATTAAGTGGCATGATAATGGGACATCAAAAGTATTTTTCCATCATTTTCTCTCATCTGTTGATGATACATACATTTGCAGATTAGATGCTGCTGTTCTGGATCTAGTTGCTGACGACAGTGCTGGCATGCATAAACAAAAATCAGTATATCACTGGGATAAGGTATTTTGAGAATTGAGTGACTAATTACATTAATTTTCTTTTGTACCTTGTGTATCTAGAATTTTGTGGTGATGATTTACTTTGATTTCAGAGGTCTAAGAAGTACATCAAATTGAACAATGGTGAACGCGTGACAGCCAGTGGAAAGGTAGCGTCTTGTTAATAGTTGTGAGTTGTGACTTCAACGAAAAGCAAACCATTACTTTTGCTTTCACTTTATGGACTGCCTAGAATTTTCAAAAGAAAGTAAAATAAAAGAAAAAAGAAAGAAGAAGACAGAGAACAAACGTGTGGAGTGCATAATGAAAGAATAAACATATTTTGATACTTGTGGTGTCTAAAATATTGTAGATTTTTTAAGTTTATGGGCTAGTAATATTTTGTGAAGTAGCCAATTTTGAATGATCCCATATTTAGTGCAAAATATTTCGATTGCACTGTTCTTGTGTCATGTACAGAAATGTTTCATTGTTGTTTGATTGCTTTCTCTCCCATTAAGGTTAATTGTTGTGTCATTTGCTTTACAAACATTGTACAGATCAAGACAGAGAGTGGCTCAAAAGTAAAAGCTGCCAAGACTGGGATATATAAGAAATGGAAGGAGCGGTCACATATGAAGGTATCTTTTAGTGGAATGCCTGCGGATGGCAATGCTGGAGATGGCACCACATCAGCAGGTAATGTATTTAAAGTTGTAGGACGGGGAAAATATTCGGATATCAGTTTAGTTCAGCATGCCATTCTTCTGAAGTTTCATCTGTGCTGTTTTAAACCAAGTTAAATTAGTTTTTTTACTCTTTTGGTGTGTATGTGCTTTCTCTCCCATTCTACCCTTTCTCCTAAGTCCAGATTCTTTCTCCTTTGTGCTTAAGCGTGATGTAAAGGTTATTGCCTTATTGGTGCCCCTTGGACTATGTCCCATGAGGGAGTCATTGAAATTTGGACATGTGTGATATTTTTTTGTTAAACAAGCATGTTATTGCCTTCCTGGTATATGCGCATATCCTGAAGTGGCTTTCTGGCAAATGTTCTGTTGATGTTGACATTGGTATTTGGTTAGTGGTTTTTTTTTTTTTTTGATAACTGTAAAAATTTTATTGCACTAAAAACCACAAAAACAAGCCAGGCTAAAATAGCCTAAAGAAGAGCACTCAAAAACAAACAGAGAAACAAAGAGCTAAACATCAAAGGAAAGAGCTAAACATCAAAGGAAAGAGAGGAGCAAGAAATTCCCTCCCTAGCAAGCCAATCCGCCATGAAATGTGCTTCTCTTTGAATATGATGAAATTGTATTTGGTTGGAGGTTGATAATAAATAAATAAAAAATCTGAAAAGAAAACAAGCTTCTTTTCCCATGGTATCCATTCATGATATTTGGATTATGAATAAAAATTTTCTGTTATTGAAAAAAAATCAGTTTGAGCATCTGGATTGTTGGAGTACCTTGTTATGGTTGTTTTGTGTATATGCAGTCTTGACAGAAAAAAAATGAAATTGTTCTAGAGCATGCAGTCCTTTTGGGTTCTGAGTAATATAACTGTATCCTGCATATGTTCCTTACAGATAATATTTTTCTATGGTATCTCAATAACATATTTCATAACTCTGGTCATTTTTCATTATGTTATACTCCTGTATAATTATTTATTTATTCGATCTATTTTAGTAGTGCTATTAATACTTGCCTTGACAGCATCCTTTTGGCGGAATGTATTCAATTTAACTCAAATTTAATGGAAGTTAGATCTTTTTTAAATGATACATGCAATATGGTTTTGCAATTGCATTTTACCTGGTCAATGCACTCTACGAAAATTCCCTCATGGGACATTTGTTTAGTACAGATAGTAGTAAAGGTGAAGTTAAACTGACGTTTTGGTACTTCACCATATTTGGGCGAGAAAAGTAGAGTGGGAAAGTATATGACAGCACTTACCTTCACTCCTCCACAAGCCTTTTTCCTGTTAGCAACAAGGTCTGGTAAAGTTTGATGAAGTAAACTTAATGACGAAAGTGCCTTCTAATCTACACACTCTTGCCCATACTATATCTTGTACCATTCAAACAAACATTTTGCTACACCTCTACTAGTACTTCAACACTCCTCACTTGTACCTTTTCCATCATGTTACATCCTCTTCAGCTTTAGTTCTTCACACATGTAAACAAACATGCCTGTCTAATGGTATTGAGAACATAGGGAACCAAATTTCATTTAGGGCACGTTTCTGTGATGCTGGGCTTCCACATTCCATGGACTTCCAAATCTGTGGTGCTAACCCCCTCTCCATATGAAATTATTTTCAAAGGACTTAAATAAAAATAGCTCATTTAGTTTCTCTTTGTAAGCTAAAAAGCACCGTAGCAAACTGCAAAAAAAATAGTGGTCACACGTGCCCCCTACTGTATCTTGCTTCATGAAACTCTCCCCTGTAAAAAGTCTGCTGCAGCGTCAACTTCTTGTGAAAGTAAACTCTTCAATCTAACCGCTCATGTGCTGCACTATTGGATAACTTGGTAGGGCAGTGTCTGGACTGTGGACTTTGTTTAGGAGAATTGACTCTTTTGGAGAGTCTGGACTGTTAGTAGTGCTCATCTTTCATTTTACAGGTCATCGGATGCAAGGAATTAAGAGAAACTTCGAAGGAGGCAAGAAGCACCGGCCATTGCCTAATGCTAATGTGCCTACTGAGCTTAGAGATCCAGAGCAGGTCCGCAAGAGAAGACAACAGAAGGCCACTAAGGTTTCTCAAATGAAGAACAAATCTAAAAAGGGTAGGAAACATGGGAAAATGGGGAAAAGAGGAAACAGAAAGTAGAAGATATATAGATTCATATGCTTGATGACATAGATCTGTTTGAGAGCCAAATTCAAGTGCTGTAACGAAGGAAAGAAGTCTCCGAAGCATCAATCAGAATGCTACTAACAGAAAAGTTTTGATTCCCTTTTACATGAGGCATTGTAATTTATGGTAACTTTTTGGCGTTGTGTGCACATGATAATAGTCATTTCATATATGATGTAATGCGTTCTTTTTTGTTTTCCCCTCCTTTTTGTTGAAATCTATATATTAAAAGAATACTTTTGCAAATTTTCCTCCATCCATGCACTTGAGTAATGAGCCATGATCTGTAATATAACTGGTGGAAGAGTGCCATTCTTTTGTAATGATTGCATTATCCATTCATAGGAGGAGCACCGAGACCAGTTTGTAGGTGGTTGCCAGTGACCCAATGGTTGGACTCCAAGTTTTTGTTTGAGGGGTGTAGACCCAAACATGCAATCGTGTTTGAGAAACAAATATAGAATTTCATGTGGGTTTTGGGGGCAGATGTAGAATTTTCATGTAGATTTTTGAAGAAAACCAGAATTTTCACATGATTTTAGAAGTGGACTAAGTCCAATGGGTGCATCTGTGCATATATGTAGGTCCCCATGGTCGCCACCGATACTAGAACACCGCTAACTGGAGGTGCCTACCAGTGTGCTAGGTGAGCTGTTGACAGCGATCACCTTTCCATTGATATTATTGTCTTCATAGAAGATGCATATGGAAGAATACTTCTACTGCAGGCATAAAACCAGTACTATTCCTGTTACTGCAGAAAAAACAAAGTACTATCCCTGCTAACTGCTTTGTGTGTCAGTGTGTGTGCGGTTTGACATTGGTTCAGTGTTTCAGGCAAACTGAGCAGCTGGGGAGGTTGGCTCAGGACAGTAAAGTAAAGACACCATCCTCCCAAAGGCGCATGTAGTATGATCTTCTAATGGATGCTAATGGTAGATCTTTACCACTAATAATGGCTGATAAAGATGACAGGTGGGAACCACCTGGGCCCACCATATTGTTTGCTAGTCAAACCAACTCATTGCTGTCTCTTTATGAATGGATGGATGGATACATGATGGTCATAATGTCTTTGATTGAAAAAAAAAGGGTTCATAATGTTCACCAGTAGGTTGAGGCCCACCTGCTTTGAATTGTCTCTCTCTTTTATGTTATCGTACCTGATACCTTTCCAATTTTGCCTGCTTATGGGAACCCCCACTTTCCCCTACAGCTATTACGAGAAATGTTGCCTTAAGCTGTTTGTTACCGATCATCATCACCTGTTTTTTGTACTTCAAACGTTCTCAAATATGAAATCTGCATTTGCTAACCGTGAATACATTAGATTGTGGCAACCGTGTGTCTCATTAAAGCCACAAATGAGGTGGCCTAGGTCAGTTGGCTGGTTATTTATTTATTTTTTGATGGGTAAGGTTGGCCACTTGGGTCCTAGAAGTTGGGAATTAAATGGGGACGTCAACCCGAGCTCTAGATTAACAAGTTAGATTCAGGTTGGGTTGGTGGGTCAAGGTGTAAACTCAGGTTGGGTTGGTGGGTCAAGGTGCAGTTAGTCAGTTTGGATTGGGTAATTCCACCCATTTATCGATTAGGTCAGAAATGCCAAACGCAGCTAAAATTGAAAATACAATGGAACAGCCCCAACTCTAAATTACTGAATCAGGACAGGAATTGCCACTCATGGGAAAGTGCTTTGACAAGGCAATTCAAAGATTCGAGCAGATTGGTCTGGGGCAGCACATGTGCAAGAGTGAAGCACACCCAAAAAGCAACACACGAGCAGAACAGAGCACATGCATGGCAAGAAGCATGGCAGAGGCATCACATGTGTGGCGGGAAGCACATGCACATGCACATGCATGCTGCTGGTTTACAGTTGACATATGATCCCTTTAAAGGACTGGTTTACGGAAATTCTAAACTGCTTAAAATAAATACTCTCATAAAATATATCATTCTAAGAATTGTTGTCATGCTAAGTCAGTTCAAACTTATATTCAAGTGGATTGCTTCCATTAATCCGTTTGTGTTTTACAGGTTAGGTGATCAACCTGAGGATTTAGGGGCTTAAATTTTAAGAAGCCCCCGCCAAGGTGTACTACAACTTTTGAGCAGCAGTCGATGAAAGTTGAATCATGGCCACTGTCACAAATACTAAAAGTAAAAATACCGTAGTTAATGAATTGTGAATTACCTTAAATGAAAAGATATAACAACGCTGTGAAAATTGGAAATACCATCCCAAAAAGAAATTACGTGCCATAATAATGTTCGTGAAAATTGTTATGTGCCACAAAAATATAAATGCTATTGCAAAATATTTTACTAATTATGTATATTATAAGTAACATCTATTTATCATTTTAAACATATTTTTAATTAATTTATTTCCATATTTTTCCTGTTAATAACCCCAGAAAAGCAAGATCTTGAAAATCTCCCATAATTATTGCTAGTAACTTGGAACCTGATTTGTGACAATGCAAACAAATAGTTAAAAGGCGAACCAATTCTGCAGTAAAAAAACTAGAAACTGATCCCCCATTTGGGAAAATGTTTCTACCCAAAAGAAAATAAAAAAAAGGTCAAGCTTACTTTAAGAGATGAGAGAGAAGAAGATGAGCCTTATAAAAAAGTACAAAAATTCAAAATCCACCTTTCTTATTATTATTTTGCAGCAAGTGAAGGAAATTTTTTACTTTGTTTTTTTTTCAACAAGAAGAGCATTTTTTATCTTTTAGTGGGGTGAGAGATTGACTTCTTAACTCTTCTTTTATAAAAAGCTTATTTTTGAAGTTTTGTACTTTTTGATAAAAAAAAATCGCTTCTATTCTCATCTCTTAAAACTGATCATTCACTTGAATTCACTGTACATGTGAATTATCCAAACAAGCAAGGTTCTTCTAATCAACACAATTTAATTGATCAATGAAAATGATACCCCTAAAATCACCATGATTATTGTGTAAGGAAAGCTCTTTGAAAAAAAAAATCAATAACTAAATATGCCTAGATCATTTTGTGAACCTGAACTAATTGTAGCTCATTAATGTCAGCATGCTCAAAAATGGAGTTTTGGATGTTGAAGTAAATAAAAATAGGCTCTAATCACTAGTACATTTAACAAACTAGGATTCAAAGTGACATGAAAGAGAGAACCTGAATGCATAAACCAAGGCACACATGTAAGAGAAGGCAAAACAGAAGTGCAATGGGTAATGACTCCATGGGTAGTTCAGTCACCAAACCCATTAGCTTCCTGCTATTCAAATTGTGGTGATTGATAGTAGGAACATATGGATACAAAAGTAGGGAAAGGTATGAGGGATACAGTAAAGTAGATAACACCTCTCACTATGAACACTTCATAGTAACTAAAGTAAGACAAGGTACTCCTATGAATCAACCAGACCATGCTGTAAATTACATCTACTTGGGTCTTCTGACCACATGGATCTAAGCAGCTTTAGCAACAACCTGGCCTTGGTCTTGGCTCTGCCACTGGATTGGCTTTGAAGAAGCAGCAGGAGCTGAGTCACAATTCCTGCATTAATCGCCTTTTTCCGAATCCGCAACGAGTCATAACATATGATTAAGAGTGAACTAACCGCGCTTTCGCTGCCTTCATGATCAGAGACTCTGAAGACCATCTTTACCAAAACATGGACAGCATTTGGGTTATTAATTAGAGCTATTTTTCCACTCTCCAGTCCTAAAAGAAGTTCAATTGTGGCCAGAGCTCTTGACAAATAGCGCCTGTCTGGATTCGATAGATATGATATTAGGCCATCGATGCCGCCTTCTCTAATGACATTGCCACGATTGGATTCCAGATTAGAGAGGCCAGATAGAGCTCTCATGGCAGCATCTGAGGCACATTGATCTGAACTCTGATGCAAGAGTGAGACCAGAAGTTGCAAAAAAGCGTGATTTTTTCCAAGTAGCATGCAGAGATCTTTGGTTTCCAAAGACGATGAAATTGCTTCCACCATATTACATAAACTTATCTTGATATTCATACTCCCCTGGTCCAATAAAATGAGCAGTGATGCTAAACTAGAGGATTCTTTGAGCATATTAAGAGACCCCAGTTGAGAACAAGGTGATAGATTCAAGAGACACTCGAGAGCTTCTTCCGCAATCTCTATATCTTGTGCAGAGAGTTCTGTTTCTGGGTGGTGACTTCCAAATAGCAGTTGAAGCAGTAAAGGGAAGAAGCCCAACTGAATCAAACAGATGCGCCTGGTGTCAGATTCCTTAGACAAAGCTTTTATCTTTCTGAGTGTTTCCATCTTTGTAGTGAGACTGGCCTCTTGGGATTGAAGGTTGTTCTTCAAGGTAGCCAAGGAGAAGTTTGGATCCATACTCGTGATGTGATCTGGGTCGAATTGAGAATCCATAAGAAGCCACTGATCGATCAGATGCCGGAGAGTGTGGTTGGGTACCATGGACAAGTCATGGAGCCTCTGCATTGTAACAGGGCATGTGAGATTCCCATCTTCAAGCCATTTCTCAATGCTGGATCTATCATAGGTTTGGCCAGTGCTGAGGGTAACTGGATCAGTGAACAAATCTAGGCTGATAGGGCATCTAAATAAAGGAGGGATGCTCATTTGATTCTCCTACAACAAAGGTATCCAAAGATTCAAATGGGGAATGAAAGGAAAAGGAACCAACAACCAGAACTACCAAAGTCACAGCTCAGATGTGTGCATCTATATAAGAAAGTTGGGGGGGGATGAAAAACTGCAAGAAATGGGTAGTGGGTTCCAATCAGTGATATCGGATGACACAAAAATCAAACAAGAGAGGGAAAAGGCAGACGTGCGTTATCAGATGAAAGCTCTCCTGAGTAGTCCTGACACTGAAAACAAACAGGAAATGGAAAACTATAAATGGGTTTCTGACTTTGGACTGTTTCACTGACAAAAAATCAGATGAAGAAGTCCTTCCATTGCAATACAAGAGAAAGGGAAGACTAAAAAAAGAAGAGGATGGTGAGAGGTTCTTTGGAGTGACTATAGAGGTGGTGGGCAGTTGCAGTTCATGGCAAATGAGGACTGACAACAAACAGATCAGTGTTGCAAACGAAGAACTAACAAACAGGTAAGATATGAAAAGATAGAAAAGTGCATCTTAGTTGGAAGAATCAAATAAGAGCACCAACATACAAACACTAGAGATAGCAAAGGGTGTCTTTATCTTGGTGAGGCTGTGAGATAGTAACAAGGAATAAAATAATAATAGGGAACCAAATTGCATTATTTCACTGTTTTCTTAATCTATCTAGCCAGTCAAACTGACCCGCCTAAGACCACTTAAAATATACTGCCTTTGGTTTGAATCCAGCAAGGAAAAGGATAAAAGAAAGCTAGCGTTCTTCTAAAATGCTGCCTAACTTTTTGTGGTATTCTACAATGGCCCCTCTGGTGTCAAATTTTGTACTCCAGCCCTCAGTTTGCTGACAATTTCTGCAGTCACCCTTGACTACCAGTTACTGCACATATAAATAAGGAGCTGCCATATAATTCTGGCATTTGATGGACTGCAGCAGAATTTCAAGAAAAGGAACGGGCTATTCTAAAAGAACCCGAAAAGAAATTGGAAGAGTAATGGCAGTCATGAAACTCATGAGGATCACAGCAAATGTGAATACTAAATGGTCCAAAAGGGCAAGTGGGTACTACATGGCAATGAATATATCTTATTCTGCGCCTCTGATCAATACATTTGTTTATTCACATGTCTTAACAGGCCTGGTCCTATGTGTAGTGTATGTACCGGATCAAATGTGTATAGTGGGGTAATCTGTGTCTGATCATAACATCACACATAGGTCTGAACCATGGGCCTCACCACCTTCTAGAGGTGTGGAAGATGATGAAAGTGGGTCATATTTCTAGAAACTAGAAAGTGATGGGTCCAAATGTATGATCACCATTGACTAACATGATGTTTGGTTGACTGTGGATATACACAAATTTGTGGTGTATACTCTAGTAGCCTAGTATCTGCTTCAAAGGGACCGAAGAGCGTTTGATAGGAATTAATAAGTAGTATTTATTATCGAACTACTTCTATACGAACAAATATTTTATCAATACCTGTCCATTGTATCTTTGCACAAGTTATTAGGTAAACTTTACTTTTTGTTTGTTTATGAAATCTTAAGAAGGGTGGAGCGAGGAACCGCTTTTAAGGATAAAACCGAATCCCGGGTAAAAAGGTCCTATGTCTCGTCCAATCACACCTGCCTTTCTCTTTCACAAGCACATCTCTCTCTCTCTCTCTCTCTCTCTCTCTCTCTCTCTCTCTCTCTTGTTTTACTAATTTTCAACTTAAGTCGACAGTTGGGAGATATTTGGTGGGAAGTTAGGGACGCATGTAATCACAAAAAACCTATATGGCCTGTTTGTTTCAAATTATGGGAATTCTAAGAGTTTCTGCTTTTAGTCAAAATGAAGAATCAAAGATGAACAGTAAAAATGATCATCAAATAATTCCTTTATTAATGAAAAACTTTCTCTAGATTGTAATGGCCAGCTTGTAGATATTTAATGATTTGTGGTGTTGTCTTGTTACTGTTTTTGTTGTTGTTGTTGTTTTGATATGAGGATATTTTTATCTCAACTCTTTCTTATTTTCATTGTTATTCTTTCGCTGTTCTCTTTGGTCTTTTCTAATATAAGTTTTGTTACCGGTCAAAACTTTTTCACACATCCACACACTTATCTAAGTACATTAGCTTTATAATCATGGATTGATCTTTAATTGTCACACACCCACTCACTTCTCTAAGCTTACTAGCTTTATAATCAGGGTCGACCCTTGATTGTTTATATAGAATGAAGGTGCCTCACCACTGAGCTACCAATGAATTGACTTCTTTAACAAAAATTAAATTAAGAAAGGATAGAAAATGCACACTCAAACTTCAACTCAATAATTTTAAACTTGAAGAAAGGTAAAGTCTCATCTACGGTGTTACATTGTATCTTTCACTACTTATCATTTCAATAATCCTTTGATCGAGCTTATTTGATGCTAAATTCTTGTGCATTCTATATGAACAAATAGGTTCAGCGTATAAATAAAATGAGAAAATAAAAAATACAAACAAAAATTACAAAAATAAAATGAGACAAAAGTTTATGCTGTGATGGCCTGCGTTCACAATACAAGCAAGAAGCTTCTTATTTAAGTAGAAAATCAACCATTACAACTGCTTCATGTTTCTCTCCCACTCTTATAAAGCATGTCACTTTCTATACAAAAGTTCCTACTTTTTTTCCTCTCTTAGGATAAGGGAACTTTTTTTCCACTCTTAGAATAAGGGAATTTTTCTCTTTTTCCTTTTTTGAAAAAAAATGTATACACAAAGCAGTGCAATAGGGTCCCATGGCCATGCTCTTTTTTTGCGTAGGTGAAAGAATAGAAAGTTATATTTCTTTTAAACAAGGCTTTAATGCATTTTACCCTAATGATACAGGACTCTTGGTAGAGTTCTTACATTATCTTGCAGTATTCAACTATGGAGAAAATTTTGCAAAAAAAAAAAAAAAAAAAAAAAGAAAAGAAAAAAAAAAGAAAAAAGAAAAAGACTAAAGGCATCAAGGGCTGATCTTTTTCTATCCTGCTCTATTGAGAAATCTGCATTCACAATTAACTTTAGGCCACCGTAAAAAAAATGTAAAATGCATTTTGCCAGTGCAATACAAAAACCTTGTGAGGTGTTTTGTCAATAGATATATGGAAATTGTACATATTTTTAAAGGATAATATATTATGTACTACGATAAATATATCTGTCTATGAATCTCTTGAGACTGATAATTGGTTAGAATAAAAAGAGTTGATGTATGTAAGTTGTCTATATTTTTCTACTTGGTAATTGCGTTTGAACTTTTTTTTAGTTATAATTCTTACAATTTCATATATGATGTTGACTATTGATGTTGATTTTTCTTATAGGTGTAAATGTTGTAACTTAGATTTTTAGAATCTTGAGAATGACTTATATGGGGCCAGCTATGTTCAATTCAAACTCTTGAAACTTACCTATCCCAAGTAGAATGCCAAGCATCTCCAATTAATCGGAATGCTACTCAATGTTTAATGTTTGTACAAAGAAAAGTTGTTTTTATCTGAGAGTTGAAACTTTTATGAACTTAAGGTCTGTAATCAAGGTTTAAAATAATGTAATGAGAAAAATCACCTACCCCCACCCAATACGACGCGGTTGCTAATGAGTCCCCAATTTTTCAATTATTTGAAGGTTTTGACCCATTGAAAATTGAATGTGGGCCCTTATTTAGCTTTCGATAAGCAAATGGATCTGGTTTTGAATCTTATTTTTGGACCTACGACTTAAATGAGTTTGGTTCTAGATCCACCAAGGCTCAAACCCATGGACTGAAGACTCGACCTATTAATTAAAAAATATAAAACATTCGATCCTACCCATACCCTTATTCCATCATCTGCAAAGACAGAAGTCAGAATACAACCTAGGGTTTTTCTTTCTCTCCCTTTCTCTCCTCTCCTCTTACTAGTTCATTGATTTCCGCCTCCTATTCTCTCCTTGAGTCCTTGCTCCCTTTCTCCCTTCATAGCTTTGGCACTCCCCGAGTGCGGCATCAATCCATAACTAGAACCATACCCGAAACTATATTTGGAGCCATATAGTTCTAGTTCCGATTAATCTTAGTAGAACCAGTTCTAGATCCAACAAATTAGAACTGAAACAGTTTGATTCCGGTTTCAATTGCAACCTGCAGAAAATGGTTCCGGTTCCACCATGGACCTGGACCAAAGCCGACCCATTGCAACCCTACTCAATAAGGTCTATAACTATTTTCTATATTTGAATTGATAGCTTAGTGGTGAGACCTCTCTTTTTCACAAAAATAGTCTCGGATCATGTATGTTTGTAGGGTCTCTAAATATTTATCAGAGAAAAAATTATCTAACAATTGATATTTGTTAAATCAATGATGAACTAAGCCAACACACACATAATTTACTAGTGATGGCCCCCTTAGCATCACACAAAAGACTATGATGTTCGAGTTTAAAGCATCACTTCTAACAAGTAATTAGACTTTGTAAAATAAATAAACAAATAAATGAATAAAATGTTTAGACGAGTGTTTTGTCAACATACATGGAAATTGTAAAGATTTTTAAAGGATGACATATTATGTACTATGCTAAATATATCTGTCTGAACCTTTTGAGAATGATATTTTGTTAGAATAAAAAAAAGTTGATGTATGCAAGTTGTCTATATTTTTCAACTTAGTAATTACGTTTGAACTTTCTTTTAGTTATAAGCCTTACACTTTCATATATGATGTTGACTATTGATGTTGATTTTCTTTGAGGTGTAAATGTTTTAGCTTACATTTTTAGAATCTTGAGAATGACTTATAGGGGACCAGCTATGTTAAATTCAAACTCTTGAAACTTACCTGTCCTACGCCGAATGCCATTCATCTCCAATTAATCTGAATGTTAGTCAATGTTTTATGTTTGCACAAAAGAAAAGTTGTTTTGTCTTAGAGTTGGAGCTTTTATGAACTTAAGGTCCATAAATCAAGGTTTAAAACGATGTAACGAGGAAAGTTACCCAACCCCACTTAATAAGACCGATTTATATTCACTCCCATATGATTATGAAGCATTGAAGGGGTTCCTACAGACACACTTTTTATTTTTTTTATTATTTCCTATATTAAAGGCGAAAAAAGAGACACCTCCTTCCCACAAAAATAATTAGGCCGTGTGTGTTCGTTGGCTGTTAGAATATGAATATTTATCAGAGAAAAAATTATCTAACAACTGATGTTTGTTACATAAATGATGGATTAGGCCAACACACTCATAGTTTATTTGTGATGGCACCTTAGCTTCACTCAAAAGCCCATGATCAATCCCTGGGTGTTCGAGTTTAAAGCATCACTTTTAACAAGTAATTAGACTTTATAAAATAAATAAATAAATGAATGAATAATCAAGGATGGTGAACTAGAAATTTTGAAAAGTTGGAGGACAGTAAGGAATTAAGTTGATCAAAAGTTGGAAACCCCATGAGAAAACATATAAAGTAAAGTTACGTAAGTGGGTTTTCCACCGAAATTGACACAAAGTGTAGGCACATTTCCACACATGAATCAGATTCCAAATTCGTGAATGGTCTTTTTAAACATTGTTTGATTAAAAAGATATTCATTGTTGGTCTAACCATAGTTTTAAAACATGGTTATTGGATCAGCCATAAGCCACTGATTTTTCAATTTGTTTACACCCTATTTTCTAAAAATAAAAATAAAAAATTAACAAGTAGTTAAAAAATCCAGAAAATAAAAGATTTTGAGTTTTTATCTTTAGTTGCTTTCAAAGTTTATATATTTTATCTAAAAAAAATAAAAATAGTAATAAAAGATGGTTGATAAGTGTTGGTTTGGGCGGAGTTTTAAGACCATGGTTCTACAATTAATTAATCACATCTTTTTTTTTTTTTTAAATAATCGATGTTAAGATGGTAGGAATATCTTGGTTTTAGAATCATGGGTCAGGAATTTATTGGTTTATGGAACATGACTCATCAATAGTATGGGCCCATTTGATCAAAATCCAACCCACTACGTGCGTCCCAAATCTGAAATCACTAAAAACTTACATAATCTAGAAAGCATTGAAAAGACCCATCGACCATCAACCATGAAGCAAATATGTATTTAATCCAGAACATTGGGATCATAGACCTCAATACGCAAAACAGAAAAAAACAAAAATAGAGTGGTAAAATCAAACTAATACACTGGGCATCAGTGGGCAGCAAATGACCATTGGATGATATTCAAAACACAAGTGAAAACAGTGAAAAAGCAACAGAAAAGAGTGGGGGCGAATGATTCAATTTCATGTGTGAGTGCGATGGTCAAAGGAGAGGGAAGCAAAAGACAAGACAACACATAAGAGGCATTTCAAAGGATGGGCGCTTTGAACTCTATCTTGTCTGCCATTTGTTAAATAATACCTTCGACCATACATTTCTTTCCTAGCACAAATTTATAAGACATCATCCACAATACACTCAGTCAAATTATTCCATGTTCCAGAATCCATTTGGTTGTTACAATGAAGACCTGGACGGCAGGATACATGTACGTACTTGATAAGGCACCTCTCTGCTTGTGTGACCCACCCATGGTTCGGCCGCCCAATTGGTGGGCCCCACATATTGTGGATGGTGGATTTGCTAAGAATGTTGCATGAGGATGACAAGTATGGTGTAAATTTGTTTACTGGAACCTGAATATCATTTTCTAGTGTTTTGGCCTAACCCAACTTGTGGAAGAAAAAAAGGAGGATGTTGCAGTGGCTGTACAAGCATGATTGGTGGGTCTGTAGGGATGTGGGCCTAGGGGAGGTTGGTGGGCCCGTAGGGATATAGAGGGCGCCGAAAACGGCGTTATTTGACCATGACCCCTTCTAGAGGAGGAGCCTAAAGACGATTGATTGGCTGCTATGGTCTGGGACATCTCTCTTTCTCTCTCTCATCCATCATTCCAATAGAAATGGACGGACATTGAAAGAAATAAGGCGTTATATTTGAGTAGGATTGATGACGACTGGTAACAAAACACTGTTTATACTTTAAAAGAACTTCCTGACTCGTGCCGGGCCCACCCACATGCAATCTAATTACAGAGGCAATGGATGAGATCTGAGTGAACTAGTCATGGCCAAATATCAGTCTAATTAGATTTTTTTTTCTTTTTTTGGGTGGGGAGTTGGTTAAACAGATAAACTTTAGGGCCTCGTAGATTTAATGAATTTAAGAGTGTTTTTTTATTTTTATTTTTATTTTTATTTTTATTTTTATTTTTATGATGTGTAGAAGTGTGTGAAAGGCCTAGATTGATGACAGTAGGCCCAATGCATAGCCGAAATAGAATTCTTTTTTATTTATTATCCAAATCATGGATGGGGCCCTATCATGACTAGCAATTGCAATGGGCCAATTCCAAACCAGGTCAATTTTGAGCTTGAGCCACAATAACACTAGATTAAGGTGCAATTATTTAATTGCCTCATTATACCACTTAAGCCCTAAATGTAAACAGGCCCATGCCATCTCTGACCCAAACAGGCACATTCAACTCCATTCAAAGCTGGGTATCTACGACCAAACGTCGCTGATGTAATGATTCATAGAAAAAGGAGCCAACTTGGGCTTATCTGATGCAGAGGCCAATTTACTATGGGCTTTTCTGTTGACTGACCCAATCAGTGGACAGGAAGAACATACCTTACTTTACCTGATGAACGCAAAATTATCTACTGCAATCGTTACTCCAATAATTTTCTTTTGGAAATCCACATCTTGCTCTTATGCTTGCATCATATGAATATATGATTATGTGAGAGAGAGAGAGAGAGAGAGAGAGAGGGATTTAAGAGCCACACGTGTCAAACTTGACAACTGTCCCACTCACTCATAGTGTGGTCAAAGTCTGCATGTGGAACGGCGACCCAGAAGCAAGTAGAAGTCAGGGACGGCAACAAGGTCCGGTGCAGTTTGGGCAAAACCCGAACCTGCGTGACTCACGCTTGCCCCACCATGTAATTGATCCAACCCAATTCATGATGGGTACATGTTATGTCAGGATAATATAAATACAGATGTGTATTTATAGATTGGAGAATCTCATTCTGAGTTTACATTAAAAAAAAGTAAAGTTCTTATAAATGGAATAGAAAACTAATGACCCCATAGAGACCTATAATGGTAAGATCTCTCTATAAAGATGCACGCTGCTTCATAGGGATGCGGCTTGGAGTAGGCCAAGCTTGAGCCCACATGTTCAACTTTTCAAAAAAACCCACTCTAGTATGTGATTGAGCCCAACTACGATCATGGATTTGAGTCCAGGTAAAATTCAGGCTGTGGTTAGGCTCAGGCTCAAGCTTATGCAGACTGTAATGAATCCAGTCCTTTCACACTCACATATCCCTGTTTGAGTGGGCCGAATATGGAGGCATTGGATTTGAAAAATACAAAGTGAATATTTATTTGCATTAAAATACATAGGTATAATTGAGCACATAGGATTCATATCACGAAAAGATAAAATGAAGGTGGAAGGTAAACTACTAGGGTGATGGCTAATTTATCAATTTCTTACCTTCTTTTTATTCTATTTCCATAGAAGGAGAGAATATTTCGTACTCGTTTTGCTGATTCGCTTTTAATCTTCATTTCTAATGAGCACTTATGATATAAGTCCTGTCTATTTAATTCATATGTATTACAATGCACACAAATAAGCTCAAAATAATCATTTTATCCAAGAGTTGAAACTTTGAGGCCCTCAGGGCTAGGATGATTTGGTCCTAATTCTCGTTCTGAGACTAAAATACATATACATGTGGCCTACTCATCCCCTTTCACAACCTAATTGCTAAGTCCATGTTGGCCTCATAAAATGTTTCCTATTTTGAAAAAAAAAAACCAAATTAAAGAGCTGTTCCCAGCATAATATCATAAATATTACATACTTGTCGAATATTATATATGATAAATTCTCAGAAATGCCCCATTTCTAAAGAAGTGTTTCTTCCATCTTTTTATTCTTCAATGAGGAACAAGTCATGTTGAGACTTTTTCTTATTTTTAAAAGTAACATTAATAGCTTATCTACATTTCTAGTATCCTATTCTTTGCAAAAAGGAGTGTTTTCACTTTTAAAAACGATCGGATTTTTGAATTCAGGCTCAAGCTTGCACATTTATATTCAAATTTGATCTAAGATGATCAACCTAGACTCAGGCTCACTCATAAGCCATTTAGGCATAACTTGGGCTAGTTCAATCCTAGCCTGGCCCACCCATTTTACACACTTATTGTACTTCGATGAAGTCTACGGTGTTTAAACTTTCATAGAGAACTTAACCTTCCTTTTTTTTTCTTACATTATTATTATTTTTATCTTCATTCTTTTTTGACTAATATAATTTGAACTCTTAACCTTATTAGCTTTTTCTTTACTTTCTTGGTGACCCAACCAAGAGGTTGGGACCCTGAGCAATAAAAATTACGGAGGTGATAGGAAATTACAAATGCAAAGAGACACAAACATAACTTGCAGAATGTAAACTTATATTTGTAAGGAAATACAAAAACTTATATTTGTAAGGAAATACAATTCATACATGTAAGATAATAGGAACTCACACGAAGTGGGAACTCACACGTGCGAGGAGACACAACTCATGAGGCAAAAACGATCTCCCAATGATAAATGCCACTTCTTACCATTGAGGTAATTAGGAGCGTTCTCCACAGGACCACAACCTTGTTACTTGTTAACAGCTTTTATCCACTTCCCGGGCATCTCGTCTCTGTTTAATTTAAAACTGACTATTTGCTCTTATCTGGCTTGACCATGACAAGAACACATATGTTGTCCACTTGAATCTCTGGCGCGTCCACGTGATGGACGACCAAATCAGCTTTCTAGATGGAAACCATGTCCATCAGTATGGACTATGAATTGCACCAGTACCGAGCAAGTTAGGAGACTAACATGCACTGAAAGTCCTTGTCTGCTGGCTGACTACACTACACAATCCAAGAAGAGTTCAATCCATCAAGGCAAACCATTCAATATGTAGAGAGAGGTTAGGATTGAGTGTTCTCATTGCCTAACCCCATTCATACCTGAGAGAGAGGTTAGGATAAGTGTTCTCATTACCTAACCCCATTCATACGTAACAGGGAAAGTGGTGGCAGTCTATTTACAATCTGAAAATTCCACAAACTGAAAATTTTTCTGCTTGACACTATCTCGTCCACCCACATAAAGTAGGCACCAGCTTGCATCACGATAAAGGAACCAGAATACTTAAATGCATTAAAAGAAAAGACCAATACCAGCCCAGAATGACCTAAGTTCATAAGAGAATTCCCAAGCCCTGTATGGATCCTGGGAACTCAACTCAGATGCCTGCATTCAGTTCACCTGTAATAACGCAGGTTACCTTTAACTGGTTACGTCTATGAACAAAACAATTATCACTTATGGGTAACTAGAATTATCTAAACACATGAACCCAAATTTACATGTTAACTCAGTTACCCACAGTTTATGATGATCCAAACGGATAACAAGAACTAAAAATTTAAAGACGAAACGTAATCCACAGAATCTAACAATTTATTGAAAGGAAAAATTATTCTAGTCACACAAGTTTATCCTAAAGACCATTTATTGTTAAGTTACATAAACTTTCCATATGTCATCTCAAATAACTTTCATACTGTATACAAGATGTCCAATTGAGTCAACATAGGAATCTGTTCTACTTGATTGTACACAAAGATTCCTAGTCCCTTCCTTCTTATTATTGTTATCCAATGTTTCATTTGGAATGGGTCCACATTTGTGAACAGCATTGCACTCAACATTCTGAAAGAACAAAAGTTTTATGTTTTCTGGGAAAAATATGATCAAGGTAAAAAACGCTCCAAGAAGCTCCCAAAAGAGAAGTTGGTTTTTGCCCATCCGCGGGACCGAGGCACTTTCACACTTGATGGCACTTTCTTTACATTGAGCATCATTGTATGGTCAATCTCTCGACGAAGTGCTTCTACAGCCTTCATGTCCACTGGGTTTCCATAAGCATCCCTTAGGTAAAAGATGTTCACAGCTTGGTCTCCAACTGTTGACACTCCTGCTCTTGTGACAGACAAGCCATTCTCACGAAGAACCCGAGTAACCTCTGATAACAAACCCATTCTGTCCCTTGCACATAGCTCTAGACTTATTCCCTGCAATGAAGTCATGACCAAACTAGAAAACCACATACATTCAAAGATAGTAGAAAGACCATGGTGCTGTCGTACATGATAGATTATGAAGGTTGTCATTGTTCACTATGTTTAGCATAATTTTTTAATATTTTAGGTTAGTAATGAGAGGATAATCTCCTTAATATTGTAGTTAACGTGGTTCAATCAGATTGATAAATAATCTCTCATTATAATATTATGATTAGATTAAATTGATGAGATTAAAATTCGTTATTTATCTCGTACTCTATAAATGTCTTGTTATTCTCAATAAATAGAAGATGATTCATGTGTAAATTTAGCGGCTTTTAGGGCATCAAAGTTATGCCCACTTCCGATCCTATGATTGGGCAGGCCATAGTTTTGCCCCTTCAATTTCCACTAAGAATTGTACCATATCCTCTCTAGTCTCTACCCTCCCTTTTCATCTCTCCCCTCATTTATTGGCATATATATATTAACCTAAATAAAAATCAAATTCCTATATCCATCTATAAAGCTCTCTCAACCATACATTTATTCAAGCCTCACAATCTCATCATTTCTTCTTGTCAAGTTCTTTCCAATGAGAGCTTTGGTCATGCTGCATGAGCATACTTTGTATTGTTCTAAAAGGGATCATGATAGATGTAATTTGTTGAACCACCGATTCTGATAGACTCAATGAGTAGGATGCAACAGGCAGACTCTACATATAGGCGGCGACTATGAATGAAGTACGATGGATGTTTCAGCAAGGTAATCAACCATTTATTTTATAAGCTCAATAGGTTGTGTTCAAACTACAATGTAACAAATTGCATGCTCTTTTCTTGAAAGGACAACAAAGTTGCATAAGGATGATAAAGAATATAAAGAATTAGAAGGTTATGATTGTTAGCTATGTTTAGCATGATACTTAATAAATTAGGTAATTAATGAGAGAATAATCTCATCTATATTGTGATGGTGTGATTAAATTATACTGAGAGAAGATCTCAAAATTTTCTGTTAAGATTCAACTGATGGGTTCATTCCTTATTTATTTCATTGTACTCTATTTAGTAGGTCTTGTAACTCTCAATGAATATAAGATGATTCAGATGCAAACTCTGAAGTCTTTCAGAACATTCTGTCAAAAGCATGGTACATGAAACCACTTGTGGTTATGCAATTCTGGCCAATGGAGAGCACTGCACAAAAAATAAACAAATAATGAATGTGTCATGACTCATGTCCTGCCACAGTTTAAAGGACATTCCTAGTTTCCCTCCTGCAAAGAAAAATAAAAAACAGTTTCTTAATGAAAATCAGAGACATGAACAATCATATTTCTCCCAACAGTTTTTCAACAAGTGGAGGTCAGAGTTCACCAATTCTAGTCATGAATTCAGGCAAAATGGAAAGACAGGTTTGTTTATGCAAGGACACATTCACTAACCTCAGTTACTCTTCGCTGAATAGCAGCTTCCAGACACTTGATGATCCTTTCCTTTTCAACATCTGTATTAAGGGTGCAACCATCCATATGGCGTATATAATACTCCTGCAAATTTGAAAATTTTGATTTTAAAATGAAAGGTTATAAGCTCTACTTTCATTTTCCAAGCACAAAAGAGTAAGGTAGCTTCCTCAGCCGGAAACAAACACTTACCAATCAGATGATCCTAACTTCTTGATTTGATTCAAGGCTATGAATCAGACAGTCAAGATTTTATTTACTGACTGTTGTCAGGTGGTGATGGGCAAACAAAAAAAGAACAAGGAATCACAATTTGAGGTGTCTATAAAGAACACAGAATCGGCATATTTGTGTAGCATGCACGGACTGTAGCTGTTCTGAGGAAAATTATTTTTCTCTAACCCCCTGCTGGGAGTATGTTTCCACAAATCCATTGCACTGCTTTTGACGCTTTTCCATGAAAAAATTGCACTACTTTTGACGCTTTTCCTTGGACAAGCATTCACACCAAGTGATGGAAAAGGCTTTTTGCAGAAAAAAGGTTCCGCTTCCCTTCCTGCTTTGGTGGAAAAAGTTGTTACACATACGTGCCCCAAGAGTGTGTGCAATGGGAAAAATTCATTGTAAAGAGGAAAATTGTTTTAATTTTCTGTGCAGGTCCATTCCAACCATTTGGTGCGACACAGGGGGGTGGGGGGTGTAGGAACGCAAGGTTTCGTTTCTATTGTAGAATGGAAATTCACAGAGAGCAGAATACTCCCGCATCACAAATGCACCCAAAGGCCTGTGTGTATGAGAAGAAGCCTAGATTGAGAAGAAAATCACTACACTTTCCACATCACACTTTTTCCGTCTTTTGATGTGAAACTTTCCATGTGGAAACAGAAAAAATAAATAAATAAAGAATTAATTTTCCATGAAAAAGAGATGGTGGGACTAAGAAAGCAGGGGATTTCCACCATAGAAAGGGAAATGCACAGAACATTGCATCCTCATGTTACATAAATGCATCCTAATTGATCTACATTGCCAAGGAGTTTCAATTATTATAAAATAGCGGGGAGTTCCAATTATTAGAAAATAGCGATATGTGTTCATGATTATTTTGTCCGAGTTTGTATGAACTATGAACTACTCAACTTATGTTATAATCAGGAAGAATGTGTTGAAAATCCTCATGACTCTTCATGGAGGACCCACTCTGACTTTTCGTTTTCACAGCTAATGCATAAATTTGAGAAAGTTCTTAGAATATTATGTTGTTAATATTGGGCCTCTTCTTTTTGTTTACATTCATACATCTTTTCAAATATGGAAAAACAGATGGTCACACTGTTTCATCCAAGTTATCCTTTTATTGATATATTGAGGGCTTGTTTCTACAAACAAAGCTTTAATTACAAATAAGCAGCCTAAACTATATAATGCAACTGCATTGTTGTAAGAATCCTACAATTCATATCGAATTTTAAAGGAAACGATTTGTATCTATGCAACGAATCCTATTTGTAGGTGAATATTTGGATTGAGGTGTAAGTCTTAGGATTCGATAATTGTTGTAGAAAATCTTACGATTCATGTGATCTGTCAATTTGTATCTATGCAACAAATCTTATTTATAGGTGAATCTTAGGATTGAGGTATAAGTCTTCGATAATTGTTTCATTGAATCTTACTATGAATTTGATTTGTCTAAAGGGAAATAATTACGCTAAGGGGTAAATATTAGTACTGTTTTACTCCCTTTCTATTTTTAGTTAACCTATTATTAAAAGTTTATCCTATGATTATGGGAACCTCTTAAGAATTTTTTGCAATTTTGGAGAGGTTTAGAGATAAATAAGGAACAAGCATGCGACTAGAGTGTTCTACTGTACAAATGGGTATTATCTTGAATTCATTTTTAAAAATATTTCAGGTTTTTCTTCATGACATTTGTTTTAACTTCAAGAGAAATCCTAGCCATGTAACATTAGGAGATTTTCATTTTATTTTTATTTCGGATTAAAAGAGAAAAAAAATCCCATTTTTAACTTGTTTATTTTGCATTGTAATGTTGATGTCTTAAACATATTTAACCATTCACATACATCATTAATGATTTATTAATACATGTCAATGCCCCTCATATGACTGCATTCTAGTTGTATCCATCACAAAATTGATGTGAATGGAAAGTAGATGAATAATAGAAAACTACTATGTTTTTTCATAATTTCTTATTAGTTTTTTTCACTTTCATAAGAAAAGTAAGAATCTGATGATTCACAATGTGATTCGATTCATCCTCTTAAACAATTTGCAATATGGGTTTGATTGTCAGAACATGTGCAAGTCATCTGGTAGTTCATCTGCAGCATCTGCTTAGACATGCCCATCAATCAAGACCATCTGTTACCATTAAGTGACCACTTTAATGGGCCAGACCCAAAAGTTGCATAGGTTAAATGACTTGTGTGTAGTCGATGGGGTATATTTGTTCATTGATTGTAACTTCTATACACTATGCACAAGATGGCTGTTGGTTAGACTGTCAAAATATCTGGTCAGTGCATTTTTTCAGCGTGTGGACCACTGAAAGAATTGACTAATGATGGAACTGAATCTTATTATAGTAGATTAAAATAATCCTAAACATTTCAGATTAAAATATACAAGATTCCTAACAAGATATGATAGTTTCCTTGGAAACTTGTTATCTTCCATTGTACATTATTTTTTGGTGTAGTAATGATATGCAGTTTTCTCAATTTCTCTGCACAGACATAGCTCAAAATATTATGTGATGATTAGACAAAAAGGATGCCCCATATTATGAGTTTTGTTCTATAGTTTGCACATGGCAATGTAAACTTACAACTACCTACATGAGAGCTCAACAAGGAATATGAGGAAACAAAATGTACCAGTCATGAACAAGTTATCATTAATCTTCAAAAAAGAAAAAAAAAATCTTAGAAAAAACAGTTATCAAAGCCCAGTAAACAGCATTAATGCTTCAAAAGATTTCCATTATACAACTACTGGTTAGAGTAATGACACAAACTATTCATTCTTTCACCCATAAAACTAAGGAAAAAAGCAACAAATCTATACCTGTATAGCATAAGGGCCATCAGATCCAATGGAGGCATGAAAGACTACATATTGCATATCTGTGAGTGTACATACAATGTCAAATAACAATTTTGAGCGGTCTTTGCACCGAACATTCACCACTGAGTAGCCTTTGTCCTCACAAAGATCAACTGCAATAATGGGTCTAAAAGAGGTCGTCCCATCTCCCTCAGATAGTTCCCCATCTTCATAGTCCCTATCAGCAAACATCATCTGGTGAAGGCGTCGATCCATGTGGGTGAAGCCTGCGGAAAATTTAGTTCGAGCTCCCTTCCCATCATCACCACATCCTCGGAGAACATTCTTGAGCTGCTCCTCCAGTGCTGATAACCGGGCCGGATCATCTACGGCACAGGATGTGGCATCATCAGTCACATAAACAACACAGGCTACACGCATGTTGTGTGTCCAGACCTCAGCAGCAACCACATTGCAACGGAAGTCAGCAAGAACTGCAGAGATCTCTGATAACAGGCCTGGGCGGTCCGTGCCTATGAGCTCAATGGCAGTGTGGCTACCAATCGAGTGCAGACCTACCTTCTTTTCTAGCCAAGTACTCCCCTCTGCGGATAGAATGTTACTCGTTGGTCCAAGAGCCTGTAGTAAAACCATATGGAATGCTGGCAATAGTAAAATTATCTACTTACGATTGATAAATGAAATAAACCAAGGCCCAAACAGCCATACTGCAGGACAACAACAATTGGGAAGATGTAGAAAGAGCAACACTCTTAAATTGAGAGGACAAAGATAGAGCTACACTCATAATACATCTACATATGTTCTATGACTGCCTACAGCGAAGTGTGATTCCCCTAAAGGCTCCAGTTGTGGCAGGGATGAATAATCAGACTTGGGGATGTGTTAAGGAATTTGAATTTGCAAAGTTACTTAATGAACTTCCTTTTCTATGTCCTTTTTAGTTATCATAACAATTTTGAATCTGCAGAGTATCTTAATGAACTTACTTTTCTATATCCTTGTTTTCTTATCAGACTCAATTCACATTTTAGTGATGATGTTCTAAATGTATTCTGTAGGAAATAGGGTGCCTTCCAAATACAAAGACAGTCCAATGATCACCCAAAGTTCCAATCATAATAGGAACTCCAACCTGTGGGCCCCATTTAGCAATGATTTTTTAAAATAAAGGGAAACTGGGTTTAAACCGGTTTCAAGAAGTCAGAAGGTGCTTCTTTTTTGAGTTCTATGAAATTGTTCTTGACAACGCTATGGTTACTTAGGATGTACATGAAAGCATCAAGGTAGCAGGTATTCACATGATGGCAAAAATGGTGAGAATGAGAAAAAGCGTAATTACACTATTGTGCTGGATGATTAGGAACATGCTGTCAGTGCAACTGTCATATTTGATATGTGCAGGGGTGTGAAAGAAACAATGAATTAGACATAAGCAAGCACAAACCTCATAAAAGAGTTCTAAAGCAAAGACACTTTCCTGACTTGGCAAGTCAGGCATTAAGCTTAAGGGAATTCATTGCATGTTGGCAGGTGCCACTGACTCCATGAAATACTAGGTCAGTTATGGTTGGTCATTTACCAAAAATCATCTCCATGTGTTATGTTGCTTGAGATCAGACAGCCAGCAAAGCCTGGTGGATTTGATGATCACTTCACAATTCACACTAGATGTTTAGAAGAATTGTCATACTAACTGCTCATCACACTTATGATGCCCGGATGGTTCAAATAGGCGAAGTATTATGTGGTATCATATCCACTACTTCACTTTTTATGTAGAAAATCCTTATCCCTGTCATATTCGTGGCGTTCCTTGCTTTTCCCATGCCATATCTAGGCATCATAGCATTAACGCTCTTTGAAGGCCCATTTGGATGAGGAGAAAACTTTGAGCACTCAGGTATGTTAGATTGGGAAAGACAGTTGCCATGAGGCTCTCTTAGATGGTTTTTCACAAACTGCCCTGTGATAATTTTGTTTTAATTTTTCCATATCATCAACCATTCAACCTCATGATTAAGGTTATAATTATAAGCTTTAAATGATTATTAATCCCAATCAAAGCCAGAGAAAGTGTCTCCCTTGTTGTAGGCTCTTGATTTGTTGTATGTAGTGGGCCATTGTGTTCAAATATAAATTGGAGAGGTTCACCACTTCACCACTTCTCTGTAGTAGAAACTCTACAGTCTCCATTATATTCAGATAAAAATGGAGAAGAAAACGATTTCAAAACCATTTTAAGCAAAAAGCTAATTACCAAATAATTAAGTATCAATTTCTAATAACAAAAATATGAGTTTCAGTACAGGAAAGGGTATTCTATACCTTTTGCGAGAAAACTTTGTCCCCTGCTTCTATCATAAAGGTGTTGAATAGGAGAATTACTACTCTCCTCTATAATAAACTCAAATAGGAAGAAAAAGGTGTCCCCTAGATAAACGTTATCTTCTCTCCGCCTTTCTCCACATCCGAAAGGGCCCTAAAAAATTGGTGCTAGGTGCCCAGTGCAACTACATTCACTGCCAATTTACCCTTAAATTTAAGAAATCTATAGAGAATTTCTCTTCTACCCTTACATATTTTCTTTAGTTTCTTTAGTGGGTATTCTTAATGCAAGTAAACAGCAGTGAAAAATGAAAGGAAGCAGGAACCAAAGACGTGCCTTTTCGATATATTCAATTGCTTTTCTGTCCATGACCTTATTCCCCAGTTGGTCAGTAACATGGAACACTGCCACCAGAAAAAAAAGTGTGAATACTAGAGAGAGAGAGAGAGAGAGAGAGAGAGAGTTTTGTTAGTTGTAATGTTGCATGTACCGTCCATGAACCATCCGCCATCTGAAGAGATGTAGGCTTTGGAGATGGCAAGATCTAGGTCAGTGAGGACCTGCACCACTTCCAGCAGAATGCCTGGCTTGTTCACACTATCAACCTGACAGGTTCCAACTCAAAAGATTTAAAATCACTGCCACCTTCTATAAAACATGCACAAACTGACGTGCCCAACTGATAAATTGAATTGCCAATGGAATTTGAAAAAAACACCTTGCAACCTCATCAGAATCCGTTTCCACTGAGATTATTTAGATTGTCTAATAGAATTGTCCATATGTTCCACCATATGACAACCTGGGTAGCTAGCATGCATGGACTCAGCTTGAACCTAACTTATTTAGTGATTGCCTGAATTACTGGGTTCCGTTATAGATTGCAACCATGGGAAGGGGAAAAAAAATTGGACCCTCATCGGTGCTTTTAATGGACCAAGTGTGGCTTTGAGTCCACCTGAGCCCAAGTCCAGTAATCAAGGATTTAAACTTTCTAATAGACCCTCCTTATGGCTGTTATTTGGACCCAGTTTAGATTCCGTATCAGTCCTGACTGGGCCTTGGGCTGCATGCACTGAAACCTATCATATTTTTTTAACAGTAACCTCAGACCAACAGTATAGGGTCCATGTTGGAAATCGACTCAGTATCAGACCCTTCAAACCTTATCGGGCTCAGACTCAAATCTAAATAGGTACAGCTCAAATTCAGCCCATTCACGGACCTAGCCTCATATGATCAACCCAAATTCACCTAGGTCGAACCTTCACGCTGCAGGACCATCTAGGTTGGGATTTTTTACTTTTTCCCTGATGGGGTTATCCAAAGAGTATTTGACCCCATAGGACTAATCCCTCATGGGCACGTACGACCCCACAACACACGTGTATCAGGTAAATTTGAGGAGTTTCTTTGAGGAGTTTCAAACACAAGATGTGGGGAGCTATGTGAACCCACACTTTTGACCGTCCATAATGCAGATTAGCAAAACCTGAGGTCTAACTGGGAAAATAAAAAGAACTGACTGCTTACCTTGACCACAGTGCAATCGCTGAAAGTAGTGTTATCTACAGATACTCTGTTGCATCACAAAGCATCAATAGCATATGTTTGAGAAATAACTATATGAAATTGTCTAGTAAAAGCATGCCAGTGATCCACGGAAGAGTATGTAAGAGTAAAACCTTGGGGGATTTAATCTCTGGCTTAGGTTCTCATACTCTGGATCAAAGTAAGGCCGATAAACTTTTTCCATGCATGAACTTTCTCCTATCCACAACAAATACACTTCTCTCTGCATGCCAGAAATCACACAGATTACATAAAAAACAAGGCAGATGCCAAATGCAGAGACTACAGAATCTGGCATTTTAGGATGCAGGAATCTCATTTCCCGAAGCCACAAAACATCCTTAAGGCCCAACAGGATCGTCCTGCCTATACATCATTTTGTGAGGCCCAACCCATCTTTTAACTATAAAAGGGGTTCCTAACTTGCTCTCTATCAGACGTCTGCCGAAAGTAAACCAATCTGAAATTGGTAGTCCTGTGATGCAGCGCCACTGAATCTCAACAACTACCCTTTTCTGGCACTTTCGGTGCATCTTTATTTTGAATTGAGATTCTATGAGGTTTGCCCCACTGTGAGTGGTTATATCATGGTCCGCCATGTCACCATGGGGCAGCTGCCTGAATGTATGGCAGGCTGCCTCTTAGTGATGTGGCAGACCGTGATAGTTTCACCACGGGTGAAATTTCAAAAGATCCGGACTCCTTTATTTTAGATATAACTCCTTTTCAATTAGGCCCAACAAACATGATATGTACCCCAGCAATCTAATTCTGCTGATTACATTTAAGTCAACGTTCTTTTAAGTGAACAAATTCACGAAACTATGGTCAACTCACTGGTGATAACCATCCAAGAGTCTGCTGAAGGACTTTAAACAATTTATTACCCTCGATTTTGACATTAATTCATTTCCTTCACAGCGCTAGTGCAGTTTTAATCCGTAACTTGCAGAGTAAACTGTAGTCATATGTTAGTTGAGCTATCATGGAAGTTGATTTTGACATTGATTAATGAAGAAGTCTAAAAAAAAAAAAGAGGCATTTCTGCCAACTGTTCATTTAGCCAATATATTCATGCCATGTCATCATCCATTTTCTTTTTCCAAAAGGCAACCCTCACGTGTATGTCTTCCATTACATTGCTTTTCCCAAAATGGGGCCCTTCATTTACTTTTCTTGGTTTGCAATACCGATAAAAAAATGTCCCTCCTATTAAGGGGCAATTTTGCCCTCTCTTACTTCCTAAAGAAGAGATTACCTTCATACTTAATATTGCTTGAAGATAGGATTGCTACACTTAAGAAATAATAGGAAAATATAGAAATTTGAATTAAGAAAGGAGATAGCTCCTCCAAAGACTATAGTGATTACCCCAACAAGTGAAATTGAACACTAGTAATTAGTTAGCCTTCTTTCAAGTAGAAATGGTAGGGAATGTTAGTAATTATTGTTAGTTACTTTGTATATAATGGAACGATTCTCAAGTAATCTAGAGAGAGAAAATATTAGAAATCAATGTGCTTTATGACAACTCATCGTGAATTACAAGGTTAAATTTCATCTCCTCTTATTTGTTCAAGAGGTGGGCATTTTACCTTTATAAAATATCCGGCGTCATATAGCCTTTCCCTTAAGATATATAGAGGAATGTTAGCGTACATTATTCCCTCACCATAGGATGAAGGATGCTTACATGGCTTTTCCTAGTTGTACTTGAACATTACTCTTTTGTATTGAAGCATAAATGACATCTTATCTTTTACACATAAATATTTCCAATTAGGTAAGTGTCTTTCACCATATTGAGGGAGAAGGATGTACACTAACATTCTTCTAGATCCTATGAGAAGTGTTCTCATACATCTATTGTGTTTTTATGAGGCCCACTTATAAGCTCATTTGAGAGGGGGGGGGGGCGGGGGAAGATTTATATGGGACCACCCTCAATATCAAGTTTGGCCATAATCACATGCCCCTAACACCTTAATCAGTGGCCCACAAATTCAGTTCATTCGGATTGATGCATAGTTTATACAACGGTTTAAAAAATTTATATTTGACCAAAACTTGGGGCGTGTGACTATTTAGGGGGAACTTGTGTATTGTATGATTTGAATTAGATGATAAATGACTCCCACCCAAACTTCTCACAAAAAAGTGGTGAGAACTAGTTATTATGAGATTATTTCTCATATATATAGTGTTGATCTAGTGTGCGCACCTCAATGTGGGGCCCACTTAGGGCCCTACCTTGGACTGGAACTAGGGGGATCGAAAGATCCCCTCGGTCGCTTCTCTCTGCAAAAAATTAGTTCCATCCATCATCTCTATAATCTCCATATGAGCTTCACAAGTTTAAAGGTGTACAATCGATTTGGATAGGTGTGCAGTTGATCCAATGGCCCAGTTCATTCGAATGGGTGCAAAACTTTGCGGCATGTGACTATTAGGGGTTCCCTATGCATTGTAAGGTTTGGATTGGGTGATAGATGAGCTCAACCCATAGTTTTTATATTAAAAAAGAAAAAAAAGAAAAAAAACTGGTGAAGATAATTCTCATAGGAACATTTCCTTATCCATAATGGGTATTTCATAACCAAAAATTTCATAGTTTTACATAGGGTTATGTAAGTCATAGACATAGTATATAACAACAACAACAACAACAACAACAACAACAACAATAATAATAATAATAATAATAATAATAATAAGCCCCAAATCATATAAAAAGAGTTTTTTTTTCGTGAATGTGGATTGGGTCTTGCAGCTTATATGGAGATTTAAATGTATAAACAAGATTTTAAATGGTTGAACCTAGAGCTGGTCCTATTTGTTAGAAGAAGAATAAAGTCAAACCCATGCTTTAGGTCCACGTTGGATCAAGTGTATTATTAAAAGAAAATAATCTAAGTAAAGAGAAAGGGGACACTAGTCCAAAGGTGGCCATTTAAAGCCCTGGACTTTCCATAAAATATTTAAAAGGAAATAATTCTATGAGAACTAGTTCTCACCACTGTTTTGTAAGAAGTTTTGGTGGAGTCCATCTATCATCCAATCCAAATCCTACAATACATAGGAACCCCCTTGATAGTTACCCACCACAAGTTTCGGTCAACTTTGAATTTATTGGACAGTTGGATCGAATGTGCACTAATCCAAATAAACTGAATTGTGGGCCATGGATGAAGGGGTTAGGGATATCTGATTGAGGCCAAACTTGATATTTGAGGTAGTTCCACATAGATTTTTTCATTTCCTCGGTCTCATCCCCAAATGGGACCTACAGTGGGCCCCATAAAAAGTTCTCACAGTAGGTATGTGAGAACACTTCTCATAGGATTAAAGCCCTATATTTAAAAAAGTAAGTTGAAAATGTATGCAAGTGTAAATTCCTAATACAAACAAACAAACCCATACCAAATTACCAAGAGAATTTGCTCATACAGGATATAAAAGACTTAGATTTTCTCAAAATGGTGTTGACCAAAACTTTGTACCAAACGTGGGTATTTCACATGTATCATTAATTTCTTTTCCAAGTATATGCTTTTGTGCGAGACTGAAAGACGAACTGTTCATATTCCCTGTTATTTTTCCCGTTTTCGCCTAGTTTTTTCCAATATTTTCTCCATTCTTCAAGCTTTTTAAGAGATGTACTTAAAGGTGTTCTTCATTAGTTCTCCTTCAAGTTTCTTTATCAATTAGAGAGGTTTTCAAGAAAAATTTCCATTATTGATTTTCCATTTTCCCGAAAGGAATCTGAAGGTTTCTCCACCGCTCATTTTCTTTTTTTTTATATTTTCCATTTAGTCATTAACCATCATTAGGTGATGAGATGATGAAATCAAAAATTGCATATTCATTGTCCACCTCTATACAAATAATAAGAAAGGACAAAAAATATTGGTTATTGCTTGTCCTTTTATTTTTTTTCCCTGAGATAATGCATGGCTTTTGTTTCAGTTTTTACATCTAAACTACAAAACAATTTTGATGCTTATTTCAATAATTTATAAAATCTCTTAGACTTATAAAATGGGTTTATAGTATTGCATTTTGTAATGCTTGTATTTTGAAACTTTTTTGTAAGGCATTTGCAAAGTATTATCAATTGTTACAATGGATGATTTGTGCTTGTGTTTTATGTAATTTGATTCAACTTTAGAATTTTATTCATTGGATTTTCAATGTATTCATTTGAAGAATTTTGAGTTGTGTATTGATTAGAACCTAAAAAAATTAAGACAAATTACATTAAATGATTCAACATTTGTTATGACAGGATATCCTTGAATGAAATATGTGTAATATTGCACTTCAATGAGGATCTTGACCTTAATCATCTAAATCCAATTTACATTGGTGGTTAGCAGAAAGTCATATTTGTGGTTACCAGCATAAGTTGTAATGCACTAGTTGAAAAAATTATTATAGAGATGAATTGGGATGAAGAAGATGAGTATCCAATGATACAATACATGTGTCATATCAGTCGGATATTCACATTGGTTGATCTAAAATGCGATCAAGATATGTGGAGTATACTCAGGTTAAATCGTAATCAAACTGAACTCATATTATTATGTCTTTATAGAAGTTTGAACATAGAAAGAAGAACTGAGCAGCCCGTTCCATGGTATGTATTAATTTTGTTTTATATATTTTTCTTAATGAACGTTAAATTTCAACTTAGTCATGAATCTTTTTTTTAATTAATCTAAGTGTATTCTTATAATTAATTTTGAAGGTATTCAAGTTATACAACTTCGAGGGCATGCACGAGATCCATAATATTTAATGAAATTGAAGATGAGGAAGTTACTTATGGTTAGCACTGTTGAGGCCTTTTTTTAAAGATAATTTTATAAAAAAAAATGATTCTTATTACTTTATTAACTATACAAATCTAATCTTCCAGTGACATCATCAATTTTGATAAATTTAAATAGATTATTACCACTTGATGAACATCTATTTGAAACTACATCTATAAGAGATGGAGCAAAGATGGAATAAAACTGGAGCTCCACTGTACGACACCTATGTATGGGATATTGTTTTGGTCAACACTATTTTAAAGAATCCATGGTTTTTTATACCAAATATGGTCAAATTCCCAATTACCAATAATCAAAGGGAAAATTCTAAAATAGGGCTCAAGTGTTTCCTAAATTTTAAAATGGGATAAAAAATTTCTACGTTACAAATCAAGCCTTAAGTTTTTCATTTTCATTTCAAATCACGAAAATCGGCAAAAAATTGAGTTTTCCAACTAAAAATTGAGTTTTCCGGTGAGTATTATTCCATTTTTTTTAAAAATCTCCAAAATGCCCTTTTCTTCTCTTTCTCCTCATTGATTGTCTCTGGATCCAAACCCTTCTCTTCTCCTTCATCAGCACCTTTTTCCCTCCACATCTCCATCTCCAAGACACACACAGAGAGAGTAGAAGATGAAGAAGATAATCTGCGTCGCCGTTGTCGGCCACCAGGTGAGCATATCACGACCCCTCCATACCCTCTCTTTCCCAATTTATCACTCTCATGGCTGGCCCATGATCTGAAGGCTCCAATTCATTCTTTTTCATATCTTCATCTGATCAGAACAACACTTTGTATCTCAGAGCTTCACAGATGCAGATGACACTCTCAAACTCTTTCTGTGTGTGTCCTGGAGATGGAGATATTGAGGGAAAGGGGGGCTTCGTTTGATGAAGGAGAAGAGAGGGGTTTGGATCCAGAGAAAATTAATGAGGAGAAGGAGAAGAAAAGGGCATTTTGGAAATTTTTGAAAACAATGGAATAACATTCACCTGAAAACTCAATGAGTCCTGCTATGTGGACTCTAAAAATTACTCTCCTTACATAGACAAAATTTTTTTTTTTCAAAATTTCTCGAAATGCCTCCACACATTCTCTCCATACGCACCTCCTTTTCCTCTGGCCGGTGATGAGTTCCTGACCGCAGGCTCTTCCTCTCCCTCTCCCTCCCTCTCTCTCCCTCTTTCCTCATTTCCCCCTTTTCTCTCGTTCCCCATGTTGTCCCTCTTGCATAGGGAGACCGGGATCTCCCTGCGCAAAGAATGGGGTAGCGGCCGGAGAGGTGGAGACGTTGTCTGATCAAATTGCGATCGTGGTGGATCCATCGGGGCAGCGCAGCCACAGCCGGAGGTGATTTACCCGATTCGGATGTCGTTCCCGATCCTGAATCGGCCGATCTAGTTAAAATCGTAGCGGCGGTCGTCGCGGTTCTCGAGATCGCACTCGACTAGGCACTCGTTGGTCCAGCCCGAGGAGAACGTGGAGCGGTTCACGCTCCAACTGCCGGAGAATGTTCCGACTGCCGTTCTCAATCCCGAATCGGCCGATCCAGTTGAAATTGTAGCGGCAGCCATCGCGGTTCCTGAGATCGCACTCGACTAGGCACTCGTTGGTTCAGCCAGGGGAGAACGTGGAGCGGTTCACGCTCCGACTGCCGGATGTCACAACCCGCAGCGGAGAATGTTCGGAAGGAGATCATGAGCACAAGGTTGAACTGGACAATGAGCCTGGTGGCGCTGCCTAGGGAGAGAACGTCGGTGGAAAGCGGCAGTAGCTGGGGAAGGAGGTGGGGAGGGAAGTAGCTGCGACAGCTAGGCTGGGTTTTCATTCTGGAGGTTCAACTGGGCAGCGAAGTCAGACTGGTGGGTTTTCTCGATGACGCCGCCGTTCGTGATGAGGACGAAATCCGTTAAATCATAGAGGAGGGTTGACGACGAGACGTCGGGGAGTACGAAGGTAGGGTTTGGTTCCGTTAAATCAGGGAAGAGGGAGAAAGGGGGGAAGGGAGGAAAGAGGGAGGGAGAGGGAACGAGAGAGAGAGAATAAAGGGAGAGAATAGAGGGAGGGAGAGGGAGAGGAAGAGGGAGAGCCCGCTAGCCGGAGCTCGTCGCTGGCTGGAGAAAGAGGAGGTGTGTATATGAAGAGAAGGTATGAAGGCATTTTAGAAAATTTTGAAAATTTTTTTTTCCTGTGTAAGGAGAGTAATTTTTTGTGTAAATATAGTAGGACTCAAACTCAATTCCTTGTCCAAAAACTCAATTTTTCGCAGGTTGTCCTGATTTGAAAAGTAAATGAAAAACTTAAGATCTAATTTGAAATATAAAATTTTTTTTTGTCGCATTTTAAAATCTGGACAAAACTTGAGCCATGTTTAGAAATCTTCCCATAATCAAAATATATATTCACAAGCTAATATTTTTTTTTCATTTTACTTATTTATTATTTATTTTTTATAATTTTTTGGTCGAAAAGAGAGGCCGCATTCCACGTATAAACTATGAGTGGTAAAGAGTGAAAGTCGTCACCCGGCTATCAAAGGTTCAAATCCTAAATATTGCACCTTTTGTCTGTGTATGTGAATTTTTTTATCTTTGCTTGTGGGTCCATTCTCATATGTGTGAGAAGAGCGAGATTTCAATTGCATTCCATATGATGGAGCAAAATAATGTTTTCGCAGAACCAGCCTAGGCATGATCTTGTATTAAGCCTTTTTTTATCCAAATTTTATAGTGCCACCACGAGTGCCCATTTTGTGTTAAAAGAAAGAAAGAAAGAAAGAAAGAAAAAAAAAGGTAAAGTGACAATCAAAAGTCAGAATGCAGCACTGTAAAAGAGCATTTTTAGCATTTTGAATTATTAAAATTTTAATATTTTAGATATTGGAGTGAATTTGAGCATTTAAAACTCCACTTAGACGATAGACATTTGAGTTTTCAAACTCGCCCAAAGTACTTACAAATAAACAGGACCCAAGAGACAACCCAACAGTGATACGAGAATTGGAACAGGGGACATGCATACCGCCCAAATTATCTAAAAAAGAAGATGTATAGTAGTGGTCCGCCAGGCGATCTGCAAGACTAATGGACGTTCGAGTCTACTGTTACCACTGTACCAAACAACACTAGCAAAAATGGCCCATTTTTTATGCCTACTTTTATAAGAATATCTATCAAGAATTTGGGTGGTTGGCATTTTCAAAAATGCTATGCTCATTTGCAAGAATGTTCGAACTTTATCATTTAAAAGGACTCAATTAACCATTGGAAATTTCAAAATTCCACTGTTTTTTCTATTTGTTGGAATTTCTGGACGTTCAAGTACAATATAGCATTCAAGAATTCTACTATGTCTGGAGAGTTTTTTTTCATATATAAATTCTGTGAATTCTAGCAAAAGAACAGGCCTGCTTTGATCACAAATTAGCTTACATTTTGATCTTCCACCTTAGCCCGTCAATTGGCAAAGAAAAAGATTAAGAAGGTAACCCCGGCGTGTCAGTGTAGGTTTGGTGGCCATAAGTTTCAACTCATTCCAAAATAAAAGATAGTCCCACGTTCACATCAATACTATATGCTATGTCTGCTATCTACCTACCTATTTTATATATACGTGGTTCCCTCAGCACAACCTAGCGGACTATGGATAATTGGTGTGTAAATTTGAGTCCTCGATGTAACAATAAATTTTTTTAATGTACATACACCTTGTGTAATTAAACTTACTATTACCATAAGAGTAACAAATTTTCTTCCTCTGCCTTAGAGCGCATGCGTCTAGATCCTCACCAAAGGTGAGACTCCAAATTTTACTAGTCTCACGTGACGAATGGCACCATTACATGGCACCACATACACATAAGAAAATCGTCCCTATAAAAACCCACCTCCAAAAGAATTAGTAAAAAATGTAGTCTTAAAGAACCCATGTCAGTCAGTCTCCATTGTCATAATTGCACAACGAATGAGCACTTAGACGAGCATTAATGCAGTACAGGTTACATGGACAATGTCACAAGTAATTATCGGTTCTCACATTGCAGACTTGCGGTCCTGTTCTGATCATACAGCGCTTCATCAATGATGTGGACCTTTCGTTACATTGAGCACTGTGGATGGTCTGCTTATGAAAGGTGCTTCAATGCATTGAACACTCTGGATGGTCCTCATATGATGCAGACGCTACGTACCACTAGCCCATACAGGTGTTCAATGGACTTGTGTATGTATGCAGGAGTCCAAATCCTACAGTTGCCCTCCGCACTAGGTAATGCTTGCCACGTATGGACTGAATAAATCTGTTTTATCTTTTACCAAACTCTATCCACCACTAAATGCGTTTATACAATAAATAAGTTTTCGAATGCCCTAAACTGTGGAGTTAGTATCGAGGTTAATTTGATTGGCCCGCTGTAATTTCCCTTGCCTCCATTATCCACTAAGGTACTAGCTTTATATCCATTAAAGCAGAGGCTGGATCATCTAAAGCTCAATTATAGAGGCATCTTGAGTTGTTGGGGATTAAGTTATACAATCGAGCCCACCTATTAAAAATTTAAGTCGTTTAAAATGAATGCTCTTTACGCTTTTGATAGTTTTTTAAATTTCATTGTAATAGGGCTTTCTCCCACCATACGATTAAACATTTGATATTCACATGATTAATACATTATTAATCATATTCAGTTATCAAATTGTTAATCAATGGTTAATATTACGGTGGGTCCAACTATTGCAATGAAATTTAGAGACATCCTGTACATGGGAGAGGGCATTCATTTATACGGATGGAATTTCCAATAGGTGGGCCACAGTAACAACGCAGAGTTCCACTCCTCAACAGTACGAGTCACAGGAGGATCCTGAGTTCCCGACTCATCAAAGTGAAAGCGTTGATTTTGAAAGCTTTATTGCGGCGGGTATCCACTATCCTCCCAACATCGGTGGTCGCAGAGGACCCGGCCTCGATCCGCTAAATCCCCCACAATGTTTTCTGCTAGCGTGGACAGTGGGCCAAATATCAGAGTCTGCAGGACCATTGCAACTGACGATCCCATGACAAGCCACTGACCCAAACTTGACTTTAATCAACAACCACTCAAATTAAATCTTGTTAATCAATTCTCATGCAAGATAATCACATCTTCCACCCATTATTCCAGCATAACCACTGGGATCAAAATTATATTGTAGCTTCCCTTTTATTAAGAATCGGAATCCTCTTATACTTTTGTCTCACAGTGAGTGTGAGTGGACCAATCATAGTCCGCCATATTACTTATGGAGAACTATTTTGGTTGAGGTAGCCACTACTTATGTTAACTTTTTCTTGGTGATATGGCGGACAGTGATTCATCCACTAACAATCATTGTAAGAAAATACATGAGGGGATCCACGCTCTTTTCTTAACGGTTGATAATGAAAGGGGCCGAACATATGACAGCTCAAACCCACAGTAGGCAGACATGGCTCAAACCAGAAAGGCCAAATCACGCAGTGAAACTAGCTCCTCTGTTTTCTATTGAGGCTTCTAGACTGATTTGGACAGCCAGAAGAATCCTCTAGCTGCTCTTCCGACCCACCAAGGTTTGAGCCGGACACGAAACGAAATTCTGAAAAAGAAGCGCTGCCTGCTGCAGTGCTGCCACATACCAACCAGATCTTCTGAGGCTGAAACCAGAGAAATCACAGTGGGTGGGGCTCACAGATTGAAATCTCAACCGCTCAAAATAAATTTTTTTTACGTAAGTATACTGTACACATAAATAAATATTAGGTGTTCTCAAATTTTATTTTAATTAGAGTTTTGTTTTTTTGACATTGGATTAACTCTTTTGATGAAAAAATTGACTTTATTTCGAGCGGTTTGATTTGAGATTTCATTAAGTGGGCACTCAGTGTTTCCTAACCACGAGATTACAAAGGAAGAATTCAAGTAAAATCTCTCAAAGAAGAAGCAAAATCAAGATAAGAAACATCGTCAAAGAGCTAAAATCATCCCTTTTCACAGAGACAATCGCGATTACAATCGAAATCCAAACAGATCCAACTCAAGAACACCAAAAATCTCCCAAACGCCACCACCACTTCAAGATTTCATACCAAACCAAACAGAAAGAACACGAAAAATTTCAACCAAATCCCACAGATTACGCAAAACCCAAACAGAAAAAAGCAAAAGAGCAGAAATGGAAATGTCTAGGAAAATCAGGCTGACCTTTCACATGGAAATCTGGAAATCAGCAGAGAGAAATGAGAAGTGGAAGGATTTGGAGGTTGGTTGCTTTTGTTTTGGACGTTGGAAGAGCACTTGTAGAGAAGGTGGTGGTGGTGGTGGTGGTCATGTTAGCCTCAGCCTCAGCTTTTGAACACCAAAAAACATTCCTCATAAATAAGCCAACAAACATTTCATTTGATCTGATCAGAATGACGTCCCGCATTCGTCTTTTGCGGAGGAATCGTAGTGATAGATGGCCCACCTGTTTTTTTATCTAGACTGTTCGTGCTCGTGGTGGGCCCGGGTTAATGAATTATAATCAACATGTAGGAATGAAATTGAATTTTGGTTCGGACGATCCTGGCCGTTTGTTTCCTGGGGCGGAGTTCATTTCAATTGCAGTGAGAGAAAGAGAGTGCTTGCGAAGGAATATTTACATAAAGCAGGAGTCTGCTTTGGTGGGCCACCATGGTGATTATCGGATCTGTAAAAGTGGGTAGGAAGGTTTTCAGGGAACAAAAAATGGGTTGCAATTTGTACAGAAGAATCCTGATGCTCTGAGGCTTTACCCAAGAGAAATCCCGAGTTGAATGAGTGGGACCCGCAGTAGAGGCCACGTTTCCAATACAAAACCACTTAAAATGAATGCAGTTCATGTATATGTAGGATATAACCGAGTATGTTCCACTGTTGGATCATGATTATGCATAAGATTGTGTTAATAGTGTTTTTTCATTAAACATTAAACAGTGATAAAGTCACTCTAACGTTGAGCAAACTCAAATTGATGAAAAATTTAAAAATACCTTATGTATCTAGAGGTATTTATTTTGAATTGGGTTTCAATAGGAAGACCCAAATATGGAGTTCCACTCCTTTTAATTGAGGATTTTTTTGCATTTAAGCCTCTGAGGATCTGTAAAATCTTGTGGTAACCATCGAGAAATTTGGATCCCCAAACACCAGAGTTTGAAAAATGATTTGCAAGGGCTTTTACATTTGTCTAACCAACATGTTGGTCCCTTTTTTCATAAAAATATTTTACAAAATGAAAATTTAAAAGACCTAAGTTTAAATGATATTTGTCTTTTTGAGGTCTAACCGAACTTATAATTTTCCTATACTCATGGGAATATAAAGGCTTTTTAGATTTCACTGTTTCAATGTCATCTTATACTATTCAAGTTCAGCCAAATGGGAAACTTGATTGACTAGTTAGGCAGCATGGGAATGTTAATGAAGCCTACGTACAAATCCCACAATACTTCGAGGGTAAGATATGGAATATCTATCAACCAAACATTAGTTCATCAGACAAACTAAGATATCATATTTAAGATTTCTAAATTAACGATTAAACACAAATTATCGTTCAATGTATGCTTAATGTCTTGGATTAAGAGGCTAACAATGTTGAACGATTGATTGGTGGAGGTATTATGGTTATAATGTCAATCAGTCAAGGACCTAAGCATGATGTGTTAAAATTAAGACACTATTTAAGAAAATATCTATTCATCAATCATTCTTGCATAACTAGAATAAAAGGGTGTAATTTTGGGAAAAATTTCCATTCTTTTTTCTTATTTTTACTGAAAAGTGCATTTGATATTTGGCCACCACACCTTACAATCATTAGAACAACCCATGTAGAAATAAAATTATATGCTGTATTATTTCGGGCCTTTTTTTTGGGTAGAATATTTCGGTCCATTGGGCCTGCAATATTGCTATACATAAACATCATGTCACTAATGCCTTTGATGGAAAAAAGTTTAATTATGAGGATCATTTTTCTCATGTTAAATTTGGACTTGTGAATCACTATTAATCTCAAACTAAACTGAAAAACAAATCCACCAACAAGAAGACTAAACAAGACATTTTTCTCATACTGTAGAAAATGTTTCTCCTTCAAATGATATATTAAAATGCCTTGTGAATTGGTTATATATCCTCCGCTATGTAAAGGTGCTATATGGTTTTGGATTCCTGCTCCTGTATGCTTGGGCAGAGCTACTTGTAGCTCAATTGACCTCATTGAATTTTGTAAAAAATGGAAACCTATGGAGTAATATGAAAATTTTTTGGGGACTTTACATAAATTGGCCTTACTGGAACTATTAACAAAAAAAAAACATGCTGGGAGTTGATTTTGAAGAAACAAAATTTAGTTTAGGGTCACTATTGACTTCAACTAAAAATCACACTTTCTTTTTGAATTCTTCCTTAATAATTCAAATATGATATCAAACTTTTGTTAAAAACAATAATATAAATGTCCGCGAGATTTTTTTTCTTACTTGTAATTTAATAAGTTTGAATTCATTTTCTCGATGTTATTGAAAATATATGATACTACAAGGTATCATGTGAAAGTTTGTTTTGATAAAAATATTTGACATTGATGGTAAGTTGTTGAATGACCAAACTGACCAAAATTTCTGCCTACGCCACTACTGCTATGCACATTTTTTTCAAACCCTAGAATTCATTTCTTTTAAATAAAGTGACATGGAAAAGAGAAGAAAATAAAAGAATTAAATCTATATGAAAACAAATAATTTAATTTCTTTCCATTGCACAATGCACATATATAAAAGAACCTTACCATAGTTAATTGACTCACATCACACTTAGAATAAGTTTCTTTCCTAATTACATATTGGCTTTCTAGTTAGATATTGTCATATAAGATGTTAACCCGTCTACACTAATTAAATCTCTATGCTACTTTTGTAATTGGCCACTCTCACTTTGCACGGAAGTCACATGAATTTGAGAAAAACATTTTAGTAATGCTACAGTGACACAAAATATTTACAAGCTGATGTGTCAATGCCTTAGCTATCATTGTGTGAATACTAGGATTGGCTACCATTGTACTTTATGAATGCATGCCAATCCTGGTGTTCATACATGAGCATGTAAATGTTTCATATCAACATTTCATGTCACCATAATATTACTGAAAACATTTATAAAACAGTTAGCCCACAATACTTAAAGATGATATGACATTAATTGAGTTTTTTTATGTTTTTTAGGGCTCATTTGTCAACCTCAAATTGAATATTACTACAATAACTTGGGTTAGATTGAAGTACTGTATATGAGAGATGAGAAGTAAAGAATATGAGAGAGATATGTAAATGGGGCCCTTACTTTCCTATTGATTTACTAAGTTGATGAATGAATATTCATTTCCTGTCAAAGGAAAGACTATTTGATGGTCATTTGTGATCTTAGCTTTCATGTCCAAATTAAGTCCCTTTGATAAAAGTGCATCTCCTAGAATCCCAATGTGAAGAAAATAAGCATTCCTTAATAGATCAATGAAGTTCTCAACTGCATTGAAAACGTGAACCTCAAACGTGAAGAGCATATGAAAGCATAGACGAGCCAGGAAATGTCTATAAATTTGAATGCATGAGCAGTTTACTGTTAATAATCATAACCACCAAAAGCTATGGTTATTAACATCATATCCAAGTTGAGGGTTGTGTGTTCGAATTTTCGTAGACGTATTTCTATTCACATTAGTGATTTGGCATGTTTCTATTCACCTACGGAGCCCCACATGTGAGGCGGGCTATCAAGACCCTTTGATAAATATTGTTTTAAATTGTTCACTAACGGTTTGAGCTTTTGGTGTCTCTAGTTATTGACATTACGACTGTGTATAACTTGGCAACATAGATTGAAGAAGTGAAACCTCCAATTGTAATCCAATAATATTAGATGAAATCCTTTACATCTCATCCAATCAAGTGATAAGATTGTGCTCTGTTACTACCCCACAAAGTTATAGCACTTGAAATTAGCCTAGGAAATGACAAACCAATATTAGGATTTGAGATCATGTATAAGAAATCAATCCTGAATGAATCACTCATGATCAAGTGTAAAGATGGCCATCCGAATCATAGTAAATCAAAGAGCAGTAGGTCACCGCTCCTAAACAATGGAGTCTACTCATATCTCGCATTGCCATCCATCTCATATATCAAGGTAATGACTTTGTTTGGAGTGATGGACGGATGATGAATTGAGGAAGAATTTAATAAAATTCCTGAATTTTAAAATATCAATTGAAAGTAAAAAAAAGGCCTACAACATGCTGATTCGCCTAATTATACTTTGCACTAGATCCAAAAGTTTTTGAAACAATGAGAATCATTGGTGTCACATAAAATAAAGGCCGTGTAAATTTTTTTGCACTTCCATCTCTAAAAGAGAACCACTTTCACCACACAATCTAACAAAATTAAAGAAGGAAATTACATTATCATTGTGACAAAACAAAACGAGGGTCATCTTCAACTACCTCAATCATTGGTCATGTATTGACTAGTTGGGACAAAAACCGATTGAAAAAATCCAAAACGCTTTTGTGGGGCATCATTGCCTAGCCAGTACCCATCCTTTTTCTTTGGACTCGCAGCTCTGATCTGGGTCTACCACAAAACAAGCTCTCTGTAACACACATATTAAGCAGTTCATTAATCAAGGGAAACCATGCAGGGCCGACATAGGAGTTGTTAGGTTGTGTCCCTTTACATTATAGCCGATGGTCATCGCCTGTATCATATCTTCTCCTTGCAATGAAAGGGATCTTGAATTTAGCAATCCATCAATAAACAAAATAACCAGTTGCGTGACTTTTGGAAGGACAAAAGGTGGAGAAAACTTTAATCCTCCTTTTATCCTCATCCACACGACCGCTACACTTTGGGAGTAAAGAAGAGAGAGAAAATAAAGGAATGGCCTCCGAGGTGATCTTTTGATCTCAACTCCACCAAAAGAAAGGAACAGAATAATGATTTTATTACCCAAGAAAAGTTTGGCACTTAAGACGCATGATGAGAGGAGATTTGATAAAGTCTCTCCACCATGAATAGAAAGCTGCTTGTGGCACCCAAAAAAAAAAAAATGTTAGGCATACAATTTATTTAAACTACCTAAACTAGCCCTCCGCCCTCTCACCACCGTCCCCTCCACCCCTTGTCCCCTTCTCCACCTACTCTCCACCACCTCCGCCCCCCTCTCTCTCTCCCTTTCCCCACTCTCTCTGTTCCTCCCTCCCCCTCTATTCTCTCCCAACTGCCCAATCCCTCCCCCTCGTAATTCTCTCTCCCTCTTCGTCTGCCTCCCTCTTTTTCTCTTTCCCTCCTTCCCTATCCCTCTCCCTGAGGGAGGAGGGAGGGGGGGAGAGATAATAAAGAGGGGAGGGGGGGGGGTTAGTTTAGACATTTAAAAAAAATTATTTATGTGTAAAGAGTTTTGTTTTTTGTGTGCCACTGGTAGCTCTTGAATATAAATTTGTGTAGCATGATTGGGAATTGGACCATAACCCAGAAGCCAGTCAATATAATAACACGAGTTTGGTTAAAGTAGTCTGATGATGCTTCATCATGTAATTAATGACTCATTAACTAGTGGTTTTGTTTTTCTTATAGGTAAAATTGAATGAGAATTGCGTATGTCTCATTTTGTTGCCGCACTCAATTGTCAAAAAAAAAAAAAAAAAAAGAAAAAGAAAGAGTTAGTGTTTTTTTCTTCTTATGTGCGGGGAATGTTCTCAGTCAAGTAACCTAAATATCTACTTATTTGTCTGGGTGAACATGTAAAGGTCTCCATGTGGACAAGGTTTAACAAAAAAAAAAAAAAAGGAAAAACAAATCAGCCCCATCAGATCACCTAGCCCTTGTTTAATAGCCAAAAAGTTTGGCAGTATTTTACACATAGATTTCTATGAGATTCCATCCAACTGTTGATAAAGGAATGATGAGAGGAGTTTGGTGCCAGATCTTGGAGATGATGAGAGTGTGAGGGTTTGTATTGATCAAAGGTGTGTCTCAATTGGCTTCACGGAGATGGATTGCATGTATAGTTGCCGGTAGGAGAACATTTTTCCTTATGTATTTAATGTGGTTTGTCTTCTTCTTTTTGCTTAAAATGTGTGTATAATATGCCTTATATATATGAGTGCTAAATAGGCTCGGGTGTTTTTAAAAGTGAAAATACCCATTTTTGCGAAAAATATGAGATATGAATGTGGAGAAGTAATTAATGTTACTTTTAAAAAGGAAAAAAAAAATCTCCACGTGACTTATTCTTCATTGGGAGATAAAAAGAGATAGAAACGCCCCTTTTCAAATGTGTATTCCTAAAAATTTTCATATATATATAATGTCTTCACATATGTATGTAAATATCAAATTAAAAAACAAACTTACAAGGTTAGGCTTGTGCAAATATAGAATCAATTGTAATAACTTGTTAAATCAAAATTTGAGTATCCTTACCAATAAAAATAAAATATTTACTTTGTCAGGTGACAAGCGAGCAACCAAGACTCACAGTGCTAGCAGCGAATGCTCTCAGACTACTATGAAAAGTTGAAAATGATGGGCTCTCTGACTTCCTGTGAAAATGATGGGCCAGGCACCTTCTTATGGAAAAGCAAGGCCACATGCTAAAGCAAGTGGGGATCCAAAGGCCTCAAGTTGGTTGGATTCCATGATTTACCTCGGTTCCCAAAGTCTCCACCACACAACCTTCTGAGATATGAGCGAGCCAATGTCATTACCTTTCCTTTACTTCCTGTGAGAAGTCGCTCTCCCATCTCAACGACACTAAATACAACTGTGACTTAACATTGATTTTGGGAGCTTTTATTCATATACTTACTTTTACTTTTTTACACAGATAAAAAAATAAAAAAAATAAAATTTTTCAAAATACCCTTCACCCCTCCTCTCCCTACACTTCTCCCTCCCTCCTCCCCTTTCCCACCTTCCCTTCCAGTTGGTGACAAGCACTAATCGACGGAGGGCTCTCCCTCTCCCCTCCCTCTCTCTCTCCCTCTTCCTCCTCTTTTCCTCTCCCTTTTCCTCTCCTGCTCTCTATTCTCTCTTTCCCTCTCCCCCTTCTTTCCTCCCTCCCCCTTTCTCTCCCTCCCCACTCTCCCCGTTGCAGGAGACCGGCATCTCCCGCTGCAAGGAGATCTAGTCTCCTGCTGCGGGGAGACATGATCTCCCTGCTGTTGCGGGGAGATGCCGGTCTCCCTACAACGAGGAGAGTGGGGTCTTGGGGAGGGAGAGAAAGGGGGAAGGGAGGAAAGAAGGGGAGAGGGAAAGGGAGAATAGAGAAAGTAAGAGGAAGAGGAGGAGGAAGAGGGAGAGAGAGGGAGGGAGGGGAGGGAAAGGGAGAGCCCTTCGCCTCCTGGTGCTCGTCGCCAGCGGTGGGGTGGGGAAGAAGAGGAGGAAGGAAGGAGGAAGAAGTCTAGAGAGAGAAGGGGTGAAGGGTATTTTGAAAAGTTTTTATTTTTATTTTTTTTGCTTATGTAAAAAGAGTGAAAGTGTGTGTATGAATAGAAGCTCCCTTAATTTTTTGATGAGATAGGTACATGTGAGTAGATGTGGCATGTGGGGCCCACTTCCATCAAAATTGAATGTTTGATCAAATCAAAAGATGACTGGCAATGTCTTCACACTCATGTCACCTTTATGCAAATCACCCTCCATATGCGTCCGTTCGATTTCATGTTTTTAGGTGAGGGCATATTTGGTAATAGGTGAGGAATCAAATATTTAAAAATTTATAAGGATTTGTATATCTGGGGATGATATCAGTGCATATTGTACGTATGCCTAGGATTCTTTTGATGTCATTACATAAATATGTAAAAACTGGAGGATTTTCAAATCCTATAAAAGCTGATCGGACTTAAAATTCTTAAAAAATAAGCGTTGCCATTGGGTAAAAGCCCTCAACGACTTGTAATTTCCAAACATGAATTCTCAAAATCCTAAAAAGAAATACTACTGGTGAGTAGTCTTGAGGAGTTTGTCTCCAAATTACATGACCTAGTGGTCATGAAAGAAAGTCTTTTGCTCAAAGTTTATCTCAAGGAAGCTGGTCACATGACCATGTGAGGTGCGATCTTTCATAATAATGTGACCCACCCATCATGTGGGATCATTTTTAGAGTCCTCTACTGGTAGATTGGCATAAAAGGACCATTAATGGGTAAATTTTTGCTTGGCCGGTTATTATCAACTGTTGGAATTTCATTCTATAAAATCAAGAGGATTTTACCGGAAAGATCCTCTTAGAGTTAGTCTTTATCAAAAAGTACCTCAAAGATATGATTTAACTTCATTGGTCCCAAGAATCCTTTTTCCTATAAGTTTTTGAAATGTGAGTTGGGCGAGAATATCTCCGCTTACTCATATACATGAGCGAGAGGATATCTTTACTCGATTTTTTTCCAGCCTCTCCCTTCATCCTTTGCACGTTTTTTCTTCTTCTCTCTCCTTCTTCCTCTCTCCTTCTCTTTCTACCTCAATATCAAATCTGAACGTAACGATCCAAGTCAAATTTATTATACGATCCAAGTCAAATTTATTATACTCACTCATTAAACTCAAACCTATTAAATCCATTAAATCCAAACCCAGTAAATAAAAAACCATTAAACCCAAAACCTAAACCGAAGCCCTCCACTTTCTCACCAACCAATATGATTCTTTCTGTCCTGTTTTCCTCTTCCCATTCCCCGTAAGCCCACCATAACCAATCATTATCATCGATCTTTACTCTCTTCGCTTTTCTTTCATTTCTCCAACCGTCAAAGCTCTAGATCTTTCTATCTTTTTTGAAGATATAGCTTTCACCTATTTTTCTCATCTCCATTTAATTTCTGGGAATGGTGCTTTTGATTGGTAATCCTTAAAGTTTTTTTAATATTTGGGGTCTATCTTTGGAGTTGGAAGAAGAAGGAGGAGGAAAAAGAAAGAATGAGTGGCTATATCTCTACTCGTGTCAGATAATCCAAATCTAGCAAGCATTGTTCAAAAAAAAAAAAAAAAAAAAAAACGGAAGAAGATGAAGAAAAGAAGAAAAAATGAGTGGAAATATCCGTGCCCAACTTAAATTCTAATATAAACAAAAAAAGACTTCTGCGACTACTACGGTGGAATCATGTGTTTGGAGTCCCTTTTTTTTTGTATAAAGTGACTCTAAGAGGATTTTTCCGTAAAATCCTCTCAAATCAAATATTATGGGAACCACCATAGAAAAGTATAAGCCTCTTTTTTTTAATTTGTTGATGAAGGTGTCCAGCCTCTTCAAAAACTGACGATTATTAGTTTCATAGGATGCACACACACCCCACCCACCCCCGAAAACCTACCTTTATATTGTGAGGTTGATTAACCAACTTTGTCTTAGAAAATCCAAATACTGATTGGGCACCAATACAGAAGGAAAAACAGATGGTAAAGGAAAACGTGATTGTCCTATCAAATATTGGGTGTTATTTTACGACTCATCCATACTGATGGATAGGATCTTATATCCTTGTCGAGCACTGAAATGATGTTTGAGGCCCAATCAGTTTCATACTCTCTTCAGAGGAATAAAAGGGTCCTAAGCGTAACATTAACGAGTAACGAAGGTCCTCCTTTGCCTGGAAGTGATGATACAAAGGTATATTGGGACCCTTTAAATCAGCATCTAATGATATGATGCATGGCGCATTATGGTTCTGTTACATCTAATGAGTAATATGGAACTTAGCAAATGATGCTCCTAGCAGGACTTGCCCTCGCCGTGGGCACATAGTAATATTAATTGGTTCCAAAGCTAATTAAATTTAAAAGAGGTTGTGGATTATCTATCTATTAAAAATTAAATCCACTCAAATATCATAAGCTGAGAGATAAATAGTTTCCAAAAATTACTTACTATTCACGAGTTAGCTAATCTTTTTTTAGATGATGGCTAACCCATTCTGTGAGGTCGAGTGGTCCACTAACATCGCACCAGCTGCTTGACAGGGCATAGTTTTTTATGGTGTCTTCAAAATAACCAAAAGCGTCCGAGTCATTTCGAGTGTTTGTTTATTAACCACTGTGGGCAAGCGTCCAAACAATTTCAATTTATTAACTCGGGTATTTAATTATCTTCTTTATATTACTTTGTTGTTGTTTCTCTCTCTCTTTTTTTTTTAACCTTTGGGCCCATTTGGGTTTGCATCTAAATGGGTAAATTCAACACAATAATACTGACCATTGTTTTTTTGGAACAGTAACTAAAGATTTCATTGAAGGGATAAAAAAGAAAAAATAGGGAGATTATTGGTAGAGAGAATAAAAGAAGTACAAACCGACATGGGAGATGTACTTCACCCAAACCTCAATTACATAACAACACTCTTTCAAGGAGTAATCCTCTCAACCTGGTATTTCGCAAGATAATTTGCCATATAGTTGGCCTATCTAGACTTATGCCGAAAGGCGACATTCATTTAAGAAGAAAATACACAAGTCTCATTGAAGATGAAGTCGAGCCAACTATTTAATTTTTTTTAGCTATACACCCTTGTGTAGGGTTGCAAATGGGTATTTGATTATTTGAGTATTTGAAATCTTCAATTGTTAATAAAGTGAGCATGGACCTATTTTAGGATTTGGGAGATATATGACTCAGATCCTAACCCAAATCCAAGTGTATATAGCATCCAGGACATTTGGATCTTATTGTGTGTATGTTTTGACCCAAGGATCCAGATCTAAGACGATTACATCCACATATGGTTATTTGAGAATTTATGTATTTTCAGTCATATACAATTTAATAGCCCCAGTTGTATATTTAAAAAAAATATTTTAAAGTTCTTTCATCTAATTGTACTAATGCACTCTATTTTGGATTCAAATCCGAAATCAGGTCCATCTTTTTTTTTTATAAAAAAGTTTGGAGTTAGACCCGAACACAAACAATATGTTTGTCTTAGATCTAGCTACAACATGGTCATGATCCAGATCCGACCCGTGTGCATCCTTAATGGTAAGCCCATCTGGCCTACTAATTTTAGCAAACATAAATTGAAATGGAAATGCGGCCTTGAATCAAATGGTTAGAATTTTCATAAATGTCTTCTAGACCCTAGATTGGTCAAGTTATTCCATATAATTTTTTTTTTTTTACCTTAGCGAAGTGGGGTTGGACCCAAGAGAGTTAGAAGACCTTATTAAATAAGACCTATTGAGTGTCCCTCAATTATATCTCAGTTGGTTAGGGGCGTAAGTGTGTAAGTGATGTGTCAGTCCTCAATATTTGTAATGCATTAAAAGCAATAATGATAATCACACTGAGCAAATAACATGCACAGCAACAATTGTAAACCTCATATCCTTTTGAAGCCTTTTGAAGGTTTCATTTTCACTGAAATACTTTTCGACGCACCCATGTCTTCTTCTGTGCTTGTTTAGTTTTTGTCCTCCGTTTGAGAAAAAAGGCCCTTGAAATTAATTTTAACTATCTCGAGTGGGATGCATCATACAGATACCACACATGAAAGTAACAAAAAGAAGAAAATATACCAACGAATCAAAACAAAGATTAAACTGAACAGAAGGTGTTTTTACCGACAACATAATCATTTATCAGAGGGCTTATTTGGTTTTAATGTAATACATACAAATTGAATACATGTAATTCATACCATAATTTATTAAAAATAAAGATCAAATATGAATTTTAAAAATGAGCATCAAATAACCTTTCTTTTTACTGTGATGGGTGGTAGTTCATTTCTCATTTACTCTATATTTTATTTTCATAAGAGCAAAGGTTTGTTTGATTCTTTTTTCTTTTTTAAATTCATCTTGATTTTCATTTTTAACTGGTAATAATATGAATTATATGTGTTCAATTTCTATGTTTTCCAAACAAACCTTACATTCAGTGGGATGCAAATTGCTATGGAATGGGAATTGACTTTTTATCTTTTGAACTTCCTCAAGTGGGACCCTCCCTCTCATGTGTAGAAGACCTTAATTTATATTCATTCATCTTCTTCTTCTCTAACCTTTAGATCAGTTTTTAGGTCCCTTTAGAAGTAGATCATTTTTTAAGAGCATCTGTTTAAATTTGAAATTAACAAATGCCTTGGAAGTCGGAACACTATATATATAGGGTTATGCTACAAAATTCCTTGGGCGTTTTTCACAAAAAAAAAAAAAAACCCATTTTCTTAGCATATTAGATTTTAACATGTGTCATCAACATCTTTATAAAATTAGTTATCTCTTATTTTTTGCATTTTACTTGTGAGGTGGCAGATTTTTATTGGATATTTCGAAAGGAGCATAAACTCCTCTTTTTTAAATGGTAAGTTTTTGAGAATTCCTCATATATATATATCATAACTCATTTATCTCTCGTCAGTTTAGCCTTTAGACCTTTGGCCACTGTCTTGGAGGTTATTCGATTTTAACGAACAATCCTTCAAGGGTATATATATCGCCACACACGTATTACCAGGATAAAACAAGTGATGAGAGTTGAACTTGAGACTTTGGGGAAACTCAAGGCTCAAACCAACTTAGCAACTGCCTTTATGGAGACATTGAAGGAGCCAACACAGTGCTCAAAAATGATTTTGCACAAAGAAGTGACCATTAATCAGGGACCCTAGCCATTCACTCTGGTAGGCCAAGGGGCCAATGAGAAGGGACTAATACCAGTGTCATTAATCCATTTATATGCCTCAAAAATTAGATGACCAATACTCATATGAAATTCTCTACTGAACTTTTTTTCTTCTCTGTTCATTTGAAGGCTGCTAAGGAGTCACAATATTTTACCCGTTGAAAGATTTCTGGGAGATTCTTTTATCATCAAATCAATGGTCTAGACCACCAGATGTTGGATCCCTCTTTGGTATGTAGATTGTAGAATAATTAAAGGCCCAACAAGTCAAAATGTACACAGCAGAAAACATACAATGAGTAGATGATGCATTTAGACATGAAAATGGGCATCAAAAATTCAGAACACTACTGTAAATTTTGAATTATCCGAAAGGAAAGCAAATGTCCAAACGGATGAGACATTTCCCCCTTTTTTCCATTTTTCTGGATATCATTCTTGTACTGGAGTACAATCGGCTACCGTTCAATGGTTGGCCGTGACGTATATGTGAGCCATGCCACAAAGTGACAACAACTTACTGTTCTTTGGGGTCATCTCAGCCGTCCATTTTCTGCTTTGCACTCTCGATTGTCTATGGTGGGATACATGTCACATGAATGTTAATTAGTAAAATGGTCTCCTCTATATGGAATAGGATTGGTGTGCCCCACCATGATGGATGGAAAACACTAGGTTTATCATTGGAAGGACACAGCCTCCCCAGTCCACGTTTGCCCTTTTTTTTTTTTTTAATCTATTTCCATTTTGGTACCCTTGCTTAGGGGGCTTGGATGAAGGGAAGGCACACAAATAAAAAGGGTGACATACCAAAGGTCCCATCTAGGCAACTGAGTGACATGCGGGCAACCACTTAAGCAACCCTTTATTGTCCAATCCATACTTGGCTGGTCGTATGTAGTGGTAGCAAAGGATCCACCGTATTTATTCCGCTCAGAACTGGGACCCTTCAATCCATTTCAACTTAATAAGAAGCCCATTTGGGTTGGCCCATGCGCACAAGCTGAAGGCCCAACAAACAATCATCCTCGGAAAATTAATAATCATGAGAAAATAAAAGAAAAAACAAAATCATGTCTCTTGTTTTGTCACTTCCTCCGTTCTAGGCCCGACTATGTATGAATGAAAAGGCTTGGACCAACCCCAACTCTCTTTGATGCGACCAATCCTTCCATGGGTCCAAGTTCGTGCATGCTTTTCTGCAATATCAATTGATTTAAGGGTCACAGTGCAAAATCCACTCGTGACTGTATGATCCCAAGTACTGTTTGATTGGTGGTGGCGACCTTTGGAATAGAAGGTCAAAAAGCAGCTACTTAACATCTACTCAATGTGATATTTGGTCTCCTGGCCCACCGAAACTAGGACACAATGACGGCCTGGATTAGCCGAGAATTGGTGATGATACAGTGATTGAAAGTAGGAGACATTCCATGAAACGTACATTGCAGAGTAGAAAGAGAAAAAAGACAGAATGCCAGTCCCGCTGTTCCCTTCGAGGGTAACTCCCAGTTCCTATGAAATCATCATATCTCCAAGGAAAGATCATTTTAAGAGACATGATGAGCTAGATAACGCCTAGAGGATAATAATTTTAAAGAAGGCATTCACAAGGTGGACCCCACCACTCAATCGCCTGATGAATCTAAACTGTTGACCCTTTTTTCCAGCACTGGTCACAGTTGGGGTTGTCATTATCAGTTTTCAAAAAAGGCTGGTCGGGTTTGAACATTGAACCAATCGGGCTATCCTTCTGGGCCACACCCTTAAAATTCAGAATTATAAACAAAAGAAAAGCCAAAGAGGCAAGCTGACTCTCCCAGGTCCCATGTCACTCACTCCAAACCTAATAATATTTGAGCCAAGCAGCTTAAGTCCTTTCCATCGAGAGAAGTGTTGCTCGGTCCACTCTAACTTGAGCTGGGATATGCAAGTTCTAGAATTCTTAAACTTGATCTGAAATGATCCGGACAGGACATGGCACTACAAAACTGATGTAGCACTTTATATGAAAGTCCAACCATACCCATTTGGGTTGAGCCCAGTTAATAATGAACTTAGGACCCTCACCCATTACCATTCACCCAAATTCATGCTCAAATTTCGTGGGAGACCCATCACAGAATGCAGACGGGGAAAGAACAGGTAGTGGAACTAGCTGAAAATTGCATCTGCATGCCTCTAACATGAAATCTCATCCGTTCTTTCACCAAACACATATGATCAGTCCATGGTGCAAAAATACACTAATTTGATTGGACTACCCAATCGGCCCCACAACTGTGAAAGTATAATTTTGTTGCAAAAAGGTTGACAGGCCTGTGGAAAATGCAAAAGCCCAGTTGCAGGATGATTGCAGTGGGCTATCCACAACCAGCAACTGAAATGAATGAACTGTCCTAAGATCATAATCCATAACCTTATAGAAACTTTAAGGTAGTGTTTGGTTTGCTGGAATGATTTTTGACAGGAATGGAATGGAGGCTGGAATGAGTCTGGAATGGAATGAGGCAGGAATAGTAATTCCCATTCCAAAGTTTGGTTAGACAGAGGAATCAATTCAGTAATAGGATTTTCATTCCGATTCCCCTATTTGGTATGCTGGAATGATGGTAGGAATGGAATAAAATTTATATAAACTGACTAATATACCCCCACAACAACCTATGTAATCCATCTAGCTATAATAGACCGAGGTCGGACAAAGGAAAGAAGAAGCGGATAGAGAAGAGGGCTTTTGTTTCACTTGACTTGAGTTAGTCCCTGGGATTAATCAATCAGTAGTGGAATCAGGTTGCCCCATCAATCGAGTGCCCCCTCCCTCCCTCTGTCCCTCTCGCCCAACCCCCTCTCATTCTCCCTCTCTCTCTCTATACCCATTGTCTCAGGCCCTCAATCTCCTTTTGTTCCTTTGTCCCTTGCCAAGCCTCCTCTTACTCTCTCTCTCTTTCACTGCCCCCAGTTCTTCCCCCCTCTCTCTCTGTCCCCATTATCCCAGCACCCTCCCTCCCTCTGTCCCTCTCACCCGACCCCCTCTCACTCTCCCTCTTTGTCTCTCTATCCCCACTGTCTCAGGCCTTCTCCTTCTCCCTCTGTCCCTCTGTCCCTCTTACGCAGCCCCCTCTTAATCTCCCTCTGTCCCTCTCGCCCAGCCCCCTCTTAATCTCCCCTTGTCCCAGCCCCAAAAGCTAGGGTTCGATCAGTAGCAGTGAAGAAGGGAGAAAGAGAAGAGAGATCATGCGTCTATAGCAGTGAAGAAGGGAGAAAGAGAAGAGAACGACAGAGAGTGAAGGGAGATAAGTACCTGATCATCTTGATGGCGCTTGCTCAGCGATGGATTAGACGAAAGAGACGGTAGAGACGAGCGAAGAAGGGAAGAACAAAGAGACAGATGAGTGATTTGGTATCGCAAGGGTTAGGGCATTTTTGACACAAGTTATGGATAAAAAGTAATGGAATGGCCATTCCTTTGCCCCCCCAATGGAATGGTGATTCGCTCATACAAAGAAATGGTGATTCCTGAAGTAATGATCATTCCCCTACTTTTTCATGAACCAAACGTGAGAATGGTCACTCCAACGAAATGGCCATTCCATTTCGACCTTCATTCCAGCGAACCAAACACTACCTAAGATGTCCAATTGCATCACATGGATCCAAAATTGCAAACATTCATACATGAGATTCAAGGGACAAATGTATTCCAATTCAAACAAACAACAGAGAGCATGCCACAAATTCAACCTAGAACAGAACAAAGTTTCAATTACTAAACTGTGAAAAATCAACATTAAACAATTCTCTTAAGAGTCATGGAGTGTGTAAAGATTTTTGTATTGGCTAATTCATGAGTTAGACAAAAATTGAGTCCATTAGTATTGTATTTTATATATCTTTAAGTATGGATAATGGTTTGAGTCGCCGAATGCACTAAAGTGAAGAAATTGAAGAAAGAACGATAAATTAAAGTGATCTTCTATGGATAGCATGGTTTAAAAAGGTTATATCTCACAAACCAAACGTCAGATATGGCAAGCAACCTACCGTTGGAAAGTTCATTTCGAATACATATTCGTAAAGCCTAAGATTGCCTCAATCGGAGTTAAAACAAAAAAGTTATAGCGTTCGGAAGTTTGTAGAAAATGTGCTGAAATTTCACTCGGGCAGAGGCTTAATTCGACCAATTGGACCATTAATCCGACTGATCGGACAGGTGCAGAAAAGTTCGCCGACTTGCAATTTTTTAGCCTGATTTGAGGAGGAACTTGTCAATTTCATGCCAACTTCTTTTCTGATTGAAATATACTTATGAGGCACGAATTTGGGACTATACAAAGGGGTTCTCTCTCAACCCTAAGATAAAGATCACATTGTTCCAAGTGGGGAATATATTTTATAGATCATCTCTTCTAGAGCTTTTTCATTAGAGAGTTAGAGGGCGGAAGTTCTGCTCTAGAAATTCTTGTCTTTTACATATCTAGTAGAAGATCGTCTTTTAAGCGTAGAAGATCTAAGGGGTCAAGCTAACAACTAGTAGGTGTCTAGTTGCTTGGGTTTGTAGCAGGCAACGACAGGCGGTTATTGTAGGGTGGCTTTTTTGCAAGAGGTTGATGTTATAGAGTTATGCGGATGTTTGAAGTGGCTTGTAACTGCGTAATAATCCATAGTGCTTAATTTTTAGTCCAGTTGGACTCGTGGTTCTTTTCCGGTTTGGGTTTTCACGTAAAAATTGTGTCTTTTTTTGGTGTGTGCTTATGTTTGATTTATTTCCACTGCGTAGTTGATTGTTTGCACACATAATATTGAGATTGATTGCATTAATTCATTTTAGATGGTCTTTTTAAAAATTCTTTAGGGTGTTGCACAGATGAAACAAAATCTATGATTACTACTTCTAACAATCATGAATAAGTTCAAGTAGATTTGTGTGATGCTGTGATAAATACCCTTATAATTTATCAAGTAGGTGATGTTTCAATGTCTTATCCATATCTAAAGTTCAACCGGAAGTATATCTCTAACTCATTATTCTTTGTGCTTCTAGAGCACTGACTCACTTTTTATAATGGGGCATGAACTGCTGCAACAGGCTCTGCACGTGTTCGCTGTTTCCCTCCAAAAGACCTACCACCTGTGTTTTCATGTGTTTCAATCAATAATAGTACAACCACCAAAATGATATCATGAAATAGGAATAACATCTTTAAAGAAGAAAGACAACATATATCTTTGGTTTATATATAAATAACAAAAGCAAAGGTAATGTAGCTCTACACCTTAACAAATGCATTTTTTGTTACACTATAATTTGTGATTAGTTGAAAGAAGGTAAAGAGGAATATGAACAACCATAGTAACAGTGCTTGGATATTGTTGGGCTTATGTTTTGTATTCTGGGTTCACCGGATTGGTTCATAGGGTTAGTCTTGGATTGGGCTTTCGGTCAAGGGTATTTTGGTCTTTGTGCCGGACTTTCTTAGGAGATAAGAAAGAGAGAGTTACATATATAATGTAACTTGTACCTTTAGACCGAAGCAAAAGAGTACAGTAAAAGAGTAAAGTTCTCTTTTTGCTGTGGACATAGGCATATCGCCGAACCACGTAAATCTCTCGTGTGTGTTCTTGTGTGCTTGTCTCTTCTTGTATGTGTCTTTGATTGTTGATCGCAGGTTACACTTTCTGCACATGCGCAACAAGTGGTATCAGAGCCTGGGTTGTGGTGTTAGGATTAACGGAGTTGGATCTTCTTGGAGGAACTAGTTTTCTGCAAGGTTCGTTGCAGAGGATTCTAGAGATCAGCTATGATCTTTGGGTAGGCCACGCATTGTGGAAGGCATTTTTGTCTGGGTTCTGTGGCTGAAACAGAGCGTAGGCTCTGTTTTGAGTCGTTTCGATAGGGGTTTGGATTCGAGCTAATTCGTTGCGATCAACAAAGAGTCATCTGAAAATCTTGGGTAGATTCAGTTCCTATTGCAGAAGCAGGAAGAAGAAATTGAAGAAGAGAGATTGTGAAAGACTTTGGAAAGTCTTTGATTAAAAAAAAAACCTCACTGGAAGGTTCTCCGGGCCACCGTTGCATCTGTTGTTGCCAGCCGTCGCCAGAGAGTGCGCTGCCTGCCGCTGTTAACCTCTGTCGCTGGTCGCTGGACCCCATCGCCACTGCCAAGGGAGAACAGATGAAGGTTGCAGAAACTAGAAACAGGAGGAAGGCCATGTTAGGTATGGGTCGAGGTCAGGTCTAGTTGACCTGACCTGTAGATAGCGAAGCCCAGCTAGCAACAGGTGCATTCCAGGTCGGGTCGGGTTAGGTCAACCTAGTCTGTGTGCAGAACCTAGCCCTCCAGTAGGTGCAGGGCTGATGTCAGTAGGTACGGTCAAAGTAGTTTGATCGTGAATCGATAGCAGAAACTTCTTTCTTGGATATTTTGATCATCTGGTGTTTGATCGGAGATCCGTTTTCACCCACAGACTCGTTTTGAGTGGATCTACGCAGTGGAAAAGATTGATTGGTTGTTTGACGGTCAACGAGAAGGTTTGATCGATCGGAGAGTAAAATTTGTTTCTGTGATATCGGAGCCATTCGGACTCTGATTTTAGATCCATTTATTCCAGCGTGCTTGTGGTGACGAGATTTACAGTGTGGTGTAGAAATTTTGTAGGAATGGAAGAAAATTTTGAAGTTGAAAAATTTAATGACAAGAATGATTTCAGCTTGTGGCGCTTGAAGTTGAATGCTCTGTTAGTTTAAAAGGGGCTATAGGAAGCATTGAAGGGAAAGAATGCCCTTCATGCGATGATGTCAGAAGATGAAAAGGTAGATATACTGGAGAAAACGTATGGAGCGATTTTGTTATGCTTGAGCAATGAAGTGTGGCGAAAGGTTGCTCAAGAGAAAACCGCTGCTGGGTTATGGCTGAGATTAGAGAATCTGTACTGACCAAGTCTCTGACGAATTGTTTGTATCTGAAGAAACGGTTGTTCTTTCTCCGGATGCAAGAAGGTATGTCCCTTGATACCCATATTGATGCATTTGATAAAACTATCATGGATCTGGAAAACATTGATGTTTCAATTAGTGATAAAAACCAAGCTGTTATGCTGTTATGTTCTTTACTACCCTCATATGAGCATTTTATTGATGCCATGATGTGTGGTAGAGATACCTTTTCAAAAGAAGATGCAGAGGCAGCCTTGAATTATAAGGAGTTGAAGAAAAAGGTTATGCCTGAAAACAATGATAACTCATGTGAGGGTTTGGTTGTAAGAGGAAGAGCAAACGGCTCTAGTAATAGGGGCAAATATAGATCTGTAAGGTCCCATACCCTAGATAATTACGATTAGTAGTAATTAAGTTGGTTTTACTTTAATTAATGAGTAATTAGGCTAATTGAGCCCAAATCTCAAGAGTTTTGGGTCATGGATTGGTAGATGGGTCAGGTTCGAACCTCGTTAGGTAGTTCAAGACCTTTTCTGTACAGCATTTTCATGATTTGACATCATTAGGGCATAATGATAGTTGCATTGGGTGAGTTTCGCCTTGTTGGACATCTGTTACGTTTGGCCCAAATCCATTTGGACCCACCTTAGCCCATTTTAAGCCCATTGACTTTAATTGGAAATATATAGAAACTAAGAGGGCTTGCTTGCAATTTCCAGAAACTTCATTTATATAAAAACCCTAACCCACCAACTACCACCGATATTTTCTCCTCCATCTTCCTCTCTCTCTCTCGCACGTGCAGCCGGTTCTTCTTCTCCTCCCATCATCGCCTCCCTCATTCAGCCCTTATTCTTGGTGATTGAAGTTGCATGCATCAAGCTTGAGCTTCCTTCTTCTTCTTCTCCATCCCTCTTGCCCTCTTTCCACGGATCAAGCACAATTTTCACCCTCTCGCTTGTGGAAGAGTCGAGGTTCCATATTCTCCATCTAAACAAAGGGCAAATCGATTTAAGTGAAGCACCGAACCCAAGGCAAGTATAAGGACGCATAATCTTACATGCATAGCTTGATTTCTTTGATTATTGATGGATTGAGTGATTTTACCAAATTTACAATTTTGTGGAAATGCATGGATTGAATGGTGATTTGGTGGAATAAGGATGTTATTGGCCTTTAGGAAACTCAAGGGTGTAGAATGGAAGCTTTTGGAGTGGTTTCATTGCAGGTAAATTGGGGTTTTTGGAAGAGAAATGCATTTGGGAAGAAAACCCACCCACAACATGCCTCATCAGGTAGTCCGACCGGTCAGCTGTCAAGCTCGATCGGTCGAATTCCACTTCTGGGAGGGTTCGACCGGTCGGACCTTCACCCGATCGGTTGGGTAAGTCTGACTGATAACTTGTTGGAAGGTGCTCAAAAATGAATTCTAAGCTTGACTATGGACTTCTATAGTCTATGGGATAGCCTAGTGATGGGTTACTCCCTTAAACCACAGAAAAGAGACCTTAGTTTCAATGTCAAGTCACGGGTGTGGGCATAAAGTGACGTGTCCCTACATACACATGTGGTAACACCAAGAATAGTAACACCGGGACACTGAACACCTTATGAATACACCGAGTTAAATGACCTTAGAAACCCGGATTATCTAATATGGCATGGATAGAAATTGTCCTTGATAACCTATAATTTAATTACATTGGTTTATATTAATATGCATTGGATAATCAGTATTTTATTAGTTGTGATTCTATGATAGACATCTCCAACGTGAGCGGTGGGTGTGGAGCTCTTGAATAGGTATTCACGGGGTGCTCTGCCTAACAAAGTCTCGCATTGCTTAAGAGAGTGTATAAGGACGTGCCTTGTATTCCCCTCGTGACGCGTCCTGGGTACTCCTGGGGGCTCTGCCCAGAAGTCGTAACGCGTTTTGGGTATTTTGTGGCGGCTCTGCCAAGAAGTAAAACCGTGCGGTACTCCCTGGGGGCTCTGCCCAAAGCGAACAATATCACGCGGGGGGTGGGGGGTGGGGGGAGAGGATAACGTTACCCCTTAGTTCTATTCCTCATAGGAGTTCGGTTGCCAATTGGGTCTGATAATTCAACAGTATAATTTCATAGATTACAATATTAATTTCCTTTAATTGTTATGCCCTTTGTATCTAGTTGATTTATCGTGTTAAGCTTATGCACCCTTATCTTGCTTAACTGTCGTGTTAACTAAGTTATTTTGGTGTTACAGGTGTGGAACCCGCTGCCGATCCGGCAGTCAGTGCGATCCCGAAGGCAACCCCAGCGTTACCTCGGGACGTGAATGAGTGGAACGAGGAGGACATCTTCTCGTGATTTCCCTCCACAGTGCGCAACGGGGACACATGGGAATAGGCTTAGGGTTCATTTTGGCAATTATATCTTTTGTATTATGTATGGATATTCATGTACAAGCATGTAGGTGGATTTAATTAACGGCCTTGTTTGCTTAAGGAATGAAATGAATGGATGTTCTATGGATGCTTATGATGCATTATAGGTGAAATCTCCAGGTTTTTGCTTGAATTCCTTATATGGATGTTTGATGGAATCGTCAGAACATTGGCAGAGGTTCGGTATGTCCCTGATCTAAAAAGAATCTTATTTCTTTGGGTGCCTTGGACTCCGACGGTTGTAAGTTCTCAACTGAAGGTGGAGTTATGAAGGTTGTGAATGGTGCTTTGCTTCTTATGAGAGGCTAGAGTTGGAAACTTGTATGTTTGTCTGGAAATACTGTTTCAGATGGAACTGCAGTTTTTCATCAGATGACCATGAATCTGTTTCAATGCTTTTATGGCACTGGCGTATGGGTCACATCAGTGAGAAGGGCTTAACAATGTTGAGCAAGCAGAATTTGCTATGTGGCACAAAGATAGGCAAGTTGGATTTCTGTGAGAAATGCATATTCGAAAAACACAACAGGGTCAGTTTCAAAATGGGTATTCATCGTACAAAAGGTATCCTTGATTTTATTCATTCAGATTGTGGGGTCCTTCTAAGGTTTATTCCAAGGGTAGGTCCTGATTTATGCTGACTTTCATCGATGATTATTTAAGGAAAGTCTGTGTTTATACACTGAAGATGAAGGATCAGACCTTTGAAACATTCAAGCGATGGAAGGCAATGGTTGAAAAATAGATTAGCAGGAGGGTGAGGAAGTTGAGGACAGATAATGGCAAGGAGTACAGATCCAATGAGTTTGAGAACTATTACAATGATAAAGGTATAGTTCGGCATTACGCCACCACAGAAACTCCATAGCAGAATGGAGTTACAGAGAGGATTAACAGAACGATCTTGGAAAGAGCTCGTTGTATGTTGTTTCTGCATGATTGTCTAAAGGCTTTTGGGTTGATGCGGTACATGCTGTAGGCTACTTGGTTAATAGGTCTCCATACTCAAGGATTGGTTGCAAAACACTGAAAGAAATGTGGTTAGGTAATTCAGTTAATTATTCTAATTTGAGGGTTTTCGGTTGTCCAGCGTATGCTCATGTAAAAACGGATAAGTTAGAACCAAGGGCTGTGAAGTGCATTTTAGTTAGATATGCTTATGGAGTGAAGGGATACAGGATATAGTGTATCGATCGGGATCCACCTAAATAAATCATCAGTAGGGCTGTGACATTTTATGAGGATGCTTTGCTCGATGTGAGAAAGAAGGTGGAAAATACAGAAGTAGGTAGCAGCAGTGGCACCGTTCAGGTGGAGTCAGACATCCCAGTTTGGAAGGAGAATGCATCCAGCTCCTCTCGAGATACTGAGGATAGTCAGACTGAGCAGCACATAGGTAGACCGCTGAGAGTGAGGAAACCACTAATCAGATACCGTTTCGAGGATATGTTGGTAACATATGATGTAGTTGCATATATATTGACGGTTGAGCCATCCGTGTATTTGGAGTCAGTGGAAGGGCAGAAAAATGGTTAACAGAAAACAATCATAAATGAAGAGATGGAATCTCTTGATGATGGTAGTTAGGGCAGGTGGAGTGAAGTTTCAGATTCTTGATCATGCATGCAATTCAGAGAAATTATTGTACGGGTCGAAGCAAACTTCTAGACAATGGTACAATCAATTTGGGGCATTCATGATGACACTGGTTAAGGACAAGTTCAAGTCTTGCTTGGACTTGATCCATGTCACTTATCATTGAAGAGTGAAGACTGTGCCCAATGACAGTGGGCACAGGGACGTACCTTTCAGCGAGGTACGTGGAGCTGAAGACATTGCCAGTTATTCTTTTGGCGGCTCGAATTCTACGGAATCTAAGCCAAGGTGGAAATTGTTGGGTTTATGTCTTGTATTCCGGGTTCATCGGATTAGTCCATAGGGTTAGTCTTAGATCAAGCTTTGGGTCAGGGGTATTTTGGTCTTTGTACTGGGCTTTTTTAGGGGCTAAGAAAGAGAGAGTTACATATATATATATAACTTGTAACCATGGACCTAAGCAAAAGAGTGCAGTAAAAAAGTAGAGTTTTCTTTTGGCTGTGGACGTAGACATCTTGTCGAACCACGTAAATATTTCGTGTGTGCTTGTCTCTTCTTGTGTGTGGTTTTGATTGTCGATCGTAGGTTACGTACTTCCGCATGTGCACAACATATATCAATATTACAACCTATAGGCTATAGGTTTCATACAAGTATGCATCAATATGTTAAGAGTGTAAAACCTATAGGTTGACTATATTGGTCTATTTTTCAGATAGCTAGCTTATCTGTTATAATATTGTTGCTACATAATTGCTTCAATCATAGGTCAATACAGAACTTATAAGGCATTTGAGGGTCCGATACATATATATATATATATATATATGCTGGTCAATAATGCAAATAAACAGCAAAATCTAACAATTTCTAATATTAAAGTTCTTTTGATATTTACTTCTTTTCCAAAAAAAAAAAAAACTACTTCGATAACTGATACAAATCACCCTATACATCTCATTTTTCTCAAATCAGTCAATATGCCTTCTGATACCAATATTTTGGACCTTGGTAATGTTATGCATTGTGGCACTTCCACAAACATGATCCATATCATGGCTACATGTTAGACTATAAAGGCATCACATATTCCAAAATAGAAGAACTAAAAATCTGCAGCAAAAAGATCGAAACTCCTAATGTCAAGCCTACATCAGTACCTCTCCCATGGATGGCCGCATTTCTGCTTTACTCCTTACACACAAGTATGCTGCCTTAACCATATGGTACAATTCAAATGTATCATAGGATTCTCCAATGCGATGATCAATAAGTTCATGTAACGCAAGACTTTCAATGAGTGGCTCTGCCTGAAATCAAAAACAAAATGATAGAATATGTTTTCCAATATCAGTTTAAAAAGTTACTTAAAATTAATGGGAAGATTTTTGGGGTGTAGGAATAAAGGCCATGCATGATAAGGTCAAGGATGCAGCAATATAACCTTAAAAATCCCATATTTGGTAGATGTAGAGAACACGTATATAATACAATCTATAGCAACAGAACATTTTTCCCGATGCATTGTGAGGCCCATTTGCCCCCACCTTAAATTCTGCTCCATGGTTAGAGAAGAGCAGTCCACTGACCAATCTGCATGACCTTGATTGGATAATCAAAACCATTGGATTAATGGCTGCAAAATGAATGGCAAGATGCCCAGACCAAGTGTCAAATTTGCAGGATGGTTTGCATCATCCAATCTGTTTTTCTTTGCTTTTTCTTCATTAAGTTTGGCTATGTGCAAACTATCGGTGTCCCATTAAGGACAAATATACAATAAGAAGATCAGAATCTATCCATTTTTTGGGCACTTGAATGCACAGTCCTTTCTTTTTCCTTTTTCTTTGTTGGCAATGAAGTCCATGGTTGCAACTTGCAGATGTGATTTGTAATTGCCTAATATAAACTGAAAGCATTTTTGAAAAAGAGGAATAGAAGCTTAACAACTGAGTTGTTCATGACCAATACAACAAACTAGCAACGGATATTCATAAGAATAATCTACCCATTGCAACAGAGATTGACTGTGCCCATCCTCTTTTTCACTGATGACCCTGCGTCCTGATATTAGTTGTAACAGGACAATTCCAAATGCATAAACATCTGTCCTCACAGAGACAATGCCATTCTCCACGTACTCTGGTGCAAGGTACCTGCAAATAAAAAGGGCTGCTAGTGAGTTTTAAATGGACATGTATCTGTGTCAAAAGGCAATGCATCAAAATTTAGATGAAGAAAAGGTTCCCACCCTAATGTACCAAGCACCCTTGTATGAAAAGCCTCATCATTTGTCTTCCATTTAGCGAGTCCAAAGTCAGCTACCTGTGTAAAATGGTTGTCAATCACTTGAAAATGTCTCAGCAGTGAATCTGTTTGTAATCTTTAATTCAAATGCAACACTCACATTAGAAGTATAAATGAAAAGAAAAGGCCAGAACAGTCATCAACAAGAAAATCATTTCCATACAGCTAAGCGAAGTCATAATCAGTGGTTAAGAACTTCTTGAATCATAATTAATATGCTATTGGAGGAATAGAGTTCACTGTAGTAATGTGTCAAGACATCTACTTTCAGTGAACTCGTTTACTGATCTGGTGGGCCGGGGCCATAGATTGGAGATGCCACAAATTTCAGATTAAATAGTAGTAAACAGCAGGAGCCAAGGGAAAAGGCCAAATGCTGGATAGCTAGGGCTTTTCAATTTGCAAGGTCTTCAGTAGCCCCACATTAAAGTGAAGCCCATCACATCACAGCTCTGTCCAAGGAAAAGGGTGCCGCTTCCATGAATGGTGCTTTACAATACTGGTTGCATCCTAAGGCATTCAAACTGTAACACCCCAACTTGTTTCACTTGCATTTCTTGTTAGTATATGAGTAGAATTTGGAGGACCAAATTCCTTAAGGTGGGAAGGATGTAATGGCCCGAATTTTTCATTTTAATTAAAATTAATTTTGACCTTTGATTTGATTTGTGATGGACCCCACATGCATTTGTGTTATTTTATTTTAAAAAAATTTAGAATTATTTGTGGGACCATATTTTGTTAGAATTTGGCAAATTTAGAAGTCTACCTCAACTAAGATATTCAAATTGATTAGGTCTCTTGTTGTTGTAATTCTTATCTCAACGCCAAATTTGAGTTAAATCTCAACTTGTGTTCTAGAGTCCAACTTAAATTATTCTCTTTGGCTAAACTTGGTTTGGGGACCAATATCCTTTATGGGCTCTGTTTACTTTTGCTATAAAAAGACATCACCCCTCTCCTCTAGTCTCTCGTACAAATCTTGGTTTTTTGTACCCTCTCCTTCTCAAGTTCTCTTCCCCAAGGTATGCTCTTTTTTCTCCTTTTCTTTGCATGTTTACTCATCATGACTTTTCCATTAATGGTGGATTTCACTCACACCTTAACCATCCAACCCTTTATCACACCCATCGTAGCATGACCCATCTGGATTGGAATTTGCATTCAGCTTGACCCGAACCCATCTGTACCAAGCCCACTTGCTTGCCCATTCATTCCATCACTATTATCGGATTCTCGTCCCCACCAGTTTTTCTTCTGCGTTTTCCTCTGATCTTCTTTCTTCTTGTGTTTCATCTTTCTTCCTTCTTCTTATTGTTGGGAAAAGTGGCGCAACAGAAATAACCATGATCAACGGATTAATTACGATGAATACACAGCAATCACACTATCAAGCAATCACACATATGAACACAGTAATTTTATGTAGTTCGGCAATTTGCCTACGTCCACGGGAGGAAAGAATTCATCTACTATGATCCCATCTCAATCTCTTCAATATCTAGGGTTACAATACATCAATATATATATAGTTTCTGCTTTCTTTGCCAATAAGAAAACCTATACATAATGACTAAAATACCCCTAACCCTGAGCCTCGGTTTTGACTAAACCAGACGACCGATCCAGCTAAACCGAAATATAAGACAAAACCCAACAATCTCCACCTTGGCTTGGATTCCGCAAATGCTCAGAGCCACCTTGAGATACCCAGTAATGTCTTCACGCGCCTTGTTGAAGGGTACGTCACTCTATTGATGGTGCAGTCTTCTTTCTTCAACACTCTAACATGTTGAACCAGCACTTCATATACCTCGCTGAAAGGTACACCTCCACACACGCTACTACCAAGCGCGGCACCTGCACCCCTAGCTTGGATGCACAGACAATCTCAGTATTGTCTATTGTCGATCAAGTCCAAACCGACTTGAGACTTCCCACAGTTGCCTCCTTTGACCTTAACACCACCGTCTTAAACCTCCGAAGTGCTCTCTATTTGTAAGGTCCAAACCCTAGATAATTATAATTTATAGTAATTAAGTTGGTTTTACTTTAATTAATATGTTATTAGGCTAATTGAGCCCAAATCTCAAGAGGTTTGAGTCATGGATAGGTAGTTGGGTCAGGTTTGAACCTTAATAGGTAGTCTAGGACCTTTAGTATTTTAGCATTTTCATCGTTTTGTATTATTAATGCATCATATTAGTTGCATTGGATGAGTTTTATCCTGTGGGATATTTTTCATGTTTGGTTCAACTCCATTCAGACTCATTTGAATCCATCTAAGCCCAACTAACTCAACCTGAAGAACCAAGAAACTGATGGGACTTATTTGTAAATTTAGAAAACCCCAACCCATTTAAACACTCCACCCATTATCCCTCTCTCATTTCTCTCCTTGAATTCAACTGTAGCAAGAGTCCTCCTTTTCTCCTCCCTTCTTCCATCACTTTCTTCCTCATCTTGTCTCCATACAAGAGTGATTGAAGTTGCATGCAACGAGTTGGGTTCTTTCGGTTTTTTCTCATCACTTTTCTTGCTCTCATATCTGGAAACCAAGGCACCATCTTTTTCCTTTTGCTTGTAGAAGACCTGAGGTAAGAAAATCCCATCTCCATTTGAGTTATTAAGTTCAAAGAGGGTCAAGAGATTCAAGTTTTAAGCATGCATGCATCGCATTCTCATTCTTCTTCATGCATGTGTTAGATTCTTTATTAGTGAAGCCTCCTCCACCATCTAACCAAGGGGCAAATTGATTTAAGTGAAGCACCAAGCCGAAGGCAAGTATAAGGATACATTTTCTTTATATGCATGGCTTTATTCTTTGATTCTCGATGGATTCTTGTGAATTACCACTTTTACAGCTCAATGGATAATGTATGCAATTGATTCATGATTTTAATGAATGAATAAAATGATAGTGATCCTTTAGGGAATTTAAGAATGTGGAATGAAAGTTTTTAAGTTGGTTTAATTGTAGGTGGAATGATAGATTGGAAGACAAAACTCATTGGAGACTGAACACACCCGTACCAGAGTGCTTCAGGGCCGACCGGTCAGTTTTAAAGCCCGATCAGTTGAATTGCCTTACGGGTAGTCCGACCGGTCGGCCACTCTGCCTGACCGGTCGAATTTACTTTCTAGATGCGGTCCAATCGGTTGGACCAATACCCGATTGGTCGGGCAAGCCTGACCCTTAGATGATATGAATGTGTTTCAAATATGAACTTTATACTTGACTATGGACTTTCTATAGTCTACAGAATAGCCTAATGATAGGTTACTCTTTTAAACTTTAAAAAGAAACTGAGATATCCACCTACCCTCACTGTAGGTTGTAGGTTTAACCTAAGACCATTTATGACCATAGAAGTGGGATCCTCACTACACCAAACTAGCCAACGGTAACTAAACATGGAGAAAGAAGAGTGTTGAGCTGTCACGCATTTCTAATTGATTCTTCGGTTAGTTTTCAATGTCATATCATGGGTGTTGGTATAAGATGAAGTGTCCTTCATATACATGAGGTACCGCCGAGAATGGTAATACAATGACACCGAATGTCTTATGAATACACCGGGTTGAATGACCTTGGAAACCAGGATTATCTGCATAGGGTTGGTTAGTAACTCTCCTTGAAAACCTCTCAATCTAATTGCATTCATATTGATAGCAACCTTGACCTCAACATGAGAGTTTATATTAGTATGCATTAACGATGATCAGTACTTTGCTTGGTTGTGATTCTCTGATTAATATCTTCAACAAGATTGAACTACATTTTCATATAAGTACAAACATATCAATATACAATGAGTATAGATATCAGATTGATTCCGACATACTTAAAGTTGGCGCCACTTAGCTTATACCCCATAAGAGGTTCGACGGGACCAAATGAGAGTATCTTATCAGTTGTCTACTGCAATAGTTATCAGAAGAGTGAGTCGATGCTCTTAAGTAGCTAATCGGTCCTAGCCCAATCCCTGGTGATTTGCCACGGACCAGTTTACTCTCTTATTAAAGAGGAGATAGCAATGTGGCTGCCATTTGGTATAATATTTTCTTATTCATGATTTCATATTCACACTTACTCATATATATAAGTGCCTAGATTTTGATATTGCTCTCTTTTAATTATCACGTCATTTTAATTCAGTTGTTTTATCATGTTAAGCTCATGTATCCTTATCTTTGCTTGACCGTCTTGTTAATAAAGTTACCATGGTGTTACAGGTACGGAACCCACTGCCAGTCCGGCACTCAACGTGCTCCCGGAGGGAACCCCAGCGTTACCTCGCGATGTGAATGAGTGGAACGAGGAAGATATCTTTTTTTGATCCTCCTCAACAGTGCGAAGTAGGATTATTTTGGGTTGACTTAGCTTAGCCATAGTTGGCTTAGGGTTTATCTTGGCATTTTGTATTATTTATGCATTCTCATATCTCCTACATGTGGTTGGGATAATTAACAGACTTTGTTATTTAATGAATTGAGATGAATGCTTTATGGATGTCTATGATATATACAGGTGAATTCTCCAGGTTTCCGCTTAATTAAGTTATACTTGTTAATACGTGTTTATGGATCTTCCTCACACGTACCTGTGGGATCACCCTTGTGACAGTTCGTACATGTCTTGTTATAGAACAAATTGTCACGGGGACGCATATTATGCCTTGGAATGCACAATAAATCCCCAATTATAGGGTTCGAGGCGTGACACCATCTGTTGCCACATGCATGCATTCTTGCAACACAATGAACCCAACTTTCATCCGTCAAGACAAAACTAAAGACCTCCCTGAATCCAGATCTCACAGGTACCTCGTGAATCCTTCATTCTGTCTCCATCTCGGCGTTCTTTTCATTAAACCTGCAACTATCCTATTCTAGCTTATTTTAGTGGGTTGGGCACAGTACATACAGGTTAGATATGACCCGATACTTAAACCGGCTTACTCCGACCTGAACAAGACTACCTTTTCTTAGAAAATCATCTTTATTCAGGGCTTCCTGGATTTCTGCTAGATGATATCATCGAAGACCCATCAATCCATCTTCCAATGATCCGTCGTGTCTAACTCCACCTGAACCATAAATTTCCTCCCATGTTATTTGATGTCTCCTTCACTGCTCCACCTAAAAAAGCATCTCCTATTAACTTGTAGAGATGTCTGACTATCTTACCCTCCATGATGACCAATGTTCCCTTTTCCACCTTCATAACTCCACCCGCTACAGTGTACTTACAGCCTTTGAAGTCTAAGGCACACAAAGAAATACAATTTCTTCGTTCACCTGGAACATATATCACAGCCGTTAGGGTTTGAATAACATCGTCATACACCTGGATCTAGACCGCTCTTATCTCAAATGCTCATCAGTTGCATTCTCTCCAATAAGAACAGATCCTATCAACAATGAGAGTTATTTGCATCAAACCAATCTCTACGTGAACATATGATAGAAAGAATTTGAATCTTAATTCCATGAATCAACAACTTAATCCATACTTGTAGTGACCAAAACTGATTCCTTGTCCACTGAATCCGAGCTTTCTTGTACACTACCTCCTTTCGATTTTGATTCTTTTGCTTTTTTTTCCACTTTGGCATGTCGCTCCTTCCTAATCCATTCGACGCGGATCTAAGCTTTCCATCAAATTACTCGGAGCAATCTCCTATTCATGACATCAAGTAGCACTTTTCAATCATTACTGTGTCACGGAGTCTGATACTCTTCCCTGCCAATCTTTGAAATCATTTTTCTATCAAACACTTTAGTCTGGCCTGTGATGCTTGAATCCATTGCTGTTATCGTAAATTGGTCAGGTTCTTTAGTCCCCCAATTCTCTGCCCATCAAACTGTCAATATCTTTTATCAGCCTTGTAGATCTCATCACCGTGAGCACGTTGGAAGAAACGAATCTGGAATCTGACTCCGGATGACTTTGATATCACAGAAACAGTTTTCTGCACTCCAATTAGTCAAACATCCATGTTGACCGTTGAACAGCCCATCTTCTTCTATATACGCGTAGATTTCCTTACAACGAGTCCGTAGGCTCAAACGGATCTCCGATCAGACATCAGACGATCAAGATATCGCAAAAACAATTTCAGCCGTGGAATTCGGTCAAACTTGGCCTTTGACCATACCTTCTGCTGAGGTTGGCTGACGTCAGCGCTATTCTGCTGGGCTTCTGAAATGGATCTGGCTTTCGTCTGCCCGACCTGAAACTGAACTGAACCCGTTCTTTAGGCTTTTGCTGCGAATGGGTCGGGTCCGACCTAACTTGACTCGGCCTGCGACCGGTGTTGATCTGAACGTTGTGCTTTTCCTGTAGATCAGGTCTAGATGAGTTCTCTTCTCCCGTGGATTTAGGCAAGTTGCCGAACCACGTAAAATTACTATGTTCATGTGTGTGATTACTTGATAGTGTGATTGCTATGTGTTCATCGTGATTGATCCGTTGATCGTAGTTATTTCTGTTGCGTCGCTTTTCCCAACACTTATGTCCTCTCTCCCTCCTCCTTCATCTTCTTTCTTTTGCTCCAACCCTCCATCTCCACTGCGATGTCCTCCTCTCTTCTCCCTTTCTCTTTATTCTATCAGCAGCCAAGCTAGGCGGTGTCATCTTCTTTTCCTTTTGTTTTCTTTTCCTTCTTGTTTTGCTTCTCGTTTTTTTTCCCTGTGGTGTCTTCTTTGCAACTCAAGTCTAGCCTCTCGTTTCTCTTCTTTGTTTCCACTCCTTTCAGCAACTTCTTCTTCTCCCTTACTTTTCTTCTGTTTTATTCTTCTCCCTTTCTTCCCCTTCCTCTGCTACTACACCCAACCAAATAGTCGGTTCCTTCCTTCACTGGTTTTCTCTTCTTCTTCCTTTGCATTCGTCCCCGTGCCCACTACGGTCCTTCTTTTCCCTGCTGCGTTCTCCCCTACTTACCCCTGCTCGTTACTTTCTTCTCTTCTCTGTTCGCTTCTTGTCTTCCTCCTCTTCTACTTCTTCCTCATTTTCCTTCCTTACCTGTTCTCTTTTTTTCCTCCCAGGATCATCTTCTTCTTTTGGTTCTTCTTTTTTCTCTGTTTTTTTCCTTTCTCTTCTTCTGTTCCTGCCAGACGAACCAGGAGCCCACGTCTCTTCCCTCTCTCGTTTTTCTTCCCTGCAACTGAGCTAGGGCCGACTCGTCAGCCCCCCTGACCACTTCAGAACCCACTTCTCTTTTCTTTTCTTCTTCCCCTTCGATTTGTTTCTTCCCTCGTGTCTTCCTGTTCTTCTTCGTTCTTTTTTTTTTCTCGGCCATGCACGTACCTCTGTTCTTCCGGTCTTCGTCATTCTTAGCTCTCGTTTCTTCCTTTCCATCTTCTTCTTCTCTTTTCCTTTCTTGTTCTCTGTTTTTTCTTCTTCACCTCTGCAACTCGTCTTCTTCCTTCTTTTCCTTGTTTTCCTTTCTCCATCTCTGCATTCCATATCACCAAAACACCACTGTCTCTGGTCATCTCTTCTCTCCACCCGTAACCGGAACCTAGATCCATGTCTGGCATCATCCTCTCATTCTCTTTCATTCCTTTGTTCTCTGTTTGCAACCTATCTTTCTTCTTCTTCGTCTCTTCCTTCTTCCTTGTATTCTTCCTTTCCAGCTTTCTTTCTCCTTCTTCTTCTTTCTTGTTGTCTGCAATTCCTCCTTCTCCTTCTTTTTTTCTTCTTCTGCTTTCCTTCTCTTTCCTTTTCCTTCTTTTTACTTCTCCTCCTGCATCTTTCTCCTCTGCTGACTTCTTCTTCTTCTCCCTGCTTCCTTCCTTTTCTTCCGTAAACCAAACTAACCGGACCTAGCCATATGGCCCACTTAATTTCTTCATCTCCACTTCTGTTTCACTGTTTTACTTGTCTCTTCGTGATGTGTTGATATTATCTTATTTTTCCTTCTTCTGTAACCTTATCCTTCCTTCATTGTGTTCCACTGATCTCCTCTACCTCTGCACATCTCAACTCATCTTTTTGGGTCTCCCGAGAATGCAGTAACTACTGCTAATTTAGGCCCAGCTCCCTGACCCATAATTGAGCCCACATAATTTGCAACTTTGACTCACTCAGTCTACCCAGTTGCACCTTATGAGCCACTGACTCTTGCCCACCTTTTGTGCATGTATCACCTTCACTATTCAGGGCCCACTTGCACCACCTAATAAATCGGGCATGAATCTATATGTGATAACCCATGATACGTGACCTGTACCCAGGCCTAACCCAAACTTAGCAATTAGTGCTTGAACCTAATCGTTGGGGCCAATTGCTAAATTTATTTGTTAAACCTTATTATCAAGGCCTCACATTCAGATTTCAGAACATGCAAGATAGAACAGGTTTGACCCTTTGAGCAGCGTTGATTCAGGCGAGTAGTCTTACTATGTTATCCTAGTACTTGAGTTTTCCATTTCTTGTCTAGATTTTTGCTTTAAATTTGTAAATTTGAAATTTATTGAAATAATCATAGAGCTTCGAGGAATTATGTTACCTTTGATGTGATGATCATTTTTTTGATTTGATATTCTTTTCGTTGATATCATTATGTTGTCATTATTGTCAGAAATTTATCATTTGATTTGTTTTGGATTTGTTCACTACTAGACTTGATATTATTTGAAATATTTTGTGTTAGTATTTGAGATTAATTGTCACTTGATTGAGAAGGTTGGATTTGCTTAAGTATTCGATAATGTATTGCTCGATTTGTGTTTCTAACTTAACCTTTGTTTGCAAATTGATCTTCATGAATTATTGGATTTTATTGCTCGTACATCTTTGACCTTAAGGCATTTTCTAAAGTATGGGCAATGCACTGTGGGGACGCTCACACGTAGATTTTAGTCCTTTTTGGGTATGACATTGGGATTGGAACCCCTTTGTGCGATATTTCTAATCTATAGCTAGTCCCATTTTGTTTTGGAGATTACTGAAATCTCAGGCTTTATGCCACTTTGGATATAAAAATGGCTTATACCTAGTGGGTATCTTGTGTTTAGTGCAGGCTTAATTCTGGCAAGCACACTTTATTATTTTGTTTACTGCGAAGATGCCTTATCTTTATAATGGTTTTAGGATGTTGCTCCTAAATTGTAATGTTTTGATTAACTGTTAGATTATCTTGCTTATTTTCTCCGTCTTGTGTAACTTCTACTGAAATCCCATTCTTGCCAATTTGTCATTGATCTAATCTCATTATTCAAATTTATTACCTTTGAGATTGCTGTATTTTGCTCCTTATTGATTTGTTCGAAACCGTAGCTTTTAAATTTGATACTTTGATTATTACCTATTTGCTATGGTTTCATAGTGGGTTTACTTGCAGCTTTGAACTCACCCTACTTTGTTTTTCCCCAGATTTTTACAGTTGAGTTGGACATGGAGGATATCTAAATTGCGTGAGGAATCGAGATTGAGGAATGAGTTGCGAGAATTTCGTTTTAAACATTAGTGGCATGTATAGGAGTTATTTGTCCATGTAACTATTGTATAATGAGATTTATTAATGAAAAAATTTCTTTTGCTTTAGTTTTGTGGACCCATCGTGTCTCGTAATTTGAGGGTCCTAAAGGACCTTGGATTTCGGGGCATGACACAATCACTCTAATCCTTACAACAGTGCAAGCCTATTGGCCTAATGTATATTGACTTCCTAGGAATTCATTGTGTAGTGGGTTTTATTGAAATAGTATAAAGAGACAAAAATGAAGGCCTACAGTGGAGATCCGTCACTTTCTTCGGATTTAATTGAATAGGACAATGGATGGGTAATCATCTCCAATCACAGGGGAGACTATATGATAGCCCCTTTGTGGATGGGAAGACATTGTCTTTCAGTCCTTATCTTCTAGAACCTCTGATGGGAAGACATTATTTAGAAACTCTAGGAATCCAATACCTTGTTAAACAAACAAAACCTAATAAAATCCGGACATCATCCAAGTTAGTTTCACTTGTTGAGCATATAAATTTGCAACCGCAACATTAGTTTTATCTGATTTCTCTGTAGTACTAGATCAGAGTATAAATGTAAGTGTGTGTATGTGTGTTCCCACATAAAACTTCCTCTCATACAAATATGTGGGGTAAAAATAGGCACCACTATACTTTACCATGGGAACAAAGTCATGTGTGAGCAATATGTTGCTAGGTCGCAAGTCCCGATGAATTATTGGTCCTCCACGACACTCCTCATGTAGAAAACGAAGCCCTTTTGCTATTCCAACTGCAATAGCATGCCTTTTATACCACTCAAGATTGGCTGCAGACTTATCTAACAAATAAGAATACAAAAATAATCTAAAGAATTAGGACCCCAAAACAAGGCTGGAGCATATCATGACAATAGGCAAGGCTTGTCTAGCACAAGAATAGAATTTTCAGAAGCCAACTTCAAGTAAATGTGATAATTCTTTAATGATGAGAATGATAAGCATAAATATGAAATTTGAGCCCACTTTAAGTCCACTGATAACTTACCATGTAAATGCCACTCAAGAGATTTGTTGCAAATATACTCATAAACCACAATGTTACGGTCTTCTTTGACACAATAGCCTAACAGCATCACAATATTTTTGTGACGAGCAAAGCTTAAGACCTGGACTTCAGAGCGAAATTCAGTATAGCCTTGAGAACTTGCTTCCTTCCGTAGCTTCGCTGCAATAAGCTGGCCATCTTGAAGACAACCTTTATATACATGACCAAATCCACCTTCTCCTAACAGGTTCTCTTTTGCGAAGTCAAATGTTGCATCTTGAATATCAGAAAATCTGAATCTCATTGTTTGCTTGACATATAGTGCATTCCTCAGCCCACAACCAGCACAAAGAATAGGCATTTCTGAATTTTCATGTCGAGAAACATTATTCTTTTGAATTGAGGAGAGCTGAGAATCAGAAGCACTTTTATGTCCACCTTTGTTCCCTGTGTAAAATGCAGTTCAAAACCATTGAACCATCAATACTTCGGGCAGAATATTAGCACTAATGCTGCATCTAAATCTAAGAAACTCTTTGAATAGCTGAATGACAAATAGGCCAAGATATACATGTACTTGTTGTTAATAACTAGAAATACCAAAAGCTCGAGCTGTTAGTGAACAACATAACAATTTATATCAACACCTTACCTCGAATGGAAAGCCGTTCGAGTTCGGAACCCTATAAATAGACGGAAGAGACAAATGGAGGTAACATTCCTCAAAGGGGTTTCAAACTCATGGCCTCTGGCTCTCATGTTAATAACTAGTGACACCAAAAGCTCAAGCTATTAGTGAACGATATAATAATTTATATCAACACCCTCCCCTCAAATGGTCGAATAGGAAGCCGTTTGAATTCGAAACCCATTAGATAGACGAAAGAGACAGATGGAGGTGATATGCTTCCCAGGGATTTATAACCATGTTTATTACTGGTAACACCAAAAGCTCAAGTTGTTAGTGAGCGGTATTACAATTTATATCTACACTTGTAGATGCTAAGGGTGCAAGTTCACTATCAACCACCCAGAAATAATAAGCATCTCAGATACTACATGTGTCTCATTCAATTTCATTTACAATTTGAGAATTGCTAGGAGTTCAAAAAATAGTAAATAATGTCAAAACTGTATCCAACGTTGAGGTTGTGGATTCGAGTCATGTAACCGATCAAAAGACAAAAAAAAAATGTTAGAACTGTATCTTAGAAGAGTATCTGTAGCATTCAGCATCTGTTTTGGTATTAACATGATAAAAATCGGTACACTGGGTATACACAGGTAACTAGTTCCCAGATACTGTTGGATTGGGCTCATCATATTCAAACTCATGGCAACTGTGACATAGAATAAAAGGATCAGAAAGATATCTCTGTTGTAGATTCTTCAAATTGCAGAATCGTCTCCCAACTTCACAACCATGTCAGGATGTTATGGTTAAATGTGTAAAGTAGTAGTTAAAAGTTACTTGCCCTTACTATAGTACTCACCTTAATGGTTAAAATGTAAATTCTATCTTTCTTATGGAGGCGTCTTATATTTTTTAACTTCATCCACTTATGCTTAACTAATTACTTGTTATGTGAGCTAACATATGACAGATGCAACAAGCCTATGGTTGGAAACATTGAAAAAAGTTCTCTTTCTATTTGATACCAGAGCTAGCCCAAGCTCTGCAATTGGTAACCTAGGGCTGATGCCACTTGCTAGCGCGTTTGTTAGCATCAGCAACAGTCTTGTAGTTCGCAAGATATTTCAAATGGAGTGAAAGATTTACAAAAGCTTTTGTAGATTTGTTATGGAGCTCTGTTTGAATGAGTTTTGGTGGTTTCAAATAGAAAAGTCCCAGAAAATATAATTTGGTGTTTCGAAGGGTTGTGATTAACTTAGAAGTAGTTTGATTTGGTCCTACTCTACAGACATGAGCATCAGATATTTGCAACCTAGCCAAACAAGTTTAGTTGATTTAAGAGAAGATTTGAAAGATGACCATCACATAGAACCTAGTATATTGACATCTAGGAGGTCCTTGGGTTGATTTGATTTGTTTTTCTTTTAAAATTATACATTTGAAACTTTTTAGGTGTCAAATCAAAATTGCAACCTACAAGTGCCCTGGTTTTACTCAATCAGGATCATATGATCTGTTAAAGAAGAAGGAGAGCAATAGAGGCAGAAATAGGGAGAAGGACAGAATTCTATTATTAATGAAAGAGGTGTATGCATAAAAAGAGAGGAAATGATCTTATTTGTAGAGTAATATTGCTTCCTCCCCAAGTAACCTACTATAGATGGACTCTAACCCTAAATGCTTTTCTTATCTCATGTGGGCCTCAATGTGGGCATCCACCTATGATAATACATTTTATAACACTCCCTCTTGGATGACAACCATTCAATAACAATTATCTCATTAAAACCTTACAAAGGAAAAATCCAATGTTATAAAAACCAAAGTGAAGGAAAAATAGTATAACGTTTTATAAAATTATTGAATTGGTATTGAACATGTATATTGTTATCTCGTGAAAACCTTAACTAGGAAAATCCAGTGGAATAAAACCTAGAAAAAGAAAAAGAGTATAACAAATATATGTCCTAGGTAGTATGCTTCAGGATGTCTACATCTGATTAGCTATTCCCTCTGACAATAATAACCTTTACATTGTTTGATGATAAACTTTATGCATGCCGATTTTTTGTACAAACTTCTGGAATGTTGATTTTGGTAATGACTTGGTAAACAAATAGATCAGGTTGCTGCTTGAACGAACTTGCTTGACTTCAATTTTATTGTTCTTTTGAAGCTCATGTGTGAAAAAGAACTTTGGTGCAATTTGTTTTGTCTTATCACCTTTAACGTACTCTTTTTTAATTTATTGAATACATACCCTATTTTCTTTGTAGATAACGCTTGGGGTACCTATACTAAGAGGTAATTGACAGGAACTACAAATATGTTTAATCACACACATTTCCTACTAGCTTCCTAGAGAGCTAAAATCGCAGCATGGTTAGAAGAAGTAGTTACCAAAGTTTGTTTAGTAGAGTGCCAGGAAATAGTAGCATTACCAGAAAGAAATACATAACATGTCTGTGATCAACCCTTATAAGAATTAGGGAGACATCTTGAATCTGCATATCCTATGAACTTGGAAGCTTTCCAATAAAAGAATCCTAAATCAATTGTACTATCTAAATAGTGTAGGATATGTTTGATACTAATCCAATGTCTTTGTGTTGGCGCAGAACTGTATCTGACAAATAGATTCACTGAGAATGAGATGTTTGGTCTAGCATATTGTGTAAATGCATTAAAGTACTAATAGCACTCAGGTATGGTACTTCAGAACCCGATACCTTCTCATTTTCCTCAATTGGACGATATGAATTTTTGTTAATATTTAAAGACCGAACAACTATAGGAGTTCTTAGTGGATGCGTTTTGTCCATATCAAAGCGATTCAAAACATTTTTGGTAAAATTAAATTGATTGACTAATATTCGACTAGAACTTCTCTCGATCTGCAGGGCGAGATAAAATTTTATTTTGCTAAGGTCTTTCATTTCAAACTCTCTTTTTAAAATAATCGACAGTTATTTCGACCTTTTCTAGAGTCTAGATCAAATTTATATCATCGACATAAATTACCACTAATGCAAATCCTTTTAAGGATTTCTTTATGAAGATATATGGGTAAATGAGATTGTTTTTATACCCTTCCTTAAAAAAATATTTACTGAGACGATTGTACCACATTCTTTCAAATTGTTTTAGGCTATATAATGGTCGCCTCAATTGTATTGAGTACATACTTTTGAGCTTTACATCAGGCAAAGTAAATCCTTCCAGAACTTTCATATGAATTTCTGTGTCTAAATGTCCATACAAGTAAGCAGTTACAACATCCACGAGTTTCATGTCTAAATTTCCAGAAGCCGATAAACTTATCAGATATCTGAATGTTGTTATGTCGATAACGGGGGAGTATGATTCCTCATAATCAATTCTGAGTTTCTACAGGAAACCTTGTGCTACCACTATTGCCTTGTATCTAGTAATTTCATTCACTTTCCTTATAAATACCCACTTGTAACAGGGTTAACACCTTTTGGGGTTTGTACCATATATCCGAATACACTATGCTTATTGAGAGACTCTAACTCTATTGTAATGACACTTTCCCATTTTGACCAATCTTTCTTTTGTTGATATTCATTTATAGTACGAGGTTCTATATCACAATTATCATCCTCATGTTCCCTTGTTATTTGTGTAGCTACCACATATGTAAATGGGTCATCGATGACAATTTTCTTTCTATCCCATTTCTCTCTTAAATAATTATAAAGTATGGAGATCTTTTTATTATTTAGTATTAGTGTCTCTTCAGGGGCTTTTATAGTCTCATCAGGAACTTCTGTTATTTTAGAGAAAGCAAATTTTGTCATAACCTCTTCGAAAGCGTTATGTGCCTTTTCAGGAAGAATTTGTTCAGGAGTGTTAAGTGTATCTTTGGGAGGACATGATGATGATCATATATTTCTTCTTTTTCACAGAGCTATATCTTTTGAACCTATAGGTCTACGCACTTTTGGCAGGTTTAAGATTCTTTTGTTGCCATTTTCTGGCTTTCTCCTATAGGGATATTAATTCTAACAGGTGCATTCATAGTTACCACATATGACTGGGTTACTTTTGCCGCAAAGTTAAATACATCAGGTAATTTGTTTGCAATTTTCTTGTAAGTGCACAATCCTACATATTTCATTTTCATATTGTGAAGTATGTGAGTCTAAATGAAATAAAGTGGAAGTATTCCACGTTAGTTCACGTCGTTCTTCAGGAATGGGTTGTTCTGTAGGAACAATGCGTTCTTCATGAACTATCTTATCTCCCCCTAGGTAGGGGGGGGAGGGAATTTTGTCTCATCGAATTGATAATCAGCAAAATGAGCAGTAAAGATATCTCATTTCTATGGTTCTAAAAATCAAATAATCAGAGAGTCGTAACTTGCATAGATTCTCAACCTACGTTGTGGTCCCATCTCAGTACCCTGAAGGGGTGTTATAGGGACTAGAATTGCGCAATTAAATTTGCGTAAGTGGTAGATCTTAGGTTGATGTCCCGATATAATTGTGTAGGGGAGTATTAATGATAGGCTGTGGGTTGTAATCTAATGAGCATTGATACATGCAACACAGCATGTCCCCAAGCATTAATTGATAATTTGGATTGCATTAGTATAGTCCTAGAAATAAGTTAAATGCACTTAATCATGAATTCAGCTAAGCTATTATGGGTATAGACATGAGGGACAAGATGTTTGACTACAATGCTGAGAGATGAATAGTAGTTATTATAGGCCTCTAATGTAAATTTGCCCGCATTATCAAGTCATATAAACTTCGCTATTTTGCTTAGCAACAAGGAGATAAGAAATTAGTTTTGAGTATTTAGAGAAATGTCGTTCATGATACCACTAATGCAGGATTACATTCGATGCATGAAAAGTGGACAGCATTTTATCTAATATCTGCTCTTCCATAATATTTTCCCCACATAATCTTAACTGAGAAACAATATTGAAAAGAGTAGAGTTTCCTCAGATACTGATTTGTAGTATTGAAATCTCATGTTTAGCCATTCATTCTGAGTAGCTGTAATATAACTATCTTCTTGTGATCATATATATTCTTTGCTAGGTCCTCTTCAGTAAGGTATTCATTCTTGTGGTCATCATATATGTGATGACACAAAGTCATAAGTGCCAACACTTTTTTTTTTCGACGACTCCTTATAACCCCTACTATTGTCTCTCCAAGTTTCTTGGATTATAAGTGAACTTTTTGCATTCAAATACCACGATAAATAGTTATCCCCGATAATGTTAAGAGCTTTGAATTTAAGTTTGGCTGAATTCAACATTATGCAAGAATTGTTAAAAAAAAAAAAGATGTGATCATTGATATGCAAAAAATGATAAGAGATAAACAATGAAACTTTAAAGCATTCAGAATAAATCAAGGAGTGAGTCATGTGAGATCAAGTTGGCCAATTTAAAATTGAAAACATTAGGTTTTCAACTTTAATAATCCAAAACAACGGGGTCTGGAAAGGTTTTTAGCTTGATTTGGAACTTCAGGCTTATGAATTAGAATTTCAGGTTCGTGAATTAGAACTTTAGATTCTATCAAGGATTCAGCTTGATATTATGGCCTAATATTGATTGGTTTTACTTTTGGATCTAATTATCAAACTTTAGATTTGATTAGGAATATGAATCTCTGAGTTCATGTTGTAGATCTAAGAACTTCTGGTTTCATATTTGAATATCCCACGGATCTTCTGGTTCGAATTAGGAAAGAATTTCTTGTTCGTATGGAACTACGGTCTGTTTTAATATAGAGCTTTAGGTTCTTATTTATGATTCATCTATCTTGGTTTCCCCTTGGTTAAAAAAACTGAAACATTCATCTCCAAATAAGAGTAATAAGAATAAGAGCATATGTATAACTAATAAAAAATTATAAATAACAAAAAATTATTATTATTATTCTTCTTTTAATCTTCCGCTTTTCGTTTTTAGTGTATAGATCTAGTCATGAGCTTTCTGTATATTCAAGCGGATCGTTGATTTGACTTTGGATGTTTAAGATATCGCGATTTGAAGTTGTAATGGTGATCTACCCTTTTGCCATCGTCCTTGCTAATTTGGCGTCTGCGTCAGCGTTGTGTCAGCGATTAGATTGGCTGGTCGGGTCAAGTGTCCCAACTTGATGCTATCTCCCTTTTGAATGGCACACAGGCCCGAGGCAGAGAAAGGCCCCACTTTGTAAAGCCTCCGTTTCCACTGCTCTTTTTTTGTCATAGGGCTCACCTTAAGTCAATCTAGTCTTTTTACATACACTACCCCTGATAAATAGTCACAAGTCCAAATTTGACAATAATCTAAATTTTCCTCACCCTTGGATTGAAATCATAATAAAATGATACCTCTAACCCTTAAATTTTAGGGCTATGGATTAAAAGGTTAGGATGATCTTATAGAGTCAAAATTTTGCATATAAGTAGGTCTCATATGGATCTTTCCATCCAATGAACTTCTATAATCATCATGCATTCTAATGGGCTCAACTAGGAGGGATGTGTTCTCATAAAAAAAAAAATGCTTGAGCATTGTTCAGCGCTCACCCCATATATATATATATATATGTATGTATGTGGGAATTCTACTGCCAAGGATCGAAGGTGAGCAACACGTGCAAAAACACCTAGTGAGGCCCAATTTATGATCCATCCAACTAGACCATAAAACTAGGAACCCTCGTACTAGTCACAGATCCTAAGTTTAGCACCCATCTAAATGGATTGGATAGTGCTTGCACTCATTCTAGACAATGAAAATTTGTTAACTATTGATCAAGTAGTTAGAATAATGATTTAATCTATCATCACCATTGACGAGTAGGTGGGACTATGGGAGATTGTCATCCCCAAATGGGGCTACTGGTTGGCCCCATAAGAAAGTGGTGCTCACTTGGTGAGCACTGGTGCTAGGTGGACGGGCTCCATATATATATGACAAACAGTTCCCCACATGCACCCATAGATATTTATATGACAAACAATAGGATGAAGTGCCAAAAGGAAAGTCATGGACAACGGGTAATGGTGGGATGCTTTGTAATAAAGAAGGAATTATGTAGATAATATTTTCTAAGAATGTTGGGCGTATGGAATCTCATGAGGCGGAGGTTTTACCCATGGTATGTGCGATCTGTATGCATGCCTCCTCATCTATTCATTCAAAGTTAATGGTAGAAAGTGATTCTCTTAATGCTATCTTGTGGGTGTTGACTTCAATGGTGCCCCCCCTGGTTATTTCAGTTTTATTTGAATGAGATTAGAATTTTATCATCTTTGTTGCAAGTGTGTTTTTCGTAATGTTGGAAGAGAGCTCAATGGTTTTACTAATACTCTAGCTAAGCAAGGGGTGGATAGGTCTTCTAACTTTTGTTTTCACTAATAGTTTGTTAATACTTCTTTGTTCTTCTCATTGGTATAATGTTCTTATATGCCCCATTTTTTTGTTGGGGCGTTTTGTACTCTTTTGGTTTTACTTTAATAGATTTGTGTGGTTACCAATAAAAAAAATAAAAATAAAATAGTCTGCCAGTTTTTCTGTTTTTTAAAAGATTGTGTCAGCCAGAGTTTCAAAGCCACATATTTACGTACATGTATATGCTGTCTTTCCAACAATTAGGGTAAAACAAAACAGTCCTACCCAAAAATAATTACAGAGTAGTTATCATACTTGTGCTTCCATGCCTAGAGGAAGAGCCAGACTCATCATATACTCGAAAGGAATCAGAGTTTTCTAGGGAACTTGTAGATGCAGAAAAACTTCCACAAGAAGTAAGGGCCTGCTCATTGTTTTCATTATATGACATGTTTGAGCTGGGTTCAACAGACTTCCAAATGGAGCAAAGGAACTTCTGCTCTGAATAATCTATTGTAGCTATGGGATGAGATCTCCGCACCTGAACAGAAAAGGTATGTTGAATTATTGCTACCTTGGAAGGTACATGTTTCTCGTAAAACTTTAAGTCCCTTCTTAGATGCCTGTTAAGGTGTACAATTCAGTAATTAGAAATATGAAAAACAATGAAAGGAAGAAAATTGACAATACCATCCAAAGAGATTTTCAATCCACTTATATATATTGTCTATATGTATACCTGTATGTTTATAATGACATGTATGAAGCAGCTGTCCCGGTCATCATTATCTAAGTATCATCACATCTATATGGGGTAGGCCCTTAATATGTAAAGAAGCAAACTATTATCAACAGAAAACAACTATATTGCGTTAAGTGTCTGAAAAAGAAAATACAGTTGATTAGGTGCGTAAATTACAGTTATTATCTAATTCCCTATGAGGAAGGCATGAAGGAACTGTTAAAATTTATCCAATTAGTCTGGTGGTAAGCTTGTATAAGATTATTGATAAGTTGCTAGCAAACAAATTGAGGATAGTGATGGAAAGCATTTTTACATTATTAGCCCATTCCATGGAGCCTTCGCCCAAGGAAGACATATTTTGAATGGTATTCTCACGGCAAATGAATGCAGTAATATGGGGTCAGACTAGGAAAACTTGGAGTTCTATGCAAAATCATGCCTTCGAGAATCAGCCGAGTTGATTTGGACTCTTGGCACTTACTAATTAGTCAACTCAAGTCAAGTCACGAATGCTTCATAGGGAATTGTGTTGGCAATGTTTTCCAAGCACATAGGATGTATGGAGTCCAATGAGATAAATGTTTTAGCCATCTTACATGCTATTTGGATGTTTGTCTCTTCATCTTTCCAATCAAGGTTAGTGGTGAAAAGTGATTCTTTTAATGCTATTTCGTTGGCGTCATCTTTGGTAGTGCTCCCTTGGAGATTTCAGTTTTATTTGAACGAGATTAGAACTTTGTTGTCTTCATTGCAAGTGCCTTTTTATCATGTTGGAAGGGAGGCAAATAGTTTTGTAGATTCACTAACTAAGAAAGGGGTGGATAGGTCCCGTAATTTGATAGCTCTTACCATATAGTTTGTTGTCTCTCTCCTTTGTGCTGGTTGCTTTTTCATTGTGTTCCCTTTTGGATATTTCTCTTATACCTTGTGCCCTTGTTTCTTGTAGGATCTTTTATATCTTTATTGTTTTCCTTAATATAATGTGTTGTTTCCAATTAAAAAAAAAGTCACCTCCTTGAGGGAGTCCTATTAAAGAAACCCTAAAAACAATGTTTCCAAATTTCTTGTCAAGTGGGAAGGATCTCTCTCTCTCTCTCTCTCTCACACACACACACACACACACACACACACACACACACAAGCACGCAACACAGCACAAATGATACTTGGATCACAAGCTCCAACTTCTAATACCTAAATTCTGATCTGTACGAGTATTGCTAGTTTTTAGATAGGTATTGTAGACAGACAAAGGCCCAGGCCCATATCCAGGCTCATCATGGAAAGCCCATGATCTAGGACCGAGAAAGATACTCAACGTGTGGGATCTTTTAATGATATGGTCAACACATGTATAGCTGTAGAATATCAATCACAATGTATCTTTCATGGTCCTAGATCATGGGCTTTCCATGATGAGCCTGGATTATGGGCCGGGGACTTGGCGTCTCTACAAGCTAGAGCCAACTCTTCGTAAACCAAGGAGAATTGATGGAAGCAGACGCAACCCTAGTGCACCCAATGCTATTCGGTTGAGGCCACCAACCCGACAAGCTTGCAGGCACATTTGGGCCCAAGAGATACACTAGGAAGCGAAGGCAAAAAGCCACTAACCAGCCAGACTTGGTCCATTAAAGGGGCTGCTTCCATAAGCATACGAGACTAGTGGGCCCTCCTCACTTGTTGTGCTAGTAGACATGTGCATAATTGGAGCAAATCCTTTCTATTCCCCTCCCTCTTTCTATTTCCTTGTATTCGATTTTTAAGTTAACTCAATAGACAAGTCTTTGTAATTTGAAAGAAGAAATCTTAATGATTGATTTATCATATATATATAAAGAGTATTAGTGAAAGAAAATCACTTACTAATAATGTAAGCTTGTTATGCAAGTAAAAGGTCTTATTGAGTTTTTTCTCCATCCAGTGCAGTGCATGGGTCTGATAATGATAAGTGAAACCAAGGAATGTGCTGCTCTCTAAGAATGGGACAATCCCGGTTCTCTTCGATTGCGTGAGAAGCCAATCGACCCTAATCTTGGCATACAAATGCTAAGTGATGGATGGGTTTACTAAGATCATGGGATCAAGTCATTGTCAGTTTTTCAAGTCCAATTCATATTTTTTGGCATGGTTTTAACCACGAATATATGAATGCTAAATAGTAAGTACATGATTTTTATTAATTTTTTAGTACCAACTGATGTTTTTCCCAATAATGAGGACATCTTGTCTCAACTGCTGTACCCATCTAATCAATACAAATGCAAAAACTGATAGAATAGTTCACCGACACTTAATTCAAAGGTCCCCCAGTAGTTGATTCTAGAAAGCTCCCAAATTAAAAGGAGCTATGGATTCATATTGTGATCTTTTTTTTTGGACCACTTCTACTATTCCACACTTAATCACCCATTGTTATGAAGAGTTAGGATCCTCCAGTCTGAGAGATTCTTAAAAATCTTTCATCCACCGATCAACATTTTGGATCAGCAAACTAACGGTTTTTGCATATAGAGAGTGCAGGAACATCAAACTTCTTATTTAGTGCAAAACTCATGATTCCTTTTGACAAATAATGGTTGATATAGCTGTAGAACAGAGAAACTCCAGCAAAAGGTATTCATAGACACCATAATGAATAAAGAAACTCAGCAATGAGCCAAAGATTTTGGATTAATGCATGACGGAGAATCATAATAATAAATGCACGTTCATTATCTAGCCATGTAAAATTAGTCATTTCACCCAGACAAAAGCAAACAAGCTAATTTTATTTTGTGCAGACAAGAAACATAGGAAAGAAATGCACCTATCTAGAATAATCCAACTTGCTTTGGAAGATACAGCCTCTTGCAAAATAACTTTCTTCAATGGAGTTCCAGCAGTAATTTTTACTTCAAAGTCAATCTAGTTCACAATAGAAAAAGATAAGAAAAGAAAGATCATTAGAGTTTTGGCAATCTAGTTTACAACAGAAAAAGAAAAGAAAAGAAAGATGATTAGAGTTTATGGAAAATGCAACATGCAAACAAAGATTATCTAATCAAATGCAGGCATGCAATATCATGGAATTAAATCTAGTGAGGTCCCTTCCCTCAACAGCATCCTACTTCTTGTAGTGATTTGACCTTTATTTGTGCCTTATGTAATATATGACCCAAGCTGAACTGTGCCATAAAGAAACAAGTGGAAATTCTATACGCATAGCAGAGCTAACCTGACAATTATATATATTTTATCATGCAATATCTTGATTCATAAACAAACTCATCATAAAAGACAATGAGAAGTGCAATATCTATATCAAATGATGACACTGCATTTGCTCGCAATGGTTAGAAATACCAAACTTTTGCTGTATGCACTACTATAAGAAGCACTACTATAAGAAGGCACTGTTCAGAGGAAGCCCCATATAAGTGACATTGAAGTTAGTCAACTTGTTCACTTTAACTTTCATATCATTCGATACTTCAACTAACCCAGCGCTTTAAAAATATTGTAACTGGACCTAAAGGATTCAACAGATCGACAGATGAAGCTACCTTGGTATTCTTTGAAACTGATTTTATCTAAACGTCTCAACCACAAAGGAAACAACATTGTGTTATGTAAAAAAGATGCATAAATTTGCGAAGCAAAGAACTTCAGAAGCCGAAAATGAGTATTGAACTGTTTTGTTCTGTTGAATCTTTAATTCAGTACTCATGCTACTAAATGGATTCCAACAATCAGAATGAACAATGATTTTGTTCTATAAAAGGCCAACCTAGTGACAAGATTCCATCTGCACTTACCAATATTCAATGAATTTGACAATCTGGAAACAAGTTTTAGGGGGGCTAACACACAATGTAACTGTATGTTATCAGAAGATCTAAAACAAAAACCGTACCATTTGGCAGAGGCAATTGTAAACTTGTCACTTCCTACATTAATAACTAGAAAGCAATCACAACTCTGTTATGACTAATGATGAAAATTGAGTCAATTGGTCAATCCCAAGAAAGACCAGAATAGAGACACATGCTTCAAGTTGTCACAATGGAACACTCTTTAAAAGGCCGTGCTTCCACTTGATTCATAAAACACTCAGAAACTTGGCACAAAATAGAAAAACTCAGAAATAGAAATACGCTTCTAGAGAAGCTCAAAATGAAGACTAGAGGTTCTGTTCCTGACTATAATCCATGAATGCCCACATAAAACAAACAAGAAACCACAAAGGCATCCATATACAACACATTTAAAGCACATTACCCCTTCCTCTCCACACTGTGATGCACTTTTCAGGAGCATGTTTACATATGTATCAGCTTTCTTCAGTACTACTTCTTCCAAAGCGCGAGCATTGGTGCCAAAAACTGAATCAATGCAGGCTTTAGAGTGGTATCCCACTATATAAAAAATACCAAGCGCATAGTTAGAAATTAGAATGACAATAGTCGGTATGAGAGTAAAAAAGTAAAAGTAGTTGAATGTTCTCGTAACCTTTCTATTCATGTTTAAATATATTATTACCCCACTGGGGCTATTCATCTCGAGTGAGACAATCTTCACTTACAATTTACAAAAAACTACAAACATTTCGTGCTAAATAGGAAGCTATAGTCCCATATGGTAAATGGGACAGAAATAGTCAAATAGGGAACACAAAATGATCTAAAATGAAAAGTGAATACATAAGCTAAAAAATTACAAAGTTTGGAACTTGTATGGGTAAAATTTGTTTACTTCTTGATGTACTCAGGTGTTGGACCTAAACACATAAACTGTTCTTTTTGAGAGCTGTAATTACTGTAAAGCCAATTGCATTACAAGATGAGTATGTTAACATAGATCCATATGGACCTACATGGGCCAATCACATAATCCCAGACCCATTTGCTAAATCCTCATTATACACATGTGGTCAAACATAAAATTATGTACAGTTGTATAAATTCCACATTAGGAGATTTATTATGTAGTCATTAATTGTAATTACCCTATCAAAGGGATTGTAATTGTCAAACTTTCTGTATTTAGAGATAGACTACTCTATATGAGAAGATGAAATCTCTCACTGAGATCATTAGAAATTATTCCAAATCACTGTGTGGGTTCTTTTGTCATGGTATCAGAGCACCAAAATTTTTTTTAGGGTTATTATTCTCGTGAGCCAAAGGGATTCTACCTTTTCTAATCTCGATTGGAGATTCAGGTTTATTATCTCGTGAGACACCGATCTTCCTTCATGCCTATGCAGCTATCTTCTACCAGTGTTCCTCCCGTGACTCCAGAAATGATTCAACAAATGATCCTTCATGCTTTCTCCACTTTGGGGATTTCCGGTAAACATAAATCCTTGTCTTCTATATGGTATTTTGATTATGGAGCTTCTAACCATATGACTTTTTCTCCTTCTCATCTTTCGAATATATATCATTATGATCGTAACCTTTAAGTTCACACAGCTGATGGTGAGAAACTTCCTATCACCGCCATCAGTGTTGTACCTCATCCTTTTTCCTTACAGCATGTTTTCCTTTCTCTAGGTTTATCCACAAATTTGTTTTTGTTGGTCAACTTGTTGACAATAATTGTGATGTGTCTTTTTCTTCGTCTGGCTGTGTGGTATAGGATCAAGAGTTGGGGAAGGTGATCGCGAAGGGACCTCAGTGAGGATGGCTGTTTCCTCTCGACTTATCTACACAACCTAGGAATAAATCAGTGTTTGCTTTCTCTAGTTTACATTCAAATAATGTGCAACTGTAGCACAATAGATTAGGCTATCCGAACTCTAAAGTATTGTTATCCTTATTTAAGTATGATTTGATTAATAATATGACAAACTCTACTCTTGAAGTTATCTTGAATTGTTCTACTTGTAAACTCAGAAAAAGCAAAAATCTCCCGTTTCCTATGCATGACTTAATATTTGCACAATATTTTGACTTGATACATAGTGTTGTTTGGGGTATTACACCGGTAATTTCTCACTCACATTACAAGTATTTTGTAATTTTTATTGATGATCTAGCCGGTTTACATGGATATATTTTTTAAGAGCCAAATCAGATGTTTTTGATGCTTTCCAAAAATTTCTAGCTTATGTTGAAAATCAATTCTTAACTTGCATCAAAACCTTTCGCTTCGATTCAAGGGGGAGTATGTTTCACATCAATTTCAAAAATTTTTACAAGATCGAGGTATTATTTCTCAACATACCTATCCGTATAACACCTAACAAAACGGTGCGGCCGAACGGAAGAATCGTCATCTACTTGATGTGGTTTGTTGTCTTTTACTTGAATCCTCCATCCCACCTCGGTTTTGGTCTAAAGCATTAACCACGGCAATCCATCTCATTAATCTCCTTCCATCGACTAAACTTCACAATCAAACTCCATATTTTCGTCTTTTTAAAAAATAACCTTCATTCGCAAACTTACACACATTTGGCCGTGTTTGTTTTGTCCACCTCCCTTTATCTAAGCGCATAAAATTAGCTGCCCAATCAGTACAATGTGCTTTTTTAGGATATGCTTCTCATCAAAAGGATTTTTTACACTATAACTCAATGGCCAAACGTGTTTGGGTTTCTCGTCATATTGTGTTTTTTGAAAACCAATATTTTTTTATTATCATTTTGATCCATTGCCTTCAGTCACTCTATCTAGGCTGCCTACTTTCTCTCCTTTTGATTCTCCCTTACCTTCCTAAATATTTAACCAAATGTTGTGCATGTCCGAAGGAGTCGAACAGATACTACCGCACTTCCTCCATCACAGCCACTTGATCCGATGCCTGATCCAGACCCAATGCTTTCGCTTTGATGTTCTATTCGTGTTACTAGTGCCCTTGATCGTTAAAGGTTGTCCCATACCTCTTTACTTGCAACTTTGTTTTCCATTTCTATTCCTAACTCTTACTCTCAAGCTATATAGCATGAATGTTGGCAATGGGCAATGAAAGAAAAATTAGATGCTCTGTAAGAAAATCAGACATAGAATGTAGTCCCCTGTCCAACCACAGTTAAGCCGATTAGGTGCAAATGGGTCTTCTCTGTCAAAATGAAGTCTGATGGATCCTTGGATAGATATAAAGCTCGACTTATGGCACTCGGAAATCGTCAGGAATATGGTATCGATTATAACGAGACTTTTGCCCCGGTGGCTAAAATGACCAGGGTTCGCACTATTCTTGGCATTGCCACATCTCAATCATGCCCTCTTTTTTAGCTTGATGTAAAGAATGCATTTCTACATAGTGATCTATAAGAAGAGGTATATATGAAGCTCACTCCAGATTATTTTGTTTTGAATGATGATTATGTAGCTCAATTGTAGCGTTCTTTGTATGGTCTCAAACAGGCTCTTTGGGCATGGTTTGAAAATTTTCGGGATGCATTACTCAAACTGAAATTCTACCAAAGTCCATACGATCCCTCCATGTTTCTTCATTATACATCTGCTAGTATTACTGTGCTCCTCGTATACATAGATGACATCAACATAACAAGTATGGATGCTACAATGATTAATGAACTTCAACATTCTCTTCATCAATCTTTCTGTATGAAAGACTTGGGCCCTCTCACCTATTTCTTAGGTCTTGAAGTTCATCAATCTAAGAAAAGGTTGGTTTTGGATCAACACAAATATACTCTTGATCTCATTGATGTGGCTAGCCTCTCACACTCTACTCTCGTTGATACTCTACTTGAAGTGAATTTGAAATTGACTAGAGATAGTAGTGATCTTTTTCTTGACCCAACCTTCTACCGCCAGTTAGTTGGCAGCTTGATCTACTTGACTAATACTCGGCCAGATATTATGTATGCAGTCAATTTATTGAGTCAATTCATGACTACTCCAAGTCACCTCCACTTAGTAGTTGCCCTGCATATTATACGATATCTACTTGGCACGCTTAATCGTGGTTTAGTCTATCTGGCCGAAACCTCACTTAATTTGACTGCTTACTCTGATGCTGATTGGGCTGGATGCTAAGATACACATCTATCGATGACAGGATGGTGTATGTTTCTTGACAATGCTTTGATTTCCTGGAAATGTAAAAAGCAAGAAAGAGTTTCCAAATCGTCTACTGAAGCTAAATATCAGGCCATGTCCGCTGCTTATTTAGAAATCCTATGGCTTCGTGGTTTACTTAAAGATCTGGTTTTTTTCTCAAAAGCTTCCTACACCCTTTCATGCAGATAATACAAGTACTATTCAAATTATTGAAAATCCGGTCTTTCTCACAAAAGGATAAAACACATCGAGGTTGATTGTCAGTTTATTAGAGATGAATATCTACGTGATGTTATCTCTCTTCCATTCGTCTCTTCGGCACTTTAGAGTGCAGATATTTTTACCAAAGGGCTTCCGTGACGTCGACATCAATTTTTGACTAACAAATTGATGCTTGTTGATTCTTCAGCATCAATTTGAAGCGGGAAGAGGAGAGGGGGGGGGGGGGGGGGGGGTTAACGTAGATCCTTCTAGACCTACATGGGCCAATCATATAAGCCCATATCCGCTTGCTAAATTCTCATTATCACATGTGGTCAAACATGTAATCATGTACAGTTGTATAAATTTCTCATTAGGAGATTTATTCTATAGTCATTAATTGTAATTACCCTATTAAAGGGATTGTAGTATTTAGAGATAGACTACTTCATATAAGAAGATGAAATCTCTCATTGAGATCATGAGAAATTATTCCAAATCACTGTGTGGGTTCTTTTGTTAGGATATGATAGATCCATTGAGATCTGAAGCTTCTGATCAAAGCCAACCCATACTTCCACATCCACTCAACAATTCAAATACAATTCCAAAAAAATCAAAATGGGTGTCACCCAATTTTGACCAAAAATGGCCCATGTAGATCCTTCTGGACCTACATGGGCCAATCATATAAGCCCATACCCGCTTGCTAAATTCTCATTATCACATGTGGTCAAACATGTAATCATGTACAGTTGTATAAATTTCTCATTAGGAGATTTATTCTATAGTCATTAATTGTAATTACCCTATCAAAGGGATTGTAGTATTTAGAGATAGACTACTCTATATAAGAAGATGAAATCTCTCATTGAGATCATGAGAAATTATTCCAAATCACTGTGTGGGTTCTTTTGTTAGGATATGATAGATCCATTGAGATCTGAAGCTTCTGATCAAAGCCAACCCATACTTCCACATCCACTCAACAATTCAAATACAATTCCAAAAAAATCAAAATGGGTATCACCCAATTTTGACCAAAAATGGCCCATGTAGATCCTTCTGGACCTACATGGGCCAATCATATAAGCCCATACCCGCTTGCTAAATTCTCATTATCACATGTGGTCAAACATGTAATCATGTACAGTTGTATAAATTTCTCATTAGGAGATTTATTCTATAGTCATTAATTGTAATTACCCTATCAAAGGGATTGTAGTATTTAGAGATAGACTACTCTATATAAGAAGATGAAATCTCGCATTGAGATCATGAGAAATTATTCCAAATCACTGTGTGGGTTCTTTTGTTAGGATATGATAGATCCATTGAGATCTGAAGCTTCTGATCAAAGCCAACCCATACTTCCACATCCACTCAACAATTCAAATACAATTCCAAAAAAATCAAAATGGGTGTCACCCAATTTTGACCAAAAATGGCCCATGTAGATCCTTCTGGACCTACATGGGCCAATCATATAAGCCCATACCCGCTTGCTAAATTCTCATTGTCACATGTGGTCAAACATGTAATCATGTACAGTTGTATAAATTTCTCATTAGGAGATTTATTCTATAGTCATTAATTGTAATTACCCTATCAAAGGGATTGTAGTATTTAGAGATAGACTACTCTATATAAGAAGATGAAATCTCTCATTGAGATCATGAGAAATTATTCCAAATCACTGTGTGGGTTCTTTTGTTAGGATATGATAGATCCATTGAGATCTGAAGCTTCTGATCAAAGCCAACCCATACTTCCACATCCACTCAACAATTCAAATACAATTCCAAAAAAATGAAAATGGATGTCACCCAATTTTGACCAAAAATGGCCCATGTAGATCCTTCTGGACCTACATGGGCCAATCATATAAGCCCATACCCGCTTGCTAAATTCTTATTATCACATGTGGTCAAACATGTAATCATGTACAGTTGTATAAATTTCTCATTAGGAGATTTATTCTACAGTCATTAATTGTAATTACCCTATCAAAGGGATTGTAGTATTTAGAGATAGACTATTCTATATAAGAAGATGAAATCTCTTATTGAGATCATGAGAAATTATTCCAAATCACTGTGTGGGTTCTTTTGTTAGGATATGATAGATCCATTGAGATCTGAAGCTTCTAATCAAAGCCAACCCATACTTCCACATCCACTCAACAATTCAAATACAATTCCAAAAAAATCAAAATGGGTGTCACCCAATTTTGACCAAAAATGGCCCAATTTTTTGATAAGCAATGTTAATTTCAAGCTTATGGCAGTGTCTGTGCTCACTCTTTTAACCATAAAGTGGTGGGTTCAAGCCAAATTACCAATCAACAAATAATTAAAAAAAAACCCAAATGCTCAATGGAATCTGTTTTAAGTCCTCCTATCGTAATTCCATCATTCATTATAAAATGACCAATTCAACCAATGCCTATACAAATAAGCCCACCCAGATCATCCTTAATGAAAACGAAAAATAACTATATCTCTCAAACCTAGATGTGGGATCAAAGAATTTACCCTTACCATAAGGTGAGAGATGCTTATATGGCTTTGCCTATTTGTACTTAAGTATTTCTCTTTTTCATATAGTTTTTTGTCTTCTATACATTAATATATTTAAATATGGAAGTGCCTCTCACCTAATGGTGATGAATGGATGTATACTAATATTCTCCTTTTGTGTGTGTGTCTATATATATGGGAAATATTCATGTGCATATGTCCCTCACTATTTTTTTTGTAAAAACTCTAGGTGGGACCCACTGTACGGTCCATCCAAATGGACCACACACACGACTTCCTTAAATTGAACGCGTTTACCAAATTTTGATCAAATCTGAATTTATTGAACCGTTAGATCGACGATGCATCCATTCAAATGGCACGAATTTGTGGGTCATGGATGAAGGGGTTAAGGACATGTGATTCGGCCAAACTTCTCATCCTTTAGTGGGGTCCACCACGGGCCCCACAAAGGAATATGCATGGATACTTGGTGAGAGACATATACACATGAATATCCCCATATATATATATATGTATATATAGAAAATATTCATGTGTGTAGGCAAGACAACTTATATAGCAGTTAAAACAAGAGAACAGGAAACCTCAATTCAGCCCATCCGCCACTCACTTGGGTGCAGGACGCTTTCTAAGATGCCGAGAACAAGAAGCGTGTCGCCGCAGCCGAGAATGCCACCTGTCATCCTGATATTGTCGATTGCCATCCCAAGCTCATGCTCCTTTATCTCCCTGGTTGCATCAATGGCCAGGATGGCAAGAGATTGCGATTCACGACGACCTTCCATCGATGAAGCTATACTGGGTGTGGACGTCTGAGAGGTGAGGAGAGATATGGGGCATGTAGGGATCTGCAGGAGGAGGAATGACAAAGATAAAACATGGGGTTTGAGGGGAGGTTAGACATTCGGACCAATCAGTCTTCGGGTTCGATCTCATTCTGTCCGAACTGAGAGGAATAGAAAATGATATTCTTGAGAATATGTTTTATGCGAATGGACTTTCCAATGAAGGAGGGAGGACAAGACAAGGAAAAAGAGACGAAGAGAGGGTCGTTTGGGACGTGGGAAAGAAGAACGTTGCCTGCCGGCTATATGAAATTCAGTTGAATAGTTCAATTGGCGGGTAAAATCATACTCAATTGCACACCCGATGCATTTGATCATAGCGCCCCCTATAGAAAGTTAGCCGGGTTATTAGATGTCAAACCACTTATTGAGGATAGCCCTCAAGAAGATCTATACGTTAAAGTCCCATAACATTGACTTTATTCTTGGAGATCCACCTTTACTGCTTTAACATTCGGAGGGGATAGTACAAATTCAAAAGTTGTAGCAACAAACGGTTGGAATTCACATCCGAGCATATTTTAAATTTCAAAAGCTGCAATGCCTCCCTTCTCCTTCTAAGTGGAAGATCAGATTAAAAAAAAAAATATAGAGTTACGCCATCCAATCATCCAAGGAGAATGAAGACGAACTAGCAAATCGGGATTTATATGCTTGATATTTAATCTTGAAGGAATTCTATAGAATTGGAGGTCGAATTATTTCTAAAAAAGGGAGAGTTGATCGAGGATAGACCCATGGTCTCCATGGGTTAACTTACCAATGGGCCCAGCCCATCCATCTCAACCAGTTCTTTTTGAATCAGCCCACCTATTAGTTAGATTTTTCATTTTATTTAGGCCTTTTTATTATATTTCTAGTTATTTTAGTTAGATGTTTTAATTTCCAAATTAGTTTTAGGTTTTATTATTTTCCTATATAATTGATGTAAAGCTTCTTTGGCTATTCAGTTAGTGAATAATGAATGAACATTTTTTGACTCATCCTAGTACTTTTTCTGCCCGAGCACGTTTAACTCTAGAGTTTTTATGAGATTTGAGACCATATAACTTTAAAACGTATCATGTTGAGTTAATACAGGATTTGACTTATAAGCCCAAAGATCCGGATGCTCATCCCTTACTAGTGTGGGATCTTGAGACCATAATCTACCACGTAGGACTCCGTAGTTGACACACTACGCCCCCTTGAGACTAAAGTCTTGTAGGGTGACTTTTGGTCTAGTGCATCACATCTGGTTTCAATAGGAGGGAGTTGAACTTAAATTTTCTTGGAAGCAAAAATAGTTTTTCTTTTTATAACTATTTTTCCACAACACCACACAAACATGCCCATATGAGAATAATGTGTTCAAAATGAGCGAATTAACCAAAGGTGGGCCTTGGGTCAAACATAAACAAAAGGCACATATTGTGTAGCTTTTCAAATCTAAATGTGGCAAAATGGCCATTTCATACCAAACACAATAGGGTGGTTTGGAATTTTCAATCTCTATCGCGACAAGTGGAGCCCCCTTTAATTGAAGCGGATCACAAAGCCCGTCAGTAGATGTACTTCACTAGTAAGTTGAAGTAAGGTGTCATTTTAAGACACAATAAAGCAAAAATGAGTCAAATCAAAATACTACTTTTTAAAATATTCCTACTTTTTTATATACAATAAAAAAGTCAAAAATTTACTTCTTCATCCTACTTTCTACTTTTAATACAAAAAGTCGGAAGAACTCTTTTCAAGCCACTAAAAATAAAGTTATCATATTATGATTTAACCCTATTATATTTTATTCTCTTTTGATCTAAGGCTTTACCTCACTACACTTCACTACACCATATATCCAAACAAAACAGCTTCCATGCAGGATTTATGTAAGAGAAAGCCCCTCATTTCATATTATATATATGATCACTAATAAAAATTCAACTTTCATAAGAGACATGCTCAGTTGCTCAAACTTATATTAAACTTGTATATTAAGTGGGCTAAAATATTCTAATGAAGAGATTCTTTGAACAACTTGTTCTTCTAGTGGCCCTTGGACACCAGAAGCAAAGATAATGGAGACCTCCTCTTTATTTTGATGATAGGGTGTTGGAAAAGAATGTATTGTAAGTACTAAAAAATTTAAAAATCACCAGACCATCAAAAGACCTAAGACCCAAGACTCACTATCAAATGGAACTCTATCTAATTGAAATGAAGATTAACTCGTAGTTAAACTCCAAATGGGTTAAATTTATATATCATGTCTATCACTTTGGAAACAAGAGTTTTCCAATGATAGGTTTGTTGTTTTGTTCAATAAAATCCTCCTTTTGGAAAAATAGAAAGAAAATGAAAAATCCAACAAAAAAGCATGGTCTTTAGAAGTTAAAAAAGTCGAAATAATAAGGATCATGAAGTCATAATATAGTTGTCTCTGGCCCATTCTTTCTTATGAAAACAACCTGGAAGGGATGGGTCTTTACGCATGCAAAATTCACACTCCAATAGCTTTCTAATGATATGTGGGATACGAAGATCCGATAAAGAAATAAATGGTTTTGTCCTCCAAAAGGTATTTTTATACCTTAAAGTCAGGATGTTAGTCGGGGAAAAGAGTCTAAACTTTGTATCCTCAACAAGCCTGGCCCGTGCCCTTGTCACCAATTGAAAAAGGTTGTCTAATTTCATAAATCGCCTCTTCCTCTTCTTTCTCCTAACCAATTACATATCATTCCAAAATATCGGTCCCACTGCCGAAATGCTCTTTTCTTCATGTAGTCTTACCAATGGGAGAGACAAGAGGCGATGAGTTGTTGAGGCTTGAGGAAGAGGGAGAACCGAATATAGTGTCGTTTGAATGTGTGTAGTGTTGATGACGAGAGACAAACGAAAGAAAACTCTTATATAAGGCAGTTTTCTTTTTTCAAATTTTAATTTTGAAAGGTAGGATTTGGATTCCATACGCAGATGTGGCTGAAGGCAGGATCAATTTGCACTCAAAAAACTTTTCATGTCATACCAACTGTAATTCAACTTTAAAGAAAAAGAATATACTTTAACCTACCCTCTGAAAATCATGTATGACTTTTGGACAGGTGATCAATTTTTTTCCTTATCGAACAATGGGGGCCAGGATCCCTAAGAAACAAGTCCTGCCAGCAAGAATCCTGCCATAGTTGTGAGGATTCAGAACCTTGGGCAGTTAAATGAGAGTGGAGTCCCAACTAGTTCGGCAACCTCTTGTTCTCAAATCATTGATCACATTGAAGGACTCAGCTCTTGTACTTGTGCCACCTTTGCATGTGCATTGCAACTACTTGGAAACTCACAAAAGTTCTTGATGAAATCAAAATAATGTTACAGAAATAGCCCTCACACATTACAAAAGTAGGTCCAGTCAACCAAAGCCCACTTATCAGAGGGGCTCTATAGAATGATCCAACCATTGCCTCCCTTTTACACGTTAGTAAAATAATTTAAAAAGGGGTTTTTGGCCACAGCTCTCAACGTTTCATTTTATGGTGAGAGGTCTACAATTTTTTCTCATAGAGGCGGAGCTACTTTCTCCAAATGGCAATATTTAAAAAGACAAAAACACCCTCTCTTTCTTTCTCTCTTATTTCCCTCTGTCTCTCTAGGCTTCCAACTCCCCCCTCCCTACCTCTCAGCCACCATCAGGGATCCGGCCACCTCCCTCTCCACTCTAGAAGCTCCTCCTTCCCAATGGATAGCCACCACCACCGGCGTACGTGCACCTGAAGATGGCCATCATGCAAGCAGTAGCCACAAAACAAGCTCACTCTCTCACAATAGCTGCATCACATCGACCTCCTCCATGCACTTCGCTACTAGAGATGTTGCTTGCAAAATCAAAGCACCAGTTTCAACTCATTTTACTCTGCAACAGAGATAAGATTTGGTTTAGAAAGTATTTCAAGAAATCATAAAACAGACATTTGAACACTGAAATGATGGCAGATAGCAACAAGCAACAGTTGCATTTGAAGTTTTAGCACTTGAACTTACCTTTCCGTTTTCAATGTGAATGGGCAGACTTTCCTTTGAAGTATATAAATATATATATCTCTACATGTTAGTATGATATCACACATTTTTTGTCTCACTCTCAGCCTACTAACAGAATTGAAGCAACGACAAAGCCGGCCATGGAGATAGACTGGTTAAAGGATTAAAATGATGATTGCATTGATGACATGACCACCATAGGAAGATGGATGCTACCTATACAGATTCTAGCTTACCTAAATTCACTTATATAGATAGATTTGCAGCCCTACATTTTATAATTAGTTTTTATCAAATGTTTTAAGTAAAATATTTTAGTAGAAATGCTTGCGAAGGAAGAGGAAAGATTGAAGATTGAAGTAGCCTCCTATCACATCCTTTCTTAAGTTTTGGGGCCAAATACCCAAACCAATTGAGCCCATATTCAAATGTTGAGTTTGCTTTGATCCAATCTAGCCTAAGTGCATGAGTATGGTCTCCAATTCGTCCCAAAATGCAAACTAGTGCATAAGTATGGTCAAAGTACTAGTTTGATTAGAATTTATTCGAGTTTGGATTGAATTTATATTAGTTTTGTGTACAGAATTTCTATGCATAGTTTAACTGACGACTAATGTTTAAGCCTCTGGTTTACCCACTTTCCAAAATTATTTTGACCTAAAATTTTGGAATATGAAGGACTATATGTTAAACTTTAAATTTCCAAATTTTATTGAAAAAAAAGATGATTAGACTAGTCTACCTATATTAAACTTTTTGCAAAAAAAAAAAAAACGGTTTAGTTTTTTATATGAGTTTTGTAGAAAGTTATATGAGTTTTTGCAGAAATTTATATGAGTTTTTATTGTAGAATTAGTTTGACTGATGTCTCATATTTAAGCCCTATGGTTCACCCACTTCCCGAAATGTTTTTGATTTGAAATTTGGGATATGAAAGACTACATGCTAAACTTTAAATTCTCTAAATTTTATTGAAGAATAAAATGATTAGACTGGTCTACCCAATTCAAACTTTTTGCCAAAAACTGTTTAGTTTTGCTTTGAGGTAAAATTTAATATGTTTAAGCCTCTGGTATACTCACTTTCTGAAATTGTTTTGACCTAAAATTCTGAAATATGAAAGGCTACACACTAAACTTTAAATTTGCCAAAATTCACTGAAAAATAAGATGATTAGACTAGTCTATCCATTTTAAACTTTTTGCCAAAAACTATTTAGTTTTTTATATAAGTTTTGCAAAAAGTTATATGAGTTTTTGAAGAAATTTATCTAAGCTTTGCATAAATTTATATCAGTTTTGCTTTGAGGTAAAATTCGAATTAGTTTTAACAACTTTTTTTTAAAATCTCACATGCAACATGGGTGTTGTTTAAAAGGTCTCAATGAAGAGGTTCCTAATAGACCATTTTTTTTAAAAACTGATATCGTGAACAAAAGTTATGAAATTTCAAAGTTTTGGAATTCAAAATATAAAAGTAATTGTTGAAGGGCAAATCAGTCATGAAAAAAATGAGCTGGCCAATTAAGGACCTTCACCTAGAATAATTCCGAGCAATAGGACTATATGTCTTTGCAACTTTGTGTGTGGATTGAACTTCATAGAACTATTCTTTAAAAACTATCCTTAGGTCAAAGTAACACACATTAATGATAAGTTATTTGAGAGGGATCATTAGACCAAAAGAAGGGTTATATAAATAGAAACCTTCTATTTTCATTAGAGAGGGTCTTGGCTTTTATCCTTCTATTTAGATTAGGAAAGTAGCCAACCAAGAAAATGGAGACCTAATTAAACAAGGAAGTTTACCGTAGATAACCAAGTCCTATTGCTTATAATATTAAGCAAACAAACAAACTCTCTGTCATCACACTGCTTTATGAACGAATCAGAGAGGAAAGAAAAGGACCACACCCACCATTTCAAAATCAACATTGCAATTGCAGGTAGAAACATGTAAGTAGCCCCATTCCTTTTGTTTCTTCCACTTGTTTCCACCTTCCTTTCCCTTCCTTTTCTATCCTCCACTTTTTTTAATATATATGACAAACCCTATATGGTGGTTGCCAAAGCTCCGAGTGAACTTGAAATAGGCTGTGGACTTGGATCTATCAAATGATAAAATGCTTTTGAGACATGAATGAAAATTGCGGTATGGTCGCACTATCGATTGGTCCTAAAAACCGATATGGTATTGATATTAGTCGCGATCGTCGCGGTATGATTTTTTTAATCTAAAAAAATTGAAAAAATATCCAAAAAATATAATATATTAGAAAATGTTAGAAAACAATATTTTTTTCATTAGTAACAAGTATAAATCAAATAATCGGTCCCCATAAGTTATGACATCTTGTATTGCTATTTTGTTTGAAATTGTAATTTTTTTAAAAACTATAATTATGACTTATGAACTCTCTAATAGTGTGAAATCTTAGAAAATACAGCTTATTTGTAATTTATATATAGTGTTGGTATCTTGTATAATATATACCCTTATCATGATCCATCAGTCATCATCATCAATCACCACTAAATTATCAAGCAAGTTGTGAAATTTAAGAATATGAATATTAATATAGTAAGTTATATAATGACAATAAAATAAATCATAAAGCAAACGGAGAGAATGAATGTACATTTTAGGATACTTTGCCACTTGGCCTTGCCTATGAGTCAAGTGTTGCTTCAATCTAGTTATCCCTCCATTTATAACTTTTTGGCAATAATTACATTTAGTCTTATGTTTACTTTCAGCTTCTTTACCATGGCTCTATGCTGGATCAATATCACGCACCATTTTGATTTAGTTTCTTCAAAACAAAAGAACATATGGCACAATTTATAAAACATTTGAACTAAGATCCAAAATATAATAGAACTAGGAAATACATTTATGTAGAGCATTTGGAATCTCAAAAGAGCCATTTTAAATGATATATTAATTATTTTATTTTCCTAATACCATGTTTTAACAATCCAAAAATAAATTTAGAAATATAAAAAAAATTGACATGCCACATAATCACATAAATGATAAAGAAAGAGAAATAGGACGAAAACTAGGATTTTAGTGCTTTCATGTAAATACGGTTGATATTTCAAATACCGGCCAATATATCAGTTTTGGCCGATATTTTGAAATATCGGCCGATATATTCCAATAAATTGGAGATATTTTGACAGGGTGTGGTCGATACCATTCCATAGCGTTTTATCAGAAGGGTGCCGGCCGATACCAGTATGTATGACTGATACATACTGGTATCGGCCGTTTTTTTCGTCTATACTCTAAGATTCAATCATAAACCACTTTGCCTCGATTGTATGTAAACACACCCCCCCCCCCCCCCCCCCCCCTTCCCCTTAAAGTGGAAAAGAATAAATCCTTCTAACAATTACTAAAAAGAGCAAAAATAAAAAAATAAAAAAATAAAAAAAAGAAGAAACCCATATAAATCTCAACACCAAACTAACATTGATGTGGGGTTTGTGGACTCATGAACTCAGAATTCTTGAATGAATTCAGATTTCTGACTTCAAGGTTCTCCTTTCCATTCCATTGAGTTTTAAGTTAAAGAATTTAGAATTCCTAATTATCACCATGAGTTCAGGTTGTAGTCATGGTTCTTGAAGGATAGGAAGAAAAGCAGTGGAAGTAGGAGGGGCTTGTTCTTGTTATTGATAGTGGAAGTGGATAGAGAGATTGAGACGAGCTTGTTCGACCTATTGATTATAATTGATACTTTCTCCTTATATAATTAGTGTTATAAGATGTATTATCATATGTGGATGCCCACATTGGGACCCACATGAGATAAAGGGATTACTAAGAATTAGGGTTTTCCCTATTAGGTTGCTTGGGGAGGAAGCAATCTTATTCTATAAATAAGATCCTCCTCCCCCCCATTATGTACACACAGATCTCATCAATAAGAGCTCTCTCTCTCCCTCTACTCTTTAGTTTTCTATTCTAACACGTTATCAGCACGAGCTTTTCTCTAAGGCCTCTTCACGTCTGCTTCTCTTCTATATTTTCTTGTCCTTGTGGTTGTGCCTTCGAGCCATTAACAAGGCAGAGAAGAAACCACTTCTTCTTTGGCTCAATGGAGATCTGCCGGAGTTAGTAGTCAGGGATGGTTTGACTTCTATTTCATCAGGAAACATGAGAAGATCAGGGTTGTCTGATCACGGCGGACCACATATTGGATTCACCAATCAGAGGAAAGGACTCAGAGGATCTCCTTCTCATCAGTGAAACGAAGAGATCAAATCTTACGATCTCTGTTTCAGCCACGGTTTAGAAAACGAAAGAGAAAGCGGGATCGTTATCTACTTCGCCGTTCCATGAGAATTCCGCCTCCGATCCGATCCATGAGATCGACGCCGGATCCGGCACCTTCCCCGTCTTCTCGTACTCCGCCTCGGCCTTCACCCCCTCGTGGATGAGCAGCAGGCGGAGCACAATCTGAAACTCCGCGTTGTCGATCGACGATGAGATCGGGGCCGCCGGCGGGTCCCCAGTCAAGGCAGCGATCGGTGCACCACCAGTACTCCTGGAGGGTCTCGCCCTTCCAGGCGAACACAGCGGCTCCACCTCCGGGCGGATTCGCGGGAGGATCGAGCGGCGTGGATGGAGGCGTTGCAGGCGGTGAAGGACATGTTCCCTCGGATGTCCAACAGCGAGCTCATGGCTCCGATCGAGAACTTCCTCGTCTCGACGGAGAAGCTGAGGCAGCAGCTGGTGGAGGAGGGAGTGAGCGAGGCGGCGATCCAGGACAGCGAGCAGATCATGAGGAGTGAGTTCTCCAAGCTTCAGACTCAGCTGCTGATTCTAAAGCAGAAGCAGTCCCTGCTCATTGACACTCTGCGTCAACTCGAGACAGAAAAAGTTGACTTGGAGAATACTGTTGTTGATGAGAGTCAAAGACTGTTGAAGGAAAATGGGGATGCTTCGAGACCAAAGAATGAAAAATCTAGTGTAAGTGAGACTGAATCTGATGAAGAAAATGAAAGGCATGATGTTGCAAGATCGTGCAAGTCTGATTGAAGCCATCCAGTAAGTTGACGTCGTGATCTGCACCGTGTCTTCAAATCAAGTTCCTCATCAGAAGCTCCTCATTCAAGCAATCAAACAAGTTGGATGCACCAAGAAGGTTTGGCAGAGAATCAAATCTGTTGTTGCACATCTCGAAAATCAAATCTGATTTTGCAAATCCAAGCCTCACCACGCGGTTCTCGTTACAGAACTGAAAAAAAAAAAGGGAAAACAGGAAGACGATGGTCTCCTGTGACTTAATAAAAAAATTTTTTTTTTGTCATGATGTGAGATGTATCACATGGCTGTGTCCCCCCCTTTTGGGTTTGGTGCACCGAGGCACCACAATCAATTGTGATCCCTCGGGCCTGGCTTTTGGGCAAATCAGTCCACGTTCGGGTCAGCCCAACCCAAGAAGGTCCATACTCAATGTGACATCACTGATGATGTCATCAGATGCATATCAGATTCAAAAGACTGTTTTACAAGATCAAAGGACTGCGATTTGAAACTGCGATATCTTAACGACCCGAAGTCCGATTTGAGATCCGTTTACGCCTACGGAAAGCTCCCGAGCAGATCTACACATTGGCACCAAAAGGTGAACGATTCAAAAGTTAAGTACTTTCTCCTTAGTTTATGATCTGTTATTAGTTTGCATTTATCTTTATTCTTTTAGATCTACAAATATTTATCATTTGATCATTGTGATGATTATTCGTTTTCTTTTATCGAAAATAGATCATGATAAAATTGAAAATCATGGATCATAAATAGAACCAGAAGTTCTATGCAAGAAATTGGAACCCGAAGTTCCATATGATATTTAGAACCAGAAGTTCTATATGGAATCAATAACTCAGACTCGAGATTCCATAAATTATTTTAGCTTATGAACCAGAAGTTCGTTTGAATCCGGACCAGAAGATCCGTTGGTTATTTTACTCTGAAACCAGAAGTTTTCAGATCTACAATACGTACTCAAAGTTTCATCTAATACTTAGAACTAGAAGTTCTATATCGAATAAATAATCTGAACATGCAGTTCTATATGTTATTTTAATTTAGAACCAGAAGTTCTAACTCGGACCTGAAGATCCATGAAGTATCCTAATCTAGAACCTGAAGTTCTAACTCGTACTGAAAGATCTATGAACTATTTTAGAACCAGAAGTTCTGATTCTTAAGTTGAGAACCTAATGTTCTAAACTTCAAATTTCTCAATTCCTCATCAAATTTTTATTATTATCTTTGATTGGATGTTAAGAACCTGAAGTTCTACATTTTATTTTCTGTTTCTCATATACATTTATTTTTATATTCTATAACATTGTACTGCATGCTTGATATAATTCCTTCGGTATAATTATCACTACTGATTATCTGAAACTTTAGTTTTGCTGAATTTATTATTGCCAGAAGCAGTAGTTCCTAATAATAGAACCTGAAGTTCTATATCCAATGAATAATCTGGACCTGAAGATCCATACATTATCTAGAACCAGAAGTTCTAAGATTTAGAATATGAACCCGAAGATTCATATTCATAATCAAAATTGGAGCATTGATTTCTAAAGATTCAAAGTAGTGTAGATCGATACGAAGGCCATGAAATCAAACCTGAAGTTTTGATTGAACCAGAAGTTGTGATTCAAACCTGAAGTTTTGATAGAACCAGTAGTTCTAAGAACCTGAAGTTCTATCACTAGTCTGAAGTATTGACAGAACTAGAAGTTCTGATTCATCAGTTAAGAACCCGAAGTTCTAACTTTCTGATTGGCTAATTCTTCATTATATTTTGTCATCGGATATTGAGAACCCGAAGTTCTATTTTTGTTTGATTGTTATTGGTAAACCGATCTTTACACACTCTAAAAGGCTTGGTGATCTATCAAAGTCGGAAATAAAATATCCCTGAAGGATATGGCATACGCTCTTATTTTCCGTGCCATTATATCCCCATTAGACAGGGATGATCACCAGCAGATGGTCATACACCCAATGCTTGAAATAAATGCCAGATTAGTCAATTACAATCCCTCCAGAAGAGGTAGATATAATATGTTCTCCCGTAGAGATGAAATAAACCACCCCAGGAGAGGTGATTGAAAAGGCATTTTGTTTGGAAATTGGGCGAACCACCAAGCATGGTCTGGAAGACCTACAACTACTTTTATGAGTTTGAACATTGAGTTCAGTTCTTAGATATTTTGTTGAATGCTATGACTTATTTTTAATCCCCCGTATATTATGTTATATTTGCTTTGAATGCTGAATTGTTTAGTTGTTCTTGCTTTTATTTTTGCAATGCGATTACCTAGTTATGTGAATTTATTATTACTTGCTCTATGGCTCATGGAATGCATGAAAGTGAGGATAATATCTGTCCAGTAGACAGTGCAACAAAACACACTACATTGAAAAAACCAGAAGTTTTTCTCTGAATTAGTGTTTCATTCGTGCACGGCATCGATCATAGCTGTATCCGTACAAATACTTGAATGCTCCGGAAGAGTCTACATAATGGTATTTGTACATCATTACTAGTATTGACAGCCAGAAGCTGATACTAGAAAAGCTAAGTGCATTCTCCTCATATTTCAAGGCTATATTACAAGACAATCTCTAAAATCGAATCATATTCGATTATGAGCAAAACGACAAAGTTAAGCCAGAAGCTTGTTATTCTAGGGGTCCTATGCTCTGGTAAATTATTGATACTTCTGTTACGTACTCCTTAGAGTACCATCTATTGACCATCCTTTTCGCAAAGGATATTGTGTGACATTTGTGAACCTATCTAATCTCGCCCATTAGCGCATATTATTAAACCTAGGATATACATCTTTAAGCATGTTATTAAATTTTATAAGGCTTGATAGCGTAGGTTTGTGACCTGCATGAACTCAGAACGTAGCCTCTATGTTGGTTATACTGCACCCTAATTAATGGATATCTAGACCCAATGACAGGAGATATATTCATTGTTCGTTTTTGCTGATTGTCATCTTGATGAGACAGTCTTCTCGCCGTTAGGGGGAGATAAGAGAGTTCCTGAAGAACACCTTGTTCCTGAAGAACAATCCGTTCCTGAAGAACGGCGAGAATTAATGTGGAATACTTCCACTCAATCTCATCTAAATTTATGTACTTCACAATGTGAGAATGAAGTACGGAGAATTGTGCACTTAATTACGAATGAATTCCCTGATGCTTTTAATGATGCAGCAAAAGTGACTAGGTCACGTGTATCAGTTATGAATACACAAGCACGAATTAATGTCCTTGTAGGACAAGTACGAATTAATGTTCCTGAAGAACAAAGTCCAAATATGGCAGCAAATGAATCTACACATGCCAGAAGCATGGTAGACTTATAGGTTTCAAGGACTCAACTCTTCAGAAGAAGAGAAATGAGCAATCATATCCCAATCATACTCCAGAAGAGGTATACTCCCGAAGAGTTTATGATAAAATCCACTCTCTCCAAATTTCCTGAAGAAATTAATGTCCCGGAAGAGACATGAGTCCCAGAAGAGACTCTGGAAGCCCCTGAAGAGGCAATGGGTACCCAATAAATAAAGAGATCTCTATACTTTATAATTATTCAAGAGAGAGATGGGATAGAAATGAAATTATCATCGATGACGCATTTGTATATGCGGTAGCTACTCAAATATCAATGGAAATTAAGAATGTTGTTTGGGATATAAAACCGCGTTCTATAAATGAATGTCGACAAAGAATATATTGGCCAAAATAAAGAGATACCATTAAGGAATTACAATCTCTAAATAGACGTGGTATATATGAACCTATAGTACAAACCCCAAACGGTGTTAACCCTGTAGGTTACAAATGGGTGTTTGTAAGGCAAATGAACGAAAGGCAAAATTGTGATATAAGGTTTCCTGTAGAAACTTGGGATTGAAAACATACACAGTTATATATATGAAAATCCCAGAAGGATTTGCTTTGCCTGAAGCAAAGTCAGAGAGTACATACTCAATATAAGTAAGACGTTCATTGTACAGCCTGAAACATTCCAGAAGAATATGGTACAATCGTCTTAATAAATGTCTATATAAGGAAGAGTATGAAAACAATCTCATTTGCCTATTTATCTTTATATAATCCTTAAATGGATTTATAATAGTAAAAGTTTATGTTATTTACATAAATAACATAAATCTAATCGAGACTCCAGAAGAGCTCGAGAAAACTATTGACTATTTTATCTCGACCCGCAGATCGAGAGAAGTTCTAATGAGATTTTTATTCTTTATAAATGTGCTTCCCATATATAGTTTTGCACAAAGGCTTTGGATTGGTATTAAACAAATGCTATGATATCTATGTCTGTTTTATGGTTGAAACCAAATTTTATAGGATATACAGATTCAGAATATATCCCTGATCCTCATAAGGATTGATCATAGACATGTTATATGTTTCTTCATGTCAATATCATTATTTTTGGTGTTCTACTAAATTGACTATTGATAGCTACTTATTCTAACCATGCTGAGATTTTTAAGCCGGTGGGGAATGTGTATGGTGAAAATCTTTAACTCGGCATATTCGTAGTTCTTGTCAATTACCTCTTAATACAGGTACTCCGAGCATTATTTGCAAAGACAATGGGGCATGTATTCAACAGATTCAAGAATGATACATTAAAGATGACAAGACGAAGCACATTACACCAAAGTTCTTCTTCACTCATGAGCTTCAGAAGAATAACACGATTGAAGTCAAGCAAGTTCGTTCAAGCAACAACCTGGCTGATCAGTTTACGAAGTTCTTGTCAAAATCAATATTCTAAAGATTTGTACATGAGATGGACATGCCTAACCGTGTACAAGGTTGTTATCATCAGGGGGAGTAGTCAATCAGGGGGAGGCATCCTGAAGTATGCTACCCAGGACATATGTGCGCTGTACTCTTTTTCCTTCTCTAGGTTTTGTCCCACTGGGTTTTCCTAGTTAAGGTTTTAACGAGGCAGCATTATGCACGTCCAACACCAAGTCAATGATCCTGTAGAACGTTGTACTCTTTTTCCTTCGCTTTGGTTTTTATCCCACTGGGTTTTTCCTTTGCAAGGTTTTAATGAGGCAACTGTCATTGAATGGTGGTCATCCAAGGGGGAGTGTTATAAGATGTATTATCATATGTGGATGCCCACATTGGGACCCACATGAGATAAAGGGATTACTAAGAATTAGGGTTTTCCCTATTAGGTTGCTTGGGGAGGAAGCAATCTTATTCTATAAATAAGATCCTCCTCCCCCCCATTATGTACACACAGATCTCATCAATAAGAGCTCTCTCTCTCCCTCTACTCTTTAGTTTTCTATTCTAACAATTAGCTAATTATAGGGACATTGCAATCTAAGGACCAAAGGCCCCACAAATTATAGAAGTAGGTCCTGTAAACCGAAGCACCCACTTATCAAAGGGGCTCTAGAGAACGATCAATCCATATTTCAACCATTGTCTCCCTTCTATGCATTTGCTGAAATCCTTAATAAAATTACAAAAAAAAAAGAGGTTAAAAAAGATGGTTTTGTACGCAAATAGCGATTAATCTGTAGCTAGATATAGGGTTTTACACCAAACTATCAATTAATTTTAGGGTTTTCCTTCCATTCCATTGAGTTTAAGTTAAACAATTTAAGAATTCAGAATTCCTGATTATCACCATGAATTGAGGTTGTGGTCATGGTTCTGGGCGGTTAGCACGGACAATCTATAATGGGTGTTGAGAATCTGTTGATGGTTCTTGAATGGTAGGAGTAGCAGAAGTAGGAGTGGTCTGTTGATTATTTTTAAGTGTATTTATCTCAAATTTTATGCCAAAAACCTATCATTATACATCATACATCATTGAGGGAGACAAACACATGCCGGGTCTGTATTTCTTTTTGCGATGATGTCTCAACAAATCTTAGCTATTATTCCTAATTAATCATCATTGAATTTTATTATAATATGATTGTATGATAAATAACTATTTGACTTTCTGGACCTAGAAGGAAGTATAGAATCATATTTTGTATTACTCCAGTATCTTACCATTGTAGTGCCTCTTGTGCTTGTCATGCATTTGTTGGTTGTCATGCTGATGCATCAAGGAGGACCTCATAGAACAGGACAACTAGGAAAGAAACCCATCACACTCAACTCATGTAATTCACAGGGGATTGAGACCATAACTAACTAAACATTTGATATAATAGTCCCATCATGAATCATGGATGGCCCAAGAATATATCATCCTCTTACATAGTTTCCCCTTCTAATTAACTTTCTATTTGCAATGCATCTACAACATGGTCACTGAGACTATCTAATATAGAAGTCCAAGTGTAGTTGACGTTAGGACTTTTGGGTTTGAATTAGAAGTGGAGATGCATGGGTAGTCTTTAATCTATCATAGTCTGTTCAGTGCCTGAATGAAATAACACGATGACTTTAAATCCCTTACTTCTCTATGACACCTCTTTAGCTCTTTCCATTCAATGCAAGGCGGGCATCAATGCAACCTAAACCAGGGCTCATATGCAACCAAAAGAAGAGGATTTAATGACCAAATGTCAAATTAGAATGTATTAGATCCTCTGGGTTTAGGAGTTGGATCTCACTTATGCACTTTATGCCATGCTCAAGTTTCCCTCATAGCGACGTCATTGTAATTATGTTCTAATTTGTTTCTAGTACGTTTTAATTCATAATAGCTAAAGAAATTATTTTATTTGTGCGGGAGGTAATTCTGTTCATCTTGGATATGTAAATAAATTCTTTTACCAGACTCTCAGGAAAGGAGACATTGCTACAAGGGAATTTAGTTGATTTGGCTCATCTTCGGAAGATAAGTATAAATTTACAAGTGATGAAGAAGCGTTGTGCAACATCTGAGGAGGATAATTCAGATTATTTTCCACCAAAGAAAATAGCAAAGAAGAGGATATTAAAGGAAAATGGAGATATAGCATGTCTTCCAGAAGACAAGAAAGATGCGGATATAACATGTCTGCCAGAGGATATTCTCATCCACATCTTCCTCCGAATTCCAGTTGAAGCTCTTTGTAATTCTGTACAACTTGTATGCAAATCATGGTGGAACACAATCCAGGACCCTTGTTTCATCGATTGTCAGCTCTCTTATTCCAAATCCAATTCAATACCATTAAAGACTAATCACAGATTGCAAGTAAAGCCTAAAAGAAACGCTATTGAGGTGCCACTAAACACAAGAAGCATGTTAGGCAAGAGACTCAGAAGTTGTGAAGTCTTGGAGTTATTAGGGTCATTAAGTCTTGGAGATAATAGATTACTAGGTTGGTAGATATTTTATAGATAGATTAAGAGTTTGAGTTTTAAGTTTTCTCTTCTTATAATTCTCTTGTATTCATTGGAAAGTTGATTTGAATAAAGTTTATAGTGATTTTATCTTGAATGAAGTGGCTCTGAAATTCTTTATTGTTATGGTCAGATTCTCGTTTTATTTTAGAATGATCTTTAAGTGATGCCTAAAATCCCCTCCACTTGGTCCAATCTTCGCAAATAGATGGACAACAAATTTGGGTCTACCTATTATCATTTGGCAAAGGAATACAACGTAACATACCATTTTATAGATTGTGAAATGCTCAGATGTGCAATTCATACTGTATGTTTAGATTCATAGACAGAGGTCAAGAGGCTTAATAATACTGCAAAAATTGGCCTCCATCGGATCTTCGCTGGTGATGGAGCTCTGCATTGGGTAATGGGTAACTACATGTACCACAAAAAAATATTCAAAACCCAAGGAATGCTTCCACATCTATATTTTATTAATGGAAGTGAGCAACAAGGATCCTCCTAATCTAGTTATCTTCGTTTCATTATTTCACTATGATGAAAACAGACACATGGGTGTCAGAGAACTAGCATAAAGAGGTTTGGGAGAAAAAATACTGCATCAATCCTACAGATCGTTCAATAAGAAGATCAGTACATTATGCTGATGCATTTGCTAGTTTGTACAAAGGTGAAGTGGCCATCTTTATTGACATCAGAAATCCATTGAAATCCATTGTTTAAGTATGAACTACAGCTCTAGAAATTCGAGCAGAAGCTTTGAATTGGATTGTTCTTTTCTTTAGACTTTCTATGTGATTGTATTGATTTCTTTGTCCAAAGTTTTTCTTTTGCAAATCTTTATATTATTTTTTATTTTATTATTATTTTTAAGTATGTAAGTATTTTTGTTTTGGCAAATTCATGAGTTGGACAAAACTTGAGTCAATTAGTGTTGTATTTTACATATTTTTTAGTATGGGCAATGGTTTGAGTCGCCGGATGCACTGAAGTGAAGAAATTAAAAAAACGAGCGACAAATTGAAGTGGTTTTCTACCAACAACATGGATTAAAAAGGTCATATCTCACAAACCGAGCGTCGGATATAGGCATGCAACCTACCGTTGGAAAGCTCTTTTCGAGAGGATTCTGGAAAGCCCAAGATCGTCTTAATCGTAGTTGAAACGAGAAAGTTATGGCCTCCGGAAATCTGTAGAAAAATGCTGAAATTTCCACTCGGGTAGAACCTTAATCCAACCGGTCGGGCAATTTATCCGACCGATCGGGCAAGTGCAGAAAGTGCGCTGACTTGCGATTTTTCAGCCCGAATTAAAGGGAAACTTACCTGTTTGATGCCAACTCCTTTTCTTATCGTATTATACTTGTGAGGCACGAATTTGGAACTATAAAAGAGGGTTCTCTCTCAACTCTAATGAGAAGAATACAGATCTCAATATTCTAAGAAGAAGATTGTTATTGGAGATCACCTTGAAAAACACGAAACCTTGACACAGGTTAAGGTCCCAATTGATGTTTTCTATACAAATATAAGCAAGGAGTAATCACAAACCATTAAACAATCATCAAGACAGATGGACACAGGATTTTTATGTGGAAAACCCAACCAGGAAAAAAACTACGGGACCTACCACCGGTCCATCAAGAACAATCACTATGAAGAAGAATTTACAAGACTACTTACTACCTTTTAACCTAGTTGAACACAACCTAAGAGACTGAAGCTCTTCTTGTCGATGCACACATCGTTCACTCTCTTTTAAATTGATCTTCACGCCTTGAAGCCACTCAAGACGAACACGCATAGCAGAGAAGCAAACTGGAACTCAGAAGGAGACGGTGCAGAACTTTCAAGTGCAGAATATCTTCTGGAAGAAGAAATCTCTCTAAGTATGTTAGGGTTTTGATCTTGAGAGCACTTAATCTTCATAGAGAGGTGTTCCTTAAAAAAGGAGGAACCCTAGAGTCCTTTCCGTCAATGATTTGCGAAGGATAAGGAAGCACACAAGGCAATCCCAAACAAATAGTGCTTCTAAATCGCGCGACTGCCGACCTAGCCAGCCGATCGGATAACCCAGCCGACCGGTCGGGTATGTGGTCCGACCGGTCGGGTACTCATCCAATCGGTCGGTCTTTAGTTCTGTCTGCAGATGTCAGTGTGCAAGAAATTCAACCGGTCTGCTGTGTTGTCCGACCAGTCCGAAGATAAAACACTTGGATGCACAGTGTCTGAGTAGTAGATCATCATATGTGACGATAATAGAGTGTTCAGTCCATCTAAAACATAAAATTACAACTCTAAAAACCCAAGTTTTGACCATCCCATGATATTACCAATATTACATGCCTTTCAATCTCCCCCTTTGGCAATTCATGGTCAAAACTTCCTAGACTGAACAAACTACCCACTATTCCAAACAAAACAGAAGAAAAACAAAAAACATGAAAACTTGAAGACTTGGAAGATCTGCAGAGAAAAAAAAAACAGAACCAATCTAGGCACAAGATCAGATTAGTAAACCTAAATCAAACTGAAATCAAACATAACAGCAAAATAAACAGCTCTGTAGATTAGACAGCAAAATAAACAGCTCTGTAGATTAGTCCATTTAATGCAAGTAGATTAGTTTAATTCACAAGGCCACTCCCCCTTTTTGGGCATGAATTGAAAAAGGGGTACAGGCAAATGCAAAATGAAGAACCGAACATGAAGTAAGGTCAGGAACCACGAAGATGATCCAAAATAGAGTCCAATTTGGACTGAATCCCGCCGAGCTCACTACGCACAGCACGGCGAAGTGTTTGAACATCGGCATGAAGAAGCTCAAGATGCGCAGCCTGATCACAAAGAGAGTCCTCAAATGCTGATAACCGAGCATGAATAGAGGAAGCATCAGGAATATCCGCCTCAGCAGTAGGAGCAGGAACGGGCCGAGGAGGAGCAGGCTGACGAAGTTGAGAGCGAGACTGCGACAGAGTACTCATTGTGATGGGGTTCGGAAGAGGAACAGTAATATCTTGCATGGAGGGCATGACACCGTGGGCGATGAGAAACCGGGAGAGAAGAACACCATACGGCAATGTAGCGTTCTTAGCAGTGGAGTGAGCTCTGAATATGGTGTCAAAGATCATATGTGGAATATCAATCGGAAGACCACTGCCAATGACATACAGCAAATAACCTGCCTCACAATAAATCTCGGAATGGTGACTACGAGATTCAATGTTGTTCTTCACAAAAATATTAAGCAACCTGTAGGAGTCAGTTAATTCTCGTTGCTTCAACAAACGATCCTCAGGCCAATCACGAGGCTCACCACACAATGTAGAAGCTACCTCATTGAAATCGATGGAGGCATCCTCCTCCATTATATCGGGATCAGAGTCAGGAATAGGATATTTTGCAGCCGGAGTTTGATCAATGATAAGGAACCGACTCAATGACCGAGGAGTGAGTGAAACATGCTTGCCCCCAACATATGACTTGATAATATTCCCAGCCATATCATACATGTTGTTATAAAATTCCCGAACGATGTCAGGGAAGATCTTAGTCTCAAAAGAATACATCGAGTTCCATCCTCGAGAAACAAGCCAAGCACCAAAAGCCAAAGTGACAAAATGAAGAGGATTGATGGGCCATTCGAAGCGAACTGCGCATTTGCTAAATATGGTTTCATATTGTTGTGCTTTTGACTCTGACAAGAACCGATCAGTGTCAAAGGAGGGAGTAGAGGAACTACTTGCCACACCTTTTTGCTTCGAAGCAACAGCGTTCTTGGGTGCCATAACTGAAGATAATGTAAATAGAAGGATCACATATCATCTTAGAAGAGAGAAAGAGTACCAAAAACTTCATTGGAGAAGGAAGAGATCATTGTGGCATTTCAGCAAACATATGGTCTTCATACAAAAGCACTATGTGTGATAGAGTGCAAACAAGAGGGAAAAATGTCCTAAAAGCACATACAAACATGCACAAGCATCGTAACATCAAAAACATAGTGAAAAAGAGCAACCAAAATAAAAAAAATGTGAAGTAGAACATCCAACCCACTGTGAGTGAACATCAACATAAAGACGCCATTGGAGTACACGAATGAAGGAGACGATGCAAGCATAATAAAGGAAACAACGAAGAAATTGAAAAGAAATGATGAATGCCATACCTTAGGAGAAGAATCAAGAAGAAGAGAAGAAGAAGAAGGGAATCGCCGCTCAACACAATGAGGTAAATGAAGAAGAAAGAGGCGCGCAATTTATAAGTAGAAAGAAGAAGACGAACGGACGCGCTGCTTTGAAACGAACCGACACATGTCCGACCGGTCGGATGAAGTAGCCCGACCGGTTGATTTCCAATTCGGGAAACAGGCTAGATGATACCCGGCCGGTCGCAGGATGAACCGATCGGTCGGGATGAGCTTCTGGAAAACTGAGGGCAAGGATACCCGATCGGTCGGTAAATGTACTCGACCAGTCGGATCATAACACTGTGAGTTTTTTTTTTATTAACTGACAGAGTGTAGGACATAGGAGAGGAAGGAAAAAAATAATGTGCAACATGCTACAGAAACTCATTTATCATGAAAATCTCAAATGATCGTGATGATGTTCGACCGTAGTTAACAAGCCAACATAGCCAAGGTAACTCAGTAGGAACTCAATGCATAAGACATTTGCATAGTACTTGCAGACTCAAGACAGTATAGAGTTTGCTGAATTGAAGAAACACTCCCCCTGAAATAGGAATCCCTTCTTCTTTTTTTTTTTTTTTTTGGATTGAAAACACTCATAAGATTGAACAAATGCTTTAAATGATATCACTAGGAAGAAACTGGATAAAAGTGAGAAATACAAGATCAAGGCATTAAAGAGTCCCTCTGTGCAGTGTACCAAGAAAAGTGAGTTGGAAAACTAAAGTAGAACAAAGTGTACAACCTATCAGAGAATCATGAAAACAGTAAAATAACGGGCATGTGCATGTAAAGAGTGAAGAAAGAGAGTACTAGGGATGGAGACCAACTCCAAGAGATTTACAAAGAGATTCAAAACGAGAAGGCTCAATGGGTTTTGTAAACAAATCTGCCAATTGATGCTCAGTTGGAAAATGTTCTAAAGTAATAATCTTGGCTTCAACTAATTCACGAATGAAATGATGCCTGATGTCTATGTGTTTTGTTCGTGAATGCTGAACAGGATTTTTCAAGGTATCAATTGCACTCCTATTGTCACAATAAATTGTCATGAGATCCTGCTGAATTCCATAATCAGACACCATCTGGTTAAGCCAAAGTAGTTGAGTACAACAACTCCCAGCTACAATATATTCCGCTTCAGCAGTAGAAAGAGAGGTGGAGGTTTATTTCTTACTATGCCATGCAACAAGATTGTTGCCAATGAAGAAACAACCGCCTAAAGTGCTCTTCCTGTCATCGACACAACCAGCCCAATCAGGATCGGAATATCCAACAACAGATGTGTTGGTGTTTCTTGTTAACCAAATGCCGTAATTGATAGTTCCACTCACATATTTCATGACGCGCTTAACAGCCTTAACATGCGATTCCTTCGGACTTGATTGATAACGAGCACAAACACCGACACTGAATGTAATATCCGGTCTACTGGCAGTCAAGTATAGCAGGCTTCCAATCATGCTTCGATACAAGGTATCATTAACAGCTTTTCCTTTTGTATCTAAGCTGATTTTAACAGAAGAACTCATTGGGATGCGTTCTTGCTTTGATGTAATCATCCCAAACTACTTAAAAAGATTAGTGGCATATTTTGATTGGGAAATAAATACACCGTCTACACTTTGCTTTATTTGTAACCCCGAGAACAAATCCAATTCACCAACCATGCCCATCTCAAATTCACTGGTCATAAGTTCAGAGAACATATTCGCCAAGTACTGTGAGGTGGAACCGAACGCAATATCATCAACGTATACTTGTGCAATCAGAATATCAGTTTCCTCATTCTTTATGAACAAGGTTTTATCCGCTCCTCCTCGACGAAAACCATTGTCAAGAAGAAACTTGGTTAACCGTTCATACCATGCGCGAGGGGCTTGCTTCAAACCATACAATGCCTTGTTCAGCTTAAAGACATGATCAGAAAACTGTTAATCTTGAAATCCTTTTGGTTGTTCAACATACACTTCATCATTCAAGAAACCATTTAAAAATGCACTTTTGACATCCATTTGAAAGAGTTTAAAGTTTAATGCACAGGCGAGAGCAAGCAGGATTCGTATAGACTCAAGTCTGGCTACTGGGGCAAAGGTTTCATTAAAATGAATACCTTCAACTTGTGTATAACCTTGTGCCACCAGTCTAGCTTTATTCCTCACAACTTGACCCAACCCATTTGTTTTATTTTTAAAAATCCACTTTGTGCCTATCACATTAGTATGAGTTGGTCGAGGAACAAGCTGCCATACATCATTTCGCTCAAACGGTTCTAATTCATCATGCATGGCATTAATCCAAGAGTCATCTTGAAGAGCTTCAGACACATTATGAGGTTCAAACGTAGATATATAGCAGATATAACTTACCTCATCATTTACCTGTTGACGAGTGCGCCTAGGCTCATTCACATCTCCAATTATATCGGATATCGAGTGATGTTTCCAAGCTCTGGCCTTTGGATTTATCCTTGATGATGTGTCTTGGCAGGGAATAATTGGATCCATAGAAGGACTTTGAGCATCAGTGGGTGTCTTTGGTTCTTCCTGATCTTTAGACAAATCTCCTAGTGTAGTGTTGATGACTTCCCATCTGGTACATTTGACTTTGGAGTGTTTTTCTGTTTGGCATCGAGATCAGTATCCTAAAAAGAAGAAAGAGGGAAATTTACCTCAGCATTGTCAGAACTGAAATGTGATTCTCCATCATCTACTACCACATTGATTGATTCCATAACAGTAGAAGTACGCAAGTTAAATACTCGATATGCTTTGCTATCCAATGAATAGCCAAGAAACACGCCTTCATCACTTCGGGAGTCAAACTTACCAAGATGGTCTCGGTCTTTAAAAATATAGCACTTACTCCCAAAGGTTCTGAAGTATTTAACTGTTGGTTTTCTACCGGTCCAAATTTCATATGGAGTCATCTAGTTCCAGGTCTAAGATACACTCGATTAATCACGTGAACAGAGGTGTTAATTGCCTCAGCCCAAAACTTCTGTGGAATTTGTTTGCTATGAATCATAACACGGGCCATTTCCTGGACAACCCGGTTCTTGCTTTCCGCAATACCATTTTGCTGAGGAGTAATTGGGGCTGAGAATTCATGTTTAATTCCATTTTCAGCACAAAAGGATTGAAAGTAAGAGTTCTCAAACTCTGTTCCATGATCGGATCTAATTTTGGATACACCACCAAATTTAGCATCTTTGCCTGTAATCAATTGAAGCCAAAGTAATGAAAAACATCAAAAGTTTCTAATTTCTCTCTAAGAAATCTTACCCAAGTGAAACGTGAGAAATCATCAACTGTGACAAGTATATATTTCTTACCTCCAATACTTTGTATCTGAGTGGGACCCATGAGATCCATATGAAGTAATTCAAGTGGTCTTAATGTAGTCTATTGGTCAAGTTTTTATGGGCTGTCCGATGTTGCTTACCAAGTTGGCATGGACCACATACAATGTTGGAGATCTTCTGGAATTTGGGAAGACCTCGAACTAACTCTTGTTTAGAAAGAAGTTCAAGGTCTGAAAAATTGACGTGACCTAAACGTTGATGCCACAGATCAACAGTGTCTACTGAAGTTAAGTGACATTGTAGACGATCAGAGGTCTCAACAACATAGCAGTTATCAGAATTTTTCCTTCCATGAAGTACCGTCAATCCTTCTTTATTAACAATGGTACAATCATTCACAGTAAAGTGTACTTCATGTTCAGATTCGCAGAGTTGACTAATGCTCAACAGGTTTGCTTTAAGACCATCAACTAAAAAGACATTATGAATAGGATGCATACCTGGAATGTGAACAGTACCCTTACCAATAACATTTGATTTGTTCCCATCACCAAATTCGATGCTTCCAGTATTACACTTCTCAAGAAAAGTGAATAAAGATTTGTCACCAGACATATGTATCGAGCACCCACTGTCCAAGTACCATACATGTGAATTTTGTGCACGTAGGGCAGTAAGGACCACATTACAGTATAGGTCTGACTTTCGAATCCAGATTTGTTTAGTCTTGACCTTTTGAGGCAAGGGATACCTCTTCCTTAGTTGGTATCGGGTTACAGTTCTCAACTTATTACAATGTGGTCTTATGTGTCCTTTAATTCTACAAAAATGACAGATAGGAACAAATATAGTACGGAAAGTTTTCCGTTCTGAATTTTTGACAAAATTCACTTGTTGATGTGCTTGAACAATGGGTACAGAAGTGGTGAGGGTGATACCTTTAATGAATTTACCTGGATTTTGTGATGTAGACCCAGGTTCAAATCCTAGTCCTCGTCGATCAGCACTGGCCTTTTAAACACAAAGAATTTCATCCAACTTCTTTGATCCTGTATTCATTCTTGTTAAGTCAGCTTTAGCTTCAGTAAGCTCGTGAACCAATGATACATTTTTTTCTTTGCAGGATTTTAATTCCTCACTAACTGTTTCCAATTCACTAGAAGTCTTAAGGGACTGATCATGTAATAGCTTCCAATTGTTACCTGCATCAATCAACTTATTAGACAAAAGAACATTTTGAGAGTCTAGGGTAGATATCTTACCTTGAGCCTCTTTCAATTCCTTTTTAAGAGATGCAATAACTTTTTCAGAAATTTTCACTTTTCGCTTAAGAGCATCATTAATCAAGGCTACCCTTCTGGAGTCTTTCAACAGCTTGTCATAGGCATTCATTCAATAACTCTTTTTCAGACCGGGGAATGTCATCCAAGGAGGAATCACTGTCTGAATCCGATGCCGACCCTGCATTATTGGCATTCTTGACAGAAGAGCTGTTAGACAATGCCATGAAAGGAATAAACTTACTAGCATCAAAGGATTCAGATTCCAAAAATTGGTCTTCTTCTTCTGAATCGTCATCCCAAGTGGCATTTAACACTTTATCTTGATTACTCTGATTCTTCAGAGTTCAATTAACGCACTGAGATGCATAGTGACCAAATCCCTTGCACTCATAACATTAAGTATTTTTAGGAGGGATCTTGGAACTATTTTTCTCAGGCTTAGCAGCAGGATTCGAAAATGGCTTGACATTAGAGGTGAAATTTGATTTGTTTTTTGACTTGATTTTCCTGTAAGCCTTTTTCAAATCCCTTGTTTCAGAACTCTTCATTGCCTTTTTGAATTTTCTGACTAGAAATGCATCAAAATCAGGGTCATCAGAGTCCGGTTCAGAACCATCACTTTCATTCCTTGATTTGGAAGAGATCAATGTAATACCCTTTGATTTTTTTAGTTGATCTTAGATTGGCTTCAAAAGTCTGCAAATTACCAACTAGTTCATCAACTGAAAGGGTGTCCAAATCACTGGTTTCTTCAATTGCCACAACCTTGGGGTCAAATCTTTCAGGGAGAGATCGAAGAATTTTTTGGACAATTTTGTTTTCAGGTATGATCTCCCCTAGATTAAAAGTTGAATTCACCACATCATTTAGTTTGGCATAAAACTCATCAAATGTTTCATTCCCTTCCATGATCAGGGTTTCAAATATAGTGGTCAATTTCTGAAGTTTAGACCTTTTCACCCTACCAGTTCCTTCGTGAACTATTTCCAAGATACACCATGCATCTTTAACGATGTTACACTTAGAAATTCTTCTAAATTCAGTGGGTGAAACACCGTTAAAGATAGCATTCATAGCTTTACTATTTGCAAGAAAAGCTTATTTTTCCTCTTTACTCCACTGAGCCATTGGTTTAGGGATGTCATCATTCCCGTCAGATCTAACAGTAAGTGGAGAGTAAGCAACATGAATGGCTTGCCAGACATCGATATCAATTGACTGTAAAAAGGCAACCATTCGCACTTTCCAATTTGCATAGTTAGTTCCATCTAAGTAGGGAGGTTTATTAGTGGATGTGCCATCTCTAGGAATCTCCATAGCAGACACAACAACAGATCTAAGACAACGGTAAAAACCAGCTCTGATACCACTTGAAGAACACGAAACCTTGACACAGGTTAAGGTCCCAATTGATGTTTGTTATGCAGATATAAGCAACGAGTAATCACAAACCATCAAACAATCATCAAGACAGATGGACACAGGATTTTTACGTGGAAAACCCAACCGGGAAAAAAAACCATGGGACCTACCACCGGTCCATCAAGAACAATCACTATGAAGAAGAAGTTACAAGTTTACTTACTACCCTTTAACCCAGTTGAACATAACCTAAGGGACTGAAGCTCTTCTTGTCGATGCACACATCGTTCACTCTCTTCTGAATTGATCTTCACGCCTTGAAGCTACTCAAGACGAACACGCACAGCAGAGAAGCAAACTGGAACTCAGAAGGAGACGGTGCAGAACTTTCAAGTGCAGAACACCTTCTGGAAGAAGAAATCTCTCTAAGTATGTTAGGGTTTTGATCTTGAGAGCACTTAATCTTCATAGAGAGGTGTTCCTTAAAAAAGGAGGAACCCTAGAGTCCTTTACGTCAATGATTTGCGAAGGATAAGGAAGCACACAAGGCAATCCCAAACAAATAGCGCTTCTGAAACGCGCGACTGCCGACCCAGCCGACCGATCGGATAACCCAGCCGACCGGTCGGATAACCCAACCGACCGGTCGGGTACTCATCCGATCGGTCGGTCTTCAGTTCTGTCTGCAGATGTCAATGTGCAAGAAATTCGACCGGTCTGCTGTGCTGTCTGACCGGTCCAAAGATAAAACACTTGGATGCACAGTGTCTGAGTAGTAGATCATCATATGTGACGATAATAGAGTGTTCAGTCCATCTAAAACATAAAATTATAACTCTAGGAACCCAAGTTTTGACCATCCCATGATATTACCAATATTACATGCCTTTCACACCTTCTCTAGAGTTCTTTCATTGGAGAGTTAAAAGGCTGAAGTGTTGCTCTAGAGATCATTGTTTTCTACTGAGTGTAGAAGATTGCTTTAGGGAGTCAAGTACAATATCTAAAAGGCGTCTAGGTGTCTTGGATCCGTCACAGAGAACAGCAGGGGGTCGTTGCAGCAAGGAGTTGTGCAAGGGAGTCATAAAGTCCTTAGGTTGATGAGCAACTGGATAAGGGTTGTGAGTATTCTCTTGTAACTGTAGTATAATTCACAATACTTGATTCTTGGCCGTGGTTTTTTTTCAGGTTGGGTTTTCCACGTAAAATCTGTGTCTTCTTGTGGTGTGTGGTTGTGGTTTGATTTATTTTCGCTGTGTGGTTGATTGCTTGCACATATATTGAGATTGATTAGCATTAATCCATTCTAGAAGATCCCCCCCCCCCCAACAAAAACCTTCAAAGTAGAAGTTTGACTTTGCTGAGTATTTGGCACATAAAAGAAGCGAATGGAGAAACACAATTTATATAGCTAACGTCAACATAATTGGGACAAGGCTTTGATAATGCCTCATGATTCACTTTAAGAACCATCTGATATGTGGACTCTGGTTATGATATATCAGCAATTCTGATTCTGGATTTTAGAAAAAAAAAGGGTAAAAACAGTTGTGGGTCCAATATTTAGACCAGTTTTAGTGTGGGTTTGAGTTTGGATCTACTGCACTGAAGCTTAATGAAATTACGGTCAGGGTACACAGGTACCATGGGTTCTAATTCCGCGGACCTGAATACCCAATGCTTCAAACCATATTGTAATTATGTATATTAAATATACAGTATTTATTAGATCTAACTATTTGAGATTTGTTTTTGGGTCGGGTGCAAGTTTGAACTTTTACTCAAGGTTTGGGTACAGGCGTGGTTCTTTAAGCCCAAACCTGAGTACAAGTCCCGGATTAGTCAAGACGAATTAGAGTGATCTTGCTTACCGGAGGGGCAAAAAAAAAGAAAAAAAGAAAGGTTTTGGGTGTCCGATTTTAATTGGCTCCTAGATGAGTAACATCCTAGCTCGGTTCCACTAACATCCTCAGAGAATGCTCCAATGGAGGGAAGAGGCAAGGTTTGAACCCTTGACCTCCCAATGAAAACATAAAATCCTTACCACGAGGGTAAGGAGCTATGCATTGGGATATTCTTCTCTTCTCCTCTTCAATTGTGACATAATCAACCTCATTATTATCATCGTCATCATCATCATCTCAATTGCATATGAGAACCCGTGTCCGTTTAAAAGGAGGACAATAATGAAGGGAAAATCCAAAACTTGCAATGTGGATAGTGGGTGTCCTGAGAATCATTCCCATCATATCCGCCTGACCAATTTCTTCTCCACTGTCCAATGATTTGATGGTTAAGATCATCTTATCAGTGGTTCTTTGCCATTCTTCGACAATGATTAAGTAGCATCTTAAGATCAAAGGATGGTGAAATCCAGCGTCTATTGAGAAGTGAGCTCCACCCAATGGAAAATACTGAAAAGTATTTTCATTACCTCTACTAAAACCTTGAAGTTTTAGTAGCAATGGTAGCTCAGTAGGCTACTGAGATTCTACAAGTGGTTGAGGAGTGGGCTCCACCTGATGGGGAATATTAAAAAGTATTTTCGCTATCTCTACTAACACCATGAGGTTTTGATAGCAATAGTTAATTGAGGAAATTTAATATGGTATCAAAGCCAACCGATCGTGAGTTAAAATCCCAGGAAGGGTTCCAGCAAGGGAGAGTATTGAAGAGTGGTCTCTTCCTGATGGGGCTAAAACCCTGAAGCTTTGGTAATAATGATTAGTTGAGAAAATTTAATAGTGTACACTGCACAATCCGCATATTTGGTAAATAAAATTTCATTCATCAAAACCTACCATCAACAGCATCACTCAATCAGGAACATCCCCGTCCCAACATGGTGACCGAGTACTTGAGGTCTTGTACTCTCACACTGACATGTTTGGTTTTTGTACGGTGGCTAGACTCCAATGTATCCACACTGAGAAATTTTTTCTTTTAACCAAACCATAAAAAAAAAAAAAACCTGTGCATAGAACCTAGAGTTCACAGTAATTGGTGTTCTATTAGAAGGATTTTTGGGCTTGATTAGGAAGACTTGGAAGTCAGAACTAGTGAGTCTCCTCAATGGGCCCTCTAAAGAAAATTTGAACCGCTCTTCAACACAAATGCCCCCTCTTATATGGGCCTCGACAAAATTCACTTCAACAGAAGTTGATTCCAGCATCAGATTCATTGCTAAAACACCTTAAAATTTTAGTAGATCAACATTTGTCCAAATTTCACCTTAAATGGAGTTGGGACTGCATTCAGATTTGTCACATCTAAGCATCTAGTTAGAATCCATGTAGGACTAAATCAACTTAAATCCAAACTCAGGACTCATTATGATCAAGTTAGTGATTCAATCATATTTAGGTCTATATTTCTTTCCACAATGATAACCCAACAAGTTTTAACTGAATTCCTAATTAGTCAACTTAGCCATTTAATTTTGAGAACAAAAAACTAAGACTTGAAATATTTTATCCGCAAGTCAGGATAAGTTGGTTGATGGAGACGTTCTAAGGATGATTAGACCAAAAGAAGGTTAGTATGAATAGAAAGGGGTCCCGGGCTGTTATTCTCCTGTTTAGATTAGGAAAGTAGCCAAGCAAGAGAGGAAGTAAACAAAAAAGACCCTATTAAACAAGAAAACTTACGGTATGTGATTAACCAAGTCCATTTATTTATAACCAAATAAACTCTGGCATTAAATAACTTTATCAGACAAGAAAGAAAAGATCCACACCCACCATTTCGAACATCAACAATGCAATTGCAAGAGGTTACACCACTTCTTTCTTGTTTCTTCCAATCGTTTATAGAATCCAGCTTCCTCTTGCCCTTCCAAAACCCTATCTTCACCTGAACCCGTTCTCAGATTTACTTTAAAAAAGGGGGCAAAAAAAAAAAAAGAGAGAAAAACCTACACATCAAGAAACACGTTTAACACCAAACCAACACATTTATTTATTTATCATTTTTTTCTAATTTGGCAATTCAAAATTGATTCCTAAGCAAGCACGTGAAACCAGGGTGAGGGTGCTGACACCATTCAACCAGTGGGTGTGTTGGCATTCTCAATGTATCATTACTAGTTGTGCATTAGATGAACTATTCACAAAGGCATCGATATAATTGATAAATGTTTCTGTGGGCACAAATTTTGTTAGAATTTTTATCTTATCTTGAATAAAATAAAGACATTTCTATGAGTGATTTAGATATTAAATAGGTGGGTTCCACCAAGGATAAAAACACAAGTTTTTCATATTACTAGATTAGAGTTGGCTAGTAAATGATTTTAATTCGAATAAATTGAGTTGCATGGCATTTTGTATGACAGTCATTGACCTCCATTCTTCTGTATGGTTTGGTTCGTCCTCGTTATGCCTATTTGATATAGTAAGTTCGATCTCTTTGATTTATTCACTATGTTTTCGGTTACAGTAAGTCAATATGTTTGATATATTCGATATGATTTCAGAAACTTGAGTATTGTATGTATGTGCGAATGGACTGTATGCACGTATGATATATGCTAGATATGATATGATATGCATTGATCTACTGAAGTTCTAGTACTTCTTTGATTCTAGACAGTCAGGCACTATTCAGTTTCAGCTTTAGGATACCCGACGGGGTTGAATTTGACGTAGTTATATGGCACCGTTGTAGTAAGTTTATGTCTTGGGGTTTTCAGATCCCAGGAACCCGATACCCATTCGTACCCTGGCCCGCTCGATAGTGTTCTCAGTATGTGCGTCCCTAAAAGGGAGTATAGGGCGAATGTAGTAGCCGCCTAGTATGTACTTGTTACGTAAACATTGATTTTGAGAGTATGCTTCATTTAAATGCAAAACCGCCTAGTATACGAAATTGAAATTCTATGATTTATCCATTGTTACTTCTTCTATTAGATACAACATGTGTTAACTTGTTATTGCTTATACTGTGCTGAATTGGTGTATTTATGAGTTGTGTTTGGTGTTGCAGGTTCAGATCCCTCGACCGACCCATCGTCGGTCAACCAGATTCTAAGGGAGACCCTCGATGTCCCATCAAGACTAGAAGAGTGGTTGTAAGCACTCCACCGGAGCGCGACACTCCACCAGAGCGCGACAATGGCATACATGCATATGGATCTTCCTCATTTTGGGATTTCAGTGGATTTAGGTTATTCATGATCTTTAAACGTTGTATTTGCCCTATGTTGTATAACTCTGAACTCTCTGTAATCTTTGTATATAGATTATTTTGTTTTTGTATGTCTTCTTTTTGTTATGCTATGATACTTACAGCTTCCGCGTATATGAATTAGCACGTGGGAAATTTCCTTGTGCATGTGCATTTAGACGGGGGTCTAAGTGTATCTAAGTGTATATGCACGGGAGTACGTGTGTCACTGGTTAGATTTTATCTTAACCCCCGATCTCCTGGACTCGGGTTGTGACAACAAAGATTGACAATGCGACTTAACATGCCAACATTAGCACATAAACCATCCAAATTACACTTATTGACCTTTTTATGGAAGGGTCAAGATCCCATTTAGTACAAAAGATATTTTCACAGAAGATGCTCATTTACAAGGGACATCTATTAGTGTCTAGGTAGCTTCCTTATACTATTGGAGGGACAGAAAAAGATCCTATGAGGACCCCACTATCTTCTCTTAAACCTGTACATCCATTTTATAAGAGACTCTGACACCAACCAACCTTCTGAAAATTCTTCTTGATTTGCCTTTTCATCATTCTATCTTTAAAAGCCATAACAAGGCTCCACAAAACCTCATGAATATGCATAAAATTCTGCAAATCATAAAAAAGAAGCGACTTTTTGTAGCATATAATCAAACAGTTGGTGTTCATGCTAATGAGTAACCAAGAGAAACCAAATTGATGTCATACGTACTATTCATACAATTAAAGGACAAATCCTAATTCACATGGGGTTACATGAGGTCAGCTTGAGGATATTTACTTTTGTAATATAGAAAAATAATGTCATCTTATACTTTAAAATTTCTAACTGAGAATCATTATCATCATCTCCACGAGAGCCTTGTCTAACTATTTGGGATCAACATTTGAAAATATTATTATCATATATTCTTCCAAGCCACTCCCCAATTCAGCAAATAATTATATGCACTTACAATTATACATTTTTTAACCTTTAGGCAATTTAGCAAACACATTCATTGCATGTCAAAATGTTACTATCATTTATCCTTCCAACCCATATGCACTTAGGATTATAAATTGTTTAACTTAGTCAATTTATCAAACAATTTAGTCAATTTATCAAACATATTGAATGCACAGTTAGATCTATAGAAAAAAAAAAAAACAAACACACACACACACACACACCGTAAGAAGTAGAGCAAGTAAGGAAAAAATGAAAAAAATAAAATAAAAAAAATGCATACCTTGTGAAGGATTAGTCAATTATCAAACATATTGAATGCATAGTTACATCAGTAGAAAAAAAAAATGAAACAAAACACACCTTAAGAAGCAGAGCAAACACACAGAAAAAATGATAAAAAAGGAATACATACCTTGTGAAGGGGATAAAATGCAGAGAGAGCAAATGAAGGAGACATAAAAATAATAATCAGAACTTCTACTTCCTGTAAATTGCTTCTAAGCAAATTTGATAGAAAATCTCATCAGAGAAAAAGAGAAAAGGGAGGATTGAGTTGAAATAAGAGTCTCCACCAAAGGAGGAGAGGCAGAGGGATTTGGTATGTAGACAAAGCAAGACACCGCGGCAAACATGCCAGCGTGACAAAGCAAATCTAATTGGCTGCACAGGTGGAAGCATCTCAATCATCAAAAAATGAAAGGAAAATAAGAGGAAAAGAGGAGATAGATTGATGCGTGGATCAAAGCAAGGAGGAGTAACCATATATAAAACATCACTTTCTCTAGCAGGTGTTCCACTGCTTGGGTTTTTCGTTTGTTGATTTCTCCTCCTGCCAAAAAAATTTATACCAAAACCATCACCGGCCTACCTCCACCTGCCTCCTCGTTGCTCCCTCTTTTTCTCCTCTTGATGCAAGTTGTCGATTGTTGTGGCTAGGTGTCGATAAGGAGTACAGTAAAGGAGCTGAAACAGGAGGAGAAAGTGTGCCTTTTTAATAAGGGTAATAGATTTCATCACGGATTCAATCTCACACTCATGTCAGCTGCGCTATAGCATTTGATAAAATTTATGAGAAAAACCTATCATTATACATCCTGACAGAGACACATACAAGCCGGGCCAATATTTATTTTTACAATTAATATTTGAACAATTCTTACCTAAAATTCATAATTAGTGACCATTGAATTTTATTATAACACAATTGAATTCGAGGACCTAAAAGTAGGAATAGATCAATTTTATTTGGCTTCATATTATTCCCCTTGTATATTTTCATTATTTTGTGGTGACATCGTGAAGTTTCACGTTCCACCCGTTTATAACTCATGATTTATATAAGAGTAAAATCTGAATTTTTTTCAATCAAGGTTGGGAAACTCTTAACTCAGCTTTGACTGATCCAATACAAAAAATTGAATCGAATGGAGTGAACACGGAGACTCAAGAGGGTCATATTTTTTTCTAAATGATAACCAATTCAAAACAATAAATTTATATATGTAATAAGGAAATTTAAAAAAACTACATATTAAATACTTTTTTTTACAAATATTGAATATAAATGTTTCTAGGCATCATTTTTAAATTGGTGACTCCAAACTTCATCATGCGTAATTATTTTTAATTGCACTCGCTTACACACACTCCTTAGCCTTGTCATCCCAACATCTCTACAGGCAAATGGCAGTGTGCGCGGCGTCGCCCGCCTCTATAAATTCCTACCTAGCCTTCAGACTCGTCTCATCACTGCTGCAATCGAACAAGACCAGACGCAGCTTCTGCTTCTTCCTTTCATCATCATCCAAGACTCTTCGCATCTCATCATCATCATCATCATCATCATCATCATCATCTTCTTCTTCTTCTTCTTCTTCTTCTTCAAATCTCAAAAGTGCATTCACTGCTGCTGCTTCAATGGCATACGAGAGAGAGCTCGAGGTAGCCAAGAAAGCCGCTTCTCTCGCTGCTGATCTCTGTCAGGCAATACCCAAAACCCTAATCCTTTCGAACCCCATCGGTGTTTTCTTGCTTTCCTTATCATTCAGATGGTTTATTCATCGTAAATCATTCCCAATCTGCCCATATGTAGATATGTGCATTTGGTTTGATGGAGGAGGAGGAAGAATTGATTGGGGTTGGAGATTGGGAGGAGTTGAATCGAAGTTCTTGAAGGGACTAGAGTTAAAAACCCTAAAAGAAGCAGACTAGAGCGACAAGATTTGAACTTTATTAAGTATCGGGGACAGGGTTTTGAATTAGCTGAACAATGCTAATGATTTGTGGGATGGAAGAGGAATGTATCCTTAGGGTCTGTTTGTTTGCGAAGAATTGAATTTCCTAGGAATTCTAAGGAATGTGTTACTGTCGAAGTTGCTGAAATTGGGTTAACAAAAAGACTGAAGATCCTGACCCCATAGAGGGAGCAGGCGTTACGACTGCACTCTGCGCTCGTTCAGAGATTCATAATGTCTGTTGAGTAGCCAATAAAACTGCTTAGTTTGAATCTTTGACGCCCTAATATTGATGAGGCCGCTTGACCCATTGGCACATTTTGGTTAACAACCCTATAGAGCCAAGGAGCAAACCTTTCAACTGGAGACTCCCCTGACCAAACATTTCCCCCAACACTGACCCTCTTCCCAGATACCAACTTGAATTTAACCCCTTTGGAAAAGACCAGGCCTGCTGAATTTGATGCCTTGCTAATCTAGAAATAGGACAGCTTTTGTTTTACAGAAGCGTTGTTTTAACTAAAGTAAACAGGGAAACCATGGATACAAACTCAAATGGACCAAAATTAAAACAAATCATCTGTGGAATCAATGGAAGAAAGTGAGGAGCACCAACTCTACACGTCTTTAACTTTATTGAAAGTACCTTTGGTTATTCAGTGGTCCAAAGTTATTACTTATCTTTAGCATATGTTGTTGTTGTTGTTGTTGTTGTTGTTGTTGTTGTTATTATTATTATTATTATTACATCTTCACTAATGTAATTGTGGACAGTAATGATGATAATGTGGATTAATGGTTGCTTGTTCCTCCAGACCGTTCAAAAGGCACTTTTGCAATCAGATGTACAATCGAAGTCAGATAAAAGTCCAGTCACTGTGGCCGACTATGGTATGTCATCAAATTCATTATAAAATCATCTGATAATGCCATAAAGATGGTGCTAAATGTTGTTCTCGGTGTTCCTATCAGTACTTGGAGCATTATATTTTTTTAATTTATGATTCATAACTGTCTAGAAGAAAGAATAAAGCCCAAAATTATTACTAGTTAAATGGTTCTGAATAGCACTACATTGAGAAGACTGCTTTCAAACTGGCTTTGTTTGCATAGCTGATATTTTTCTCTCTCTCATGGTATAAGACTGAAAACTTAGAAACTTTGAGACATCAAAAAATTATTTTTTTTTCATTTAAGCATGAACTGAGACTATTTTGACCAATGTTGCATCTTTCGTAAGGGCTAGTCCTTTTCATTTATGCAGTTTATTTTTAGTCCACAGGAAAAAGGACAAGTTGTTGAAGAATTTCTAGTGGAATACAACATAAGCGATTCATTAAATGGAATATTATGCTTGAGCGGCAGATCTAATGGTCAATTGGTCATAAATGGAATTTATCCATGAGTGGCAGATCTAATGGGCCATGCTTCTTCTACATGTTAAATAAAATTAAGTATTTAGCAGCCCTCATAAAAGTGCAACACAAGTGAGGAGGGGGCAACATTCTCTGGCTGATGCTTAGGCAAAAGCAGAGGCTGATAGGGAGAAGAATCCATTGGTGAACGATTTCCTAATTTCAGCAAAGCTGGTGGTTTTGTCGTAATTGATTTTCTGTGGGTTTGTCTCAGTATCTTTCTGAGTTTGCCTGCAATTGCTCATTCTCTTTTCCTATAAATACATATACACAATTCTCTGTTATCGCTAAAAGAGAGAGAGAGAGAGAGAGAGAAAAAAAGAAGAAGAAAAAGAACAATAAAAAGAAAAAGGAGAAGGGGCGTTTGTACTCTTATATAAACTCAATGAGGAGCTTTCTCTGACACCAGGGAAATTGATGCTCATATATTTAATTCCTACTTCTATTACCGAAGGCCTACTTTCAGGTATCAAGTGATAAACATTAAACACCACAATCTAATCTGTTGGGTCCTGAATAATGCATAAGAATCTCTGCATGACAATAATTTTCAAGTTGTGCTAATTATTCAAGCCACTATAAAGTGAGTTGTAGTTAATTCTTGAATCCTGCTATTGGGACTTTTGGCTATTGAAGAGGGGAAGGACCTTTAAATTAAGTTTTAATCTTTTTTTCTGGTTGGTTTCTTTATTTATTCTTGTATTGAAACATAAAACCTTGGTTTGGAGGTTTGTTTTACAGAACCTAATCCCAATTTCATTCTTTATAGGCAATATTAAAACATAAGAAGATAGGGGCTGCATTGCTGATAAAATTTTGATATCGTCATTTTGGACTCCAGATCTGCATCAGTTCTGCATGTAGTTGATAATGTTCAATATATATTTTTTTAACTGGTGATTCATCTTGAGCAATTTGTTGATATAATTAACCATTGCATGCCCTTCAGTTTGCAAAAGCTCCAGAAATATTTATCTTAGGGCATCTTTGTTGCATAAGAATTAAGAATGCATAGAAATTCAATTTCTATGAATTCTAATTAAATATTCCTAAAATGGCTAAATTTAAAGCAATAAAGATGAGTTTCCAGAAATGACAATCAAATATTCAATTATCAGAACATGAATTAAGGGAAGATGGGGAATGATATACTAGGATGATGGCTGGGGAATGATATACTAGGATGATGGCTGGCAGGCTGGACATTCATTTTCCATGTTCTTTTGAGATTGATAATTTGGTTTCCATTAATGAAGCCTCACCTTTATTTCTGAAACTTTAGCTAATTTTAGGAATAATTACTTGGAATTCATAGGAATTGAATTCCTATGTATTTTTATGCAAACAAACAGACCCTTGGTAAATGGATACATCTAAATTGATATTTTTTCAGCATGTAATTCAGCTTTCAAAGCCTGGCATGTTGATTACGTCTTTAGCAAATTGCTAGCTAGTTACCTCTCAGTAATTTTGTCTTGGATTCTCAGGCTCACAGGCAGTGGTTAGCCTTGTTCTGCAGAGGGAGCTTCCTTTTGGATCCTTTTCGTTGGTGGCTGAGGAAGTAAGTTTTCTCATTTAATATTGTTTCTTGTGGCATATTGCAGCAGTAGTTCCTTTCCAACATTTTGGAGTTTGCTTCTGTAGGATTCTGGAGACCTACGCAAGAATGAATCGCAAGAAATATTAAAACGCATCACGGAGCTTGTAAATGATACTCTCTCTAGTGATGCCACCTACAGTAAATCTCCTCTCTCAGAAGATGACGTGCTTGCTGCAATAGACTGTGGCAAATCTGAAGGGGGTCCCCATGGCCGACATTGGGTTTTAGATCCCATCGATGGCACTAAAGGGTGAGCATGTCAATTAAAACCTGAATGTTCCATAACTAGCTGTATATTCCATTTTAAGCTGAAGAAACATTTACATTTGTTTCTTGCTATATAATTACCGTATAATTTTCTTACTGTTACCATCAGTTCGTCTGATCTAGCCTGTCGTTCATGTAAGTGCCCATTAAAACACATATTAGCTAGCCTTTGAATCAGAGGGATCCAACTGGGCTTGTTAACGCTTTTCTTTTTGAAGTTCCAAGAAATTGGTGAAATCCTCCTCCTCTATCCCTGTGTTGTTGGACTTGTTTTTGTTGTCATTAGGAAACTGATAAATTGGCTTTAGTGTGGTGAACTGTGTTTTTATTAGACTAATTAACACTATTCTTATATTATTTTTAGCTTTAAGAAATTGATATACGTAGTCATTATCATCATCATCATTGAAGCCTTATTCATTCTATTTGGCTTAGCTTTGTAATTCTATTTTCAACTCATCCTATTTAGAGCTATGTCCTCTCAGTAAAGAGAAGTATGTGCACTTTTTCTCCAGAGCATCCAAGTACATCTCTTTTTGCTATGGAACTGTCACAACCCGAGCCCAAGAGGTCGGGGGTTAGCAAAAGCCAAACCAATGACACATGTACTCCCGTACCTGCACACTTTAGACCCGGTCCAAATGTACAAGTACAAGGGAAGATTCACACGTGCAAACATGTACGCGGAAGCTGTAGATATCAAAACATCACAACACAGTGTGTAGGAACAGAGGAGAAAACTAGAAGTTACATACATCATAACAGAGGAGAAAACTAGAAGTTACATACATCATGTTTGACAGTGTTACAAAATGAAACAAAATACTGAATACAACTCATGAATGAATGTAAGCATGATGGATCTCAAAAGAATCAAGACCCATATACAAAATGAGGACTTGACGCTCTCCGAAAGGAGGGATCACGCCCACTCCTCTAGCCCGGATGGGGCCTCGGGGGTCTCTCCTACAACCTGATTGACCGACGAGGGGTCGGTCTGGGTATCTGAGCCTGCAACACCAAGGACAAACATGAATACAACGATCCAGCAAAGTATAAACAATAACAAGATAATGCATGCTGTCTCTAATCGAATTAAAGAACAGATAAATCATAACATGTCAATGCTTGTAAACGAGGCAATCGTGCGAGAAATACAGTATGCTCTAGTGAATCAAAAATACATACACTGTACATAACTAGGCGGCTACCACACATGCCATATGCTCCCAAATGAGGGATCTTGTAAACATGAGGAGAACACCATTGTCCGGGCCAGGGTACAAATGGGTCTCGGTTTTCCTGGGGTCCGGATTCCCCAAGACGTGTCTTTACTGCAGTAAGGCCATATAACTATACCAAAGTCACCCCGTCAGGCTCCTAAGGCTGAGGCAGAGTAGTGCCTGGCCATAATGAATCAATCATGTGCTACACCTCGAGTCAAACATGCCAACAAGTACATCATACGTGCATAATCGTGATCAACATACGTGTATACTCAAGGTGTAAGAAACATAGTAATTAATCTCTCAAGTGACGTGTAAACAAAATTACATAATCATGTTAAGGAATGGAGATCAATACTTGACATGCAAGATGCAATGCAATGAATCTATACCGAATGAAGGGTACTTACAATCCAACCCTATTCTAGTTATCCAGTGTTTCTAACCGTGCATGTTGATGTAGTTTTAAGGTTTCCGAAGTCTTTTGTCTAGTGTTGCATTCTACTCGAGAGTACACCGAAATCCCTTAAACCAACACCCATGGGAAGCTGCTTAACCTCTGGATAACGAACATGAATGATTCGCAGCCCTCGAGATCATTCACGTAAGAATCTCACAGTCCGTTGGGCAAGTCACAGTCACCTACCTTCTAGGTCCAAGGCCCTAACGAGTCTTCTTCTTTTTTCTACCCTTTTTACCTGTACATTTCTCTTAGCTTCGCCGTAGGAGACCTTACGGCTCAGCCACAGGTTCCTTACGGCTTAGCCGTAAGAGAGGACACGGCTTAGCTGTGGCCACGCCGTAGAAGAGATGCAGATTTGCATGCTCTCAGTTATTTTTCGGAACACCCTTTATTGATCTACGGCTGGGTCACGGTGGGACTTACGGCTTAGCCGTACTACATGTCACGGCTTGGCCGTAGCACAATTCACGGTTCAGTCGTGAATGCGCAAGACCAATTTCTAAAGGATTACGGAATAACGGGAAGCGAGGGAAAACAATGAACTCAAAGGAGCAGAACTGAACTCAACTGGGCTGTAAACATGCTATACATATAAGATAATGGAAATATCATTTCAATCACACACACATACCATCATGGGTTCGTACAAGTCATGCTTATACTTGCCTCAATTCGATTCTAACGCTCCACTTGTTGTCCTTGGGCTCAAATCACTGCCAATCACCACCCCCAGCTGTTATGCATGAAAAGAGAGGAAAAACCTCATAAGCCTAAGCATGGAGAATGAGAAAGGAAGGGAGAAGAGGAATCCCAGCCATGCTTACCTTGACCTCACGACTCCAAGCTCTCTCTTGTCTGCTGGTTTGAATCAAAAAAAGAAGGAGAAATCGAGAGAGGGAGAGTGCTCACGAGAGAGAGAGAAAGAAACTGAGAAGAAGAGCTGAGATGCAAATGGAGTTGGTGAAAGGGATTAAATAGGATAAGGTTGAGGGAAATTACAACCAAGTCCAAATGCTTAAGGTTATTTACAGTTCAAGTTAAATCTAGGTCCAGCAGAGCCATGCGACATCTTTTGCCATTGACACAGTTATCGCATGTAACGAGCTCAAAAAGATACACGTGTTGACACCAAGATGATGCATAACTGACGAGATCTTGGAAAATGCAAACTACGAAAAAGGGCTTGGTCTACCTAAACCAGGTCAAATTTAACCCAACTACCTATCCGTGGCCCACAACAAAACTAAAACAGGAATATAACATCATTAGCACTAAAACAACCTTAATTAGTCGTTAAACGCGATCAAGCTGGGTCGGGGTGTTACATCCTCCCCTGCTTAGGAATCATTCCGTCCTCGGAATAAGCACACATATACACTACAAATACCTGAGTGAATAGATTTGGGTACTGCCGCGCCATCTGCTCTTCCAACTCCCATGTAGCTTCATCTGGACTATGATGTTCCCATAGCACTTTGACCCACCAAATGGTCCTGGTGCGAAGTATCTGCTCTCGGGTACCCATGATACGGAGCGGTCGCTTGACGTATGTGGCACTCGGCTGGATCTGCACCTCATCATAGCGAATAACGTGGGACGGGTCATGAACATACTTTCGAAGCATCGAAACATGGAAGATATCATGCACTCCTGAAAACTCCACTGGAAGAGCTAGTCGATATGCTAAATCACCAATCCTGCTCTAATCTCGAACGGTCCAACATATCTAGGAGCTAGCTTCCCTTTCTGACTGAAATGGATCGTCCCCTTCATCGATGAGACCTTCAGAAAAACCCACTCACCAATCTGAAACTCCAATGGTCTTTAGCGAGTGTCTGTATAACTCTTTTGTCTCGACTGAGCCACCTTTAGATTCTCAATAGCTTTCTGCACTTGCTCTGTCGTCTTGGTGATGATTGTCGGCCGGTGAAAACTCCGCATACCAACTTCTTCCTGACAGATGGGGCTCCTGCACTTGTGACCGTACAAAGCCTCGTATAGCGCCATCCCAATACTCTCATGGAAGCTGTTGTTGTAGGCAAATTCACACAACGAAAGATGAGTGTCCCACTCTCGCTCAAAACTCAACACACTGGCACGCAACATGTCTTCCAAGGTCTGAATCGTCCGTTCTGATTGCCGTCTGTCTGTAGATGATAAGCTATGCTGAAACTCAATTTCGTCCCCAAAGCTTCTTGGAAAGCTCTCCAGAATGACGAAACAAAGCGGCTGTCATGATCCGACACTATCGAAACTGGCATACCGTGGAGTCTAACGATCTCATCCACGAACTTCCTTCCCATCTCTGAAAAGGTCATACCCTTCCGAAAAGGGATGAAATGGGCTGATTTCGGCAAGCGATTGACAATAACCCAAATGGCGTTGTTCTTCCTGCTTGTCAGAGGAAAACCTGACATGAAGTCCATGGTGATATGCTCCCACTTCCACTGCGGTATATGCAAGGGATGCAACGAACCTGGAGGTTTGTGATGATCTGCTTTCACCTTCTGGCAAGTCAAACATCGAGCAATGAATCCGGCTATGTCTCTCTTCATATTATTCCACCAGAAGCGATCTTTAAGGTTCCGATACATCTTCGTGTTCCCTGGATGCACCGCATATCTCGCATAGTGTGCTTTGTTCATCAACTTGTCCTTGAGATCATCGACTGCTGGGACACACAACCTGCTCCGAAAATAGAGCACACCATCTTCCAATCGGAAATCTGGTCTGTCGCCCATGTGGTCACGAATACGCTTCAAGGTGAGATCTTCAAATTGCCTATCTTTCATCTGCTGAATCATCTCAGGTTGAAAAGCTAGCGCACTAGCTAGGGTCACATACTCATCAACCAATCTCACCTCCACTGGCTTCTCCTGCATCGACAAAAGAAAACAACTCAGCAATTGCACAGACTCCGCCCGCCTACTGAGAGCATCTGCCACCACATTCCCTTTCCCTGGCTGATATTTGATCGGAAAATCATAATCCTTCATAAGCTCAAGCCATCGGCTTTGTCTCATATTTAACTCCTGCTGCGTGAATAAATACTGCAAGCTATGATGGTTTGAATGAACCTAAAATTTCATGCCATATAAATAATGTCGCCAAAGCTTCAATGCAAACACAATGGCTGCCAATTCTAAATCATGGGTGGCACAGTTCTTCTTATGTTCTCGAAGTTGCCTTGATCCATAAGCAATGACCTTTCCATGCTGCATCAACATACAGCCTAAACCAACTCGGGAAGCATCTGAAAAGATCACAAACCCTTCACTACCATCTAGCAATGCTAGCACTGGGGCTGTAGTCAACTTATCCTTCAAGGTCTGAAAACTGGCTCCACACTCCTCAGTCCAGACAAAAGGTACATTCTTCCTCGTCAACTTCGTCAAAGGAGAGGAGATCTTAGCAAAATCCTCGACAAAACGGCGATAGTACCTTGCGAGTCCAAGGAAACTCCGGACCTCTGTCACTGACGTCGGGTTAGGCCAATTCACCACTGCCTCTACCTTAGATGGATCAACTGCCAATCCTTCTCGTGAAATGATATGACCCAAAAATGCTACCTGCTCAAGCCAAAATTCACACTTCGATAATTTCGCATATTATCGGTGTTCTCTCAACCAAGTCAAGGCTTTTCTCAAGTGCTCTCTATGCTCCTCTCTAGTCTTCGAATAGATCAAAATATTATCAATGAAAACCACTACAAACTGGTCCAAGAAAGGAGCAAAGATATTGTTCATCAAAGCCATAAACGCTGCAAGTGCATTAGTTAATCCAAAAGGCATCACGAAGAATTCATAATGTCCATACCGCGTCCTGAAAGCAGTCTTGGGGGTATCTTCTTCTCTAACTCTCAACTGTGATAGCCTGATCTCAAATCAATCTTGGAAAAATGAGCTGTACCCTGAAGTTGATCAAACAACCCATTAATCCTGGGTAGGGGATACTTGTTCTTGATCGTCACTTTGTTCAGCTGCCGCTAATCAATGCACATCCGAAAAGTACCATCCTTCTTCTTCACAAACAACACCGGCGCTTCCCAGGGTGAAATACTCGGACGAATAAAACCCTTGTCCAAGAGCTCCTGCAACTGCTTCTCAATTCTGACAACTCAGCTGGAGCCATACGATACGGAGCTTTACTAATCGGAGCCGTACCGAGAACCAAATCAATCACAAACTCTACATCTTGCACCGGAGGTAAAGCTAGAACCTCATTCGGAAAAACATCCGGAAAATCGCAAACTACCAGTATCTCTCCCAGTTGCTGCACACTTGTCTTCTCCGAAATAAAGGCAATGAAGCCTTCACACCCCTTGCGTATCAACCGATCCGCCTTGCACGCAGAAATCACACGCCTGGGGCATTTCTCCTGATTGCCCTCGAAATGGAAGCCCTTGCCTAAATCGAAGAAGATCGTCCTGTTGTAACAGTTAACACAGGCACGATACCGCGCAAGCCAATCCATCCCAAGGATCATGTCAAAGTCTAACATAGACAACAAAATCAAATCAACTGGCAACTGATGACCTGCAATCTGCGCGTCGCAATGGGGGTAGTACAAACTACACTCCAATTTCTTGCCAACTGGGGTAGACACCATCAACACATAGGGTAATGGCTTCGGCGGTTGCTGAAACCGCTCAGCAAAAAGAGGTGCTACGTATGATCGCGTAGACCCTGAATCGAACAGAACTAAAGCCTCTAATTGCGAAACCAAAATAGTACCTTCGACCACCGCGGATCCTCAACACTCTCATGGGAAGCAGCATATACGCGAGCCGTCTAACGTGGCGGTCTCGAACCGGAATGAGCTGGTTGGGACTTGCTCAGAACTATCGATCCTTTGGGCTTGCCCGATGATGCCGCACCAGAACTACTAAACAACGGAGGCTGAGAAAACTTGAACTGGGGACAATTTATCAGCCTATGCTCCTTGGAACCACAAATGAAGCAAGCTCCTGCCTTCCGCCAACACGCTTCTGTCCTGTGGCCCTTGCCACAATGCTCGCATGTCACACTCGTGTAGCTGGAAGTGCCCTGCTGACTTCTCATCTTCTTCTGTGCTTGTCCCCGAGCACTAAATGACGGTTGCCTCTTCGGATCAACTGCTCTCTCAGCTTAGTGGATAGCCTCAGCAGAAAAGGCCCTATCCACTGCATCATCAAAGGTCACTGGTCGCTGAAAAGCAGCTACATGGTGCATGTACCGAGGATGCAGACCTTCCACAAACCGGTTCACCTTCTTCTCTTCAGTGCTGATCATATCTGGAGCAAAATGTGACAACTGGGTGAACTGATTCACATACTCTTCCACCGACCTCTGCTGTTGGCGTAAAGCTAAAAACTCCACTTCCTTGGCTCTCTGTACATGGGCTGGGATGAACTTCCTCCGAAACTGCCTCTTGAATGTTTCCTAAACCGTAGCACTCGGAAGATCTCTGTAGGAGTCCTTCACACTCTTCCACTAGGTCTTTGCAATATCTCTGAACATAGAGGCTGCCAACCCAACTCTCTGCCTGCTCGTACACACAACAGTCTCGAACAGATCCTCTGTCTGCTCTAGCCACTGCTCCGCCTTCAATGGCTCTTCTGTCCCGTAGAATTCCGTAGCTCCTCGCTTGCGAAATTTGTCATAGAGGGCATTCGGGTCATTTTCCTTTGGCTGGAAGACCACCTGTTGCTCAACATGAGACTGGGCTGGTACTTGGCTCTGCCTTTCTAAGATAGTCGCTACTTGTGCCTGTAGATTCTGCATCGACTGTGATTGAGCCTGGATGGACTGAAATAACATGAGGATGCGTTCGTCGGTACTCATTGCCTGCGGTGACGGTGCTGACCCGCTTTCATTGTTTCCGGGATTATTTGGAGTACCTGAGCCAGACGCCATCTCCTGCAAGATGAGGAAGGTTACTACACAACACAAGCAATTCACATACATACTAGGCCCTGAAACAATAAAGATAGCGAACTAGAAGCGTATCCTCACCACGTTCCTACATGCCTACATGCTTATTTTCTAAAGCAAAAACGCTCTGATACCATACTATACATATGTCACAACCCGAGCCCAGGAGGTCGGGGGTTAGTAAAAGCCAAACCAATGACATACGTACTCTCGTACCTGCACACTTTAGACCCAGTCAAAATGTACAAGTACAAGGGAAGATTCACACGTGCAAACATGTACGCGGAAGCTGTAGATATCAAAACATCACAACACAGTATGTAGGAACAGAGGAGAAAACCAGAAGCTACATACATCATGTTTGACAGTGTTACAAAATAAAACAAAATACTGAATACAACTCATGAATGAATGTAAGCATGATAGATCTCAAAAGAATCAAGACCCGTATACAAAATGAGGACTTGACGCTCTCCGAAAGGAGGGATCACGCCCACTCCTCTAGCCCGAATGGGGCCTCGGGGGTCTCTCCTACAACCTGATTGACCGACGAGGGGTCGGTCTGGGTATCTGAGCCTGCAACACCAAGGACAAACATGAATACAACGATCCAGCAAAGTATAAACAATAACAAGATAACGCATGCTGTCTCTAATCGAATTAAAGAACAGATAAATCATAACATGTCAATGCTTGTAAACTAGGCAATCGTGCGAGAAATACAGTATGCTCTAGTGAATCAAAAATACATACACTGTACATAACTAGGCGGCTACCACACATGCCATATGCTCCCAAATGAGGGATCTTGTAAACATGAGGAGAACACCATTGTCCGGGCCAGGGTACAAATGGGTCTCGGTTTTCCTGGGGTCCGGATTCCCCAAGACGTGTCTTTACTGTAGTAAGGCCATATAACTATACCAAAGTCACCCCGTCAGGCTCCTAAGGCTGAGGCAAAGTAGTGCCTGACCATAGTGAATCAATCATGTGCTATACCTCGAGTCAAACATGCCAACAAGTACATCATACGTGCATAATCGTGATCAACATACGTGTATACTCAAGGTGTAAGAAACATAGTAATTAATGTCTCAAGTGACGTGTAAATGAAATTACATAATCATGTTAAGGAATGGAGATCAATACTTGACATGCAAGATGCAATGCAATGAATCTATACCGAATGAAGGGTACTTATAATCCAACCCTATTCTAGTTATCCAGTGTTTCTAACCGTGCATGTTGATGTAGTTTTAAGGTTTCCGACGTCTTTTGTCTAGTGTTGCATTCTACTCGAGAGTACACCGAAATCCCTTAAACCAACACCCATGGGAAGCTGCTTAACCTCTGGATAACGAACATGAATGATTCGCAGCCCTCGAGATCATTCACGTAGGAATCTCACAGTCCGTTGGGCAAGTCACAGTCACCTACCTTCTAGGTCCAAGGCCCTACCGAGTCTTCTTCTTTTTTCTACCCTTTTTACCTGTACATTTCTCTTAGCTTCGCCATAGGAGACCTTACGGCTCAGTCGCAGGTTCCTTACGGCTTAGCCGTAAGAGAGGACACGGCTTAGCTGTGGCCACGCCGTAGAAGAGATGCAGATTTGCATGCTCTCAGTTATTTTTCGGAACACCCTTTATTGATCTACGGCTGGGTCACGGTGGGACTTACGGTTTAGCCGTACTACATGTCACGGCTTAGCCGTAGCACAATTCACGGTTCAGCCGTGAATGCGCAAGACCAATTTCTGAAGGATTACGGAATAACGGGAAGCGAGGGAAAACAATAAACTCAAAGGAGCAGAACTGAACTCAACTGGGCTGTAAACATGCTATGCATATAAGATCATGGAAAAATCATTTCAATCACACACACATACCATCATGGGTTCATACAAGTCATGCTTATACTTGCTTCAATTCGATTCTAACGCTCCACTTGCTGTCCTTGGGCTCAAATCACTGCCAATCACCACCCCCCGCTGTTATGCATGAAAAGAGAGGAAAAACCTCATAAGCCTAAGCATGGAGAACAAGAAAGGAAGGGAGAAGAGGAATCCCAGCCATGCTTACCTTGACCTCACGACTCCAAGCTCTTTCTTGTCTGCTGGTTTGAATCAAAAGAAGAAGGAGAAATCGAGAGAGGGAGAGTGCTCACGAGAGAGAGAGAAAGAAACTGAGAAGAAGAGCTGAGATGCAAATGGAGTCGGTGAAAGGGATTAAATAGGATAAGGTTGAGGGAAATTACAACCAAGTCCAAATGCTTTTGGGTTTTCTGGAGTTGTCTTATTCCTTTCCCGAAATGGGGAGTTTGACATGAAGCCAAGATATTCAGGAATTTTTCTGATCTATCCTTCTACCTTTTATCTCTTTGATCTCTCCACCTCTGCCCACCCTGTGCCTGGTACCCCACTCTGCATCATTTGGTATCAGAGCCGAAGACCGATCCACTCGGATTCGATAATCAGCAATCCATCACCACTGCTTCGAGGGTTCCAAATCCATCAAATTTGACCACCCCATTTCCGACGACCTCTCAACCACCTATATCATTGCATCGATCATCATCCCACCCCATTCGACAAGAACCATGAGCCGATATTACCATAGCCATTTCCGGCTCCGTCCATCATCACCCAAGCCAATCCCCCAAGACAGTTGATCTTCTTCTCGGCCGAAACCCAAAACCCGCAACCCAATCCTGAAACCCAAATCCATCTCGAAAACCCTAGATCCCCAAGTTTCTGCATCATTACCTAAATCCCAGATTCAAAACCTCGAAAAAATGCAAGACCCCAAAACCCCAAATTCTTTGCATCTCCTTCCCACCACAACCAAGTCTCCATCCCATTACTGAACCCAAACCAAAGAAAGAGGAGAAGAAGCTGCAACAGAGACCACCAAAAAGAAAGAAAGAAAAAAAAAAAAAGACAGAGAGATTGAGAGAAGACCAGCGAGGAAAAAAAATGAAAAGAGAAGAGAGAAGTAGAATCAAGAAAGGGGAAGCACCGTGGATTGTTAAAGCCACCACCGTCATCGTCATCCACTGCTAGGCACCGCCACTCCACAACGAATAGCCCCATCGTTGCTTTCTTCATCTTAGTTGAACCTAGCTGCCCTTTTGTTCTCTGTTACAGGGCTGCCCTTTTGTTCTCCGTTATAGCAACGACTACTCTGACCAACCCTCCCATCTCTTCTCATCGTTGCAACTCGACACCATTCCACCATGATCGTCGAAGGCCTGCATGTCACCTTGCTCCATCTTCGTTGCATTGTCGTCTCGATCATTGTTGCTATACAAGGCTTGAGAGTCATTGCGTATCATCACCCCTCCCATCTCTCCACTTGAAGTGCAGACAACGAAAGGGGCCAAAAGCCCTTTTGCTACTCCCCTCTGCATCGAGACTAGGGCCAAACCCTTTTGGGCCCATGGTTGGGTCAAGTCCGAAATAAAGCAACAGAATTGAGTCCATGGGGTGGGCTCGGGTTTAGATTTGGCCCAAATCTTTAAAAAAAAAAGGGTGAAAGCAATATACATCTTCCTCAAGCAAGTGTTCCCAAGTTCGGCCAAATTTTGAGCTATCCATCTTCAAATAGCGAGATCTTCTCCATCTGGACTCCGATTGTTGATCCATTTTCAGTGGTGAACTCAAATCAATGAAATCCTCTCATCAGGTCAAGTTGTTTTAATTTTGAAAAGCATTCAATTTCTTTTCTTGCATCCAAGTCAACATGAAGTTCGAAATCAATAATCTCAATGATTAACTAAAAAGGCTTGAGTATGCCTTTAAATATGAAACATGGTTTTATGAGAATAAAATATACTTTGATCAATTCCTTAATTTGAGGCAACAACAATTGACTTTGGATGAATATATTGATGAATTCTCAAGGCTACAATGTGTATGTAAACTAAAGAGCGAAAACTATGACTTTGATTGCTTTCTTAGGGGTTCATGGCTTCATGGCTAGACATTTTGGAAAACATGAGAGATTGCAAAGACATTTTTGAAGGATATTGGAAAGCAATCCATGTTGAGTGCAGAATTAGAAGGTCTCAGTTGTGAAAATTTAAGTCTCAAAAGGAATAGTCTCCACAAGTAATAAAAGCCCATGTTGTGGAATCCGTGGTAAAGAACATCAAGCCAAATTAAAAAAGGGAGAATTCTATGACATTATTAGAGGAAGTAACATGCACAATTCATGCAGAATATCATATTTCAGATGTATTGAAATACAAAGACACTGAGTTTATTGGCAACATGGATCAAAAGGTACAAGAAACAAAGGAAGACGAAGAATAGGTCATTGAGATTCGTCACGTGTTGATTTCATCTTTTGGGGAGATTATTGAAATCAGAAGATTGTGATTAACTTCAACACTTGATGGATATGATGATCATATTGCTATGCATTGTTGAATTCAAAAATAAAAAGAAACCACGCCTCCATTCTCCTTCTACGTGGATGAAAGATTGAGCCAAATTACAAATTCATCCATTGGATTTTCGATCCTGGAGGACATCTGTAGGACTAGAGGTCGAGTTCTCTCGAACAAGGGAAGAGTTGATGTAGGAGAAACCCCTGGTTCCCCATGGTTCAACCTGCCTTTGGGCTCAGCCCACCTATCTTAGTCTATTTAGGGTTTTATTTGTTTATTTATGTTTTAAGTTGTGCTTAAGTAGTTGTTTTAATCTCAACCATCGGATTGTTTTTACAGTTGAGATCAGTTTATGGTAGTTTGCTTTCTCTATTTAAGCATTGTAAAGCCTCATTGGCTATTTTGTTATCGATTAATGAAATAAAGAAAATTCTCAAAAGTGCTTTAGGGTTTTCAGAGTCGTCTTCTTCCTTGCCCGCAATGGGGATTTTGGCATGAGGCCAAGATATTTAGGGATTTCCTTGATCTTTCCTTCCACCTTCCATCTCTTTGATCTCTCCACCTTTGCCCACCCCACGCCTAGTACCCTACTCCGCATCACTTGCCTAGCTATGTTGGGGTCGGCTATATGAATTCTATTTCCCCATTCCGATCTATCATGAGCCAAATCCTCAAATAAATTGCATGCCTTCAGCTCTATTTTTACTCTCTCTAAATAATTTTGAAAATGATGATCTATCATGAGCCAAATCTTCAAATAAGTTGCACATCTGCAGCTCTATTTTTACTCTCTCTAAATAATTTTGAAAATGATCGTAAACAAATACTACTATTTTATGATTGGTTTCCTTGGTATTGGTTTTACCCACTTTCTTAGCACACTATTCATTTATTATATTGCATGGCATAAATTGATTGTTTTGTTGGTTTTTCTTACATGCACGAGGTAGGTTTTTCTTACATGCACGAGGCCTGGTTGTAGGTTTGTAAGAGGAGATCAATATGCTATAGCATTAGCATTGCTGGATGAAGGAAGAGTTGTGTTGGGTGTCCTGGCCTGTCCGAATCTTCCTCTGGCACCCATTGGTCACCCTCATCAGGATTCTTTGGTAACCCAAGTTGGATGTCTTTTCTATGCTAGAATTGGTGCTGGAACATATATGCAGTTTTTGCAAGGTTCTTCACCCACAAAGGTAGATATTTATATATTATTTGTGCTTAATTCAGTATATACACCATACCATGATGGACTTTTGATGCAAATATCTGATGGTTCTTAGTTGTGCTGTATCCCTCCAGGTACATGTTAGTACTATTAAAAACCCTGCAGAGGCATCATTCTTTGAATCATTTGAAGCAGCACACTCCTTGCATGGTTTGTCAAGCTCCATAGCAAAGGTATCATGCATACACATACTTGATGCTCAAAAAGGTTGTGAGGTGGGAGATAACTTTATGATTTTAAAAGCCATTCATCTGTTGTCCACACCCCAAAAATCTCTCTATCAGTTGAATCTTACCTGCTGCTCATTTGCATGCAAATAATTGGTTTAGTCAGTTCCACATTCTAAGAGAGAAATTAAATTGTATCGATAGGATTTCCTGACGAGGGAGATTTTTGGGCACAAATCTTTCGGGCTGGGTCCTATAGGTTCACCAGCCTTGATCATTAATATTCAGCTCACATCTATGTTTTTCTGGACAAAGGATTGGGGCTGTTTAATTTGGTTGAGCATTGTATATTTCCTCGTATATTGTTTAGAAACCATTATCTCTTTTTGTTCCTGCAATATAGAAACTTGGAGTTCAAGCTCCACCAGTTCGAATAGATAGCCAAGCAAAATATGGGGCACTGGCCAGGGGAGATGGAGCTATATATTTACGCTTTCCTCATCAAGGATACCGTGAAAAGATATGGGACCATGCAGCTGGTTTCATTGTTGTCACAGGTAAATATGATTCATATCTGAATATTATTTATACAGATGTATAAATATATTATTCCTTTTTCCCCCTTTTGTTATCCCCCAAAATGCGATGCAATGCACTAGCATGTAGGAGCTTGTATCAGCTAGTTTAACAATGATGAGAAAGCTTGTTGGTAATACCTTGTCATGCATTCTTTTATTCGAGAAACTATTTATGTTTAATAAACACAAGCCCTGTTTGTCATTATCAATTGTTCGCACAAGAATAAGATGTATACAGGCATGCTTGAGTCATATCATCAATCAATCCAAGCAGGAAAAGTGGATGTTGCACTCAGCTATGCATGTCTTCTGCTAATGTGAATCAATTTAAGCACATCTGAGCACCATCTTAAGACTGCCTCATCCCCCAAAAATGTTCTTTTTCGTTTCTTTTTTTTTTTTTTTGGTGGTGGTGGGGGTGGGGTACTGATTGTGAATCTCTTCTGAAAAGTAGAAAAGGAAAAAAAAAAAACATACAGGAATGTTTTTTTTTTTTACTACTTTTCTGAAGAGATTCATGATTTTATTTTTATATATTTTTTAGGAGATTTATGAAGGTTGACATTACGTTTTGACATCCACAAATTTTCATTATAAGAGAGTTATTGTGATCTGTAACTAAAATTTTCTCCATTTGGAGTTCCTTCTAAAGAGAGCAGCCATGTTTCATGCATGCAGTTCCGCTGCCAAAGGCATTGGCATATGATGAAGTTGCTGGCCCCTTTTTGTGTATCTAGATTTTGAAAAATTAAGTTGTCCCTAGCAATATTGATAGCCCTGTTTCTTACCTTTAAAAACTAATTAGTGCCGATGGATTTCAGAAGCTGGAGGTGTGGTAGCTGATGCTGCTGGGAATGCTTTAGATTTCTCAAAGGGCAGATTCCTGGATCTTGAAAAGGGCATTGTTGTCACCAATCAGAAGTTGATGCCTTCACTCTTAAATGCAGTAAGAGATGCCCTGAGAGAGGAATCTGAATGTGCCTCATCCTTATAATCCTTCTATGGCAATTGTATTTGAGTACATGCTGATGTAAATGCTGTTCCACCTATTTGACTTTCCTCCCTTATTTCTCTACTGAAATAATTTTTATATGACTGAGCTTGGATTGGACATGGTTGATCTCAACATTTTACACTTGATTCTTGTCGTCTGACATGGATAAACACTTTACCTTGGGTGGACTAAATTGTATTGCACAGCCATAGAGATTCATTCAATGTGTAACTTTTACTTAATTTAACCCTTGTTCTTTTCTGTTGGGTGTCAGTTTTAATTGTTTTGAGCTTACTATTGATTCTTGAATGTGCTGTGCTGGGATCCTGTGATTAACATCTAAAACTAAACTTTGAACATTGACTCATGTGATGGCAGTCATCGTTCTTCTGTTGACCGAGGCTACAAAATGTACACTAGTAAAATGATACAACCTTCAGGACTACTGTGGTGCAAAACAACAGGATTCCGCTTGCCATGTGTTTCTGTTTTCATGGGAGAGGAATTTTGCATTCCTATCCTTCCCATAAGGAAATCAAAATATTCTCTATCAAGGAAAGTCAGGTCATTTTTCTCTTTTTCTGGGAAGATGTATCAGCATCAAAACAAGGGATTGGTGGGCTAGAATAATTTTCTTCTTGCAGAAGCATCTCATCATAGAATCATCTCATACGCATGACATGTTATTAAATTCCGTTGCCAGTCCTCACTCGGCCACTAGGCTGAACTTGAGTCAAGCTTACTATAAGCCCAGACCGATAAAATCTAGTAACCCGTTTAGTGTGCCACTTGAACAAATTTAAACTGAGTTCAAATATATTATCAAATATCTTTTACTGAATCGCTTGAAATCTGGATTCAGACCAGGCAAGTCGTTTTTTGGGAAAGTTCTTGACCAGTTATTCCCGCTTACAACAATCATTTCCAGTGGACTTGACCTTTTAGTGACCCGATCACCACCTCTGTGGTCCCCTTGGAGGCCAAATATCGCAAGGCAGATAAGTGCAGTTATGGTGACTACCTGATGAATGATCTTGATCATCCTTGGTCCTGCACACATGGACCCCCTGCATGATTTACATCACCAGGAGACTGGTGTAACGAGACTGGAGTGACATGTTCCCTCCCACAATGGAGTGACATGATGTTTGCCTGGCAAGAAGACAAAATCAGATGGCAATTAAGATGACATCTGATATTAAATTCTGATTTGACTCATTATAGTGCCAGTGCTTACTGAGTTAGTCTGTGACTTGGCTGAGGCACATATGGCTCCTCGAGCCAACATCAACTCAACTGAGTAGGCATGCACTTGGGTGAGTTCTTAGTGACACCTGATGATACAGCCAGTGGCCGAGTCGGGGACCAGCATCGGAATTTTATAACGTGTCATGCAATTGCAAGCACTACTCTGTACCCATAGAATATCGATTGTTCTTTCTCATGGAAGGCTGAAACTTCTTTTTTGAGTTGCAGTTGACTCTCAAAGATGTTATTGCATGGATCAAAGCAGAACTAGCTTGGCTCAAAAGCGACAGTTTGGTGCTCCAAATCATCTTATTCCTCTTTTAGGCCACATTAGGGCCATCAAAACATGAGTAGGAAAGGAGTGTCTCAATTCTCTAAGTCCCTTTTGGTGCCGATGTCAAAACTAATCTTTGAGAACAAGTTGAGATAGGGCCATGGGCATGTCCTGTGCAATCATATTCCTTACAATATCATTTCCTAGGCTCAAGCAAGGCCTAACCGCACAATCTCATCTATTTAAATAAGGTTGGCATCTCACTCACAGACCCAAGTGCATATGTACCCAACCCCACCTTTTCAAAAGGGAGAGCTTTACTGTACATGTCAGCTTCCAATCTCCTCTTCTTTTTTTGGATGGAGAAGATGATGAGAACTCAGTGGTTAAGAGCTTATTAAGCAAAGGGTGTAAATAGTATTATTATAAGTAGATGAAAATGATGTGTGTATTTCTCAATGTGGCCTCCCTTTTTTATTAATTTAGGAATCTCTTATGAGTCATCTTTTTTCATCTTCTTGACTTTATAAGGAATAATGCTATTACCCCAGGCATCCAACCATAAGACTCTTGTGACTCTGATCATCTCATATGACATCAGCATGATCTTATATAGTGTATGCTAGTTCTTCTTGGAGTAAGAATTATACTTACCATTATTAAATTTCTTTAACTAACCATTACTACCAAAACCTCAAAGTGTTAATAGAGGCAGAGAAAATACTTTTCAATATTCCCCATCGGGTGGAGTGGAGTCCACTCCTCAATACTCCCCCTCAAGTGGAACCCGGTCGGCACAATTTTGGCGACACACATTTTTTTGGCTTTGATACTATCTTAAATTTCCTTAGATAACCATTGCTATCAAAACCTCAAGGTATTAGTAGAGACAGTGGAAATACTTTTCAATATTCTCCATCGGGTGGAGCGGAAATACTTTTCAATTTTTCCTATCGGGTGGAGCCCACTCCTCAACACTCCCCCTCAGGTGGAATCTGGTCGGTGCACTTTTTGTGATATGCATTTTTTTTTGTACCGAGTTGTTCCTCTTGGGATTTGAACTAATGACCAGTTGGCTTTGATACCATATTGAATTTCTTTAACTAACTATTGCTACTAAAACCTCAAGGTGTTAACAGAAGCAGCGAAAATACTTTTCAATATTCTCCATCGGGTGGAGTGGAGCCCACTCCTCAATACTCCCCCTTAAGTGGAACCCGGTTGGTGCAATTTTGGTGACACGCATTTTTCTTTTTCCTTTTTTTTTTTTGTGCCGAGTCGTTTTTCTTGAGATTCAAATTCACAACTGGTTGGCTTTGATACCATATTAAATTTACTCAGCTAACCATTGCTATCAAAACCTCAAGGTATTAGTAGAGGCAGCAGAAATACTTTTTAATATTTCCCATCGGTAGAGCCCACTCCTCAATAACCTTCTGAGGTGAGCTTTGTAAATCCATCAGTGGGGGTTGTTGCCTCCAAAATCTAAACTAGTCAAAACTACGATTGCTCCCATATGCATTTTGTAGGAAGTCCTAAGAATTTAGCATAAATTAGGGAAAGGGATCCACCATCAAATGAATAGAATTCATTTTCGTGGGTAACATCTTCTTAATAAATGGTTAATAGTCACAGTCCATATAGATCACTAGGTTTAACCCTTCATTCACTCTTAACCTCTTTGAATATCTAAGTCTTCCAAGGGATTTGCTTATTTGAATGGAATTTAATACATATGTAATTCATGGTCACATGGGAGATAAATAATATAAGGTAACAATGTAGATGAGACCTCCACTTTCATAGGATTTAGAGTACCAAGGTAATGAAAGGAATGTTGTGCACGTGTGTGCAAATGCAACCAAGATCAAACAATCACCACACAAGAAGACAAGAAGATTTACGTGGTTCGGCAAAAATGCCTACGTCCACGGGAAACCAATTTCCACTAGGTTCTCCTCCAATCTGTGAAACCACAGCCTTGGAATCTCAGCCACTCTCAGCTTATCTCTAAGGTTACAGATTACATCATATATATAACCATTACATCATTATCCCCCAAGAACTCTATCTTAAAAAAAAAAAAAAAGCAAAGTCCTAATCTATTAGAAAACTACTGTTTGACAAAACAGGAAATTCCTAATATCATTAAGGAAACCACCCCAGATACAGAACCCACTAATGGTCTGGACCCACATGGCCAACAATCTCCCCCTCCAGACCATAGGGAAGACGCCCTGAACCCCTTATTGAGAGTTTAGTTCTGCCAACTCTGAACACAGCTCTAGCTTTCCCTTAGACACAACCTTGGTCATCATGTCCGAGGGATTCTTGTCCGAATGAATCTTTTCCAGCTTCATAAAGTTCTTCTCAATCACCTCACGAATCCAATAGTACTTAATATCAACGTGCTTCATACGACCATGATATGCAGTATTTTCACTGAAATTTATAGCACTCTGACTATCACATGTAAAGCATACAGAGACTCTCGTTCTCTCACATCGTCTCACCTACGTGGTGTGGGAACACCACGGGCAAGAGAGCTCTCACCTCTCTTCAGCGCGCAAGATCTAGGGTTACAGACTTTGTGCTCGTGGATGTAGCTCTGTTTGGGTGAACCACGTAAATCTCGTGTCTCTTCTTGTATGTGGCTTGTTATTGTTGATCTTGTAATTGATGGATGCACACAACGGGTGATGTCAGAAAATCACAACAAGGAATGCATTTCCCATCCCTGCTTTTCATTTTCAATTCAAGGAGAGATGATGGTTTCTTTTTTTTTTTTTTTTTTTTTTTTGCACATAACCAGTTACAGCCAATACAGATAATTACATCTTCATTGAAACTGAGCCAAATTGATGCCCTTGTTGAAATCTAAATATCTATTTTCTTGCAATTCCTTTTAACCAACAAACCAGGTAATTTGTCTAATGCACCCTCTTTGTCCCCCATGTACATGCTTGCTTGTGTGTTAACATCACAATGTGATATCCACACATAAACCATTTGTATTTTTTTGTGGCTGTGACGCGCATGCATGCGCAGAAACATTTCTCAGTTGTCATGTAATCTCACGTTGACACCGATGTTGATGTTAGATGTTGCATCCCTAGTCTGATCTCGACATTTGATTGATGAAATCTAGTCGATCAGTCATCCCCATGGCCAAAATATCACATGAGTGGTCACTTTAGCAGAACTTTTGACTTCTTCATCCGATGCCATACAATTGTGAGATGTGAACCTTAACATCATCCTCTCTTTGAATTTTACCATGCTCTACAAAGTTAAAATAGTTTGGATATTCTTTGACCCGATTTGCCAGTTTTTATATTGAAATTCTAGGAAGTCATTGTAGAGAGAGTGATATTAAAGGAGTATTACAGTGACGAAGAGTGAAGGATCTAATTATTTTCAAAGATGGAGACAAATATGAATTTATCACTTTCTTGAAATTTAATTTTAAAACAGCGGTGGATAATAATTTTCTACTTTAGATTATCTGTTGAACCCTTGTGGATATTTACCTGAAATTTTCACTTGTAGCGCTTCTTGCATAAAGGCATTGCTTAAAATCCTAGGAATTTAAATTAAACAATAGTGCCTGAACTAGTTCATTATATATTGCATCTATTTGTAGGTCACTTTGATTGTTTTGTTTCACTACTCATTTGGGTTTTTTTTCCTTTGGAGGTTTTTTTTTTTTTTTTTTTTTTGGTGCTAACCAAGGTGGTTGGGCCCTTGAGAGACTCAAGCAGGGGTGGACCCAAAAAATTATCTTTGGAGGATTTCATGTAAAAAAATATTGGAAAAATGGGCAATTAAAAAAAAACACATTAATTTTTTTGGATTTACAGGGCCTTTTTTTTTAGTTTTTTGAACTTTGGGTGGCGCTTCAGCCCCCAAAGTACTCTACTTGGGTCTTCCCCTATACTCTAAGTACAGATGAAGGAGGTGAATTCCCGCACATGGAGAAGAACATTTTCACACATAGTAGAGTGGACTAGGGATCAAATTCCCGGCACTTTGCTGTGAACAAGACTCGTGACCACGGGGCTATCCTTCATTCTCTTATACTCATTTAGGTCGAACCAATATTTAATGATAATAGGCAATTCAGCATGGCTTCGCTGTAAGTTGTGTCATAAAAAGCAACATAAAAAAAAATTCAGACTGAATGATTGACGGGTCAGTTGTAAACAAAAACCCACACACATGCAAAATGCACATCGTATGCATGCTGAGAGGTGCCCCCAACTTGCATTTGAGACCCGAGAGGTAAACTTTTCTTTTGGTTCCACATTTATCACCCATGAATCATACAACTCCTTGGCACCCACCAATCTCCCTTAAATTGACACTCACTGTAATTTGACACTAATCAGAGTTTTACTCCTTGTTGGATTGCCTTTTATGAAAAACATTACTTAAAGCCATTAAACTTGAAGGCTTCTAAGTTAATGGTTGTGATAATCTGGTTAAGATTACTTCTACCTAAAATCACATTTACAATGAGAACTTTTCATATCCGAATAATATATGTGCAGTCATATATTTACCCCATAAGTGTTAGTTTTTGCTCATCAAAATCGGATAACCCTCGGACTGAAAGCCAAAGGTATGCAGGCTGGGTTAGCGAGGAATATCTTAAGTCATAAAAAAAAAAAAGAGAACTTTTCATATACTATTCTTTCATGATTGGCACACATCCAAGTGGACTCCACAAGTGGCTTATATTTTACCTCTCATGACAGCCATGAAAGGTACCTCTTAATAAAATATGGCCTAATATATATAAAGACTTTGCTTCAGTTCAAACACTTTGTGTGGACTGTCCATACAGACTTCTAGGTCTAGCATACGGCCATGTCAATTATTAAGGAAGTGCGGGATTCAAAGATCTAAATGAACCTAAGCAAAATTTCAATTCTAGCAGATCATTATAATCCCTTGATCCATGTCCAGAGAGTTTAATAATTTTAGAAAGATAGTCTTTTTTTTTTATAGTCTTTTTTTTTTTTTTAAGATTTAAGATTTCAATCCAGCTGCATTGAGTAATTGTAAAATGAATCAAATAATATGAGAGAAGTCTGTACGATAGACATCTATAGAAGATTAGGAGAGTAGTACTTGTGACTGTGATAGGGTTTGCTTTATCAAACGGGTCCCATGCATGATGTCTCTCGCGAGAGAAGTCTGTACAAGAGACATCTGTACAAAGATTCGGAGAGTAGTAGTGTGTGTAACCGGTTGGATTGAACAAAGGGTCCCGTGCATGATGCCGAGAAAGAGAGCTAGAGCCTCACAGAGTCGATGTATAATCCACTCAGCTCCTGTGCTCGTAACAGTCACAAGTAATCATGATTGATATGGTAGGGTGTTTGGTTTGTCAAAGCCTATAGGGTTGGTTCGGCTTCTGTCTTATCTCTTACCTTCTGCCTAACGCCATCCCCAACCGTTTCTTACAATTGTCACCCTTTCCCTTTGTGTCCCCACGCTCCTCTGGAATTAAGGTCTTGCAGCGGTGTGGGTAGACCTCATAAAATAATTGTCTTAGTTCCACTACATCTTTCATGTCTTCGGAAATGTCGCCCCTGGTGGGTGCCGACCCAAGCACGTGAGTGCGGCATATCCATCAAACTATAGTACATTTAAAAAACTTCTATAAAATGGGGTCTTTTTCTGTACGTACATTTCTTATAGACTTTTCATACACACTTTTTAGTGGGGCCTACTATGAATCCCACCAAGGGATGAAACTGGGGAGTTGAAAAGATCTATGTGAAAGCATCCCATATATCAAATTTGGCCCCAATAACATATCCCTAACCCCTTCATCTATGGCTCAGAAATCCATTCTGTTCAGATTGATGTACAATCAATCCAACAGTCCGATAAATTTGGATCCGACCAAAACTTGGGGCGAGTTGCTATCATGGGATCCCATGTGTATTGCAAGGTTTGAATTGAGTGATAGATGGGCCCCACCTAAAGTTCTCACGAAAAGAATGGTAAGGGACGAATGCATATGAAGATTCTCCTATAAAAATTCTATATCCACTTCAATATATCCAATAAAAATCATAAACCAATCCTTAAAATCCACATCAAAATTCATAATTTGTCCAAATAAAACTAATTATTAGGGTGTGCACCCCTCAAAGGATGATTCTTGGTCTTCCTATGGGTAAGTGACCCATGGGGCCATGGGCTGACTCAAATATAGTTGCGTGGGTGCGGTCACACCCTATAAACCATAGTGCGCTTTTAAAACCTATATGAAAACTTCTTGATTATCTTTCAAGAATCCATTAAAATGTACAAGTCTCCAAAACCAAATTACCAATTAGGGTCTATACCTCTTAAATGAAAGTCCTGAGTCTGCCATTGCATTGGGCTCTCTGATGGACTAAGACAAGTCCCAATGGATTGGTATTGCAGGTTAAAATAGGAGAAGGGTGCATTTTCAAATCATTAGGGGCTAGGACCAGTAGTACTAACAACATTTTATTACAGACTATGCTGTTTAGTCGATCAAATTAGTGTGCATGCGTGTGTATAATGTGCATTAGTGCATCATTATACTCCCAAGTCCAAATTCTTTGAAGTATAAACTTGTTAGTGGGGCATATATATGTTGGTGGGGTCTACATTTGAAATTCAAACCACAAGAAATCAATGCCACATTGAACTATAATTATGTAAATTAAATGAAACTTAAGTTCACCTTTCGATTGATTGGGTGGCTTGCCGTCAAGGTTGTGGTTCAGTTGATTTCAACCTTGGGTTTGCTCCCCAAGGTCTAAGGTTCTACTCCTACTCCTTTGTTATTTGGATACTGTATATGCTGCCATGTATGTACCTCCTAGGGATTAGTCCTTACTTAGAATTAGATAACTCTTGGGCCGGAGGCTGGGTTGGCAATTAAAAGATATCCAAGGTCGTAAAAAAAAAACACATGATTTGACTTTTTTTCCCTCTCTTATTCCATTCAAGCATTTTTACAGGGTCAATCCTATGATGAGGGTAACTATAATTCAATTAAGATTTTAATTAATAAGAGAATGTTCTTCTATGAAGCACCTTTCATAGATTTCATCTTTTCACCATTGTGTAGGACATCCCTAGATAAATCTAACCTGTCATAAACATTAACTGTAAGGATTTTTTTATGTTAGTCAATTCATGGGTTACACAAAACTCTAAGTCCATTGAGTTATATTTATTATTTCTTTTAGATAAACTGTAATTCATGTTGCCCAAAGAGTTGAAGTGAAGAAAACACGGAAAAGAATGAACTAGAGACAGAAGCCTCAGCCGCTCAAGCGGAGGATTGTGCACTTGAGTGCAGACCGAGGCAGTGGGCAGGCTGCGTTATTAATCCGGGACAAAAGCGATGTCCACTCAAGTGCCCACTAGTCCGCTAGAGCGCCTAATGAAGAAAAACCACCGACCTGTGCGAATTTATTTCCTATTTGTACCAAGGTTAGTAAGTTGAGTTCTATAAAAAGTATTTTAATGAAAAACGGATTGTGGGTTATAAAAAGGGTTTCTTTCTCAACCTAAACTACATTTCTCATTATTCCGAGCCTAGGAGATTTTATTGAGAAACCCTTTCTTTTTTAGAGCTTTCATTGAAGAGATTGTGTCGAGGCATTATTCAAGAGATTCTGGTCTTCCATATCTCTTGTGGATGATTGTCTGGGGAGTCAAGAAAAGTTTGGATCTGTTGTAGAGAACGGTAGGCAGTCGTGACAATGCAAATCTATGCAAGAAGAATAACAATATTTATATTGCGCAAGAACCAGAAAAGGGTTGTAAGTATATCATCTTCTAACTAGGAGATTTATAATGCTTGATTTTTTTTTTTTGTCCAATTTTGACTCTTGATTTTTTTCTAGTTTGGGTTTTCATGTAAAAATAATGTTTTCTTATGGTGGTTGCTTGTTTGATTTATTTTTATTTTTTACTACATATTGTGTTATTGTTTGCAATCTAGAAAATTTAATACTTGGGAGCACCCTCAAAAGCATTTAATTGATGTCAAAGAGGGTTACACAAAGTTATTGTAAAGATCTATTCGTGATTTATAAAATGAACTCAGTCAATTAGACACATTGACTACTAAGCCTCTTTTGCTTAATGATACTAATTATGCCTATTAGAAAGTAAAGATGATTGATTTTCTTAAGTGCATTGATAAGGCTATCTGGAGTATTATTGAAGATGGTTATACCAAACTTACTATTGTGGCTGATGGGCAAACTATTTCAAAAGCAAAAGCCCAATGAACTAAAAATGAAATTTATGCCTTTAATTGTAATAATAAGGCTATGAATGGTATCTATAATAAAGTGTCTGCTGAAGAGTTTCATAGGATTTATACAGACAAAAGAAGCATAAGATATCTTCCAGACAGTGTATGGGGGTACTGAGACAGCGAAATAATCAAAACTGCAAAGATTGACTGCTGTCTTTGAAACCATAAAAGTGGAAAATGATGAGACCTTTAATGTGTTTTATGCTAAGCTAAATGATATTGCTAATTCTATTTTCAATTTGGGTGAGTGAATCCTAAAAATAAATTTGTCAAGAAGATTCTAAGGTCTCTACATGAAAGATTTGATTCAAAAGTTTATGCTATTGAAGAAAATAAAAATCTTGACACCTTTAAGATAGATCAGTTTGTTGGAAATCTTTAGACACTCAAGGCAAACCGTACATCTAAGGGAAGAACGAAGTCTAAAGATATTGCTTTAAAAGTTTCTAAAGAATCAACAAAAAAAAGTTGAAAGTATTCTGATTTTGATTTTGAAGATATTGATACTGTTGAGTTAATGAAACAATTCAAAAAATGCTTGAAGGGCAAGAAAGCTAAGTGGAAAAGCTTAAAATCTAAAAGGAAAGTATTTTCAAAAGGGAGTAAGTGTTATGAATATTAAGTCTATGTCATTATGCTAATGAATGCGTTAACAAGAAAAGGAATCCCAGAAAAAGGCTTTCAATTTTACATGGAATGATTCTTTTGAATAAGAGAAAAAAGAGAAAGAAAAGCTTGAAAGATTAAAAAATCTAACATAATGAATGAAAAATTCATTGCTTTCCTATCAAGATCTTCATGAACTATGTCTGACAGTGATACGAATGAGGATATTGATAAAGAGTCAAATTCTAGAAAATATTAGGAAGAAGCTTAATTATAAATCTACATACAATGATTGTATAAAATTGGCAAAGTTAAATCATAAGAACTTAATCAAGGTGAAGGTTTCTGTAGAAACAATTGTTTCCCTCAAGGCTAGTTTAGAGGAATCAAATTCAAAAGTTAGTCTACTGGAGAGTCAAAAAACTTCTATGACTGACAAGTTGATAGTTAAAGGTAAAAAATATGCATTGGTGGATGACAATTTCTAGACCTTGAAGGAACAGTTGAAGAGTCACCAATATGAAAAAGAAGATTTGAATGGTAAACTTAAGATTACGTTCTTCAAGTTGAATTCTACAAAGGCTTGTCTAAACAAGATGAACACTAGTTTGAAAATTTTTGAAAAAATTTGGTGTAGTCTAAAAAGGCCAAATGACAAACGGGGTATCGATTATAATTTGGATGCCTCTACGGTAAAAGGTAAATCTGTATTTGTTAAATGCATTGCACACACTACTCTACAAGCTGTACTTATTAATAATATTGTGAGTAGTTCAAAGAAGAAGAATGTGTTATATTCTACACACACAACCACTTGTTATCATTGTAGAAGTAAAAGACACATTTGTCCCCACTGCAATTAGCTGAGAAGTTTACCAAGGACCAAGCAATGGCGAAAGAAGTTTTATTTACTCAAGACTATGACAATATGGGTAAAAATGTCTAATTTGCAAAAAGAAGTTTCTTACATTATGCTGAAAGCTAAAACTATGCAAGTGTGAGTGGCTACATGCAAAAAATCTTTATTAAGAAGATCAAGCTCCCACCCCTGCTGTTACGAAGATACAATAAAGGGGGGGTTGCAATTGAAAGGGAGCTATGTTGGATCATGATTGATAGATATATTGCTTGTTGATCAATATATTTATCAATTATAGACAAAAAAGGAGAGAATAAGGTATTCATGGGAGATATGAAGATTCAAGGAGCTGAAGATACAGGCTATCAATTGGTAATTAGTACAGAGATATAGATATACAATCAATGTATATGTGCTAAAAGTATTCTACTTGTTGTTTTAAGAAAAAAAATTCAATGTATTTTGTGTTTTAATTTTGGATAGAATATTTATATATCTAGAGAGTTTTGTTCATGAATTGTCAAAGGGGGAGATTGTAAAGATTTTTGTATATTGGCTAATTCAAAAGTTGGATAAAACTCTGAGTCCATTGAGTTGCATTTGTTATTTCTTTTAAATGGACTGTGGTTCTTGTCACCAGAAGAGTTAAAGTAAAGAAAATTTGAAAAAGAATGAATCGGAGACAGAAGCCTCAGCTGCTTGAACAAAGGATTGCATGCTTGAGCGAAGGCCGAGGCAGTGGGCAAGCTTGGATTTTAACTCGAGATAGAAGCATTGTCTGCTCAAATGCCCACTTGTCCGCTTGAGCACCTGACCAAAAAAAATCCATCGACCTTTGCAAATTTATTTCTTATTTGTGGCAGGATTAGTAAATTGAGTTCTATAGAGAGTATTATTATGAGACACAAATTGTAGGTTATAAAAAGGGTTTCTCTTCCAATCCTAAAGTACCTCTTTTATTGTTTTGAGTCTAAAAGTTTTATTGAGAGACCCTTTCTTCTCTAAAGCTATCATTGGAGAAATTGTGCTGAGACGTTATTCTAAAGATTCTTGTCTTCTACACCTTTTATAGAAGATTGTTCGAGGAATCAAGTAAGGTTTAGATCTGTTGTAGAGAATAGCAGACAGTCGTGACAGTGCGAATTTGTGCAAAAAGAATCATAATCTTTAGTTAGCGTGGGAACTAAATAAGGGTTGTGAGTATGTCATCTAGTAATTGTGAGATTCGTAGTACTTGTTTGGTTGTCTAGTTTGGACTCCTTATTTTCCGGTTTGAATTTTTACATAAAAATCATGTCTTCCTGTGGAGTTGTCTCTTTGATTTATTTTTATTTTAGTGCATATTGTATTTTTGTTTACAATTTAGAAAATCATATATTTGAGAGCACCCCCAAAAAACCTCCATTAAATGTGCATGAACTAGCACCCTACTTAATTTAGTACTAATCTGAATAATAATCACAATTAGATTAAAAGAAAAATAAAATCTTTATTGAATCAAACTTATGCTTACCTTCAAATTAATCACATGAAAAACACGTGACTTGACTGTTTTCCATTATTCGAATAACATAATAACATGATCAATCTTAAAATGGGGGCATAACTATAATCTTATTTAAATTTTACTTAATACTATTTTTTCTAACTTTCAAAATTGAATTTAGAAAGGAGCAAAAGAATATATACATGCCAAAAATTGAACCAAAAAGATCAAAAGAAAACAAAAGACAGCCCACAAGAAACAAATTTTCGATTAAATATTAGAGTTTTCAATTTTAAATGTTTTAAATTGATACTGATGGGCTCCGCAGAGAATATTCTGGACTCCATTTCTACAAGCTAAAAAAATATTAAGTGACCGAATATGTTTCTGTACTCCCATTGGCTCCTTCCTGTGACACATATGTGATGCTATGCTTGCATAAGCAACCACCCATGATAAAAAAAAGAGATAAGTCCCGTGCATCGTGACACAATGAGACTGCACCAAAGATCATCAAAAAGGGAAAAACAAAAAACAAAAGAAAGAAAGCAAAGCCAAGGCAAATGCCCAAAGCCAACATACAGTGTTGCTTGGGCTCCACCCTCTCCACGTTATCCTTCCCATACAATCAACCAGACATGTGCTTCACCCCATCAATCTCCATAAGACCACAACTAGAAACAAAAGGCAAAAACACCATTACCTAAACTTTGAAAGCAGAATCAATAATCTTCTTCTGCTTAACATGATCAACTGTTACTAACAATAATAACACAGGAATTTAAATGTTACACTTAAACAAGAAAAGAAAGAACAGATATAATTGCATTACTGGTGCTCGGCCTTTTTTTTTTAGTCTAATCTAATTGGGCAAAAGTGCAAATTATCTGAGAATTTTGGCTCATGATAAATTGCAACTGTGAAACAAAATACGCATAGCCAATATCAATATAGTTGATATAAGGCTTTGATGATGACGATGTATTTAATTGGGCAAGCTTGTTTCGTCTTGATCGTCAAATGACAAGAACACTTCATCGAGGCATGAGAGGTCTGATTCTTCATCGCAGCAACTTGTTTGAGGACTGCAGTTTATCTCGCACACTCGACAGAGGACCCAATCGTTCGAGACCTGAAAATCAGTAAACTTAATTGATCAAGATCACGTAAGAAACTCCACTTCTACTTCTTTCCAGTTAAGAGAACAAATGAAGTGGCCACGGACATACAGACAGAGAATTCGTCAGTTCTATTGGTGAACAGGTTACAAGAAAAAACAATCGTGGGCCCATGACTTGGTTAGAGAGAATTTCTTAATTGCTTGTTCTGGAGATCTTAATCTCTTTTTTTTCGAGTGGACCCCACTGCCGACATTAACATATTTAAGTACTCTTGGTAGATGATGCTGACCCGTCAATCAATTGTCCGTCTCGGACATTTTATGATTCGACTAGCCTATAGTGGGACTCATCAAATTAAGGATCCGGATCAAAGAAGTCATGTAGGCCTCACATGTGATCTCATATCGGCATACAAGTACACATACACATGGGTCTGGAACAAGGATTACTTACCATTCTGTGCTTTCCTTTTTTTCTAGAGGACCTACTACTGCCAGCAGAGCCAGAATCCAAGAGATGAAACTCATGCATGACCCAATTGGTTTTAATCCCCTCAGAGGCTCCAACAATGTAAAAAACAAGGCATTTCTTCAAACCCACAGTTCTACTTCCACTCAAAATGGGTTCATCAGCACCCAATACCTCCCAATAACCATTGTTTGAACTTCTATTTTGTACCGTACGACTGAAGAAATACCATTTGTTCTCTCCTTCCAATGCCTTACCTACAGCCACACATTGAGAAAAGAAAATCAAAGGTTAAAAGTTAAAAGACTTTCATATCTTTTAATGTAAGATTGTACCCAGTTTTTCTTTTTCACCATTAAGCTCCCATGGATCGTAGCAATCAAGATCTAGATCAGGGATGATGTTAGGATGGCATGGCAGGTGTGCCACCTTTCGATAGAGGAAATGAAGGACCAGCTCTTCATCTGTGGGGTGGAATTTGAAACCAGGAGGGAGGTTGATATTGTCTTCTCCCATGTCTTTGGAGAGAGAGAGAGAGAGAGAGAGAGAGAGAGAGAGAGAGAGAGAGAGAGAGAGAGAGAGAGAGAGATGAAATGGGTGTATGTGTTTTCTGGTGTGTGTTTTATGATGGGTTTTGTATTTATAGGGAGAGTGAATGAACAGAAGAAAGAAGAGGTTGACGTGAGATTGAAGGTGGTCTGAGCTTTCATGATATACAAGGCGGCTGCCAGCAACGGAACGTAGAAACAGACAGTTTTGGAGTTGAACGGAATTTTGCTGCTGTTGGAGGGAACGGGCGATTCATCCCTTCAGTAGTTTTTGAGCTTAGGCTTTATCAATTATTATTATTATTATTGTGTTATTTTTTTAAGAGGATATTAGACACTGATGATGATGATGATGATGCAGTGCCCAACTCCAACCAGGAAATTATAATGCGACAAGCCCATGATTAGAACAGGTAATGACATGGGCATGACCCGGACATTGACGTTCGTTCTGGGGGTGGGCCACCTTTGATTTCCATCTCAAGTTACCTGATTGGCCTTCACATTTTCTAATTAACTTCTGCTTGTTTTGTGACAATTTCTGCCTGTTGTTATCCATTAAGTAACACCTCTTACAGCCATCTATTCTCAGTCGCCGATTTGGACCGAAACACCTGATGGTTGTGCCCCTCAAGTTTTCACTAGTTATACATCAGAGAGAAGTGGTAGAATTATCAATCAGATGACGTTTCTAACCTGATTAAGAGATGATTCTGAATTAGGTCAATTTTTATTTTTGCAGTTGATCTACCCGTCGACTGGACTCAATGCACTTTGACCCCCTAACTCAACTTATGTAAATTCAGGATTTTGTTGGCCCTTTTAAGGCTTCTTATATATGTGATTAAATGAGAATAGTAGAACTTATTCTTGATAAAAATGTGTTGGTCCTGAATTTACATAGGATTATGACAGAAGTCAAATGAGCTCTTGGCATGAATTTTAAAGAGGTGAGAGGTGAAAGAATATAAACTTGGGAGGGAACGAACTAAGGTAGAGTTATAGGTGAGACCTTAACTTTCCTATGTATTGAGTTAATAGGGTGATAATTGAATTGGATATTCATTTCTTAAAGGGGTAGGTATTTGATGGGCATTTTTATATATTTATATTTATTCTTAATTTCTTACTATTTATGACATGAATTATCCCAAATATTTCTATCCCAAATAATTCTTAGTCTCAGTCTTACTCTTAGTTTAGTCTAGTCAAAGGACCGAGCAAACAAACAAAGAATTCTCATGTGGCAATGTCCTTTCTCCAAGGATGTCAGTCCCCTATTGCTTCGTCCACAAGACATGATATTTTAGTTTTTTAAAATAGAATAAGTGCCAAATCATATGGGTGTCATTAGCACTACACAATTCAATATTGATGTTACGATGTTAGCGAATTTTGTCCTCAATGGAAGCTCCAATCCCGATCGACGCTCCATTTGGGTGAGACCGTCCCTGAATTTCATGGACTAGCCCATGTTGAAGGCACCGATCCAATTTCCCACGAGTGATCCTATGGCTCACAGTAAACCTAATTATGATCCAGTGCCACACCCTTGGCTAATTTATATATGCTTTATTACCTAGATTAATGTTGTAAGGTACGTGACACTTTGGTAGATGAAAGATTGTCCTAGTTTCGAATTTTTATATTATAGTCCAAATTATATACAACAGAAGTGTAAAAAATTAGTAAATAAATCAATCACATACCACAAAAAGAAGATACGCAGTCTTTACGTAGAAAATGTTACTCGAAAAAAACCATAGGTCTTATCATTTAGACCAAAGGCAACCAAATACTATGTAATCGAAAGTTAAAAGATATACTCAAAGATCTTTCCCGAGTGGAAACTTAACCCAAGGACTGCAGTTCTTCTTATAGACTTCTCGTCATTCACTGCGCTTGAAACAACCGTCTTAAATTCACAAGGTGAACGAACTTTCTACAAGAGAAGCCAATATTATACAAAGAAGTAGAAGCACAAATCTTTAAAACCTAAATATTCAACACAATCTCTCTAATAGCTACTCTATAAAAAAAAGATATCTACTATGTATATTCTCAACTTAGAATAGGGAGATAAATGCCTTAGAGTTACCATAAATACCTTTTAAATAACCCACAATTCGTACCTCGGAGTTAGAGTCATTGTAAAATAGAAATTGACAGTTCTAACACAAATATGAAACAATTCTATATAGGAAAGTGAGTTTAATTTTGTGCATCAAGCACTTAAGCCAGCTGAATGGGCGTTAAAGCGCGCTAATTCTTGGCTGGAAACTCTACTTAGGGTGCTCAGGTATACATGTAAATTCTGTATTTTTTTATAATTTTTCTGAAGCCATAACTTTGTCATTTTAAGTTTGATTGACGTAATTTTAAAACATACAGATATCTACTTAAAAAATGATTTCCAACGGTAAGTAGATTGCCTCGATCCGACGCTCAATTTGTAAGATATGACCATTTTAATAGATGTTGTTCTTAGAAAATCACTTGAATTTGTATTTGTTCTTTGATTTTTTTTTTATTTTAGTGGATTTGGTGACTTATACCACAGTTCATTCTAAAAAAAATAAAAAATTACAATTCAATCGACTCATATTGGTCCAACCATAAATTAACCAACACAGAAATATCATAACAGAAGACTTAATGTGATTAAATGTAAGATGATACCAAAAAAGCAGAAAAGTAAAATATGAGCAAAGAAAATTCAAAATTCCCATCTTCCTTTGCTCTTTTGCAGGGAACCTACGTGGATTTCTAGGCGAAGGAACCTTGGATGCCCCATTCACAGTCACCCCATTCAGTCACTTCAAAGGGTATGTCCCACCTCCACCATAAGCACTCAAATCATCTTTCCACATCCTTCCCAAAAGAAGGAATCTTCTCTACGGTTAGTTATTTTTAAACAGATGGGATGTACATATCTGTAATCCATTTCCTGCCCAACAAATCAACATAAGAGGTACTTTTCTTTTCAACTAAAAAAAGAGATGGCCCCCAAACAACGGATTCATTTGCTACTGCATGGACCCAACGGTTTTAGTGATCCATTATGTTGATCTTTGTTGATCGGGGATTCCTGCCAGATTGATAGGTTCTCCTAACCCTTTTGATTTCTGTCCTAATAGATGGATAAGAAAAGAATCTATTCTTTCCGAATCTGTTTAAGATAATTTAACGCATTTCACATTTATCATCCCACATGCACGGTGGGCCCCACTAGAGTTAACCTTGTATCAAGGTTGGTGATGAGGATATAAGCTCAAATTGTGACATGCCTGTTGGTCTGGACCCAATCTAGGCCCATCTAAATGGCCATTAGTGGGTGATGATCACATTCCTCCTGCTCATATGATCAAAATCGTTATCAAAAAAAAAAAAAAAAGAAAAGGAAATTTTATTCATCCAATATATTTTTCAAAACCTTTGAATATATTTTTATTTTGATAAAAACATTGTATAAAAATGAAGATTTTTGACATAATATTTAATATGAATAATGAGATAATTTACTTACATAGATAATTATGTTTCCATCTGTAATGCAATTTTATTCTTTTCTTCTTTATCTTTCTAGCTCACTTTTTGCTCATGTCTGACCTCATGCATGGCCACCCAACTTTGATCACAATTGAACTACACTCACAATTGGATCTCCATTTATTTAATTTTTTAAACCCAACCAAGGACGCTAGGACCCAAAAGAGAGGTAGGTATCATATATTAGAAGAAAGCTCACAGAAGTGGAAAGAGAGCCCACATACAGAGGAAGAAAGCTCAAAGAAGACAGCCTACACAAGTGAAAACAAGGGTGCGTACCCAAGTTCTAGCCCTCGATGTCGAAGTAGGCCGTTCTTAATTGGATTTCCGTCTTATGATCACCATCAATCGTTGAGGGCTTCAATGTGTATATTTGATCGTGTCCAGTGACATTTGTTTTCACATTTTAATCAACACAAATATGTTATATCCTTTTGGTCGTTGGTGGCCCTAAGTGAGCTCACAATATTCCCCACAATCTCTTAGAGGGACTTCTCTTTGGGAAAAAATTACTATTTTATATAATATACGTTTAATATAGCTTGCATTCATTTTTAGGGTGTTTTGTTGACTAGAAAATTTTGTGAAAGAGAGAAAAAAAATTTTGTTTACTTTTTTTAACCATCCATTTCATAATTTAGTGCAGCACTGATTCATTAAAGAAATATGGAAAAAATGAATTGATTTTTCTTAATAGAGAGGGTTTTGATTGCCTAGGTGATTTTTCAGAATGTATTTGTGTGTGTAAATGCCATAAATATTCACTTTTAATCAGAGAGAGAACTATATTTATTGAATTGATGAAATCTAAAACACTTGATTTGTTTTCTTTTGTAAATACTCAAATCGCACACACCCACACACGACACACAAGCCGCTAACTAAACAACAACAACAACTTGATCCCTGGTCATCACTGTGAAAATGGGAGTCTGCTAAAATATGTCATTTATTCCAATCGAGTAAATTATATTTCCATGTAATCAAATGAAAATGCAAGGGTGGATTCCAATTGGAGAAAATTTGGATAAATTTCCACTCGTGAGAGGGCATATGTACTGGTAAGAACAAATTGGATTATAGATGGACCTATTTCACAAATTTACCAAATTAAAGCTAAAACTTGGTACACTCTTTAAGTGTTATTGCCATTATATATAGCAGACTTTTTTTTTCTTTTCTTATTTTGTTTTTTGGTTTCTAAACTTCTCAAGCAAATTAATGCATCTTTTCAAAATTTTGTTGTTTTCTATCTTTATAATCAATTTTTATAAACTAATAATTTTTAATTGTGGCAATTCATGACCTAATCCACCGATCTGAATCTGAGCTGGTCATTACTTGACTAATAAATGGGTTTAGCAATGGTTGAGTACATTTTGCCAACCCCACCTCTTAAAAGTAGGGTTCCTTCGCATTATAGTCCAACCAAAACTGTCATTTCAAAATGCCTGGGAGATGGCCTCCTACCTTACTAGTAAGAGGCATCAGTTCTTATCTGAATAAGCAGGGTTTGAACCTGTGCGGTCACCTTTTCTCACCCGATGACTATTCTACTTCATCTGAGGTCTACTTCCCTCACTAGAGGGTTTCTTTACTTCACCTAAGCTCTATTTTACTCACCAGATGGCTAGAGTCCCAACCCCTAAGCTAGTTAAAACAAAAAAAGGCCTGGGAGACGGAGCCAAGTTTGAAACTAAGAAACGAATCTATGTGATAAGCTCTTATCATGTTCTAGGTGTGGTTGAGAAGTTATTTTTTGAGACAAAAAAACCAAGGTGTCCTTTTGTGATGACCCGGGCCCACTACCCACATAATACTATTTGCATTGGCTCATGAGAGTTCAACAAAATCTTGCCTTAAGGTTTTAAAAGGCTTCATCTTGGGAGGGCCCTAAGCATAATATTGTCCTATCCAACTAACTGTTATCAGAGTGCACAGCGGAGGTTGGTTTTATTTGTGTACTGGCAAGCAAGCAAGACTAATCAAAATAAGTCCCCAAGCACAAGGCTGTACTTATATACTTAGATCAGGATTTGGATATTTCCATTGTGGGACTTAAGCAAAGTCTTATGGTATTGACCAAAACATTCTACCATTACCACTGTAGAGTCCCTATTATGATTCATAGGCTCGTGCATCTAGGCTTTAACACAATCTTGCCTCAAGGAATTATCCACACAAATTGAGGTCTCACACCTTTTCTTTCTAAGATTGCACTCTTCTTCTCATAAGCTTGCGGCAATGAGGCAATTGGCTCAATAATGGGAAATATAAACGTTCTCATTTTCTTTTCTAACCTTATGATAGTGGTGCTCACCAATTGGAAAATGGACCACTTGAATGCATGTGGCCCTCTTCAATGGGACGTGGCCAGATTTTACTCTTTCATGAATTGGCCCCACCACGAGGATAAATTTGTATAAAAAAATACGAGCCCACTTTCCGAGGCATATAAATGAAATATAAGTCTAATCAGAAAAGTAATTATGCCCAATACTTTTACCCATTTTAATTTGAATTATGTGATTTGATGTAAATAATCAGGTTTGAGTCTAGATAAATCATATTCAAGTCAAATTATCAAGCTTAGGTATTAGGTTGGATTTAGGGCCAATTGCATCGGCTAAATAAAAATAACTGGAAGAAAAAAAAATTTTAATTACTAGGAATGAAAAATGGTCGTAAAAGAATTTTTTTTATTTTAGTTGAAAAGTATAAAGTAGATTATTTTAAGGGAGAAATAAATTATATCTTATATTTGTAGTGTGTTTTCAACCCCTAAAAAGTTGATACAATTTCAACCCTTTGGACAGAAATGGACTCTACGTAGAAAGTGGCCCAAATATATAAAATAATATACTTTTATAAAAATTTTTTCATGCATTTTACGTTCAATCTCATAGTAGGCCCAGCTTATAATGGAGTAAACTTGATCAAAGTACCATATAAGTGGATTTCAATAGGTGAAAGGGGCCACTAATAGAAGGTTTGTGTTGGTCAAGTGGGTTCAGGGTCATGGGTATTTTGGTAATTATATTGAGACTTTCTTGTTTACTAAAATTAGGTTTCTTAGAGGCCAAGAAGGAGTAGATTATATATTGATGTAATCTGTAATCTTAGACTTGTGGTATGGATGCACAGAGAGATGCATGGATAGAATCTAGTGGAAATTAGTTTCACATGGACATAGGCAAGTTTGTCGAACCTTGTAAATCTCTATGTGTGATTTTCTCTTCTTGTGGCTTAATTGTTTTGTCGATCATGGTTTCCTTAGGCTTCCACACACACGTGCACAATGGTTTGTTCGTGGACAAAGAATAAGAAAAGGGCAGACATGGAAAGGGAGCAACGATAAAGGGCTCCCTCCTTTTTATTCTTCCGAAAAAAAGCCTCCCCTTGGGCTTGCTAAGATTTCTGTATATTGGCTAATCCATATGGGCTGAACAAAACTCTAAATCCATTGAATTATAATTTTTATTTATTTTAGAATGGAGTGTGGTTGCGTTGCCGAAAGAGCTTAAGTGAATAATTGAAGCAAAATGTGAAAAAAGTGAAAAATGCATCAGATCAATCGGTTAAAGGTCACATCAATCAGACCTAAAGAATGCTACGTCTAAATAAGCCAAATTCAAAGTTGGTACCTAGACGGAATTGTTACCCGATCGATCGAATGACAAACAAAAACCCACCAACATGTGCGAAATTATTTCCTTTTTGTGACAGGACTACCTATTTCTATTCTAAGTATAACTTTAGGGCGTGAATTATGGGTTATAAATAAGGGTTTTCTCCTAACCGTAAGATAAGGATCTTATTATTCTGAGTGGAGAATATTCATTGAGGATCACATTTTTTCTCTAGAGCAGTGATTGGGGAGTTGTGCTAAAGCTTTGTGTTCGAGAGCTTTTGACTTCTACATCCTTGTAGAAAATTGTCTTCTCTCATAGAAGGTTTAGTCATCTTGAGTGGCTTCAGGGCGTGTTGGATTAAGCATAAAGAAAATGAACGACATCTACGTCGACAAAAAGTTAAGTTGTGTTCAACTGCAGAAGAGTAGTAAGTAGATCTTGTATCATTTCATCAAATAGTACTTAATTTTGATGGACCGTTGTTAGGTCCTGTGGTTTTTTCCTTGTTTAGGATTTTCCACATAAAAATTTTGCGTCCATCTCTTATAGTTGATTGCTTGTTAACTTATATTAATTATTTGTTAAAACTATATATAAGAAATCTGTATTGTGACCTTAATCTTTATTAATAGTAAAATCCTTCAGAGCTTTTCTTAAAATGGAATAAGGAAGCTCAATTACATTCGTTCATTCCTTTTGTTAATATTAGCGTTCATCTCTCTACCACCACTCTTTCTTAAACATCCTCATTTTTATCAGCCATGTTTATCTCAAAGTCAGTGGTGTAGAATCCAAAACGGTTTGTGCGCGACAACAATCGAGACGCATGTAAGTGAGTGAGTAGATCATGCAGGAAAGTAAACCATCTGTTAGTATTAAAGGAAAGAATCGTGCCAAACTTTCGGCATAGATGTGAAGGATTGTGAAGCTTCATGCGATCCTGTCCTCTTCCCAGTAGAGATTGATGCTTAGTCATGATGAGAGGGTTAATTACATAAACCTTGCTTTTAAGAGATTGATGTAAGAAAAAGTGTGGTTTTATTCGCAGCACAACTTGTTGTCTCTTGGAAAGAAGATGATTTGAAAGAGACTTTCTAAATAGTAACTTCAGGTTAATTGGTTAAGTTTTCACGTTGAAGCGACAAGTCAGGTTGTCTTTCTATTAAATTATTCAAAAATTACTGCAACTGAGGAAACACTAAGTCATGGGTTTTATGACAAGTTGGGCAGACTACAAGCTTCCACGTTGGAAATATTTGTTTTAGCAAAAAATGCCGTGTCTGCATCAGAGTTTCGACTGAGACCACTATTCATACCTCCACACTGCCAAAAGCATATGTACATGACTAGGGGGTCCCTAGAAAAATTGCTCTCATACTGGGAGCTGTTTTTGTTTGTTCTTTTCTTTTCTTTTCTTTTTTAACAAATACCTGAAAATTCCTTTGCAATATAGAAATTCTCTAAATGCTATTTCGAAAGGGATTCAAAAAAGCTGAAGGACTATCACTATTTTGGATGTTAGAATTTTAAGGTTTTTATATGCATTTTGAGGTTTTTATATGCCAAATGTGTATATCCGAAAAGTTGGATTTTTAAAAGCTGGTTTTTATATGCATTTTGAGGTTTTTATATGCCAAAAGTGTATATTCAAAAAGTTGAATTTTTAAAAGCTCGCTAATCAAATAAGGACTTTCAATTTCAAACGAGAGAACAGCCAATACCTAAAATTCTCATAATCAATTCTCGCAAAACTAAATGACTCCCTAGGAATATGTCACAAACCAGGCCCGTGACATCGCATACGTAATTCTGTAGTATGTAATTTATGTCGCACTAACGCAAACATGGACTAGTACAAGGGAGTTTTTTCATATTTTCCATGTGCGGAAGATCCATAATACATGCATATTCAAATCCAACTGTGAAACTTAGTACTCAATGCACCAATTCAATGCCCCATGATAGTATATGAGCCTAAACAAATACTTATTTAACATTCCATACTTAACTACTTAATGAGTTATCAACATAAACAAAATCTCATGCACAAATACTAAATATATAAATGCATACCAAGTGATAAAGTGCAGAAATACATAACAGTCAAAGACCGAATGTATAATACATATCCTCCAAATGAAATAAATATAAACGAAATCCAATGTCATGATGATATGATAAACCAAGCTATTGTAGCTCAAATCCTAAATGCCTAACAAGACTCATGTCACTCTACGGATAGATGACTAGTAGAATACGTCATCAAGTCCGCACTCGTCAAATCTTGAAGGTACCGCTGAGGCAACCTCTAGGAGAGCATTGATAATAGGGTCTATACTGGGATCGGATCCTGCAACACCAAAGGTAATACTCTGAGCATGACAACTCAACAAGAAAAAGCAAATAATACACTAAATATATTGTTCTCAATAGAATTAGAGACATACTGATTATATAGGGCAAGCGTAAGCTAAGCATGTTAGCATAAGATAAAGCATAAATATGAGGAATCAAGATAACATTAAACATATTATCTAATTGGCATATCACGTGTCTGCAGTCCTCTCCGCAAAGAGACATATAACAAATAGATCGGGAGATCATGTAGCTAATCTGATTGCCCAAAGGAGCGTTGACTCACTCCACAGATAAACCAACTGCAGTAGCGCACAAATTCAACCCATATTTGGCCCCCCAGGCCTCATAGAGTCAAGCTTAGTTATGCCAACTCCATGATTCAATAAAGATAAAACATATAGCACCATCTTACTTCTCATATTCAATAAAGATAAAACATATAGCACCATCGTACTTCTCATACTTACTTTCTTAATAGAACTTACTTGCGTATCATTTATAATAACAGAAGCATAATGATATCAATAACGAACAATAATAACAAAAGTAATGTGAGTGAAAATGAAAGGGACATAACGGAACTCATAACACAAGTAAAGGATAAAGGAAGTCATAAAATAAGCGTAACTTCCCAATTAATTAAAAAACAAGGATTTATTATAAGTTAAGCTAATTAAAATATCCATGTCATAAGCTTTCCACTTCGGCAAAACCATAAAGTTCCTAAGGCCACGTTTTACCGAAATCTTGGTGTCACATTATATATAAATCTGGACACTGAGCTATAAAGATGGTGGCAATCTTAATGGGTCATCTCAGCACACTAGGTCAACTTAACTTATTGGGTCAGTCCAAAGTCCAACCAGGCTAACTTGACCCAATCAAGAATCAAATCTGTACAGTCAAATCCTTAATGTATATTAGTTGTAGTTTCCTCTTTTAAATTGTAAATCACCCAACCAAGGCGTCAAACATTCTATATTTAGATAAGTAATAGTATATTTAAAGAAACAGTGGAATCAGAAGGTGATACACGTCTTGTAACACTCCGATCCCCTTTGAGCCGGATTAGTGGCTCATTAGTGTGTTTTGCTTTGATTAACTCTTTCGGATTTGGTTTTGGGCCTTGGATAGGTAGTTGAGTGACCTTTGACCTGGAATAGGTAGTTCTGAGTCCTTTTTCGTAATTTTGCTTTTGTTTTGCTCATATCATCTTTGCATCATCTTGGTGTCAGTACGCGTATTTCGTTGAGCTCGACAATTTCCGTAACTGTCTCAGAACCATTTGGAGTCAATTGGGGAAGATGGACCTTCGTGTGACTTGAACTGTAAATAGCTTAAACTCCATGGATCTTGTTTTAAACTCCAAACATATATATATTGAGTCAGCTCCAGATGTCTCTCATCTCTGCCCATCTGTCTCCAACGTTGCATGCAAGATAAGGGAGTTCCACGTTCTCTCTCTCTCTCTCTCTTCTTTCCTTCTCTTGCTCGATTGAAGATTGGGATTCCTTGTTTTGGATTGGGTTTCTTCTCTCTTCTCTCCTCTCTGTTTGTGTTTGTAGCTTTGGTAAATGGGTTCTCTCCCAACTCTTCCTTCTTCTTCTCCAATTGCACCTCTCATTCCCTGATTTTTGTGTTCTCATCTCATGCATGGTGTATCTCTTTGATTTGCTTTGATTTTAGTGGATTTGGAGCTTGTTTCAGAGGATTTGTCAGATTTGAGGCAAGTATAAGTACAGACTTTTATAACACACATGGGTGCTCTATTTGAATGCTTTGATTTCCATCTTCTTCAGTGTATCTGATGTTTACAGCCAATTTTTGTGAATTTGGAACCTCTGTGACTTGTTTTGAGACTTTTCTGTACCACATTTCAGTTTCTGTAACTATCCCGAATTCGTGTTCTGTATTGTACGGCTAAGCCGTAAATTTCTACGGCTCACTTTCCAGAGACTGAAATTTTGAGTTTTATTCTACGGCTAGGCTACGGCTAAGCCGTAATTTGTCCTACGGCTGAGCCGTAAGCTAGCCGTGACCCAAACCGTACCCCAGCCGTGAATTAAATCTCTGATCAGTCGAAACTTTTCCAACACAGGACTCCTACGGTGTGGACTACGGCTAAGCCGTGAAATGCTACGGCCAAGCCGTGGATTGGGCTACGGCTAAGCCGTATACTGACTGTAGCTCAGCCGAAAGAGGCATCAGATCAGAGGTGAAAGATGACCAGTTTAGCTGTGTTTTGAATGGAACCATGGTTAAGCTGTAGTGCATAATACGTCGAGCGCGTAAGATGTCTCCGGCTCAACCATAGGTCCCTCATGGCTAAACCGTTAGGCATGGCAATTCTGAATCATAACTTAAGATAATGGTGAGACTTGTAGGGCTCAAATACAGGTTAATCACCCATGTAAACCGGCCCAATGGATTCCTTGGATCGCATGAAGAGTCTGTTAGGCTGTGACTTATTCATGTGAATGTTGATCACTGTTAAGCACCTTCCCATGGGTGTTGGTTTAAGGGACTTCGATGCACATAAGGATTTCATTGCAACACTAGGATGGCAACGGTGCATCGAATAACTTAAAACTACATCAACATGCACGGTTAGTGACAGTGAACAATTAGATTAGGGTTGGCTCGTAACGAACCTTGATTCCGTATTAATCTGAGATGCATTGCATATTGTTTATGGTTTTGCCCTCTGTTCTGTTAATCTATGTTTATGCATTCCGTAGTCATTTTTGTTTTCGTCCTGTATATCTGTTCCATGCTTCGTTCCGCACTATGTTTTGATCTATGCTGTGCTTTGGATTTATATCTATGCTCTGCTGGCTTTGTTTATCTCTAAATTTGGGTATTCCCTGGTGGCTCTGCCCAGAGGTTAATACGTGAGGATAAGATCCGGTCTTTGTCATCGGTGAGTCCAAAGCGGATAATCTCCCTTTCTATGGATTTGATTTGATTGGTATTAGTCTGGCTCTACTCAGCCTCAGCCCTAGGATGCCCGACGGGGTTACCTTTGGCTTAGATCTCTGTATCTCTGTAACTGCAGTGTTGCTTTGTCTTGGGACCCCGGAACCCAGGAAACCGAGACCCACTTGTACCCTTGGCCCGGTCAGTGGTGTTCTCATCTGCTTTGCTCTGCTCTCTATTGGAGAGAATATGGTTAACGTAGTAGCCACTTAGTCAGTATTTCTATGTTTTGATTCAATTATCATGCTTTAATTCTATGCACGATTTGCTTAGCTTACTAAGATGAAACTCTGAAATCACTATTCTGTCCTTACTCACTTTGATACTATGAGTGTTTCACCCCTGTTACTTGTATTTGCTGGATCGTTGTATTCATTTGTGTTGTCTGTGGTGTTGCAGGCACAGCTACCTTGCCCAGCTCCCCGGCGGTCGAGGAGGCTGCAGGGCCGAGTGTAGAGGCACCCTCCGGTCTGGCAGAGTGGGCCTGATCACCTCTGCCGAGTGCGTGCATACATACCAGTGGCTTTTATTTACAGTTTTGGGTTTTGGGGGATTTGTAATTGGACTTTGCACTTTGTACTCTGTATATTTGTACATCCTTATTTTGTCGTGTACTCAGACTTGTATTTGGTTTTCCAGTGGTAATTATTTTATCTTTTCCGTTTCGCATTGGTTTTTGGCTTCCGCTATTTTCTGTTGTTGCTTGCTATGATATGTACAGCTTCCGCGTATGCTTAGTTCGCACGTGTTAGATCCCTTGTGTGTGTGCATCTGGACTGGGTTTGGATGCACGTGCACGGGAGTACGTGTGTCACCGGTTTAGCTTTTCGCTAACCCCCGATTTCTGGGCCCGGGTTGTGACACGTCTTTCCTCAAAATCCTTTTCATTTTGGTTCAATTTGTTCATACTCCTTATACATAAACACGAAAGGCATGGCATTAGAATGAACCAGATCATCTAACAAGGATGAGTGATAGCTAACATTTTCCTTATTTACGCCATTTGATCTCAATGGACAAGTGTAAGGTATAGGAGTTCCACAATCAAAGTCTTACATGACCATAAGGTTCCCTTAGCATTCTAATGTGACACTTGATCCTATGATCAATTTCCAAGTTCCACAAAATATATTTGACTTAGTCAAATCAAATTAAGTTGGACTTTAAAGGACTTACAAGTAAAAGAATAATCAAAATAAATAAATAAAGAAATTGGTCAGACCCTACCCGATTGATTAGGCTTGGGTTCGATCGATCGAACCTAGAAGGGTAATCCGATTGATCGAATGTTATAAATTTCTGATGAAATCCCAGAAACATCCCATCCAATTAATCGAGCATGTGTCCGATAGATCGGGCCTAGGACGGGATTCCAGATCTGACTCATTTTGTGTCCGAACTTCATCACAATCAATCACATCCGTTCCCTACACAAAACCCATCATTTATCACACCTAACCTCTCATGTTGAATGCCATTTACTTCCATTCTATTTCATTAGATCAAAACTCTTATTTACCCTATAAAAATCCATTTCCACCCACCATAACATACTCATTTATAAAACCAAGAAGAGGATGACCTATACCAATGTACGAAAGCATATAAATCTCCAAGAATCAAACTTAAACACAATTATGTATGTTACTACTTGCTTATACTTGCCTTAGGTGCTTTCAAAATCCAAATCAAAGCTTTTAGAGTACAAACCTTCAAATCTCTAGCTCAAATAAATTCCTAATCATGGAATGATATGAAAAAGGAGATGAATGATGAGATGAATGCCATGAAAAGAGGATATGATGAGTGACAAGCTGGGAAACCTACTCTGTACTATATAATTGGAAACAAATAACAGATAGATTGAGTTTCTTATCTTGAAAGCTCTGCACTAGTGGAGATAGGGCTTTTCACTCTCAATAAACTTCAAGTGGGTAAAAGGGAATGTGGAGGAGAAGATGAAGACAACTCCTAATGGGGTTAGAATCTCTCTCACACACACTCTAGGCTTGTAGGAGGAAAGAAGATGACAATAGAGGTTAAGTTTTAGCTAGAAGGCACAAAAGAGCTCTTGCTTTGGAAAGTGTATCTGTATATAGAGCTAAGGTTACTAGGATACTTTGTGTATTTGTTAGTAAGTCCATTACGCTTAGTTTATTTACAAAAAGAGGTCATAAGGGTCTCACATAGGTGACTTAGATCTAAATGAAATAGGTTCATTAAGGGATAATGATAATCATTAATAGATGCGCATGATATGATTAATGAAATGATGAACTAGTGCATGATTACACTAGTTAAACAACAATTTAGTCTTCAATGCTACCTAATTAAGAGTAAGGTCCCCCTAATCTACCTATCCAAGATACAATTAAAACATCATTAATCAACATAAAGCACAAAAAACTAGAAAACAACCCCTAATTGGGGAACCGGATGTTACAAAATATGTCTGTGCTAAGCTTTTTGCTTTTTTTTTTTTTGGAAAAAAAATATTTTCTAAAAGAATAGCTGTTTTTCTTTTTTTTTTTTTTTTTTGTCTACTAGCATAGGTGAGTGGCACGAGACTTGTGAGGCAACCTACCTACCACATGATTGGATAGATTCATAAGTAGGTGTGTTCGATGGGGGAGGCCCTTACCATTGGGCTGTTGCGTGACTCCCATTATTTTCAAATGAGTGGTCTTTTGTTCTGTGTTTACTTTTTTTGCGATTTCTATCTATCGAGGTGAAATCAATTTTGCAATTTCTGTAGATATATGGCAAATTTGGGCCGAAGTGATAAAGAATCATTTTCTTCGATGACCATAGGCAAGAGATAAAAGTAATTTCAGAGTGAAATGTGTTTTGCAGTACCAAACAAAGAAATTAAAACCAAAGGAAATGAGTTCTCGAACTTTAATTTCTTAAAAAAGAATAGCGTGCCTCGAGAAACTCTCACACAAGCTTGCCTTCAACATCTATTTGATAATTTGTTTATTTATTTTTCAAATTTTTATTTTTTTGTTATGAATCTTATATACATGTGCCAGTGTCAAACTTAAACTAAAAAAGGGTCCATGGTTAGATGTCGGCCATGAGTTTGATTTTGCAAAAGTTCCGCACTTTTTAACGTAACTACCTATTGTTGGAATTTGGCACCTTGGATCGGTGGAAAAGTGCAGCAGTCAAATATAACAGCTTCGATATGACTTGTGAGACCTCTTACAAGTAAACAATTTAATCTTTCATAGGCCTAGACAAATGTTTTGAGATTCCATTTCCTTTTCTATTTTGGAGGGTATACTTTTTTATATATTTGGCTCACTCAAGAAATTTCTTTATTGTGTATGTTTATATAGTAGTCCCACAAACAAGTTACTCGATTGAATGGTATCTAAGATCAAAGATATTATTCAGTGATAAATGGTTTATAGCCAAGTCAAAATGACCATTTCTGATGCATGGGTGTTCTCCCTCTCATAGTCACATGTCCCAGGGTTCACTCCCAAATTAATCGGGTCCCTTAAGGGTCCAGCACTCCAGCCCTAGCCACCTTGGCTGGTTCCAAAAAAAGAAAAAATGATGAGCTATAAATATCCTCAAACTCAAAACCTATTTAGACAACATTCGCTCATTACCCATAAATCCAGAATGCACCTTTTTTTTTTATAATTAAAACAGAAGATATGGATATTTAGTATAAATCTCATTCAAAACCATTTTAGCGATTCGTTTCATTTATGCAGGATAGGTGCTGATAGGGACATTATGTAAAACCTATGAGAAAGGTGAGAGAGAAAGAGAGAAAGAGAGAGAGAGAGAGAGACCAGGCCCATTTCATAAACAAACCAAGACAATTACTTATGGGGTTGTTTATTAGTTTACTTAGGTGAGTGAAGTGAGATAAATGATCATTTCAAAAAGTAAAAAAAAAATATGAGGGGTTAAATCAATCGAATGATGAGTTTTGTCTTTTAATAAAGAGAAAACGTAATTTTTTTACTTTTTACATTAAAAATAGATATTTTTTATTAGTTAGTAGGATGAGAATATAATTTTTTGACTTTTTGGTGTAGAAAGGTAAAATAATTTTTTTTAAATATGATATTTTGATTTGATTCTTTTAATTTATTATATTTTAAAATAAAAAAATAACTTTAACTTAACTTTGAAGTAACATCATCAAGACACGCCCTACAGGGTCCACGCAGTAAACCCATTTCATAGACAAACACAAAAACCATGTGACCTATGGACTATTGTACATTAGGATATGGCCCACCTAAGAGAACCCATCAGAAAAGACGGCCTAGAAATTAGATTCTACACCTGCAATTATATCCACCAACCGGCAGCAGCCATCAGATTACAGAACTACCACAAAGAACAACTATACCAACACCGTACCACCTGCACCATTTGCCCTTGGTGCTACAACCTTACAGACAGGAGCAGGGCCCACAAAGGAAAATTGTGGGTGCATACCAGATTCAGCCACGTGGACGCCCTTGATAGCTACTGATGAATGACATATGCTATATGTCATGCATGTCTAATAAATGGACCCATCTCACCAACTTTATTATAAATAAAGATAACCAGATGTAGAATAAAGACCACCATGCATGTATGTGTTTGTACTACATTACATGTGTTAAGACAGAGATATAGGTAGATGGGTTTGTTCCCTTTTCTTGCCAGCAGTAGTGAAGGTGACGTGATTGCAAAGTACAAGTCCATCACCGGTTGGAGGGGATACAATTTAGAAAAGCCCATGCACGAAGATATTGATGCCATTATTGGGCCTCTTTATGTAAGAAAAAGAAAAAAAAAAATTTTACCCAAAACGCAATGCCCCCAGTGACCCATTCCCACCTCTGGGGTCAATGATTATAAGGCTTCACAAATGCCTCTTTTGCACTCTGCAGTGCGCTGGAGTGAGTGAGTGCCTTGCAAGGAGTAGGGATGGATATGAATTGCAGAAATCTAATAGGACAGTAAGATATTCAGGAATTTTCATGGTGTGGTTTGACGTCATGTGATGCCGCTTGGATGAAATGTATCTGGATGCAGTGGTGCAGTGGCATTAGAGGCTGAGTAGTTTTAGAGGCCGAGTTTCTAGTCATTATGATTCGTGTTCTACGTCACACCTTGGATCTGTTACAGCTTACCAGCCATATGCAAATTAATAGGCTTGGGGTTGTCCAATGTTGTCCTGGGGCAGTGGGACATCATAGTTCGGTGAGGATTGGTGGATTGATGGTCCAGGGTAGGGCTTTAAATAGGACACACTAGTCCATCCCGAGCCTGCCATGGGAAAGCATTCAGTCAGACCATGGACTGAATTTTAAAGCACAATTAGTAATGAGTCCAGACTCCAGCTTAACAACACTAGACCCAAAGACAGAGATTGGTCCAGCCCAAATAACAATCACTACATAAAATTATCTAAAAATGCAAAAAACAGGCCCCTGTCTGAATTTTAGGGCACGTCAGGCCCAGATAATGCATAAAACAAGTCATCAACGGGTTGTATCTAGAGTCCCTTGGTCCTTGCCGATTAACTTAAACTGAGTAGCCTGAGCCAAGAAATAGTCATTACTGTTTCTGATTTAATAAACATGCCAGAATGCTTAACACGATCACATGTATAATATACATACAATTCAGAAGAGGCAACTATACAGAGCAATTATAGCAGGCATTTGCATGGACTCACTCTACCTAGAGTCTATAGAGAGTGAATGTGCTTTACCCTCTGTATCGCTTGCTTCACTTTTGTCAACGGTTCTTCATATAAGATTGCTGGGTCATCAAACTGTGATGCAAAACTGGGTTCGCCAATTAATGCCCGAAATGTGTCTCCTACAGAATATGATAGGGATTGGAGATTGTATCCACCTTCCAAGAAGAAAACACAACGCCCCTGGCATAGCTCTCTGGCCAGTTGTTTGATGTTTGAAGCAAGCATGTAATAGGTACCTGTTGTAAATTGCAGACCCGCAAGTGGATCCAGCACATGGGCATCATAGCTGAGTGCAAAATGACCATGCAAGTGGATTAGCAGGAATTGCACTAGTAGCTTTTGAAGCCATGTTTATCAATAGAAGCTAAATTTACAACCACCTTGTTGAAAAGAGAACAAGAACGCAATTTATTCTAAAATCAGCTGAAAATTTTTAAAGCAGCAGTAAAAAAAAATTTCTAAAGCAACATAGCTAGGACAAGGCTTTGATGATGATCTCTGCAAGCAACTTGCAATTAGGACTGGAGTGACCATTCAATGCAAGGCACTTGTGGGACATCCTGTTTCCACGAGTTACCAATTCTAGTAATCAGGAAAAATTAAGCTGCCACTGTTATATTAAAATTAAGTGATGGCAATGACTGTATTGATCAGAACAACTTCAACCAGCACCAAGTACTAGAATACGTGGAGCGGCACAATCCGCTAGAAGGTACAAGTTCATGAGAGAAATATAACAGCCGATTGGAGGGTAATAATAGGGTAAATCTATTTAAATCCCATATATCTAACCTTCCATTAACTGCTGTACTATCTCTTGCATTTAAATTCAGTGCGGTTGAGAAGCAAATAAAGTGAGAGAATTGAGCATGTGCCTTGGGTGCTGAGAGATGTTAAGTGCTTTGGAGATTTTGGGAAGAAAATGATGCACTTTGATGAGGTTATTGGAAATCTTTATGGCTTTATGGATCAACATTTAGGGCTTGTTTGTTTGCATTAGACCATATAGGAACTCATGGTGAAATGAGCTCCACCAAAGGATTATTAAAGAGGTGAGGTGTGAATAATAAAAGGGGAGATGGATATAAGGTAGAGATATAGATGGAACCTTGACTTTCCTAGGTATTGAATTACTAGGATAATGGCTGGGCATTCACATTTCTCATCTTCCCTTGAATCAATTTTCATTAAAGGGGAGTTTATTCAAAGGTGGTTTTGTGTATATTCACCTTTGGTTACCTTTTTCACCAGTAATGGCATGAGTTCATACGTGGTGGATGCAAACAAACAGGCCCTAAAGAGTGGAATGCAAGTAGAAGTTTGTCATGGAATGAGGCCCATGGTTAAACAACCACTCAAATTTCTGAATAGAATTTAACATTGTGTAAACGATGAACTTACCCAGCTGAGACAAGAATGATATCTGGCCTGAACCTTTGGGCACTTGGCACAATGACCTCCTCAAACACAGTTCTCATGGCATTATCACCTGAGCCTCCAGGTAAGGGCAAGTTCAATGTGGTTCCCTCACCACTCCCATGACCAACCTCTTCAAATTTACCAGTACCAGGGTAGCTTCCATCCTACATTGAGGAGGCGAAGCTAAAGTTTAGTTATTCAGTATTGTCAAAGTAAGATTCAAACTATGAGCATTGAAATGCATGTCATGGCTAGTCTTCAGGCCAAGGTAGTAGCTGGCGATTATCATGTCTGTAATCTTATTCACCTTTAACAAGTGCGGGTAAACCTATAGCTTATCCACCTGTAACAAGTGCTGGTAAATATAAAGTTATCACTTCTCTAAATTGGCAATTGTTGGAAACAAGTAGCTCTTTGACAGTGAAAAGCTGACCTAATAATGACGCAAGCTAGGAGGCAAATGGAAAATCGAACAAGAGATACACATTAATTCTTATAAAGATATTCCGTCTCAGCTAGGAGCCTCTTTTATTCATATCAATCAGGGAGCTAATGATGTGGCAGATAGCCTTGCAAGGGAAGGAGTGCTTTGGTTACAAATCTCTTTTGCAATTTAGAATTCTTGTTTCTATTTAATTTTGATTGAGTTGTACTCCTCTGTTTTGTTTCTGTTTTCTACTTGGAAAAAGTTTAATGTTTTCGAAAAAAAAACTTATAAAGATGCCCCTCTTTTGCATGCTACCAAGAGAAAAATGGCAAATGGAACAAGGAAGAGAGGAATATCAATTCTTCTTAAGATGCCCTCTTCCACAAACAACCTAGAGGAAAATGGCAAATGGAAGAGGGAAGAGAGAAGCACTAACCCATGTAAAGACGCCCTATTGCACATACAACCAGGGCTCACATAAACCAAAGGCTTAAAATATAGGTTTCTTTGGCTATAATGGCACCCAAGAACAAATACATAATTCCAATATGACCTATTGGCATGGTCTTTTCTAAGTGGCTCTCATGATGATAATAAATTAATTAATATTTAAGTATCAAGAAATCCTAAAAACTTGGAGAAGAAGAAAGATTGTGTTTACTATTGATTATTAGATATCTTATATTTATCCAGACACGCCAAATGTTAGAATAACTAAAGATCACATGAGGCTGATATGATTTATTTGCATTAGACTTGTTTCCAGCTTATATGACTAAATCATAATCCTAATCACAGATAAGCTGATATGCATGGTAATTCATAAGTATATTACTGACAAAATCCAACCATAGGTCTGCGTCCGAATCTAACCTTCATATAGAGAAGAAACACCAATCCAGATCAAGATGGAAAAACAATTGAATGCTTATAATGCAAATAGCCCTGATTTTGATTGATTCCCATGCCGATAGATAAAAAAAGCAGTGTCCAACCATGGTTTTCTTGTATACAAGGTCAAGTTTTTGAGAAAACACAGGTATAGGATCCAATCCAATTATTATCATTCATATTTTATAGTCTTTTAACATTAAGGAAACCACAGACACAACTTAAACCATGAAAAGGAGGTTAGAGAACACACAATCATCATCATCATCATCATCAAAGCCTTCTCCCAACTAATGCTTGAGTGAAAAAAACGAAGCAACATAAAAGCCATAAAGTTCTCAATAGGCCACTGTTAAAAACCAAAGTATAGACTCCAAGGACATCCACAGCCTTGGACAATCACAGGTTACTACCAATAAGACCACTATCCCATGTGTGTGAAATATGGACTATAGGTCCCTCAAGTGTGGAAAATGTGGGGCTCCACCTGGGCCACCAGCCACATCCTCATTTCCTCCAAGCTTGCTTTAAGCATTCAAGCTTGGTCAGACACTCCTCAACACCATGCATAATCTATGATACCCAAATACTTTATAATAGCCAATGTATCATTTCTGATCATATCTAATACTTCACCTTTTATGTGTAAAATCCGTGCCGTTGCCATAACCATAGTGAATCCCTCCGTTATGCATGTCTTATCAGGGACATTGTGGTGCATAATATGGTCGAACAATGAACTGGTTGTTCTTAATATTTGGAATTTTTTTTACTTTTCTTTTCATCTTTTTGTTTCCTTTTTGAAAGATCACAATGTCTTAGGAGTAATGAGGATGAAATTCTTCGGAAAAGCAAAAAAGCATAATCAAAATTGGAAAAGGTGAGTTCTTCCAAGATGGAGAGAATTGATTAAACTTAAGACCTAGGCCCTAGGGGTCTACATCAATTAGAAAAGGGGGTCAAACATTTAATAATGTGAGCTCTACATGAGTACCAAATGGTCCATTGATTCATTCCCAGCATGTGCATGTCCACATCCCCTTAGAGTGTTGAGTTTATTTTCTGTTTTCAGTTCACGTCTAGTTAGGACTAGTTAGAAGTTTCCAACAAAACAAGGTTGCGGTTCGAGTCATGTTGCCACACACAAACAAACAAACACACACACACACACACACACACACACACACACACACACACACACACAGAGAACTTGTTAAAAGTCCATTTTGGTTCCATCTTAGTTGATGTTTGATTTTAGTCCTTTGGTTGTAGTGCATTTTGAGAGAGAGAGAGAGAGAGAGAGAGAGAGAGAGAGAGAGATTTACGTATGTAAAAAACTAGGACACCAAAGGGTTGAATGTGCAAGGCTGCCCTACATATGCATTTATGGCATGAACCCGTTCATTTAATTCAATGAGTTTAAGTTTCATCTCTCAGTTTAGTTTGCTGATGATTCCATCCTTGTCCATTGGTGTTTATTCCATTGGATTCCATTGGACACCCCTTAGTTGTTTGACTCTCATCTCAAGTCTCGCAGGATGAAGTTCGTGTGTTTTTGTCTTCCGGCCTACTATTACATTATAATAAGTTTAAGCATATTTTAACCGGAAAAAAAAAAAGGAACCTCAGCTGTCAATTGAATGCTTTATACCTTCAAACTAAAAAAAAAATGGTCCAAGTTGCTAAGTCAACTGCCTACTTGGAACATTGATTCCTTTCCTAAAATAAAAAATATACCAACTTGTCTTATGATGATGTTCTTACATCGAACACTTTGCCACATAGAAAATACTTTTTCACATTGCATGACTTTCACAATATTTCATGGCCGTTCCACTTCTGTTACTATGAGACTTTTTTAGAACAACCGCTTATTCTCTTTTCTCTATCATTCCTTATCTCCTAAAACACAGTCTATAATACTTCTATTGTTCTTTGATTAAATATTGGCTTGCATAAGAGTGTTCAGTCGCTAGTTTGCCGCATCTTTAACGCCTAGGCATTTTAAGTATATTGGTAAGCAACTTGAGACGGTATTAGAGCCAACCTATGATACCCAGATACTTATACAAGCACAGCGTATCCATATCGGACCGATATGATACTTGTATTGGCACCCAATACTTCCAGGGTATAAGTTTAGCATATCATACTTAGAAAGTCTATTATTTCATATAGTTTTTTAAATTTTCTTACTAGAAAATGTTAGAAAGGAACATAAACGATGATAATTTCATTAATTCGAACATGATTTAAAGGAAAAATTAGGACACCTGTATCCGTATCCATGTCCTAGATTTCAAAAAATGTAGAGTTGTATCATCGATTCCCATACCCGTGTACGTACTTGTATTCGTATCCGGGCATCATAGGATCCAACATCTCCCGGGTTCCAATCTGTGAAAGGCAAAAAAGGCCTCATGCCGCATTTTGTGTGCGGACGCATGTGTGCACAACAAAGAGGCCCCATGCCACATCTTGTGCAGGCATGTGTTTCAAGTCCGAGCAATGTCCCACCCCAGGGAGGGCGTGTTGAGTAGTTAGTTTGCCGCACCTTTAACGCCTAGGCATTTTGGCTGCATCAATTATCAACTTGAGAAAGAGGAATTAGTTTATAAGGTTCAAAACAATGTTCCAAGAGAGCCCAAATAATTTATGGGAATTGATACATATACGCGCAAATAAAAACTCCGCGCAAGATTCTACTATCTAACAGTGGCACTGCATGCGTCTTCCTCAATCTTGCTCATAGTTCTGGACAGAACTATAAAAGCCCTATATTTTTAGAGAAATCTACAAATGTTGCATTAGCTTTGCAAGTTCAGGTCGATGTCTAAAAGCTAAACATTGTTGGATGGGATTAAAATGCCATGAATATGCCTTAGCTATCTACACCATGTGCCCAAATCAGGATAAGCATAATCCCATAATTATAGGTCTAGATTGCTTTAAACAGACATGGATTTCAATAGTATGCCATACTCCATGCAACAAATAGATGAAAATAAAGAAGCAATGAATCAGAATATGGAGGAAAGCTCATTGATGTAAATGACAGCTTACCTGATGAGTTGAAAGGAAAAAAATATCTGGGTCATTGTAGAATGCATCACTTGTTCCATTACCATGGTGAACATCAAAATCAATGATAAGAACTCGCTTTAATCCATGTACACGTTGAGCATAGCGTGCTGCAACAGCCACATTTCCAAAGACACAAAAACCCATAGGACCTTGAGGAATAGCATGATGGCCCGGAGGTCTTATCAAAGCAAAACCCACAGGTGGATTATGGCTGATCCTAGATGACGCTACCTGGAAGATGATCACATCGAATCTTTGGGCAGAAGGGCAATCCACATAATAAGTTTAATATCTCACAAAAACAGGAAGTTCCCAATTTGTAGTTCCTTAATATAAGCATATGTAACAAATGATTCTATCCTCATGATAAAGTAACAAGTTACTAGTTGTACAATGAAAATAAAAATTTATGGTTGAATGTCGAATGAAACTAGAAGTAGTAAAATAAGGGTAGAAAGGAATATCACCACTGAATCAATCAAGGAAATTCCTGCACCAGCTGCAACGAGTGACTCCTGAAATGTCTACAAAAATGACAAGGTCAAATGATTAAAGTGGCAGTAAAGGAGAACAAAGTTATTGTAAATAACTTGACAATGCCTGCACTAACCCAACCTAGCTAAACATCTAGTGCATCAATATAGTCTAGTAATTATATATATATATATATGAGAAAACCTCTGTCAAGCACCGGTGCTCACGATAAGGTAAACACAACATGCCAAAACACCTAGTAGGGCCCAACTTATGATCCATCTAAGTGGACTATAAAACAAGGACCCCCCGTGATAGTCATTGATCCTAAGTTTGGTACCCATCTAAATAAATTAGATAGTTGCATTGGCTTGCACTCATTTAGGACAATAAAAACTTGTTGGCCATTGATCAAGTGATTGAGATGATAATTTGAGCCTCCATCACCATACATAGATAGGCGGAGCCAGAGGGAAGACCTTTCAATCCCCCCCAGTCCCATCCCCAAATGTGGCCTATGGTGGGCCCCACAAGAAAGTAGTGCTCACCATAGGTGAACAGTGTATACAGACAACATGTCTGAAGGGAGCATGACAAAGCATCATGAAGTATATTGTTTCTTCACTTGCCCTCCATAAGGATTGCACACGATAAACACCGGATTTCTAACCATTTAATTGCATGGAAAAAGATATTTAAGGAAATCATTTCACATAATCAAACTATAATCACTAGCAATCCTTCTTAGAAACAAAACCACCCCACACCCCCCCCTCCCCCCCACCCCCCAACCCTCCCTTTTCTTTTTTGAAGGATAAGGTTTTGATGGTGATGATGAGGACTAGCAAGTAGCAACCTTACTGTCATCAAAGAGTTTAAGGTTCTCCAACAGAACATTTCCTTTTTTCCTCTTTTTTCTAAGTAAGAATTTCATTGATGTGATATAAATGTAGAACTGAATGTATGAGTGCACCCATCCAGTAAATGAACAATGTAACAAAAGTTACATATTATGCGATTGCAGCTAGAAAATAGCATGTATAATTCCAGTGCATGCATTCTCCAAAATTAAAATTTGGACTCTCCAAATCAGTTAAACCATCGACTTCCCCGCCAGCACTCTCTAGGAATATGAGAGAGGGAACCATCCAATATCCAGAGCATACTTTTTAAGTTTTAACTTACTTAACTGTGTGTTGTAGACTGTGGAAGAGCTATTTTTCTGTCCATCCAAGATATCCATTCCTTGAGTCACCCTCTCTTATAAGGGGGCTATCAAAGTTATGTTTGACTAAGTTGAGTTATTTTCATTTTTATTTTTGGTTAAACCCTCAAATATGGCCTCCACTAGTCCATCCTCCTTAAATCCTATTCACCCACTGCCACCCTCCACATCTCTTAAAGTACCTCCAATACCTGATGGACCAGGATCCTCATCAAAAAGCTATCAACATTCAGTTGATAACCCTCTTCTGGGATGTAAGGCCCAACAATGGGTGATTGTTGGGCAAGCATGCCCACCATCAATTATGGCTGACAACTTCCCTTGAAAGTTCGCAATCAACACACCAGTAAATCCTTTTGTTGTAATGGTGTGTGCTACTGCCACATCTTGATTCTTTCAGCTATGCACAAGGTGGAGAGTGGAGACCATCTACCGTTGACAATTGTTTTGTTTCTTCCCTTTCAGATTCCCAAAGCAACAGCAAGAGGTTACATTTTACGTATTAACCAAGCCTTGCAAGGAAACAGCCCCAAGGTTCATAAGCATACAGAGATCTATTTCTTCTAGAAACTGCTCAAACAGAGAAGAAAGCGCACAAGTTGACTTCATCAATATGATGGATAACCAGTTTGCTGATCTTCTTACCAAGACTCTGGACAAAACAAGCTCTTGATGTTGCAAAGCAAGCTGGGCATTGTTGATATCCATGTAACTACTTGAGAAGGGGTGTTGAATAATATTAGCAGGGACTGATTGGTAATTATGATATACTTGTGGGGTTAGTTATAGTTTTGATATATGTCAAGGTCATATTGTAATTCTCAAAAATTTAAGTGTAATAAAAAGAAGCACTACATGTACAGTATTCTAACTGCGCATGTCTCTTCATTCCCTTTTTTAACTTCTTCCCCCCTTCATTCTCGTTTTTCTCTCTTCTTTCTGCTTTCATCTCAAACCCCATTAAGCTTTCACAGGAGATAGGGATCTGATCATTTTGGACACATGAACTGAGATTCAATCTAGTAATAGCTATTCAATTCTTGTAACTAATCCACTACTTGTTTAAACATAGACATGTTGCTGGTGTATTCATGGAATTGGTCATTACAAATATGAATTCACATTGCTGTGGAAGTATAAACCCAAAATTAGAGCTTCGTTTAGGTATTAATTTAAGCAAAACAATTCAAAAAACAAAGAAGAAAAAGAAACTTGAGGCATGGTGCTTACAGTTTTTGTGGCATATGTTGGTCCAGATCCTTCAATAAAGATAATACCTTCTTCAGAAGCCTTAGACATAGCCTACAGAAAGATAAAGAACAAAAGTCAAAACTAAGAAAATATTTTATGTGAAGAACCTCTTGTAACAACCCCAAAATTCGAATTTCCGAAGAACTCCCAATTTTAAGGTGTTAATGACAAAATTAAATGGATCCGCAATGTGAGATTAAACAACTAAACCATATTCACAGAGGAAACATATTTGTAAAACCATCACAGGTACCATCACAAGACAGAGTAATTAATCCTACTCAATTTAATAATATAAATGCATCAAATTCATGAATAAATCCATAGGTAATAACATAATTCAATTAACAGATCCTAACACAAATAGCCAACCAAGGGCTTACGACTAATCTGAAATTAAACTCAATATAAATAACTAATTATCTAGATTATCGTCTCTCTAGCACAGGCACGATATTTTTAAGCTATATCGTCTGCGCTCCATGCGTAATTTCCCTGCGGTACCCTCCAACCGCCGTTCCCTCCAGTTCATTGGAAGGGGTGTTGTTACCTACAAGCGCCAATCACAAGGGGGTCAGGTTATGAAATAACCTCAGCAAGTATACCAACCAAAATTTCATATTTCATACCATATTTTAATAAAATCAAAGGCAGATAAATCACAGGGCTTTCAAAATAAATTGATAAGATATAATAATACAAGATGTAAATTCATGCATAAAACCAAGTAAGGATTTTACGAATATCATCACATTCAAAATAAATTAGCGTCCCACATTGGCTAAGTTGTCACAGGTATTATAGCGACCCCCTTTAACGTGACGGGAACAGAGAACAGAGTTTGGTACCCAGAGGTTCAGAATTATGGCCATTGGCCATCAAGCAGAGTAATAGAGTTTGGTACCGAAGTGACTGATTGTCACTAACAGAGAGTTAACTAATCTGCAGATAGTTTCAGAAGAATAGCCCCTACACAGTGGTGCCCCACTATGCTAGACTTAAATAGCCTAGTGGTATCGCCTTAATTAAAAATACAAATAAATAGCCAAATAATCAGAGAAATAGAATTTATTTACATATAACAGAATCCAAAGTTGACGGGTGCAACGTCTAAATATCATAAACCATATAACAGAGAAAAATATGTTTTATCATGTCAGGGTACATTTCGGGTTTGATTGAAAACATAAAACCAAATAATAAAATTCCATTATACAAAAATTCAGATTTTATGAGTCATACTGCACGCCGGGTCTAAGCTAACTTAACCCTATGATATCATGGGATTCTCAAACCCGTACACTTGCCTAAATCTAATTTGGATGATCCCGAGGATCTCCTCCTTAGATTTAGGTTAATTTCTTAATTGGCGCTTCTGAAGGTAGTTTGTGTTTGAAGAGCCCATGACATCACACTCTTAAGTTTCTTAACCTTAAGCATGTTCCAATATAATTCAAATGAGGGTGTCAAGCCATGAAGACATGTCTTATTATTTGTTCAAATTTAGTTTGGGTACAAAACACATTATTTTTAATTTTAAATAAATCTCGAATCCTTAACAGTCCATAACTTAAATCACGGTTGGGTCAGGGTATGAGTATTGCATCAAAATCTTATGAGTCCACTAAAAAAAAAAAAATAGGAATTCAAAGTTTCTTAAGCATGGGTTATGGGTACAAGTCAACATTAGTGGGAAGCTTTAAATATCATATTCTCAAAACCTTGAGTAAATATCTGTGGAGGCTTTGCAGTATTTTACCTAAAGTGAAAGGCAACTTGGACTCATAACAACTCAAGGCTAATAAACAGGAGCTTCTTCTACACCGTTTGGTGACAAGGGCACGAACGGGTATCACGCCCCATCTAACTTGACTCTTAGATGGTGAACCAAATGGGACCCTATCCATGTGGGTCCAACACCCATGTAATCGCCAAAGGCAGTCTTTCAAATGGCTGACCTAATCTTTGATCAGGTGGGACATGTGGACCACACGACAATTTCAAAAATTAGGCTTTTGGTGACCTTAGATTGTTGGACCAGACTTCTGGTTGCTGCTTTTCCGCAGGTCTTGGATCAATGGAGTTGAGAATGGCATATCAGAGTCTTGGCTCTATTACTATAGTTCACCACAATTTACAAGGTCTGGGTGAAGATCTCAAGTCCATCTAAGAATACAAAAGTGATAGTTTTTTTTTTTTTTCTCTTGCTACTGGGCGGATTTGGGTCAACTGGAGAGTGGCTATAGAGAGCCCAGTTCATGCCGGCCTCTTTGGTTGCCCATGTGTGATCCATCGGATGATCGAATTAGATATTCCATCAAGTGGGGGGGCATTTGGCCCCACCCGTAGTTTCCAAATCAACATATTGGTGACCTGTGACCTGTAGATCAGGTATTCTAATTGGTTTCCTCATGAATCTCGAAGGAAATCTGAGTTAAAAAGACTGCCTAACAGTCTTATGAACATTTATATATATAATTTTGCAAGTCAAAGATTAAAAAGTGGGTTTATAACTCAACATGGAAATTCCGTATCCAAGAAAACAGGGCTGATACTGTACCAATCAATCAATAATTAAACTATACACAATAGTTTACATAGAAATATATAGTTCCGAGTAAAATTTAGGGATTTCACTTTTCCGAAATTGGGTTTCGAAAGAAATTTTATATAAATCTCATTAGAAGGATAAAAATCAGGTAGGAAGATAAACATGGGTTTATACACTTGCCTTAATCATTGCTTTTACCGTAATTCCAACCCCGTAGAGAGCCTCAAGGTAGTTCTTTTATGGCTTCCTTCAAATCCCTAGGCCTAAAGTTGGAACCTTCTAGTTGAGAGAGAGAAACTAGGGAGAGAGAGAGAGAGAGAGAGTTGGAGAGAATCGTATGTGTGAGAGGGCTCTAGTCATAAACATATATATAGAATTTAATATAGGTACTTAGAGTAAAAGTAGGAAGTAGAGGTAAGGTGGGATTCCCTTTTTTTTTCATATAGAGTTCTAGGATGTCTCTCTTGCCTTTGCCTTGTTGTATCCCAACTAAACTCTTACGAATGTAAATTCTACTCTTCTTTGAAGATGAGACAAACGCGTGGTCCCCTACACCACTAGTAGTGGGTTTATCTAAATCTCTTTCAACTAGGCACTAGATTAATCCGGATGAGTTCGGGTCTTAAGGGAAAGTGTCATAATTAATTATTCCCTATCCAATGAGCCCCATTTTGACTATATTTTTAAAATTACGAAAATACCCTTCATATTTTCTAAAAATTACCAACATGCATCTAAAATTCCCAAATCAAGTCCTAATCGCGTTTGTGCCCCAATTCTACCCTAATTGTTCACTGTGAGTTAATTTCCCCCAATTCGATTAATGTCATTATTTATTTCGTAAATTATTTTTAATTGAATTAAATTTATTAATTTAGGCCAGTATCTTAAACTTCTGCTGTAAGGTTTTTTGTAATTGGCTAATTCATGAGTTGGACAAAACTTGGGATCCATTAAGTTTTGTTTTATTATATTTCTTATAGAATGGACTGTGGTTCACATCGCCAAAAGAGCTTAAGTGAAGAACTCAATAAACAAGATTTGCTCGATCGATTGCCCAATTGATCAAACCTGAGACAAAAGCGATGCCCGGTCGATTGAGTAACTATCCGATCGATCAGATGATGGAAAAACCCCACTAACTTGTTTTGGAATTCTTTCATGTTTGTGCCAGAACTAATAGTTATTATTCTACGATGAGTATATTTTAAGGCACGAATTGTAAGTTATAAAAAAAGTTCCTCCCTCAACCCTACTGTAGAGATCTCATTATTCTAAAGCAGAGATTACACATTGGAGATCATCCTTTTCTCTAGATATTCCATTGGAGAGATTAGGCTGAATTTTTGTTCTAGAGAGTTGTTGCCTCTATATCTCTACTAGAAGATTGTCTGAGGAGTCAAGTGCAAGGTGAATCTGGTGCAGTGAGTGGCAGGGGGTGTCGTTGCGGTATGTAACATCCGTGCATTGAGAATTACAGTCCTGAGGTTACGTGAAAACCGAAAAAAGGGTTGTAAGTATATCTATTGTAACTGTGTGATTCATAGTGCTTGATTGCTAGTCTAGTACGGATTCGTGGTTTTTTCCCGGTTTGGGTTTCCACGTAAAAATCTGTATCTCTTCTTGTTTGTGTGGTTGATCGATTTACTTACAAGTTCTTTTAATTTTCGCTACATTAATTTGTAAATTGAACTACAATCTAGAAATCTGGGTTAAGTTTTGGGACGCCCAAACCTTCATTTGCTCTGTGCACTGTGAAAAAGATAGAACCACCATGGGACACACAATCAGCACTCCCAAGGGTAACTAGCAACAATACCAATCTTGATAACTGAGAAGGCCCAAAATGGTGATGCTTGTAAATGGAGTACAGGTAAAAAGGATGAAAATGAGCAAATGCCATGCACACAAGAATATAGTTGCCGTTGTCATCAGAACCCTACCATATCACATGCTAATATAGTTTAAGAAGAAAATAATTCAAAAGATACATTTGGTATTTTGAGGTGAATATGTGCTCAAGCAAATTTATTATCCATTGTATCTTAGCAAATTTCTTCCTCTGGATTGATAAGAAGATGATTTTATCTCAAAAGAATAAAAACAATAAAGGAAATGAGGTGCTCACAATCAAAGTTTGAGATGCACTTAGCTTTGCACAAGCATCTGCTTCAAGTGGAGTTGGGCCAAGTTTTAGAATGAGAAATTTTTTTTTCTCTTTTCTATGATTCAATCTTCTCAGTTTGTTTTATGTCCAAAAATTTATCGATTTAAAATATATAATAGGCAATATCCAGTCCATTCCAATTGTTGGCATGTGGGCCTGTGACCCACATTTGAAGGCCACAAAAAAGCCTCATAAGCTCATGGATTTTACCCACTGACTTTCTCTACAACTTCACCATTTTCATTGAAGAAAATTGCAACAAATCCGGAGGTCCATTTCCCCAAGCAGCTTGCATTTGATCGTTGAGGTTATGTGATAAAAGAACCAGTTTCATGAAAAATATACATAAAAAATCAAGTACTCATGGAGCAATCTGAAAATTGAGCATTCTTGGTGATTCCCAGCCTAGTGGCATCCTCATCTTCGATTCGCTGCCTTCCTCTTTTCTTCATGTCACCCATGTCAGTTATAACTCAATTTATTTATTTATTTATTTATTTTTATAACATGACTTGAACCCATGGCCTCAAGGTTGCAATAGTGAGAACCTTTTACTTTTCCAAGGGCTCTTGTCAACTCTATTTTATTAGTCAACTCTAGTTTTTCTTATATAAAGGCTACATAGAACATTTTTAGACTTTTGGGATTTCAATTTTCTTGAAGTTTAAAACAAAATATCACAACCAAAGAGAAAAGAGGAGATGAAATTACCAAAGTATATGGTTCTTGCTGCGGTTAAATCTTCCGGAAGAATTGGGGGTTTGCCATCATTTAATTGAAGACAAAAATTGAAGTTCACAGTTTAACTGACTAATCCAGTGGACAGCATTTAAAGGAGGAGGCAATACCAAGGTACAAAGGGCTAGACTCGGCCCAGGCTCTACAAAACCTAGGGGCTTTGTGGGTGATCACACTGATTTAGATCACAATGAGTTTTTATATCATAAATTCTCTTTGAGGTGGGTTTGCACAAAATAAAACAGGCGAATTTTAGTATAATGGATTTATGGTTAGATAGAAGTGGCGGGCAATAAAACTATAGGAGAGTAGTTAAGGTTGACAGTAAGGTGTTGACAGCTTAAAAAACACTCTGGTGGTACATGCTTAACTCAATAATTTTAACATTGGTACATATACTTGATTCAATAAGTTAGCTTTCGCACTATAGTTTGACAGTTGATATTGCAATCTTCAACCACAGAAAAATAATTCCATACTCCCATCTGAAAAGGAAAAATATAATATACTTTTCTATATAATATACGTTTCTATCTTTGTAATATAAATTAAAATTCACAGTTGATAATTTATAATCTATGAGAGAACACCAAGCAAAACTTTAATAAATACTTCTACACACATTTCTGCCTCGGTGCAGAGCAAAAATGACAATCCAACTGTCATACTCTTGAGGTCACCGGTGCAGGCACGTGAACATGAACATAGCTTAATTAGGAACCCAGTGTAACATACTTTATATATGATAACAGTGCATAAGCATCAGAATGATTTACAGATGACATAAATAAGATAAAGCCAAATGCATAAATCTTAGGTTCTTATATACTAGTGAAATTTAAAAAAAAAATTAATGTTTCTTTCCCCAGACACGTGAATATATATAGAACTCAAGGGAGGAGGACAAGGCTGGCAAGAGAGTGATACCTTCTCCAGACCAATTACATAAGATCTTGAATGAACACTTGCAATATCATCCACAGAAGCCGGTCTAAAGTTTTGAATCTCAATCACCTCTGAGCCCCGATACTAAAATAGAGAGCAGCAAGATTAGAAGTAGCTGGCATATTTTACCAAAATAGGTAATATACATATTTCCATAGAAAAAGAGTGCAAATGTTTCATGAAGAAACACTGAATTCAACATTATGAAGAAGGATCGATCAGGTATTTGAACTCAAGGAGATTATTCTGAAATTGAAATGAGAGAAAGAAGATCAATGGATCTAAACTTAAATAAGTGACTGCATTCTGCACATGATGTTATAGATCAGTTGTACTTATATATAACAAAGATCTCTGGAAGCTTTGGATAGACCCTTAAGAAAAAGATAATCAATTAATCATTACAGTCACTATTATTTGGTAATCAAATATGAAAAAGAAAAAGAACCAATTTAAAAGGTAATGGGTATGAAAAATCCTAATCCCATATAGATGGAAAGTTTCAATGATTAAAAAAATCGATAGAAGAGACAATCACGAGCAGATAGATAAGCTTAATTTTTCACATGTATCTTCTAGTATCATGGACGGCTGGACCCACTTCTTATGGAAAACTGTGAGGCCAAAGCCTCCATTTTGTTATACACGGTCATCAGGTTTTGATTAGAAGCCCTGAAAGCTAGCATACACACACAGAGGATGGGACTAAGCTTTATAGAATTTTGGGATGTGATCAATGTGACTACATCCCCTTTTTATTACCTTTCGTGAATAGAAAAACGGCACATGCATCTTGCTTATATGCTACAGAGAATAATACAGGACTACAAAATATAAGAATAAGGTATAGTAGTCTCATGTACGTACAAAATGATGATCCTTAAGGTCCTCGTAATGTATCTGTATCTCCAAACCCCCCCCCCCCATCAACCCACCCCTCTCTTAAGCTCAAGATACACTAAAGTGTGAATCAATCAAGAGAATACCTACAAAATGAAGAAATATCTTAGGTGAATGAGACTCGGTGAAGAAGTTAGCCAGCCGATTGAAGGTGTGTATGTATCAGGAACAAATAGAGACAGATGCCAATGAACACACTGACAATCAATCTCAATGTCATTTGTGCACCTGTGGAAACTGTCATTATGTCTTATTTAATGGCATTTTTATGATAGTAAAAATAATGGGGAACACTGATTGAGATGAATCATGAAATCACCAAGAATCAATCATAGCCACATGATCTCGACCCACAGCAGTAATGCGGACACATCATATATGTAGATATTTATGAGGACTTTTTCCAAGTGTTCATTATTATTATTTTTTTATAAAATAGGGTGTCCCTGTTAAGTATATTGTTTGTAGCAACTATCACTCCTAGGCATTTTGGTTACAATGGTTAACAACTCTTGACATGGTATCAGAGCCACCACAAGTCCCAAGTTCAAATCCACGATGTCGCACCTTGGTATTATGTTGTAGGCATAGGTGCGCGAGGCAAAAGGCCCCATGCCACTCTATGACGGGCACGTGCTTCGAGTCCCAATGGTATTCCACCTGAGGAGGGTGTTAAGTATATTGTTTGCCACAACTCTAACAAGTGGGCATTTTGGTTACAATGGTTAGCAATTCTTGACAGTCCCCACCCCCTTTGGAGGCAAGACTAATCTCTGTGGGTGCACGCAGTCTCCTGCAAACCATGTGCATGAATTCAACTAGGGGAGGGCATTGCCCATGGGGATTGAACACACAGCACTGGGGAGCAAACCTAGGGCACAAGCCGCTACTAGGACCAAAAATTGTATAATTGTCTGCGTAGTCAGTATCATAAATAAGAGGGCTCCAGGCTTCATTTATCAACATTTTACAGAGGTGGGCAAGTTTATAGAAAACAACTTGTGTTCATCTTGAAAGATAAGCATCTAAGATTAAAAAAAAAAAAAACAGTTCCTAGCAGCTCAAAATATGTCTAACGATCATGAATTATTGAAATGCTCAGATGAGAATGTTCACAAAGAAAAAGCAAGTAAAACATTATTGTGTTCACATACCTTCGATGTCAGCTCCATTTTTTCAAGAGCATTTATGATTGCAGGCACCCTAAAATTAGATTCTGGATGTGACTCCTGTAACAGTGAGTTAAAAGTGATAACATATTATGTAAAGCTGAAGTGAAGGGTTCAAGACAGATAAAGTGAAAATGAGAACAAGCTTCAAAAACTAAGGTGCCCCAAATGAATATTTGATTAGAATATGGAATCCAATTGATTTTTGGAGACCGAGTTCAATTAAAATTGCAGATTATATTTAGAGAAATTTCTATAATTTTTTTTGCGCGTTACTTTTTATCATTTAAATTATTTTCATAGGAAAAAATGAGTTTTTTTCCTCCGTACAATACAACACATTGTCATTTATTTTGAGGCTTTCAACTCTAGGTCACAATCACCTTGCAATAATTATGTTTCTTCCTTCTCCACCAAGTAAATTTTTTATCCATAATAGGCATTGGAAATCCAAGGACATTTTTCAAGCTATTGTGAATATCCCTTCTGGATGCAAATGCTAGGATCACCACAACCTAGGCAAATACTATGCTCACTAAAACCATCACTGTGAATTGCAAATAATATAGTTTAAGTGCCATTGAGCTTATGCAGCACAAACTTTAGGACTGGAATTTGGAGTGCAACTATAGGCAATCCTAGGTTCACACATCTAGGGAACATAAATCAAACAAAACCAAATTGGCAAGAAATTGATAACATGCCAAACAGCAAGCTTCAAGAAACAATCAAGTCACATCTCCCAATCACTGGAAGAAAGCAGTATGCAAAAGAAGAAAGAAAACAACAAAAACAACACTGCTGGGCCATGCCAGTGTCACTCTTTTGATAACATTCATAACAGAGTATCAATTAGGACCATAGGTCTATACAAAGATATTGGCCGGACGTTTTAATCTCAGACTCTCAATTATGAAAAACCAACTAAATGTGAATATTAATAAACTACCCCTTGATAAATCATTTTCAAAACCTATATGATTTACACCAGCTCAATCTCTCTAGCTGCTCCAAGAACTAATGCACCACAGACTGTATGGTGTCCCCTTGGATCTAACCAGCATCATTAGTTACAGTTCGACAATCTTGCCTAGCAATTAAAAGACAAGAAATGTGAAGTCGTTACTTATAAGCAAATAAACCAGCTGCTTATTTGTTGATAAAAGCTTCATTTTTGTCCATGATAGAGCTAGTGTTGTAGCAATCTCACACATTAAGATGATTTCCAATGGATGAAATGAATGATGATTGTTTTTTTTTTTTAATAAAAGCAACAAATGGTTAACAAATTTTACATTTGGAGATAATAACACAAGTAAAATAAAGCTGACTCGATCAAATTCTTTTCTTTAAAGAATTAGTCCATTTTTTTATAACATTTTAACATAAAACATTTTAAAAAGATGCGGAAGAAAGTAACATTTGATCAGTATACCTGGTTATGACCCATGGCAGGAGCTGCACAATAAAGAATGTCTGCTTTAGATAGATTAACATCAGAAGTAAGTGCATAGGGATCTTTTTCTTTGCCACTTGAACAAGAAATTGAGATTCCGTTTGATATTGGATGCTCATAAAAACTTCTACCAAGAACCAATATTTTCTTTTGTGAACCAAGTCCGTAATAATTTCTCAGCTTACACATTCTATGGCCAATCAAAGGGCACAGAGACCCTGCAAGATAAAGAAACTTGTTTCACGCAATTCTATTACCTGGAAATATATGTAAAGCATAAACTAAAATATAAGTAGAGCATTTCTATTTCAGTGATAATGAGAAACTTTACTCAAATGAAGGGTTAAATACAAGAAGGGTCTCTCAAAAAAAGTCCACCATCCAAAACAAAACATCTAGAATATTTGAAAAGCATAAAGATAAGATATAATTTTACCTTAATCAACATTTTATATCTCCCTTTTCCTTTTTTCTATGAAGCAAAGCTGTAGTAGTAAAACATTAGACTAACAAAAAACAACAAAGCGACAAATCCTATAGCACTGCCTGCCTCTAATAAAAATTGTTTTGAAAGATTGGCCAATGAAGTAACATATATACTAGCCAAATAGGCGTGGATGGGGATGGAGTTGTTTTTAGGTTCACCTTTTCCAATTATGTTGGTCTGAGAGTCATAGATGTTTAGTTTTATAATGGATTTCCATTTTCTTTCAGAATACACCTCTTAATACCGTACAGCTTCAGGTATCTTTCTACAATTAATGAAACTTTTCTACAGATGCAAAAGGGAGGCTGAACGATAAGGACTATAATAAATAAAAAAAAATGAAATTCTAATAGCATAATAACATATCACTCCATGTGTGGACATTGAAAATGGATTTTACAAGTGGGTTTGACCATAGCAATGATGTACTAAAGTTCATGAGAATCAAGTGCCATTTAATTAATTCAAAGCAACTGAACACGCAAAAATGTCATGACCTCATTTGCATCTAATGGGAGAGATTCCAATGGAGAAAGGGAGATAAAAAAAAAGATGGTGGTGAACCTGCAATTCTTGCATGTAGAGTAGGGATAAAGTACACTTATTTTCGTTGCGTGTTTTCTTTGTTCCTCCTCCTTTCACAGTAATATAATACAATCACTGACCCCCAGTGAAAAAAAAAATGCTTACAAACTTCTTTCCACAACAAACAATTTGTCATGGAAAACATGAGATGATATGTTACTATCCATATAACTTGGCTTATTAGAGTTAACACAAGGTGTGTCTTTCAATCAAAACATTATCAATTTGAACAGGATAGTGCCTGATATACTGTTGTATGCAGCAAACAGCCACTTATAACATTCCACCATGATTTTTTTTAAACAAAATGAACTATTTGATATATGTATCAAAAGCCATAAGAATTTCAAACGTTCATATCCAAATTCCCCCAAACAAGTCAGTGGGTCCATTAGCTACCAAAAAAAAAAAAAAAAGTTCGTGGGTCCATTAAATTACACATATTGAAAAATCATGCTTGTTGAGTATAAAAAAATTATATCATAAAACTAATGGAAACCCAGTTTTACACTTGGGAATCACAAACACATATCAAGAAAAGAAAACGTTGAAAGACCCACTAGAAATCACTTGCCCAAAGGGCTATTTGTGGCATACTTTCGTGGTTTGATTAAAGGAAAAAAAAAAGTGGGGTAAAGGCGATTTGGGTAGAAGTTTTGCTATTTGAGGAGGGAAAAGAAAGTACAGCACACCTGAAAGAGCCATTGTTTGGTTCCACGCGCTTCCTCAATGTTCACAAGCACAGAGGAAGTGATATACAACGTGGGACAAAGAAGAACAGGTGGTTTTCAGTTGGGTAGGGGCCCATTTTTTAACGGTGGATATTCATTCCAAGATTATATTCATTAGACAAAGTCTCGACCATGAAATATACCCAAAATATCTCGACCGTCAATATATTTGGTAAGTTACTTTCTGTGTTTTTTTTTTCTATTTTTTAGACGTGGTACCTAAGGTCTTTGAGCCAATAAGATTAATTTCCAAGATGGTGCCTTACTGAACTCAAGCAAATATAGACCAGGCAAATTTGCCGTGGCTTTCCAACACATAACATGGAGAGCAAATTCATGCTTCATACAACTCCACCAACTTTATACAACTTGGTAAGTTACTTTCTTTGTTTTTTTTTTTTTTCTGTTTCTTTCTATTTTTACTACGTGGTACCTAACTAAGGTCTTTGATCCAATAAGATTAATTTCCAAGATGGTGCCCACTCAACTCAAGCAAATATAGACCACGCAAAATTGCCGTGGCTTTCAAACACATAACATGGAGAGTAAATTCTTGTTTTATACAACTCCACCAACTTTGAGTAGGGTTGTCATTTTAGTGCAAACTAGGCTTGTGGGTGGGGTATGTTGGATTTATGTCTTATATTCCGGTTTAGCAAGATGGGTCCACTGGGTTAGCTAGTGACCGGTTTAAGGTCAAGGGTATTTTGGTAATTATACTTAAGTTTTTTTGGTGGCCAAGAAAGCGGAGGTTATAAATGTGTATAATCTGTAACTTTAGATCTTGGCGTTGAAGAGATGTAAGAGCTCTCTTGCTCGTAATGTTCTCACACCACGTAGGAGAGATGATATGAGAAAGTAAGAGTCTCTGCATGCTTTACTCTTTATAGTAAATATGCTCGTCTTTATGCCATGAATGTAACCCTATTTGGGTGAACCACGTAAATCTCAGTGTCTCTTCTTGTGTGTGATTGCTTATTCGTTGATCTTGTTATTCATGTCTATGCACAACATGTGATGTGTAAATCACAGCAAGTGGTATCAAACCTTGCTAGGGTCTTCTAGGGCTTGGAAGTTGTGCGCACGAAGATCGACGGATTGAATTTCCGTCAAAGGGTTTAGATCTCTATTTTTCAAAACAGAGAAAAAGAGAGATCAACGAGTTAATCTCTAGTTGGGCCACATATTGGAGTTTCCAATCGGAGAAGAAGAAGATCGAAGAGATTTGGGTTCTTGGGTCTACCCGAAACCAGAGAAGAGGACTAAAAGAGGGGTTCTCGGTTTCGAGGGTTTATTTGGCTACCGGAGTCCTGAGAAGAAGATCGGAGAAAGGGCAACCACTATGATCGCCGGACGGAAGGGTCAAAGTCATCTCCACTATTCTCGCCGAAGTCCTCATACCACTGTCGTGCACCGACAGCCCACGTCCTCGCTAGATGCCACCCACCCGTCGTAGCCCGCCGTCGTTGCTGTAATTGTCGCCAGCTGCCACTCACTGGCATTACCAAAACAACTGCTTTGCCGGTCCTTGTCCACCGCAGCCGAAGTAGGAAAGGGGCAACGAGTTTCAGTTCCTGTTGCAGAACAGGGAAGGAGGATGAAGAAGACAAGGGCCTGGGTTTTTAAACCCATATCAAGTTGGGTTCAATCAGGTCAGTTCGACCTAACCCATGGTGTAGAACGAGGTGCAGTTTTGGTTTGGGTTTGGGTCAATCTGAACCCGTTTGCAGCAAACCAGCCTAAGCAGCAGCAGTGCTAACGTCAACCACATCAGCAAGTTCGTACGGTCAGAGGCAGGTTTGACCCGGATCGACGGCAAAATTTTGTTTCTGCGATATCTTGATCATACGACATCTGATCGGGAATTTGTTTGTGTCTACGAACTCATTTTGAGCAGATCTACCTATTTGTGGAAGAAGATTGGTTGTTTGACGGTCAACGAGAGAGTTTCACCAATGGAAGTGAGGAAAACTGTTTCTGCAATATTGAAGCAATCCGGGGTCGGATTTTAGATCAATTTCTTCTAGCCTGCTCATTGTGACGAGATCTATAGCTTGGTGCAGAAATCTTGAAAAAAGAAGATTATTGCTCTCCATTCCTAAACTGGAGAAATCTAGATCCATATACTTTGCCAGGAGACATCCTGTCTGGATAACAGAAGGAAGAAGGAATTTTAGGTAGCACCAGCTTCTTTTGTGAAGAAGATCAGAATAGACGTGGTTCAAGTCAGAATCGGATCAACTTGACTTGGTTGTTGTTGTAAACCCGCCAGCCTAGTTGCAAAGAGTTTGCAAATTCAAACGAAGTTGTTCGTTTCAGATTCACATATTTTCAGATCACATGTGATGTCATTCATCTTGCCAAGGCCAAGCCAATGAAGAAGCAGCAAAGAAAAGCTGATGCATGCTCACATCAGCAGTTGTCAAACATGTGTTTGATTGATCGAAAGCCAGGTCAAATAGAGTTTTTTGACCATTTGGAGGTAAAGGTTGTTTTGGAATTGTGGAGTCATTTGGACTTGTATTCCTGATCTATTTTACTTGCATGCTTGTAGTGATTGGATATTTATAGTGATGTTAAAGATGAGGCGTGATAGTAAATGATTCAGATATTGTTATCACTCATATTCGTTAATGGATTCAAGCTTTAAGTTCGAGGTAGAGTTTGACGAGAAGATGAACTTTGCTCAAAGTTCATATGCTGGTTCAATATGTCAAAATGTTGAAAGAATAAGACTGCTTCATCAATGCAGTAACATACCATTCAACAAGGTAGGTGAAGACATTGTCGGTTTTATCTCCTGGTGGCTCGAGTTGTATGGAATCCAAGCCAAGGTAGAGATTATTAAGTTTATGTCTTCTACTTCGGTTTAACCAGATGGGTTCACTAGGTTAGCCAGTGGCTAGTTTAAAATCAAGAGTATTTTGGTAATTATATTGGGGCTTTTTTTCTAGCCAAGAAAGCGGAAATTATATATGAATATAATTTGTAACCCTAATTTTAGAGTTAAAGAGAGGTGAGAGTTCTTTTGCTCATGGTGTTCCCACACCACGTAGGAGAGACGATGTGAGATAGTGAGAGTCTCTGTATGCTTTACTTGTCATAATGAAGATGATCGTCTCTATGTCGTAGATGTAGCCCTATTTGGGTAAACCACGTAAATATGAGTGTCTCTTCTTGTGTGTAGTTGCTTTTTTGTTGATCGTATGATTCATGTATGTGCACAACATGTGATGTGTAAATCACAACAGGGTAAACCATTTCCCATACCCAACTCAAACCCACTTGCCTCCACCCTTGACAGGTTGACTGGTTTTATCTTTTTTTAACAGTTTTATAGTTACTTTTTTTTTTTTCTGCTCAGGCTGAATTGGAATAAAAAAAAATTAAATTTTACATAGACCACCTCAACATAGTTGGAACAACCCTTCATGATAATTGTCACGCCCCAATCCCGGGAATTTGGGGATTGGAGTGGGCCCCCGGGGCGTGGATACGTAATCCCGTAGAAATCCGTGCCCTGAAGAATTTTGCACGAATTCCTACAAGGGAGATTCCACAGGAACGTGTGAGGTAAGCTGACACACGTACAACATAAACTATCATAATCGAGAACCTGTGAAATACTCAATAATCATCAAGAGCACATAAAGTTCATAGTCTATTAAAGCATAATTACATACAATAGTGTTATAGTCCTTAAAAATACGTTCCCAAAATCAGTCCTTAAGGTGATACACAAGTCTTCAACATAATATTCCCCGAAGAGACGCTCTCCGTAGGATGGCTAGTAGTAAACGTCGCCATCCATCCATTCACCTACACCCCGAGGTACCGTTGGGGTATCTTTCGGGGCCGCGTCAGTATTCGTGTCGGGAGCGGGTGCTGAATCTGCAATACCGAGGGTAACACTGTTAACACGACGGTTAAGCAAGTACTAAGCATAGGAATTAATATAACAAAATACATTAGCAAGAACAATCACTAAACATGATGCATGAGTGAAACTTAGTGTTATACATACTGATTGGCAACCACGATGCTCTATTCTCCCAAAGGGACCATACATAACGTATGGGTCGCTAGGGGATCAAGCTAGCTTCCCGAGGAGCGTCGACAACCCCTCCGTAAACCTACTGCAGTGGTGACATATAATACCCAAAGGGCAGAAGCCAAGTGGTGCCGACTCGGAGTCAATCATACAATCATAACACATATATAAGAAATAGATAGTCATGAAACAACGAATACTTAAACGAAACACATGCAGGTAGGCTACAAGGCCCGAGCCTCCGCTACACCCTTGGCTAGCAAGCACACACTCAATAGAAGCTCTGGCTTGTCAGACACGCACTCATTAGAAGCTCAGGTCTGAATTGCCTCGGGGTTTGTTAGAGGAAGTGAATGCGATAACAGTCATGTCAAAGGTAGTGTTATGTATCAATATGATATGATTGCATTTAGATGAAGCAGTCTCCTAATTCCCCAAGGACATTCAGTACGAGGTACACATGAGATGTTCGGTGTCGCTGTGTTACCGCGTCTGGGTATTACATTGTGTATACGGAACACCCTTCTCATGCCAACATCCATGACTTACCATTGGGGAATCCTTCATTCATTCCAACGTATAATTACCAATGGCCAAAGGGGGAGGTATAGAGGGTACCGTGACTAAAGCCCTACAACATCATCGAGACTCCTAACATCTTACGTTCACTGGGTTCTTACGGCTTAGCCGTATACAGGGTTACGGCTTAGCCGAGAGGGGGTCACAGTCATCCGGATTTTTCCGTGGGGTTACGGTTCAACCGTATATTGGCCTACGGCTTAGCCGTGCTAAGCCTACGGCTGGGTCACGGGGAGGTTACGGCTTAGCCGTAGGGTATTTCACGGTGCAGCCGTATGCAGGCCGTAGAAGGAACTGGGTTCTGTGAGCTCTCTGGAAAGTTCGCCGTAGAAAGACCTGCGGCTAGGCTACGGGCTGGGTACGGCTTAGCCGTAGTGGATTTCACGGCGTAGCCGTAAGTAAGCCGTAGTACAAAACCTCATCTTACTGCTCTCTGGACATTGAGCCGTAAGAGCTCACGGCTTAGCCGTAGCTTCGCCGTAAGCTTCAGAAAATCTACATACAGTTCTGTAGCTTAATTTTCGGTACGGGATCACTACAGAACTCCCTTATAAGGGAAATGCTGAGGCTCAACTGAAGTTTTCTGGAGAGTATTCCATACTCACACACCTTCTATTCCCCTCCTCCATCATTCCTACTAGATTCATTCATACATATAAGAAAGAAGAATGACAATGAGCACAACTAACTCAACATGCAATGACAATCCCACATGCAATGAATATAAACTTAAGTACTTGCCTCTCCTAACAGCACTAAACCTTCTCCCACTGTAGATTGCCGTGAGGTTAGAAGAACCTTCAAAATGGAAATGGGTTTTGCCACTTAGAGAGGGAGGAATGCCCAAAGGAGTAAGGAGAGGATGAGTGGAGACTACTCCCTACACATGCACACTCCCAAAGATAGCCAAGCACTCCAATGCAAGGAGAAGAAACCCAGAAAACCAGAGCTCCAGCCAAGAGAACGAGAGGAAGAAGAACGAACGTGGGATCCCCTTTTAAACATAATTCCCTGGAGTTACATGCAAACCCATTTGTTTCTAGAATTTCCAGTTTAGTCCGGAAGGGCTCCAATTGGCTTAAGATGAGTCCGGATTAACTTGGACCCAACACAAAAGATGATCTACGCGATAAATCACACGTAAGGAAATAGACGGTGTATCCCAGAGGTGCAAGGACAATTTACGAAAAAGCCCTTAACTACTTAAGTGGGGTCCAAACCCAATAATTCACACTGAATTAACCCTCAACAAGTCTTAATCAATATAAAACAAGATTAATTAACGTAACTAAGATTAGTGGGGGTTCGGGTCCTTACAATAATTATTTTATATATATAATATTTCATTAACAAATGTACACATATATCATAAATCCAAATCTTCACCTACATAAGCTCATGTAACCAAACACCCAACCTGACAAAAAACACCATCAAACCCACCCCTAGTATTGATCTCTCATGGTCGAGTAGGGGTGCTCATGGGCTGGGATAGATCGAGCCCAAGTCAGGCCCAGCCCACTTTGGTCAGGGTTTGAATTTGAAATTAGGGCCCATTTAATAATTGGGCCAAGCTTGGATAAAATGATAGGAATGCATGTAATTTAATTCAATTAGTCCAAGCAATTGCTTAAATGACCACAAAATTAATAAGAAATCCATTTCGGCCAAGCCCGATTGATTAATTGAACAAGCTTGGGCCTAACTTTTACGGCTCATATCTGGTTTGGGCCAGGCCTGGGCCACTATTTCAAAAATCAGCCCGGGCCTGAATTCGCCTTAGCCCAGCCCTTAAACACACTTGTAGTTGAGTGGTGTTGATTCCTCGGTATTACACACTTGCCCAAGGTCTACAGGTTGACAAGTATCACCTGTAAACAAAAACCACCACCAAACCCACCCTAATCGAAACCAGTAAGGGCAGAGCACCTTGCCATCAGCACTTGGTAAATGCAGTCTAGCATAAGTATCAGCCATCCATTTTAAGAAACATAAGTACAACCGTTTAAGATTTTGGGTATTTGGCAACTTTTCCTAAGTTTTATTTTAAAACTCAAAAAACCCATCCTTGCATTAGATGTCAGACTTTTCATTTATTTTCATTTCCCGAATTTCATTTTTTTTTTTAATTTCTCAAATCTCAGGCACCTATCAACATTGATTAAGTATCATACATTCTTATATTTTATTATCAGATTTGAGCATTTGTCATCCATTAATGACAAATACTACTCATCTTGAGAATGCAGGCACCTATATTTAGCAATATTTCATCTTTTCTTTATTTTATTTTTAAAATCTCGAGCACCTGTCTATATTGACATTGTCCCCATTTATTTTATTCTTTTTTAAATTCAAGCACTTATCGTTACCATTGTGTTGTATGCATTTTCTGTTTCTTTTCTTTTCATTTTTTTATTCTTATTTATTTATTTTATTTTATTTGGAGTGGAGCATTCATATGACTGAGAACAACCATTACATTTGAGTAGGGAGGTATAGTTCTGTAGCTTTGATCTGAGTTCTGTAGCTTTGATCTGCAGACGCCCACAACATATGCCTGTGATGCAGAACTATGGTAATAGAATCTGAACCTATCAGCCAAACCAACAACAGCTTGTATTTTAAATTTTCACACATTAACAATGTGAGACTGGATCACATTCCTCCATATTCTCAGACATCCCAGGTGCAACATCCACAACAATCAACGAAGCATGAAAATGGCATGTCTTCACAATTACAGTTCTTCAGCATGGCACCACTTTGGTTTGCATAAGGTTATCAATCTAAGCTAGTCTGGTTTCTATAAACCAACCAGCACGGCATTTCTACTATGGAAGCATGGTGTGGAGACTCTGAACCCATCATTCATTGGCATTTCTGAAACATCACACTTTGAAGTACAAGGTTTATCACAACCACACCGTATCCAATCAATCCAGAGTATAAAATCATTGTCATCATCATTATTTTAGCCTTATCAGGTCAATTTGGAGTCAACTAGAAGAGTTCATCCAGGCTCAAAGCAATTTCAACCAAACATGCCAATGGAATGTCTCAGCCTGCACCTTATACACTTCAAATTGAAGTTCCTGGCAAATATGGCACATCTTGGGGAGTGTAAGCATCTAAGCTGGTTTAGTTATGCTTTAGCCAGGATGCCCATGCATTGCCAAACCACTGTTAAATTGGAAAATGGAACCAATTACCCAACAGCAGCTGCCAACATTTCACTTTGGGACTGTGAGATTATTTCTAATTTCTGAGATTCCTCATTAAAGGGTGTTTCCAAAGAAACAGCTCCAACGTCAGGAACATATCCAGATTGCTTCATTTGTGTCACAAGCACCTTTAACAGAGTATAGATCGCTTTTCGCTCTGGATGTCTTTTATCCTTCACCATGAACACATGCACCTGGCTTTTTACCTCAATCCAACTGCACCCTGGCTGCTTAACAATCCCTCTCTGCCTCATCAGCTTCCTTACTCTGACAACCTCTCCCCATTTGCCCTGCTCCGCATACATGTTAGATAGAAGAACATAGGGACCTGAATTCATAGGATCAAACTGCAAGAGTTTCTCTGCCACCCGCTTCCCCATATTAATATTGCGATGTACTTTACAGGCTGCAAGCAAAGATCCCCAGAGGACAGAATCCGGTTGTACTGGCATGCTTTCAATGAACTTCTCCACCTCATCTAGGCGACCAGCACGTCCAAGTAAATCAACCATACATGTATAATGGTCCTTTGATGGTTCCAATCCATGTTCTTCTCTTATCGAACGAAAATAGTTATAACCCTCCTCAACCAAACCTGCATGGCTACAAGCGCATAAAACCCCAATCATTGTAACATGATCAGGTTTCTCCTTGGACATTAACATTCTCCTAAAGAGAGCAAGAGCTTCATTTCCATAACCATTTTGTGCATAACCCATGATCATAGCATTCCATGATACCTTGTCCCTCTCAGTCATCCTTTCAAACACTCTAAACCCATCTTCAACAGATCCACATTTTGCATACATGTCCACTAGTGAGTTCCCAACAAAAATGTCAGACTCCGGTCCAGATTCAAACCGGAACCCATGCTTTAAGACATGCGTGTGAGCCTGTCTGCCAAGCCTTAGATTGGCAAGATTGGCACAGACACTGAGAACGTTGGCAAAAGTATAATGGGTTGGCAAAACTGAATCCCTCTTCAGTAGGAGAAACAGTTCCAGAGCCTCTTTATTCTCTCCATTCTGTACATAACCCGCAATAAGAGCATTCCAAGATACCACATTTCGTTCTGTCATCCCCGTAAAAATAAAGTGTGCAGCTTCCATACTTGCAGCTCTTGAATAACCATTAACCATAGATGTCGTCGAGACAACATCTCTAGTGGGCATCCGATCAAAGATATATCTTGCTTCTCTAATTCTCCTGCACTTTGCATACATGTCAACCAAAGCATTGCACAACACACGGTCATCTCTAAACTCATCCGACTTAATCGCAATGGCATGAATTTGCAAGCCTTCTCTGATTAGAGAGAGGCCTGCACAAGCACTAACCACACTAGCAAGTGTGACCACATCTGGCTGTATTCCGCATTTCATCATACGAAGAAACAATTCCAAAGCTTCATTTGTAGGACCATTCTGCTCGTAACATGTAATCAAGCTGTTCCATGATACAACATTTCTTTCAGGCATCCCATCAAAGACCCTGGATGCATCAAGCACGCTCCCGCATTTAGAATACATATCAACAAGTGCACTTCCCATATAAACATCAAACGAGAACCTCGACTTCAAAATCAAAGCATGGATTTGCAACCCCATTTTCAAATCCATTAGACCTGCACATGCGCTGAGAGCACTAGAAAAAGAATACATGTTGAGTATAAAATCCTCGCAATGCATTCTACTGAAGAATTCAAGAGCTTCTTCGAAGCGGCCATGTTGGGCGAAGCCAGACACCATTGAATTCCAGGAGCACTGGTCGCGATCGCAGTCCGGCATCACCTGGAACAGAGACAGTGCTTCATCCAGAAAACCCGATTTTGTAAACGCACTGATCATCGAATTCCATGAGAAGATGTTCCAGTGAGGCATTTTATCGAACACTTTGCGGGCGTCGCCCAAGCAGCCACATTTAGCATAGGAATCAATCAGGCGGTTCTGGATGAAGATTTCAGAGGCAAATTGGGTCTTGATGATGCGGGCGTGTACCCGGCGCACGTCTCGTAGAGATCTTGAGCCAATGCATGACTGCAGGAGATTTGAGAAAATGGAGGAGTTGGGGAGACAAAGGTCATGGATCAGAGGCGTTTGCAATATGTGTCTTGCCATTCCATCGTCGATGGAAATCTCAATGCCATGCATTTGGGTTGTGAAATCTTATTAAGAGAGACCAAGGGAGAGCCGTTGGCATTTAAATTTGCATTTCAGTTTGATGGTTTGTACTTTGTAGGGATGGGAAATTTTTATTAGGTATTGGGCTTGGGATGTAAATGGGATGGACGGCTCAGGCCCAGCATGTTGTTCAGCGTGCCCGGCCCAGCCTGGCATGTTGGCCTGCCGGTACTGCCCAGCCCATCCCAGGCACGGCCCATGCTGGCACAGGGTGCGAAGCCCATCACCATGCCTACGCACGACACGGCGCTAAAGAATGGCAATGGGTCGGGTAAAAATAGGATTTGCCCTGCCTAGCTCCCATTAGGAAAGGGGTCTGATAGTGGTCTTTTTTATGTAAGGTGGTTTGAGTTTTGTTGACCCAACCCGCCCCAAATATATAATATTTATATATTTATTTCTAAAGTGAGAGATAAAACTTATGTAACGTAAGTGGTTTTAGGCCTTAATATAAGGCGCATACGAAGAGATAGTGGCATGTTGAAATTCTACTACACACATTCTCATCCAGTTTTATATAGTTTATAAGTTTTAAGTTTTAGATTTAACTTGACCCAATCAAACAAGGCGAATTTGATATTACAATCAGTGATAGTACAATCAGTTAGGGAGGGGGGGCGCGAATTTGGATGAGATAAATTTGAGATACTGCGGATTTGAGTTTCCCCAACCCGTACCAAGCCCGCACTGTTGCCATCCCACCTGTGGCCAAGCCTACAGGCACCACAAGGCGCATGGCCCGGTAAGGCACAGCCCATATCCTTAAAGCCCATGCTTAGCGATTTATATATGGATGTATTTAAAAAACTTACTTAATTCAGCAATTCAAATTTCAAGGAGTGGTATGTTTCGCCTCATATAAGCTTAAGATGGCATTTATGACCTTCTAAAAGTGTCGATTAGTGATATTTATCGGCCTCCTACAAAACTTCAGTGTGGTATTTATTTCAAGTTCAATATTTTATACAATTTTTTAATTTTAGCCTGTTAGTTGTGCTAGGCTGAGGCCCCGCCAGCCTGGGCACGGCATGGCCCAGACACGGCTGAGCTAGCCATTTCAAGGGTCATGTCATTTTACATCCCTACATAGTGCACGTTGATGCAATAGAGGAATCTACGCTCCATTATATTTGCTTGAGCACTTTAGAAAGAAATTCCAAGTTTTCAGCTCTCCCTCATAAATCATCATTGACTTTGAGTGCCCAAAGGGTTCCTCCGAGTAGAGGATTCTTCTGAGTTCTATGGAATGTGTACTCATGGAGGCGGTAGCAGTGGTAAAATATGATCCGACCCGCATAACTCGTTACTTGACGTGTTTAACCTAATGCATAATATATATGAATCAGTCACATATAAGAAGAACTTGAACTAATTAAAAGGGGTCAGCCTGCATAACCATCCTAATCCATTTAATGGGTTGATTTGGGGTCAACTTGTATTACATAAACCCATTTAAGCGATTTGATAGGGTAATATTTTGGTACTTAAAAGAGCTTGTTTATTTTATCTAGAATGAATAGAGCATGTGTTGGGCTTTTTCTGGGCAGCAATTTAATTAAAATTTAACCTTAATATTTGAAATGGATTAGGATTTGGGATATACTTTTATAGGTTGGGTTGGGTGTAAGATGATCTAATGGACTTGAAATTAGACGCTGGTAAACTACATCGCCATCCGAAGGAGAGCATGGCACTTATTTAGTAGTCGCTGTATCTTTCTGCTCTTGTTTTTCTTTTCATATGATTTCCTTCAATCCAACATTCCAACCTATTTGCAATATCCAACCCATTTGCACAATATGCATTTAGAAAAAGAAGAAATATAGATAAAAGTTGACAAAAGTTCAATATGGCATGACTTATGACAGCCAAAAGCATAAAAGAAAGAAAGAAAAACAGACAGACAGACACCTTTCTCAGTAAAGTCATAAATAATCTATCAATAAATCTTCCAGTTTACTTTGGACTTCTATGTTACACTCATGTTTAAGATTCCCAATGAGATTTGTCCATGCCTTTTGAGCCAACAAATGACCACCAATGGACAAGAGAGAGAGAGAGAGAGAGAGAGAGAGAGCAGGTGTATATACTTATGAGGGACGGGGGAAAGAAATGATGGCTTATCGGGTTGATGAAGAAGAATGAGACACAATTGATAAGAGGATGGTAACAAAAGAGGCGAGAGATTGTAAGAGAAGGAAAACCATGGTCATGCAGAGCAATCCATCAGAATTGGAAGGGTCCCTCCTGCTGCTCATTCGATGTGGGGTGCATTTCAAGAAAAAATAACTAGAAAAATGGAGAACAAAGGTGAAATGCAAAGATTACCACAAATAACCTTCCCTTTAATGAAAATTAAATCAAGGAAAGACGGGAAATAAACATCCAACCATCACCCTAGAAATTCAAATCCTAAGAAAGGTTCTATTTACATTGCTACCTTATATCCTTTACTTCTAACCTCATATCATTTACACCTCCCCTCTTTAGTGATCCTTTGGTGGAGCTCATTCGACCATGAATTTCTATGTATTCAATTCCTACATAATATATTACAAATAAACAAGCCATTGGTCTTTTAAGGGAAAAAAAAGGGCCCTTGGTCTTTGACAGGTATAAATGGTCTCCTCCCAAAATAGCAGCATTTGAGTGACAGAAATGGACTCTTAACCATCAGTCAGACCAAAAAAAGAAAAAAAAGGATACGATTCTCCCATAATCAACAATTAGATTCTTGAAGAGACGAGAGAAATGAGCCAAAAAATTCTTTAGTAAAAAATCATGTCCTCCAAAATCTGACAACAGTTGCCGCAGAATGGTTGAATCATACATACATATGCACAGCTTGCACAGGCATTTTGAGAGTACGAAGCTTGTTACTTCCTTTTTAAAATAATTTGAATGTTAGGATAAATACCAGCCTAAAATTTTACATTGTTACTCTTCTCCATCCCAAACCACTGCATAGTGTTGAGAAACATATCCTGCATCCTTCATTTCCCACACCAGAAGCCTTAGCATTGAGTAAATGGCTCCTCCTCCGCAGTGTATTATTTGGTCAGCCGAAAATGTAACAACAAGGTTCTTGATCCCAATCCAGCTACAGCCAATCGCCTTCTTCACTCCTCGCTCTTTCATGAGCCTTCTAACTCGAGTCACACTCTCCCACCTTCCCCTCATCGCATATAACCGAACCAGCACTGAGTAAGGAAGATAAGTGCATGGTTCCAACTCCATCATCCTCTCAGCAACAATTTCTGCAAACTTAACGTGGCCATGACTCCAACAAGATCCAAGAAGAACCCCCCAAATCGAAGCATTGGGCACGTGGGGCATAGCTTCTATGATCTTCATTGCCTCCACAAGCTTCCCTGCTCGACCTAACATGTCCACAATGCAAGTATAGTGCTCAACACCGCAGCTAACTCCATATTTCTCTTCCATAGTTGAAAATATTCTCCATCCTTCACTGATAAGGCCTCCATGACTACAAGCCAATAAAATGCTGGCTAGAGTTATTCGGTCTGGAAGAAAACCTTGTCCACAAAGTTCTTCAAAGATATGCAGAGCTTCAGCTCCTCGCCCATTTCGAGCGAAGCCCATGATCATTGTGTTCCAACAGACCAAGTCTCTGACACCCATTTTTGAGAAGATTTTCACCGCAGAGTCAACTAATCCAGATTTGGCATACACGTCCACGAGCGAACTAGCAACAACCACATCAGACTCCAAACCAAATTTAACAACTAAAGAATGAATTTGAGTACCCTGCTCTGCCGGAGCAAGACATGAACTGCAGCTCAAAATGCTCCCAAAAGTGAATTTTGTAGGCTTGAAATCATTCCTTAGAGTCAATAGAAACAACCATAGAGCTTCTTCTGAGAATCCATGCCTTGCATAACCAGAAATCATGACATTGCAAAGAGCCAAATCCCAATGAGGCATTTCTCTGAAAAGCTGAATGGAATCCTCTAACCTGTTGCATTTGGCAAACATGTCAATAACTGCACAGGAAACTATGGAATTAGACAGAACTCCCATCCGGACGCACCGAGCAAAAACTTGCTTACCCCTTGCCAAATCACGCAAATTAGCACAAACAGCAATTACAGTTGACACAGTGAACTGATCGGGATGAAACCCACTAACTCTCATCAAATGAAAAAGATAAAATGCCCGCTCACCATCACCACACTTCTTACACCCCGAAATCATAGAATTCCAAGAAACAACATCCAATTCATCCATTGCTAGAAACACCCCAAAAGCATAATCTACAAGGTTGAGCTTCCCATACATATCAATAAGAGAATTACCAAGTACAACATTCGATGAATCCAAACCACTCCTGATAATGCTACCATGAATCTGTTTACCCTGCCAAACATACTCAACCGATGAGACAACGATCGAGAACGTAAATTCACTTGGTCTCATTCCAACTGCCTGCATTCCCAAGAACACATCCAATGCATGTTCTACAAGCCCATTAGAAATATAACCCGAGATCATCGAGTTCCAGCTGATGACATCCCGATCCGGCATTTCATCAAACAGCTGCCGGGCATTCTCCGGGTAGCCATTTTTGAAGAACCCCATCAGTAGGAGGTTCCATGTGATGGGATTTTTGTTGGGTACATCTTCGAAAGCTCCGAGAGCATCGTCAACGGCGCCGATTTGTGAGTAGAGATCGACGAGGCAGTTGCCTAGAAAGGTACGGCGATTGTACCCAATCTTTAGCAACCGAGCATGAATGAATTTGGCAAAAGAAGGGGAGTTTAAAGAGATGCAAAGCCTTATGAGATGGTAGTAGAAGGATGTGGATGTTCGAAGGGGGGTCCCAGAGTGTGTTTGGCAGTAGGTTGTTGCAAGGGAGAGAGATGGAGTGAGTTTAGTTGTTGCAGTTTTTAGTGCAGCTATCATGGCCGAGGGAAGCTTCTCCTTCTTATATGGTCATTCTTCTCTATCTCCCTAACTAACTTTCGTAAATTTTTTGTTGTGTTTTTGAAGCCATGGGTTTGAAAAAAAGAATCAACCGTTGGGATCTGATTGTTGGAAATTGGTCAAAAGTACGCGTGGTGTACATGTCATCTTTAATGAATTAAATAAAATAACAATTGGGCTTTTGTTCTTTTTTTTGTTTGTGCGTCCATATATTTACTCTCGAGGAATAGTCTTTGCTCATTGGAATTGAGTCAACTTCAAGTCAAAGGCCAAAGCTCCAAAGGATGAGCTGACAAAATATACATTGGGTCATAATATATATTTATATATATGGGAAAACGGTTGCTTGAGAACGGTCCGAAACTGTTTTAGATAGTGAAGCCGACGTTGGGAGGCATCTAAATGAATAACACACATCACCATTGTAAATTACATACATCCACTAATTTTGACTCCCATCCGAATAGATTGGACTATTGGATCGACTGCACAAATCTATTCAAATGGATGTGCAATCAATCCAACGGTCCAATCTATTCGGATGAGATTCAAAATTAGTGGACGTGTGCAATTTATAGGGGTTATATTTGTGATCCATTTGGATGGCTCTCAACATGGGCTACACTATTTAACACGATGATAGATGACACTTTTAAATTTGGACATATTAATGTGCAAAAGAAAAAATACTATATGAAAAAGTAAATTGCTTTTTGACTTTTACACAATGATATGTCCACACACACACACACACACACATATACTAGTAGCAAAGGCCCATGCAAAAATAAATATATATATTAAAATTTGAGACTATATGTGGTATTGTTCTAATCTCTAATGCTATTTGAGAAATGAATAGCTAATAATCTGTAATATTAGCTATATTATAAATATGATAGATAATATTATACATATGACAAATAGATTTCATATTAACCCTTATACTATTTCATGTATATCCAAATAGAAATGATATGCATTTTTCATATGCACTTTAATAGCAAACATAACAAAATTATTACTAACAACACTTTATTAAGAATAACTCAAAGGATTCATTGTTATGCATTACTCAGATTTAACAAATGAAAGGAAATTCTAATGCCTTCATCAAAACTAATGCAAGAAAATTATAATTCCCATTTAAACAGCACTCAAATTTATTACCATAGGCTTGGTACATTTGTCATCATCCTTCAAAATCCATTACCAATAACAATGATACAAAAAGAATGGAAAAAAAAACCCTGGAGATTTTGCTTCTCTTTTACTCCTCTTTTCATCATGTTTTTCCTTGCCTTTTGGATCTTCAATTCCTCTATGACCAAAACACATATGTTAATATTAAGATTAAGCATCATATATTTTGGAATTGCATGAATAATAAACAAATTGAAATCTATTTTATGAGAGCCCATACGAAACCCCCGTTTTTTAACAACACCTATAGAAATCACCCCAAGCATTATCAAACAATATTAAGTTTCTGGTATACATACATCCCATCAAGACGGCAGGTCTCAGGTGGGGAATGTGAACTGATCAACAAACAATATCAAGATTCCGGGGTACAAATTAAATGTTGAATAGTTCAAAATAAATTATTTCCTAGACAATAGAGTAAATGTGAATGAGGAATGACCACGAAAAGGCAATGGTGTGAAAATATACCGCTTGAAACCATACAATTGTTCTGAACACATACCACTTGAAACTATATAATGGATTATAAATGGTGGCAAACCATTGGATCGAACCCTATAGAAGAGATGCACGTCATGATCATATATTATCTTTCCTTTCTATTTTGTTTCTTTCTGCCATGGTGCGGGTTGGTTAGGCATTCTGATAAGGGAATGCTTTGATTGGGACCAAAGACTACAGATGTCATTCCACATCATCTCCTCCACCATAGAATCCGATCTCTACTACCCAAAAAACTTAATTCCAGTTGCAGGTTGACTATTGTCACCTAGAAAAAAAAAAAAAGAAAAAAAGAAAATTTAAATGGAGGAAGATGATGATGATCATCCAGAAAAGAGAGGTTTGATGAATTGATTACAAGACCATCAGTCCCAAATATAGATGCAATTAGCATGGAGAGATTGAGGAAGGAGATCTAGACGTCAAAGTCAAATGAGGATGAGTGTGCCCCATGTCAATGGCCAAAAAAGAGTTTTCTCTAAATGGAGATAAGGATAGATTTTAGGGGAAATTTTTGAATTGATGAAGAAGAGGTTTGAATACCATTCAAATAGAGAGATTTTTAGGGAATAAATAGAATAGATGAGAGAGAGGAGGGTAGAGAGAGATTTTAGGGGATGATGCAAAAACGGTTGGGCTATTTCTGATATCTTTAGAAGATGACGTGGCGCTCTAGAAAAAAATATATATATTATTGATGTGGCACCCTCCAGAAGCCTACATTCTTGTAGCTTTAATATGTAAAATGTATATAGATATATATGAAGAATATTTATGTGCATATGTCCCTCACCAAGGGATCGTACATACTTATCTGTGGGGCCCATAGTGGACCCCACCAAGGGATGAGACCAGGGGAGATGGAAAGATCCATACAGAACCACCCTAAATACCAAGTTTGATCCCAATCACATGTCCCAAACCCCTTCATCCATGACCCACAAATTCATTCTATTCAAATAGGTGCATAGTCGATCAAACGGTCTAATAAATTCGGATTTGACCAAAATTGGTAAACAGGTTCAATTCAAGGGGGTGGTGTGTGTGGTCCATTTGGATGGACTATACAGTGAGTTCCACCTAAAGTTCTTATAAAAAAATGGTCATGGACATATGCATATGAATATTCCCCTATATATATATATTTATTTAACAATGGGGCATAATCACGATCATTCAAATGAAGTTATCATGGTAAAGTCAATGGAGGGGTGCATGGGCCTGTTGAATCCAATTCATCTTAACCCAAGGTCGGTCATAGGCTACTACTAACTCTTATCGAAACCTTGATATGATTCAAGACCCCCACCCACCAATTGTAGTTTTTTTTTTCCAAGGCACACCTTTGCATATGCTAGTCCAACAATAATTGTTGGCGGACCGAGGATTTTCATTTGATAGAAATAGATCTAAAAACATATAGTTTGATTTGGGGCAGGGCCAAAATTTTCATACATATAATTTTTAGGCTGTTTTTCAGATCAAGTAGGAGTGATTGCCCCCTAAGTCGTATAGTGGGTCTGCCCCAAATTGCAAAAATTATTTATATGAGTATAGTTAAAAAATTATTATATGAGTATAGTTAATGTCCCTATCATATAATGTCCTAACCACATCATCATCATCATCATTATAAATATAGAAAACAAAAAAAAGAGATAATTAATCATGCTTGTTGAGTGTTTTCTACATGAAAAATTATAGTATTCAAAAGTTATTAAGATGGTTTTTTTATTGGGATCCCAGCTTAGGAGAGTTGGGTCCCCTAGCCACCTTGGGAGGGGAGAGACCTTGGGTGAGGTGGGTTACCTTAGTGTCAGAGAAGAAATCTCACGTGAGGTGGAGCACCTTTGGGTGAAGAAAGAGACCTCAGATGAGGTAAATCAGCCCAATGGGTGAGAAAAAAAATGACTGCCTAAGTTTCACCCGAGATAGTTAGGCAAGAACCTGACAACGTTTTATCACTGGGGTGAGGGCGTTATTATTAAGACTCTGGTTGGCTTTACAATTGGGCTCTACTCTTTGTAAGTGAGTAGTGTGGTGCTCAGCCGCACTGAAGTTCTTCAGCAGAGGTCCATGTCAAACCTGCAGATCTTTGCTGGCGCATGCGGTGTCATTCGTGAGTGAGGGACTCATTCCACTCCACCACTTAATTGGTTATTGGGTGGTGGGGCCCATACCTAACACCCGTTTTAATAATTCATCTAATAATTCTATCTTTCCATGACGTACATTACAAGAAATGCTCGACTTATCAGCCTACTGCATCTAGCCTTGAAGGAAACGCCCTTAATTGAGTGTACATCCATTGTAGTCATTTTACAATGCGTAGAACTTTTCCAGTACAATCATTATTGTATTGAATCCCAAAACCAAGTCCCCCCGCCTGGAAGGGAGAAAGGACGGGCTTGGTAGGAAAGTGAAGTAGTGTGTGTGGAAGCATAACTTAGAGAGGCCCCTAAAAAATTAGGAGGAATTTTCTGTCTATCCGCCTTGCATGGATCTTACAGTGCGATGTAGGATGTGGGGTCTGCCTATAATTGATCTGTATGGACCATCCAACCCATACACTGGTTTGCACGGTTGGGACTCTTTAACTGTTCTATTGAATTAGATGTGTACAATGGCTCAAATTTCACTTCAGGAATATCTATTGTTGTATTGACGCATGTAAAATGTCTTTGGACAAATTTCTATAGTCGGTGCCTAACACAAGTGGCTTTGATTAAGCAAAGGTGAAAAACCCATGGGTTAGATTTAACTTGGGGTGATCACCATAATAAGAAAACTGCTCACAGGAGAACATATTTTTAATACCAATTTTCTTTTGTAGACATCCAAAGGGTAAAAGTGTGGCAATGAGATGAAGGAGAGGAAAGGGATAGGTTGGTCATTCTAGAAGAGGAAAACAAAAGAAGACAAAGGACAAAGGCATGGTCTTGCAAATAAAACTGAAAAGGAGATCTGGGACTATATCTAGGATTTCTTAATCTTTTGTGACCCTCAAGCAGTTTAAACAGTCAACATACCTGGAAGCCTCAGCTTTCATGACTAGAAAACAAACATCCCATACAACTACCACTCCAACACCATTAAATATTGCCTCCTCTCACTCTCTCTCTCTCTCTCTCTCTCTCTCTCTCTCTCTCCCACCATGCTTCATCTCCGCCAAGGGCTTGTGTCTGGATACCAAGCTGATCCCCTCCACCTCAACAGAGCAAATGCTCATCTGGGCAGATTCAACAGACTTGAATTCGGTATTCTAGCTCCTGCAATCACCAAAAACTACAGCAATTTTAGTGATCTGGGTGTAATCGAATTCAGTTCTCCAACTCCAAGAAATGGAAGATGGTGTAGTGATTCGGGCAGCTCTAGTGTAATCGAATTCAGCACGATGAGCTCTCTGGAAGACGAGTCGGATGTCTCATCACCACCCTTGTGGAAGACGAGCCTGCCTACGACTCCCACAACCATGGCATCTGTCCTTCATCATCTTTCTCCCACTCTGCAATCCCAAGAAATCGACAAAGGCCACCGCGAGCTGATGGAGATGATTCGGAACATGCCCGAGTCAGCGTACGATCTCTCACTCAAAGATCTTGTGGAGCTGTCCACGGCTGGTGGGGAGAGCAGAGGATCAACAGGTGTGGCAATTCAAAAGGTGAAAATGAAGAGGAACATCATCATCAACAACAACAAGGGACATGGTTTGAGAAATGGGAACATGAACAACAGAGATTTTCTTCTCAAGATGTTCCTTCCATCTGCTTTGGGTCCAAAGAAAAGGACCTCCAGGAATGGTACATGTTCAAAAGTTTCACCAAAGCCTCAGCAGATAGAGGGGGAAAAGATTGGATTAGAGAAAAGTGTGGACACAGAGTGGTGGAAGAAAAGGTTCTCTAGTGCTAGAGAGAGTGTAAACAGCAGAAGCAGTATCTGCAGCAATGGCAGAAGCAGCAACAGAAGGTAATTGTACATTCTCAGTTCCTGAAAGAACTTATGACAGTACACCATTAATGCATCTTATCTGGATAATGTTACTGCCATTGATTTGAAAATAAGAAAATGGGGAAATTTCCTTTTGCATATGAAATTGAAAATGTTGATTTAAAAAAAAAATTCTTAGCTAAAATTTTTCGGCCACCTGATTCATTTGCATATGATCCTGAGAATGTGGAATACTACACAAGAATATCGGGAATAATTGAGTATCCTATATGCATCTTGCATAGCAAATTGTGATGGAAAACCTTGAACTTAAGGTTGATAAAGGAAAAGAGAAGACAAATCATTTTAGCAAATATTTGAATGAATAGTTAACAGAGGAGCTAAATCCATTCTCCAGGAATTTCTATATCACAGGCATTTCTAGGACTGTCTTGTATTACTTGAAGACAGATACTAAAGGGTATATGTATCTTGACCATGTTTCTTCTCTTGCTACAGGCATATGTGTGGCTCCTTACGTGGTTGCTGGTCTTTCTTCCAAAGTAACAGAAGTCAGAAGTAGACCCAGAGGTCATACAGGTTGCCTCTATCAATGAAATCTTTTAATTATTCCTGTAATGCTACTGTGGTAGGACGACTTGCTAAGAAATTGGAACAATGTGATGAGAGTAATATGAAATGGTTTGAGTCAGGGAATGGCATTTTGTATTGTTTGAAAAGTTTTGTGGCATTGGTAGTATCAGTACCACTTCAGAGGCTCTTAAACCCGTCATTCCACGGGCTAACCAGGAAGATGCCAGACCAACACAATGCTATTAGAGTCCATAATTCAAGGTGCACAAAACAAGGAGAGACACACAAAGAAAGAACTCAGTCCATTACATGTGAAACATCTCACCTGAAGGCTCTTCTCTATTCTTATATACTGATTCAAATTTTACAAATCTATGGCATATCAACTAGTGAACCTAAAAGCTAAAGAAGGTGCAAAAACAGCACTTTCTCATTAGATGTCCCGAGTTGTTCTTTGGGGATTATATACCTACTGTTTCAAAGGTAAAAAAAAGGTTCATTACCCCAGATGTAAGTATCATATGGAGCATTCCCTTTTCTACATTCACATCTGCAATCCAGATAAACTTTTGTTTAAGAGTAAATGGATTTTGTTGTGTAGAAAAAAAAAATTATACAGGAGAGAGTGCACAGAAAGAGCACCAATGAAAGGAGTTGCTCCAAGCCAGTGCCTCACAGAACAAAGCTTGCAATGGCAAAACAATTGTCCCCAAGACACATGCTTGGAAAAGTAAAATGTGGATAGTGTAAGTCAAGATTCATCCAAGTGGTTGGCACTCGAAACGCTATAGGTACTACCTTTTTTTTTTTTTTTTTTTTTTGGTACAAGGTCTATTGGTACTAAATTAAGTCAAGATCCATCAAGTGGTTGTAAAAAAAAAGGCTAGCCGCAGGGACGTGAGTGCGTGCATTAAAGTGTGTGAATTCGGGTTTCTAATGTATTAAATGAAAAGAAGAAGAAGAAGAATAATAATAATAAATAAAAGGTCTAGCTGCACCACGTCCTGTACCAATGTGGGCTGTGGTCTTGAAACCATACTATGTTCCAACAACAGTCAGTGGATCAAAGCACATTGAGGCAACTTGAGTCCTTGGTCTGGCATGAAATTACAAGTCAAACTATTACAGCGTCCTTGGCTGCCTGTTCAAAGGGTAGCTGTCTGAGAAGGTGGTTCCAGAGGCTTAGGGCCCATTTGGCATCATTCTAGGAATGTTTCATTTTGAGAATGAATGAAAAAAAACTTTTTGGTAGGGCATTCTGTGAGAGAAGATCTAGAGAAATAGAGGGGGGAGATAGAAATGTGCAGAAAGGGAGAGAAAATGCCTATTGCTAGTTGAAAAATAAAGGGCTATGGACTTCTCATTGTGAAGAAATAGATTAATGATTTCTAAGTGTTCATTCCACATGCCGAGAATTATTATAGATGTCAAGAGCGGGTTTTTCATAATAGTTTAACACAGCTTTTATTTGCAGCATATAGAGGCAGTCAGTTTGAGATGAATGTAAGGGCATGGCCTTTCCTGATAATGTACAATCAGTGGCAGCTTTAGCTCTCCCATTTGCAGGAATTAGAGAGGAAATCTTCGTCTGATGAAATGAGCTCCTCTCATTTGCACAATGCAGAAAACAGATGTGCCAAATGTTCAGATTGCAAACCAATTTTTTAGGACGACCATTTGACCTTCCCATTGCAAGGTTAGGTTAGCATATGCTTAATCAAACTGAGAGGTTATAATACTCAACCTACCAATTCCCGACTTCATATGCAATAGCTGCTGAAAAAAAAAGAAGACATTCTTCTAGATAAAAAAAAAACATTGTCAACAGATTCCATTTACAATAGTATCATCTGTAATTAGTAAGAACTGCATCATTGAGTTCCTCCATAAAAAAGGTTTACATCACATATACTTAATTGCCAAAGTCAGCTAATTACAAGTATATACTCCTCGGTTAAAAAAAAACGTCAGACTTGCTACTTTTATAAGCTAAACAACCAACTCAAGCATTTTTAGATGCAAATAATGTTACTGTGCCTTTTTCCCTTCTCTCTCAAAATCATGGATGAAAAACAAAATCTCTAGCATAAAACACTTCAACTTCCCCTCTTTTCTCTTGTTGGAATGATGTATAAAACACTTCTTTGACTAAGTACCGATACTAAAATCAAATCAATATGATCCTGCAAAATTCAATGACAAGCAAGGCTGGTGGAGAGTGTCTGAAAATCAATCGGACTCCTAAAGGTGGCAACACGTTTTGCTTCCAATTGCAAAAATTTCACGTAGAACTCCTAACACTTGTCATCATCATCCTGCAACACTACACCTCTAACCTTAACCCTGTCCAACAAGATACAAAAGAATGAAGATAGGCACATAGAAACTTCCTTTTTTTTATGTTGGATAAAATGGCACAGAACCATATTAACAGTGAATATTCTTAAATTACCTGCGGTATGCAGGAACAACCCGGTTACCAACTTTCATAGAGTGAGGATCTTTGTTTGATGGCTTATCTGCAGGCAAAGTGCATGTAATGTTGCTGTTAACCATGAAAGAACTGTAAGAGTTGCACATGAACTGTTACAAAAATGAAATAAAGGCTTCAAGCTTTTAGCATTTCTTACCTCGAAGTAAAAAAAAAAAAAAAAAACAAAAACTATGAGTAATTACTATTAAATTCAGTCAACTAAATTCAACTTTCTTAAGGGGTCTCTCAGCTGGTAAGGAACATGGGTGTGAGTAGACTCGTGAGTTTGAATCCTAGATGTAGGGAGAAAAAAAAACTAAAAACAAAAACAAAAACTTAAACTTTCTTAAGCACATTAGCAGCAACAGCAACAACAAAGGAGCAGCAGCAGCAGGCACGAAGCATGTGTTTATTGCATTTCTAGAGATAACAAAGCAACTCCATATCCTAAACAAAAAAGAAAATATACCATGCAAATAAAGACATTCACTCACCAGAAGATAGTTTCTCAGAAAATGGCATCGTATCCACTTTACTCAGAGATTCAGACATTGGAAATGCCTTATCTGATCCTCCGAACTTTTGCTGCTTCCTTTTACTTGAAAAAACAACTGCATCAAGTTGGCTTTGAATACCCTCATTCTTTTCCTGATCACATAAAGGAACACAATCTAAAAATCGATAAGAGCATATATAATATTTCTGTACAACATGAGCACACACTGAAACTCTCACAGAAGTTGCCCGAAACTGCTAAAAACTTTACTTTGATGTAGAAGACATGATCTTTTTCCAAAAGGATAGATATTATAGAGCTGAGATGAAATGTCTACTATTATGGTTGGCATTCATTTGAGGCAATAAGCACCAATTTAAAACTTAAAACAGTAAAGAAACAGATATTTCATGTAGGAAATGGCATAAAGCGTGCCATCCCCAATGACAAAGTTAAATAAGAAGAGGTACATGTGTCCAAATCCAATCCACATATAGGGTAACCAACCAATCAAAAAAAGTGCAGGGCACCAATACAGTAATCTCAGAGTACTAGATCCATGGATTTGTCATAATATAAAAAATAAATTAAACAGTGTTTATTTTAAAACACCAATTAAAAAATTAAATCACCATCATCATCATCAAAGCTTTGTCCCAACTATGTTGGGGTCGGCTAAATGAATTTTGTTTCTCTATTGTGGGCAATTAAAAAATTACATAAAAATCTTTAAACAATCAAGCAATAATCCTTTCAATATTTTACTCAAATTGCAAGAGAAGAGGTGCAATAATATTTGTAGATAGCAATCCCAGATAAGGGAGCAGTAACTACGAAATCTAATCTACTGAAAATAATGTTAAATTAGTATTAGAAGAATCTAAGTGTTGGGTCTGAGGCATGTCCGACACCTGTATGTTGCTTAATTCAAAGAATTCATGCAACATAGAATAACTGTTCCATGTTTTAGCCAATCCATCCACTCCAACCTTCAAGACACGGTAGAGTTTGTTGATTTTGCTTGCATTAAAGAATTCATGCACCATAGACTAATTGCTCCCCATATTTACAATATCTGTGCATCCTTCTCTTAGCAATAGGGTTTCCCGATTTCTTGAATTTCATCACTTACATCTGCTTGCCCTCAAAAGAAGGTCTGGTTTCATGCCAGCCCACAAAATTGAGCATGGGAAGAGTCACTTCCCAATCCCAATTCAAGGTGACACAACACCCACCAGTACCACCCATGATAGTAAGATTATTGCACTTGCCCAACATTCTAGTAATACAGTACTCGTATAGGTACTCAACACAGCAGTACTGCACAGAAATTTCTAGGCTAAAAGCTTAGCATAGCCTACAATACTTAGTTCAAGCCATACTACACGACCCTGACATCCATTCCCCTATCCATATTATCTCAGAACTAGTGAGAGAAAAAGAAGAAGAGAGAGAAACAGATGGATCAGCTAGAACTTGGATAGACTTGGGTTACAGTTGCATCATCTTCTCATTAATGCACTTTCATCTTTCAAAATGAAATTAAAAGTGGGCCATTGAGCAAAGTAAGTGATGCAGGACTAACCCATGGTCCCCATAGGTCAACCCACCTTTGGGCCCAGCCCACCTATCCTAGTTCATTGAGGGTTTTATTTGTCTATGTTTTTCTAAGTTATTTTAGCAATGTATTTTAATCTTGACCGTCAAGTGTTTAGATGGTTCAAATTAGTGCTAGGGCTATGTCTTTTATCTATTTAAGCATTGTAAAGCCTCTTTGACTAATAGTTAGTGATTGATGATTAATGAAAAGTTTTGAGATCTTCCCCAAATTTCTTCGAGTTTTCCTTGAAATCCCTAATGCCTCTTAGATTAGAGTTTGGTGGGAACCTAATTTCTCTAACGCCTCTCGATCGGAGTTTGATAAGAGCCCAATTTTTCCCTCTAAATCCATCATTTACCTTGCCCGCCCCATGTCATTCATTCCGTTCCGCATTATTGGGTATCAGAGACAAAGAGCAATCCACCCCGAATTCGAGATTCGACAATCTCCACACCCCAAGGTCATAGTCTTCACCGTATTGCCAAAGACCAACCCATAATGGCCGATGATCACCACAAGCCTCGGATCTCATCCCCAAGAAACCTCATAACAGCTCCCAAAACCCAGAATTGCCAAATCTGAAACCCCAACCCAAAAATCCCTAGATCCGAAACCCTATCCTTATCCATCTGCAGTTTTCCTTCCCTTCTGCAGCCCATCTCAATATAAACCCATATACCCAAAAGCCACACCCATTCCATCACCGTTACGCATCACAAGCCACAACCTTACCTGTTAGACAAAATCATTATCCAATCCAAATGCAAACCGTGACACACCTCCTAAGTGAATCCCATCTCCACTGAAACCTTCCCATACTCAATCATGCCCAAAAAACATCCCCAACCAACTACAACTTATTCCCACACACCCAAATCCCAACCCCCATCACCATCACAGTCCCGAAACCCAAAATCCTGAAACACACTCTCCTAAAACTGCTAATCCTACCACCATCCCACTGCATTGTAAAGCCTCTATGGCTACTAGTTAGTGATTGATGATTAATGAAAAGTTTTGGGATCATCCCCAAATTTCTTCTAGTTCTCCTCGAAATCCCTAATGCCTTTTGCATTGGAGTTTGGTGAGAGCCCAATTTCTCTAATGCCTCCAGATTAGAGTTTGGTGAGAGCCCAATTTTTCCCTCTATCTTCATCTTCTATTTGCCCACCCCACATCATTCTTTCCATTCCGCATTAGCAAGTTGACAACCTACATTACTCTAATTACATGTTTTCCTTGCTTATCTCTAGTTTCAACTTTTTTTTTTCTATATGTACAAATGATCGGATCCTTTGATTTTGTTGCATCACGATTATGACATATTAAAACAATTTCTCCTTGTGTCATCTAATGATCCATGTTAATAGTGGTGTGATTGCTATTAAGGCCGCCTGTGACCCTATTGCAGAATTCTATTGGTATTGGGTACTATGTGTCATGACCTTAGAACATGTGGATATTACCAATGTACCATGATTCAAAATAGCAGCCACTACATAAAGTAGCACCCGCATCATCGGCCATCGTGGTTTAATTTGCAGGCGAACATAATAACTTAAATGTGTAAAATAGAAATTCATGGTTATTGATGAAGATTACTTTGTTCCAGCATAATTAAGTTAAACATCAAAACAAAGGGCTACCAACAGAAAACCTACCCGTTCAGCATTGAGCATTTTTGTCAACTGATATGTGCGCTCTTGTTCTGTTAGCACAAAGATAACAAGAAATAACATATCAAAAGAAATTTTACATAACAAGCTAATTTCAAATATGCATACTTCTGAGTGTAAAAAGATGAGGACACATATTGGTGAGGAGAAGCAGTGCAACTGATAATTGACAATGAAAAATTAAAAATGCCCAACTAGTGATTTTCATCACAGGAACAGTTAGCAATAGCACATTGCACAATAGACACAAAAAAATAAATAAATAAAGTATAGAAGTAATATGGCAAGGGGCATGGCATGTAATAGGGTGATGTGACATTGGAAAATTTTCATAAATTGTACAAAGAGGGAAAGGCTATAGACAGCAAGCCTGTACTTTTAACACAGAAGATAATAAATTTTGAATTGTAGTGATAAATGGAAGCCCATATGAGAAAATGATATATGGAAACCATAAATAGTTACTTTTTACTTGTAGTGCATTTAATAGTTCAAATTTGGAGCAATTTTTGCCCCTTCAAATAATTAATATATGACAGTTTTGTACTGTTTTTCATTTAAAAATAAAGTTTTGTAATGTTTTTTTTCTCAGAATTCATGTTTGAATTCTGACAAAAGCTTTATGCTAAACTATTAACCTAGCTAATGCAACCCTCTTTTATCTAGGCATGGGAACAAAAGTAAAAATTGGTGAACTGATAGCCCACCAAGGAAAAGGAGTAGGCCGAAGAGGACATGAATGAAAGTAGTAAGGATAGATCCAAATAAATGTAATCTATCCTACGATTTGGCCCAAGTTCGATCGGAATGGAGAAAAAAATTCATGTAGCAAACCCCGGCATAATTGGGATTACGCTTTGATCGTGAGGATGATGATGAGGATGGAGTGTTTTGTACTTTATGCATTGTTATTTTCTGATACTTGGTTCAGGAATGACAGCAAAAATATAATCTTCATGGGCTCAATTAAATCACCTAGGTCCACTATTGGGACTCGGGAGGTGACAAACCAGTCCTATAACTACATTGATTTTTTTTTTTTTTTTTTTTTGTGGTAACCACATTGATGATGATTTTGTAATTCAATTTCTCTAATATATAACTAATGGAGGAAACACAGCAATTTTCATGAATTAGATAGAAGAGTCATAGACCCCTAGCCAATTAACTCTAGGAACAGATTATCCAAGGCATGAAAATGCAAAGCTGATCAAGCTGCAATTTCTTACCATCCAACACAATTGACAATGGCTTCATTAACTAGAATTTATAAGAACAATATGAAAGTATTTTGGTATAAGATATTACAACCTCTTACAACATCATCTTGCTTGCCTTTATAAGCTTTGAAAAGCTCAAAGGACAGATTTGCCTTGGCATCATCTGCAGATGAGTTCGTAAGTCTGTTCAGCGGAATTGAAATCAGAGGCATGCCCTTTGACTTGTGAGCTACTAACTTGGCAGATGTAGGACCTAAAAATACCAAAAATCATAAAAATAAAAATTACATTGAAAAACTAGTCATCTGCGTATCAGAATTCAAACGCACCAAGTCAAGAAACTCAAATACACACCAAAACTCAAACTTCAAGCATTTTAAGGTAAAACTGGTATCCAACAATGATTTAATCATGTAACATGGAAATGAACATAATGATCATGGGAAAACTAGAAATCCCACAAGTAAGACATCATAATATTCATAAACATATTGGAAAATAAAGATCTCATTATAATTATATAATTGTTAGCACATGACTGCATGGATACTGAAAATGCGTTCAGATAAGTAATAAGAACATTAGAACTATATTGATAGTAAAAGAAAGATTTTCCAATGAAAGAATAAAAGATAAATAAACATCTCCTTAACTGAATTGAAGATACAATGGGGAAAAAGAAAATCAAATTGAAGACAAAACTTTTGTCCTGCATGTGTGATGGAAACAGTTGCCAGACATGTTAACCTTTTGAGAGTGAATGTGTTTCAAAAAATTGACAAGTCACTCCTCTTAAAAACTCAAAAAGTAGAGCTGAAACTCACTTGAGTCGAATGAAATTGCCTGTGTCCCAAGATCAAAGCAGTCAAGCTGTCTGAGTTTTGGCCAGGAACTCATAGGACTTAATTTATGTGCAAATCAACTCCCAACCAAGTCATATTGAATAAGTCAAGCCATGAAGTTTAAACCATGCTCAAACACACTCGACGCATGGCATGCGGCATTGTTGTCCACAAAAAAGAAATGAACGGTTTGTCCCTAGCTGTAGCTCAGCTGGTTAGAGACATGGGTGTGTGCATGATAGCATGAAAGTGTGTCAAGTTAAGAGTCCTCCATGTAGGCGAAAAGAAAGAAAGAATTAAAGAAAGAAAAAGAAATGAACAGTGCAAGAGATGGTAATCATTAATCCAATAACTTTTTAGGCAGGTGCATAGGTAAATGGTAGCACAATAGTTATCAACAAGCAAAATACAAAATACACCCTACAGCTGACCACAGATAACGAAGCATTGGTGCAGGATGATCCAGACCCACGTCACAGGGCCAGACATACGATCCATGGATCAATGAAGCCCATTGGGTCAGACCACAGCCCCAATAGGACCAGTCGGTTGCTGTGGAGTTCTGAACCTTTTGGCTATCTTCAATGTAACCTTCCTTTGGAGAGAGTACCTTTTCATTATCTTCAATAACATTGCTGATTCCCGTTTTGATTGTGTGTGCTCCTAATTGTGAGTGTCCTTTGTGCTCGAATCCACTGAAGGATTCAACCAAACCCCTATGTGAATTTGGTCAATCTTTTGTTCATGGATTCAGTGCTCCACCAAACACCTGAATAGACAACCAGCAAAAGTGCAATGGCCAATGGTTAAAGTGAATTCCCACCACAATCATTTGTGAGAACACTAAACATTAAACACATCCGCCATCCACATACCAGAAGCATACTGAGGCAAACCAATAATTCAGGCGACGAGGCAAACTTTAACAGAACATGAAAAAATATTCAAGAACAAACCATTTCTTAGATGAAAACTAACATTACAAAAACCATCATGACAAATTCACAATCACAAAAAGAGTTTGAATATACTCTTGAGAATGCAATAATTTTTGTGCATTTTTCTATGGAGATTGTACATCATTATATAGGTATTTACATGCCTATAATCTAGGCTCTAAGAAAGGAAAACCATCTAATTGTATCAATCACTAATCTAAGTTAAGAAAGCAACTAATTACAACAATTGTTATTCTAAAAAAGAAAAGCTAAAGCTGTCTCAATATTGACCAAATCAATTCCAGCTGTCTCAATATTGACCAAATCAATTCCACGTGAGATATAACATTGATGGGCTTTGGGCCTTGGGCCTTGGGCCTGTTTAACACCCCCCCCCCCTCAAATTGATGCGGGAGAATCAACAAGCATCAATTTGTCAACCAAGAACTGATGGCGTGGTCGCGGAAGGCCTTTAGTGAGAATATCAGCAAGTCGAAGGTCAGTGGAGACATGTGGCAAGCTGATGACATCACGTTTAAGCTCATCACGGATGAAGTGACAATCAACCTCGATGTGTTTAGTACGTTCATGAAAAATTGGATTTTCAGTAATCCGAATAGCACTGGTATTATCCGCATAGACGGGGATAGCGCCTGCTGCTGAAAAACCAATGTCAGAAACCAAACCACGGAGCCAAAGAATTTCGGAGCATGCAGCAGACATGGCGCGGTACTCTGCCTCGGTAAAGGATTTGGAAACTTTGTCATGTTTCTTGCATTTCCAAGAAATGAGACTATCACCCAAAAACATGCACCATCCAGTTGTCGATCTGCGAGTATCCGGACAACCAGCCCAATCAGCATCTGAATAAGCTTTGAGAGTCAGAGGATTATTGGATGGAAAAAACAACCCACAAGTCGGTGTGCGAATAAGGTACCGAATGATGCAGCGAACAGCAGCCAGATGAAGGTGACAAGGAGCAGTCATGAACTGACTCATCAGGTTGACCGCATAAGAGATATCGGGGCGAGTGATCGTGAGGTAGATCAAGCTGCCAACCAACTAGCGATAGGTAGTAGGATCGGAAAGAAGATCACCTTCTTCGCGACTGAGTTTGACATTCAGTTCGACTGGCGTATCAACAGGAGCAGAAGCAGTAAGACCAGCCAAGGCGATGAAATCAATAGTGTATTTGTGCTGATTGAGAACTATACCTTCATCTTGCATAGCCTTGTTCTAACACGGATCCTGCACAGCCTGAGAATATAATTGTGGAATGGAAGAAGAAGACAAAGTGGCCATTAAGGAAGTATGTGAGAACCCATAACGGTCTGGCGGTACCGAAATCCGAGTGAAGAGACGCAGTGAAGTATGGCCGGAACCGGATGCCGGAGGAAGATCAGGAGGGGGATCACTAGTAGGCACTGTGCTGTGCCGTCTGTGATACACAAAGGTAGGATTAAAATGAACAACGGACGAGTCTTCAAAAAAACCAGGTAATGATACAAAAGAGGAGTCAGGAGGATCAATGTGTGTTTGAAAAAAATACTGATGTTCAAAGAAGACAACATTCCTAGAGGTACGGAAACGACGAATGTGAGGATCATAGCAAAAGAACCCTTTCTGGAATGGTGCATAACCTAAAAACACACACTGAGCTGATTGTGCAGTGAGTTTTGTCCTCTCAGAAGGAGGCAAGTGCACAAAACAAATGGAGCCAAAAACATGAAGATCATCATAAGATGAAGCGGTTTTGTACAAACGGTAATATGAGCTTTGATTCTCAATGGAGGTGGATGGCATACGATTGATAAGATGAGCTGCCGTAGCCAGTGCCTCAACCCAAAAACGAGTAGGAACCGATGATTCCAGAAGAAGGGAACGAGTGACATCAAGGAGACGTCTATTTTTTCTTTCAACGATTCCATTCTGCTGAGGAGTATAAGGACAAGATCTTTGAGAAATAATGCCTTTATTTTGCAAAAACTACTGAAACTCAGAGGACATATATTCCCCACCTGAATCAGATCTCAAGATTTTAATGCAGGTGGAAAATTGATTTTCAACATAAGCCAGAAATATTTTAAAAACATTAAAAACATCAGATTTTGAATGCAAAAAGTAGACCCATGTGAACCGACTGAAATCATCAATAAAGGTCACAAACTATTTATAGTGAGCGTGGGAAAGAGCTGAGGCAATGCCCCATACATCACTATGAACTAACTCAAAACACTAAGAAGTGTGTGAAGTGGAATGAGGAAACGGAAGAATTTTGCTCTTTTCCATTTTACAAGTAGCACAACCAAAAGGCACACAAGAAGATAAACCAAGAGATTTATTTAATAAACCAGAATTTAACATAAGGGACAAGGCCTTGGAATTAGGATGTCCGAGTCTATTATGCCACAACCGGCAGTTATCTCTATGAGAAAAACAAAATACATTATTGTCAAATTGATTCCTAGAAATTGGAGAAAGATCCAGCGGAAACAAGCGTCTACACTTAGGCCCCCTCGCGATCTCCTTCCCGGACATCTGGTCCTGCACAACACAACCAGAAGAAGAAAAAGAAATGTTACAATTATTTTCAACAAGTTGTCCAACTGACAATAGATTGGAAGTTAAATTAAGACAGAGGTAAACATTTCTCAATGGGATGGGACTAGGTATATCTCCGATAGTAGTAATGGGAACATGGCCACCGTCAGCAGTTTGTATTTGAAGATGGCCATTGTAACTTGTCATATTGGAGAAAGGGGTGTGGGAATGCGTCATATGCTTAGACGCCCCGGAATCAAGAAACCAAGCAGAAGATGAAGGTGACTTACCGGAGAGACCAAAAGCAGAGAGGGCATTGATAATCATTTGTTGAACCAATTCAGGAGTGAGAGATGATGAGGGCCCAGGCTGTGGGGTGCAGATGTAGGAATAGGCATAACCGAGGAAGCCACATATGCGTGTGGAGTCTGAGACTGTGAATTCTGATACTGCGGAGCCGGATATTATGGAGTCTGATACTGTGTTGACGGACGTGGTGGACGGCAGCGACATTCAGAGATGATATGTCCTGACTTTTTACAGTAACTACAGACTTTTTGTCTGCATTGAGATGCAAAATGCCCAAATTTCTGACAACTGTAGCATTGGGTTTTGCTCAAGTCTCGAGGCAGAGGCTGAGAAGTTTTATTGGCCGAGAACGCTACTGAATAGGTTTTAATCTTTTGTTGAGCAATATGAGCCGAGGTCGTAAGGCGTTGTTCCTCTCGTAAGAGTTCATTCAAGCAGGCATCCAATGAAGGTAAGGGCGTCCAATTCATTAGGGCAGAGTGGACACTTTCATATTCATTACGCAGTTTCATCAAAAATTGATCTCGCTGACTAGAAGCCTGAAGGTCTTGGATTACTGTCAATACATTGTCAGCCATATCCGCATACTTAATACTATCGTATTCCGACCACAGTGTACGGAATCCAGAAGAATAATCTTGTAGTGACAAAGTCCCTTGTGTATATTCAGCAATTGCACATTCAAGATGGAATCGACGTGCAGAGTTATCTTGATGATATATTTTCTTCAAATAGCCCCACATGGCTTTAGAAGTAGAGTAAGGCTTGAGATTCATTATCAGATGGGGCTCAACGGATCCCAGAATCCAGGATTTGATTTTGGAATCTTTAGTATGCCAAGAAGAGATCTTTTTCTCATCCTCAGTGGGTTTAGGTTCCGTGCCAGAAACAAATCCCCACAATTCCTTGGCTTCGAGGTATGTTTGAAATTAGAAAGACCAGGCAGGGTAATTCTTTCTCGTAAATTTAATCAACGTGACCTCAGATTTTTCCATTGCAACCGAAATTGGAAGCAAATCGTTCTGAAGAGAAAAAGAACTAGCCACAAACAAAAGAAACTATGTAGGATGTCTTCCCTGTGTGTAGGAACCAGAATCCAACCAAGCAGAAAGAGAGAAAACAGAAAACAGCAAAAAAAACTGTTAAAAAACAGCCCAGACGAACTGGACAGTGGCTGTTTTTCCACTACGTGGACCCCACTTAAGGATCTTGGCCCCAGATCAGACAACAGATCTATGATATCCCTCGATTCTGGGTTCTACTGAACCAAGTTTCAACTGATTCAACAAAGTATCCAATATTCTGGACGGTCCTGATGAAAACAATATAAATTTCTGGTAAATCTTGAGAATGAGTAAAATACCAACCTTGAGTCTCTGAAAAATTCTTGAAAAATCACTAATATCCTTAGAAATATGAGGCGACCATGAGTGGGTGATTTCTGAAATTGATCTGATCGATCAACAGTGGGCCACTAACAGAATATCTTAGACGCAGGAAGAGGGTATCGCTGGCACTGTGTTGCTGGAAACTTCTTGAAAATAGATCCTCAATCTATTTGTTGCACGAGAGAGACTTATGCTCTCTATCCCTAACCCCTCAAGGCTCTGATACCATGACAAATTCGCGATCACAAAAAGAGTTTGAATATACTCTTGAGAATGTAATAATTTTTGTGTATTTTTCTATGGAGATTGTACATCATTATATAGGTATTTACATGCCTATAATCTAGGCTCTAAGAAAAGAAAACCATCTAATTGTATCAATCACTAATCTAAGTTAAGAAAGCAACTAATTACAACAATTGTTATTCTAAGAAAGGAAAGCTAAAGCTGTCTCAATGTTGACCAAATCAATTCCAGCTGTCTCAATATTGACCAAATCAATTCCAGCTGTCTCAATATTGACCAAATCAATTCCACGTGAGATAAACATTGATGGGCTTTGGGCCTTGGGCCTTGGGCCTGGGGCCTTGGGCCTGTTTAACACATCAGATGAAAGAAGAAAAGATGTCTCAAGATGAGAAGACATCCTAAGCATCAAACTTTCAGCACAGTACATCTTGTTTCACTTATGCTTGCTTCTTTGGTCATGTAATATGATCTGTTAAAGTTCTAAACAAGAGACACTTTCTTCTAAAGTAAATTGTTATTTGACCTCAATTTAGAATGCAAATTACACTAGTTTACTGCCATTTGAATAAACATGGTTCAGAACAGTATGATATATGAGAAATTAGGATCCAAAAATCATCCACAATAGTTACCAGTTGAATTCAGCATGCCTCCTACAACAAGCTTTACATTATCTGATGACAAAGATGCCATCAGATATTCAACAAACTCAGACCATGAACCACCAACTCCGATAACATCTCGCTGAAAAATATTTAAAAAATAATAATAATAATAATCAGTAAGATGATAAAGCTACTAAAGATTGATCACACCCCCCCCCCCCCCCCCCCCCCCCCACAACAAACAAAAAAAAAAAAAAAAAACAATGATAAGCACAAAAATGCATCTTGTTAAATATCAAAAGAGATTTACTTGCTGAGGGTAAATTTCAGCCTACAGTTGTAGAAGTGGCCACACACCGTTTTGGGAGAAAAGTTAATTTTCTCTCATTTTCCATTGGAATTCTCAAAGGAAGTAAAATTTCTTTACTCCTAAAGTGGCAGCAAGTAAATCATAGCCTTAAGATATTACAGTATTAAAACCCATCCGAAAATCCTGTGAAGAGATGCATCATACAGAATCAAACTGCATGCATAAGTAATAATTCAGCTATGTCCACTGTTCTATCCATGAGCCAGACCAATCTCACTAGTGAATGAGAAAAGCGGCAATTCAAATCTGCTTGGCCAGAGAAGCAGAAAGGTTGCCGCACTTGGATGTTCAGATCCACCTCCAGAGGGATTAAATCAACGAGACAGTTGGCATATTTCCCTACACTTACAGTAGTGAGAAACAAGCATCATTCTTATCAGGAGACTGCACTAAGAATACATTTAAAATAAAACCAATTTATGTGACCTTTTGCATTGGATACTGTTCTACAAAATCAAATTCAAAAATCAAAACTTAAGGGCATGTGTATAGTTCAGAAGCAAATCTGAACAGGCTCTTGCCAGTTGAGTTGTTGTTAAGGAAAGGAATAAAAAAAAGCAAGAAAGCCCTTGGGTTCAATGAAATTAGTCATGTAAGGCATGAAATAGTAACCAACCAGACACAGTGAATCATAGATTTGATTCAACAAGGAGAAGGCATAAGGTACTTATGGACCATAGAAAGAAAAGGCACACAAATGAATATGACTACACCCTAAGATGAAACACACAAGTTGATACAGCTACTAGAGCTATAACTAAACAACTCTTTTCACAGAAATTACAATTTTTCAGTCTTTGTTGGTGCTACTTGAATATCGATTGGCGCGGGGAATCAAAGCTCAGCTGAGCTGGTTATGCTTCTTTACCATCTTTCTTTTCTTGCAGGAAGCCAATCACCACACAAACAGAGTGGTGTCAGATTTCCCATGGTTATAGCTGATTGTCCAGCTGCAATATTCCTATCCAAAACTGAACCAGATTCAAAGTCCAAACATACCCTAATTACACAGGCATCTCCGCGGAAGCTCTAAAGTTGAGATCAAACCATCAAAACAAAGAAACGCAAATCCTAATTAGCTTCACATTTTTCCAGTTTTTGGAATCCAAATGCAAACAGCTGTAGCATGGCTTAGAAGAAATGAAGAACATTTCTGATACTAATCAGGAATACAAAGCTCAATAGAAAAACCCTAGAAACAGCAGGCATTGCTCTTCTACTACCACATAGCAAAGGAAATGAGTATAGAGAAAGAAGGAGAAGTTGAAGGTGAGAATGGTCAGTGAGTGAGAGTGAGAGAGAGAGAGAGAGAGAGACCAAGTCCTCGAGGTGTTGGACGGTTCGGATGGATTCCCAAGTGAAGGAGCGAAAATCGGAGGCGTGGATGCGAAGGCGAGAAGAGTCGAGAGCGTGGACGGAGAAGAGGAGAGGAGAAAGCGGGATTTGTTGTTGGGAAGAAGCGAGACTTGTCTTATCCCATTCTGCTTTGGCTTCTCCCAATACTACCTGCAAGTCTTCCAAACCCTTCCCCATGGCTCTCTCTCTCTCTCTCTCTCTTCTCTTCTTCTTTTCTTCTCTTCTGTGTGTGGCTTTGCTTCTGCTGGGCAGAAGAAGAATAAGAAGAAGAAAAGGAGATATTTCTGTTGTCGTTGTTGGTGTGGTGGCTTCGTTCGTACGCTTTCCTCTTTTGTGTATGTAGAGGGGAAGTGATAACCCGCAGAGGAGCGCGCAACCATCGTGGCGCGGCAGGTGGTATTAATTTCGGAAAACGGGAGAATTCCCACCGCCCCAAATATGGGGTTTTTTTTTGTTTCTTTTCTTGAAAAACACTTTTTTTTTCTTTTTAGAAAATTTAGATCGCTCAAAATAAATCTCATCCCTTTAATCAAATATCTCCACGTTTCGGCTCAAGGACACCTTACATTTGCACTAGGAGAAAACCCAGATTGGTATGATATATTTTTAATTTAGTGGTAATCATATTTTTATCCCCTTTGAGTTGAAATTTGAGGATATGTGATTTCAAGAGAGGAGATTCATCTTGAGCGGTTTAAATTTTCTCTATGTGAGCCCCACAATTGATAGAGGACCCAAACTCATTTCCACAACCATTTATTTTTCTTTCTTTTTTTATCATTTTTTCATAGAGTGAGAAATTAAGTTTTAAGTTAATATATCATACTATAATAATATAATACAATGTATTCTTTAAAATTAATTTAAGTTAAAGCAAAAGAATAACTAATGAATTTACTTTCAAATAAAGAGTTGAATAAAAACTATGGTAGTTATTTTTCCAAGTCATTTAGATGATGATCAATTTAACATAGTTGAAAAGTTGTATCATTACTAACACAAATACTGATAGCCATGATATAGGGGCACAATAGAGTTGGAAGGGACTCAAATAATAAGATTGAGTCAAAATATCAGCCTCACTTAATTATCGTAGCCCTTGCTAATGGACTTGACGTTTAATGCTATTTTAACCATAGATTTTTTTTTCATATTCAATCTAATAATAAATAAATGTTCGATGAGAGTAAAATTAGGCGTAATAACAAATAATAAGATGATAGTATTATCCAAGGGACTATATTGTTCAAATATATTTAGTCCAAATGCTCCCCAAAAGTTGTACATAAATTAAATTTATTTCTCCTTGTAGGAGAATATTTTCTTTAAATTGCAGGTTTTGAGTGGGGCTTACCGTCTTTTTTTTTTTCATTTTTTGAGTTACTGGCGGGTGGATCATAGTAGATTGTAGGTCTTTTACAGCTATTGAGTCTTCCAAAAGCGGACCACAGCTCAAGTCTAATAATCACTGAGAATCAGTGTCCCACTATCATGCTATACAGACAAATGCATATACACTACGTTAGCGAAAAAAAAAATACATATCACTAGAATTGGTTTGTGGATCAATATGTACTAGTGTGGGGGCCACTTCTGACCAATGAAAAAGTGGGAAAAGCTCATGGCTTACCCAATCGACCTAATATTAAAAAAAAAGAAACCTCTTACCGGACCCCACTTTCAGACAGAATATTGGGTCATTGCACTAGAAAGGATTCCTTTAATGTGGCTCAGTGTCGAATATTCCATTTTGGGAACTGCAGTGCGTGAATCATCGAGATTGTGATTCTATCTTTTTCCATATCCGTTTCTCACGACTATAACTTTGACTCTGACTCTGACTCTGACTCTGACTCTGACTGACTCTGCTCGTCGGCAATGAAGCGAAAGAAAAGGCTCTGGAACCGTCTCATCAAATGTACTACCCCAGTGAAATTGCTGTCCAAGGAAGGGCCAACTTAAACTTATCCAAGAGGGATAAAAAAATAAGCCCCAACATATTATTCTAGTCCTTTTATTAATAGGTGAACATTGGGCTAGTATTGTTGGTGCACTTCTTCATGTTAAAGAAGGGCATCTCCACCTGCAATGTGTGAAAAAAGAGTCATCCATCTGCCATTTGACTTTGTAAATGAGAGGTTGTGAGTCATCAATCTAGCAGTGCCCATTTGATTTCTTCTCTTGTGTGTGTCCGTTGGGAAGAAGAAAAAGAAGAATTAATGTTGTTGTAATGAAGAAATGGATAGAGAGGAATTAAAAAGATGCGCCGGAGCTGGAAGACCAAGCATCATATTCTGGCTTGCTTCGTACTCTTTCCTTTGTATTGTAGAAAAAGAAAAATACTCTGCGAGAGCTGGAACTCTATGAGATGAAACTCGAAGGATACCTGATTAAAAGAGTCTGGATGCTTTGAGAATTCAACCCATGGGACCGTGATAGGTCAAACAACGGTTACCATGGGCAAACACATAGAATCTTAATTCGTGATTAAAAGGATGTAATTCATTTTGAGCTGCGAGGATTTTCTCTATATATAGGTCTACAATAGACAAAGGATCTAAACTCATTTCCACTGCCATCTATGGCTTTTATTATTATTATTTTTTTCACCGTGTGAGAGGATTAAAATTTAACTTAAGATTACACATGTTAGGGGTGCAGCACCCTTGCTACGTACGCATGAGGGGGTCACCTTTGAAAACCCAACCCACTAATATACACTTAACATATATGGTAGGAAAACTTTTGCGTGCCAACTCTGTGCTTGCTAAGGATTCACACCTAAAACGTGCATGACTGCAAACGCGGATATAGTTACCATGTGCGGAAGTGTCCAAGAGAGTGTTTTCCCAACATACCATAGGGATCAACATATTGCAAAAACATTCTCAAGAAATGATGCCTCTCGAGTCACGACCTTTAAATTGCTAATGCACCATGCATGTGAACCGAAGAGCCATTTGATTGGATTATTTTATCTTACATCAAACTAAATCATTATAGATCCCTGAAACTAGCCAGTGAATTCATAATCAGGTACCACCTCTCTGAAATCTAGACTGCCAACAAGTTTACACCCACATGCTCTGCGAGCCGAATTTAACACTCCGACCAAACTATCTTTAGCAAGGAAAAAGATGGACTTCTCGCATGGAGAATAACATGATCACCCAACACAGGAAATAAGGCCAACAATTTTGATCATCCCACCTCATTGCGTCTTAAAAGGAGCCTTTGGTGACGTACCGGATGCACATGTGCAGGAGAAATTTTTCCCCTAATTAGATGACCATTTTCTGTCACAGGCCTGTTGCCTATACATCAATGTTAATCACAAGGGACCAACTGAAAATTTAGAAGAGGACCACTTGGAGACAGTCAATCATCTATTTCTTCATTGTGAGGTCGTGATTGCCATTTAGAGTTATTTCATTGTGGTGTTGCCCGAAATCAATTACAGAAGCAACTGAATCTTGGAGGGGAGGTCGGTTTGCCGTTGTGGTTGTACTTTGTGGAGAATAATTCTATTTGCCATATTATGGTTTATTTAGAGGGAAAGGAATGATAGAATTTTTAGGGGTCTCTCATCTTCTCTAACAAATTTAATTGATAGTATCTCTTTAAAAGTTGTTAAGTGGGCTTCGATTAAAAATGAGTTTTCTAGTTTCTCTCTTAATGATAATCTCATTAATTGGGAAGCTTGGATGATGTGTGGTCCATCCAAGGTAAGGAGATCTTTTCTATGGTCTCTCCCTCCTCTATGTGTGCTCAAATTCAATGTTGATGAAGCTGCAAAAGGCAAGCCAAAACCAGCGGGTATTGGAAAAGGTACTTCGCAATTACAAAGGCTAGGTTTTGTTCATATTCTCTAAGCATATGAGTGTTTGTGATTCTAATAAAGTGGATGTACTAGCTATTTTGAAAGCTTTTTAATTTTTCTCAAGATCTTTTCATGACAGCCTTCTTCTAGAAAGTGACTTTTGTAATGTGATTTCATAGACGTCTAATCAAAAAGTGTGCCTTGGAAATTCTAATTCATCTTCAATGAGATCTGAAATTTGGAAATTCTAATTCATCTTTAATGAGATCTGAAATCTAACTTCTTTAATTAATGTCACATTCCATGACGAGTAAAGGTCGACTAACTTTATGGCAGATTCTTTTGCCAAATAAAGGGTTGAGAGAATTACTTCATGAGAGGGGTTTGTAATGTGATTGTGGTGTGAGTACGGTACACCTCTCTTGTACCTTATTTTATTTTTCTTTTTTGTATTTGTCTCCTCTTTTAATGAAATCTTTGTTACCATTTCAAAAAAAAAAAAAAAAAAAGGAGGACCGCTTAGATGATTGTCTATTAATGAGAGGAAGGCCTTACTTATATGTTGTGCAGTTCATGGGGACCACTTTGATGAATGTTTATTAATGGAAGGATATAAATGTAAAGGAGTCAAAGAATAAGGTTGAGTCAAAATTTCAGCACCACCAAATTATATTAGCGCCCCTAATTGATAGCCTTGGAATTCAGTGTCATTTTAATCATAAATATATGTTTTTAAATTCAATCCAATAATAAGTAAAAGTTCAATGCATGTAAAAGCAAGTGTAATTTATCTTAAGAGACTACATTATTCAAAGATGGGCCAAATCCTCCCCATAAAGTTGCACATAAATTAAATCTATTCCTAGGACAACATTTTCTTTAAATTGCGTATTTTGAGTGGGACATACTCTTTTTTTTTAGCCTCGCCTAGGATTGATACTTTATCTAAGGGACCATGGATCGGTAGATTTTAGGTTTTATACAACTATTGAACCTTATAGCGGTCCTCTAACAAGTGGACCACTGCAAGTCTACTAATATCTTTTGAGAGTCAATATCCCACTACCATGCTCTCTCTCTCTCTCTCTCTCTCTCTCTCTATGTATATATATAATATACACTATAATTGGTTTATCTCTCTCTCTCAATATATATAATATATAGTAGAATTAGTTTTGCGGATGATAAGTATGGTTGTAAACGGGTCAGTTCCAGTTTGGATCCATATTCGAACCGGAAACAAACCCATTAAAAAAAGGGTGGACCCTGAAATGGAACCGGTACCAAGTCGGAACCAACAGACAAGTTTCGGAACCGGTTCCAATTAGAGAATTCAGTTCCGACTCCGGAATAGGTTCCAGTTTGCGGATTTACAAGGAGAAGGAGATAAAAGAAGAAAAAAAATGTATTTACACTAATACACACATTGAGATTAAAAAGAAAAACAGTTAATCAAGAATTGATAGGCTTACATTCAAATCTAAGGAGTTGAGAATGAGGAATTCACTCCAAGATCAAGAACTATATTTACAACTTGATCTATCTTTGAAATCAAAAGATCCCTTTTATTCTAAAAAAACACCAAAACACAATAATAACTCATCATAAGAGTAACAACAAAAGAGAGAAAAAAAACAAACCCACAACTAAGAAACTAGATGAAATTCTAGAATAAGCACAAATAAGAGAAAGAGAGAAAGAGGGTGTTGGAGGGAGGGGGGGGGGGTGTTTTGATGTATTGAGAGAATGATAAAAAAAATGGAGATAGCATACGGTATAGAGAGAGAGGTTGTGAGGGAATCAGACAGTGAGGGAGAGCAAGAGTTGAGATACAAACAAATACTTGGTTGAAACTCCGTGAGATGGCAAGCCAAAGCACAGGAGGAAAGACCCAAAGCAGGAGGAAGAGAGGAAAACCTTAGACGCCATAGTAAAGTAGAAATCAGTAGTCAAAACCCCCATCCTTGCAAACAAATCATTTGCAAACATGAAGCACCCTGTCTCCTTCGATTTCAATTTCCAACCCCCCCCCCCCCCCCCCCCCCCCACCCACAACAAAAAAGGGTAGATAATTGGCGTTCCCTTTGTGATTTGGAGTGTGCAGCTTAAAGGAGGGGAGTGGTTTGAGAAAGCCCTTCTACGATTGAGGCCATTTCAGGAAATCTAAACATTTGTTATAAATATATGAGTAGGGTCCATGAGTCTACAGGTCCGAACAAGGCAGGGTCCAGAAACAGACCCATTTAGATCTTGAGTAAGAAAAAAAGATCCAAAACTTAAACTGCTTACTCATCGGGACTTAAATAAGGACTCATACTCAGTTTTTAATGGGTCGAAACCTTCGAATAATCAGAAAATCAGGCACTCATTTACAACTTTATGAGTAAGTACCATTGTGGGGGCCACATATGACAAATGAAAAGGTGGAAAAAGCTCAAAGCCTGAATTACCAAATCAACCGAGAATTGGAATTACACAAGGAAATCCCCCGCCATGAAAATAGCAAGACCAATCAAATTCCGCCACGTAACCAATGGGCAACTGGCATGCATTGCTTGCGTGCATGTTGACTGCCCATTAATAGCGGGACTAATTTGACTCTGCCATCATCACCCTGGAGTTTTTAATGAGAGGATTTCGGTAGTCATCCACCAAATATTAAAAACAAATGAAAAGAATTCTTAATGGACCCCACTTTCAGACAGAATATTGGGACATATATTGCGTAGAGTCTAGACAGGGTTCTTTATATTCTGGTCCTGCATGGCCATTTTCAGAAGACGCGGTATGGAATATTCCATTTCGGGAAATTCATTAGGTGGATCATTACAATTCAGACAGCCTTTTTCAGTTTTACCATAACCCTCTTTCATTATTTTGACTTTGACTTTGATTCTACTCCTCGGCAATGAAGTTGAAGAAAAGGCTATCGAACTGTTTTGCTGTTTTTCACGCAGATAGCGTCTGTCAAGCTGGCCTGCCCTCTGCATCTGATCACATATACCACATTGGTGAAATTGCTGTTGGAGGAAGGTGAAGGTCCCACTTAAACTCATCCAAGAGGGATAAAAAATTCAGCTCATACATATTGTGCACCTCTTAATATATATATATATATATATATATAAATGAAGGACATCACCAGTTGCACTATGTAAAAGAAAAAAATGGTCCACCCGGCATTAGTTCTTATAAATGAGATCATGTGAATTCAAATTTGCCTACATAGATGGGTACCTGTCGGCCGCCCGGGCCTAACCGACTTTGGCTTAATCTTGGACATAAAATCAAGGCCCTTTTAATATTTGGGCCAGACTTGAATTAAGTGATAAAATCCTAAAAACTGGCCCACTTGTAATTTAGAGACACATTGTCTAAAAGAAATGCTAAAAAGCCAAGCCAACTAGCAAATGCTTAGTTCAGCCTAACCTGATTTACAAAATAGGCGCGCTTAGGTATGATAATGACTATGTTGGGATTGAGCTAGATAGAGGCCTATAATTATAAAGGCGGGCTATACTTTTATATGCCTGAGACTAGCCTAATCCGAAGCACAAACACTACTCACATACATGTTAGATTATATTACACAAGTGAGACATGGGCTTGTTCTTTTACAATAAATTTTGCTAAGAATTTGGGTGGGTAGAGTTTTTGAGACATAATGTGATATTTTGTCCCCTTGTGTTTTCAAATGTCATGCTAATCTGCTAGAATTTATGAACTCCACCACTTGAAAGGAGTCAATCAACTCTAGAATTCAGAATTCTTCCTCCTTCACCTTTTGCTAGAATTTCTTAATGCTTAAGTACAAATGAGCATTTAAGAATTCCACTACATCTGAAAATTTCAAAATTTTCTAGACATGAATTCTATGAACTCTATAAAAAGAATAGGCCCATGAAGTGCTCCTTGTTGCAACCTAAGTTTTTGATGAGGTTTTTTTAGAAGGAAAAAAAGAAGGAAGAAGAAAAGGAAGTTTTAATGAAATAATGTGTTATCAATAAAACAATGCAGATAAAAATAGATAGTTTACTTTTAATGGATGGCAAATCATGAAGGTCACCTGTATGTGGTGGGCCCCACAATAAGCATGTATTTTACATGTTTTTTCCCATTAATTATTTAAAATATGTTTATATTTTTAATAATTGAGCAATATTGGCTCAAAACAAAACATTTAAAAAAATCTTAAACATCTTTTTTCACTCATCACATGAATATATGACCTTTTATTATAGTAGCCAAGTTTATTGATATGGCACCCTCTTTTTTTAACATCTATAGTAGGGGAAAACTTAGCCATGTTTGGCATCACTATTTTTTGCCTCTTTATCTAAATATCTAAAATATTTAGAGTTATTGAAACTAAGGACATTTGGTATGTGATTTTATTTTCTACTACTTTTAGACAAATACAGGCAAAGCCTCTTAAAACCACTACTCCAAAACTGAGCTACTCAAAATAAGAGGCGCTGCTACAGTGATTTTAGGTCATCATGCCCAATGGCTTTTTTTTTCTTTCTTTTAAAAATAAGATGATAAAGATCCAAACCGTTGGAAATATACATAAGATTAAATAAGATTAAACATGGCCATGCATCTAAATTTCAACAGTTGAATCACCACCAAGCTTGAGATATGTGCAAAAAAATGTGAGCCATTAGATTTTTTTAAATTCCATTGGGCCCAATCACAATATCCAAATCATTAGAAATGTATGAAAGGTGTAACATGGCTATCGCGTTAATTTTCAAGTCTTAATTTTACATGGATTTCAAGAAATTTGTAAAAAATTTTCAACCATTGTTGTAACATGGCCAAATTTGGATTATTTCATAGGCAATCCTTTTTTTTTCTTTTTATTATTATTTTTTAGACACTAAATCATAATCCGAACCGTTAAAAATATTTATAAGGTCCATGATCATTAGGAGACTGAATTTTAACCGTTGAATCATTGCCAATATTGAGATGTTTGCTAAAAAATATGAATTATTTGTAATTTTTTAAATTTATGGGCTTCAAACACAAAATCCAAACCATTAAATCCCATTGAAAGGATAAATATGGCTATGGAGTCGAATATCAAAGTTTGATACTTTGTAAATTTTAAGAAATTTGTGAAGAATTTTCAACTATTGATTTAAAATAATAAATTTAAAATAGATCATCATATTACCAAATACACATATTCTTTCTAACCCTTTTTTTAATTCTAATTTTAATATCCTTATTTTGAATGTAACTATAATAAAAAAAGAGATGTCAAACAAGAAGGACAGCAGTAACTTTGAGAAGACGGAATCCCATTCTACGCTTCCTTCTGTCAGCTGTGATTAGACACTGACTCCGGTGATAATAAAACCACTCACCAGTTCTGCAGCATCAGAGCCTCCATAAAAAAACTAACAAATTGGGCATCAACCGTATCACAAGCTTTAACTCCAACAGTTGTATGGATCCGTTTGGATACTGTACCTACGGGCCGCGGCGTTGAAGGTGGCAACTGGTACCGTTTGAAACGCTCAAAGCGCTGTTGTTTTTCCTTGCAGGGATCATTTGCTCATAGTGGTGCCATGAACTCACGAGCCCCTAGTTTTAGATTCCTAAAACTTGGCTTTTGATTCTGAAATCTTCTACCGCTAAAGTCCAACGGCTCTTTCTTGCATATTTCATGTTCCATGTGTAAGAAGAATGGCTACTATGTGGCAGATTAAAAAAAAAAAAAAAGGATCAAAACCAGTCTTCACATTAACACCATGCCATAACTGGATGTACTTATTGTAAGTCCAGAAGTCTGCACCTACTATGTACATTATAATCACATTTAAGGCAAAGATTTTGTTCCATATAATATTCATTTGATTAAAATGTACATTATGCTTGCAACGTGGATAGAAATTAACCAACTCCATCTTCTCGGCAAGGCTATTCGGCATTTGAGATGTTCTTTCTCTTCTTCAAATTTCCATATCAATCGTTTGAACCGTTCAAAGGAGTTTCTAGGGGTTCCATCCTTAAAAAGAAGTTTGATAGTTTTGTCATTGGATGAGAGGTGCTAATTTCTATTTATTATAGCAGAAGACTTCATTCTAGTTTTGACAGTGAACAAAGTTGTGACTTTTGCAGGAGCCCTCTCAATGGAGCCCACATAAGTCTTTACACTAAATTTTGCACTTAGTGGTGCATATGAGTTTCCTTTCTAACTGCATAGGATTCGATCCTAGTTTCTCACCCAGCATTTGAAGGTGTTCCCAAAGAGTGAAGGTGGTTTTCTACCATGGCTGTATTCGCTTCCACATATGCGGGTCTCTTATGGGTCCCTGGTCCTGCCAATTACACGATTCATAATATGTCATGTCAATAATTTCTTGCTTCAATAAACTTTATTATTGGATTCTAGTTGGTCTCAGGCTCTCAGCGTGGGCATAAATGAGATGTTGCAAGTTCAAACCGCCTACATAGATGGGTGCCCATGGGCTGGGCCTAACTGACTTTGGCCGGAGCTTGGACATAAAATATAAGCCCTTTTGATATTTGGGCAGGACTTGAATTAAGTGATAAAAGCCTAATTCTTGACCTGCTTGTAATTTAGTGATGAATTTGTCTCAAAATTTGCTAAAACGCCAAGACAAATAGCAAAAGCTCAGTTCAGCCTCAGCCTAACATTATGGCCATGTTGGGATTGGGCTACATAATGGGCCTATGTTTATAACGTCCGGCTATGCTTCGATATGCCTGCTGAAACTCGCTGGACCCGGTGCACAAACACCCCTCCCAGCGTATCATAGAACATATGATAAGAGCTGTGTGACAAATGAAGTGCTCGCTGTTGCGACCTTAGGTTTTTTGTGAAGTTTTTCTACCAAAAGAAAAAAGTTTTGGTGAAGTAATGCGCTCAATGGAAAAAAAATCAAGAAAAGAAAATAGGTAGTTTCCTTTCAATCGATGGAAAATCCATAAAGTCTACTTGCATGTGGCGGGCCCCATATTAAGCATGTGTATTACATTTATTTTCCCATTAATTATTAAAAATATATTAAATTCTTTTTATGCTTGAACAATATTGGCTCAGAGCAAACATTTATAAAAATTATTTAAACATCTTTTTCAATTAACATGTGACTTTGTGTTGCAGTAGCCAAGTTTACTGATATGGCCCCCTTCGTTTTTTTAGGTGAGAACTGCAACAACAGGATTAGACATGGAAACTGCAAAATTTGAGAGGACGGAACCTCATTCTACACTTCCTTTAGCCAGCTCTAGCTTTGTTTAGAGACTCAGGTCATAAAAGCACACACCAGTACTGCAGCATCAGAGCCGAAAACAGACAAATTGAATTCAAAGCATCAACCGTACCCCAAACTTTAACTCCACCAGATGAGTTGCTGCGGTACTGTCTACAGGCCACAGCGTTGAAGGTTGGCAACTGTACCATTTGAACGCTCAGAGTGCTGTCTGTTGTTTTTCCTTGTAGGGATCGGGCGCTTAGTGGTGCCATGAACTCATGAGCCCCTAGTTTTAAATTCCTAAAACTTGCTTTTAATCCTGAAAACTTCTACCACTAAAAACCAACGGCTATTTCTTGCATATTTCATGTTCCATGTGTAAGAATAATGGCTACAGTTATGAATATACTTATTGTAAATCCAGATGCCTGTACCAATAAAGAGTGGTACTATGTACATTTTAATCACATTTTAGGCAAAGTCAATTTTGTTTCATATAGCATTCATTTGAATAAAATGTACATTATGCTTGCAACTGGAAAAATAAATTTCATAAAACTTGATTTCTATTTTGGGTTGGAGGGGTCAGAATTGGTTTTATGAGACATGTGAATAAATTTCATGATGCTAGGCCTTTGTTCCTTTCCTTTTTTCGGAATGCTTTTACATCTTGAATGTTTAACCTTATGAAGATGTTATTTTGTAATCTACTTTCAAGATAGTGTCTTAACTTTAAAGGCACTTTTTGTGAATTTCTCCGCTTGACTGTCAATAAAAATGAGATTTTGTGAGGTGAATTTCACAGATTTGGAAAATAGGTATTAGATATGTAGTTCATGTTTTAGGTTCTCTGCTTAATGTTTTAGGAGAATCTTCATGAGCATCCGTCCCTTACCATTCTTTTCGTGAGAACTTTAAGTAGCACTTAAAGTTATCATCCAATTCAAACCTTGCAATACACATGGGACGTCCTAATAGGCACACACAAGTTTCAATCAAATTCGAATTTACTCGACCATTAAATCGGCTGTGCATTTATATGAATGGATTAGTTTGTAGGCAACAGATAAAGAGGTTAGAGACATGTGATTGGGGTCAAACTTGAAATGTGGGATGATCCCACATAGGCCTTTCCATCTCTCTGGTCTTATCCCTTGATAGGTCCACATTGGGGCCCAGGAAGGAGTGTGCATGAAATGTCCATGAGGGACGTATGCCTATATATGTTTTGTGTGTGTGTGTGTTTGTGTGATAATATTAATGTTCATTCGTCCCTCACAGACTTTTTTCGTGAGAACCATAGGTGGTTCGCATTTATCACCAAATCCAAATCTTGCAATACACAAAGACCTCATGATAGTCACACGCCATAAGTTTTAGTCAAATTCAAATTTATTAAACCATTGGATCAACTATATACCAATTTGAATATACTGGATTTATGAGCCACGGATAAAGGGATTTGGGACATGCGATTAGGGTCAAACTTGACATGTGAGGTGGTCCTGCATGGATTCCACCCCCTCCAGTCTCATCCGTTAGTGGGATCTACAGTGGGCCCCATGGAGGAGTATGCACAGTTCCTCCGTGAAGGAAGTATGCAAAGGAAATTATATATAAAAGCCCATTTAGCATTATACGGATACATTCTCTAAATATAAATATATAAAATTTCAACATTGATTGGTGCCCTTATAGTCCTACCCTTTAATTTTCATCCTTCTGTTCCATAATTACCCTACAAATATCGCAAAAAACGATTACTCATTGATAGCAAATTTTCAAGAATTTTCATTAAAATAAAATAATTTGAAATAGAATTAAAGGGATTTGAATCTAAATGAGACAAAATTTCCTTGCGCATAGCTTGATGTCAATTGCATCATTGAGGTTATGACATGAAGCGCGTTTATAGGTAACATACATAGCCCGTTTCTTGACTAGAATTCAAAAAATTCATGTCTCATAGTTTTTTGAGAATTTTAAATGTAGGTATTTGAAATATTGCTGAATTCTAGAATTCTAAATTCTCTGTTTCATTCAAGGCCTGAATTCCTGTTTGAGAATTCTAAATTCTTTGGCTACAAATTCCCTATTTCATGAGTAGAAGAATTTCTTATTGGAATTAGAGCCTATTATATATTATTTATGTACAAATTCAAGTGTAAATTGCCCAAAATATTTTTTGGAAGAATTATTGAGATATTAGAAGAAAAATGAAAAATAGATTTATTGAGAATTAGTGGAAGATATTGAAAGAATTATTGAAAAAATTTTGTAAATTGCACTGTATAGATTTTTTTTAATAGTAAGATGACAAACAAATTCAAAAAATCATTAGAGAATTATTGAGATATTGGGAGAAAACTGAAAAATAAGGTACTTATTACTATAAGTAAACAAGAAGTAAAGAGGAAGAGCAATGGTAGAAAGGCCATTGTTAATATTTATTTCTAGTTAACATATGTTTAGAAAACAACATGAAATCATTTTTGAGTTAGGTAACGGTATGCCCATCAAGTTGTGGAATGCTATAAATCAAATTATTTATTTATTTTTAGAAAAAGAGAGCATGCACATTACTATCTGATTTTTATTTAGAAGCAGAAAAGATAAATGCTCAAATAAAAGTAGGATCCTTTAAAAACCAATAGAAGATGATAGGGGCGTACAAAAAATCCATCAATCTGTAAATCGATCAGATGGTAAATGGTTTGGTGACGGATTGAAAAAATCCTAATCATTAGTTTAGTTTAGTGATGGATTTTACTCTTAATCCGTTGATTTAAACTAATCTGAACCTTTGAAATACAATATATATATATTTAAAAAATATTAAAGGCAACATTTTAGCCATTCATCATCCAACTTTCAATCTCAACTATTAACTTTCCATAAAAAATAGTGAGGAAATAATTGGCACTACCGTTACTGGATTGAAGGGTCTTAAATGAACCAAACTGTTGATCTTCGATTTGGTTCGGTTTGATTTTTAATGGACAACGGATTGGTTATCAATTACAACATTGTCAATCTATAGGTGGTGGATTGGTGACGAATTAGGCTCAATCCGATCCGTATACACCCCTAGAAGATGACATTAAAAAGAATGTACTTGACAAAAGGATCACATTCATCGGCATTGATCAAATCAAATATATTATTAAACACTAATGCACTTCTGAATGTCGAGAGATAGAGATTGAAATTGAGAGAAAGAGCAAGTACCTCAAACATGACCGGAAGTCTGTCGTTCTCTCTTTTGGAATTCCATATGAATAGAGTTTTTGGAATACTTCCTTATTCGGGTGGTATTTGGGATTCTAGTATAAGAGCTATTTAAAAATGCTAGTATTTCAAAAACCACTAAAATTCTTCTAAGGAAACAACGAGTTTCTAACAGAAATTTTGAATTCCCTGACAACTAGAATTCCTATTAGAAATTCTGCTAAAGAAATAGGCCCACAATTTCATTCATCTTCTATGTGTCTTGCCTTTTGTATTTAATTTATCCCAAACTTGCAAGTTGCAAGGTACCCACAGTTTACTTCCAGTCATGGAATGTAAAATGCACATCTAACGGAACTTTATTGCACATGTGGCTAATTCACTTGTATAATGAATTCAAATGTAAAGGCATTTTTGTTTCATGTAATTGAATTCTAGGCATTATATATATATAGATATATGAGAAAGTCTAAAAAATGCCCCACTTTAAAAATGCTCCTTTCGTACCTCTTTTTTTTTTTTTTTTTGGTCAAGGGTCCTAAGTCGAGTTAATCTAGTCTTTTCAAATACACTATCTTTCATATATTGTCACAAGTCTAAATTTGACACAAATCCAACTTTTCCTATCATTAGATTGAAATTATAATAAAATTATGCTTCTAAACCACTAAATTTTAGGGTCATGGATCAAAAGGTTAAGATGATCTTATGGACTTAATACTTTACATATATAGGTTTCATATGGATTTTTCTATCCAATAGACTTCCAAACTCATCATGCGTCCCCATGGGCCTAATTAGGAGGAGCGTTTTCTCATAAAAAAAATGTCTGGACAATGTGTAGCGCTCCCCTATACATATATAAATAAGTTGTTAAAAATGAGGAATCCTAGATGAATGTCCAAAAATACAACCAAATAACTTCTAAGGGCACGTGGTGGTAATGGGAGAGGAATCTCTAATTTTCAAGGATTCATTGCATCCCTCGGAACCAGGCCATCATTGGTGAAGATTTTTGAGGGGAGGAATAATCGAATTCCATGTTCAGATTTTATAATGGAATCACATAATTTACACATTACTAGTTCTAATAGTTTATTGTTTTTCACATATTTCTCAAAATCCATGAAAAACAAAGACATGAAATTTGACCTCTAGACATTTTTAGCCTTCTAAAAAAGATGAACGGTTCAAATCATGATTTAGAAGCCCACAAAGTTTAGAAATGCTCAAGTGTTGGTAAGAAGTTTTTCACAATTTTTTTTTCCAAAATCAATGATGAATAACTTATTGAGATTTTACCCACTCACCAGTTTTGACCTTTTTGAAGAGAAGGAACGGTTTGGATCGTGATTCAAGGGCACAAAGAAATGAAAACAATTAAAAATAAGAGACTGCTTGTAAAAATCATCATGGGCATGATAACAAATAAATAGTCTAGCGGTTTTTTAATATCTTCTCAAGATCCACGATGGATCACTTGATACCTTTCTTACCCAGTTGGCTAAAATCAAGTGAAACACCTGAATCAAAAGGGAAATTGGGACTGCATGTGCATAAAATTATTTGAATCAAATATTCTCCTGATAGAAAACTTAATGTGCAGTCCAGCTCGATGAGGTCCGCTTGGGCCCACCTTTGTTGTAGTACATGAGTTTTTAGCAAAGAAAAAGAAAGGTAAAGTAAGAAACAACAAGAAATTCTGCACAATATGGTAGAAAAAGAAAACTGAAAATTAAAAATTTTCATTTTGAAAGTTCGAATTCAAGAACAATCATTTCGCAGCTTCTTGACATGTATATTTCCAGGAGAGACAAGGCTGTTGTTGTAAGTGCAGGGAAGTTGTGTTCTGAATCGATGATGGAAGAACCAGCCCTTCAAGTGTTGGACATGCGCACGCACTCGGTTCCATTTCTGGAGCTTTAGATCATACTTGAGCAACTGGCTTTTCTCATCTATAAACATAACCACTTCACCATTGCACAAACTAGTAAATGCATGAGACCGCAGTGATATTTTTATTGACGTATCTGTCAGATTGATGCTATGTTTTTTGACCCAATCCTCTTTATGATAGTCCTCCAACACCCATACATCTGCTTTTTTCATAGAAGTGACATGATGGAACAAAGATAAGGATCCTCCTAACTCAACGAGGGTAGAGTTCCATAAATTGATGCTGCCATCTAGAGGGTCTCTTGTTATTCTTAAATTCTCACTGCTCACTTCCATTGATAATATATGTACTCTTTCTTTTGACCTAGAATCCTTTTTGGGGGTGCAGTTAGCCAACCAATGCAAAACTCTATCACCGGCTGAGATCGGAGAAGAACCAAATTTTACATTGTGACTAGCCATGTCGATCTCTCTCCATGAATCTGAATATACAGTATGAATTACGCATTTGTCCATAAAACTGCATGTTACTTTGTATTCCTTAGCCAAATGATCATAGGCAAAGCCAAACTTTGTCTCTCTACTTGTAAAGAATGGACCCAGTGGAGGGAGTTTTATGTACCACTTAGTGATGGGATTGGTAACAATAAGATCATCCATAAATAGAAGGAGAATCAAACCATTACAAGAGGCTACGAGTGTTGGAAGTGATTCTTGGTGGTTGCATATGTGTCTCTTGCATAATATGCTAGTTTTGTTTAATGACTGGCGATTAATCTTTAATAGTATCGTGCTGGTCATTTTTTGCTTATTGTCATTGGCTTGAAAGATCAAATTGGATTTGGAGAAAGAGAGATGTTGATCAATGAAATAAGGGTCTTGGATTATGTTCCACCATGATTTGCACACGAGCCGTACTGAATTATGAAGCTCTTCAGCTGAAACTAGGAGGAAGATATTGAAGAGAGCATCTTTTGGAAGACATGTTGTATCCCCATTGTTCTTTTTTATCCTTTTCTTTGCTCGTTTCTTGGATTCTGGTGGAACATAGACTGGATCATCTTCATCTGAGTTTGCACTACGTTTCTTTCCCATATAGGCCAAATCAACTAAACTGCCTTGTAACAGTGTCCTGTTTTTTGAGAGACTTAAGAGAAGAATCTGTTTTTGCGTTCCATCGAGACCATCAGAATGACTTCCTGCACTAATAAGGTGATTTGCTTTAGCTAAAAGTCTTTGTGCGCTTTAACTCCAACACTATGGAGACTATGAATTTATACCCATGCATCCCCACTTCTAAATCCCAAGGCTAACAGAATGTTAGTTATCAACTAAAGCAGATGCCCTTCTGTAATTACATTTGGACTTCTACATCAGATAGTATTAATGACCACGTTACAATCAACTATGGTAGATGCCTCAAAATAAAAACAATTTCAGGAAGAGGGAAACAGGTATATATGACTTGTAGATGCATTGCAACTACGAAGTTATTATTAGAAGGGGAAAGTTTGGAGATGCATCGCAAATAGAAAGTTATAATTAGAGGGGGAAACTATGTAAGAGGATGTTCTATTCATGTGGACCATCCATGATCCATTAATGGACTAGTATGTCATGTGTACAGCTAGTTATGGTCTCAATCACCAGTGAATCACATGAGCTGAGTGTGGTAGCTTTCTTTCCTATGTGCCCTGTTTATGATTTTGATATAATGGGCAAGAAAGGCCAATGTATTAGTCGTTAAAAATGCTGCTTTCTATGGGTCCCATCAGGATGCATGACAACCAAGAAGACACAGTAAATGAAAAGATATTAGAGGAATAAGAAGTAAGAAGACAAAAGTGCTTCCTTGGTCAATAGCTACATAGCATATAAACTCATTGTAATAGAGATTTGTTAAGAAACATGTCTCTCTCCAGACTCCATGTATCATGTATGATGTATTGAATTGATCACAAAATCACCTCTATTTTATTTAGGATAAAAACAAAACCGTTCCAAAGCAAAAAAGAACAAAAAAAACATATAATAAAACAAAATTTTAATAGTGATGCCTCCCAGAATAGTTTATCTCACAGTTAACTAGTAATGACCACATTGAGAGTTTCCCATCTAACAATCCTAATCATGCTCAGATTTCAATGTCAGTGTGATCGGCTAATATATTAATGTGAAAAGAAAGCATCAATACGTAATCATAATTAGCAGGTCGAACACGTACCTCTCTGGCTTTCTCTCCACTGATGCTCCCAACAACAAGAAGCCCTCGATACCCTTCAAGTTATGTAATGCCAAAGAGTTAATTTGCTTATATAAACAAAAGGACCTGGCTATGCACGGTAAACTTCCTCGTTTAATCAGGTCTCTATTTTCACTTCCTCGCTTGGTTGGCTACTTTCCTAATCTAAATAGGAGAATTGCAAGCCTTTCTAATGTCAACAGAAAGTTTCTATGGACATTAACCTTCCTTTGTTCTGACATCTTAAGAACTTCTTTGTCAACTAACTTATCCTGACTCTCTCCAGTTACTCTGGCCCACAGCGACCATGTCTACCATACATACACTCATGCAGTTTTTCAAATTATATACCACAGTCGTATAAATATATGCATATCATATAATATTTATAATTTGTATTATAAATAGCCATATATATATAATATACTTGGATTTGAATCGACGCTGGAGATGCAGCCAGATCCAGTTGGAAGTTGGAACTAGGGTGTTCATGGGCTGAATTGGGCCAAACTAAGGCATTACCCATCCCGACCCAACTTTGGAAACAAAGGCCTGTATCTGACCCAAGCCCGAGATGGGACGTAAGTGTAGGCTTGGGTCTGCCCATTTAGTCAATTAGGCCGAACTGGGCTCTTCATCACATTTTCTAGCTTTCTAGCAATCGTTTCAACAAACTAAGCACTAAATTACAAGCACGTGTTATTTGGGTGGGGCTTTGGGCTTTCTCTTACTTAACCCAAATGCAGCCCAAATGTTAAATCAGCCTAGATCAGATAATCCAGTCCCTTGCCAAAGACGGCTGGAACAGGCTAGGAGTGGTCTAGCCTAGCCCATGAACACCCCTAGTTGGAACATTGCATTATATGAGTTGAGTCTTGGACTGATTTATGATTCTGATTGATGGGCATATGATGCAAGTTTATGCAGTTTATTAAAGACACGCTATTGTTGTAGATGTAGGAGAACCTAATGAAGCAAGACCATGGAATGATGAAGACGTGGATTAAGGTAATACAAATTATGGAGCTCAGAAAATAATTTGACGAGTAGTGGTTTTAGATTCTCACCTGATTAGCGCAATCTTATATACAATTATTATCACATTTTTTTTATTATCAAGCTATCAATTTTAAGTGAGACTAACTCTTTTAATTTTTTTTTTTTTTTTGTTTTTTGAAGATAACGGGGACCAACTTTTATTGGTGAAGATTTGAAAATAGCCAGTGCACAAGAAGGCATCTAATTATTAGCAGCTCAGATTTTATTAGGTGGGCCCCATTAGAGTTCATCCCCTTCAACTAGTCAAAACCTCAGTTGATTCGGACTGGTGGCTCAGATTTGGCAAAGATAGGCCTAAACATGTCTAGTTGGTAGGAGTAGGGATCTTTTTTTTTTTTTTTTGGGTGGGGGTGGTTTTGATTGGAGAGGCTTTCTTTTGAAAATTTTATGAGGTTTTTTACTTGAGAAAATTGTATGAGCTTTTCAAGTATTCATTGAATAGTAATATAATTAAGTTACAATATCATTCATCAACTTGCAATATAGAGAAGAAACTCAAAAGTTTAAGCTTTAGCAAATAGGACAAGATAGGTATATTGGGTTTAACTAACAATCTTAAAGCTGAAGCAACAATTTTTGCGAATTTATAAGTTGAACAATTTTATTGAAAGTTTGCTTAATAGTGAATGTATTTACTACAACCATTATCTTGATATAATCCGTGGAAATTCTACTAAAAAGTCAATCATTTTGTATGTTTATAAGAAAGTACAAAAATTTGGACTCCTCTCTATTTCTTATTTGCAGTCCTACTTTTATTATAGTCTATAGAGGATTAACTACAAAGTTGAAGATATACATTTTTTATATTTCTTACTTTAAAATATAAATTCAAAGTAAATATCATTTACTTATAATTTTTAGAATAAAATTAGCATGTTCAATAATTGAAACAAAAATAACGAGTTGCGAAATATGTCAATGTGCAAATGCAGTTAAGTCCCAATGTTGCAAAAGATAAAGTGAAGGGCATTTTCATCTAATAAAATTGAAGTTGATACTATAAGTTGCTTTTAGGCATTATATGTATTTAATGATGCTTTTAGAGGTATAAAGATATTTAAAGCTTTTTTCATAAAAAATCCAAAAATAAATTTTACCGTATAAGATGTTTTTGAGCTTTGCATGGATTTGAGGATTCTTTTGGAGGTATGGTATATTTGAGTTTTTTTTTTAGCTCCCATTTTATTTTTTATTTTTGTTTTCTTTTATAAAAACCCTTTTGTAATAAAATTAAGATGTTTTTGTTAGTCCAGCAGAACCCTAAATAATTTACCTTCTTCCCCCAAAGCTCTCTCCCCCCTACAAACCCTAAAAAGCTCAAGACTTTTCAAAATCGCAGGTATTGATAGAGAGAGAGAGAGAGGGTAATGGCGTCCAATGGAGGAGATGCGTCGAGTATCATCCGAGAGATCGAGAGGCTCAAGGCAGAGAAGAGCGACATCGACACCCAAATCTCACTTCTTGAGTTTCGATTAAACGAAGTCGAAATCATCTCAAACGGCTGCGACAGTAGTCCTTCTCCTTCTCTATCTCCTCCTCCTCCTCCTCCTCCTGCTCCTCTCCCATTCCGCTACGACGCCGCATTCGAACACGGTCTAACACCCGACATGATTCATCGATACAGTCGCCACCTATTGCTTCCCTCCTTCGGAGTCGATGGTTAGTACCCAAAGAACTGATTGAAGTTGGATTCTTTTGTGAATTCCCTTGTTGGGTTGATCTAAATGAGCTTAAGCTTATTTGGGGTTCTCGAATTTTGGGATTTTGCAGCGCAGTCAAGGCTTTTGAAGTCTTCAATTCTGGTTGTTGGAGCTGGAGGGCTTGGGTCACCTGCCTTGCTGTATCTTGCAGCTTGTGGGGTTGGTAATGTTCCTAACTGCGGAAAACTATGACCCAATTAAAACCATGTGAACTTTCTTCATGCATACACAGGCTTCCTGATTAAGCAATTGCTAGCTTGATAGCTTAATTTCAGATTTGGAGTTGATATTCTTATGTAATACTCATAGAGATTGATTGATGTTTTCGTCATGTCTGTAACTGGAGTGACACCTCCTATTTGTCTGTAAAGCTCATTTTGGTGCTGTTTATATTAGAACTGCCCAATTGTGACTCTAGGATTTTCTTCTCAGGCCGCCTGGGTATTGTTGATAATGATGTTGTTGAGCTTAATAATATGCATCGACAGGTATGGTTGCTACATTTATATTGTGCTTGTAGTTTTATTAGGTATAAATGCTGTGCCTATCTTCAATTACTACCATATTTCATACATGAAAGAGAGAAAGTGCATGGCAAAAACAAGAATAACTCCCAAGTGAATTGTTGCTGCTTCTATCTTCAACTACGACATATTTCATACATTAAAGAGAAGAGAGAAAATGCATGGCAAAAACAAGAATAAATCCCCAGTGAATTGTTGCAGTTACATTCACTTGATACTTAACAACAGAATCAGGCAGCTTCCGTAGGAAAAAATGGGAATTGGATTGGGCAACTTAAACATGCATCGCTTATAACTCTGACACGTTCTTTCATGCTTTTTCATACTGGTTTATTGTTTCGTTCACTTGTGATTAATGCTTCCGCATAGTGTTTTCATTAAACCGTTTTGATTATAGTGGTGATGCTGGATTTGGATATTGCAACACAGATTATCCACACTGAAGCATATATTGGGCAGTCTAAAGTAAAATCAGCTGCTGCTGCTTGTCGTGCGTATGTAATATTCTTTATCTGTAATCTGTATCATAGGAGGAATTATAACTGCTTTCTGAGTATTTAAGGGTTTCTTGGAAGCACTGCTATATAATTCTCTTACAACTTCCAACACTAATTGATCTCAGGATTAACTCTACTGTTGAGCTTGTTGAACATAGAGAAGCTCTTCAAGCAAGCAATGCTTTGGATATTGTGAGCAAGTATCCTTCTTCAATTTCAATAAAATGCTTTTCATCAGCACTTGAAAAATTTTTTATGCTTTCCTAGACTACTAGCATTTCTTTAGATATGATGTTGTGATAGATGCGACGGACAATGCTCCAAGCCGGTACATGATTAATGATTGTTGCGTTGTGTTGGGAAAGGTAAAACAGTCTCGTCATTTAGACACTTTTGTGTTAGAATTTATCTTGCTGCTAATGAAATTGAGATTTCTTTTTTTTTTTTTTTTTTAACAAGGACCAAGTTGATTTTTTTGAAAGAATTGTAAATTATTGTTTTTTTTAATTCTGTTTTATTCTACTCATCTTTTAAGCATCTTCTGGAACACTGAAGTTTTCTTTTTCTAACTAACCCTTTTTAATGTTCTCAGTTCATTTATAGCATTCATACTTAGAGTGCTTCTAATTACCTTTCATTCACTCATCTGATCTTGTCCATGGTCGTCATTGTAGCCTCTTGTGTCGGGTGCAGCAGTTGGATTGGAAGGGCAGGTATGCATTTCTACTGTTGTCATGGTCTGAAGTATGTCATCATTATGAAATTATTACTATTACTACTATTATTATTACTAGTCATTATTGTTACTTGTTTTTTGTATTGATTTTGAGCTAGGGAACTTTTTTCTCCTCTTGAATGATTATCAATTTATAAAAAATGCCTTTTCATCGTTTCATATCGAATTTTTTGGTACAGCTTACAGTCTACAATCACAATGGAGGTCCGTGCTATCGCTGCCTATTTCCCACCCCACCACCAGCAACAGCATGCCAGAGATGTTCCGATAGTGGAGTTCTTGGAGTGGGTAAGTTACTGAGTTAGGGCTCAGAGTAATTTACTTATGTGAAGTGAGAAAAAGGATTTAAAAAGAACTAAATTCTTTGGTAGTTTGAATTATGGCATAGGTTTTTATGAGGCTAATATGAACAGAGTATTCTGCTGTTTTTCTCTATTTTTGAGTAGTCCCAGATGAAGTCAAGTTAGTTGATCTTTGTAAAATTGTCTTTCTATGCTACATTATTTCTAATTGTTTTTCCTAATTTCTTGCTTTCTAATTCTTTTCACATTTTTCTTATTACTGTGTCTTCTTGTCTGCAAACATCTTATTCTTTTTAAATTCACTTTTTTCTAGTTCCTGGTGTAATTGGTTGCCTCCAAGCTCTAGAGGCTATAAAGGTTGCAAGTGCCATTGGCGAACCTCTCTGCAGACGGTTGCTTCTTTTTGATGCCCTTTCAGCACGGCTTCGTATTGTGAGTTACTTTCTTTGTTTTCTTAAGTGAATATTGTAAGTTTCTTGTTCCTTCGTCTTATTATTATTTTTTTATGATGATAAAATTTATTAAAACACAAAAGAATAAAGCCACCAAAAACCAAACACCAAAACAAAAGCCTATCAAGAAGAGGAAGATAAACATCAAACGAAGAAGATGAATGATGAGCCACTTCCCTAGAAAGAGCATCTGCCTTGACATTAGAACCACTTAAAATATGACCAAAAAAGGCACCCACCTGATGAAAAATATCTTGCACCTCCTCAATTCAATCTGCCAATGTCCAATGATAAGAAGAATTACCAAAACCCCACTGAAGAGCTGAAAAGGAACCACCTTCAAGGATAGCATTGACACAACTCGTTCTACTCAACTAAAGACATACCACCAAAAGAGCAAAAACTTCAACTTCATTGGTATCTGAATTCCTCTAAAGGCCCTGAGAAACTTCCAACAACTGTTCTAGACCAATCAGGTATAACACCGCCAATTCCACTATTTCCAAATGAGCGAATAAAATTCCTGTTAAAATTGAGCTTAATGATACCCAGAGGATGCATCTAAAAAAACTCATTTCACAAATTTAAAATGCTAGCCTCCATTCAAAATAACTATCTAAGATTTATGGAGGTTATGAAGATCAATTCCTTTAAACTCCTTTCTACTCATGGATGAAAATTGTGGTATCGGCTAGTTCCAAAAACTGATACAGTATTGGTATCGGTATTGTTTGTGGTTCGTGGTATGTCGCGGTCGTCACGGTGTAATTTTTTTTAATCAAAAAAATTGAAAAAAATATCCAAAAAAGTCCAGAATTTTAGAAAAGGCCAGAGAACCATGTTTTTTTTTTCAATTAGTAACAAGTATAAATCAAGTTATGATTCTCCCTAAGTTATGATATTTGTATTAATGTCTGTTGTCTTGTTTGAAATTGTAATTTTTGGTTATAAGAAGCATAATTATTAGTACTCTTAACATTAAAAAATATCTAAATCTCAACAAATGTGAAAACTAGTTAAAACTTAAAAGTTAAAAGCCTCTATTTTTGAAATACCAAATAATGGATCCATACAAGAAAAAGAGTGGAATGGAATTATCATATTCATGCCTTATTTCTAAGCTCTTCCTAAACAAACATTTATAATAAAAAAAATACAAGAAGTGGAATATTCTTACCTTTTGTAGAGTTGTTTTGTTGATTTCTTAGGCCAAATCCACCCAAAATTTTTTTTTTTTGATGTGTTTACAAGTGAAAGGAAGAGTAATAGTGGCTGGGGTGTGTTTGAGAAGGGGAAGATGAGTAAAGAATGAGAAAGAGGGAAAAAAAATTAGGGTGTGCACGTTGTTTTTACATATATGGCCAATATTTTGAAAATATCAGCCGATATATCGTTTCTGCCGATATTTTGAAATATGGGCTGATATATCATGATATTTTGACAATATTTCATTGGCCGGTACCGATACTGATTTCCAGCCATTTATCGGTTTGGTACTAGCCAATACGTACTAGTATTTTTATCCATGTTTCTACTTATCACCCACTTTGAATAGGCCAACATAGGCCAAACTATGGAATGGACAACCTCATCCATGCATTCGCTCTTATTCTTAAACACTTTATTGTTCCTCTCCATCCGGAGCTTCCAAAGGTTTGCATACAAAACTAGCTTCCATAAAATTGCCATGAACATATTTAAAATTCGACCTCCATTGTGAAAAAGGTAATTAAATGTCCTAGGCATGACCCACTGCATACCAAACATATCCAAAACAACTATCCATGCTCTATAAGCAAAAGGATAATGAATCATCAAGCAATGTAGAGATTCCTCATCTTGAAGACACATGGAGCACCCATTTACTATTACATGGTTACGACTACTTAACTTGTCAATAGTCAAAATTTTATGCCACCTATCAATCCATCAGAAAAGCCAACACTCTTGGGGGAACTGAAGGAACTAAAATTTTTTGCCACTAAACTATCCTATCAATGACTTCAGCTAAAATGTTATTAGAGTACTGAACTAAAAAATTACCTTTATTATCCGGTTTCCAAACACTTTTATCTCCATTTCCAATTGACAAATAAACCTTATCTAGAATGCCAAGAAATCTAGTAAGTCAGAAACTTCTCTTTTAGTCAAGTGCCTCTGAATGCAAAAATCCCAAACGAGATGACCACCTGTAGAAATATACGTTTCTGCAATAAAATCCTGAAGCCTCTTGTGCACCAAATAAAGATTAGGAAATAAGTGTGACGATACATTCTAACCACATCGTTCATCATGCCAAAAACGAAACCGCTGTCCGTCATGAACCCTGAAACAGATCCATGGTTCCAAATCATCCTTAAAAGAGAGGATAGATTTCCACATACCTCAAGCTCTATGGACCTTACCCGAAACGGGCCATCCATCATTGCCCAACTTATACTTGCTATTTGGAATCTGTTCCACATTGAATCAGCAGTTTTGCCCACCCACCATAAACATTTCCCTAAAAGAGTTTTACTAACATTCTCAATAGGACGGATGCCCAAACCACCTAGAGAAACAGGTGAACACACAATGTCCCATCTAACCAAATGATGCTTTCTTTTATCTAGAGTATCATTCCAAAGAAAATCGCGCTGAAATTTCTCTATCCACTGTAAGACACTTTTAGGACATTTGAAACAAGATAGATAGTACTGGGGATCCTCAAAAGAACTTACTTATTTAAAGTAATGCAACCTCCCATCGACAAGTACCTTCCCTTCCAAGAACTTAATACTTTTTTTTATCAATACCTTCCACCACAGAATCCCCAAAACCTTTCTTAGGAAGCCCCTAACATGAAGGCAATTTCCCAACTTTACAACTGAAAGCATTGGCCAAAGAGACAATAAAATTATCTGGTGTCTGAACACCAATCAACTCACATTTAGCATAGTTAATCTTCAACCCTTGATAATAATTCAACCATTTCAACAAAAGTTTTAATAAATCCACCTGGACCAAAGAAGCGTCACAGAAAATAATAGTATCATCTGCAAACTGTATATAGGTTACCCTTTTTGTTTTCTCTTCCCAATAAAGCATGTAGCACTTCTGCAGTCAGCCACTATAACAAAAAGCATAGGCGATCAGGGATCTCCTTACCACAACCCTCTAGCGCTATTGAAATAACCTTTTGGAGAACCATTAATTAAGATGGAGAAATAAGCTGAAGCAACACATTTATAAATCCACTTTCGCTATTTCACCCAAAACCCCATACGGTCCATTAAATATAGGAGAAATCCCCAATCCACCATATCATACGCCTTTTCAAAATCCAACTCCAGGACAATGCTGCTGAAATCTTGAATCTATACACTCATGAGCTATGACCACTGTCAAGAATTTGACAACCATCAACAAAAAGCACCCTGAACATAAAAAAATAATCTCCGGAAGCATTGACCTTAGACGATTAGCAAGAACTTTAGAGAGAATCTTGTATAAGGAGAAAGCATGGTTCATGAGGAGAGACACAAGGAAGCAAGACCAAGGATTCAACAATGGAAGAAGGGGAGATCATAGTCTAAGGCCTCCTTCCCACAGCAGGTTAGGAGAATGAGGGAGGAGACTTTCTCAGTTTTTGTCTCCAAAGTCCAACCTTCCTTCGCAGATCTCCAAGGCAGAACTTGGACACCAGGTTCTACATAGCAGGGAAAATAGTTGATATCTTCAAACCTGTGGAGCTGGCAGGTAGGAGATACAGAGGTTTTGCCTCTGCCAGATTTGCTGCTAGTAGGGAAGCAGAAAAGGCCATAGATCTAGCAGCATGGAGATTTTGAGGTGGCAGGAGGATCCAAGTGAATATGACTCAATATGGTCCTGCAGGCAGAAAGAGGAGAAGGCTTGGAGCCTCAGGAATGGGGATCCTCAAGTTTCTAGAAAGGATAACCCTAGCCCAATGAATACCGATGTGTTTTTTGGTTTTTGGTAATCAATGAATACCAGTGTTGTTGTTAATATAGAAGAGGTATGGGATGGAAAACTCAAACCAAAAGTTGCAGGTTGGATAATTGATGAAGGGTCTGAAAAGAGTGGCCCCATGGATGATGAAAGACCAGAAAAAAGATCTTTATTGCAGTTTAGTTGGTTGTCTGGAAACCAAAATAGATGGAATCAGGCAGACTGAACTCTGGTTGGAGTGATTCTGGGGCCAGATGCCAGTCAACAGCTAGCTGTTGGAAGAACGGGTGGTTTGGATTCATTTATCTTTGGAAAAGCAGGTTGAAGAACTAATGAAATTTGTGCCGAGGTCTCCACTGAGTCGCGATTTGCTGCTAGAAATAGGAAACCACACCCACAATGCAATGTATAACGATAAAAAGGAAAGTTTAGACAGTTACCTCCAAGCGCTTTGCTTACGTAGCCACTTTTCAGCAACAACAAACTTGATCGCTACCCCAAGTACGGGGTCCTCACTATGTAGTAATACTCGGTAAGTCCAAGGTTGATCCACAGGAAATGTTGTAGCAATGCGCTTGACCTAACCCTAAATAAAAATCTAAAAAATTCTAAAAAGAACCTATACAACCAAGCCATAAATAATCTGAAATTTATTTGCAGAATTACAACTGATTGAAAAGATCCTAGTCTAAAAACCCTAGAACTAAAAATCCTAAACTAGAAAAACAAGCTGCAACCCGAGAAAACGAGATTAAAAAAAATTTCAAAAAAAAAATGAAAATTCAAAACTGAAAATTGCAGAAAATAATAATAATAACTAAAAGATTACCAGGGTCCAGGGGTCAATTTCTTCCTAATAATTGGAAGGACAGGTAATGTTAAATCTCTTTCTCCAATATTGGTCGCCAATCCATGTTAAAAAAAAAGAAGAAATCAGATTGTTTAAAACAATCGACTTTTGGAATGATGACTTAAACATGCAACACGAAAAGATCTCTTTGCGGAAACCCTATAATGCGAAACAGAATGGAGACGCGAGGCGGGCAAGGTAGAAAATGGGAATAGAGGGGAAAATTGGGCTCTCACCAAACTCCACTCGCAGGAGGCGTTAGAAATTGGGCTCACACGAAACTCCAATTGCAGGAGGCATTAGAGATGTCGAGGAGAACTCGAACAAACTTGCGGAAAATTTCAAAACTTTTCAATAATCATTCATAACTATTGAGCCAAAGAGGCTTTACAATGTTTAAATAGATAAAAGACTAACCCTAAGACTAATCTAGACTTATCCTATCATATTGATGGCCGGGATTAAAACATTATTAAAACATCTTATTAAAACAACTTAAAGCAAGTAAAACCCTAAATAAACTAGGATAGGTGGGCTAGGCCCAAAGACGGGTCGACCCACGGGGGACCATGGGTGTGTAACGTGTGTTCTGCATCACCCTACATTGATTCTAGGCATCTCATATATCCAGAGAAAATAAGACATCAAAACGATTTGTAGAGTTAAGCAACTATCACCAAGATCATTCTTGTACATTGGAATTGCTAAATAAATTCTGATTTTAGCTTTTAATTACATGCAAGATCAATAAAAGTACAAAAAACATCACGCTTTTCCCTGGAAAATAAAAAGACTAGCATGACATGGTGTCTGACTTCAACATCTTCAGAACATGCAGCAACACCTTCCTTTGCAAAAGCTTGAAGAACCAAGAAGAAGACTAGAAGGTGGTTTGGGCGATAGGGTGGGTGGAAAAGCCGAGGTTGTGATCAGCCAATGCTGATTTGGCCCCTTGGTGGTGGTTTAAGAGCTATGAAGCACGGGCACCGGTACGGGTACGATATAGGTGTGCTGATACAGAAAAATTCTAAAAAAATAGGATACGGGTACAGTTGGGGTACGTCCATTAAAGAATTATATTTTTTTAAATTTTAATAATGCAATATGCTAATAATTAAAATATGTTAGAATTCTTAGATACAACAAGCCAACAATTACTTAATACCATTACAAATTCAACCTAATTAAAAAAAAAGCAACAGCAATATTATTTTTTATATTTCATAATCCAGCATTTCTTCCTTCTTCTTCCTCCTCTCCATTTTATTTATTTTTTTTTTCCGTTGGAAATGAGGGGATTAGAGATAGGTTAGGGCTAAAATTAAAATTTACATTTTTAGCTTTTTCAAACTCTTACAAAAGTTTTTACAAAAAAGAAAAAAAGAAAAAAACTTTTACAAAAGTACCGGGAACTTATCCATCGCGTATCCACAAACACACTCACCCTTTACCCACAAAGTCAAAATGAACCGGGTACAGTTGACCATATCCGGTATGTTTTTTGTTGTACCCATGCCCGGTACGGGTACGTACCCGGTACCGATACATGTCTATTTTGGAAGTACCTGTGCTTCATAGTTTAAGAGGGAGAGAAAGAGAGGAGGGAGAGGGGCCGTGTGAGAGTGGAGGAATTTCTTGTACACTTTGGATGCCCCCTTTCCTCCTTTGTATTTATGGCTTGTTTGCAAACAAAGGTTGCTTAGACTCCAAGTTGGATGAGATTAGCAAGCTTAATGGCTTAGGTTCTAAGTTTGAGAGGGTTTAGGATAGAAACTTTGTCAGGATTTTGAAAGTTCTTTCGTAACTTGGCTTCTTCTTGTGCAAGATTTTCTAAAATTGGTCCCACCTCTAGCTTCATGAAAATTTCTCATTATGGAACTCACTTTATTTGAAACTAGCAACCTGAGTGGGTCCCAACTTGAGCTTGCAAGAGCTGGTGGGACAAATTGGACGTCCAACAATGCTTGGTTCTTACCTTCTTGTTCTCCTCTTTCTTTTCTCATTCCCTTCCCTGCTTGCTTGGCCTCAAAGTCTTCCAACTTCTTTCCTTCTTGTACTCTTTTTGAATTTGAATTCGAAATTCAAATTTCTAAGAAATTAAGAAAGATCTCTGAACTTTTGAAACAACTTGAAGTGGACCCCGCCATGGCCGTCCATGCCTTGGACTCCATGTCCATGGGTGTGGGTCCCATGGATCTTCATCTCTCTTCAATTTTTCTTCTTTAGTTTCTCCTTTTGAATTCTCCCAATGTGGGCCCCCAATCTCTGAATTTTCTTGCAAAAAGAATAAAATAAATTCAGCAATTATTACTTAATGCAGAAATCTATCATACTATGCGTGGGGCTCAATTCATCACGTATAAACTCAAGTGAATATACCATGTTGCTCGATTTCTCGTGTACTACGCAGAGGTGCAAAGAAATTACATGAGTTTATTCGTGAATTGTGATTTGAAAGATATTCGCAATGATAATAGGATAATCAAAAAGGATAATTTCATGAAAAACATGCATTTTTCCGAATTTTGACAGATTTTCACATGATACCAACTTTGAAAGCACCAATGCAAGATTTTATGAAATTCTATGAATTTACCCTAAATAAGTCCATAATTCTACATGAAATCATGAAATTAAAGTGCAATTTTGTGGACTTATCACCACTTGTGATTGTTATTGAATTTCTCTTGTTCATCATCGTCATCATCATAGCCCTGTCTCAACTATTAATTCTGAGAAAACATGAATTCTCTTGTTTACCTTCAAAAAAAGAAAAAAAGGAAAAAAAGAACACCTGAATTTTATGGAAACAGAAGAGTTTCTCTCATTGCCTCCTAAGTCCACCAAGACCTTTCTGAACCATTTAGTCATGGTGCAATAATTAATAACCACGTGTTCAAATTTGTCCCTATTTTTACTGGCTTGTTTCTTCCTTTTCCTAGATACAAACAACCTTCTATGACCGGTAGAATGCCCCATTTCTCTGCATCCCGTGCAGTCAAAATTTGAATTGTTGTCAAAAGTCATCCTCACTCAGGTGAACAGTGTGTGGAAGCATTACGCCCTGCCTGGTTTCTAGGTGGGAACCACTCAGCTTATTTGTAGAGAGCCTATGCATGCATCTGAACACAGCCTTAATTCAAATAGAAGTAAGACAACAGCCAGTAGCACAATTGGAGGTGCTCATTGTTAGAACCACAAGATTGTAAGGTTTGTGATTTTACCAATGTAGTTAAAAAAGAGCAGATTAGAGGCGATGCACAGGGCACTGAGTGATTGGTTGCTTTCCACTGAGAGAGAGTAAAAATCAATATTCTGAAACCGAGTCCAGAGAATGGAGTCTGCTAATCAGCCTGGAGAACCTTGTTTGATGCTGCCATTAACCCTTATAGGTTTTATTTATGTAAAATATTGCCTTGAAATGATTTGCACCCAGGCTGCTGTTGAGAATTAGAGTGGCCAATTAGATTATGGAGAGTTGGAGACATTTATTCTATGATGTGTTTGGATATAAACATAAAATAATATATAAAGTAATTATAGAAATTTATGGGCAGTTAATATTTCGTACGATATTCATGATGTGGGAAATGAGGGGTTAAAATCCTGACCAACTAAATGATGTGGAAAATGAACATGGATTCTGATCCTTTAATGATGTAGTCATACACCCTTGTTTCATCCAGAAATGTTTAGTTGTGTTCAATCCCTGTAATATTCTCTTCATTTTAGGATCTAGTTTCAACTAAAATTTCTGAAATTGTTTCATATTTGGTAGGTGAAAATTAGAGGGAGGTCTTTGCAATGTGATGTTTGTGGAGAAAACGCTACACTTACTCGTCAACTTTTTCAAGATTTTGATTATGAAAAATTCACTCAAACTCCATTATCATCTATGGTATGTTTCTTACGAGGTCTTTTTGTTATTTATTAGTTATAGTAATCCATTTTTCATTTGGCTTCTCAATTGAATGCAGATGCGTCCAAAGCTGAAACTCCTTCCAGAGAATGCGAGAATTAGCAGTAAAGAGTACAAAGAGCGAGTTCTTAATGGGGAAGCACATATATTGGTGGATGTACGCCCAGCACACCACTACAAAATTGCTGCTTTGCCCAATTCTTTGAACGTTCCATTGTCCAGTTTGGAGGATCAGTTGTCAGTGATCCATTCAGCACTGCAGGAAGTTCAAGAATGTAATGCTTTGGGTTCCGGATCATGTCCGTCATTATACGTTGTATGTAGAAGAGGTAATGATTCCCAGAGGGCTGTTCAGTACCTCCATAAGATGGGTTTTGCTTTGGCCCAAGACATCATTGGAGGGTTGGAATCTTGGGCCCAAGATGCAGATCCCAACTTCCCCATCTACTGAGATTGGCATCATCATGAAAAGCTTGATCCATTCATTTTGCCTCTTAACTTCATATATTGTGGTGTCATACGTCCTGACTAAACTACCGCTGAAGAAGGCTATCTTGACCTTTTAACTATCATCTCTCAGAAGTTGTGGCCCATGTTATTTAATAGTTGTATACGAGTATTTACAACCTTGATCATGTTTCTAATCATGTTTCTAGTTGCTTAGCATGTGATTGTTGTGGGAGTGATCCTGTTGGCCTTGGATCTAAGATCATTTAGGTGTTGAGTTGTAGACAATCTTTGCTTTGGGATGGTTTCAACCTTCCAATTGTAACGAATGGACATCCACTTGGTACCAAGCCTGATGGCCGATAATCGAAAAATAAAATGGCTAGAATCAGGTGGCTACAGGTGTGCATTATCGGGTGGATGTCGCAACGTGATGTACGGAGGCCAGTTTTAGTCTTTTAGATGAGTCTGGAAACATCAACCTTGTAGGCAGTGGATGAAGGAATTAGGGGCATTAAATTGGAGGCATACTTGAAACTTGTGGTGGTTTTACATAGATCTTCTCATTTCCTATCGTCCCATTTTCAGGTGGTATCTGCAAGTGGGCTTCATAAGAAGTTTTTTAATGACTTCATGAAAACAGTTATCACTAGAACAAAGCCCTATATAGAGGGAAATATATGTATGTGGGGAGTTCTTCAACCAGTATAAGCCTAAGATGATTCGGATTGTGGAGGGTACGGCAAAGGTTGGCCTTGAGAAAATGTTATGATTTTTAATATATAAACCCCCAGAATTCCCAAAAAAAAAAAAAAAAAAAATTCTAGATACTTGGAAAAAGTATTTGCATTTTTCATGTGGGCCCTTCACGTTTTTTCCTACATAGTGGCCTTACAAGGAAGAATTTCCTGGGTCTGCCTCTAAGGAGGAATACAAGACCATAATTAGGGTGTTAATGGGCCAGGTTAGGCTGGGCTGGTGAATATCGAAGGTCAGCGCAACTAATATTCCATAGGCCCAAGCCCAAGTTGGGCCACAAGAGCCTATCCTAGCCCAGTCCACCTAACAACTCTTTAGCCCGAGCCCAGCCCATTTATTTAATCGGGCCATGGCCTGATTACAGCACAATTAAATCCTGATTGATGAGCACCCCTAATTCTTCATCTCTACGCATATCCTAACCACGTTTAGAATGTAGTGGTTTTGAGGTAAGATTGAATCGCGGTAAGTTCTAATTTACTCCTTGATTTTCTCCATAAATCTTGACTCATTGATTTGCCTTTTTAGGACAAGGAACTCAAAATGGGAATAAGAGTAGGGGCACAGCAACTTGACTGACACAAACCCCATGGGATGCAATTCTTAATATTCCAGGTATCCGGGCGTGCTTGCGCTCTCCACCACTTGATCTAAGGCCAGCCCATAAAATAAACTGTTCTAAGATTTTGATTCAGGCCCGGCCTGAGCACTATAACCTGAGGCCCAAACCCCGACCTAAAGCTGGCTGGGCTGGGTTCAAGCCAGCCCTGTCTATGAGCACCCCTAATCCTAAATTCAAAATACTTAATAATAGCCAACTAGCACTTGAATCTTCCCCATCCAACAGAAACCAGCTTCGCAATACAGCTACCCTTCAATGCATATTGTGGTTGAGTTTCACAAAGTTCTAGTCTCTCTCCTTTTCTTTTCCTTTTAGAGTAGAACACAAAGTTCCAAGTTTGCGAAACATAAAGATGCCAATACTTTCCTATTACTTAAAAAAAAAAAGGACAACTCAATGCACAAGCTCTCAGCATTGGCTCCGCAGGTGGAGAGGCTGTTTTTGCTACCTTAATACTTAGAATGTGAGTCTATAATTAGGGTTGTGTGATCGAGTTGAAGACTGTAGAAAGGATTGCTGGGATAAGAAAAGCGGATGTGACTCAAGCCAGTCAGATGATGTGTTCAATTGATATCCGTGCTGTCTGAGTGCCATTGTTGGGTAGAAACTCTCAGCATAATAGCTTTTAGGGCGTGTTTCTGTAGCATTAGTTGAATTTCATCAAGAGTTTTGTTAGGTTTTCATGTATCTGCAATGCACATGCAAAGGTGGCACACATGTGCAAGAATTTCCGCTCCCCTTTGGTAATTGGGTTGGGTAAATTATCCAATTTGGGCCTAATTAATAGTCGAGGTAGGTCTATAGCAATTGGATCCGAATGCAGTGCCGGCTATACATATGCATTGATTAAATTATCAATGCTTGTTATATCTTATAGTGGAATCAAATCCTATGGGAAAAAGAAAATTGAAAATATGCTATTGGATGGAATGACATTTTAATTTGGGTCATAAAGGTTGGCCCCACTGTGAATTCCACACATCCTACTCATGAGAAGCCAGGAAGAGACCACTCAGGGATCCGGACTCTATTAATAATGCATATAGTGGCATGGCCATGGTCATTTGTTTAATATCTAGTGCTTTTAATTGATATCAGGTTCTTTACAGATCAATGAAGCAGCTCGTATTGAAAGGACAGCCAGTGATAACTGATTGGTCCAGACTGGGCAATCAATATTGAGATCAGTGACACATTATTAACATGGATCCTGGTTGTTGTTCTCCAATTCACCTTCTATCTAAATGAAACACTTAAAATAAGTGTATCCCTATTGTAGGTGATATAAATGACGCAATTACTCTAATTTTCCTGGCCCACAGTAAGATTTGAAAAACAAATGATATACCATAAAATAATTCATTGCCTTATCCACAGAAATTCATCGGGTCTTACCCATTATGGGCCCACCAATTTAAAACTAAACGTCCCATAAAAATCGCCACTCGTATGGGATGTGGCAAATTTTGACTAATGTATTTTGGGGAAACAATGAAATTTATCAAGTATAATGCACTTCAAGAAGCTTATTGCAAAGATCATGTGTCTTTCTCTCCTATAGAAAATCTGAACAACTCATAAAAAATGGCCTCCATTTTGTATGTGACATGATCATCATTAGAAGTCAGAACCAACTAAAGTTCATATGATCATCATTATGATCATAGAAAAGGTGGTTGTTAGGACTGGGCTCCCAAAATTTCTGAAATCCCGTTACGTTTTAGAAATTTTTTTAATTTTTTATATATACCCACCAAAATTTTCAGAAAAGCCCCTTTCTATTTTTAAATCTACATGCATTTTTTTATGAGGTCCCCTCCCCCAAAAGAATTTTTTTCTACATAGTGTCCCCAAGGAAAAACTCGTGGGTCCGCCCTAGTTGTTAAGTGCAACATGAGTCTTGCCAATAAATAAATAAAAGGAAAAGGCTAACAAATAAAAAAAATAATATGAAACCATACATGTGATTGTAGAAGAAAAGAAAAAGAAAAACCTTTTGGACAGAAAAATCCATAAACCTTGCAGTCGAATACAAAAACAATCCATTTCACATACGGGCTCAAGTACTTCATAGTGTGACAAGGCTGTTGATGTGAGCAAAAGGATAAAATATTATGCCTCTGCGATTATAGCTTGTCCTGGGTAAACTCTTAAGCGGTTTCTCTTTCTTCCATTCTTGAAGCTTAAGATCATACTTGTACAATCCATTTCTGATGTCCACATAGATGACCACTTCACCATTGTACAAACTAGCTACTGGACTAGCACTTCGTAATGATTTTCTTCCTAAATAATCTGTCGGATTGATGCAATATTTTTTCACCCAAACCTCTTTATGGTAGTCCTCCAACACCCATACATCCGTTTTTCTATCAGTGACATAATGGAACAAAGATAAGGATTCTCCTAACTCAATGAGGCAAGACTTCCTGTAATTGATGCAGCCATCTGGAGGGTCTCTTGTTATTCTGAATTCCTCACTATTCACTTCCATTGATAAGACATGGCTTTTGAAGTGTTCATTTGATTCTAAATCCATTTTCAAGTTAGAATCAGTCAACCAATGCAGAGTTCCATCACCAACTGATATTGGAGTGCAATCAATTTCTAGATTTTTACAAATGCTAGGGATATCGACCTCTCTCAATGAATCTGAACATACTGTATGAATTGCACATCTGAAGACCATTTCACGGTCCATGACACAGCAGGCTATTTTATATTCCTTAGTCGAATGAGTATAGGCAAACCCAAAGCCTACTTTCTTACCATTATCAACATCATCATTAATTACTGTCTCAAGTCCAAAAATTAGAGCAAGTGTGGGGAGTTTTGAGGCCCACCTAGTAATAAGATTTGCAACAAAGAGATCATTATGAAATCTAACCAGAATCAAACCACGACAGGAGGCTTCAATCAGTGGGGAGGCTGTGCAACATTTGAAACTCTTTCTTAATATGATAGCTGTATCTAATGACCCTTGATCAACCATTTTTTGGGGCATCACTTGAGACCCACGATCAATCTTCAATAATATCATACTGGTCATTTTCTTGTCTTCGTGCCGGTCAGAGGCTTGAAAGATCAAATTGGATTTAGTATAAGCAAGGCGCCTTTCGACGAAAGAAGGGTCTTGGATTGTGTTCCACCATGATCTGCACACAAGCCGAACTGAATTGTGAAGATCTTCAACAGGAATTAAGAGAAAGATGTCGATAAGAATCTCATTTGGAAGACATTCAATATTCTTTATTTTTCTCAATTTGTAGAGTATCTTTTGGAAGACACACTCTGTTAACTTTCTTCTTTGGATGTAATATCTTCTTTCTTCTTCTATTGGTTTCCAGTGGAAGATCATCTGAATCATCATCATCGGATGTTGAAGTCTTAATCACACGATAGTTCTTTCTCAAAAATAATTTACAGTTCTTGGTTTTCCTAGATGGACAACTAAATTGCGTTGTAACAATGCTTCCTTCCACGAGAGCTGGCTAACAAAAGAATCTATTTCTGTATCAGAGACAAGCAAAATTACTTCCTGTATAAATAAGAAGATTTCTTTAGGTAGTTGCTAGATGGAAGTTACCAGAAACAAACTAGAATTACACTGATGCAGTGATGCAAGAAACTGAAGCATAACAATAACGTGCGCAAGTCAGATCCAAGCCATAAACCTAGTGGTGATCACATTTAAAATATTCTAATTTGAAATTGAGACTGGGTTTGGTTATGTATGATCAAGTAATAGCATATAGAAGACTAGAATGGCTTACATATATAGGAATATTTTCAGCAATGGCATATATTGACTGACATCTGGTGTGCATACATCTGATCAAGATTTTTGCTTTGTATAGTTTATAACAATGGTTTGGGGCCACAAATGTAACACCCCATTTTACATCGCTTATGAACAAAATATGAGTCTGATATATAATGAATTATGTAGGTTATTATTAGGAACTTAAGCTTAAGCATTTTGGGTCACGTGACAGGCTTATGACAAGTGGTATCGGAACTAAGTTCTAGCCGAAATTATGGGGCCCCCAATTCCGCTAGAAAAGCCCTTGAGGTAAGATCAGGACAGAGCCAAGGTGCACGAGCCCCTGAATCTAGTAACTTAGGTTTAAGTATTTTGGGCCATGTTACAACAAATGATTGCATTTATACTAATACAATGCAAATGCATATGTTGTGGATCCAATAAGAGCTCCTTTCGCTTATTCTGAGTCAAATAATTGGATCATGTTTATAGCCCAAATTTAAATCAATAAGGTCGATCTAGTAAACCGAATAAGATATATTATGCCTCACAAAATGATTTTCCAAGGACCCATAAAACAGGGCCATTTACTTTGAAGGGTTTGGATTTTCAAACATTGTCGCGAGCAGAGGGTCCAGACTCTCGGTCAACAAGAAGTAAAGTTGCAAATACGTTAGTATAGAAAATTAGAATCTTAAGAAATCAAGAGCTCAATGGTCATCTTTTGCCAAGTTGGAATCACTCCCATATGCAAGTAATGATCCTGACTCTGAGAACCATGTTATAATGCATCATAATATCGACGGTTCTAATGAAATCAAGTAATTAATCACATGGATTCGAGGCACTAATAGCTAGTAATCCATTCATCATGACCAAGTTTAATGAAAACCATAGTGTACATGATCCCTCCTGCACATGGTCAATATTCTTCTTTTGATTCTACCACAAATATTGCATGCCATGATATGTAATGTGGTACTTCTACGGTGTGAATAGGAAGTAGGATTCACCGAATCTCAACAGCAACAATAGAGAAAAGGAAGACAAACAAACAAACATACGCACACGAGTAGTGGGCTAATTGGGTTGTAGATGGGTAACGTTTGTTCTATTTTTCTTTTCTTTAGGTGATCCAATCAAAATCAGTCAAATAGAGAATGGTCTCAACCTTACCAGGAAGGATCCAAGACTGGGTAGGCATAAAGAGGAAGCATCTAGGCTGGTGGGTCATCCTGATGCAACCCAACACAGCCCAGCCCAACCCTGCCCAGCTCACCCGTATGTATTTATCTGTGGACAGGAAGGGGCTGGTTTGAACTTGTGCACAGTATTTGTCCACCATATCCAGCATCTGATGATCAAACTTTTGTAGATATTGTTGATTTTCAATCAGATTCCTAAACTGATATTGGGCAAATCAGATTTATCTAGTGAATCATGTATAAGATTCATATGATTTGAGGAATACATCATTAATTCTATAGAAAAAAAAGAGGAATACATCCTTAATTGATTAATCAAATTAGAACTCCAAACTTATTTGTAATCCATAAAGAAGGTGAAGAATCACTTACTTGAATCGAGAGGATTGATGGTGAAGATGCTAACTCGATAATACATTTTGCTTGACAATCCCTTGGGCTCACTAGACCTTGAGATAGGCAAGAGAGGGAGATCAGAAGGAATTGCCAGGGTGAGATTGGTATATGTGCCTGATAGTGTTTATTCACTCTATGCTTAGGACTCTTTTTCTCCGAGACTACATTTACTAATCTGGTCAGAACTACGACTAAACCCACTTTCTAAATATCTGAACTTTCCTTACAAATACTAGAAACCATGTGGTAACGTGGTTAAACCCCATGTAACCCATATGGCCTCCCTTATTTAATTAGGGAATCTAGTTTAATTAGTAACTACTTTCTAATTATGTGTTAAAATTCAATAATAGTTTCTAATTTAATTTACTTTGTTTCCTAATTGAAACACATGGGTGTGGGACCACCTGAACTAGCCACATCAAATCTCCTAATTATTTAGGACGAACTTTTGTAAATTGTAATTTAGTTAAAACTAATCCTAATGCAAGTTGGCTTTTTAATTCTCTCTCTCTCTCTCTCTCTCTCTCTCTCTCTTAACTAACTCCTAATTAGAAAATTGTTGGCCATCCAATCCGATGTGGGTCTTCATTGGCCTACTCAACTTGTTTAATTAAATTTAATTAACTCTAGTTAATCTCACCTTGCGATTAGAACCAAATTAATTACTTAAAATTTAATAATGTCTGTGATCAAAGATGGGATGATCCAGAGTGGAAACTTACTAATACAAGAGCTTCAATGAACAAGGTGATCTTTCACATTGGTCCACTAATCTTGGATGTATGGCCAAACTGGGCCACAAAGTCCAGCCCAGAATCGATTGAATGAAACCTACACAAATAAATGGCAGCTATGGTTTGAATGAATGGACAATAGAGAATGGTTTACAGCTTGAATGGATCATATTTTATCATATTTTTGACAGAAAGGTGCTGTGCTTCCTGGCAATAGCTAAGTATAGATTTATAGATTACTGGGTGGAAGAAGTAATAACCCATGCATCCTATGACCCGTGTTTGGAAATTTTTGTGTATGAGCCTCATTCCTTTGTCTCTATCTATGATATGATAATCCCTAAGAAATAAATAACCATAAAAAGATCACCGTATCTTTTGTTCGGATTATCTCAACCCATTTTGACCAAAATCATTGCAATAAAACAAATGAAGTTCTGTTGCCCCTTGACGACGGAAATATAATGGGTTTATCCATATCATCCAAAGGCGTTAGGTCCCACAAAATTTGGTCAAACAATGGTTGAGCCTTTTTTCATTTGCATGCTGTAGAATTTGAATTGCATTCCTAAAAATTAATGATAAAATGGATTCCAATCAAAGATAATTAAATAAGTAAGGGATCAACAATAGAATTTACCCAAGTTTCCTAAGATATAATTTATAATTGGACATGTTTATTTGTAATTCAATACCTCCCTCTTAGAATAATATTTTATATAATTTTTTTATAAAAATATAAAAAAATTAGTTTAATTTACCTAAGACCATGCTCTCCTCTCGGAAATTACCTATTTAAACTGTACTATTATACTGAGGCCACGGAAGATTTACTCGCTGTCCCTCTCTTATCCGAATAAATTAGTATGGCCCAAATGATGGAGTATATCGTAGGAAAAAAAATATAAATAAATATAATAACAATGATATGATGATGATGATGATAATTCTCCACAAAAGTGTGGAGTAGTTAGTTCAGTTTTTTCGTTTTCCTCACTTGGTCTTCTTCCTCGGCGAGGCCAAAGAAGACATCTTTGTCAGTCAGGGAAGAAATGAAAATGGAAGAAAACGACGAAGAAGAGAAAGCGACTAATAGAGACATTGTCAATACTAAATTCCTATTAACAATGGTCGATCGAAGCTTCGACGCTCTCTCATCACTTGGTTTCTCGACCAGGCACGGCAATGCTCAAAATAAAGGAAGAAAACACCAGACCTCTCTTCGACTTCCACCTTGTATTTTGCCTTGGAATCTGCTTCATCGTAAGTTTTCTTCTTTTGATGGAAATCTTGTTCTTCTTAATCTTACCTGTTCTTCTTTAGAATCGATCGGAACTAGCTATTCTATGTGATGATAGTGGCTGTCAGGGAAATTAGAGAAATGGGTTGTTTTTGCTGTTTTGATGGCCTTTACTAGTTGAGCTGCTCCTGGGGTTCCCGTGCTTCTTGAGAATCGATCAGAAATAGCGTTTCCAGGTGATGATAGTGGCTAACCGGGCAGTTAGAGATGTGGGTTGTTTTTGTTTTGGTTGTTTTGACGTCCTTTACTTCTTGAATTTCTTCTGGGGTTGTGCTTGATAGTTTGGATTGTGGGTTTCTTCGGTTTTTTTTTTTGGGGGGGGGGGTTTCGTGAATGAGAGTCGTAATCGGGGTGATAAATGTGTATCCTTGTTGTTTTTGTTTCTATTTTGATTGTTTCTCTTGTTGGGTTTGTTTAATGTGCTGGGTTGTGATCTTCTTAACTGTGCTCTTTTTTATGGTTTTGATAAGTGAAAGCAGAGATCTGGGAGTGGTATTGAGGAGTAGGCTCCACCTGATAAGAAATATTGAAAAGTATTTTTTGTTGTCTCTACTAACACCTTGACGTTTTCGTAGCAATGGTTAGCTGGGGAAATTTAATTAGTGGGAGAAGTGGGTTATTTCAACATTACCCTTTTGAGGTGTTTTGTGTTTGGTTGTACGGGTGAACTATTTGATGCTTTGAAGTTAGGTGCCTTTTGATAGGTTGTTTGAGAGTTATCGATGAATCAGAGATGTGGTTGTGATGTTTTGGCTTGGTTTGTGTCTTTGCGTTTATTTTTGTTTTGAGTCTTTGACTATTATCATTGTTATACTTTTGAATTAGTTAACTGTAATAGTGGACTTTGATGGTATGAGTCATGTTTTTTTTTTTTTTTTCTAATGGTTGGTACGAGTCATGAATCACTTGATGGATTTCATGATAGGAGGTAAAACAAGAGAAGTAAAGATGATCAGAGATATTTGTTAATTTCTGTTTTATCAAAATTCAGGTATCTTTGTTCCTGTTACGTTTCTTATCATAAAGTGCTTGATGTTGTGAACTGTAAATTCCCTGGGTTCCTTCTGATGGATGTGATGAAAGCGAGTCAAAAGATTAAACTTTCTGATTATAAATAGTTTCTTTTTTGTTTGTTTTTTGTGTTTTTGAAGGTATGTACTTCTGTAGTGCTCAAGTTTTTTCCACTTTAGTATAGATTAGAACTGAAGCCCCACCATTGGAGTGACTCTTGAAATCCATGGAATTGGTGGGTGAGGAGTGATAGGACAAGATGTTTTATAATTGATAGAGAGATCAATGTTTGGTAGATTTTGTCGGTTTTACTTATCCCTGGTGTTCCAGTTTATTGAATTGCCATTGGGAGTACTGTTCTGAAGCTTCCTCGTCTGAGCCTCTAGTAGTACCTTTTGGATGGGTTTGAGAATAAGGTTTTCGAGAAAGCATTGCATTGGCATTGCATTGACCAAGTTTTGATAACTGCTGCCCTTCATTATTAATGCATATGGTGCCATAGCCATGTCTTTCGTTTAAGGTCTAGTCCCTTTACGTGACATCAGGTTTCTGTACAGAGCATCATTTTTTTTTTTTACTTCTTAAAGACGCATTATTATTGTTTCTGTTGCCAGACGCGTGGACGGAAAACATGCCTTTTCTTCTACGTGAGGTTGGCTGTAAACTAAAGTCACTTTGGACTGACCTGTGAAATTTTGTAGTCTCTCTGTCTAAGAGGCAGTCTGTGGAAGTAAGAGATGAGTAGGACCAATGCAGCAATTTGTGTTGAAAGGGCAACCAGCGATAAGCTGATTGGTCCAGACTGGGCAATCAATTTTCAGATCTGTGATATTATTAACACGGATCCAGGGTATGTTTCTCAAATTCACCTTTTCCTTGAAGTTCAAATTATATGTACATATGATTTGTGGACACCTTTTCTTATTTTATTTTTTGGCCAAATAACATTTTTCTTTTTCAATCACAGTTAGATGAATTCTTGCGGGAATGAACAGTTATTATAACACCTAAGCATAATAAAGTCTGGGGGTTTTTATGGATTAGTAAAATTTGATTTTTACGGACTAATGACAAAAGACATAAAAATGTTACTAGAGTGCCTCAACCTACCCCTAACCTACGCTATCGTAGGTAAGGTTCCCATTAATCATGCATGAGCAAGGGAGGGAAAGGTAGTAGGTGGAATCCTAGTGGGTGCTTCCTCTTCTCCTCCTCTACCAATCGCAATGGGTGCTTCCTCTTCTTCTCAATCCTGACCAAACAAGAAAGAACAAGCTATAACAACATTTCATTTCAATACAAATCTCAAACCTAAAAAGAAAAAGAGGCTTCAATATTTCATTTCATCCAAAGCAAATCATCATTCATTTCATCTCATTTCGAGTGTTCCTTCTATGTATGGACTTGACAGTTCCATTTCTCACAAATCCACACAAACAACGCTAAACTCAAACCAACAGACTCTATAACCCCCCTAAACATTTCATCACTCGTAACTGCATAAAATGACTCAAACCCTTATCCAAGAAAGAAAACAAGCATGCCCTATAAAGCAGTAAACCCAAGATTTAAGAAATGTCCAAAACAAAACAATGATTCATGGTTATCGACCAGGAAAAACAAAACCCATAACCCCATAACTACCATTTGCAGAAACCTTAGGAACCGGCAACTCAATTTCTCTGTAGAAGGAATTTCAGAGATGCTTCTTCCCATTCTCAAAAGCAATGAAAGTGTTGAAACTAGTGCATGCCACCTGCTCCTGCATCAATCCCTGATTTTGTTGACATTTCCTTGATCCTTCCCATGATATCATGGGGTACTTGACGCAGGGGTAAGACCATAAAGAACTATGGTCAATGCACTCCGGTGACATTTTTATGTCTTATATTATTCGCATGTGGAAGTTAAGTTTAAAAGGGACTAATCTATACAAATCCCCAAATTTATCATTGAAAAAGATGAAAGGTCATGTTGCACCCCTTTTGCGAAAGGGCATTCTCCATCCAAGTTTTATTCTTCTTTATTTTATTCGATAGATAGCTATGTTACATGGACTCCACATTAGTATCGAATGCGGGTGTGTATTAGGTGCGGGTGAGCCTCAAAAAAGTATGTTAAATACCTCGGAAATGAAGTATTGACATGAGTATCAGGTGCGGGTGCGTATGTGTCGGGTGCAGGTGAGTCATGATTTTAGGCGAGTCCGTGTATCATAAATAGATAGCATGACTTGAACCCATAGTCTTGTGGTTGCAACAGTTGCCATCCAACTGTGCTAAGGGCTTGTCACCAAGTTATCTATATGCCTTCTATTTCTACTCTTTCACCTGTTGGCTTTTGGTAGAATGTGTTTGGTGAGACGTTTGTTATCATATTCTCCAATATCTCTAAGAACATCAACACTCTTCGAAGGCTTGAATTCATAAAATTCTGGAAAGAATTTTCTTGTCTCCTTAAGTGACAAGAAGTCAAATGCAGTCTAAATTAAGTCATGTCACAGTTTTAAATGCTGGGCTCTCTCTTAAAGATAAGAACTTGGAAAGGTTTTAGTCGGTGTCATGCATGAATACTAGTTACCCAGAGCATGATGCTGAATTGCTGATCAACGCTGTTTTAGTTTTTAATCTGATACTTTTAATTGTGTTAGGTCTGACCTTAAATGCATTAGCTTTTTAATTTGATATCTTGCAGTTTGTTTCTATACTCGGTCTTCTTCTCTTGTTTTAGTTCCTAAGAATAGTTCCAATTCAAACTTGAACTCTTAGAATAGGTTGCATGGATGTCCTCCTGTTGTTGATTATTTCCATCTTTTACCATTATATTTTTAATTTATTAGCATATATTTATCGGGGGTGCAGGCAAACGAACGATGCCATGAAAGCACTGAAGAAGCGTCTTGGAAGTAAAAATCCCAAAATACAACTTCTAGCTCTCAGTGTGAGTATTTATAAGATCATTCCTCTCCATTTTTAAAGAAATATATTTTTTAGATTTTTTTTAAAGTACTTCTTATGGTGGAATTTAGAAGTATTCTTGCAAAGGAAATATAAATTGCTACTTTTATGTTTTTTGTTTATAGTGCAGATGTTGAAAATGCTCTGTAGATTGTAGTAGAGAAGGTGTTTTGTAGTATTAGGTTTTCGAATTATGGTGACTCCAGACAACACCTTCAAGCAACCTTGAATGCAGTTATTACAGTACACCATGTCGACCAATCTGATTAAGGAAACCATTCCCTCATTTCCTGAATCTCATACTGTAAATCTTATACTGAAAATAGGTTAGGTTGATTAGTACTTCATAAAAAATATATAACTGGTGATACTGGTCTGCAAAGATATCTTTAGTGCTAAAAAAGTTTATCTGTGAATAGACGTAAAGCATGCTCTTAGTATAATTGCAACAAAAATTAAGAGGATTCCAGATACAGTTGATTAAACACTTAAGTTTTTTATGTTCTTTTTTCCCCATATGTGGCACTATTTGTCAACAATGGAATTATGTTTTTCTCTAGGTCTTTCTAGGACCTACGAATTCTGTTAGTTATATGAAAATCTTCTATATTATAAGGAAGTATGTTTTAAGAGCTAAAAACATGATGTTTTAAGAGCTAAAAACATGGACTGGGCAGGTCACAGAAGTCTGAGCGAGTGAGTTCAAGTGAGTCTGACCTATTGACTCAGTTGGACTTGCTAGACTCAAGGGCCAGTCGCGTTCAGTCAACTTGGCGGAATCAAATGAGTCATCGAGTTTTGAAAGAGTTCTTCACTTACAAATGTTTTTCGGAATGCTAATACAGGTGCTAGAGGCTCTCACAAAAAATTGTGGGGATGACGTGCATCTCCAGGTCGTTGAATGTCATATCTTGCAAGAATTGGTGAAGATAGTGAAGAAGAAGGTCATTTAATTTCTTTATGCTTTGATCTGTGGTTCTATATTATTAGGAGCCTGACTTCTTGTGCTTGTGCTGCACTGACCACCTATTGGCCCACAACCTTTTCCCATATTGTGATTTTCATGTCCTTTTGATATGTGGTTTCAGATTCCCAATTTACAAGTGTTCAATTTTCCACCCTGCAGCCTGACTTAAATCTGAGGGAAAAGATATTGATTCTTATAGATACATGCCAGGAGGCCTTTGAGGGGCCTAGAGGGAGATATCCTCAATACTTTGCGGCATACTATGAACTGAAGGTGCATACTGTTACTCATTGATTTTCCTTTTATTACTCATTGTTGTAAGCTGTTAGCTATTGTCACTTTTTTTTGTTGCAGTAAAATTCTTTAATTGTATCTGCACTTATTGCATTGTTATTTCTTTTATTACTCATTAACTGTATCTGCACTTATTTCATTGTTATTTCTTTTATACTCGGTAACTGTATCTGTGCTTATTACATTGTTGTTTTGTTTTATTACTCATTATCTTCTTTACAGAAGTCTGTGCCCTTTGAAGAAAAGATATTTGTATCATTTTAGATAGACAAAGGAACTGCGTTACAATTCGAAAAAGAAAAGGAGAGGAATTGTATTTTTGTTTTTTCTACCTCTGTGTAATTCTTCATGATCGATGTCTTAGGATATAGGTTTTGGAGTCACATGAAATTAGAAGTGGGTTAAAAGGGTACTGGGGTAGATTTAGGAGTGTTGACTTGGTAAGTTTGTGTAGGAAGCATAGCAAACTGGAACACTGCAAGCTTTCCAAAACATACTTCAATATGGAAGTTCTGCAGTTCCAAAACATACTTCAAGATGGTTCTGCAGTCCATACATTGGTAAAAGTATAAAACCTTAAAAATGGTGTAGATTAGAAAACCCAAACCAAAAGCTACTAAAATTAAAAATAGAAGCAACTCGCAGAGTATTGCTCTCAACATGTGTAAGTGATGCAGGCCATACTAATGGGCCCCATCTGAAAGTTTATACCCGTAGGCCCAAAGCCCAGTAGAATAGAGTAGATTCTATTATTAGTAGTTTTTTTAATTGCTTTATTAATATTTAACAAGTCCAGTCATGTTTGGTTTAGGACTTCTTATTTGATTGGAATTAGTTGTTTCCTTATTTAGATAGCATCTTAGTTATAACTACAGATGTAATCTCTTCATAGGATATAGATATTAATATTGAATAAAGAGATTGAGTTTGGTTCTCAGTTGAGAGAATTTTGTTTGTCTTTGGTGAGGCACCTAGACATTCTACCCATAAGCCTTTTGGCTTGGAGATTAACCCGTTGGCTATTATTCTTTCCTGCACTGCTTCAATTGGTATCAGAGCAAAGATCCAATCTCGGACCGCTATATGATTGCAACTTTGAGGTAATATATCCTTCCCGTTCATCTAATCTCTACCAGAGTGCCGATATAGTCCTAACTTTTCCCGGACTACCACCACGCCACCGACCCCACCCCCAAGACCCCAAAACCCCACTCTCAACTCTCTAGAACCCTCACCGGCAACCCAACCCCTCGCATCTCCTAAAATCCCACTGGAACCCATAAACCCATTATTGACACCAACCGACCTTTTTATAAACCCTAATCCACCATCCGAAAACCCAAATCCTCCAACCCTAAAGATACCCCCTCTCCACCGACACCCAAATCCATTGCCGCAGCCCATCGGAACTCCTCTACCAACCTTTAAACCCTTTGCTAGAACCTCTGTCCCAACGAAACCCGCACCAAGCCAACCCATCTCTTCATCGGAAACCCAAACCCTCCTCTGTCGCAGAACCCACCCCTCGATTGCTGTCATTCATTCCCAAACCCAGAGAAAAAAAAAAAAAGAAGAGCAAAGCAGATGCCAAGAATATTGCAATTCTCTTCTTTAAAGAAGTTGTTCGTTTACATGGCCTTCCTAAGACAATAGTAGCTGACAGAGATACAAAGTTCATAAGTTTCTTTTGGAAGACTTTATGGCACATGATGCGCACAAAGCTCCAATACTCAAGTGCTGATCATCCGTAAATTGATGGTCAAACGGAGGTTGTCAATCACAGTTTGGGAAATCTTCTTCGATGCCTTATTGGAGAACATGTTGCTTCATGGGATCTTCTTTTACCCATGGCGGAATTCACCTATAATAATTCTGTCAACAGAACGACAGGGAGATCACCATTTGAAGTTGTCACTAGTGTCAAGCCACGTCTTCCTATTGATTTAAGTCCATTACCAGTTGACTCTAGATCAAGTCCGGATGCTGAGCAGTTTGCACAACATATGAAGGATGTTCATGATGAAGTTCTTCGGCAAATCGCTACAAGTAATGAAGCATATAAAAGGCATGCAGATTCTAGTAAACGCCATGTTGAGTTTGCCGCAGGTGGTATGATAATGATTCGTTTGAAGCTCGAACGATTTTCTGCAGGTCAATACAAGAAATTACATCCACGAAGTGCAAGTCCTTTCAAGATTATGAAGAAAATCAGTTCCAATGCATATGTTCTCTACTTTCCTTCAGACATGAATGTCAGTTCCACCTTTAATGTTGAAGATTTGATATTTTATCACGGGCATCACAATGATGAATCCTTTGAGGAATAAGCTCTTCGCATCCCTCTCCATCAATTTCCTCCAGACGCAATTGAAGATGTTTTTGATGATCAGATCATTTCAACCAAGAATGAAAGATTTCACAAGTTCCTTGTCAAGTGGAAAGGCAAACTATTCTCTGAAGCTACCTGGATTACGGCTACAGATTTTCAAAGGATCAATCCAGATTTATATGAGCAGTATCAAGCTAGCAACTCGCCGGAGTCGAGTTTTTCTAAGCCGGGGAGAACTAATGCAGGCCATACTAATGGGCCCCATCTGAAAGTCTATACCCGCAGGCCCAAAGCCCAGTAAATTAGAGTAGATTCTATTATTAGTAGTTGTTTTAGTTGCTTTATTAATATTTGGCAAGTCCAGTCATGTTTGGTTTAGGACTTCTTATTTGATTGGAATTAATTGTTTCCTTATTTAGATAGCATCTTAGTTATAAATACAGATGTAATCTCTTCGTGAGATACAGACATTAATATTGAATAAAGAAATTGAGTTTGGTTCTCAGTTGAGAAAATTTTGTTTGTCTTTGGTGAGGCACCTAGACATTCTACCCATAAGCCTTTTGGCTTAGAGATTAGCCCGTTAGCTATTCTTCTTCCCTGCGTTGCTTCAGTAAGTTTAATGGTCTAGAATGCATCATTTTTTAGTATTTCAATCCTACTGTGGGTAATAGTTGAATTAGTGTCAAATTTGGGCTTGTGTCAATTCATAGGGGGGGTGAGGGTAGTGAGTGTGCGGGGGTTAGATTGATGATATTGGGACCCATGTGCAGGGAAAAAGCTCTCATTAGAGACATCCACACCATAAAGATGGTGTGGTTTAGAAAACCCAAACCAAAGTCTACCAAGATTAAAAGAAAAACAACTTGTAGAGTCGTGCCCTAAATTTGTGTATTTACCCAGAAGAAGAAGAAGAAGAAAAAAGTCCTCGACATCCATAGCCCTTGAGTTTAATGTCCTAAAATGCATCTGTTTTTAGGATTTCAATCCTACTGTGGTTAACAGTTGGATTAGTGTCATATCTGGGCTTGTGTCAATTCATAGGGGAAGGCAGATAGTGAGTGTGCGGGGGTTTGATTGATGATATAGGGTCCCATGTGCTGGAAAAAAGAGGTCTACATGATATCTCTCATTAGAGAGATCCGCAGGTCAGCCTCAATCATTACGTGTCGTCATTGTAGCCTTGTGTCAACTATGTTAGGATCTGTTTTATGAATTTGATTCACTATTGCAATCTATCTTGGGCCAACTATGAGCTATGGTGCAGAATGTTGGCCAAGCAAGAAGCATCACATGCACAAAATGAGTGTGTAGTGAAGATGAAAATGTTGAGGTGAAACTAGGAAATGTTGAATTAGAAATAAGCGCTTTCGAGAGCATTTAGGAGTAGTGACAAATGGTGATGAATTAAGAGAGACTCATTTGGGATGGTTTGGACATGTCCAAAGTAGGCCAACAATAGTGCTGTTATGGATTTTTTGTTTTAATACGCAGGTTGATGTATTTTTTTTCACTAGGCAGGTTGATGGCTTACCAGGAAAAAAGGGAAGGCTGAATTAAACATGGATGGAAGTAGTAAAGATGGATTTGAAAAAGTACAACCTATTCGAGTATTTGACTTCAGATAGATCGGAATGGAGAAAAAAAACATCATGCGGTGAACCTACCATAGTTAGAAGAAGGCTTTGATGATGATGATGATGATAATGATGATGTACATACATACACACATACGTAGTCCCAGTCCCATATGTGCGGGGTGCACATGGAGCTCTCCGGTGCACATTGCCATGGGGCCCACTTGGAGATGGAGCTGGAGGAGATCAAAAGATCCAGTTGGGGCCTACCGATGTTCAAAGTATGGGGCCCAACTGGTCATCCTAATCCATTAACAATGATTCTCAAGTTTTCACCCCCTGAAAAGTGTGCATCGCTGATCCAACAGTCTACTCCATTTAGATGAGTGTAAAATAATATGACCAGTGTAATTCAGGGGGTCCTGTGTCTATGGGCCATTTGGATGGGTTATCCAGTGGCCCCATTATGAGGTGCACGCGAGATGCTTTGTGGGCACTGGACAACTTTTGTGTGTTGTAAATACACTTAATAATTACCATACAATTGTTTCAATTATTAAATAATGTAAAGCTTTATAAAATGAAACAAAAGGCCAAATCCTATGAAGCACGGGTACTCCAAAAATGTATACATACCCGTACCAGATAAGTACCCAGTACGTTTTTTTTAAGAGTTTGACTTCTTGGGCACGGCATGGGTACGTACCCGGTACTTCAAATCCACTTTTGTAATAAAATTAAAAAATAAAACAAGCCAAGGGGTTAAATATAAAATGCTTTAGCTTATTTAAAGGTAAGAAATAAAAACAGACCCTAACGCTCTTTCTTTTATGCAATTGTCTGCCTTGGAGAAGAAAAAAAAATGTAGAAAAGAAAAAGAAGAAGAGTCCACCTAGGAGTTCTATTGCAAAGATAAGGAAAAAGAAAAGGGACAACGTACCTGGCTGGGTGTCCTACTACTACTGTATGTGCGAGTTTGCCTACTTCTGCTGTAATCCTACAACCTGGGATAGCTACTGGGAGTCCGCTACTGCTGTACTTGGGACTGCTTTGACCCAAATCTAGGAGTGACATCTGCTACTCTATTGCACGTTCGCTGCAGTAGGTCCTTTTTTTTCAATTTTTGTTTTTTGTTTCTACTACAGCTGTTTTTTTTTTCCTACTGCCTCCATGTGGAGTGCAAATGGGTCTTCAACACCTATTCTCCAATCTTTAGTATTGAAATTACTTAGCCAGCCATGTTCCTCATCTTGTTGTGAAAGGAATTGGAGCACCTACTCTTTTATTCACTCCATGAGAAGGAACAAAATGACACCACAGCATTGTGAAGACTCGGTCTTTGCGCATAACAATATTTGTCTCCTATCAAGGAGGAGTCAATAGTATACGGAAGGAGAGAGCAAACTGTGAGACATTAGTGGAGATGCATTTGATTCATTAAAGGGTGTTGACTTACTTGAAATTATAGATTTTTCATTTGATGAGCCTGACACAGAAGCTGTATTATTTGATAAAGGTGATGAAGTTGAAGTTGATGGATGATTGGATGTGAATTGTAAATATTTTTGGCTCAATAGGACTTTCTTTGATGTTTACTTCACTTTTAGTGCTTCGGTTTGTAGTTTTCGTTGCAATGACATTGAACTCTTGGCTTGTACATGCCTTTTGACATTAAATTATGATTTGTAAGTTGAATTTGTAATGGTATTAAGTAATTGTTGGCTTGTTGCATCTAAAGATTCTAACCTATTTTAATTATTAACATATTGCATTATTAAAATTTTAAAAAATATAATTTTTTAGTGAACATACCCGAACCGTACCCTTATCTTGATTTTTTTAAAATTTTTCCATATCGGCATACTTGTACCGGTACCCGTGCTTCATTGGCCAAATCTTGTCTTTCAATGTACTGTCGATGGGGCTCAAGGAGAGGGTACTACATAAGACTCATAGAAAAATATTATTTTTATTATTTTCTCACCATGATTCAAAAACTCCTAACACTGAAGTGATTTTGTTCTTGTTTACAATTGACAGTCTGATGGAGTAAAGTTCCCACCACGACTAGAAAATAATGTGCCCTTTTTCACTCCTCAAGGCCAGTCTGTTACTTCTCAAAGGCAGCCTATAACTATCCCTTCTGATGTTCCAATAGATGCTGCTGCTGCTGTGGAAGCCCCCGTTCAAACCAATGCTTCTGACCTCAGGTACTTTTTTGATTGTTACCTGCATTCATTTTGATGATCCCTAACCTGTGCTCACACTATATGCATACATACGTTTATTTTTTTTTATTGTTAAACTTCGAAAAGTTAAGAAGTACACTGTAGTTTGTAAATTGTACCCCCTTTTTTCTAATTGGTAAGATGAACCCACAGCCTCACAGTTGGGGAAGTAAGATCCTTCCACCATTCCATGGGCTGTCGTAAAAAAATTGTACCATGTTAATTGACATTTCATTTCTAAAATGGGTCCATTCTTCCACTCCTTTTATTCTTGCTGTTGTTGACTTATTTGAAGATGACGTTTTAGAGATATCATGAAGGAGGAGTTGATCAACATCAACAAACCGAAGCCCACATGGTTTTGTTTTTTGGGTGGGCATAGTAATTGGTATATAAACACAATTTGAAAATTTTATATGTCCATCCGCTGGAAGGACACTAGGGCTTTGAATTTTATCAGTATTTCTCTATCTCCGCCACCAACCATTAGTATTACGTGAATTGATGGCTTCCTGAGTGAAGTGAATATGCTTTGTATTAATTATTTCTTAAGAGGCCTTGGGCTTGTGCCACACACACACACACACACACACATGCGCGCACACATCTGTACGCTTATTGGTCTCACATACACACACACACACACACACACATCTGTACGCTTATTGGTCCATCAGCTCCACATTATAACATACTTAGTGCTTGATGTAATAGTTTATTAGTTTGATTGCTGATAAAAGAAATAAATAGTTTCTGTTGTTGACTTGAAAGGATTTTGGTTATATGTTACTTTTTCCGTATCAACTATACTGATCTTTTGGATTTAATCTGAGGTGGAAAATACATTGTGATATGTGATCACGTTGCAAAAATTTTCTGTGATGCAGCTTGATAGAGATACAAAATGCTCGGGGAATTGCAAACGTACTAATGGAAATGCTCAGGGCTTTAAATCCTCACATTCCTGAGGTGATCTATTTTTCTTATGGCTTTGAACATGTTTTTATAAACCATGCCCACAGTAGTCATGCTGTGAACATCTGCAATAGCCTGTACACAATGTAGTCATGTCTGCTTTGAAATGCATTGATTCCTGCTTTCACTCCTTTTCACTTCTCATTCCTCAGTAAGTATTTTATAGGGAGTATTTTTTTATTTATAAGAACTCCCCCCTTACTAAAATATTCAAGGGAAATATTACAAATGTGTGATTGCCCACAACCCCCACCCCACCAAAAAATAAAAAGGATAAAAAGAAAAGAAAGTGGAAAAAAAACAAAACAATCAACCAAATAAAAAGAAATCTTTCATTCTTGCAGTCGCATTGAATTATCATATAATTATTTGTTTCCATTTAATAATGATGCAATGAAGAATCATATTCATTTATGTAAGGGATAAGAACATGAATGCATTTTGAATCCAATTTCCAAGCATAATCTAATGCGTTTTGTGCTTCATATGGGCAGGGTGTAAAGCAAGAAGTAATCATTGACCTTGTTGAACAGTGCCAATCTTACCAAAAGCGTGTAATGCTTCTCGTGAATGGTACAACGTATGTTTTTTTTTTTTTAGTTCTTTCCATAGGTTCTATTCAGTTAATGTCAAAGAAAAGGGTTCCATTCAGTTTGTATTTTTTTTTTTTATCTCTGACTGAGTTGCTTTATTACGTTTTACAGAGACGAGGAACTTCTATGTCAGGGTCTAAGATTGAATGATGAATTGCTGCGTGTACTTCACAAATATGATGACATAGTGAATGGAATGAATATAACTCCTAATGTGGGGGTAAGACTGGCAGAAACTTCTATTTCAAATGGAGTAAAGGTAACTCCTACTGTAGGAGTAAGACCAGCAGAAACTTATATTTCAAATGGAGTAAATGTAACTCCTACGGTAGGAGTAAGGCCAGCAGAAATTTCTATGTCAAATCTTGTCAATGAATTGCAGCATGTGCTTCGCAAATATGATGACATAGCAAACGAAATCCCTACGTTAGGAGTAAGAGATGCTGAAACTTCTGTTGTGGCTCCTGCCAATTTCAACCACGAGTATGACAAATCAGAAGATGATTTTTCCCAGCTACGTCTCAGGTAACATGATTTTGCCATATTTGTTATTTCCTTATGTCAATCCTTCTTAAATGTTTCTGTTGAGTATGTCGCTGAGTAGTCATCTTTATTGATTGATGATCAACATATAGTAACAGTAAGATTGAGGAGAAAGAATGAATAATAGAAAATGAAGAAACAGAGAATACAAGATGGGAAACATGCTTCATAGCACTCACAAGATCCCTTGTCTTTTATTTAGAAGTGGAAAATACAAATAACCCCTTGTGAAAATTGCAAGAAACAACCGCATGATATGAGTTACTACATTCCTCTTCAAGTTGATACATGTATATCAATCATGAGCAACTTGCCAATTGAAAAAAAAACCTTCACTTATCCCTTTACTCAAGTAGTCTACATGCTCATCTTCAAATTTCTCATAGCTCATGAGACAAGGATAGTCTTCTCTCAGGGTCATGAGATGGAGCTTTGAACTACTTTGAGAGCCAAAATAGTAGCGCTTAAAAGACTCATGTTATGGAAACTTTCTCAACTATCCATCATCCAATAGCAATAGAATCAACTCCAGGTCTCTGCTTATCCACTTTCAAGCAACAATGACTTCCAAGAAGAATCGGAGTCCTCCCTACTCACTATCTCTAATTTAATTCAGTTGCAGTCAAGTCACTTTGACCAGATGAATAAATATTTTCTTCAAGTTCTGTGTTACTTGACTGAGACTCAGTATACATCAATGACTTTTTGTGCTGGTTCTCGGGTTCTCGGGAAACAGTTGTCAGGCATTGTTATCAACTCAGTCCTGATTGAGTTTTGATTGGGATTTTGGCTGTACATGAGGCATTAAACTCTGACTTGATGGGGTAAGTGTTGAGTGCGTGTGGAGGGACATTTATGTGCATCTATCCCTCACCATATAGTGGGACAAATTTGTTAGGGTCCCATTGATCATAGGACTTTGAGGATGGAGGGTTTTTTTTTTTGGTGGGGGGTGGGGGGTGGGGGGGGATAGAAAGAGACATCTTGGATGGGCCCGTATATCAATGTTGGGTTTAATCCCATACATATAACCCCTCCATTAGTGGCCCACAAATTTAACGACTTTATATTAAAGAAAAAAATTGACCCTCAAACCCACTGGTCCATTCGGATTAGTGAAAACTTGATGGATTTAGTGTAGTTCAAGGGTTTTCATGTGTGTAGAATGGATGGATCATAAAGTGGGTCCCACTATCTTTGCCTCAGTGTAATATGGTGAGGGAATAGATAGATGCACATGAATATTTTCCATACACACACAAACTCCAGTCACGTGTTTGCACTAGAAATTTGTGCAATATTGCACGAATTCAACTTCAGAAATATTGGCTAAACGCTTTTTTTTTTAATTTCACATAAATGGTTTTTTTTAATGTTTCTTCTTCACCACCTCCACACTCAAAAAGGTTCTTTTACCTTAACCCTATTTGCCAACTGTTTGATGCTATCACATAATATCCTTCTTTCTCCTCTCATCTCTTCCTATAAAATGGCATTTTCAAGAGACCTCACCCCCCACCACCGCGCCCCACCCCCCCCCCCCCCCCCCCCCCCCCCCACAACCCCAACAACAACACCACCCCCACCCCACACACACACTTTCATCCTTAATCTTCTTCTCTTCAGCTTTCACTTTTTTCAAAGGCAAAATGTACAGGTGGTGTGATTTGCTGAGTTTTTGTGCTCACCTCCACAGATGAGGGCATTGTTTTATGAAATGATGATGACAGGTTGTGTGGCCCCTGGACTGATTTAAGAAACCATCTTCAGATTTTTTTTAATACACTATATATTAAATTGCAACCAAGCTCTCAAATTCATGCTTTCTGTTAATTGCTTCAGAACCTAGTCCCATGACGTGGAGCATAATTTATGTGATATCAAATGGATTCTGTTTGAATGTCTTCCACTGATTCAATCAATATATGTTATTTTTTGTAGTAGTATTTACCCAATTTGCAAAGATTTGTTAACTTGAGTAATGAGTATAAACTTATTTGAAGTATTCAGAATTTCTTGAGACTATACAGTTCAGAACTGCTTTAGTCACTTGCTCATTATCTATTTCATGGAAAAGAAGAGAAAAAACATGCACATTTTCTTGCTTCAAATGTTGAAAATATATAGGGATCTACATCTTCTTATCAGAGATGGGATTTTTCATCTAAAAAACACAACAGAAACATGTTAAGACTATATAAAAGAACAAAAAAGAAAATAATATCTTATAAAGGAAGTGTTGGTGGGTCCACATACCTCTTCAATCGAGATAAAATGACCAAGTGGGAGAAAAATATTTCAGGAAGTTGGATCAGGTTTCCTAAGAAACGGAAGAGGATGAAGAAAAGGAGTGATTTCTCCTTACTGAAAGGGGAATTCCTGTATAAAAGGGCCATTTCAGTCTTTTGCCTACCGTCCTTTCTGTTGTAGTTAACTATTCTCCAATATATAATGAGCTTGCACAACCATGACACGTCAATCATAACAGGTCATCAAGAGACAGTGTGCTGGGGCAACGCAGAATGGATTTCGATGCCAAGCCAATGCATGATCAAACATTTGTTGGTCCAATTGGGCCTCAGGCATCAGCATCAAAGGCTGATGTAGATGCTGGTGCAGTCAACTATCTCAGAGGAGATGTCTACATATCAGAAAGACAATCTGAAATACCAAAAGAAATGGCTTTTGCACCTTTACCAGATCCGAAGGCCCACAACTGGTCACCATCCATCCCTTCACGAACTTCATCTCCTCACCAAAGAGAATCAATCCCATCTTTGTTTTTCACCAGGCAGCCCAACCGTGCTGAGCCATTGCAGGCAGTTAAATCCACCGAGCGGCTTGTATCTGCTCCCTGGGAGGTGCAGACATCTGGTTCCTTACCACCCCCACCATCAAAGTATAATCAGAGGCAGCAGTTTTTCCAACAACAACAGCAGCAAGCTTTATCCAGTGGTGCGTCCCATGCAAATGGGTCCATATTATCATACGACAGATTGGTGAGACAGACCCCTAATCTCCATCTTCATCAGCAGGATGCTCATCCTTCAGATGCACATGATTCATCCACCCCAGCAAGGCTATCCAAACAGGACAAGATCTTCAAAGATCTAGTTGATTTTGCAAAGGCCAGGTCACCCTCTTCAGCTAAGCCTGGGAGCCATAAAATGTATTAGTCGTTGCTCAGATAGTGTTGGTTGTACGTGGTCTATTGCTTAGTCCATTAGACATTAATGGAATGAGGCATCTTTGTTAGGAGTTGGATGTCAATCAAGTTGGGGCCTGTTTGGGACTTTGTAAATCAGGTGCGGATAACTCGGTTTACATGGTATATCAGGCTTTATGCACTCTGATAACCCGAGTTACTTGTGACAGGCTGATTTGCTCTTCACTATAATTTCACAGGTAAACCGAACAGATAATTAGCTTTGCAGGTAAACTGATTACTGGGCTCGATTCCGAGGATCCAAACAGGGCCAAGTTATGGAGGATTTGTGGCGGCTCGCTACATTAGTTTGTATCTTGTAGATGTAATCTTTTTTCTGACGTTAATTGATGGTCACATATTATATTATTGAATTTTACCTCTCCATCTCATTTGTCTTCTCCTCCTTGTTGCTGCTGCTTTCTTTTTTGGGTAGTCTTTGAGAAGATGAAGATGTTCTTCACTTGGATTTGGATCTGGGTGTCCACCCAAACTGGTATATAGAATACCAAATTGCCTTCGTTTATGGAATGAAGGTTTCTGGTGGCACCTTTGCACATTGCATGGGTGAAACTATCTTTTGGTATGCAATTCCAACATACAGATGGCCAGGAAAAGCAGGAGTTGGCCACTTAAGAGGGGGCCATCATGGTTGGTGGATGCTTCAAAAACCTGTCGGATTGGACAATGCTAGACATCAAACAAATGGAATGTGATATGAAAAGTAGAGTTGGCCATCGTCCAGCATTGAGAAGAAGAACGATCAAGTGCTAGAATTGTTCTCCAGGTGTGGGAATTCATGGTAGCATCCGTAATCATTTGGGTGATCCCTGGTGTGGACAGTAATTATTAAGTTTTGAAATACTAAATTTGATCCAAGGCCAGTGGGTCTCTGAAAGCTGGTTGTGAATATATTTTGTAGAGTGATTATCACAGGCTGATCACCCCGTGGGACTTTCTGCTGTCAGCTTGTTTTGATATGCATGGGCTTCACTTTTGCTAAATCTGTGCCATTAACACTTCATGTTTAATAACGACTAAGCACGCCTTGAATTTTACTTTAGGGGTCGATTTATCTGCTAGGTGTGAAAATGAAATGAGCTCATTTTACTTAAACCCGTGGGATTTGAAGTTATTAATTTTGGCTAAATCAGTTCTTTTGAAATGAAATTTGGAATATTGAATTTTCCTGATGAATAAGACTTGAATGGCTTAAATCAAGCCACACAAGATAGTGAAGTCCCATGTGTTTGTAGGCATGAGAACATTTCTTTAATTGACCTTTGTAAATAGTTTCTGTTTTCTTTAGAAGTGGAGCGTTGTCCCACTAATGGTGGGTTGATGGTTCATTTTATGCGATCATATGAACCGTTTAAGAAATCCTATCCAGGTCTAAAGATAATCTAACATTGATTAATTGGTTCCTATCAATTGTCATGCTCAATCCACATTTTTTAACACTGCGTGGAATGCTTACTGCTTACCAGATGCGGGATTGCTGATGGGCAAAAAAAAAAAAAAAAAAAAAAAACAGAGAGAGAGAGAGAGAGAGAGTCATATCTGTTTGTTCAGAGAAACAAACACCTAGAAGTAGTCTTTTATATTAAATTTGCAGGAGTTACGAACATGACCGTAATAAGTGAAAAACAATGTAGAACTGAGAGAGAGAGAGAGAGAGAGCGCTCTTCCCTTGTCTCATGTCTGTAAAAACAGGATCACCATGGGCTGCTACAAACATCCATGTTTTGGGATGCTCTTGAGATAGTGAAAGAGACGAGAGAAAATCTGAATCTTTATGCGGCCTCTTCTTGGCACATTGAAGTTGGCCATTCCCTTCCTCCTTTCTCTACTCCCATGCAATCTGCAGTCACGGCCTACCTTCCTGTTCTTCATACAGTCAAAACACACACACACAAACACACAAAGAAACAGAGAGAGAGAGAGAGAGAGAGAGAGAGAGCATGCATGCCTACCATTTTCATGTACTAAGGACCATTATATATATGCACAGGAATTGGTACTGTATGCAATTTTCATCATGCTTGATTTTCTTTGGATCATTCTTTTGCAATTTGAATACCAATTAAAAAAAAAAAAAAGAAACAGTCTTCTCTACGTGCACGTAGCAAGCATGTACACGTGAGTGTACGATGGCCAAAAATCACAACGCTACTGATCATAGCCGCCGATAATGAATGGACTGAAAACTCGCACCGATCAATGGTCCATGTAATGCCCTACCCCTTTAGCCCATGGGTCTCACGGTTTTGCTTTTGATAGGCCTAACCCACCAAAAGACTCTAGACAAGATAAGGGTGCAAGCTCTACATACATATAAGCTCAACCATTTTTCCTCTCTATAGTCGATGTTGAACTTTAGGACGTCACCATCCACCCTCTTTAGGGCAGCACGTTCTTATGTAGTAGCCTGGTAAACCTCTTGGCCCACCCACATGGAAACCCACCCAATACCATTTGTAACACCCCACCCCGCACACACATGTATGATATTATTCGCTTCAGCTCACGAGCCTCATGGTTTTGCTTCTAGTGGACCTCAAGCCACCAAAAGACCTCATGCAAAGTAAGGGTGCCAGCTCAACATATAGGTCCAATAACTTTTCCTCTTTATAGTCGATGTAGAACTCCGGAATGTCACAGTCCCGTTTTATTGGTCTTTTTCTTTCACTTTATAGTAACCGATAATAACAAATAATACACTTCACTTTATAGTAAGATTGAGAATCATTTGAATAGCATGCCTTGTTGGAGAGTCAGAGTAAACTTTTGACATTTCACATGCATGAATATGAAGTTGTTAGGATATTTGTGTGTTGGCGAATTCATGGGTTGAACAAAACTCTAGGTCCTTTGAGTTGTAATTTTTATTTCTTTTAGAATGGATTGTGGTATGAGTCACCGAATGCACTAAAATGAAGAAATTGAAGAAAGTAAGCAAATTAGAGTATTTTGAAGTGATTTTCTAACATCAATATGGATAAAAAATGGCATATCTCACAAACCGAGTGTCGGATTGGGACAAGCTACATGCTATTGGAAAGCTCGTTTCAAGTAGATATTCATAACACCCAAATCAAAGCTAAAACAACGAAGTTATGGCCTTGAGAAGTTCATTGATGCATACAGAAAATCCAAGCGCGAGTTTAACTGGGCTCGAGTGCTAAAGACAATAGCGAGCGTGCTTGAACGCCCATTTAACCGCACTTGAGCACATAGACTGCAGAAGCACACTGACCTACATGAAAACCTTTCCTATTTGTACCAGACTTGCCTATTTCACTTGAATTTGGTTTCTAAACCTAAAGCATAAATTGTGGGCTATAAAAATGGTATTTCATTTAACCTTAAGGTATCCATCTCCCTATTCTAAATTGATAATACATATTGGAGATACCTTTCTTCTCTAGAGCAATCATTAGAGATTATGTTGAAGCTTTGAATTCTAGAGATTTATGCTTTTATTTCCGTATAGAAGATTGACTTCTCTTATAAAAGGGTCACTCACTTTATAGATTCAAGGTGGTTGTTTTAAGCGCGGTTGACGGCGAACGGAGAGTAGTCGGCAAGAAGAACTACAATCATTGGGTTGATTTGCAACTGAAAAAAGGTCTGTGAGTATATCTTATAATTATTTATTATTAGTGCTTGGTTTTTACTGGTCTGAGGAGGACACGTTGTTTTTCCCGAGTAGGGTTTTTCATGTAAAAAATCTGCGTATCTTCTTTTTGTGGTGTCTATTGATTTATTTACTAATTCTTTTATTTTTCCATTATATATATTTTGAACTGCAATCTAGAAATCCGAATCTACAACATTCTTTTAAAAGTGCTTGGTGAGGAAACGCAGGAAGTCTAAAACCTAGCACCATTGCAAAGATGTCGACACGTCACATACTGGAAGATTGTAACATTTTCATAGGTGACCATAACCTTGTTGAAGAGTGGGCTCCACTCTATCTTGGAAAAGTATGGAAAATAATCTAGCTTGCCTCTAGTAACAAATCTCAAGATAAATGACTTCGCACAAAATAAAAAGTGTCACCAAAAGTGCATCAACCAGATTCTATTTGAGGAGGAGTTTAAAAAGTAGGCTCCACTTGAATGGAAGTATTGAAAAGTACTTATGTCGTCTTTAATAACGCCTCAATATTTTTGTAGCAATAGTAACAAAAAAAAACTTAATACATGTCAACCAATAAATAGGTTCCAATCACAAAATTAATTATAACAAAGGAAACTATGAATTGTGGTTCCAATTAAAAATGTGGTCAATGGAAACCAAATGATCTAGGGTCAGGATCCTATATTGTTTTCGCTGTTTGCCTCATTAGGCATGTTTTTGCTAGGTAATTTCCATATTCCTAATTGGTTCACTGGTTAGTCATTCTATGTAACAAAATTATTGAAAAAAAAAATTAAAGTTATAATTGTTATAAGATTTATTATTATAGGTGGATGCCCAGTTGGGTTTCACATGAGATGATGAGATCACTTAAGGTTAAAATCCTACTATATTAGGTTATTTAAAGAGAAAACAGTTTTACTATATAAATAAAACTCTCCTCCCCTATGTACACACATCTCGATATAAGAATCTCTCTCCCTCCTCTCATTATCCTTTTACCTTTGTTTCTCTTTAGTTTTGCAATACGTTATAAGCACAATGCGTTATTCCAATCGGTTCCCTGAGTCTCGGTTATCTCTATGCAACTCAAAACTTGAAATCATAGAGGAGCCCCTTGGTTTTGATGCTTAGTGGGCCACTCTTTGTGAAAGCCAGACATCCTGACCATTTTCCATGGTCAAATGCCTGATCTAGTTTGCCTGATCTGGAGATACAAAGGACCCGATTAGAGGTTCTTACAGAATTGATGATCTTGGTTGCAGATCTTTGTTGGAGAAGATAGATGAGGGCTTTCGCGCGGTTGATCTCCATGGGAGAAAATCAGTTAAGGTTTTCTAGGACCTAGTTGTCTTGCCGAAGAAGAAAACTAGAAAAGGCATGGCTTGTTTCTGGTTTTCCCAAATCCCAGACGATTATCGGAGAAGGTAGGAGAAGAGGATTATGCCCGCACGTCCACAATAAGCCTAGTTACAGCCGATCAAAGGGAAGATTTGAATTTAAAAATAAAAAAATAAAAAAAAGAAAAAAAACTCACCGGAACTGGCCATCGCTGCCGCTGCTGTAGTTGCCATCGCGGGGGAAACCGCCACCGTCAGCCGCAGTCAGATCTCTTTGGATGCCCCACTGTCTCGCTGCTGCAGATGTACTGCAAGTGGGCGCTGGGTTCTACTGCAGAACCCAGTCTGGAAACGAGGGAGAGGACAAGAGAATGGTTCAGGTCGAGGTCAGGTCGGGTTGACCTGACCTGCTACAAGGAGCCCAACCAAGAGACATGTTGCAGGTCGGGTTGGGTAAGGTCGACCTGATCCATTTGCAGAGCCCAGCCCACTAGCAGTTGCAGGTTGACATCAACAAGTACGGTCAAAGGCAGTTTCACTGGAATAAACGGTTGAAAATTTTTTCTATGATATCTTGATCATTCGACATCCGATCAGAGATCCGTTTGCGCCTATGGAAAGTTCGCGAGCAGATCTATACATTGGCATCAAAAAGAGGATGATTCAAGGTTAAGTAATTTTCTCCTTATTTTATAATCTTTTTTTAGTTTGATAGTTATATACATGCATTTATCTTTATAATTTTGAGATCTGCAAGTATTTATAATTTTAATTCAAGTAATGAATAATTCATTTTATCTTATTAAAAGGGAGATCATAATAGAATTATAAATCAGGGATCATAAATAGAACCAGAAGTTTTATATAAGTGATTAGAACTAGAAGTTCCTTAAGGTATTTAAAACCAGAAGTTCTAAGATTTGGAATATGAACCCGAACATTCATACTTATAATCAAACCTAAAGTTTTGATTTCTAAAGATCCAAAATTGTATAGATTGATACGAAGGCCATAAAATCAAACCTGAAGTCTTGATAGAATCAGAAGTTTGGATTCTTAAGTTGAAAACCTGGCATTCTAAGTTTTAATTAGCCAATTTTTCATTATATTTTGTCATTGGATATTTAGAACCTGAAGTTCTATTTTTTTTAATGATTGTTATTGTTAAATCGATCTCTATACACTTGAAAAGGCTTGGTGATGCCATCAAAGAGAGAAATTAGATATACCGGGAGGATATGACATAAGCCCTCATTTTTTTTGTCATTATATCATTGATGGACATGTATGATCATCAGAAAATGATCATCCCACTAGGAGAGGTAGACATAATATTGTGAATTTGAATATTGAGTTTATTATTTAGATATTTTGTTAAATGTTGGACTTATTCTTTTATCCCCTGTATCTTGTGTTCGCATGTTATATTTGCTTTGAATGATGAATTGTTTAGCTGTTCTCAAGTTTTATTTTTATAACATAACTGAATAGTTATGGTAGTTTATTATTTCTTGCGGTATGGCTTTTGGAATGCATGAAACTGAGGATAATATCTGTCCAGTAGACAGTGCAATAAAACACATAATATTGAAAAACTAGACGTTTTTCTCAGAGTTAATGTTTAATTCGCTCTAAGCATCAATCATAGCTGGATCTGTACAAATATCTGAATGCTCCGGAAGAGTTTATATAATATTACCAAATGGTATCCACATATGCATTATGGATGCATTATTTTTTTTAACAGTTTCGGAGGAAACTTGCTTAAATTCAAATACATCAGGATGACTGAGTACCGCATATAGACACTATAAGTGAAGGTAACACAAAATATTTGTATATCATTGCTATTATTAACAACCAGAAGCTGATACTAGAAAAGATAAGTGCCATCTCCTCAGATCTCAAGGCTATATTACAAGACAATCTCCAATATCGAATCACATTTGATAAATGAGCAAATGACAAAGTCAAGCCAGAAGCTTAAACTAAGCCCTAGACTTAGTGACCCTACGGTTTAAATGCTTTGACATGATAGGTTAGGTCACGCTAAAGGTATTATGCTAAGCCAAATTATTGATAATTCTGTTAGGCACTCCTTAAAGTATCATCTATTGATCATCTTTTCTGCAAAGTGTGACATTTGTGAACCCATAAAATCACCCTACTCGACCTATTTCGGTATTTTATACTTTTGATTAATAGTTACATCCATTGATTGGATGTTTGCCTATTTTCTTTAATTTATGCTTACCTATTATCACAAATTATTTAGGATACACTTCGCTGAGCATCCTATTACATTTATAAACCCTGATATCATAGGTTTGTGACCTGCATGAAGCCACAACGTAGATAGGGAATCTATGTTTCACCCATAATTATTAAATATTTAGAACCAATAATAAGAGATATATGAACTGTTCATTTTGTTGATTGTTATCTTGATGAGATGGTCTTCTCACCGTTAGGAGGAGATAAGAGAGTTCCTGAATAACAACGAGAATTAACGTGGAATACTCCCACTCTGACTCATTTAAATCTATGTACTTCACAATGTGAGAATGAGATACGGAGAATTGTGCACTAAATTAAAAATGAATTCTTTGATACTTTTAATGATGTTGCAAAAGTGATTAGGTCACATGTACTAGCTATGAATATACAAGCACGAATTAATGTCCTATAGGACAAGCACAAATTAGTGTCCTTGTAGGAAAAAAAAAGTTCAAATATGGTAGCAAAATGAATCTGTTATATGCATGACCATAGCAGACCTTTAGGTTCCAATGACTCAGCTCCCTGGAAGAGAAGGAATGAGCAATCATATCCCAATTATACTCCCGAAGAGGTTATGACAAATCGTACACTCATTATGAAGTATACCATTTCATTCAATAAAAGATTATGAAAAAATCCACTCTCTCTAAAATTTCTAAAGAAATTAATGTCCTAGAAGAAACACGACTCCCGGAAAAGACTTTGGAAGCCCCGAAAAAGGCAATGGGTACCCAATAATGAAGAGATCTCTACACTTATTTACGAGAGAGAGGGGGAGGATAGAAAGAAAATTATCATCGATGATGCATTTGTATATGTGGTAGCTACACAAATATTAAGGCAAAATGAGGATGATGTTCGGACACAAAACCATGTACTATGAATGAATATCGACAAAAGAAAAGATTGGCCAAAATGAAAAATTTCCATGAAAAAAGAGTTAAAGTCTCTCAATATACATGATGTATCTGGACCTATAGTACAAACTCCAAAAGTTGTTAACCCTGTAGATTACAAATGGGCGTTTGTAAATGAATGAAATTACTAGATACAAGGCATGACTTGTGATACAAGATTTCCTACAGAAACCTAGGGATTGAAAACATGCATAGACATTTATATGAAAATCCTAGAAGGATTTGATTTGCCTGAAGCAAAGTCAGAAAGTGCGTACTCAATACAAGTAAAATGTTCATTGTATAGTTTGAAGCATTTCAGAAGAATATGGTACAATTGTCTTAGTGAATATTTATCTAAAGAATGATGTGAAAACAATCCCATTTGCTGATGTATCTTTATAAAATCCTTAAAGGTTTATAATAATAGAAGTTTATGTAGATGACATAAATCTAATCGGGACTCCAGAAGAGCTTAAGAAAACTATTAATTATTTATAAGAGAATTTTATCTCAACCCGCAAATCGAGAGAAATTATAATGAGATTTTTCATTCTTTATAAATATGCTTGCCATATATAGTTTTGCACTAAGGCTTTGGATTGGTATCAAACAAATGCTATGGTATTTATGTCTATTTTATTCTTATAGTTGTAAAAATTATAACTTTGTAGGATATGTAGATTCATGATATCTCTTTAATTGTAACACTCCGACCCAACTTAAGCCGAATTAGTGGGTAATTAAGTGTCCTTTTTGTTGCTAAGAGAGTTTTGGTTTTGCTTTTCTTTGGTTTTGAGCTATGAATAGGTAGTTTGGTTGCGTTTGACTTAGTTTCGATAGTTCGAGCCCTTTTTCGTAATTTCTGCTTTTGTTGGACCTTGTCAGTTTTGCATCCTTTTGCTGTCAACGTGTGCATTTCGTTGAACTTGTTAATCTTCGTAATTGTTTTAGATCCAAATGACTTCGTTTGCTCTCGTTGGATCGTCAATTGACTCGAACTGTAAATAGAGGTAAATGGTGGACTTGGTTGCAAATTTGATTTCTTTTATCTTATAAATATCCTACCTACCACCGTTCTCTCTCTCATTTGCAACGATCTCTCCTTCTCTCGTTCAGCTCTCTTTCCCCTTCTCTCTCATTTCTGTCTTGTTTACGTAAGGAAGGGAGCAGCGTGAGTTTCGTATGTCTCCAGCGGATTGAGCCTCTAGCAACGACTGTAGTGTGTTTGATTTCGGTTTGAGGCAAGTATAAGCACAAGTAGCGTTAACACTGATTGGTAATGCTTTGATTGTGTGTATATTTTACTCTTCTTGTATGAATCATTGTTCGACAACCCTATTGAGTGAGATTCGTTAGTATATGTCTGTATTCAGTTGAGAGTTAGCCATTTTGTAATTCTATAACTGTTTCAGAAAACTGACTCAGCGCACTCACAGCTAAACCGTGAATTGTGCTACGGCTGAGCCGTGAAATGGCTTATGGCTACACCGTGACCTAGCCGTGACCTTGACCGTAGATCAATACAGGGTGACATTTGAAATAGCTGAGAGTTGGCACATTTGCTGTTCTTTTACGGCCCAGCCAAATCTAAGCCGTATAGTGTGTTACGGCCAAGCCGTAGGGCAGGATACGGCTGCGCCGTAGAGTAAATTACGGTTGAGCCGTAAATGCGGATGAATAGTTTGGGGAACCTCGTCTCCGCCACAGTGCAGATTACGGCTACGCCGTAAGATGCCTACGGCTAAGCCGTATGTTCACCTACAGCTACACCGTGTGACTCTAAGAAATGAATACAAAAACGAGTAGGAGTAAAGAAGAGACTTGATATGACTCGCATACTAGAATGTAGGCAACCTGAACATGCCCAATGGAATGTCAGAATGACATGAATGATCTCGAGGGCTGCGTCTCATTCATGTATGTTATCCAGTTGTTTAGCACCTTCCCATGGGTGTTGGTTTAAGGGACTTTGGTACACTTTCACTAGAAGATGCAACACTCCTTAATGGAACAACTGTGTATCGAATACCTTAAAACTACATCAGCATGCACGGTTAGAAACACTGGACAACTAGATTAGGGTTGGCTTGTAATTGACCTTGATTCGCCATGGTATATCTGATGTGCATAGCATATTGATTTCGGTTTTGCCCTCATGTGTTCGACGCTGGACCTCTCGATTCTGTGAGAAATGTAGCTACATCCCCAGAGCGAATCCCGTGCAAGGACACTTCATTTCTGTGTATTTGTTATGGTTCATATGGAGTACTTGAGTTCAGTGATTATTTGTTATTTGTACTCATTCGTTAGTGCTGATTTGCATTTGTTTATGCTCATTCGTTATTCGTATTGTTATTCGTATTGCTTATCAGTATGAACCGTATTGCTTATCAGTGTGTGATGGACTACTATTGTTCGTTTATTGTGATAGATTGTGATATGAGATCCGTATGTGATATTGCTTGATGTGTATCATCTGATTTGATTGTGATTGCGATTGCCTATATATGGCACTACTCAGCCTCAGCCTCAGGATACCCAACGGGGTTGACTTTGGTTTAGTGTATGTGATCGCCTCTGTAGAGTGCTCGTGTCCTGGGCTTCCGGACCTCGGGAATTAGAGACCCATTCGTACCCTGGCTCGGTCGATGGTGTTCTTATATTTGTGTGCTCTCGTAAGGGAGAATATGACAAATGTAGTAGCCAGCTTGAGTGTGTATTTCTTTTGATGATTCTGACAACATACTTATTCCTATGCACGATTTGCCTAGTGTATGAACATGCTCACTATGGATATTTGCATTACTACTTTTACTCATTGGTAGACACAATTTGTGTTACATTCTTGTGGTTTATATTTTGCTAAGTTGTTGTATTTATGAGTTGTTCTTGGTGTTGCAGGCTCAAATCCCTCTTCTGATCCTGCGTCGGTCAACCCGACTCCAGGAGAGGCTCGCGAGGCCCCCTTCGGCCTAAAGGAGTGGACATGATCCATTCTTCATAGAGTGGTGTGCATCATTTTGTTTTCCTTCCATTGTGTCTGAGCGTATCTGTGGGATTTTTCTATAGACTTTATTTTGGGTTTAATTTATATCTGTATTCTGATTTTGTGGACTAGTCTTTCTATTTTGTTGTACATCTTTGTGATCAGTCCAATCTTTTGTAATCATTGTATCTTGTATTATTTTGTGGTATGCCTTGATACGTACAGCTTCCGCGTACACTTGTTTGCACGTGTGATTGATCCCTTGTGTGTGTACATTTGGGCGAGGTCTAGGTGTACATGCACGGGAATACTTGTGTCACTGGTTAGGTTTTCTTTAACCCCCGATTTCTGGGCTCGGGTTGTGACATTAATCCTCATAAGGGTCAATCACAGACAGGTTATGTGTTTCTCAATGATAATGCCACCATTTCTTGGCATTCTATTAAACAGATTTTGGCAGCTATTTTTTTTAACCAAGCTGATATTTTAGCCATCTATGAAGCCAATAAGAAATGTGTATGTCTAAAATCTTTAACTCAGTATATTCGTAGTTTTTGTCAATCGCCTCTTAGTATAGGTACCCTGAGCGTTATTTGCGAAGACAATGAGACATGTAATTCAATAGATTAAAGAATGATACATTAAAGATGACAAGACGAAGCATATTACACCAAAGTTCTTCTTTATTCATGAGCTTCGGAAGAATAACGAGATTGAAGTCAAGCAAGTTCGTATAAGCAACAACCTGGCTAATCAGTTTACGAAGTCTTTGCCATAATCAGTATTCTAGAAACTTGTATACGAGAGTAACATGCCTAACTATGTGAAAGGTTGTTATCATCAGGAGGAGTAGTCAATCAGGGAAAAGCATCCTAAAGTATGCTACTCAGAATATCTGTGCACTATATTCTTTTTTCTTTTCTAGGTTTATCCCACTAGGTTTTCCTAATTAAGGTTTTAACGATGTAGCATTATGCATTTCAAACACCAAGTCAATGATCCTGTAGAACGTTTACTCTTTTTCCTTCGCTTTAGTTTTTATTCCACTGGGTTTTTCCTTTGTAAGGTTTTAATGAGGCAACTGTCATTGAATGATGATCATCTAAGGATGTGTGTTATAAGATATATTATTATAGGTGGATGTCCATATTGGGACCCACATGAGATAATGAGATCACTTAGAGTTAGAATCCTACTATATTAAGTTGCTTGGGGAGAAAACAGCCTTATCCTACTATATTAAGTTGCTTGGGGAGAAAACAGCCTTATCCTACTATATTAAGTTGCTTGGGGAGAAAACAGCCTTACTCTATAAATAAGACTCTCATCTCCTTTATTACATACACACATCTCTCAATAAGAATCTCTCTCCCTCCTCTCTCTTCTTCTTTACCTCTGGTTCTCTTTTAGCTTTGCAACAATGATGTTATCTTTTTCGTGCGAAATCTTTCCTTTGGATTTTCATTTTCGCCAAAGAAAGAGTCCTTCTTCTGTGACATTACGCAAAGAAGCCCTGACAAAGCATTTAAATTTATTTTACTTCTTTAATTAAGTAGGTATCCATGAGGCCTTTGAAGACTAACAACATATGACATCATGTGAAAGAGTCTCTAAGGAGGTTGGGTGGGCATACCAAATATATGAGTGGTTGGGATCCAGCCATAACGTAAACAAGTGTTTCAGCTCTTCTATCTAAAGCCATCAACTTAATGATCAACAAAATCAAGAAAATTCTATTTGGATTATCTATTTCATGATTTTTCACCAAAATGTTAAATTACTAACACTTAAAGTTAAGAATATATAAAAATGCTCTTTATATCCTTGTAGAATGGTGGAAGGATCCAATTTTCCTCCTTTTTTTCCTTTTACATTTTTTTTCCATATCCCCCAATATCGCGGGATGTATAACTCTAGCTGAAATCCTCTCTCTCCGTTATTTTTTCCACTCATTCATCTCTAGTCGATCCTCTACCTTTTTTTCTAGGTGGTTTCAGCCCTCGATCCATTTTCTTTCATCTTTAATTTGTTTTCCTTCCTTGTGTCCTAATGTATTCTAAATCAAAATAAGATAACAAAATATAAAGGTGATGATAATATTCTCCCAGCAAATTCTTCATTTCATTTTGAATTGCTGAAATATCTATATCAGTTATGAGCAAAAGCTTTACCAGGTTTTTTTTCAATCCAGTTTTTAACAAAGATTTAAATGCTATCTAACCCTTGCATATGTAACATTTACATAAAAAATTTTATTTTCTTATCCATGGGCCATGGGCAAACAACCCTTTGAATATTTTCTTCCTACTGCAGTCATTGGCATACAACGAGGTGATCGGCATCCTCTATGGTATCCATAATACGTACGTTTTACTGTGCATTTGTCAATGTGGGAAACGTGGGCTGCCGATCGATAGCCTTTTGTGTGATAGCATCTTAACTTGGGATCCTCTTAAAGTCTTGAGAGAAAGGGTCTTTCCATTTTTTTTTTAATTCAAACACTATGGACCCAGCAGCATGCCCCTCCTTTGAAATACTAAGGGGTTGTTTGTTTTTTCTATTTACATACGTAAACACTATACATGTAAAATGGTGTTACACATTTTATATTTGTTTTCAAATTTTATACATGTGATGTCTAAATCATGTGTGGTTTTAGTGTATAAATGCAATACAAAAGGGAGTAATCATTTTCACACCTCAAGAGGTGTAAATCATTTACACAGCACTTTACTTTTGATGGTGCTATAGTACCATCACGCCTAGGACGCCTTTACTTTTATTTAATTTTGTGGGAGTCCTAATCATGATCTCAACCGTCCAACATGTAAAAAACATCAAAAATGGTTATGGTAAAAAATTCCAGCCGTTGGATCATCATAAATCGTGAGATATTAAAGAAAATATTTAAGCCGTTAATCTTTATTTTTGAAACTTTTTGGGCCCCATTTGCACTATCCAAACTGTTCATCTTGTTCAAAAGGTCATTTCCGGATAGTTGGTCAAATTTCAGGTGCTAATTTAAAATATATCTTGAAATATCTTCAAAAAATATATCAACCCCTCAATGCATGCACCATAGTTGAATGGGCAGCCTTTTTTTTTCAAATTTGCGGATAATCTGAGCCTCAAAAGGAAGATCTGAACTGTTGAAACTCTTTATTAGGCCAAACATGGTTACTATACCAAATTTTAACCGTTGATCCTTTATGGATTATGAGATTTTTACAAAAAATACTAGACCATTTTCACATTTGAAAACATTTAAAGTGTGAAAATAACAAACAAAATTATGTTTTACATGTGAGTCATGCAAATGACTCACATGTGAGTCATTTATATATGTAAATCATTTTCACATCATATGTGAAATTAACAAACAACCCCTAAAAAGTCTTCTCACCGTTTTTTTTTTTTTTTTTTTTGGTTTCCAAGCTAATTTTCACTTCATTCAAAAGCCATCCACACTTGGATAGTGATTTCCATTCATTTAGGTTTGTTTGAGTATCCCCGCAGTTGACTTGTAGTGATCGGCCAAGTGAGGACTCTTCGATTCATGGAAAAACATCATTAATGACCTTGTCATTGACCAATCAGGAAAGGGACAGTTCCAATGGGATTTCATGCATACAATTTTCATGGCTAATTACTTTTCCAATTCTCCATTCCTCCATTCTTCTTCCTTGAAACAAGGCCACGGTCTCATTGACCAATCAGGAAAGGGACAGTTCCAATGGGATTTCATGCATACAATTTTCATGGCTAATTACTTTTCCAATTCTCCATTCCTCCATTCTTCTTCCTTGAAACAAGGCCACGGTCTCAGTCCTGGAGGGAAAGCGACCGAATTGATGGAATTTGGCAAAGACTCTACACAAGACAAGGATCTAAATAATGGGTGTGGTCTAAGGCGCACCCTGCCCACTTGCTACCCATCACCTTAATTAAGATATATTAATATTAAGCAACTCAACACCTTATTTGATTCGCCGGCAGCCCATTTGTTCTTGATCCAAAGTCTTAGTATACATCCATGCTGGATCCAAAATTTCAACCGACTTAATAACTACTAAAAAGATGTTTTTTGGTAGAACTAGTGAAAGATGGTCGTAACATCATTATTAAATGACTTGCTGACCACCAATCATTTGGAGAATCTGAGTAAAATGCATATGGATTATATGCAGTCTTGTGTTACAGAATTAAGATTAGGATGAATTGGTCAATATGATTAGGTAAAGATTTTAGAGTTTGAATTTCAATGTTAATATCTTGAATGTTGGTTATCGTCATGTACAAGTTGAGGTCATTTCCTCATATGAAAGGTAGGGTTGTTTTTTCTCTTAATGAATTCTATTATTTGAAATTCTTTATGGTATCAAAGATAGGCTCAGTGATGATCTTGCAATCAAACCGAATACAGTTTTATCTTTCCGTGATGATCTCAAAAAAAATTAAAATTTTGATCTCTAAAAAATAAATAAATAACATTTTTAATAGAAACGATCTCATGTTTTCTTGATGATCACCGTCTATCTATAAATTCATCACTATCACAATCCGCTCCATTTTTAGTCTGTCGATTGCAATGGCCCACCAAATCAAATCTATCATGTTTTATTTCCAAAGCTTCAATCGCACAATTTAATGAAGATGATTGAGAGATCATATGATTTCAATGATTAGATAGATGAGAGTAGATTGATTTTATTGAAGAATAAAGTCAAGGTGATTATTGGGATGCATGAAGAACCAAGGTCGGTTAATCACTTGATCATCACTGGAACCATCCAGCTCTGATACCATATAGAATTTCACAAATCAACTAAGATTAGATTGAATTGGTCAATATGATTAGTTAGAGATTTTAGGTTTTGAATTTGAATTTGAATATTTTGGTTGTTGGCTATCATCTTGTATAAATTGAGGTGATTTCCTCATATTTAAGCTACGGTGGTTTTTTATCTCAATGAATCTAGTTATTTGAAATTCTTTATCATGCAGTCAATGCAAGTTTATCCTCCTCATAGATAGGGGAGGATCTAAAAAATAAGCTCTACAGATTATCTTATATATCCCTTGATTTAATAGCCCTAAAGTTTAATGGCATCTTAATAGTAGATTTTTAAGATTTAATCCAATGATGAGGAAAGTTTTAGTGATTGTAAAATTGGGTCTCATGCCTAATTATAAGAAGAAAGAGTATCAAAAGCGCTACATTGATGAAAGGTTGTCCAAAATGGGCTCCATGGTGGACTGCACTTTCAATTGCTTGCATAGGAGAATATTTTCTCACTATTCTCTCTATAGTTGCTTGATTAAAATCATCCTAAAGAAGTCAAGGATTCAAAGATTTGTAGATTCGTTTCTCATCTTCATTAGGAAATTAAAAAAAAAATGAAAAAACAGCATGCTGACAAGAGAAAATAAACTCACAACCTCAAGATTGAGGATGCTATCACGATTGAGCCAAAAGCTCTTAACACGCTTTATTCTTGTGCACAATTTTTTTTCTAATTGTACAAAAACTTATATTAAAAAAGAAGATGAAAAGAACACCCAAAGAAAATGCAAAGAAAACAAGAGAGCCAATGCATAGAAGCCTTATACTACACCCCTCTCACCAAAGGGAAGAGACATAAATAAGACCACGAATAATCAAATATCTAAAGGACTATCCCATTCCCACCTTCCTAAGCTAACCATTTTGCAATGTTAACATACTTAAAAATCACCCACATAAAGGATGATAAAGCTCTAATTTCATTGAGAATGTAGACAAATTTCCAAGAGCCTTACCATTCTTTGAGAACAAAGATAATGCATTGGAGGAATCACATTCCATAATTAATTTTTTGCTAAATGAATGACATAAAATAGTTGTGGCCTATATATAACTCAGGTTCGCGAGTACTCTTGGTATCTACCGGGCTGGACATGCCATGCCCAAGGGAGTTCAAAGTTCGAACCCGATTGAGATGGAATCGTCCCGGGTAAAATGCAGCAAGAGTCCACCCCATGATGTACTGGGCCAGGCCAAGCCCCATCGAGAGTCCACCTATTGTTGGGCTGGACCCAGGTCTGATTCATTGGCCCCATAAACAACCTTATTTTTCCAACTTATCAGTCACCTTTTTTTTTCCTTGCTGAAAAAATGGATTTCCCAATCACACGGATCCAAACAGGATCTGGTTCAAGTTGCTTCAATGTTGCACCCATAACTGGACCAAGAAGAAGTAACATCACTAATTGACCGTCATTCTTCTCTGAAGAGTTGGGTTTTGTAATGATTAAGGAAGCATGTGGAGCCATGCGCGGCACAACACAAGCCTTTCTAAAGGACCACTAGTAGTAATAATTTATAAATAATGACATACCTGATCAATGTTGATGTTAGAAACAGCTCTTGTGAGATTGGTTGTGAGGTCACAAGGTGTAAGAGTTTAGATTCTTGGGGTGATTTTGGGGTGCTTCTCCAACTCCTTTCCTAAGAAAACCACCTTGAGCTTGGACTCTTCGAGTCTCGTCGCAGAACCTAGAAGCCTAGCAGCCTTAGAATGCTACATATTCATAGTTAGAGAGAGAACATGCAGCGTTTTGAAGAGGAAAATAACAATGATTCTCAGACAGAGCATTCATGTTGTGACCAATATTTGCGGCATGGGCCGGCTCCTTGGCCCTTGTCTTACTCATGCGAGTAAGAATGTTTTATTGCACAATTATTTTATTGCAAAAATGTTAGGTGTATGTCTTGTATTCCGGTCTAACCGGATTGGTTCATTGGTCTAGCCAATGACCAGGTTAGGGTCAAAGGTAATTTAATTTTTATACCGGAGCTTGTTTGGTAGCCAAAAAAGCATACATTATATATTTATGTAATATCACCCCAGATTCTGTGTAGAAAATGTGGCAGAACTCTTTCCCGTGGTATAAACTACGTAAGGCTATGTAGGGTGTAGAGATGTGTGAGCTCTCTTCCCTGTGATGTTGACACACCACGTATGACAAGGTGCTATGAGAGCAAGATTAAGACCTATAAAGATTGAGGAGCTAAGTGTTAGAAGAGAGGAAGTTTTTGTAAAGAATTGTCCAGTATCTTTTATAGTGAAATCAAGCAAGATGTTCATAGTTCGTGGAGGTAGCCTTTATGATGAAGCACGTAAAATCTGCTGTCATGATTGCATGGTTTTCTTGTTCTTTATGTGTGTGATAATGTTGAATGCTTCCACATGTGCACTACAATTGGTATCAGAGCGCAATTTTCAAATCCTTAGATTTAGATGCTAGGAAAAGATTATCTGGGCATCAGATTCAAAGCAAAATTAAAGATCTACAAGTTTTGAGAGAGGTGGAGGTTATTCGATTGACGGATCGAATCTAAGAGGAAAGAAGGGCAACGCCACCTGTTGCAGCACCGTAGTTGTCGAAGAAGAGGGTTTGGACAGTGGATGGGTCGGATCGAGGTAGGGTTTTCAATTTCTCGTTGTAGAAAAAATCAGATCTAGGTCGATTTGGTTGGAGAGAAAATCAGAGGCTTGGTGGGCCACAGAAATCAAATATCATTCTCTTGGAAGAAAAAGAGTTCTGGTTATAGAACTCGTTGGCAGAATCATTCAGACGATCGAAGAATGAGGGCCCAATTTTCAATGTTGCCTCTGCCGTCGCCAATTTGAAATCCCACCGTTGCTACCGCCTGAGCAGAAAGAGAGTTGCAGATGCCGCTGCCTTCGCTGATTAGAAGAAGGGGCCTTGACAGGGTGCTCTTGCTGCATTGCCTAAATCAAAGAAGAGACAGAGAGTAAGTCTTTGTTTAGGTTGCCTGATATTAGATCTTAATAGATAAAATCTGGGCGTGATGTGGCTGTGCACAGAGAAGACAACGAGGAGAGGGCGCCTGGGTCTCAACTCTCTGATTTCAGTCCCTGAAGGAGGTGCCAATCGTTGCTGCCGCTGCCATTGTCACCTAAGATGGAAAAGACCGTCCGTCTACTACCAGATCCGCCGTCTCGCTATTACCGTCGCAATTGTCGAAGTTCCCGCCAACCTCCGTCGCCGATCGCCACGTTGCGTCGCCGTGCTGCCTGTCGGCATCGAGGAAGAACAGAAGAATGAGGGCCGAGCCATCCATCGGTTCTGTTACAGGTAGAGAAACGAGGAAGAGGAAGGTGAACAACAACTAGGCCTGGGATTTTTTCCATGTTCGGGTTGTGGATTGGTTCAGGTTGGGTCGATTCCGACCTGACTCGTGGAGCAGCAGTTCAGGGTAGTCAGGCCAGGCTAGGTCAATTTTGATCTGGGTCATACCTAACCCGATTACAGCAACAACCCAGACAAGTCAACAGAGGAGGTCGGTGGGGTCAGGTCAGACCTGACCTGGTTGCAGAAAACCTAGCAGTAGGTCGAGTTGAGGTCAGGTCAGGTCAACCTGACCCATTAGGATAGTTCAGCCTAGCCAACGAGTAGCAGAGCAGGTCGGGTCAAACCTGACCCCTGTACGCAGAGTCCAACCTAGTGCAGTAGGTGCAGAGTGACGTCAGCACAAGTCAGCAGAGGAGGTCAAAGGTAGTTGGACCAAGTTTGACTAGTTTCAACGGTTGAAATTGTTTCTGTGATATCTTGATCATCCGATGTTCGATTGGAGATTCGTTTGCCCTTACAGATTCGTTTCGAGCAGATCTACGCAGTGGAAAAAGGAGATTGGCTGTTGGATGATCAACAAAGAGGTTTGATTGATCAGAGAGTAGAAAATTATTTCTATGATATCGGAACCAATTGAAAACAGATTTTAGATCTGTTTTTTAAAGAGTAATTATACTGATTAGATCTTCATAGTTGTGCTGAAATTGGGGTAGTTTTATAGGTGATTCAGATATCAACATCACACGGACTCGTCAATGGATTCGAACTTTTGGTTCGAGGTGGAGTATGACAAGAAGAAGTTTGCAACATTGATGCAAGGGTGTACCTTCAACAAAGTATGGGAAGACATAGATAGGTATTTCCAATATGGCTCAAAGATTTGCGGAAGCAAAGCCAAGGTGGAGATTTTTAGGTTTATGTATTGTATTCTGGGTTAACTGGATTGGTTCATTGGTCTAGCCAATGACCAAGTTAGGGTCAAGGGTAATTTGGTCTTTGTACTCAGACTCTGTGTAGGAGATGTGGCAGATCTCTTCCTCATGGTGTAAACCACATAGGGCTATGTAGGGTATAGAAAGGTGTGAGTTCTCTTCCCCGTGGTGTTGACACACCACGTATATCAGGGTGCTGTGAAATCAAGATTAGGATCTATGAAGATTAATGAGCTAAGTGTTAGAGGAGAGGGAGTTCTTGTAACGAATTGTTCAATATCTTGCATAGTGAAATTGAGTAACATGTTCATAACTCGTGGAGGTAGCCTTTATGGTAAACCACGTAAAATCTGTGTATCATGATTGTATGGCTTTTTTATTCTTTATGTGTATGATAATGTTAAATGCTTTCGCATGTACACTACAATAAAAGCTGTCCAAAGCATCAAGTTCCAAATTTGAAAAAAAAAATGCCGTATTAATGAGGGATTATCAAGTATCAAGCCGCCAGAGACGAAAGACTTCAATGAAAATTTTCTGCATATGGATTGCTCATGATTGGGAAACTATAACCTTTAATGTGATCTGCGCTTCCACAGATGTGGACAGTTCAAAATTCTCCCAAGTTGGAGTTCAAACCCTTGCATGGGTGACTAACAAATTTACAAATGCTAGTGGGAATACGAACATTAAAAAATTAAAAAGAGTTATGTGACCTGATTTGGGATGGTTTTGGTAGCATCCATAAAAATGATCGAGTGGGGCTCAATATTGTAGACTTTGTTTCTTGGTCTTTTTCTTAGTAAACTTTTTGTTACCGTTCAAAAAATATATTTTGTAAACTCTCTTGATCAAGGAGACAGAGGACTACATCCATGGAATTGCATCCACAAGGGAACTACATAGTCCTTAGAAAAGCGCTTTTGTTGAACCGGTTGGAAAATGTTGTGCTGAGCATCACATATTATAGATGCGCATTGCATATTTTCTTCGGAGAGAAGTTTTTTTCTACGGAATATCGGTACGCAAATGTCCCAATCCAACGATGGTTAGCTGGCTTTTAAAGATTCATCAATTCTAAAACTTAAGGATTTAATTCTGGAATGAATAGGTAACCACCTTTGGGTTGAAATGTCTACCCAAGAAAAAGTATGTATCTTTAAGAAATGGTTCATTGGCCAATCAAAAAGAAACCAAATTCATAAATAAAAAAAAAAAATTGGTTGGTTGGCTATAAATCTTTTCCATCAAATCAAAGACATAATATAGACTGGAAGTTCACTCGTTTTGAAAGTACAGAAGACGAGCTGGTCAAATTAAAGATAACCTAGTACCACGTTACAGTTTATCGCTTTAGGCATGAGACGAAAGTCTGCGTTTTGGAGTCACCCTTACATGAAATCTGTATTGCCATGAAACTCATTGCAGCAAAAACTTGAACGTTTTTAATATCCTATCGAAGTTGGGCATTTGTTCTTTGCAAAAACCATTGTACAAGATGACAGGGTCCAAGGGGCTAAATGGAGCATACAGGAAATTCCAAGAGTTCTCCAAGTAGTGTGATTTATATGAAATCCTAGCAACGACGCTCTCACTAATTCCCTGTATCTCGTGCTACATGTAATCAAGTTCAGGTAATCAAAATGGTGGTTAACCACTAACCAGAGTGACAGATACAGTAAGCCCTCTGTTAAGTGTTATCTTTTGGCTGCATCAGATTTTCGAACCCATGCACTCTGTTTGATATTTGTACATAGTGTCTCTTGACTATTGCCAGTGGGTCATGTGATTGTTGGAAGACGAGGGTGGTGGTCCAAATGACTACTGCCCATTTCTGTAACGGTCTCTCCTCTCCCTCAATGCATTTCAATTCGTTTTCTTCAGTTTTCCCATGATGAATGTCCATGAATGCATTGCAGCAACGCTTTATAATGACAGATGAGTGTTGCAGTCATCGGTGATAGTCAGATGGCTATAAAAGCTGGAGAACTCCCTCATTTTCACTTACATATACATACACTGATTCAAAAGAAAAGGCTGAGCATCACCATTGAGTTGCTGGCATCAAGAGAAGGCTGAGGGAGTTGTAAGACCCAGTTTGGCACCCATTCCGTCTCATTTAGCGATGGATTCAGGTATGCCCTAAAAATTTTGAGATCCATTTACATTTAATCATACCATTGGTGTGTGAATCTAATCTGTTCAAAGTTCCCAGAATGAGCCATTTTGGCTAATAATTGGGATCAGAGACCATGGTATTTGCGTTGAATGGATTGGAATTACCAAAAACCGGAATCTCTATTTTTCCGTTTTTAGAACAGAGAACAGAGAGCAGAGTTTAAAATAAAATAAAAAAAAGGGGCTTGGCCGTCACCTGGGGCGACGACCGTGACTGGCCGTAGCGGCGCGCAGCCACTGCACAGGCTGCGCGCGGCGTAGGCACAGCGCTACGCCTGCGCAGTGCAGAACAAAAAAAAAAAATTTTTTTTGTCCCCGGCCGGCAACGGGAATGGATCGGCAGTCCGTGCCACTACCGTCGCCGGCCTCGTGCCGGTCTGCCTTCGCCACCCGAGCTGTTGGCGTTGTGACGAACGACACCGGGCATTCATCGTCTCTGTGAAGGAGATGATGAATAGTCCCGGGTTGGTTTTGGGTCAGGCCGATGACCTGAAACTAACCCGAATTATATATGGGTCTGGGTTTTAACATGGGTTAAGTTAGTGCAGGCTTAACCCGCTGACCTGACCTGACCTGCTGTTAATGACCCGGACCTTATGTGGGCCGGATACTAAAAGCCCGATTTGGATCCAACCCGACTTGCAGGTCAGGCTTACAGTTTCGGCTTGCAAGTCAGACCCGACCCAACTAACCCGGCCCAGACCAGCATAACTGAATATATATTAATGGCAGGTCAGGTCCGACCCAACCTGACACGACCTAAATTGAACTCAGCAGAGTTGGGCTTCCAGTTAACTAATAGGTCGGTCCCGACCCAGTCCAACCTGTCAAGCTCGACTGGAATGAACAGGTCAATTATGACCTAGGTCTGACCCGACCCATTGGCCTGGCCTGAATTGAATAAAGTATTCTTATTTTGAAACTTATATGTTTATGAATGATAGGGTCATTATGAAATTGATTCGTTCCAATCAGAATCATCCAATTGATGTATTTAAATGTTGTAATCATTCTTATAGGACTAGATCATTTAAATATAATCAGATCAAGGCCAGATCAAGGAAAAATGGACGCTCAAAACCTTATTTCGATCATTACGGACACATGATATCGGATTTTCGATCCGTTTCTTTTGTTTTTGTTCCTTATGATGAGATCTACCATATTAGTGAATTTAATTCCCAATCCAATGGTTCAATGATAATATCATGAGGTTTTATGCATGTTTAACTCATTTAAATTCATGTTTTCCGCTTATTGTTTACATGATTATGTTGTTTGAGTTATAATTTGTTACATGCATGAATATTTGATGAATAAATTAGTGTCATAGGCTTCAATTTGAAATTATGAGTTAACTAGGAAGTCACCATAGTGGCCCAATTATGATGAAACTCATATTTTAAATATTGAATAAGAGACACCACATATGACACTTAAATTGCAACTTCATTTAAAGGATAGATAATCGACCCAAAGGAGTTTATCTTTCGATTATTTGAAGATTGGGATAAAACACATTAAAGATGTTTTGTGAATTCGTGCTGATCTATGCCCAAAGGTGGGATCTCACTTATTCACTTAATAAATTGTGGTTTTATCAAGTAAACGAGAATAATAAAATTAATATGTTGCATTTGACCCAAAAGTTATTTGTAATGATGTAAAATTATTATTTTTGTTGTAAGATTCCTTTTTAAATTCAAAGCATTATAGAATTGTGAGAGTAATAGTTTATATCTTCTTTCTTTTTACAGTATCTTCCTCCAGATCATTGACTCTTCTCTCATGCTTAGGAACTATTCCATCGTTAAATGGATCAAATTATCCTGAATGGTTAGACATGTTAGCATTAACCATAACTTTTCTCGACTTAGAAATGGCCTTAGATGAGCCCATGCCTCCTGCCCTCACCGAACAAAGTTCTGCACCTGAAAAGGCTAAACATAAACAGTGGCACAAATGTAACAAGAAATGCCAAAAGATTTTTATGACTTCAGTTTCTAAGAGTATAAGGGGATCACTTGATCCAAGAAAACATGCCAAGGAACTCTTAGAACAGATTAAGTCATAATTTGAAGTGACTGACAAGGCATTAGGTGGCACATTAATGAACAAATTAACTAACATGTAGTACGATGGGACGAAGGGAGTTAGGGAACATATCCTACTTATGTCTAACCTAGCATCCAAGGTGAAGGATATAGACATGAGTATCTCAGATGGATATTTGATCAAATTCATTCTGGATTCCCTTCCCCCTGCATTTGGCCCGTTTAAAGTAACATATAATCAGAGCTCTAGTCGATGGACCATAACTGAGTTGATCGCGAGATGTGATCAAGAAGAGAGGAGGCTTAAGGCTGAGGGGCAACTTCAAATAAACTTAGTCTCCCATGTTAAGGGCAGGAAAGTTTTTAGAAACCTCAAGAACAATGCCAACACGCCTAAGGTAGATCCGAAAGGTCAGAAACCGATGAAAAGAAAGGGGAAGAAAGGGTCCAAAAAATATCACTTTTGTGGCAAAAAAGGACATTTCAAGAATGATTGCCTCAAAAGGAAAAATTGGTTTGAGAAAAGAGGTAAGCAAAGAAGTTTATCTCTTGTATGTGAAACCAAGATTATTAATGTCCCATCTAATACATGGTAGGTAGACTCTGGTGCAACCGTTCACATTTCTGATTGTATGAAGGGATTCCTTTCAACCCAGAGGCCAAGTGATGGGGAACGAACCATCGTTATGAGGAACCAGAAGGAGTCAAGAGTCGAGGCAGTAGGCATATATAGACTGGTGCTAGATATCGGATTTGTTCTAGATCTGCCGAATACCTTCTATGTTCCGGAGATTTCCCGAAATTTGGTTTCTATTTCCAAATTGGATGTGAAAGATATGTCTTTAACTTTGATAAAGGATCTTTAAAATTGTTTTACAATAATATAATGATTGGTAGTGGTTTATTGTGTGATGATTTATATAAGTTACAGTTAGATACTTTTTACACACAATCACTGACTACACACCATGTTTCTTGTGGGATGAATGTTGACATAAAAAGAGGACTAGTAAAAGAGAACTCCTCTATGTTGTGGCATAAACGGTTATGACACATCTCAAAAGAGAGGATGTTGAGATTAGTGAAAGATGGGTTATTACCAACCCTTGATTTCACTAATTTTGATGTTTGTGTTGACTGTATTAAAGGAAAACAGACACAAACAGTCAAGAAAACTGCCACATGAAGTTCTGAACTCCTGCAGTTAATCCATACAGATGTTTGTGGAAAAATAGATATACCTTATCTTACAGGAGAACATGATTTCTCACATTTTGGTTTTGTCTATCTCATTAAAGAAAAGTCTGATGCTTTGACTATGTTCAAAATATTCAAGGCAGAAGTAGAAAATCAATTAGATAGGAAAATCAAAATTGTGAGATCGGATCGTGGTAGTGAATACTACGGTAGGTACACTAAAGTGGGCCGTAACCCTGGTCCGTTTGCAAGATTCCTAGAATCCGAAGGTATTGTTGCCCAATACACAATGCTTGGAACTCCTCAGCAGAATGGAGTTGCTGAAAGAAGGAATAGAACTCTTTTAGATATAGTTAGAAGTATGGTTAGTAATACTTCGTTACCCAAGTCTATGTGGGGTGAAGCACTAAAGATGGCCATGTATATTTTAAATAGGGTTCCTAATAAAGCAGTTCCCAAAACTCCTTTCGAGTTGTGGACTGGTAGGAAACCCAGCTTAAACCATTTCCGAATTTGGGGATGTTCATCCGAAGTGCGAGTTTATAATCCACAAGAAAAGAAGTTAGACCATAGAACTGTGAGCGGATATTTTATTGGTTATCCAGAAAGGTCTAAAGGGTATCGATTTTACTATCCTAATCATTCACTAAAAATAGTTGAATCCCGTAATGCTAAGTTTTTGGAGAATCATGACAACAGTGGGAGTAGCGAGGCTAGAAATATTATATATAAGGAGATTAGAGATGCGCTTCAATCCTCTACTCAAGATGGATTAATGATTCCACTTGATATAGGGGCATTCCCAGAACGATCTGTTGATCCACTTCCTCAAGATACACAACCAACTCCTCCAACAACCAATCATTCCTGATGAAAATCCGGAAGTATTTAGAAGGTCGACTCATACAAGAAGACCTGCTATTTCGGATGATTATGTTGTGTATCTACAAGAATCGGATATTGGAATTAAAGAAGTTCCAAAAACTTTTAACGAAGCTGTACATAGTGAAAATTCTGATAAATGGTTAGATACTATGAAAGAAGAATTAGAATCCATGGCTGTAAATGAGGTTTGGGATCTTGTTGAACTACCTGAAGGGTCTAAGACCGTCGGTTGTAAATGGGTCTTTAAGACTAAAAAGGACTTTAAAGGTAAAGTTGAACGATTTAAAACCCGACTAGTGGCTAAGGGATTCACTCAGAGAGAAGGTCTCGATTTTCACGAAACCTACTCTCCGATATCTAAGAAAGACTCATTTAGAATTGTAATAGCCCTAGTAGCTCATTATGACTTAGAGCTATATCAGATGGATGTAAAAACAGCTTTCTTGAATGGAAATCTTGATGAAGAAGTGTACATGGAACAACCTGAAGGGTTTGTTCAACAACGTAATAATCGAAGGCTGGTCTGTAAGTTAAAGAAGTCGATATACGGGTTGAAACAAGCTTCCAGACAATGGTACTTAAAGTTTAATCATATTATTACATCTTTTAGTTTTACCAAAAATCCAGTTGACCATTGTATTTACCTTAAGATCAGTGGGAGCAAGTTTATCATTTTAGTCCTGTATGTAGATGACATTTTACTAGCCAGCAATGACCTTAGTATGATCCGAAAAACTAAGGTATACCTTGAGAATAATTTTGACATAAAAGATATGGGCGAAGCAACTTTTGTAATAGGAATCGAGATATTCAGAGATCGATCTCGAGGATTACTCGGGTTGTGTCAAGAAGCCTATGTGCAAAGTATTCTCAAACGTTTCCGAATGAAAAGGAGTAAACCACAAAATGCCCCAGTGTCACGACCCGAGCCCAGAATTCGGGGGTTAGCGAAAAGCTAAACCGGTGACACACGTACTCCCGTGCACGTGCACCCAAACCCAGTCCAGATGCACGCACACAAGGGATCTAACACGTGCGAACTAAGCGTACGCGGAAGCTGTACATATCATAGCAAGCAACAAAGGAAAATAAAATAGCGGAAGCTAAAACAAATACGAACCGGAAAAGACAAAGACAAATACACTGAGATAAAACCGAATACACACCAAAATCAATATACACAAAATATACAGAATACAAGTCCCAAAGTCCAAAGTCCAAATACAAGCTCTCAAAAACCAAAATGCAAAATAAAAGCCACTGGTATGCATGCACGCACTTGGCAGAAGTGATCAGGCCCACTCTGCCAGACCGGAGGGTGCCTCTACACTCGCCCCTGCAGCCTCCTCGACCGCCGGGGAGCTGGGCAAGGTATCTGTGCCTGCAACACCACAGACAACACGAATGAATACAACGATCCAGCAAATATAAGTAACAGGAAAGAAACACGCATAGTATCAAAGCGAATGAAATAGGGACAGAAGATTAAATACAGAGTCCATCTTAGTATGCTAAGCAAATCGTGCATAGGAGTAAAACATGATAATGGAATCAAAACATAGAATACTGAACTAGTTGGCTACTACGTTAACCATATTCTCTCACATAGAGAGCAGAGCAAAACAGAGCAAAGCAGATAAGAACACCACTGTCCGGGCCAGGGCACAAGTGGGTCTCGGTTTCCTGGGTTCCGGGGTCCCAAGACAAAGCGACACTGCAGTGAATACAGAGAACAGAGATACAGAGATCTAAGCCAGAGGTAACCCCGTCGGGTAAATCCTAGGGCTGAGGCTGAGTAGAGCCAGACTAATATCAATCAAATCAAATCCAAAAGAAAGGGAGATTATCCGCTTTGGACTCACCGATGACACAGACCGGATCTTATCCTCACGTTTTAATCTCTGGGCAGAGCCACCAGGGAATACCCAAATATCAGAGATATACAAAGCCAGAGACAGAGCATAGATTAAGTCCATCACAGCATAGATCAAAGCATAATATAGACATACAGGACGAAAGCAAAATGACTGCGGAATGCATAAACATAGATTAACAGAACAGAGGGCAAAACTATAAACAATATGAAATGCATCTTAGATTAATACGGAATCAAGGTTCATTACAAGCCAAGTCTAATCTAGTTGCATCACTGTCACTAACCGTGCATGTTGATGTAGTTTTAAGTTATTCGATGCACCATTTGCCATCCTAGTGTTGCAAGGGAATCTACATGTGCACCGAAGTCCCTTAAACCAACACCCATGGGGAGGTGCTTAACAGTGATCAACGCTCACATGAATAAGTCACAGCCTAACAGACTATTCATGCGATCCAAAGAATCCATTGGGCCGATTTACGGGTATGGTTAACCTGTGTTTGAGCCCTACAAGGTCACACCATTATCCTACGTTTAAGTGTTATTTTACAGGTCTTACGGTTTAGCCATGGGTGACCTACGGCTTAGCCGTGGCATCCTACGGCGTAGCCGTATTATGCACTACGGCTTAGCCGTGGTTCCCTTCAGAACACGGCTAAACTGTCAGCTTTTCCACCTCTGATCTGATATATCTCACGGCTGAGCTACAGTCAGTATACGGCTTAGCCGTAGACCAATCCACGGCTTGGCCGTAGCATTCCACGGCTTAGCCGTAGCCTCACCGTAGGAGTACTGATATCAGAAAAGTTTCGACTGATCAGAGATTTAATTCACGGCTGGGGTACGGTTGGGTCACGGCTAGCTTACGGCTCAGCCGTAGAACAAATTACGGCTTAGCCGTAGCCTAGCCGTAGAACAAAACTCAAATTTCGAGTCTCTGGAAACCAAGCCGTAGAAGTTCACGGCTTAGCCGTACAATACAGAGATGAATTCGGGCTGAGTACAGAAACTGAAATTTGATACAGAAACTAAATAAAATGAGTTACAGAGGTTCCAAATTCACAAATTGTGGCTGTAAAACATGCTAAACAAAGAATAAGAGTGAATCAAAGCCATCAAACAAACACCCATATGTGTTATCAAAGCCTGTACTTATACTTGCCTCACATGTGACAAATCCTCTGAATCAAGCTCCAAAGCAACTAAAACCAAAACAAATCAAAGCAATCACACATGCATGAGATGAAGACAAAGCAACAGAGAATGTGAGAAGCAATTGGAGAAGAAGAAGTTGGGAAAGAACCCACTTACCAAGCCACAACACAGATGAGAGAAAAGAAACAAAACCCAATCCAAAGAAGAGTAGCCAACCCACAATCGAGCAAGAGAAGGAAAGAAGAGAGAGAAAGAAAACGTGGAGAGCTTCTCCTGGAGTCTCCTCTGGAATTGCATGCACGTTGAAGAGAGAAATGAGCAAGGGAGAGACATCTGTAAGATGACTCACTTATATATGGGTGTTGAAAGTTAAGTCAAAGTCCGGAGAGTTAAGACTAATTACAGTTCAAGTCACACGAAGGTCCATCTTCCCCAATTGACTCCAAACGGTTCTGAGACAGTTACGGAAATTGTCGAGCTCAACGAAATACGCGTGCTGACACCAAGATGATGCAAAGATGATATGAGCAAAACAAAAGCAAAATTACGAAAAAGGGCTTAGAACTACCTATTCCAGGTCAAAGGTCACTCAACTACCTATCCATGACCCAAAACAAGTTCAAAAGAAATAAACAAAACAAAACACACACTAATGAGCCACTAATCCGGCTCAAAGGGGATCGGAGTGTTACATCCTCCCCCACTAGGAATCATTCCGTCCTCGGAATGACTACCTACCTGCGCAAAGAGATGGGGGTACTGGCGCGCTAGCTGCTCCTCTAGCTCCCAAGTAGCCTCATCCGGACCGTGATGCTCCCACAACACTTTAACCCATCTGATAGTCCTGGTACGGAGAATCTGCTCTCGTGTCCCAACGATACGAAGCGGACGCTCAACGTAAGTCGCATTAGGCTGAATCTGAATGTCATCGTAGCGAATCACATGGCTCGGATCTGGCACATACTTACGGAGCATCGACACATGGAACACATCGTGAACACCGGAGAACTCAACTGGAAGTGTCAACCGATAGGCTAAATCTCCAACTCGGCTCTTGACTTCGAACGGTCCTACATATCTCGGAGCTAACTTGCCCTTCTGACCAAATCGAACTGTGCCCTTCATCGGAGAAACTTTAAGGAATACCCAATCTCCGACTTGGAATGCCAAAGGTCTCCTCCGAGTATCCGCATAGCTCTTCTGCCTGGACCGAGCAATCTTCAGATTCTCTATCACTTTCTGCACTTTCTCTGTCGTCTCAGCAATGATTGTCGGACCATGGAAACTTCTAGTTCCAACTTCTTCCCAGCACACTGGAGTCCTGCACTTGCGTCCGTATAGTGCCTCATAAGGTGCCATACCAATGCTCTTATGGAAGCTGTTGTTGTAAGCAAACTCACACAATGCTAGATGTGTATCCCATTCCTTCTCAAAGTTCAGCACGCTAGCTCGGAGCATATCCTCCAACGTCTGAATGGTACGCTCCGACTGTCCATCAGTCTGGGGGTGGTATGCCGTACTAAAACTCAACTTCGTGCCCATAGCTTCCTGAAATGCTCTCCAGAATGAAGATACAAAACGACTGTCTCGATCCGACACAATCGATACTGGGGTGCCATGCAATCTGACTATCTCGTCAACAAACTTCCTGGCCATCTCTGTGAATGTCATCCCTTTCTTGAACGGAAGGAAATGTGCTGACTTAGTCAATCTGTCCACTATGACCCAGATCGCATTATTCTTCCTACTGGTCGGCGGAAAACCGGAGACGAAATCCATAGTAATGTGCTCCCACTTCCACTGCGGAATGTGCAATGGATGCAATGATCCTGGAGGTCGCTGATGATCAGCTTTTACCCTCTGACAGGTCAAACATCGAGCTACGAACCCTGCGATCTCCCGCTTCATATTGTTCCACCAAAATCTATCTTTCAAGTTCCGGTACATCTTCGTACTCCCGGGATGCATCGCATATCGGGCATCGTGCGCATCTGTCATCAACTTATCTTTCAACTCATCCACAGCGGGAACACACAATCTGTTCCTGAAGTACAAAATTCCATCTACTAGGCTAAAATCCGGTCGATCTGAAATCCGATCTCTGAACTTCACCAGGAGGGGGTCCTCAAACTGGCGATCCTTGATCTGCTGAATCACCTCAGGCTGAAATACGACGGTAGTAGCTAATGTCACCGAGTCTCCTACCATCTGAACCTCTACAGGCTGATCATGCACAAGCATATAGAATCCTGCTAACACCTGAAGACTGTCTGTCCTCCTGCTGAGTGCATCTGCAACTACATTGCCCTTGCCTGGGTGGTACTTGATCGGAAAGTCGTAATCTTTGATAAACTCCAACCATCTCCGTTGCCTCATATTCAAGTCATGCTGGTCAAACAAGTACTGTAGACTGTGATGATCGGAATGGACCTCAAACTTCACACCGTACAAATAATGTCGCCACAACTTCAGCGCAAATACAATAGCTGCTAACTCCAAGTCATGTGTGGCATAGTTCTTCTCATGTTCTTTCAGCTGTCTGGATCCATAGGCAATCACCTTCTGATTCTGCATCAGTACACAGCCTAGTCCAACTCGAGAAGCATCGGAATAAATCACGAATCCCTCACTACCATCCGGGAGAGTCAACACTGGCGCCGTAGTGAGCTTTTCTTTCAACATCTGGAAACTGCGCTCACACTTCTCTGTCCACTCATACGGGACCTTCTTCCGAGTCAACTGAGTCAGCGGGGCTGAGATCTTCGAGAAATCCTGCACAAACCTGCGGTAATATCCTGCCAAACCCAGAAAACTCCGAATCTCTGTCACTGATCTAGGACGGGGCCAATGGACTACTGCCTCAATCTTAGCTGGATCCACCATCAATCCATCTCTAGAAATCACATGTCCCAAAAATGCAACTTGCTCTAGCCAGAAATCACACTTGGACAACTTGGCATACAACTTGTGATCTCTAAGCAGCTGCAATGCTTTCCTTAGATGGTCTGTATGTTCCTCAGCTGTCTTCGAATAGACCAATATGTCATCTATGAAAACCACAACGAACTGGTCCAAGAATGAAGTAAACACCCTATTCATCAATGTCATGAAAGCTGCGGGTGCATTCGTCAAACCAAACGGCATGACAAGGAACTCGTAGTGTCCATACCGAGTCCTGAAAGCTGTCTTCGGAACATCCTCATCCTTCACCCTGAGCTGGTGATATCCTGACCTCAAGTCAATCTTAGAGAAGTAAGCTGCACCCTGAAGTTGATCGAACAACTCGTCAATCCTAGGCAATGGATATTTGTTCTTGATAGTCACTTTGTTCAATTGCCTGTAGTCAATGCACATTCGGAAACTGCCATCCTTCTTCTTGACAAATAGTACAGGAGCTCCCCAAGGTGAAACACTTGGGCGTATGAACCCTTTATCTAACAGATCCTGCAACTGTTTCTTCAATTCCAATAACTCTGCAGGTGCCATACGATATGGAGCTCTACTGATAGGTGCTGTACCTGGTACCACGTCAATAGCAAATTCTACCTCCCGAACTGGTGGCAACTCTGGCACATCTTCCGGAAAGACATCCGGAAACTCGCTGACTACTGGAATCTCACTGAGCTGTCGCTGATCTTTCTTCTCTGAAATGAATGCAAGAAACCCCTCACATCCCCTACGAAGCATCCTGTCTGCCTTACAAGCAGAGATCACACGTCTTGGGCACTTCATCTGGCTGCCCTCAAATCGGAATCCGCTGCCCAAATCAAAGTAGATAGCCTTGCTGTAGCAATTGATACACGCATGATATCTTGCAAGCCAGTCCATACCAAGGATCACATCAAAATCCAGTGTCGTGAGCAACACGAGGTCTACTGGGAGCTGATGACCAGCTATCCGCACAGCGCACTGAGGGTAGAAAACACTGCACTCCACCCGTTTACCAACCGGAGTGGATACCAACAACAAGTATGGAAGTGGTGTGGGTCGCTGTTGGAGCTGCACAGCAAAATGGGGTGCTACGTACGAACGCGTAGACCCTGAGTCAAATAAAGCTAAAGCTTCTGCATCGGAAATTAAAATTTTACCTTCCACTACCGTGGCCTCCTCCGCGCCCTCATGCGTAGCAGCATAGGCTCGGGCTGTCTGGCGATTCGGCTTCTGACCTGGGCGAGCTGGCTGAGATCTGCCCTGTGCTGTAGGTCCTGTCTGTCTCGTCTGTGGAGAGGACTGAAACTTCGGGCATTGGGCCCGCCTGTGGTCCGTAGAGCCACACCCGAAACAAGCCCCACTCTTCCTCCAACATCTGTCGGTGGGGTGATCCTTCCCACAGTGACTGCAAACTATCTGAGGACTGCTCGAACTGCCCTGCTTACCCTTGAACTTCTTCTGGAACTGACTTCTACCACTGAAACCTGCTGCCCTCTTAGCCTCTGTTCGCTCCTCCTCAAAGATGGCCTCTGCATCATAAGCCCTGTCAATAGCGTCATCCAATGTAGCCGGCCACATACAAGCAACCACGTGGCGTTTGTGTCTCGGATTTAGGCCGTTGACGAAGCGAGTCACCTTCTTATGCTCCGTGTTCACCATATCCTCTGCGAAGTGGGACAACTCTGTAAACTTGTGTACATAATCTGCAACTGGCATCTGTCTCTGCTGAAGGTTGAAGAATTCCACTTCCTTGGCTCGCTGAATATGGAGAGGCATGAACTTACGACGGAATTGCTGCTTGAAGGTCTCCCAAACTGTGGCACTGGGCATAGTCTGAAATGAGGTCTTAACACTCCTCCACCATGTCTTAGCCACACTCCGAAGCATAGAGGCTGTGAGCACTACTCTCTGTTTGTTGCTGCAAACAATCGTATCAAAAAGCTCCTCTGTCTGTTCCAACCATTGCTCAGCCTGCAATGCATCCTCTATCCCATGGAACTCAGTCGCCCCTCGCTTACGGAACTTGTCAAAGAGAGCATTCGGATCTGATTCCTTAGGCTGGAAAATCACTTGTTGATCTACATGGGGTGATGCTACTGCAGCAGCCTGACTTTGTCTATCTACCATGGATGCCATCTGCGCCTGTAATGATTGCATAGACTGCATCATCATCATCATTCGTTCCTCACTACTGATGTGTGGAGGTACTGATCCACTATCACCGTTATGGCCCTGTTGATTCTCATCTCGAGATCCTGATCCTGATGCCATCCTGTAAAAGGAAAAGAAACACAACACACAAATATAACATGCCCTGAGTTAGTCAAACCCCAAATCAACATATGAGACCTCGGGTCAAATAGTTGATATCGTCATCTCACCACGATCTTAGATGCCTACATGCTTATAACTAGCATGCTCTGATACCATACAATACGTATGTCACGACCCGAGCCCAGAATTCGGGGGTTAGCGAAAAGCTAAACCGGTGACACACGTACTCCCGTGCACGTGCACCCAAACCCAGTCCAGATGCACGCACACAAGGGATCTAACACGTGCGAACTAAGCGTACGCGGAAGCTGTACATATCATAGCAAGCAACAAAGGAAAATAAAATAGCGGAAGCTAAAACAAATACGAACCGGAAAAGACAAAGACAAATACACTGAGATAAAACCGAATACACACCAAAATCAATATACACAAAATATACAGAATACAAGTCCCAAAGTCCAAAGTCCAAATACAAGCTCTCAAAAACCAAAATGCAAAATAAAAGCCACTGGTATGCATGCACGCACTTGGCAGAAGTGATCAGGCCCACTCTGCCAGACCGGAGGGTGCCTCTACACTCGCCCCTGCAGCCTCCTCGACCGCCGGGGAGCTGGGCAAGGTATCTGTGCCTGCAACACCACAGACAACACGAATGAATACAACGATCCAGCAAATATAAGTAACAGGAAAGAAACACGCATAGTATCAAAGCGAATGAAATAGGGACAGAAGATTAAATACAGAGTCCATCTTAGTATGCTAAGCAAATCGTGCATAGGAGTAAAACATGATAATGGAATCAAAACATAGAATACTGAACTAGTTGGCTACTACGTTAACCATATTCTCTCACATAGAGAGCAGAGCAAAACAGAGCAAAGCAGATAAGAACACCACTGTCCGGGCCAGGGCACAAGTGGGTCTCGGTTTCCTGGGTTCCGGGGTCCCAAGACAAAGCGACACTGCAGTGAATACAGAGAACAGAGATACAGAGATCTAAGCCAGAGGTAACCCCGTCGGGTAAATCCTAGGGCTGAGGCTGAGTAGAGCCAGACTAATATCAATCAAATCAAATCCAAAAGAAAGGGAGATTATCCGCTTTGGACTCACCGATGACACAGACCGGATCTTATCCTCACGTTTTAATCTCTGGGCAGAGCCACCAGGGAATACCCAAATATCAGAGATATACAAAGCCAGAGACAGAGCATAGATTAAGTCCATCACAGCATAGATCAAAGCATAATATAGACATACAGGACGAAAGCAAAATGACTGCGGAATGCATAAACATAGATTAACAGAACAGAGGGCAAAACTATAAACAATATGAAATGCATCTTAGATTAATACGGAATCAAGGTTCATTACAAGCCAAGTCTAATCTAGTTGCATCACTGTCACTAACCGTGCATGTTGATGTAGTTTTAAGTTATTCGATGCACCATTTGCCATCCTAGTGTTGCAAGGGAATCTACATGTGCACCGAAGTCCCTTAAACCAACACCCATGGGGAGGTGCTTAACAGTGATCAACGCTCACATGAATAAGTCACAGCCTAACAGACTATTCATGCGATCCAAAGAATCCATTGGGCCGATTTACGGGTATGGTTAACCTGTGTTTGAGCCCTACAAGGTCACACCATTATCCTACGTTTAAGTGTTATTTTACAGGTCTTACGGTTTAGCCATGGGTGACCTACGGCTTAGCCGTGGCATCCTACGGCGTAGCCGTATTATGCACTACGGCTTAGCCGTGGTTCCCTTCAGAACACGGCTAAACTGTCAGCTTTTCCACCTCTGATCTGATATATCTCACGGCTGAGCTACAGTCAGTATACGGCTTAGCCGTAGACCAATCCACGGCTTGGCCGTAGCATTCCACGGCTTAGCCGTAGCCTCACCGTAGGAGTACTGATATCAGAAAAGTTTCGACTGATCAGAGATTTAATTCACGGCTGGGGTACGGTTGGGTCACGGCTAGCTTACGGCTCAGCCGTAGAACAAATTACGGCTTAGCCGTAGCCTAGCCGTAGAACAAAACTCAAATTTCGAGTCTCTGGAAACCAAGCCGTAGAAGTTCACGGCTTAGCCGTACAATACAGAGATGAATTCGGGCTGAGTACAGAAACTGAAATTTGATACAGAAACTAAATAAAATGAGTTACAGAGGTTCCAAATTCACAAATTGTGGCTGTAAAACATGCTAAACAAAGAATAAGAGTGAATCAAAGCCATCAAACAAACACCCATATGTGTTATCAAAGCCTGTACTTATACTTGCCTCACATGTGACAAATCCTCTGAATCAAGCTCCAAAGCAACTAAAACCAAAACAAATCAAAGCAATCACACATGCATGAGATGAAGACAAAGCAACAGAGAATGTGAGAAGCAATTGGAGAAGAAGAAGTTGGGAAAGAACCCACTTACCAAGCCACAACACAGATGAGAGAAAAGAAACAAAACCCAATCCAAAGAAGAGTAGCCAACCCACAATCGAGCAAGAGAAGGAAAGAAGAGAGAGAAAGAAAACGTGGAGAGCTTCTCCTGGAGTCTCCTCTGGAATTGCATGCACGTTGAAGAGAGAAATGAGCAAGGGAGAGACATCTGTAAGATGACTCACTTATATATGGGTGTTGAAAGTTAAGTCAAAGTCCGGAGAGTTAAGACTAATTACAGTTCAAGTCACACGAAGGTCCATCTTCCCCAATTGACTCCAAACGGTTCTGAGACAGTTACGGAAATTGTCGAGCTCAACGAAATACGCGTGCTGACACCAAGATGATGCAAAGATGATATGAGCAAAACAAAAGCAAAATTACGAAAAAGGGCTTAGAACTACCTATTCCAGGTCAAAGGTCACTCAACTACCTATCCATGACCCAAAACAAGTTCAAAAGAAATAAACAAAACAAAACACACACTAATGAGCCACTAATCCGGCTCAAAGGGGATCGGAGTGTTACACCCAGTGTCTAAGGGAGATAGGTTTAGTAAAGATCAATGCCCCATGACTGACATAGAAAAGTTAGAAATGAATAAATATCCTGATGCGGCAGCAGTAGGAAGTCTAATGTACCTACAGACATACATGAGGCCAGATATTGGTTTTGCGGTTGGGATGTTAAGCAGATATCAAAGTAATCCCGGTACACCTCACTGGGTAGCAATCAAGAAAGTGATGCGTTATCTTAACGACACTAAAAGATATATGCTCACATATCAAAGATCCAATTCACTGGAGGTCATTGGATATTCAGATTCTGACTTTGCGGGTTATCTCGATACTAGAAGGTCAACATCTGGTTACATCTTTCTGTTGGTGTAACACTCCGACCCAGCTTGACCTCGTTTAGCGGCTAGTTAATCTTGTTTTCGTTGCTAATCGTGTTTTGTTTGTGTTTTATTTTCGTTGCGGGTTATGGATAGGTAGTTGGGTTGATTTTGACCTGGATTAAATAGACCAAGCCCTTTTTCGTAATTTTAGCTTTTCTAAGACATGGTCATTTTTGCATCATCTTGATGTCAACACGTGTCTTTCGTTGAGCTCGTCAACTTTCGTAACTACGTCGTTTGCAACCGATGTCGTGTGATTCCATTGGACCCGGATTTGACTCAAACTAAAAATAGCATTCTAACTTGGCTTTCATTGTAATTTGGACTTAACCATTAGCTTATATACACTTCATCCATCGACAACTCACGTTCTCTCTCTCATTTCTCCTCACTGTGCACGTGGAGTTTCTCTCCCTCTCTTGAATTCTCTCCTCCGTCGACCTCCATCGATCAAGCTCAATTGAGGGAAGTTTGGTTCTTGCATGTGAGGTGAGTTGGAAATCCTTCCATCCCTCTCATCTTTTTTCTCTATTTCTTCTCCTTCTTGTTTCCAGATTGCATGGTGTGTCTGTGTTTTGAATTTCTTTCCATTCCTCATGCATGCATGTTGTTTTGATTGGTGTTAGGTTGTGTTTGGGCTTAAGGACAACAAGTTGTGCAATTGAATTCAAATTGAGGCAAGTATAACCATAACTTGTAAGAACCCATGTTGGTATGCATTTGATTTTGGTTAGTTCACATGAGTTTGTATGGAAAAATGTGTGTCCAGCCCATTTGGTTAGTATTCTATCTCTTTCCATTAGAAAATTGCAATTCTGATGAATTCCCAGACTTTCTGTATGTGCTTCAGAAATTTGACTTCGTGCAGGTACGGCTAAGCCGTATGCCACTTACGGCTTAAAGTCCAGAGAAGGAAAAACCCAATTTTCCTCTACGGCTAGGGCACGGCTAAGCCTGTATTGCCCTACAGCTAAGCCGAAGCTCAGCCGTGGCCCAGCCGTAGATCAATACAGGGTGCATTTTCTGGAATAACTGAGAGTACTCAAATTGACAGACCTTCTACGGCCCAGATACGGCTAAGCCGTAGACCACACACGGCTAAGCCGTAGCACACACACGGCTAAGCCGTATCCACACTAGACTAATGAAAAACAAGGATAGGTGTAAGGGAAAGACCGGTATGGCCTTCATGATAGAATGTAGAGCACCTAGACTTGCCCAACGGAATGTGATACAATGCGTGAATGATCTCGAGGGCTGCGAATCATTCATGTTCGTTATCCGGATGTTAAGCACCTCCCCATGGGTGTTGGTTTAAGGGACTTCGTGCACCGCCCGATTCAATGCAATACTAGACAACGGTGCATCGAATAACTTAAAACTACATCATCATGCACGGTTAGAAACACCGGATAATTAGATTAGAATTGGTTTGTAAATAAAGATGATCTGATTTCGCATGATTTGTTGCACAACATATTGCATTCGAGTATTGACCTCTACTCTCTGACATGATTACTTGTGTTCCGTTACTTTCACATTGTGGTTCTTTACCTTAAGTATGCATGTATAATATGTTTTCAGATATGTACGTATGATATGTTGTCACGATCTACTCAAGGTTTTCATGATTGACTCTGTATGGTCAGGCACTACTTAGCCTCAGCCTTAGGATCCCGACGGGGTGAATTTGGTATAGTTTATATGGCCTTACTGCAGTAAGGATACGTCTTGGGGAACCGGACCCCAGGAAACCGAGACCCATTGTACCCTGGCCCGGACAATGGTGTTCTTTGCATGATTATAAGATCCCTCTTTTGGGAGCATATGGTAATGTAGTAGCCACTAGTTATGTACACTGCATGTATCCATTGATTCACATAGCATATTTATTTCTTGCACGACAGCCTAGAATACAAAAATGCCTTATTTAATTTACATGATATTCTTTATTCTATTAGACACAACGTGTGTTAACTTGCTATGGTTTATACTTTGCTGAATCGTCGTATTCACAGTTGTTTTTGGTGTTGCAGGCCCAGATACCCCTGCCGAACCCCCGCCGGTCGGCCAGACTCCAGATGAGACCCCTGAGGCCCCATCAGGCCTAGAGGAGTGGATGTGATCACTCCACGGGAGAGCGTTCTTGGCATGCATCATTGGAGTCTTGTTTTGAGGATTTGCTCACTTGTGTATATGTCATGACTGTATATGTTATTTTGTTCTTTTTGTAAGACTTTCATATGTAATTATGTCAATTCGTTCTTGGTATTCTCTTCTTGCACTGTTAGTTTGATGTTTCTGATATTTACAGCTTCCGCGTACATGTTTGGCACGTGTGAATATTCCCTTGTGCGTGTGCATTTAGACTCGGTCTACGTGTATATGCACGGGAGTACGTGTGTCATTAGGTTTGGCTTTTGCTAACCCCCGAACCCTGGGCTCGGGTTGTGACAGTTGGCTGGCGGGGCAGTGTCGTGGAGGAGTGCAAAGCAATCGCTAGTCACTCCATCCACATTTGATGCAGAGTATGTGGCGTGCTTTGAAACCACGGGTCACGCATTATGGATGTGTAACTTCATCAAGGGACTTACATTTATGGGCAGTGTTTTCTGAACCGCTAAAACTTTACTGCGATAACAATGCTGCTCGACTTTTTGCACAGAATGACAAGTGTTCCAGTAAATCAAAGTTTCTGGAAGTAAAGTACCTTGTTTTGATAGAAAAAGTGCGAGATCGTTTATTGTCAATTGTTGGAGCTCCATCGAAGCTCATAGTTGCTGATCCATTGACATAGGCATTGGCGCTAAATGACTTTAAAGACCATGTATTGAGTATGGACTTGAAAGATATGCCTTGTAGGAATCAATGATATATGACATTATACATTGATTAATTAAAGAAACGATTTTGCAATTCTTACTTTGTTTTATATTCACATGTGATAATTGTGCAATAAAGTAAGAATATAAAAGTGTTATGACATTATAGTTCCAATTAAAGTAGTTATATTAAAGTTAAGTTCTTGATTAGGAAAGAATACTTGTGTTGTGATTGTAAAAGGAAATATATCGTAAGAATGTGTAACTGCCACAGTTCGCATTAGTAAACTAACCTAATCATAGATTAAAGACCTTAGCATTACAGTTTTCATAGATGATCGGTGTTTTCAAATGATGCGCATCAGTTAGAGTCGTTTTCAAAATTCGTTTGCAAAATAAAGTATTTTCTATATACTATATATACTAAGTGGATGTATGGTGGTCATATGGACCAAGTGGGAGATTATTGGAAGACGAGGGTGGTGGTCCAAATGACCACTGCCCATTTCTGTAACGGTCTCTCCTCTCCTTCAATGCATTTCAATTCATTTTCTTCAGTTTTCCCATGATGAATGTCCATGAATGCATTGCAGCAACACTCCATAATGACAGAGGAGCGTTGCAGTCATCGGTGATGGTTAGATGGCTATAAAAGCCGGAGAACTCCCTCATCTTCACTTACATATACATACACTGACTCAAAAGAAAAGGTTGAGCATCACTATCGAGTTGCTGGCATCAAGAGAAGTCTGAGGGAGTTGTAAGACCCAGTTTGACACCCATTCCGTCTCCTTTAGCGATGGATTCAGGTATGCCCTAAAATTTTGGAAATCCATTTACGTTTAATCATACCATTGGTGTGCGAATCTAATCCGTTCAAAGTTCCTAGAATGGGACATTTTGGTTAACAGTGATACCATCATATCAACCGGAAATAAAAAATAAAAATAAAAAAGATAAAAAAAACTATCCATGTAAGAGAGCCGAAAAAGATAATCCGACACTGACCAGTGGTATCATTGTCATGCCTAGTCCACATATAGCGGGCTGCTCGGGCTGCTCTCTAGAATCTAGATTTCGTAACGCCGCAGTCAACTGCTTACTGAATTGCAAGTACGGAAATGATGATGGTACAAAAAAATAATAATAATAAAGAAAGCATACGTGAGAGAGAGAGAGAGAGAGAGAGAGAGAGAGAGAGAAATTGGCTTATTCTTGGACATACCCGTACTCACTAATAAGAGGGATTTCATTAATTTGAGGGCTTTAATCCTATAAAAAGTATTCTTACACACCTATTGTGAAAATTTTTTATGAAGCATAGTGTGGATCCTATTTAGGGATGGGACAAGGGAGATCAAAAGATCTATATAAGATCATTTTAAATATCAAGTTTGGCCTCAATCATATGTCCTTATCCCTTCATCCGTAGCCCACAAATCCAATCTATTAGAATTATTGTACAGTAGATCTAACGGTCCAATAAATTTAGATTTGACTGAAATTTAGGGCGTGTTACTATAGGGGGTCCATGTATATTACAAGATTTAGATTAAGTAATAGATGTGCCCCACCTAAACTTCTCATAAAACAATAGTGATAACTAGTTCTAATTAGATTATTTCCCTTAATTAGATATGCAAGAGATACAAACATGACCATAACAGGCGGAAAACAATATAAGACTACTCGTTACAAGAGAATATAGAGAGATACAAACATGACTGATAAAAGACAGGGATTTTGACCGAGCAACTGTGCAGTATATACAAGACCATAATTTTTTTAAAATGGTTGACCTAAACTATATTTTAATATACGTATTGTACATGTGGCTCCATTTTCTTTTTACTTTTTTCAATTATAGGCTTTTGTGCAATATCATACAAACTCGATGTTAATCAGCAAACACATCGTTTTTTCTCTTATATTTCCCACTCTTTCCACCTTCTAAAGTCCTAAACCTCCATTTTTTTTCCTATGACTTTCTCCGCTCCTATAACTTTCTCCATCGTTAAAAAGGTTTTTAAGAGGGTTTTTCCACTCCTCTTCCATTTCTCTAAAAGAGTCTTAAGGTTTCTCCACTCCTCTTCTTTTTTTTTTTTCCATTTGTTCGCTACCCTATTGTGATAATTTTACTTCGAGGACAAGGGATAGTTCCACAATATCAATACTTTGTGTAATTTTGGGTCTATGTGCCCTTGTCTATCATACAATTACTTTGCTAGTTCACTAGAAAATGAAATCCCAAAGAGTTTTACTACATTCTTAGATACAACAGTTAGGACTTTAATCATTTTTTTCATAGTCAAGACTTTCTCTTTATTGAAAAGAAGAACATGGAATAAGAAATTAAAAAAAAAAACAACTCAAAACTACACCAAATTTGGGACTCACAATCAATGTTATTTGTGCAATATCACACGATCACTTACCAATTCACCAAAAAACGAAATGTTAATGAGCTTCGCTGCATTCGTGGGCACAACAGCTGGGACTTTGATTAATTCTTTTCACAACTAAGACTTTTTGTTAGGGCACGTTTAGGAAATATCCATGCCATGGAAGAGAATCCTCTTTCTAGATAATTCATTTGTTCTATTAGAATTAAGTCATCCTCTATATAGAGAGATCCAAGTTTGGCAAAAAGAGAGGAATCCCACAATCTATGATTTGTGTAATCTAACGATTCTTGAGATTTTGAAAGTTTCTCATAATCCATGAAATATCAAGGGTTGAGCTTTCAACAAATAATTATTTTTAGCTTTTCAGCGGATTTTAACGGTTTGGATAATGGAAAGGTGGCCCACAAAAATTTTAAAAAATTAATATTTTAAAGTGTAGACGTTTTTGCAAATATCTAAAAGCTCACGAGCTAATTAAAAATTTGATCCCCTAGCCATATCTGATCTACTCTAAATGATTGATTGTTCGCATCATTATTTTAAAGCCTATAATTGTCAGAAAATTTAAAACAAGGGACTTCCAAAATTATCTCATGTTTTACACTATGCACAATCACCGACCAAGAGTTCATTGCCAATATGGCAATATCTCATGATCTATGATGAATCACATTCTCAAATTTGGTCCCATAGCTATTTTTGGCCTCCTAATCACATCTAAAAGTCCAAATTTTGCAAAAGGGGCATCCAAAAGTTCAAATAGAGTGAACCAACGGTTTGGACCTTTTTACAAATATCTAAAATATAAGAACAATCAATGGCTGATATTTGACATATGAGCCATTTTGGTGATTTTAAACATGATTAGTGGTTCAAGTCATCGTTATGGGACCCTTAAAAAAAACCGGATTACCCAATATTAATGCCCAATTTACTGTAGACACACAAATCCACTAACGCGTGGATTTTTCCTTTCCGATCGTGAAGGCCGGATCCTACAAATAATCACATCCATTAATGTACAGAATCCTCTGTGGACCATTCCTCTACTTACCATACGTGGATTTTTTGAGCAGTCATGAAAAAGTGCCCCAAAATCCTATGTGAGGAAGTTTGCCAAATGTGCCCTTATTGAAAAAGAAGAACTTCAATAGAAGAAGGCCATAGAAAATATAACTCAAAACCATACCAAGTTTGTGAGTCTAACTTAGTGCATTTTTCTGCGTAATCACACAGGGACTTTGCCAGTTCGCAAGAAAACAAAACTACAAAGAGCTTTACTGCATTTTTGTGTACAACACCTAGGACTTTGGTCAATTTCTTTCACAGCCAAGGTTTTCTCTTATTGAGAAGCAATTATCGATAAGGCCGCATAGACCATAAAATTTCACAATGTATTGATATTGTGAAACTATCCCTTGTCCTTGAGGCAAAGTCAAGGCAATGACCAAATGGAAAATAAAAAGAGTAGTGGAGAAACCTTCAAATTTTTTTGGAGAAATGAAAGAGCAGTGGAGAAACCTTATTCAACGAAAGATAAAGCTGCAAGAACGTGGAGGCTTAGTACCTTAAGAGGTGAAAACGGAGGGGAATATGATAGGGAAAACAATGTGTGCCATTCAATTTGTGTAATATCGCATGGAAGGGTAGAATTGGAACAAAAAAACTAAGGTCACATGTATAATACCAACATTTGGAATATAGTTTTGATCAACACCATTTTGAATAAATCATGATTTTTTATATCCTGCAATGTCAAATTCCCATCAAAATCATCTTTTTTCCTATCCACTTGAAAGGGCCATGGTCAAACAAGGCTACTCTCTAACTCCAGGACTCACATGAGCTGCTTAAAACATCCATACACAACGATCAACAGAAGATAAACCATGCAACAAATGGCATATTTGGGTTGCTCTTGAGAAGGTAAAAATGAAAAGAGAGGATTTGAATCTTAATCGGGTTACCTTTTCTCGGCGCTTTGAAGTTGGCCATTTCCTTTATCCCTTCCGTATGTGTTATGTGTTTTTGAGAAACACTAAAGTATTTTTTCTGCTGCTACTAATGCCTCAAGATTCTAATAGTATTGATTAGTGAAAGAAATTTAATATAGTATCAGAAGTTTTGATAGAATTCCTTACGAGCGAATCTAATGTGCGTGATAGAGGGAGATAATGAATACCATGTTCTACTACTTTGTCTTGCTAATTACCAGCCAGTCCTCTTTACATGAACGTTGCAAGTGTGTCATTCTTAATTAACAGTTTCCCATTAAACGTAATTTGTCTTTTAATAAGCAGCGGACGGCAGACTCCGCCACTAATCATCTGGTGGAAATGTTGGCGGGAAGCATAAAAGCAAGGGACTCCTTTCTTTGTTCTTTCAGGGACTCTTTCTATTGACCACCTCTTTCTTTACTTTCTTTTGTTGCCGCTTTTGGCTGGGATGATTGCTTCCACGACCGTCAAATCTAGATCTAGAGGAGAGATGGCCTTACTAGGTTTTGGATCATCCCCATTAGCCCTAGTGTGGTAGCAAAGTTCAATCCTTTTAACACCCACAGCGAATCATGATCCTAAACTAGCTTTCCATCTCTTAGATGCATAGATCATTATTGATATAATATATTTGTTTTATCATCTTTTTGATAAAAGTAAAAAAATAGCTTTTGAATAAAACTTTTGTACCGATGCATTGATGATTTGCAGTTTTGTATATCTACGGAAAATTGATTTCAAGAACTTTTTTTTTATTTGCAGAAAAATTTTCTCTGCTCTGCCAAGTTTTTCCACATGAGCAATATATGCATATGGATTTTTGGGACATTTTGTAACAAGAGTGATGGTATCAGATCACCTTCAGATCTATATATTATAAATTAAGGTGGTGTTTGGATGCAGGATAAGGGGGGGATAAGTTTTTTTTTTTTTTATCATATCCCACTTACCCTACGTTTGTTTGCACTTTTAGTGCATGGGATAATGTTATGCTAGTCCTGACTCAATAGTGAATTAATACCTAATATAGGGGCTTAAATAATCTCACCTGGGGGTGGGATAACTTGAGTTGCTTTAAGTGGGGGTGAGATTATATTTTTTAGGTATTTTTCTCCCTATTACACCTTAGTTGGGTTTGAGTGGGGGGTGGGATTATATTTTTTAGATCTTTTTGTCCTTTCTCCTCCATTTATCTGGACGCAACCAAACATGAGATTGGATTGATCTTTGGGATAAATGGAATCACATCCTATGCAATAATACCATCAGATGGACTTGGATGGTATTAACTATCCAATCCCACAAAAAATTTATCTCGCTTCCAAACTCACCATAAAGGAAAGTAGAGTAGATAGAGCCAAGGAAATGGCACTACACCAAAATTCGATATCAGCAACCGTGGGTTGGAATGGACCTCATCTATCTCAAAATAGGAACGGACAAAATCACTACCAGCCGTTAAAAACCCGTTCGTCTTTTAAAGAATGGCAACTGGGGTTACAAAAACAGTGTAGAAATCGTTCGCGCCTAACGTTTCCTCCTCGCGCCTTTTTTTTTCTCTTAACGTGCCCTAACCCCAAAAACTCCTATTGCACAAAACATTGTCTCCCATCCCCTTCCTTCCTTCGCCATTTTGTACAAAACATCAGTCCCTTTCCCTTCCTTTCCGATTCCCGTTGTGAAGGGCGCCGTGCAGCCCCAAGGAGTCACCACGACGTGCTGCTCCTCTTCCCCATCAACTGGCTTCCCCTTTTCAAGTATGATCCCATGCCCTACCATCATCTCATCCACATATGGTTTTTGATTAGTTGCTTGGAGAACAAACTTCATCCCACTTTTTCAATGTTCTGCCACTACTTGATAAAGGGCCATTGAGATTCGATGGCTTCAACAAAATCATGGAAAAAAAGTATTGCAGGTATGGGCATTCAACGCCATTTCTACTACAACTAGGAAAGAATATTGTGCACGCCATTTTTCTGTTTTTCTACCCTTGTTTCGATTTAGATCTGAGAGGAACATATATCTATAAGTGGACCACAATCGGTCTGAAACAAAGGGCGAAAATCAATTGCTGTCATTTCGATTTAGATTTGCCCACCTCTTGTTATATTTAATTGTTTAAGTGTGGATCTCGGCAAGCAGTTCCATAGTTTTTTCCCAGATGGGCATTAAGGTCCATGCCACAGTTCTAGTTTGTTGGATATCAGCTATAATTGACATGCAGTCCCCTTTGATGATAAGAGATGAGATCTGTAGAGATTTATAGAGCTAGAGCCCTTTGTGAAGAGCTAGGAGTTTAGTTTGGAGGGAATGGGTAGCAGCAACCTTCCCTGTAAAAGAGATACGCATATGTCCTAGACAATCATGAATAGGGCTGGATTAATCAAGTTTTTAATGTGTTGTTATATGAGTAATAAACTCAGATCTGAGTGCACTTGGAATATCCAGACAGTGGACATGTTCTTGGAAAATTGTGTTCTAAAAATCTGTTAAAAGTGATGAACAGTTCACTAATCTTGTTTATGGCACATTAAGTATCAGTTTTGAAAATTAAAAGCCAATGAAAAAAGTGAATTGAATGAGTTTTTGTACATGCTACAGATCTGAAGTACAGTTTATGGTAACCAATTATAGAATTTCTGTAACTTTGTGCAAGCTACCTTTTGGATGAACCATACCCATACGCCAAAAAATCTGCTGATGTGTTCATATTCATCTAGTCTATTAATCATTTTTTGAATGATCAAGAAAATTTCGGACCAATTGTGCTCAAATTATGTAGCCCAATGATCGAGAAGTTAAAGCTTTGGATTGCTGTAGTTTCTTACCATTGGTCCTTCCATGGAGCAGCCTATTTATTAAATGCTGCAGATTGGCCAACAAATTTGCTTACGGTGGCATATTTGATATTTTTTTACTGAATATCACTTGATATTTGGTGGGTTTGATGACTTCTTTTTGTAATATATTTTCTTCTTTTCTTGTAGCAAGATTTATAGATTTATCTCTACAGCAATCACTTTTGTCCTAGCTTGGTAGGGAACAATCAACCTAGCAAGGTGTGTTTGTTTTTTTCTTCTCTGCTCCAAATTATTTTTCCAGGCTGCTCAAATGAGTGTGTGACCACTGGAAATGATTTGAAGTAAAAAAAACACCTCCATACAAGCAGTGGAATAGAAATGTTATCTGTTTTGCTAATGTATTCAAACTGCTTGCACTTAGAATGATGCATGCACTGTATCATGCTTTGTCAGGAAGACCTTCTTCCATTTGGATTCTACTGAAAATTAAAACCCTCCCTTTTATTCCTTTTTGTTTGTATTTGAAAATTCATTCTCATTTCTATCACTATCTATAGTCCTTAGCATTTAATTTTGCCAGTGTATTATTTAATGTATTGTTTCCATGTCGCACATATATTCAGGCCACAAGTTCAGTAAGAGGGATCCGAACACGCACCTTTGAATCTCATGGAAGGGGATCCAAACAAGCACCTTCAGTCTTACGTTTTCCTTTCTTTCTTGAATCTTGAGGTATTATTACTCTGACTCTCTCTCTCTTTCTCTCTCTCTTTGTGCTATTTCTTTTAGCTTTTTCAAAAGGATGGAAGGCCTAAGTCCATTTATGAAGTGGCGACACCAGCTGCATGGGCCATAATGTGAGCCGTCAGATCCTCATATGTGTCACCAACAGTCAATTCAAATTTGTTCAGGCACAACCCTATTCAAAAGCATGCTAGATAGTTTTTGGTTTATGGTTTATTGTTTAAACCATAATTTCTCTGAGCCAAGGCCTTTTCAGGAAGATTAGGGTTCATGTTGCCAATCAATGGCAATTGGGGATCTATCCATTGCATGACTAGGCTTCACTGTCCCACAAAATAGCAGCTGTTTCAGCTTGTGTTCCAGCTTGTGAAAATTCTAGCACAATCTTTGGCCTCTTGGGGCAGAGGTTCTGACAAAGTCCATTGCACGATTGGGCTTCACTATGCCACAAACTTGTAAAATTGGCTGGCTTGCATGTGGCAAAGGTTCACAGTCCTCAATGTTGGATAGAACCACCGACAGTGTGTTTTTGATGAGAAAATTTTCCTTTGGCCCTTGAAATTCTCAAAGTATCCTGCTGAGAACTGTCATCTATATCTGGTGTTCCATGCTGGTCCTCATGGGAAAAGCATCAACACACTAGTCCGAAACAACTTCGTTGCTAACATGTTTAAGCCTTTGCCTCTTCACTATATCACAGAACACAGAAGCAAGTGTTGTGTCATCATCGTACTCTACTTTTGTAACATCTTGGTGGCAGTTCTTGCATTTTATCGTTGATTTTTTGAATTTAGACTCTTGAGTCATATTTTTGGGCATAGACTTTCCACTGTGCTCAAAATGGCATTATGAGGATGAGGCAAATCTCTGTTGGCATCTGCTGATTCAACACATTGAATCTGATTTGCTTGTGCCTTTGGTGGCTTTTTCTTTGTTCTCTTCTTTGGAGTGGAGTTACACTCTAATTTTGAAACCTCTTTGTGAGTAGACACTTTGAATTTTGTCCTTGATTTTTGAATTTAGGGACATTAGGAATATCATTGTGGCTCAAGAATTGTACCCACATGATGAACACCACATATAAGTTTGGTTTTGTAGAGAAAAAAGATAGAAACTATGACATATTTTTTCTCATGTTGTTTTTCATATTATTCATGTGGTAGATAGCTATGTAAGATTGGGAGAGCTGTGCTGTGCCAATAGTCATGGAATGGACATCAATGCCCAAGCAAAGTGACAAAATATAAGAGTAAGTATAGCAATAGTAACCCAAAAAAGTGACTCTTTTTAGTTTTCAGTTCGAGATACTATTTCTACTTCCTATTTAGATTAATGGACCTCCTCCTTTTATCTTTTTTTTGGTACTAAAACAAGGAAGGGCTTTATGTGAGAAGTAATTATTTCTTTCATGATGCAGGTTTTTGAGATTCATCGCACTATTAAATTGGGCAAGGGGAAGGTGCTTGATTTCTGTTATAAAAGTTTCACGTTATTGCCACATTGGATCCATGCCATGTGCATTTCTCATACATCACATTAACCTGCATGTGTGGTTTTTAAAACCCCTTCACTAATGAGGACTGGGAGGAGAAGATGGCTTTGGTTTTCTGAAGAAATCTTTACTTTTCCTAAGGGATAGCATCAGCAGAATTGGCTACTAGGCAGCAGTGTCTGCAATCTCAACCAGGTAAAAAAGAGAAGAAAACCAACTAGTGCATTTGCATCTGAAATCTCATGCTGCATTTTTCCATTTCCACGTGTATGGCATGAGACTACCTACCATCATCTTATCTATTTGACAATCCATCTTTTTCAACTTGTGGGTGGCATTTCTCTTTTATTTTTTTATTTATTCTGTTGGGCTTTGCTTCAATTGCTCTATTATTCTCTTTTGTATTCCTTTTCCTAATTATCTTGACATGATGGGTATTGATTGAAGGAAAGCTACAGGCATTGCATTGTTTTTTCAGAACTTGGTTTTGGACTCAGAGACAGGTGGAGGAAAGAACTGAAAAGAGGGAGGAGGTGAGGGTATTTTGGAGGAAACTGTGTGATGTGAGATTACTGTATTAATTAGTTCATATATGGCATCTTCTTTCTTTAAATTTTCTATACGTAAATTATTGTTTTCATTTTCTTCTTTCAAAATATGTATACTTTCTAATTTTGATTATTGGTAGGATCCTTTCTCTTCTATCTCTGTGTGTCTTCCTAAATTATAATGCTGGGACTTCCACTTATGGCATCGTAAGGAAAGGATAAAAAAAATCAATGTCATTTTCAGTTTCTAACATGTTTCTAGCTATTTCAGGTCTAACAAAGGAGACACTCAGGGCATCGTACATGCACCACCTAGATCATCTGAAGCGTACTATTGGAGCGGCAGAGATTACGAGAAGGTTCTCTTCAAATGAAAACACATTTATCATTGGAAGATCATATGCAGTTAATCCTTTAACCTGCTCAAGACAAAACTTAAACAATCACAAGAAACTTGGGGCTCTTCTGCAGCATGAGCTGAAACCAAAGTCAGTCTTGACTGTCATTGGTGAATTTGATATATGTGGTTAATGAACGGTTGTCATGGCACCCGGTATTTCTATATTTTTAGCATCTTATTGGTCTACTTTTTCTTCCATATGTATAGAGGGTGGTTCCTCCTTTGCTATCTCTTTTGTATTGTATTTTGGCTTTCAAACTTCTCAATGAACTAGGAAAATAAAAAAGTGCCACTTACTTACACACTTAAGTTTTTTTTCTTTTCAGAATAAGGATTGCCTAAAGCTACTTTTGGAGCATTTATATAAATGACCAAAGAACTTAAGGCACACTCGCCCAGATTGCTTTAGTTATGGCGTGATTTTTATATTTATATTTTTTTTAGGGCTGATTCACTTGTACCAATTATTTTTTAGGCTTGACGTCATTTGTAATGAATGTTATTTCAATTAATAAAACTTATTCTTAAGCAAAAGATACATTATTTATATTTTTTGGTGTACATTGATGACTGTAATAAATAAATGTTATATTGATGAGCAGTGTTAATTTAGTATGAATGTGAATTCGGTTGTTAGATGATTAGATGACTGTTTCTATAAAGTTATCTGCTTGAAATCTTTTTAATCGTTTCAAATGAAATATAAATAGCCCTCTAACATTTATAAACAAAAAATTTAGTTAAAAAATTTGTTTGGAACGGATTTAGAGTTTAGGAACAGTTCTCAGCAATTCTATATTGCAATTCAGGGACGATTCCAACTGTGTTGAACCGTTCCAAATTAGATGTAAAGGTGTTCCACAGTTATAGCCAGGAAGAATTTGAAAATTTTCAGGAACGGTTTGAAATCGTTCCAAATTTATATATCTGGAACGGATTTAAGCTGTTCCAGATTTATTTTTCTGAAACAGCTTCAAACTGTTTCAATTTTTCTACGACACCATTATCTAAAACGGCTTAAAACCGTTCCAGATTTGGTTTTGAACGGTTTTAAGCCGTTCCTAATTGCAATTTTTGGTGTAGTGTGGGTTAGTACTGTCTAAGCCTGGCCCACAAATTTCATGATTTGTAGAAAATTGTCTGAAGTTGGTAGGATTTTTTTCTTTGAAAGGGAAGCCTGTTTTAAAATTTTTTTTGAGGACCAGCCCTCAGAGGGAGAGAAGACAGCGAGAGACGCAGACAGAGAAAGAGAGAGAGAGGACAGCCATGAAATTGGCAAAGACTAGTAAACAAAAAGCTCAACCACGTGGTCACATTATTCCAAAGGGACATATAATGGCGTCAGTGTGACATTTGCGTTAGGTCACTCATCTTGTATTTCTTTTTTGCAGTTTTTTTTTTTTCGACAGCTGATGATAGACTCTGCAGGACCCTTTTTTTTTTGGTGGAGAGAACAGCACCAAAATCAGTGCATTTTTTAATCTGAAGAAACATGTCTGATGGGGACGAGTAGATTAAGAAAAAACAAATTTTTGTGGAAAAGTGAAAGTGGATGAAACATCCCCTAGGCCCGTTTGTTTGATGGAATTTTGAAAATCCATATTGGAGTTTTATCAATTCACAAGCTCAAGTATATATGTTAACATTTTGAATATTGGAATATTTTGTCGAAGTCTCACAAACCGAGGGTGATTTTTCTTTAGACTTGTTCTCTGGTACCTTACAGCTCAAACAAGAAACTCTAAATGTTAAGAATTTCCAACATCTAAAGTTCCTGTAATAAAAATTTTTAAATAAATAAGCACTTAAATAGACCAAAGAATTAGTAGTCGCTGGGTAACCTATCTTTTATAGAACCTAGAGGTTCGTTGCCTTTTGATAGAGTGCCAAGAGGCCAATATTCTTCTTGTTCTCAGCGTGGTTGGAAAGGGCTTTTTTCTTTACTAGAATTTTTTTAAAATAAATTGTCACGGAGACTTTCAAGTGTTCTAAAAAAATGTCCCCTAACAGGCTTTTCACATGCTCAGGAGCAATCTAACATTCAGAAAGTTGGAATTTGGAGAATCTAAATGCTAACAGTAATGTTTTGGAAAGTTTCTTTAATTAAATTAATCAATGAGGAACTCCAGATGCTTAGCAGGCAACATCTACCATACTGTTAGAAATTTCACATATGAAATTTTCATTAAAAACTTCCTGAAAACAAACAGGCCAAAGGAGGATCAATTAAAAGTGGACTCATGCAATTTCAAGATGGAACGGATTGGGTTCAGAATGGGTCCATACGATCCAAGACCGGAATCGACTCGATTTCTAACACTATTATTGTATCATTATTAAAGTGATTACCTGTTGACTGCAGGAATGAAACCAACAAATTCAAGATTGAGAAGTGCAGCAGGTAATGAGCAAACAAGCAGGAAGTTCTTATGAGCGTTTTATACGATTAGGAATTAGGATGTGGATGCTATGCAGGTTAGGTCCTGTTTGGGCGTTTCATAAAACAGGTTTAGATAACTCAGTTTCCTGTGTAAATCAGGTTTACACATCTGGAGAACCCAAACTTACACTGTAAGTGACAATTATTCTCTCTTTGCCCTCATCACAGCTACAGAAACAGATAATTAGATTTACGTTGGCACTGATTGCAGAACAACAGAGTGTGGAACCTTATGCTGCCTCCCATTATTGGTTTGTGTATTTTAGATGTGTTCGTTTTCCGAGATTTTTTAGCTACTGAATGAATTATAGAGTTTTGTCATTTGGGTCTTCTTGTGGCTGTAGGATATATTACTTGTGAAGAATATGGCAGACGTTTACTCAAACTGGCCTATAGGATCCCAAATTGTATTTGTTCCTAGAAGACTGAGGACCGGTGAATCTCTAAAAGCTGGTTATTTTGTTGGGAGATTTTCATATCCCAAGAAAAACAACTTGGCCCTAAATAAATGCACATCGCAAAAAATGTATATTAATCAGGTTCCTTTCCAGGGTAGTATTGAGGAGTGGGCTTTACTTGTGAAAAAATATTAAAAAATATTTCTATTGCCTCCACTAACACATTGAAACTTCAATGACGAGGCATGTTTGGAATTTCTCTTTATTTGATAGTTTTAAAAACAATATTTTTTTAACATAACTTGAGCTCACAACCTTAAGGGTTTTGATCATATACACCACTTAATTGATCACTGCATCAATAAAAAAAATGAACTATATAGTCAAACCTTATCATTTATACATTAATCAATCTAATTGGTAAATAATTTCCATTGAATTAAAATTTGGGAGTTTGCATTTTCCTGTCAAAGCAAGATCTAAATGGCTATAATCAAGGAAAAGTGTGCCCACGAGTAAGTGAGATTTAGAACTTTTCTCTATTTGGTATTTCGACCGTGTCTCCCCACACGTAAGTGGGACCTGCAGGTGAGATCATGTTCATGTGATGCCATCGTATGAACCGCAAGAATAAATAAATAAATAAATGACATCCATTCATGTCAGTAACCATAAAGATAATCCAACACCGATTAAGCCATTAGTATCATTGTCATGCTTAATCCACATACAGTGGCCTGCCGCTCAAAATCCAGATTTTCGAACACTGCCATCAACTGCTCACTGAATTGCAAGTACAGGATTTTTGACGGATGAAAAAAGAAGAAGAAGAAGAAGAGAGAGAGAGAGAGAGAGAGAGAGAGAGAGAGAGAGAGAGAGAGAGATTTGTTTATTGTTTTATTATGTAATAATCCCACCAGGTAGTCCTTACATTCGATTTGCCAGAGATACAAACATGACCATAACAAGTGGCAAAACAATATAGAGCTGCTGCTACTGATAAGAGGAGATGATACAAACATGACCATAACAAGTGGCAAAACAATATAGAGCTGCTACTACTGATAAGAGGGAGAGAAAGAGAAGCTTCCTCCCGTGCTCTTTAACTGGAGGAACATGAGTAGCTTGAAACATCCATACAACACGGCCAACAGAAGACAAACCCTGCAACAAGTGGCATATTTTGCGTTGCTCTTGAGAAAATGAAAGAGAGAAGAGAAAATCCGAAGCCCTATGAGGCCCCTTCTTGGCACATTGAAGTTGGTCATTCCCTTCATCCTTGAGAGAGAGAGAGAGAGAGAGAGGATACCATATTCAAACACTCCAGTACTCTTATATATTTGCCTTGGAAGTTGGAAATGAGAATTGATTGCATATATGTCACTTTCACCGGGGACCGCTTTTGATCCTGTCCACGACCCCTCAGGGCTGACTCGAAATAAGTTGAGGCCTAAAGCGATAATCTTAAATGAGCCTTTTTTTATATTTTTAATATTATTATAAATATTTTATTTAAAATTTATTTTTTTTTGTAATCCAATATTGCTAATTAAGTCTTTATATTCAAGTTTTGCTAATACATTTTTTTCAATTGATAGTATGGCTAATCCACTTAATCTTTCATGTGACTTTGTTGATCTAAATTAGGATTTTATCAATTTTAATTTTGAAAAACTTCTGTATGTAGAAGCAACAATTATAAGTATTGTCAATATTTTCTAGTAGACATATTTAATATTTATAAATTATAACTAAAAATATTTACAAATAAAATGAACACTAACTACAATTAACATAGAATATTGGCTTGGAATTAAAAATAAATTTAAAAGCATAGAACCATAGGATCTAATTTTGTAATTTATAGATATAGATTACATTTAAATTTATTGTAACTTCTTCAACAAAAAAAAATTATGTTTGAAGTTATCTTCTATGAATTTTTTTCAAAACAGAAAATGATTTCTTGCTTGTTGTGATTTTAGGGTTTTCTGTTTTTCTTTTAATGGTAATATTTTCTCAATGGTAAAAATGAGCTTTATTTATTTATTTATTTATTTGAAATATGAAAGGATAGTAGTTGTTTTTTCTGAAATGTAAAAAGATGGTAGTTGCTTTAATTACTTTTATGAGGCCTTATTCTATAAAAGAAACAAAATGATAACAACTGCTTTTTTTGAAATTTAAAAAGATTTAAGTCACTTCAATTATTTTTATGATGCCTTATTTTTTGGGATTGAAAAAAGAGAGAGATAGGAATTGCCTTTTTAGGCACCAATCGTGTTTGCTCCTTAAATTATTTCCTACTTTCTTGCTAATGACGGACAAGTCACGTTGGCTAGCATGTACAAAGTGAGCGGGCCTTGCCCTAATATAACGACATTTCCGATCCTAGCCACAAATCAATGGAAATTCAGGCTTACAAAACGAACGGGCAGAAAGTTCCCATCGGCAGACCATCATATCAACCATTAACATGAAGCCATGTATGATGTATCCAGAGGTATGGAAGATATTGGTATGATCATTAAATAGTAGCAGAGGAACCTTTGCATGTAGTCAAGTCCTTCGCTTAAACATGTACTTAAGGAGAACGAAACAACTAAGATCATGATCCTTTTTCTATGCTGTGATTTTATATGTCATTCTTAACTGTTTTCTAAAACATGACACACGAAGGAAATGTAAATTTTACATTTAACTTTTAGGAAAAATTTAAAACAGGATTCAAGTTTTGCAAAATTTTTAAATCATCTCATACACACATAGAAAAAAGGTTTCCAAAACAAGGTAAAAGTTTTTCACGTTCCATTCAAATTAGGATACCAAGTGAGAAAAAACATTTTTAATAACTTTCCTCTCTAATTTTTAAGATACGTAAAATACCCTTAACCCATTCATCTTCTTTTTATACTGTTTTTTTTTTTTTTTACACCTCTCCCTATACCCTGGTTTTTTTTTTTTTTTTGAAACTTCATTTCTCTCATTGCTTCATCCCTACATCTCCTCCACTATCAGGGACTACATGGGAAAGATAAACTCCACCTTCTAAATGATATGTTTATTATTATTATTCTGACGTGGCGGAAACTAGAAATGACAAGACACCCAGCAGGTTCTAGCTGCAACGGGCCTTTTGGAGGTGAATGTACTATCCACGGTGACAATTTAAGATTCCCAATCATTATGTTCCAAAGATGCAATTTATCCGCCACATTTGTCTATTTCTATGAATCCAGTAGTACCAAAGAAATAGGCACCCATTCCCATTAGACATGAAGCTGTGTGGGTCCAGTGGTACGGAAGATATTGGTATCATCACTAAATAATAGCAGAGGAACCTCTCGTTATTGTTATGTCACTTAGATCTGCACTTTTCTTGTCAGAGACTTAAATATGTATTTAAGGATAGCAAAATAACGACGATTTGACGCTCTAACGCTTTCCTATTGTGCCATTCTTAACCAATTTTTATGACACATGATAGATTTTGTGGAGGATCTTGAACTTACCAGTTACAAGTGGGGTTAAGATCCAACCATACTTTTAAAAATAAAAAAAGTCTAAATGTTCCTAATTATCGTATTTAAAACTATAAAATGTACAATCAATAGGGTGGCAAGCTTTCTACTTCAGAATATTAGACTAGACACCTAATACTTTTCATTAAACATAATTTGCTTTTTTTTTTAAGAAAGTGTTGGTATTTTGTTATTTATAGTTATATCCCAAAATCCTGTTGCATTTATTAATACGGTGAAGCCCGCAAGCTCCACCACAAACCAATTGGTGGAATGGGCCTCATCACATGCTATTGGAAAGATGAGAGGAAAGCATCAAGCATGCAATAGACAAATGGAAGCTAGTACTCTTTTCCGACTCTAATTTTGTTAAGAGGTTGTTTTTCTTGTATTGACCATCTCTTTCTTCTTGTAACACTCCGATTCGAATTAATTGTATTTAATAGTAATAATTTGATTGTTTTTAAATAATTATATTTAATATTTAAGCAAATTAGGATAAGTCTATTTTTCCTTAATTGAGCCTAGTGCATCAAGTTTAGGTCTTAGGTAGGTAGTTTGGGCCAGATTTGACCTCGATTAAGTAGATTAAACTATTTTTTATAATTTTAAAATTTTTGGTGTTACATCTTACATGCATCATCCTAGAGTCATTATGTTCATTTCATTGAGCCCATCAAGTTTCGTGTTGGGCTCAAATTTATTTAACATCAATTGGGCCAAATAAACCTTTAAATGACTTAACTGTAAATAAGCTTGACAAGGTAGACTTTCTTATAAATTTCAAAAAATGTAAACTCAATACAATTAAAATCTATTTTAGTTGACCCTTCCTCTCTTCCAAGCTATAAGAGCTCCTTCTTCTTCAATTCTATTTCCTCTTTCATCCTTGAAATCAAGTCAGCTCAGCTAGATGTGCCATTAAATGAATGATTCTATCTTTCCATCATCTTCTACCTCTTCTTGTACCCTTGAAGTATAGGATATCGGTCTCCTTTGTTCTAGATCAGGTTCTAAAGTGAGACCTCATAATCACTTACAAATTTTGGTTTGTAAATTAAGTCAAGAGAACTCAAATATAAGTGCATGTAGCTTACCTTACCTCTATGTCATCATTTTCATTATTAGGGTTGAGAAATTTGGAAATTCCTCCTCTTCTTATTTTAATCAGCTGCTAAGGTAGGAATCTCCTCTTTATTTTAGATAATTAGGCTTCCAAATAGATTAGGAGACTGTATACATGAAATGCATCTTAGCTTTCTATCATTAGCATGTTTTTACTTCTTAAGGTTTTCACATTTTAGGGCTCTTCTTCTCAACTTGAGTCAAGTGAAGGAGTTGTGGTATAAGCATATTAAACAAGGCAAGTATAAGCATGGTATTGTGAATGCATGTTGGTAATCTTCTTAATTCTATTTTTTATTACATGTTAATTTGACTCTCAGCCCACTTATTTGTTTATCCTTTTTTGGAAGACGAGGAAAAGACACGGAAGAGAAAGAAAACAAAAAATGTCAAACTTTTTTACTTTTTCAATTCTGAGTTAATTTTTGTAAGTTCTTTTGCGTTTTGATCTCCCAGGTGCAGGTTGTTTACATATATTTTTTTATTATAGCCCCCTTTGTTTGGTCTCGGATGATCAATACTTTTAAAGAAAGGAAACAATAATAATTTACTTTAAAAAAAAGATAAATTAGACTAATCCGTAGATGTGTGCCGCTTTCATGTCTTTTAAGTCGAACAATTTTCGTAACCTATCACTCGTTTACCTTGAATGTAGAATTTCAAAGGAAGTTAGAATGAAGGCTTTACAGTCATAACTGCCCCCATAGATTGCTTATCATATTATACCAATAGGTTGACTATAATTGTACCCATATTATCTTCAACTCCTAAGTGAAGAAAACAAAGAAAGTCTCAAAAAACTTATTTTCTTTGGAGATCCTTTCGAACCAAGGCACTATCTTTCTGATTATTTTCAGGAGATTAAGCACCTTGTTATGATAGTTGAAGCTTAAATATGAAAAAGTCGAAGTGTTGAAATCTTCTCAAAGAGAATCTAAAGAGTCCTTGCTATGTGTTGTATGCACTAGTGTATTGTGCCTTGCATTGTGTGTATTGCATTTGTCAGTTTGTGCTATTGTTGTGCCTTGGAATGGGCACCCAAGGGGTTATTTATAGCCTCCATGAGTCTTCTTTAGTCACTTGTGGCAGGGAGAAAATCGGAAAAAAATTAATTCAAAGGGGGGTAGCCGGCTATGCATTTGTGTGGTTAGCTAACCTCTCACAGTCAACTTTATGGGGTAGCTGCTGGATTTTTGCCCTTGGATCATGTTAATTAACTTGAAATGATTTGACCAGATCTCAATAGGCTATTTAATGAGCTATTAGAATTTATAACTGTCAACCAATCACTTTCCTCTATCGACCAGTGCACCATCGGCCACTATCTGGTTTAGTTGGCTAATGCTCATTCGGCCACTAATTTGCTCAGTTAGCCAATGCATACCTTTTCCAATTTTTGAAGTGTTCTAACTTGTTTTCTTCTTCAAACTTCAAAGTGTCTTCTTAGGCTTTGTCCTTGAGTTGTTTGTGCTTTGTTTTGCTGTGTTTGAGTTATGTTTGAGTCTTAACTTTTGCTTTGCTAAATTACTTGTGGATTTCTTCCAAGCATTTTTACATGCCAATGAATTGATTTACAATTGAGAGTTGGATAGCTAGTTACGAAATGAATAAATTAGAGAATGATGATAGTAGTGATTTGAAAGGAATTGAATTTTTAATTGATGTAGATTGGTAGGGGGAACAGGAGGTTTTATATAGGTTCCAAAAATAAAGAAAACGAAGTTTGCTATAGAATTAGAAATTTAAATTCTGAAGCACGTGCTTGAGCGCAGATGAGCACGCCCTAACCACACTTGAGTAGGCCCAAATAATTTTGAAGGGTCTGTTCTAGACAACTTCTAAAGTAACCAAAGGTTATGTACTTACCTCAATTTATCTCTAAATTCATCATAATTAACCCTGAGGTTAATTGTAATACGGAATTGGACTATAAGACTTTAAGGCAATAAAAGACCTATTATGACCTTAGTTTTAGAACATTTAACCAAATTACTTGTCTCAATAGAAACCAAATAGCATGAGGTGTCTTGGGGCTGGGATTCACTCATGTGATGTTATCCATTTGTCTAGCACTTAACCATAGGTTGGTTAGGGGACTTTGATACACATCATATACACAATGTAGTACCAAGTAAGAATAACAATATATCAAACAGCCTAAAACTACATTGCAATTGATGGTTAGACACGATAGGTGATTAAATTAGGATCTGCTAGTAAAATACATTGATTCTTTTAATTAAAATTGCATTGCATCTTGTTAATCTTATAGTTGTTCTCCATTATTAGAACTAAGTTACTATTTATAAATCATGACTTGTTCGATTATGTAACATTCACAATTATCTTATTATTAGTTGAAATTCAATTGAGTAAGAATGATTGAATGAAATTGTATTGATATTGACTATTATAAACACGAATACTAACTTAATTTCAATCTGATAACTCAAATTAGTCTTCTACTTCTTAGCTTCAACATTATGAAATCCGGTAGGGTTTAATATAGTGTAGACTGACCATCACCATTGTAGTGGGTATCTAGAGCTTTTTTACTCTAGAAAAATATGGGGCCCAGCTATGTAACACTCCGATCCCCTCCGAGCCGGATTAGTGGCTCATTAGTGTGTGTTTTGTTTATTTCTTTCGGACTTGGTTTTGGGCCTTGGATAGGTAGTTGAGTGACCTCACCTGAGATAGTTAGTTCTAAGCCCTTTTTCGTAATTTTGCTTTTGTTTTGCTCATATCATCTTTGCATCATCTTGGTGTCAGCACGTGTATTTCGTTGAGCTCGACAATTTTCGTAACTGTGTCAGATCCGTTTGGAGTCAATTGGGGAAGATGGACCTTCGTGTGACTTGAACTGTAAATAGTTGAAACTCTTCGGACTTTGACTTAATCTTCCAAATCTATAAATATAAGTCAGCTTCCAGATGTCTTACCCATTTCGTTGATCGACTGCATGCAACTCCAGGAGCTCCACGTTTCTCTCTTTCTCTCTCTCTCTTCTTTGCTTCTCTTGATCGAGTGATGTTGGATTCTCATTTTTGATTTGGGTTCTCTTCTTCCCTCATCTCTGTATATTGCTTGAGGTAAGTGGGTTCTTGTGCTTCTTCTCCCATTTGGATCTCTCATTCTATGATTGCTTTGTCTTCATCTCATGCATGGTGTATCTCTTTGATTTGCTTTGATTTTAGTTGCTTTGGGAGCTTGAGTCAATGGATTTGGTAGAGATTTGAGGCAAGTATAAGTACAGACTTTTATAACACACATGGGTGTTCTATTTGAATGCTTTGATTTCCATCTTCTTTAGTGTATTTGATGGTTACAGCCAATGCTTGTGAATTTGGAACCTCTGTATCCTGTTTTGAGACTTTTCTGTACCAAATTTCAGTTTCTGTAACTATCCCGAATTCGTGTTCTGTATTGTACGGCTAAGCCGTAAATTTCTACGGCTCACTTCCCAGAGACTGAAATTTTGAGTTTTGTTCTACGGCTAGGCTACGGCTAAGCCGTAATTTGTCCTACGGCTGAGCCGTAAGCTAGCCGTGACCCAACCGTACCCCGGCCGGGAATTAAATCTCTGATCAGTCGAAACTTTTCTGATATCAGTACTCCTACGGTGAGGCTACGGCTAAGCCGTGGAATGCTACGGCTAAGCCGTGGATTGGTCTACGGCTAAGCCGTATACTGACTGTAGCTCAGCCGAAAGAGGCATCAGATCAGAGGTGAAAGATGACCAGTTTAGCTGTGTTTTTAATGGAACCAAGGTGAAGCCGTAGTGCATATTACGACGAGCGTGTAAGATGTCTTCGGCTTAACCATAGGTCCCTCATGGTTAAACCGTTAGGCATGGCAATTCTGAAATATAACTTAGGATAATGGTGAGACTTGTAGGGCTCAAATACAGATTAATCACCCTTGTAAACCGGCCCAATGGATTCTTGGATCGCATGAATAGTCTGTTAGGCTGTGACTCATTCATGTGAGCGTTGATCACTGTTAAGCACCTCCCCATGGGTGTTGGTTTAAGGGACGTCGGTGCACGCAAAGATTTCGCAACACTTTGATGGCAACGGTGTATTGACTAACTTAAAACTACATCAACATGCACGGTTAGTGACAGTGAACAACTAGCTTAGGACTGGCTTGTAATGAACCTTGACTCCGTATTAATCTGAGATGCATTGCATATTGTTTATGATTTTGCCCTCTGTTCTGTTAATCTAAGTTTATGCATTCCGTAGTCATTTTTGTTTTCGTCCTGTATCTCTGTTCTATGCTTCGTTCCGCACTATGCTTTGATCTATGCTGTGCTTTGGATTTATCTCTATGCTCTGCTGGCTTTGTTTATCTCTGAGTTTGGGTATTCCCTGGTGGCTCTGCCCAGAGGTTAATACGTGAGGATAAGATCCGGTCTTTGTCATCGGTGAGTCCAAAGCGGATAATCTCCCTTTCTATGGATTTGATTTGATTGGTATTAGTCTGGCTCTACTCAGCCTCAGCCCTAGGATGCCCGACGGGGTTACCTCTGGCTTAGATCTCTGTATCTCTGTATTCACTGCAGTGTCGCTTTGTCTTGGGACCCCGAAACCCAGGAACCTGAGACCCACTTGTACCCTGGCCCGGTCAGTGGTGTTCTCCTCTGCTCTGCTTTGCTCTGCTCTCTATTGGAGAGAACATGGTTAACGTAGTAGCCACTTAGTCAGTATTTCTATGTTTGATTCACATATCATGCTTTACGTCTGTGCACGATTTGCTTAGCTTATTAAGATGAAATTCTGAAATCCTTATTCTGTCATTATTCAGCTTTGATACTATGAGTGTTTCATCTCTGTTACTTATATTTGCTGGATCGTTGTATTCATTTGTGTTGTCTGTGGTGTTGCAGGCACAGATACCTTGCCCAGCTCCCCGGCGGTCGAGGAGGCTGCAGGGGCGAGTGTAGAGGCACCCTCAGGGTTGGCAGAGTGGGCCTGATCATCTCTGCCGAGCGCGTTCATGCATACTTCCAGTGGCTTTTGTTTTGGGATTTTGAGTTTTGGTTTCAGGGGATCTGTATTTGGACTTTGGACTTTGGACTTGTATTCTGTATATTTTGTGTATATTGTTTTTGGTGTGTATTCGGTTTATATCGGTGTGTTTGTCTTTATCGTTTCTGTTTCGTATTTGTTTTAGCTTCCGCTATTTATTTTCTTTGTTGCTTGCTATGATATGTACAGCTTCCGCGTACGCTTAGTTCGCACGTGTTAGATCCCTTGTGTGTGTGCATCTGGACGGGGTTTGGATGCACATGCACGGGAGTACGTGTGTCACTGGCTTAGCTTTTCGCTAACCCCCGATTTCTGGGCCCGGGTTGTGACATACGTATTGTATGGTATCAGAGCTTGCTAGTTATAAGCATGTAGGCATCTAAGATCGTGGTGAGATAACGCTATCAACTATTTGACTCGAAGTCTCATATGTTGATTTGGGATTCGACTAACTCAGGGCCTTTTATATTTGCGTGTTGTGTTTCTTTTTCTTTTTCAGGATGGCATCAGGATCAGGATCTCGGGATGAGAATCAACAGGGCCATAACGGTGATAGTGGATCAGTACCCCCACACATCAGTAGTGAGGAGCGGATGATGATGATGATGCAGTCTATGCAGTCATTACAGGCACAGATGGCATCCATGGTAGATAGACAGAGTCAGGCTGCTGCAGTAGCATCACCTCGTATAGATCAGCAGGTGATTTTCCAGCCTAAGGAATCAGATCCAAATGCTCTTTTCGACAAGTTCCGTAAGCGAGGGGCGACCGAGTTTCATGGGATAGAGGATGCATTGCAGGCGGAGCAATGGTTGGAGCAGACTGAAGAGCTATTTGATACGATTGTGTGCAGTAACAAGCAGAAGGTAGTTCTCACAGCCTCTATGCTTCGGAGTGTAGCTAAGACATGGTGGAGGAGTGTTAAGACTTCATTTCAGACTATGCCCAGTGCCACAGTTTGGGAGACCTTCAAGCAGCAATTCCGTCGGAAGTTCATGCCTCTCCACATTCAGCGAGCCAAGGAAGTGGAATTCTTCAACCTCCAGCAGAGACAGATGTCAGTTGCAGATTATGTACACAGGTTTACCGAGTTGTCTCATTTTGCAGAGGACATGGTGAACACAGAGCATAAGAAGGTGACTCGCTTCGTCAACGGTCTGAATCCGAGACACAAACGCCACGTGGTTGCTTGTATGTGGCCGGCTACATTGGACGACGCTATTGACAGAGCTTATGATGCAGAGGCCATCTTTGAGGAGGAGCGAACAGAAGCTAAGAGGGCGGCAGGTTCCAGTGGCAGAAGTCAGTTTCAGAAAAGGTTCAAGGGTAAGCAGGGCAGTTCGAGCAGTACTCCGTTGGTATGTGGTCACTGTGGGAAGGATCACCCAACAGATAGATGTTGGAGGAAGATTGGGGCTTGTTTCGGGTGTGGCTCTACGGATCACAGGCGGGCCCAATGCCCGAAGTTTCAGTCCTCTCCACAGACGAGACAGGCAGGACCTACAGCTCAGGGCAGATCTCAGCCAGCTCGCCCAGCCCAGAAGCCGAACCGCCAGACAGCCCGAGCCTATGCTGCTACGCATGAGGGCGCGGAGGAGGCCACGGTAGTGGAAGGTAAAATTTTAATTTCTGATGCTGAAGCTTTAGCCTTATTTGACTCAGGGTCTACGCGTTCGTACGTAGCACCCCATTTTGCTGTGCAGCTTCGACAGCGACCCACACCACTCCCATACTTGTTGTTAGTATCCACTCCGGTTGGTAAACGGGTGGAGTGCAGTGTCTTCTACCCTCAGTGTGATGTGCGGATAGCTGGTCATCAGCTCCCAGTAGACCTCGTGTTGCTCACGACACTGGATTTTGATGTGATCCTTGGTATGGACTGGCTTGCGATATCATGCGTGTATCAATTGCTACAGCAAGGCTATCTACTTTGATTTGGGCAGCGGATTCCGATTTGAGGGCAGCCAGATGAAGTGCCCAAGACGTGTGATCTCTGCTTGTAAAGCAGACAGGATGCTTCGTAGGGGATGTGAGGGATTTCTTGCATTCATTTCAGAAAAGAAAGATCAGCGACAGCTCAGTGAGATTCCAGTAGTCAGCGAGTTTCCGGATGTCTTTCCGGAGGATGTGCCAGAGTTGCCACCAGTTCGGGAGGTAGAATTTGCTATTGACGTGGTACCAGGTACAGCACCCATCAGTAGAGCTCCATATCGTATGGCACCTGCAGAATTGTTGGAATTAAAGAAACAGTTGCAGGATCTGTTGGATAAAGGGTTCATACGCCCAAGTGTTTCACCTTGGGGAGCTCCTGTATTGTTTGTCAAGAAGAAGGATGGTAGTTTCCGGATGTGCATTGACTACAGGCAATTGAACAAGGTGACCATCAAGAACAAATATCCATTGCCTAGGATCGATGAGTTGTTCGATCAGCTTCAGGGTGCAGCTTATTTCTCGAAGATTGACTTGAGGTCAGGATATCACCAGCTCAGGGTGAAGGATGAGGATGTTCCGAAGACAGCTTTCAGGACTCGGTATGGACACTACGAGTTCCTTGTCATGCCATTTGGTTTGACGAACGCACCCGCAGCTTTCATGGCGTTGATGAATAGGGTGTTTACTTCCTTCTTGGACCAGTTCGTTGTGGTTTTTATAGATGACATATTGGTCTATTCGAAGACTGCTGAGGAACATACAGACCATTTGAGGAAAGCATTGCAGCTGCTTAAGGACCACAAGTTGTATGCAAAGTTGTCCAAGTGTGAGTTTTGGCTCGAGCAAGTTACATTTCTGGGTCATAAGATTTCTAGAGATGGATTGATGGTGGATCCGGCTAAGATTGAGGCAGTAGTCCATTGGCCCCGTCCTAGATCAGTGACAGAGATTCGGAGTTTTCTGGGTTTGGCGGGATATTACCGCAGGTTTGTGCAGGACTTCTCGAAGATTTCAGCCCCGCTGACTCAGTTGACTCGGAAGAAGGTCCCGTATGAGTGGACAGAGAAGTGTGAGCGCAGTTTCCAGATGTTGAAAGAAAAGCTCACTACGGCGCCAGTGTTGACTCTCCCGGATGGTAGTGAGGGATTCGTGATTTATTCCGATGCTTCTCGCGTTGGATTAGGCTGTGTATTGATGCAGAATCAGAAGGTGATTGCCTATGGATCCCGACAGCTGAAAGAGCATGAGAAGAACTATGCCACACATGACTTGGAGCTAGCAGCCATTGTATTTGCATTGAAGTTGTGGCGACATTACTTGTACGGTGTGAAGTTCGAGGTCCATTCCGATCATCACAGTCTGCAGTACTTATTTGATCAGCATGATTTGAATATGAGGCAACGAAGATGGTTAGAGTTCATCAAGGACTACGACTTTCCGATCAAGTACCACCCAGGCAAAGGGAATGTAGTTGCAGATGCACTTAGCAGGAGGACAGACAGTCTTCAGGCATTGGCAGGATTCTATATGCTTGTGCATGATCAGCCCGTAGAGGTTCGGATGGTAGGCGAATTTGTGACGTTAGCTACTACCGTCGTATTTCAGCCTGAGGTGATTCAGCAGATCAAGGATCGCCAGTTTGAGGACCCCCTCCTGGTGAAGTTCAGAGATCGGATTTCAGATCGACCGGATTTCAGCCTGGTAGATGGAGTTTTGTACTTCAGGAATCGATTGTGTGTTCCCGCTGTGGATGAGTTGAAAGATAAGTTGATGACAGAGGCGCACGATGCCCGATATGCGATGCACCCAGGGAGTACGAAGATGTACCGGAACTTGAAGGACAGATTTTGGTGGAACAATATGAAGCGGGAGATCGCAGGGTTCGTAGCTAGATGTTTGACCTGTCAGAGGGTGAAAGCTGATCATCAGCGACCTCCAGGATCATTGCATCCATTGCACACTCCGCAGTGGAAGTGGGAGCACATTACGATGGATTTCGTCTCCGGTTTTCCGCCGACCAGTAGAAAGAATAATGTGATCTGGGTAATAGTGACAGATTGACCAAGTCAGCACATTTCCTTCCGTTCAAGAAAGGGATGACATTCACGGAGATGGCCAGGAAGTTTGTTGACGAGATAGTCAGATTGCATGGTACCCCGGTATCGATTGTGTCGGATCGAGACAGTCGTTTTGTATCCTCATTCTGGAGAGCATTTCAGGAAGCTATGGGCACGAAGCTGAGTTTTAGCACAGCATACCACCCCCAGACTGATGGACAGTCGGAGCGTACCATTCAGACGTTGGAGGATATGCTCAGAGCTAGTGTGCTGAACTTTGAGAAGGAATGGGATATGCATCTGGCATTGTGTGAGTTTGCTTACAACAACAGCTTTCATGAGAGCATTGGTATGGCACCTTATGAGGCTCTATACGGACGCAAGTGCAGGACCCCAGTGTGCTGGGAAGAAGTTGGAACTAGAAGTTTCCATGGTCCGACAATCATTGCTGAGACGACAGAGAAGGTGCAGAAAGTGATAGAGAATCTGAAGATTGCTCGGTCCAGGCAGAAGAGCTATGCTGATACTCGGAGGAGACCTTTGGCATTCCAAGTCGGAGATTGGGTGTTCCTTAAAGTTTCTCCGATGAAGGGCACAGTTCGATTTGGTCAGAAGGGCAAGTTAGCCCCGAGATATGTAGGACCGTTTGAAGTCAAGAGCCGAGTTGGAGACTTAGCCTATCGGTTGACGCTTCCAGTTGAGTTCTCCGGTGTGCACGATGTCTTCCATGTGTCGATGCTCCGTAAGTATGTGCCAGATCCGAGCCATGTGATTCGCTACGATGATATCCAGATTCAGCCTAATGCAACTTACGTTGAGCGTCCGCTTCGCATCGTTGGGACACGAGAGCAGATTCTCCGTACCAGGACTATCAGATGGGTTAAAGTGTTGTGGGAGCATCACGGTCCGGATGAGGCTACTTGGGAGCTAGAGGAGCAGCTAGCGCGCCAGTACCCACATCTCTTTGCGCAGGTAGGTAGTCATTCCGAGGACGGAATGATTCTTAGTGGGGGAGGATGTAACACTCCGATCCCCTCCGAGCCGGATTAGTGGCTCATTAGTGTGTGTTTTGTTTATTTCTTTCGGACTTGGTTTTGGGCTTTGGATAGGTAGTTGAGTGACCTCTGACCTGAGATAGTTAGTTCTAAGCCCTTTTTCGTAATTTTGCTTTTGTTTTGCTCATATCATCTTTGCATCATCTTGGTGTCAGCACGTGTATTTCGTTGAGCTCGACAATTTTCGTAACTGTGTCAGATCCGTTTGGAGTCAATTGGGGAAGATGGACCTTCGTGTGACTTGAACTGTAAATAGTTGAAACTCTTCGGACTTTGACTTAATCTTCCAAATCTATAAATATAAGTCAGCTTCCAGATGTCTTACCCATTTCGTTGATCGACTGCATGCAACTCCAGGAGCTCCACGTTTCTCTCTTTCTCTCTCTCTCTTCTTTGCTTCTCTTGATCGAGTGATGTTGGATTCTCATTTTTGATTTGGGTTCTCTTCTTCCCTCATCTCTGTATATTGCTCGAGGTAAGTGGGTTCTTGTGCTTCTTCTCCCATTTGGATCTCTCATTCTATGATTGCTTTGTCTTCATCTCATGCATGGTGTATCTCTTTGATTTGCTTTGATTTTAGTTGCTTTGGGAGCTTGAGTCAGTGGATTTGGTAGAGATTTGAGGCAAGTATAAGTACAGACTTTTATAACACACATGGGTGTTCTATTTGAATGCTTTGATTTCCATCTTCTTTAGTGTATTTGATGGTTACAGCCAATGCTTGTGAATTTGGAACCTCTGTATCCTGTTTTGAGACTTTTCTGTACCAAATTTCAGTTTCTGTAACTATCCCGAATTCGTGTTCTGTATTGTACGGCTAAGCCGTAAATTTCTACGGCTCACTTCCCAGAGACTGAAATTTTGAGTTTTGTTCTACGGCTAGGCTACGGCTAAGCCGTAATTTGTCCTACGGCTGAGCCGTAAGCTAGCCGTGACCCAACCGTACCCCGGCCGGGAATTAAATCTCTGATCAGTCGAAACTTTTCTGATATCAGTACTCCTACGGTGAGGCTACGGCTAAGCCGTGGAATGCTACGGCTAAGCCGTGGATTGGTCTACGGCTAAGCCGTATACTGACTGTAGCTCAGCCGAAAGAGGCATCAGATCAGAGGTGAAAGATGACCAGTTTAGCTGTGTTTTTAATGGAACCAAGGTGAAGCCGTAGTGCATATTACGACGAGCGTGTAAGATGTCTTCGGCTTAACCATAGGTCCCTCATGGTTAAACCGTTAGGCATGGCAATTCTGAAATATAACTTAGGATAATGGTGAGACTTGTAGGGCTCAAATACAGATTAATCACCCTTGTAAACCGGCCCAATGGATTCTTGGATCGCATGAATAGTCTGTTAGGCTGTGACTCATTCATGTGAGCGTTGATCACTGTTAAGCACCTCCCCATGGGTGTTGGTTTAAGGGACGTCGGTGCACGCAAAGATTTCGCAACACTTTGATGGCAACGGTGTATTGACTAACTTAAAACTACATCAACATGCACGGTTAGTGACAGTGAACAACTAGCTTAGGACTGGCTTGTAATGAACCTTGACTCCGTATTAATCTGAGATGCATTGCATATTGTTTATGATTTTGCCCTCTGTTCTGTTAATCTAAGTTTATGCATTCCGTAGTCATTTTTGTTTTCGTCCTGTATCTCTGTTCTATGCTTCGTTCCGCACTATGCTTTGATCTATGCTGTGCTTTGGATTTATCTCTATGCTCTGCTGGCTTTGTTTATCTCTGAGTTTGGGTATTCCCTGGTGGCTCTGCCCAGAGGTTAATACGTGAGGATAAGATCCGGTCTTTGTCATCGGTGAGTCCAAAGCGGATAATCTCCCTTTCTATGGATTTGATTTGATTGGTATTAGTCTGGCTCTACTCAGCCTCAGCCCTAGGATGCCCGACGGGGTTACCTCTGGCTTAGATCTCTGTATCTCTGTATTCACTGCAGTGTCGCTTTGTCTTGGGACCCCGAAACCCAGGAACCTGAGACCCACTTGTACCCTGGCCCGGTCAGTGGTGTTCTCCTCTGCTCTGCTTTGCTCTGCTCTCTATTGGAGAGAACATGGTTAACGTAGTAGCCACTTAGTCAGTATTTCTATGTTTGATTCACATATCATGCTTTACGTCTGTGCACGATTTGCTTAGCTTATTAAGATGAAATTCTGAAATCCTTATTCTGTCATTATTCAGCTTTGATACTATGAGTGTTTCATCTCTGTTACTTATATTTGCTGGATCGTTGTATTCATTTGTGTTGTCTGTGGTGTTGCAGGCACAGATACCTTGCCCAGCTCCCCGGCGGTCGAGGAGGCTGCAGGGGCGAGTGTAGAGGCACCCTCAGGGTTGGCAGAGTGGGCCTGATCATCTCTGCCGAGCGCGTTCATGCATACTTCCAGTGGCTTTTGTTTTGGGATTTTGAGTTTTGGTTTCAGGGGATCTGTATTTGGACTTTGGACTTTGGACTTGTATTCTGTATATTTTGTGTATATTGTTTTTGGTGTGTATTCGGTTTATATCGGTGTGTTTGTCTTTATCGTTTCCGTTTCGTATTTGTTTTAGCTTCCGCTATTTATTTTCTTTGTTGCTTGCTATGATATGTACAGCTTCCGCGTACGCTTAGTTCGCACGTGTTAGATCCCTTGTGTGTGTGCATCTGGACGGGGTTTGGATGCACATGCACGGGAGTACGTGTGTCACTGGCTTAGCTTTTCGCTAACCCCCGATTTCTGGGCCCGGGTTGTGACAAGCTATACCTGGGCCGGGGCTCTGGTGTTCCCCATGGCAGGATCCCCACAGGATGGATTTAGCAAATGAAGTACCTAACTTAACTGTGTATTTCTTTTAATTGATTTCGTATATCAAGTTTTATTCATTGCTTAACATGCTTAGTTTACTTTATTGACCTCTTATAATCAATTGTCATATAATTATATTATATTCAACTTATATTACTTTAATTATGCATATGCTTTATTAAATAGTCTTATTTACAACTATCTAATTGATGTTATAGGCTTTGATTCCGATACAGTCTTGCAAAGACCGAAAAGATCTCAGATGTTCCTTCAGGGCTTTACGAGTGGACAGCAAAAGTCTTTTGATTGATTCCAGTGCCAGAGAGCATCACGATTACATTTTAGGATTTTGTATATTGGGGATTTTGGGATGTAGGACTTTCATAGCATCTTGTATTTACATATTTACATATTACAGCTATCGGCCATGATTCCTTTTATTGTTTGTTAGTTTAAATGATGTACATCTTTTGTCACCTGTCTATAGTTGTTTATACTTCCTTTTGTATAGACACATATATGCTCCTATCATACATTTTGGCTATACAGATTACAGAATATAGAAATGAAATCTATCTTTTGTAAATAGAATGTTTAATTGGACTACCTTTCATGATTTTGGATACCATTGAAATATTGTTGTTGGTGAACGGAAAATGAACAATTATTAGGTGATATTAACAGACTTCCGTGTATATAGTAAGGACAAGTGTCCGTAAAAAAAACCTTACACGTGTTTGAAGTGAGTATCTCTAGTGGGATTCTACCTTGACTTCAATATATGTGTGAATTTCACGAGAGTACACATGTCACACTTCAAAAATTATCCTAATCTAAGGATTCTTAGGCCCTGGTCGTGACACTTCTCTTGTTTTTGGATAATTTCTTCCACAACCATCAGATCTAGATGTGAGATGGGCCCCTCTATCATGCCCCAATTCCACAAACCTTTATACATCCTTTTGATGCATCACATCATTACTCTTATTTTGGGTTTTTATTTTTTAAAATAATTTTATATTTACCCACTTGGGACTTAGTGGTCGAGTGGCATAAGGCTTAAGTTATCTTCTATGTCCTATGTTCAAAACCAACCCCAGATTTGCCTCGTGTTTGTGGGTTTAGTTGGCTTCATTCTGGGAATTAATCCTATTGGGTCAAAAGTCATTAGAGGCACCCATATTATAAAAGAAATGTCACCCCCCAGGATTAATCTTCTTGAGTCAAAAACCTCACAGATGCCCATGTGACGGCCATGTCATAAAAAAAGGAAGTAAAATTTTGTTTTCCCAACAAGCCTTTTATTAGGATCCAAGGTCTTGTGTAGAGTGTGTGCATGTGCACAAGTATTAATTAAGAAAAAAATTGAGAAAAATAAAAGATTCGTCAATCTTTATTTTAGTTAGTTATTTTTTTATATATTAAAATATAATACGAAAGATTTGTGTGTCTCCCATCATCTCTCTGAATCTGAAAGCCATTCACGACGAATTTGAAGGTGAATGTTATACCATGACAAAAATGGGACTGGTGTTGTGTTATCCACTACTTAAAAATTAGGCTTCTTCAATCTGCCTTAAAGATCCAAGTACAAGCCCAAGCCCAATAAAAAGTGTTCAAGTCTAGTAAATTGCCCTAGTTTTTGGTTAACAAAGGAATGTCTTAGAGATTCCTATTTTGTTTTTGAACTCATTCAATGTAGATTCTATATAAAGGAAATTATGAGGTATGTTTATAAATGGAAAAAAAACTTGTCCGAACTTCAAAATCTTATACATGTAATACATGATAATGAAAAGAAAATCATGTTCAAAACAATTCAAATCCAACTATTGGATTTCTAATGTTTAAAAAACTCCAGCATTTATTACACCATTGCCATGTAATAGCTGCGACATGGGGCAGTTGTGCGGTCAAGGGTCAATAGACGATCGCGTAGGTGAAGAATGGATTTGTCAAGTCGACTTGAAAGTTGAATCTTCCTTGATTGAATGGATGGAAATCGGCAAAGACTTTAAGGCAAGAAACCGAAAAATGCATGTTTGCACTTTCGAAGGAGACAAGTGTTGCGTCAGTATGAGGATTGAGATAAGTCACCGATGTTTGTATGTTTTTTTTTTTTTGAAAATTTTAAGTAAGGACTTAAGTTTTCACTTTATTTCAAAAAATGATACAAGTCTCAAAACTTTTCAAATTAGTTCTTAAGTTTTCTAATAAAGTTTTAATTAAGAACAACCTTCCATTTAAAGCAATTTTTTGGCAACCTTTTCCCTCTATTTTTTTAAATACCTAGATCACGTTTTTTGAAATAAATTACTTATTCAATTCCTCTATATTCTCCTCATTTCCTTCTCTAATATCCTCACAATAATAAAAAATAACTACTGTCCTCGCAGTGATTGACTGTATGTAGTGGCTGTTGAAACCATAGCATGGCTTTAAATAATTGGTATTTTGGTATTTTTGGTATTTTAAGAAAATTAAGGGAAAAAGTTGCTAGAAAATACCTTTAAATTGTCAAATGTCCTTAATTGAAAGTTTATTGGAAACACTAGAGACGAATTTCAAAACTTTTGAAACTTGCATCCTTTTTTGAAATAAGGCAAAAACTTAAGGCCTTATTTGAAATTTCTTCTTCTTTTTTTACTGATACCACATATTTTCACATTCCACATGTCACCCTATGCGACATCTGGGCTTTGGACGTCACACTATGTGAGGCCTTTTGATATCATGCCATTATTGTACAAACAACTTTAGAAAAAAATAATTTATATTTCGATTTTAAGGCAGGCGTACGGACAATATTCCTTTTTTGTTTTTCTCCCACCTAAGATTTGTCTGACGTGCATTTTTGTTTGTAATTTTAGTGGGTGCCACATAGGGGAATAATCTTTTTGGGTTAAAGAGCTTTGGGGTACTCATGTCATAAAAGAATTCACAGCTGATGGTTTTGGTAGAAACATCTTGTTGATGTATTTTTTTATTTTTTTAAGAATGGCCCAATTTTATTAATAAACCTCACTTTTGGCGGAGGAAAACCTTATACAAAAAGAAGCTTGAGGGAAAACCAACCTTCTAAAACTTATCAACAATATTCACAATACCAAATAAGCATAAATTACAAAACACAGCTCAAAGAGCAAGAAACCAATGCCAGAGATTAGGAAGTCCTGATTTGTCAAGAGTCCAAATGCCAACCAAATGACTAGGCAACACATCTTGTTGATGTTAATTCACAACTAATGTTTTTTTTAGACTCTCTAAGATATTCAAAACTAATGTTAGACTGCAATTTTTGTTTGGAATTTTTTAATATTTGCCAAATAGTGATTTAGAATTGTTTTAGGCTTCATTATTTGAGTCCCACCTCGAATAGTGCTAAATAGAAAATGATATTTATATATTCCATGGGCTAATTCTATTAACTAAAGTTGTCAAACCATTGACCATGTCCCTTATACTTGAGCATTCAGAAACTCCACTAAAAGGTAAAGGAGCTTCAATTTTGCAATTCGCAGAAGTCATTTGAGTCCTTTCAACCAGCTGAAATACAAAAATTCGTGAAAATAAATGGCATCCCATAGATAAGCCATCACATCATGTCCCCAAAACCCCAGCATCCAAAAAACATGTCACAAATTCTTGTAAATAAACAAGACCTGAGAATATGTTTGTTCACTAGAATTCTGAAAATCCATGTTGGGATTTTTTCCAAAGCCAAGCTAATTTTCAACCTGTAACATTGTTCTGTTTCCTTTCCTACCATTACTCTGGAGGTTTTCAATCAGTTTTAAAGGATATTTCCCACATCCACCTGATCATTATTGGCACTAGAGTCCCACATTTTTTTATTTTAGCATCCACAGGTGTCCTCAAATAGTCAGCCTTGTTTGACTAAATATTTCCAACAGCATTTGCAAAGAAGATTTATGCATTTACATAGTACCTCTTAAGAGGGAACCAAATGAAGTATATATGAAATTTGTAGATACATGAATCACAAAAAACAATTTGAGTTCAGTGCATTGATACAAAGAATCAACACAACAGTGATAGGAGCCATCAATTTCAAAAAAGTCCTCAGACCATTTGCTGCATATCGCAGAGTTCAAACTTTGCACAGTAACGAGGGAACAAACAAGCAAAAGCTTCTGCTAACAGAAATGGGTGGGTTAGACAAAGGAATCCAATGGCCCATCTAATTTCGCTGCAACATTAATGTTGCATCAAGACAAAAGTTATGAATTTTGAGTACATTAGATCAGCAGCATTAGAACAAATGGTCATAATCGCTGCCAGGAAAGAATGAAATCTAAGAGATGCATCGTTGCTTGTTTATGTACCCTGGAATTGATACAGGTTTGAATGCCTTCTGTAGTTTGATGCCGTGCAATTGGAACTCTATCAAAGGAGAAACGCAAAAAGGGCTTGAAAAATTGATCTTGGGCTCACCCATGCTTTAGGAGCCTCTTCACCCTCACAAAGCAAACCATCCTGCTCACCCCCACCACCATGTCTTCCCTAGTGTCACACATGGACAGAAGCAATAGGGGCATAAAAAATTGCCCGTCTTATCTCAAATGCAATGCTATTTAACATAATCCAGAGTCTCAATACAAGCATAAAGCACATATTTGTGTTTGGCAAGTGTTTACCTGTGCAGCATCCTTGAGAGGGCCCCAACACTCCATTCTGTTGTACTTCATGAAATTGGAATGGAAATACACCCAAACACGAGCATCAATCAACTCAGGATGCTTGCTGAAAAGGACTGAATCTCCATGTATCAAAGCTTTGAGAACCTAATGGGCATCAGAATGAACAATATAAGACATGATCTTCCAATGCCATCACCAAAATTACTGTTGTCAATGGCATTGAATCTTATATTAACTGTCGAAAAATCAAGATGCTACCTACATTTTCATAGAATTTTCACCAAAAATTTATTAACAGAAACTCTTCAATTTATACAAGAGGAGAGCAATTGAGTAGAGAATAATTTAAATTCAAACATTCTAACTAAACCTTATCTCTAACAACCTATTCCTCCTGTTTCTCTAACATGACCACTTGTATTATACTACAAGTCTATAAACTTCAATTCAATGGAATAATAAGAATGCCACATCACCCAATCCTTCTCTAGGTTGACAGTGTTCATAGCCACAGTACTCCTTTTTTTTCTGGACAATGAACTAAGCAAGTACATGTCCAATACATTCAGTTAAAAAGAATATGAATAGAAGGGGGAAAAAAAGACAGGATCACTGCAATGTCAAGAAGAACAAATGATTGTGATGGTGAGAGTAAAGAAGAAGCAATGGATGGTTGTCTAGACCATATAACATGAACTCACCAGTGGCAACTCCTTGGTGAAGATATGGTATCTGAACTCAGCCGCAAGGTCTAACAGGGGATGTGCCCCACTTACATGGCAATGGACATGTAAGGACATCTCATCCTTTATTTTATTCCACTCTGCCACCACGTTGTCCCGTTGTAATCTGTTGTACCACCCACTCAACTGTAACACAATGGAAGTTTCTACTACTTGTGAGTTTGGGCAAACGACATCCTTATCCATGGTGATAGTGGTGATCACTGAGGTGGTGATGGTGTATTGGTTGTTTCCATTTAAGATTCTGAAACACATATCCTTGTTTTGTGCATAACTATCACATTAACCCTCTGCTTAAGAACAAACTGTCATTAAGCCGAAAGTCGGGCAACATGAATATAGTTCTATGATATTTCTGCACAATAGCCAAGACAAAGTAACATAACTAATTGACCCTCCTTGTAGTAATAATCTATAGATGATGACATACCTGATCAATGTTGATGGTATCTGAAACAGTTAGGGTGAGATTGGCTGTGAGGTCACAATGTGTAACGGTGTAGATTCTTGGGATGATTTTGGTGCGCTTTTCCATCTCCTCTCCTAAGAAAACCACCTTAAGCTTGGACGCTTCGAATCTTGTCGCATGTCTGAGAAGCCTAGCAGCCTTACAATGCAATTTACAAATCCAAAGTTATAGAGAGAATATGTAGCATTTGAAAAGGAAAGTAGTAGTCAATCCCATACAAAACATTCAGATTTTGACACCCATATCTGATCAGGTTGTCACTAATTGAAGCAGGGCCAGCTCCTTATCAATGATCTTACTCCTAGTAAGAACGATTTACTTCACAATTATCTTATCCATCAGACTGTCTGAAGCATCAAATTGTAAATTTGAACTTTTCTGTGCTAAGGAGGATCTGTCAAGTTTTAAGCCCCCAGAGACCAAAAAAAAAAAAACTTTGTGAAAATTTTCTATATCTGCTCATGATTGGGAAACTATTGCCTTTAATGTGACTTGCACTTCCACAGACAGGGACTGTTTAATATTCTCTCAAATTGTTCTAACCCTTTCACGGGTGGCCGACAAATATACAAATGATAGTGGGATAGGAACTTCAGAAAACCAAAAAGAATAGATAGTGGGTTGATTTGGGATTGTCTTGGTAAAATCCTCAATAAAGCAAGGAGTTCAATATAAACTCTCTAGATTATAAAGAGACAGTAGACTACATCCATTGAATTGTGACCATAAGGAAATGCATAGTTCTTGACAGCATACTTAGAATTTTCCTTAGAAAATAAATGATTTTCTTAGAAAAGGGGAAAAGAAATGATTTTCCTAGAAAAGGGCTTTTCTACCAGGTTTGGGAAATGTTGGTAAGAGAAATGGACAAATAGTTGGTCTGAGCATGCCAAGTTTTTAATGCTCATAGCACATTTTCCAAGGAAATAGTCATTGGTCTACAAGAAGGAAACCAAACATATAAGAAAAACTTGGTTTGGTTATGAATAAATCTCTTCCAGCAAATCAAAGACAGAATATATAGAGTGGAAGTTCAGCGTATCTGAAAGTAGAGAAGACAAGGTGGTCAAATTAAATATGACCTAGTACGACATTACAGGTTATTGGTTTAGACATTATTTGAAAGTTAGAGTGCTCTAAATCCCCTTCGCATGAAAGCTGTATTGCCATGTAACCCATTGCAGCTAAAAACCTAAAAACACTCATATCATATAGAAGTTGGGCATTTGTTCTTCACTTCAACCGATGTACAAGAAAACAAGATTCAAGGGGATAAATTAGGCATGTAGGAACTATCAAGAGCTTTCCAAGTAATACAGATTTATAAGAATCCTAACAGCAAAGCTCTCGCTTACCACGTATCTCGTGTTACATGCAATTTTTTTTTTATCAATGACGATAACTTATATTAAGAATAATAAGATTACAGCAAGGATAAACACCTTATTGCACTGATAGGGCCAAACAAAGGTATAAAACACATATACCAAGGAAACAAAATTACAAGGTATAAGCAACCAAATCAGCAACCCACCCACCCCTTGTTTTGCCAATGCGTGCGGAAAACTATTAGTGGAAGAAGACACTATAGGCCCTTATCTCTGATCAAAGCTTTCAAAAGAGATAATCTCGTTAAAATAAAACTGAAACCTCCGAGGCCTCTTAGTAGAATAAGACACCCAAGAAATGGCATTTAGAGAATCACTTTCCACAATTAAAGAAGTTCTAAGAGAAGCCACAGCAAAGAAATGAAGGGCTTCTAGAATGGCCACCACCTGGTGTTACGTATAATGAATTTCTGGTAATCAAAATACTTGATAATCAGAGTGACGGATACAATAAGCCTTCTGCAAAATGAAATTTATTAAATATCAACGAATTATGGTAATCAAAGTACTGGATACTGACAGGCATATACAATTAGACCTTTGTAAAATAAACTTCATTAAATATCAATAACGCAATTTTCTGATATGCTCTAAACTGTACTGTGAAACAAATTAATAGCCTAGTAAAAACTTTCTTCCCAAATGATGGATAAAATGTCTTTTCATTCTACTAAAAGTTACTAAGTTTAAAATGTTCAAATTAAATGATTTTTCTTAAAATAAAGGAGTTTTTCTAAATATGCTGGGTATTAGCTATTACTTCTGCAAAGCCTGCTCCAATTTTATAAATTTGGGCCCAAACATAGATAGTCCATCTAAGTATAATGGGCCTTTGGCCCAAACCCACCCATCAAGGAGTGTAATAATTTATAAAGGAGCTTAACATGTCACTTTCTCAATCAAATTTAATTTTTTGGAACATAGTCTAAATAGATTACCAATACAGAAAACTCTTAGAAAAATGGTTTTTGCCTTTAGAAAAGCAAATCCCTATTTGACTTTGTCAAATATCAATCAATATCCTCTCACACACACCTGCTGCTCATAAATTGCCACTTGTCAAAATGTGACAGACTGATAGTAATCCAACCATTATCCACTATGGGGTTGAATCACAATATCATAATGGACTTAAAAAGGAGTTAACTTTGAGACCCTGAAATCAAGGGTCAAGGCGATCTGATTAGAATGACATTTGGTTGAAGTAAAATGCAATGCGTGTTAACCAAAACGGCCCATTTCGCATCAAGTTAACGGATTGGATTCACCATACAACGGCAGGATTAAAATCGAAACAAAACTGCAAACATACCTGACTCCATTGAAACTGTAATCGGAGAACCTGGAAGAAACACAAACGAACGACTCTCTTGCTCTTCTCTTTATGCAGGCTCGTGGATGGGAATGCCAAGCTCGTAGTAGTTGAAGACAAGAGAGTCCCTGGGCTTTTATAGCCTTCCTCCCCATCACAGAAGACTAACGTTTGAGCATTCATGGACTGTAATGTGATGAAAACTGAAAACCAGGATTGAATGGTATTGAAGGGCCATAAGGGGAGAAGACCGTTTCCGAACGTTATGAAAATGGGTGATGGTCATGTGGACCACCACCTCCAGTCACTTACAATCTCCCACTTGGTCCATATGACCACCATACAGCTGCTTAGTTTATATATATATATATCAAAAAATACTTTATTTTGCAAACGAATTTTGAAAACGACTCTAACTGATGCGCATCATTTAAAAAAAAACACCGATCATCCATGAAAACTGTAATGCTAAGGTCTTTCATCTGTGATTAAGTTAGTTTACTCATGTCAATTGTGGCGGTTACACATCTTTACGATATATTTCCTTCCACAATCACAACACCAGTATCCTTTCCTAATCAAGAACTTAACTTTAATATGACTACTTTAATGGGAACTATAAAGTCATAACACTTTTATATTCTTACTTTTCATAATAATCACATGTGCCATAAGAACAAAGTAAGATTTGCGAAATCATTTCTTTAATTGATCATTGAATAGTGTCATACATCATTGATTCCTTCAAGGCATATCTTTCAATCCCATACTCAATACATGGTCTTTAAAATCATTTGGCGCCAATGCCTTTGTTAATGGATCAGCAACCATGAGCTTCGATGGAGCTCCAACAATTGACACTAAACGATCTCGCACTTTTTCCTTCAAAACAAGGTACTTTACTTCCAGAAACTTTGATTTACTGGAACACTTGTCATTCTGCGCAAAAAGTCGAGCAGCATTGTTATCGCAGTAAATCTTTAGCGGTTCAGAAACACTGCCCATAATTGTAAGTCCCTTGATGTAGTTACGCATCCATAATGCGTGACCCGTGGCTTCAAAGCACGCCACATACTCTGCATCAAATGTGGATGGAGTGACTAGCGTTTGCTTTGCACTCCTCCACGAGACTGCCCCGCCAGCCAACAGAAAGATGTAACCAGATGTTGACCTTCTAGTATCGAGACAACCCGCAAAGTCAGAATCTGAATATCCAATGACCTCCAGCGTATTGGATCTCTGATATGTGAGCATGTATCTTCTAGTGCCGTTGAGATAACGCATCACTTTCTTGACAGCTACCCAGTGAGTTATGCCTGGATTACTTTGATATCGACTTAACATCCCAACTGCAAAACTAATATCTGGCCTCGTGCATGTCTGTAGGTACATTAGACTTCCTACTGCTGCCGCATAAGGGTATTTATTCATTTCTAACTTTTCTATGTCAGTCATGGGGCATTGATCTTTACTAAACCTATCTCCCTTAGACATAGGGGCATTTTGTGATTTACTCCTTTCCATTCGGAAACGTTTGAGAATACTTTGCACATAGGCTTCTTGACACAACCCGAGTAATCCTCGAGATCGATCTCTGAATATCTCGATTCCTATTACAAAAGTTGCTTCACCCATATCTTTCATGTCAAAATTATTCTCAAGGTATACCTTAGTTTCTCGGATCATACTAAGGTCATTGCTGGCTAGTAAAATGTCATCTACATATAGGATTAAAATGATAAACTTGCTCCCACTGATCTTAAGGTAAATACAATGGTCAACTGGATTTTCGGTAAAACCAAAAGATGTAATAATATGATTAAACTTTAAGTACCATTGTCTGGAAGCTTGTTTCAGCCCATATATCGACTTCTTTAACTTACAGACTAGCCTTTGATTATTACCTTGTTGAACAAACCCTTCAGGTTGTTCCATGTACACTTCTTCATCAAGATTCCCATTCAAAAACGCTGTTTTAACATCCATCTGATATAGCTCTAAGTCATAATGAGCTACTAGAGCCATTACAATTCTGAATGAGTCTTTCTTAGATACCGGAGAGTAGGTTTCGTGAAAATCGAGACCTTCTCTCTGAGTGAATCCCTTAGCCACTAGTCGGGCTTTAAATCGTTCAACTTTACCTTTAGAGTCCCTTTTGGTCTTAAAGACCCATTTACAACCGACGGTCTTGGACCCTTCGGGTAGTTCAACGAGATCCCAAACGTCATTTACAACCATGGATTCTAATTCTTCTTTCATAGCATCTAACCATTTATCAGAATTGTCATTGTGTACAGCTTCATTAAAAGTTTTTGGATCTTCTTTAATTCCAATATCCGATTCTTCTAGATACACAACATAATCATCCGAAACAGCAGGCCTTCTCATACGAGTCGACCTTCTCAATACTTCCGGATTTTCTTCAGGAATGTTTGGTTGTATTGGAGGAGTTGGTTGTGTATCTTGAGGAATTGGATCAACAGATCGTTCTGGGAATGCCCCTATATCGAGTGGAATCATTAATCCATCTTGAGTAGAGGATTGAGGCCCATCTCTAATCTCCTTATATATAATGTTTCTAGCCTCGCTACTCCCACTGTTGTCATGATTCTCCAAAAACTTAGCATTATGGGACTCAACTATTCTTAGTGAATGAGTAGGACAGTAAAATCGATACCCTTTAGACCTCTCTGGATAACCAATAAAAAATCCGCTCACAGTTCTAGGGTCTAACTTCTTTTCTTGTGGATTATACACTCGCACTTCAGATGGACATCCCCAAACTCTGAAATGGTTTAAGCTGGGTTTCCTTCCAGTCCACAACTCGAAAGGAGTTTTGGGAACTGCTTTACTAGGAACCCTATTTAAAATATACATGGCCATCTTCAGTGCTTCACCCCACATAGACTCGGGTAACGAAGTATTACTAACCATACTCCTAACCATATCTAACAGAGTTCTATTCCTTCTTTCAGCAATTCCATTCTGCTGAGGAGTTCCAGGCATTGTGTATTGGGCAACAATACCTTCGGATTCTAGGAATTTTGCAAACGGACCTGGGTTACGGCCCGCTTCAGTGTACCTACCATAGTATTCACCACCACGATCCGATCTCACAATTTTGATCTTCCTATCTAATTGCTTTTCTACTTCTGCCTTGAATATTTTGAACATAGTCAAAGCATCAGACTTTTCTTTAATAAGATAGACAAAACCAAAACGTGAGTAATCATCTATAAATGTGATGAAATATTGTTCTCCTGTAAAACAAGGTATATCTATCTTTCCACAAACATCCGTATGGATTAACTGCAGAAGTTCAGAACTTCGTGTGGCAGTTTTCTTGACTGTTTGTGTCTGTTTTCCTTTAATACAGTCAACACAGACACCGAAACTAGTGAAATCAAGGGTTGGCAATAACCCATCCTTCACTAATCTCAACATTCTCTCTTTCGAGATGTGTCCTAACCGTTTATGCCACAACATGGAGGAGTTCTCTTTTATCAGTCCTCTTTTCATGCCAACATTCATTCCACAAGTAACATGGTGTGTAGTTAGTGATTGTGTATATAAAATATCTAGCTGTAACTTATATAAACCATCACACAATAAACCACTACCAATCATTATATTATCGAAAAATAGTTTAAAAGATCCGCTATCAAAATTAAAAACATATCCTTTCACATCCAACTGAGAAATGGAAACCAAATTTCGGGAAATCTCCGGAACATAGAAGGTGTTCGGCAGATCTAAAACGAATCCGGTATCTAGCACCAGCCTATATGTGCCTACTGCCTTGACTCTTGACTCCTTCCGGTTCCCCATAACGATGGTTCGTTCCCCATCACTTGGCCTCCGGGTTGAAAGGAATCCCTGCATACAACCAGAAATGTGAACGGTTGCACCAGAGTCTACCCACCATGTATTAGATGGGACATTAATAATATTGGTTTCACATACAAGAGATAAATTTCTTTGCTTACCTCTTTTCTCAAACCAATTTTTCCTTTTGAGACAGTCCTTCTTGAAATGTCCTTTCTTGCCACAAAAGTGACATTTTTCAGACCCTTTCTTCCCTTTTCTCTTCATCGGTTTCTGACCTTTCGGATCTACTTTGGGCGTGTTGGCATTGTTCTTGAGGTTTCTAAAACCTTTCCTGCCCTTAACTTGGGAGACTAAGTTTACTTGAAATTGCCCCTCAGCCTTAAGCCTCCTCTCTTCTTGATCACATCTTGCGATCAGCTCAGTTATGGTCCACCGACTAGGGCTCTGATTGTAGGTTACCTTAAACGGGCCAAATGCAGGGGGAAGGGAGTCCAAAATAAATTGGATCAAGTATCCGTCTGAGATACTCATGTCTATATCCTTCAACTTGGATGCAAGATTAGACATGAGTAGGATATGTTCCCTAACTCCCTTCGTCCCATCGTACTGCATGTTTGTCAATTTGTTCATTAATGTGGCACCCAATGCCTTGTCAGTCACTTCAAATTGTGACTTGATCTGTTCTAAGAGTTCCTTGGCATGTTTCTTTGGATCAAGTGATCCCCTAATACTCTTAGAAACTGAAGTCATTATGATCTTTTGGCATTTCTTGTCACATTTGTGCCACTGTTCATGTTTCGCCTTTTCAGGCGCAGAACTCTGATCGGTGAGGGCAGGAGGCATGGGCTCATCTAAGGCCATTTCTAAGTCGAGAAAGGTTATGGTCAATGCTAACATGTCTAACCATTCGGGGTAGTTAGATCCATCTAATAAGGGAATTGTCCCTAAGCACGAGGGAAGAGTCAATGATCTGGAGGATGAAGCTGTAAAAGAAGATATAAACTATTATTTTTCACAATTCTATAATGCTTTGAATTCACAGCGAAACTTACAACAAAATAATCATTTTACATTATTACAAATAACCTTTGGGTCAAATGCAACATGTTAATTTAATTATTCTCAATTATTTGATAAAAAACACAATTTATCAAGTGAATAAATGAGATCCCACCTTTGGGCATAGATCAACACGAATTCACAAAACATCTTTTAATGTGTTTTATCCAATATTCAAATAATCGAAAGATAAACTCCTTTGGGTCGATTATCTATCCTTTAAGTAAGTGTCATATGTGGTATCTCTTATTCAATATGTAAAATATGAGTTTCATCGTAACTGGGCCACTTTGGTGACTACCTAGTTAACTCATAATTCCAAATTGAAACCTATGACACTAATTTATTCATCAAACAATCATGCATGTAACAAATTATAACTCAAACAACATTAATCATGTAAACAATAAGCGGAAAACATGAAATTAAATGAGTTAAACATGCATAAAACCTTATGATATGATCATTGAACCATTGGATCGGGAATTAAATTCACTAATATGGTAGATCTCATCATAAGGAACACAACAAAAGAAACGGATCGAAAATCCGATCTCATATGTGTCCGCAATGATCAAAATAAGGTTTTGATCGTCCATTTTGCTTTGATCTGGCCTTGATCTGATCATAATTAAATGATCCAGTCCCATCAGAATAATTACTGCATTTAAATATGTCAAATGGACGGTTCTGATCGGAACGGATCAATTTTATAATGACCTAATTATTTAAAACATACAATTATCAAAAATATTAATAATACTTTATTCAAACAGGCCAGGCCAGTGGGTCGGGTCAGACCCAGGTCATAAAATAACCTATTCAGTCCAATCGGGCTTGACAGGTTGGGCTGGGTCGGGTCAGGTCGGGTCGGACCTGACCTGTCATTTATATTTTCTGTTATGTTGGGCTGGATCAGGTCAATCGACCCGGGTCGGACTGAAACCCGAAACCGAGGCCCTGTCTTCTTAATTCCAGTTGAACCGGGTCAGTTTAGCGGGTTGACCCAACTAGAAACCCAGACCCATCTTTTCATGGGTTACCATCCAGGTCATCGGCCTGACCCGCAAGCGACCCGGCTGTCATGAAAACCGACCCGCAACCGACCCACACTGTTCATCATCTCCTTCACAGAGACGATGACAGGGGGGGGTTCCATACTCGCCGGCACGGCTGCGGACGGCAGCTGGGGTCCCGCCCGAGGCCGGCGACGGCAGCGGCAGGGGCTGCCGGCCCTTTCCTGTCGCCGGCCGGCTGCGACGAAAAGTTTTTTTTTTTTTTGTTTGGCAGCGCTGCGCAGGCGCAGCGCTGTGCTTGCGCCGCGCGCAGCCTGCGCAGCGCCAGCGCAGTGGCTGCGCGGCCCTGCGCAGCGTCAGGGTCGTCGCCTCAGGCGACGGCCCAAGCCCCCAGCACCCTTTTTTTTTTTTTTTTGTTTATTACACGGCACTGCTCTGTAACTCAGAAAACAGAGTGTCCGTTGTCTGCAAATCCAACCCGTCCAACAAAAAGACCATTGGCTCTGATACTACTTGTTAACCAAAACGGCCCATTTCGCATCAAGTTAACGGATTGGATTCACCATACAACGGCAGGATTAAAATCGAAACAAAACTGCAAACATACCTGACTCCATTGAAACTGTAATCGGAGAACCTGGAAGAAACACAAACGAACGACTCTCTTGCTCTTCTCTTTATGCAGGCTCGTGGATGGGAATGCCAAGCTCGTAGTAGTTGAAGACAAGAGAGTCCCTAGGCTTTTATAGCCTTCCTCCCCATCACAGAAGACTAACGTTTGAGCATTCATGGACTGTAATGTGATGAAAACTGAAAACCAGGATTGAATGGTATTGAAGGGCCATAAGGGGAGAAGACCGTTTCCGAACGTTATGAAAATGGGTGATGGTCATGTGGACCACCACCTCCAGTCACTTACAATGCGGAGAAATGCAGGTAGAGTAAATGGCATTTCTCCCAATTGTTAGAAACAAGTTAAAAAGATGAAGAAGGCAGAGGGATTGACCTGGAGAAAGAAAGAGTTGCTAAAGCCACTTCTCGCATTGGAAGACACCAGAAGCGGTTTCTCAAAAATAGCATTCTTCCTCCTTGAAAAGGTGACCGTTTTGGAGTTTGGGCGATTGGTGAAGACACTGCTAGCAGAAAAACAAGCCATGGAAATGCAAAAGACTTTCTCCTCTTATAAAGATTTTAGACCCACCTTCCATCTTCTCCTCTTCATATTTCTTGTTACTCTTAAGCTATCATGACAGCCCTTAGAGCTGTTCAGGGTAGTGGTCTATGGGAATGAGAGAGTAAAAAATAATTGGTGTGTGGTCTGGATAAATAGAGATGTGGGTGTCATCTGATGGGACAGTTGTGTTCTTCTTGTGGACTGTATTCTCTGTCCCATCAGCTTCAAAATCTATAGAATGTCCTGTACACCACGTGTGGCTATCAGTATTCCACATCCGATGTTGCACTTCCTTTCCCCTAATTTAACAACTTTAGGGACATTTTTAAGAACAATTGGAAATAAAGAATAAATAAATAAATAAACAACAACTTGGTGGGATAATGTGATTGAGAACGATGAAGTTTGAAATCACTGAATTATGATACAAGCAACGAAGGCCGATGTTCAGCCCAGGAGTATAATTGCAAATCTTGCTTTTAATTAAATAGGGTAGTTTCTAGTTTTAGTAACTTCTTTTTAGTTTAAGACGGTTATAATAAACGTTAATTGACATCCAAACGCAAAAAAAGAAAAAAAAGCCCCTTATGATAAAACAAAATTAATTAGACAATAAAAAAATAAGAACTTTCAATACAGTTAATGGCATCTTACAAATTAAAACAGGTAGCAGAAGTAATGCGCAAAAAATTTTGGGCTGGTCATCAAAAGAATTAGTTAAGATTAGATTAATTTGATTCAACAGGTAGTTCACTTTGGTCAAACACTTGAGTTAGCATAGCATAAAAAGAACAAATATTATGAATAAAGGTTCTAAAATATGTGTAAAAGAAGTTGCAAAAGCATACAAAACTTAAAACATTTTGAAGTTAATGATTCAAATCTAAAATTTTTTTCTTAGAATGTACATTTTAATGTCTTGATAAGGAATCGAATGAGCTAAAGTATTTTATGTAGTTGCCTTATATGTTTATATTATTTAAGAAGAAGGGGAGAGAGAGTAGAGAGAGAAAAAGAGATGCTCTTCTTATTGAATGAGAGATGTGTGCATAATGAAGGGGAAGGGGGATTTTATTTATAGAATAAGATTATTCCTCTCTAAGCAATCCAATATAGCAGGATTTTAACCCAAAACTGCTTTCCATATCTAACGTGGGCCACAAGGTAGGCATCCACTAATGATAATATCTTATAATACTCATCCTTAGATGACCACCATTCAATAACAGTTGCCTTATTAAAACCTTACAAAGGAAAAACCCAATGGGATCAAAACCTAAGCGAAGGAAAAAGAGTACAATATTTTTACGAAGTTATTGAAGTGGTGTTTGGACTTGCATAATGCTGCCTTGTGAAAACCTTAACTAGAAAAACCCAGTGGGACAAAACCTACAGAAAGAAAAAGAGTACAGCGCACATATGTCCTGAGTAGTAGGCTTCAGGATGCCTATCCCTAATCTATTACTCCCCCTGACAACAATACCCTTTACATTGTTTGATGATAAACTCTCCGCATGCCGATCTTATATACATGCTTTTGGAATGTTGGCTTTGGTAATGACTTGGTAAACAAATTAGCCAAATTGTTGTTTGAACAAACTTGCTTGACTTCGATCTCATTGTTCTTCTGAAGCTCATGTGTGAAGAAGAACTTTGGTGCAATGTGCTTTGTCTTGTCACCTTTAATGTATCCTTCTTTAATTTATTAAATACATGCCTCATTGTCTTTGTAGATAATGCTCGGGGTACCTGTACTAAGAGGTAATTGACAAGAACTACGAATACGCTGAATTAAAGGTTTTAACCATATACATTCTCTACTGGCTTCATAGAGTGCTTAAATCTTAGTATGGTTAGAAGAAGTAGCTACCAAAGTTTGTTTAGTAGAGCGCCAAGAAATAGCAGCATTACCACTAAGAAATACATAACATGTCTATGATCGTCCCTTATAAGGATCAGAGAGATATCCTAAATCTGCATATCCTACAAACTTGGAATCTTTACAGTAAAAGAGTTTTAAATCAATTGTACTACGTAAATAGCGTAGGATATGTTTGATACCAGTCCAATGCCTTTGCATTGGCGCAGAACTATATCTAGCAAGTAGATTCACTGAGAAGGAAATATCCGGTCTAGTGCATTGTGCTAAATACATTAAAGCACTAACGGCACTCAAGTATGGTACTTCTAGACCCAATACCTTTTTGTTATCGCCAGTTGGATGATATGGATCTTTGTTTATATCTAAAGACCAAACAACCATGGGTGTGCTTAGTGGATGTGCTTTGTCCATACCAAAGCGTTTCAGTACATTCTTGGTATAATTAGATTGATGGACTAATATTCTGTAACACTCCGACCCAACTTAATCCAAATTAGTGGCTAATTAATTACGATATTGCTGTTAAGTGTGTCTTGGTTTTGCTTTTCTTTGGTCTTGAGTAATGGATAGGTAGTTTGGTTGAGTTTGACCTGGTTTAGGTAGGTTCGAGCCCTTTTTCGTAATTTGTGCTTTTGTCGGACATTGCCAGTTTTGTAGTAACTTGATGTCAACGCGTGTATTTCGTTGAGCTTGTCAATCTTCGTAATTGTTTTGGATCCAAATGACTTCGTTTGCTTCCGTTGGATCGTTAATTGACTCGAACTGTAAATAGAGTCAACTCGTGGACTTGTTTGTAATTTTGACTCCTTTTATCTTATAAATATCTCACCTACCATCGTTTCTTTCTCTTTTCTTCAACGAGCTTTCTCTCCTGCTCTTCTCTCTCTCTCGTTCGTCTCTCTTTCTCTTTCTTTCGTCTCTGCCTTGTTTAAGTGAGAAAGGGAGCAGTGCATAGTTATCTTCGTGTGAATTCAATGGTATGTCTTGTGTTTCGTTGTGCTTTTCCTGTTTGTTTTCCTCATCTGTCAGTTTGGTGAGTGTATTCAACATGCCTTTGAGTTCTCGAGTGTTTGAGGAGTGTCTGATGAGTAGACTTGTGTTTGGACAGCGGATTAAGGCCAAGACAACGACTGGTGTGTGTTTGATTTCAGTTTGAGGTAAGTATAAGCACAAGTAGCTTGAACACTTATTGGTAATGCTTTGATTGTGTGTATTTTACTCTTCTTGTCTGGATCATCGTTGTACAGCCCTATTGAGTAAGCTTTGTTCTTATTTGCTTAATTCAGTTAAGAATCAGACATTTCTGTAAGTCTGTAACTATTTCAGGAAATTGACTCAGCGCATTCTCGGCTAAACCGTGAATTGTGCTACGGCCGAGCCGTGAAATGTCTTACAGCTAAGCCGTGACCCAGCCGTGACCTTAGCCGTAGATCAATACAGGGTGACATCTGAAATAACTGAGAGTTGGCAAATCTGCTGCTCTTCTACAGCCCAGCCAGATCTAAGCCGTCCATTGTGCTACGGCTAAGTCGTAGAACAAGATACGGCTGCGCCGTAGAGCAAATTTCGGTTGAGCCGTAAATGCGAATAAATAGTTTGGGGAACCTCGGCTCCGCCGCAGTGCAGATTACGGCTACACCGTAAGATGCCTACGGCTAAGCCGTATGTTCACCTACGGTTAAACCGTACTACCCTGAGAAATGAATAAAAAGATTAGGATTAAGGAAGAGACCTGATATGACTCTCATGCTAGAATGTAGATAACCCGAACATGCCCAATGGAATGTAAGAATGACATGAATGATCTCGAGGGTTGCGTCTCATTCATGTATGTTATCCAGTTGTTTAGCACCTTCCCATGGGTGTTGGTTTAAGGGACTTTGGTACACTTTCGTCATAAGATGCAACTCTCCTCTATTGAACAACTGTATATCGAATACCTTAAAACTACGTCAGCATGCATGGTTACAAACACTGGACAACTAGATTAGGATTGGCTAGTAAACAGCCTTGATTCTTCAAGGTAAATCTGAATTGCACTGCATATTGATTTCGGTTTTGCCCTCTTGTGTTCTGCGCTAGACCTCTCGAGTCTGTGGGAAATGTAGCAGCATCCCTAGAACGAAGTGCGGGCAGGAGCGATCCACTACTGTGTATTTGTTATTGCTCATGTGGAGTACTTAGTCATTACCATAGTGATCATTTGTTATTTATACCCATTCGTCAGTGCTTATTCGCATTCGTTATTCGTATTATTATTCGCATTGAGTATCGGTATGTGATGCAGTACTATTGTTTCGTTTATTATGATAGATTGTGATATGAGATCTGCATGTGATATTGATTGATGTGCATCATCTGATTTGATTGAGATTGTCTATATATGGCACTACTTAGCATCAGCCTCAGGATATCCGACGAGGTTAACTTTGGCTTTGTGTGTGTGATTGCCTCTGCAGAGTGCTTGTGTCCTGGGACTCCGGACCCCTGGAATTGGAGACCTATTCGTACCCTGGCCCAGTCGATGGTGTTCTCATATTTGTGTGCTTTCAAAAGAGAGAATATGGCAAATGTAGTAGCCACTTTGATAGTTTATCTGTGTATGATTCTGATAGCATACTTATTCATATGCACGATTTGCCTAGCATACGGATATGATTACTCTGGATCTTTGCATATTACTACTTTTGCTCATTACTAGACACAATTCGTGTTATCTTCTTGTGGCTTATATTTTGCTAAGTCGTTGTACTTATGAGTTGTTCTTGGTGTTGCAGGTTCAAATCCCTCTCCCGATCCTACGTCGGTCGACCCAACTCCAGGAGAGACCCGTGAGGCCCCTTCCGGCCTAGAGGAGTAGACTTGATCAATTCTTCTGAGAGCGGTTTGCATCATTTTGTTTCCCCTCCATTTGTGTCTGAGCTTATCTGAGGGATTGCTCTGTGGTTTATATTTTGGGTTTTGGTTTATCCATGTATTTTGATTTCATGGACTAGTTCGTCTATTTTGTTGTATATTGTTGTAATCAGCCTAATCTTTTGTAATCACCGTTAGTTTATTGTTCTCGTGTTATCTTATGGTATGACATGATATTTACAGCTTCCGCGTACACTTGCTTGCACGTGTGATTGATCCCTTGTGTGTGTACACTTGGACGAGGTCTAGGTGTACGTGCACGGGAGTACGCGTGTTATTGGTTAGGTTTTCTCTAACTCCCGATTTCTGGGCTCGGGTTGTGACATATTCGACTAGAACTTCTCTCGATCTGCAGGCCGAGACAAAATTTTGTTTTCCCAAGGTCTTTCATCTCAAACTCTTTTTTCAAATAATCAGCAGTTATTTCGAGCACTTCTGGAGTCTTAATTAAATTTATGTCATCAACATAAACTGCCACTGTTGCAAATCCTTTTAAGGATTTCTTTGTTAAGACACAAGAGCAAATGGGATTGTTCTTATATCCTTCCTTAGATAAATATTTACAAAGACGATTGTACCACATTCTTCTGGATTGCTTCAATCTATACAATGATCGTCTCAATTGTATTGAGTACGTACTCTTGGGCTTTGCATCAGGCAAAGTAAATCCTTCTGGGATTTTCATATGAATTTCTGTGTCTAAGTCCCCATATAGGTAAGCTCCACAAGATCCATGAGTCTCATATCCAAAATTTCAGAAATCGCTAAACGTTTCATATATCTGAATGTCGTTATATCCATAACAGGGGAGTATGTTTCCTCATAATCAATCCCAGGTTTCTGCGGGAAACCTTGTGCCACAAGTCTTTCCTTGTATCTAATAATTTCATTCATTTCTTTTCTTTTCCTTACAAACACCCACTTATAACCTACAGGGTTAACACTTTTTGGGCTTTGTACTATTAATCCGAATACACCACGTCTATTAAAAGACTTTAACTCTGCTGTAATGGCAGTTTCCCATTTTGGCCAATCTTTCTTTTGTTGACATTCATTTATAATACGTGGCTCTGTAGCCCAATCATCATCCCCATGTTCCATTGATATTTGTGTAGCTACCGCTTATGCAAATGTGTCATCGATGATAATTCTTTTTCTATCCCATCTCTCTCTTGAATAATTGTAAAATATAGAGATCTCTTCATTATCCGGTACCGATGCCTCTTCGGGGGCTTTTATAGTCTCATCAAGGACTTTCGTTATTCTAGAGGGAGTGGATTTTTCCATAGCTTCTTCGAGAGCATTATAAACCTCTTCAGGAGTGTTAAGTGTATCTTTGGGAGGACATGATGATTGTACATTTTTTCTTTTTCGCGGAGCTATATCCTTTGAACCTATAGGTCTACTACGCTTATGGCGTATTACAGACCCTTTTGTTGCCACTTTTTAACTTTGTCCTACCGGAACATTAAGTCTAGCAGGTGCATTTATAGCTGGAATATGTGACTTGGTTACCTTTGCTGCATCTTTAAATGCATTGGGTAATTTATTTACAATTTCTTGTAAGTGCATAATTTTACGGACTTCATATTCACATTGTGAAGTACGTGGGCCTAAATGAGACAAAGTGGAAGCATACCACGTTAGTTTACGCCGTTCTTCAGGAACGGGTTGTTCTGCAGGAACAATATGTTCTTTATCTCCCCCTAATGGCGGGAATTTTGTCTCATCGAATTGACAATCAGCAAAACGAGTAGTAAAAACATCTCCTGTCATTGGTTCTAAAAATTGAATAATCGAAGGAGAGTCATAGTCGATAAAGATTCCCAACCTACGTTGTGGTCCCATTTTAGTACGCTGAAGGGGTGGTATAGTGTAACACTCTGATCCCCTTTGAGTCAGATTAGTGGCTCATTAGTGTGTTTTTGCATTGTTTAGTTCTTTTGGACTTGGTTTTGGATCATGGATAGGTAGTTTAGTAGCCTTTGACCTGGGATAAGTAGTTCTAAACCCTTTCTCGTAATTTTGCTTTTGCTTTGAATGCATTATATTTGCATCATCTTAGTGTCAGCACATGTAATTTGTTGAGCTCGTCAAATTCCATAACTGTCTCAGACTCATTCGGAGTCAATTGGAGAAGTTAGACCCTCGTGTGACTTGATTTGTAAATAGTGGAAACTCATTGGATCTTGTTTTAAACTCCAAAACTATATATACACATCACCTGTACAGATGTTTGTTTATTCCCTTAGTCGGTGCATGCAACAACCAGGAGAAGTTCACGTTCTCTCTCCCTCCTTTTCTCTTCTCTTCATCGTTTTGGGTGGAGTGGGATTTTGCATCCGTTTCAAGTGGGTTCTTTCTCTCCTCTCTGTGATAATCCTCTGTCTTTGCTTTGGGTAAGTGGGTTCTTCGTTCTTCTTCTCCAATTGGATCTCTCTCTCTTTCTGTATTCTCATGGTAGTGTGTGTTGTGGTTTTGTTTTGCTTGGGGTTTTAGTTGGATTGGAACTTGATCTCAGTGGATTTGACAAAGCTTTGAGGCAAATATAAGTAGAGGATTGTATAACACATATAGGTATTTTGTTTGATTGCTTTGATTTCATCTTCTTCCATGTACAGGATGTTTACAGCCAATTTCTAAGGTATTAGGATCTATTGAGTCTGTTTTGATCAGTTTCTGTATCAGATTCCAGTTTCTGTAACTCAGCTCGTTTCCGTTTCTGTATTGTACGGCTAAGCCGTAACTTGGTACGGCTCAGACTCCAGAGACGTAAATTTTGAACTTTGTTCTACGGCTAGGATACGGCTGAACCGTAAATTGTCCTACGACTGAGCCGTAAGCTAGCCGTGACCCAACCGTGAACCAGCCGTGAATTAAATCTCTGATCAGTCGAAACTTTCTAATTTCAGTACTCTTACGGTGAAGCTACGGCTAAGCCGTGGACTCCACCGTAGCTCAGCCGCGAAATGTATCAGATCAAAGGTGGAAGATGACTGGATTAGCCTTGTTTTGAAGGGAACCACGGCTAAGCCGTAGTGGATGTTACCGCTAGGCCGTAAGATGTCTTTGGCTACTCTGTAGGTCACCCATGGCTAAACCGTAAGACCTAGAAAATCTGAAATTAACTTAGGATACTGGTGTGACTCTGTAGGGCTAAATTACAGGTTGACCACACATGTAGACCGGCCTAATGGAGTCTTTGGACCGCATGAATAGTCTGTTAGTCTGTGACTCATTCATGTGAGCGTTGATTTACTGTTAAGCACCTCCCCATGGGTGTTGGTTTAAGGGACTTCGGTGCACGTGAGGATTATATTGTAACACTTTGATGGCAACAGTGCATTGAATAACTTAAAACTACACCAACATGCACGGTTAGTGACAGTGAACAACTAGAATAGAGTTGGCTCGTAATCAACCTTGATTCTGCGTTAATCTGAGATGCATTGCATATTGAGTACAGTTTTGTCCTCTGTTCTGCTAATCTATATCTATGCATTACGAGATCCTTTTGCTTTCGTTCTGTATATCTGTTTTATTCTTCGCTCTGTATGATGCTTTGATCTATGCTATGCGTTGACTTAATTCCGCTATGCTCTGTATTTCTCTGGCTTTGAACTCTCTGCTTCAGTGGATATTCCCTGGTGGCTCTGCCCAGAGATTAATACGTGAGGATAAGATTCGGTCTTTGCCATCGGTGAGTCCAAAGCGGATAATCTCCTTTCTCCTTAGATTTGATTTGATTGGTATCAGTCTGGCTCTACTTAGCCTCAGCCCTAGGATACCCGACGAGGTTACCTCTGGCTTGGTTCTCTGTGCTTTGTATCGCTGTAGCGTAGCTTTGTCTTGGGACCCCGGAACCCAGGAAACCGAGACCCACTTGTACCCTTGGCCAGGTCGGTGGTGTTCTCATCTGTCTGCTCTGCTCTCTATGTGAGAGAATATGGCCAACGTAGTAGCCACCTAGTTCAGTATTTATATGCTTTGATTCATTTATCATGTCTTAATTCTATGCACGATTTGCTTAGCATACTAATATGAAACTCTGTATTTAATCTTTGTCATTATTCTATTTGATACTATGAGTGTTACGTCCTTGCCACTTATATTTGTTGGATCATTGTATTCATTGTGTTGTCTGTGGTGTTGCAGGCGCAGATCCCTTGCCCAGCTCCCCGGCGGTCAAGGAGGCTGCAGGGCAGAGCTTAGAGACACCCTCTGGCCTGGCAGAGTGGGCTTAATCGCCTCTGCCGAGTGCGTACCTGCATGTCATCATGGTTTTGGTTTTTGGAGATCTGTATTTTGTACTTTGGACTTTGTCACTCTTGTGTATTTGTGTATATCATGATTTTGGTCTCTTTTGGTGTGTATTCAGACTTGTATTTGGTTTTTACCATGTATGTTATCTTCGTCTCTTCTTATTGTCGTTTGGTTTTCCGCTCATTTTCTTTGTTTTGGCTTCCGCTATTGCTTTTGTTGTTTGCTATGATATCTACCGCTTTCGCGTACGCTTAGTCCACACGTGTTAGATCCCTTGTGTGTGTGCATCTGGACTAGGTTTTGATGCACATGCACGGGAGTACGTGTGTCACTGGTTTGGCTTTTCGTTAACCCCCGATTTTCTGGGCTCGGGTTGTGACATATAGGGACTAGAACAGCACAACTAAACTTGCGCAAATGGGAGAAATTAGGTTGATGTCCCGATATAAGATGTGTGGGAGAATATGGATGGTAGGCTGTGGGTCGAAGTCTAATGAGCATTGATGTATGTAACACAGCATGTCCCCAATCACTGACTGGTCATGTGGACTGTAGCAACAGAGTCTTAGAAATAAGTTGAGTGCACTTAATCAGGGATTCAGCTAAGCCATTCTGGGTATAGACATGAGGGACAGGATGTTCGACAACAATGCTAAAAGATGAACAGTAGTTATCGAAGGCTGGTAATGTAAACTCGCCTGCATTATCAAGTCGTATAGACTTAATAGGATTATCAGGGAAATGGGCCCTAAGTTTAATTATTTGTGTTAATAGGCGGGCAAAGGCTATATTCCTAGTTGAAAGTAGGCAAACATCTGACCAACAGGTAGAAGCATCAATCAGAACCATGAAATACCTAAAAGGTCCACTAGAGGGATTGATTGGTCCACAGATGCCGCCTTATATCTTTTGCAAAAAGGATGGAGATTCTAATGCAATCTTGACGAAGGAATGTTGAGTGATTAGCTTTTCCTGTGAACATGGGACACATAGATACCCATTCAGTATGGTCAATCTATGGTTGTCTAAAGAGTGCCCAACAGAGTTATCAATGATTTTCTTTAACATGGTAACTCTGGGGTGCCCTAACCTATCATGCCAAAGCAAGAAAGCTTAAGGGTTGCTAAGCTTTGGGGTTGGTTTAAGCTTCGGTCTTAACTGTCTCGTTTTGCTCAAAATCGAATGTAATTTGACGATGGATATTTTCGTTTAATATAACCCAGAAGAAAGTGCACTTAATGTTTCTAGTATTTGCTTTCGGACTCCAATACTAGCAACGATAAGTAACATTTTCCTGTTACCTTGATTAGCAGTCTCAATATGGTATCCATTTATTATGATGTCTTTGAAACTGAGTAAGTTTTTTCGGGAACTGCTGGAGAACAATGCATCTTTAATGAATAAATGAGTATCATTAGGTAACGTTATGTGGGCTCTTCCGGAGCCTTCAATTATTTGCACAGGTCTAGCTATGGTGGATACCTTTCGTGGATTGAATACGAATTTTGAGAAAAACTTCTAGTTTTTTAGAATGGTATGTGTTGTATCACTATCTACAAAACAGTAAGTATCCCCGTTGTTGTGGTCCATACTTTTAAATAAAAGATAATAATAAAAAATGTAACTAAGTAATCACATGATTAAGAAAAAATTCATAAGAGAAATTTCATCAAATTTATAAGAAGTCATCCATCACAAAAAAAAATCCATAAAAAGGTTTATCAAAATTAATAAACTGAAAACAGATCATCCAGCATAAATATCAATCAAAAGGTAAATATCTGAAAAAAAAAATTCTAAATGGAGATTCTGAAAATATTTATTTGGTCTTCTATTACATTCCAGGAGGGGTTCCGATCTTAGCACTAAATGCCTCATTGCTCAGAGGTTGGTCATTTTCGTCTTAAAAAAAATCTCTAGTCTTCAAGTTTGTAACATTCAACTGGTAATTGTCATTTTGTAATGATCTCTAGTCTTCCAGATCATTTGACTCTGCAGAATAAATAGAGGCCTTGTAAGCTTTATATCATTCCACCACATCTTCTGGTACACGACGAGAACGTGACCAATGCTCATTCATTCCACATCTATAGCAAGGGTCATTAGAACGGTGGACAGAAATATTCGGTGGATTCTAATGTTGATCCGGATTTTGTTGTTCTTGAGGATCAGACCACTTCTGGTGATTTTTGAATTTTTTATTGGGAGGACCTTGAAATCCTCCTCGTCGGGAAGAGTTTTTTTTTTTCACCCCTTCTGGAGGGATTGTTTCTCCCACGGCCCCTTCCTCTGCCTTTGCTAGAATTGAAATTGGTATTTGCTTTAAGCATTGCCATAGATCTAGTTGGTCTGGAGTTATGATTCTTTAGCAAGACTTTGTTATTCTGCTCAACAACAAGGAGACAAGAAATTAGTTTTGAGTATTTAAAGAAATGTCGTTCACAGTACTGCTGTTGCGGGATTACATTTGATGTATGGAAAGTGGACAGTGTTTTCTCTAACATCTGTTCTTCCATAATCGTTTCCTCACGCAATCTTAACTGGGAGACAATGTTGAAAAGAGCGGAATTATATTCAGATACTGATTTGTAGTCCTGAAATCGCAGGTTTAGCCATTCGTTCAGAGCCGTTGGTAATAAGACCATCTTCTGGTGATCATATCTATCCTTCAGAGATTTCCAAAGACCTGCTGGGTCCTCCTCTGTGAGATATTCATTCTTAAGGTCATCATGTATATGATGATGTAAGAAGATAAGTGCCAATGTTCTATTTTCCGGGGACTCTTTATTACCTTCTTTTATCGTCTTTCCAAGTTTCTTGGATTGTAAGTGTAATTTTGCATCCAAGTGCCAGGATAAATAGTTGCCCTGGTAATGTTAAGGGCTTTAAATTTAAGTTTAGCTAAGTTCAACATTATGCCAGAACTGGAAAAGAAAAAAGAAAAAAATATATATACATGATCATTGATATGCAAGGGTAGATAAAAGATACATAATAGAATTTTAAAGCATTCAGAATAAATTAAAGGGTGAGCCATGTCAAATCAAGTTGGCCAATTTAAAATTGAATAACATCATGTTATCAAATTTCATAATCCAAAACAACAAGTTTTGACAAGGTTTCTGGCTTGATTTGAACTGCAAATTCCTCGTTAGAACTTCAGGTTCTTTAATTTTTGAACTTCAGGTTCTATCAAGACTTCAGGCTTGATATTTTGGCCTATTAATTTTATTTCTGGATCGAAATATCAAACTTCGGGTTTGATTAGAAATGAATCTTCAAGTCCATATTGTGGATCTAAGAACTTCTGGTTTCAGATTTTAATAATCCATGAATCTTCTGGTCCGGATTTAGAAGGAACTTCTGGTTTTTATGGAACTGTAGGTTCGTATTAATAAAGAAGTTCAGGTTCTTATTTATGATCCATTCTTGATCTCCCCTTGTTAAAAAAATAATAATAAATAATCATGCATTTCCAAATAAGAGTAATAAGAATAAAAGCATATATGTAGTTATTAAATTAATAGAAGATTATAAATAATAAAAATTATTTTACTATTGGATCTTCCTCCTTTTACCTTTAATGTGTAGATCTGCTCCTAAGCTTTCCAGAAGTTCAAACAGATCTTTGATTGGACTCCAGATGGCCAAAGTATCGTATAAACGAAGTTTATACCTTGGATTTGGTCAAATAAAGTTTGACCGTATGGGGTTGTTTTGTCTCACACAGGTTGTACTAGATTCTTCTTGATGTAAAAGAAAAAAAGGGACGGCATGCAATCCGAGGCCAAGTTGGGACAACGTCCCTTTTTTTTTTAATTTTTTTATGCTTTTCTCTTTTGAATGTAAAAACATGGCCTTACCTTTTGCTTGTACATGAAATAAGAAGAAAAAGGAGTGCTTTACCTTTTCTCATTTGCACGTGGACTAAGCAGGAACAGGAGGATGTAGCTATGCTTTGCTGCACGTAAACCGAGAGGAGAGTTAGTGGGTGGACGTGCACCAAATCGTGCTGATAACGTATTTAAGAAAAAGGGGAGAGAGAGTAGAAGGAGAGAGAGAGATGCTCTTCTTATTGAATGAGAGATGTGTATATAATGAAGGGGAGGAGGATCTTATTTATAGAATAAGATTACTTCTTTCCCAAGCAATCTAATATAGCAGGATTCTAATCCAAAACTACTTTCCATATCTAACGTGGGCCCCAAGGTGGGCATCCACTAATGATAATCTCTTATAACATATGTATATCCTTGGTCACCAATATCTTTTAAATGTGCTTGACTTAGACATTTCTTTAACCACGCCTATTCAATAAGTGAGTCAGTCTTGGTTCTAAAAAGTTTATGTGTACGGTTATCTATATCGATAGGTCTCCGCATGTGCTGTTTCAATATGAACATTGGATGACATGTTTAAAGGTAGGGCCCACCTTTTCAATGCTCTGGATTGAGAGTTTAGATATGCATGCAGCCCAGTGGAACATTTTTAAGTAATTACACTTCTCAGTTGTAATCCAAACGACACTTATACGAAAGGGTGATTGGATATAAGCAAACATGTTTATTTAAAGCATATTTAAGGCTTGTTTGTGTGTGTTTGGTAATATGATGATCTATTTTAAATAAACTATTTTAAATCAATGGTTGAACCTTTTCACAAATTTCTCAAGATCTACAGAGTATCAAGCTTTGATATTCGACTCCATCGCCATGTTTTCCCTTCCAATAAGATCTAACAGTTTGGATTTTATGTTTGAGGCCAACAAATTTTTTAGAAAAATAGCAAATAATTTACGTTTTTAGCAAATATCTAGATATTAGCGATGATTCAATGGCTAAAATTCTATCTCGTAAAGATCACTGACCTTAAAAACATGTTAACGGTTTGGATCTTAATTTATTATCTCAGAAATAATAATAAAAAAGAAAAAAAAGGGACTGCATGTGGAATAATCCAAAATTAGGCATGTTACATCAATGGTTGAAAGTTTTTCATAAATTTTTCGAGATTTACATGGAATATCAAGACTTTAAAATTGAGCCCATACCCATGTTAAGCCCTCCAAACATTACCAACGGTTTAGATCTTGTATTTGGGGCTCACAGAATTTTTTAAAAAAATCCAATGACTCACTTGTTTTGCACATATCTCAAGATTGGTGATGATTCAACGACTGAAATTTAGATGAGTGGCCGTGTTTGATCTTGTACACATTTCCAATGGTTTGGATGTTCATTTACTATTTTGGATTTCAGGAGAAATAAAAAACACGGTACTGGGCATGATGACCATATTTTTACTATAGCAATGCCTCTTACTTTTTCTCTCTTATTTTGAGGAGGTTAGTTTTGGAGCTTGTGGTTTTAAGAGGATTTACCTCTGTATGTCTAAAAACAGTAGAGGCTAAAATCACATGCCAAACGGTCTTATTTTCCTAAACTTTAAATATTTTAAACGTTTAGACAATAAGAGGCAAAAAATAGTGATGTCAAACAAGGGCTTAGAAGAAAGATCTTTACATTAATGGGCTCCTAAGAGGTTAATGGGTGGGTCCAAACCTAAGCTTAAGTTTGGACATTAACAATTTACCAAAAAATAAATGTTGAAATTCCATTCTGTCAAATGGAAGGACATGGACCCTATAACAACCCGAATTTTTATTCTTAATTAGAATTAATCTTGACCTTTGATTTAATCCGTGATGGACCCCACATGTGATTATTATTTTTATGATTTTATGCTACTTAAATTTGGATAATTAATTAGTTACTATGTAGGTCCCATAAATTATTAGAGTTTGAGAATCTTAGAGTTGTGCTCAAAATGGAGTTTTATTTGGATTAAACCTCCTTAATTGTATTGATTTATCCTAACTCTACTTGGAGATAAAATTCAATTCAAACTAAGCTTCTTTAGCCACGTTTAGCTTGGACTTGAACTTCTTTTAGGACTCTTGCTTTTATTTTCATATAAATAGACAATCATCTTTCTCCCTTGAATCATATCTACAAATCTGTCCTTTTTAGAGTTTCCTCTTTCCTCTTAAGGTATGTTTCCCTCTACTTTCTCTCCCTCTTTTGCAATATATTATAGCATGTTACTTTAGTAGCTTCTAATGGTAGCATAGGGCCTGTCTGGCATTATTCCCGTATTGTTTCCAATTTTGTGCTCAGATGTAGTTGTACTGAGATCAGGTTGTGCCGAGACGTAACTCTATAGAACTTGTTTGGCAACATTGTATTAAAATACTTTGCTAACAATATGTCATATGGAACTTGGTTGTTAAAGGTATAAAAAATTTCTCCAACGAACTAAAGCAATAGAATCATACGATCTAAAATCTGGACCCACCTTTTAATGTTTATAACACTTTCTCATTTTATCATGCTGCTCCACTCATATCAAGGTATCAAACCTCTCATCATTGAATTTGCCTTCATCATGAGCATCGCACTTGGGCTACCATCTGCATCATTCAAACCGGGCCACACCTTATAGGGCCACCTAATTCTACAAAGTTTCCCTGCCCAGCCTAAACAAGTCAGGTCAAACCCATTAACCCACCTGACCCAAACCCATCTGTACTCAAGCCCACCTGCGTCGTTTTCTTCATCTCCTCTTTCTGTTTCTTTTTCATCTGATTTGCTCTCTCTCTTATTTATTTATTTATTTTTGCTCTCTTTTCTTTCTTCTCTGTTTTGCTCTTTATCTTTTTGCTTCTTCTTTCTTTCTTTCTTTCTCTTCTTCTCTTCCCTTCTCATCTCTCTCTGTTCCTAACTAAACCGAGCTCAACCCATCTTCTTCCTGTCTTCATTTTCTTTCCTTCCATTCTTCTTCTTCTTCATCTTCTTCTTTTCTTTCCTTCTCTGGTTTCCTTTTTCTCCTTCCCTGCATTTTTTTCTTTCTGTTTCTTTTTTTGCCTGTTTTTTTTCCTCCTCCTCCTTTCGTTTTCTTTCTTTCTCCACTGCTGACTTCTTCTTTTTCTCCCTGCTTGCATATGCTTTTCTCTGTTCTCTCCCTTCTATCCACAACTGAACCACACCAGGCCGCAAACTCAGCCACTGTCATCCCTGTTGCACCAAGCTGAGCCCATCTACGTCTTCATTCTTTCTCTTCTCTTCCCTCCTGCTTTGTTTTGTGTTTCTTCCTCACATCGTCATCTTCTTCTTCTTGCTTTTCTTTTCTGTTAGATCTGGATCTAACCAAGCACACACCACAATAAAGAAAAACAAGCAATTACGCACACAGAAGACACGAGGATTTACGTGGTTCAGCAAGATTGCCTACTTTCACCGGCACGAGGATTTCATTATCAAGAAATCTCTCTCTCCCCCTTACAAGCTTTCTCTCTGTGTTCCCTTCCCTCTTTGCTGTCTTTCTTGGTTACAAAGGACTAAAACATGGAAAGAGAATATATAAGACATTAACCCTAATCAACTAGGCCCTCCACTCAGGCCCAATAGAGACCTTTTGAGCCAAACCCAACAATCTCCACCTTGGCGAAAAATGTCCGACCCTTTGAAGAATTGTTGAAATGTGTTTAGAATACATACCTTGTGGGAACGCCATCCCACCATGACTGCACCCTAATGGAGATGAGGTGCACCTTCACTTTTTAACAAGAGGAGAGATTGAGCAAGTTCACACAATGCTTGAGCTTTTCTGTAGTCACTGGCTTGGTAAACATATCAGCTGGATTATCATCTGTGTGAATCTTCTGAATGGAGATCTCACTTGTAGTAACCCAATCTCGAATTCTGTGATATATAATAGCTATGTGTTTTGTCCTTGCATGATATACCTGATTCTTTGTTAGGCATATTGCACTCTAATTGTCACAGTGTAGCAAGATTGATTTCTGCTTGATACCCATCTCATTTACCAAACCTCTCAACCAAATTGCTTCCTTAGAAGCCTCCGAAGCTGTCATGTATTCTATCTCTGTAGTAAAAAATATAGTTGTAGACTGAAGCACCGATCTTCAACTTATCGGTCCGCTAGCAAGTGTGTAAACTTATCCTGTAGTGGATCTTCTCTTATCTAGGTCTCCTGCAAAATCAAAATCTACACATCTAACTACAAACTTTGACCCCTGTTTTCTTTCAAAAAGAATTCCCAAGTCTTTGGTGCCCTTCAAGTACCTCAAAATTCACATTACAGCATTCCAATGTTCTTTTCCTGGATTCGCCATGTACTTACTCACTATACCCACTGCTTGAACTATATCTAGTCTAGTGCAAACCATAGCATACATCAAACATCCTACCACATTTGCATACGGTACCCTGGACATTTCCTCAATTTTCTCATTATCATTCGGACATTGTCTGACACTTAAACTAAAGTGACTTGCAAGAAGAGTAGACACAGGCTTAGCATTTAGCATGTTGAATTTTTCAAGTACCTTTGAGATGTACTTTTTCTGTGATAACCAAGCTTTCCAGCTTTCCTATCTCTCCTAATTTCCATGCTCAACATTTTTATGGCTGCCCCAAGGTCTTTCATGTCAAACTCTTTTCTCAATTAGGACTTGAGTTCATCAACTTTTGACATGTCATTACATGCATTGAGCATCTCATCCACATAAAGCAGCAAAATAATAACATAATTATCATCTAAAATTCTATAATAAACACAACAGTCATAATCATATCGATAGTAGCCGACTTGCAACATGTAGGAGCCGAAACGCTTGTACCATTGTGTCACAACCCGAGCCCAGAAATCTGAGGTTAGTTAAAACCTAACCGGTGACACACGTGTTCCCGTGCACATATACTTTGACCGTGTCTAAGTACACGCACACAAGAGATGTTCACACATGCAAACCAAGTGTACGCGGAAGCTGTATGTATCATAGCTGCAAGGAAGAGAATTAAATACATAGCAATATAGAGTCAACAAAATGACATAATTACAAGTGTACAATACAAACTGAAGAGATAGCGCTTAGAAGCCCATCCAAAAGCTATACAAGAAATAAAGCAAAACAAAACATGAGGGGAGAGAACAGGTGAATGCAATGCCAATGCCGCTTTCTATGGAAGTGATCCAGACCACTCCTCTAGCCTTGACTGAGTCTCCCGGATCTCTCCTGGAGTCTAGCCGACCGACGAGGGGTCGGTAGAGGAATCTGGGCCTGCAACACCAAAAACAACTTATGAGTACGACTCAGCAATGCATAAGCGACAATAAGTTAACACACGCTGTGTCGAGCAGAATAATTAACATTTAACAATTAACAGTGCATAGAGATCACGTTTGCATACTAGGCAGATCGTACACATCAGTAAGCATGCTGTAAGAATCATAAAATAGATACACTGGCTAGGTGGCTGCTACATTTGCCATATTCTCCCAACCGAAAGCAATCAGTACGAGAACACTATCGACCGGGCCAGGGTACGAATAGGTCTCTGGTTCCCGGGGCCCGGAATCCCAGGACAGTAGCACTCTGTAGAGGCAACAATCAGACAACGCCAAAGTCAACCCCGTAGGGTATCCTAAAGCTGAGGCTAAGTAGAGCCAGACAAACAAGATCAGTCATACCCTATGATGCATGTTAATCAATGTCAGTCAATCGGTCAATCAATGTCAATCCGTGAATTTGATTAAGTCACAGTCAGATGGTACAGTACGTGCATCATTTGGAATCAATATCGTTACAAGTTAACAATTAAACAATCATAAATCGAATAAGAAACAAGATAATTAGCATGAAAGGCAGCTGTTCCGCCCAGGATGTACCATTGACAGAGCCCTCAGGGATTATCCAATCGTTGCCTAGTGCAGAACGCGTAACATATGACTAAGAGGGCAAGACCGTAGTCAATATGCAATGCAATTCAAATTCGTGCAGAAATCACGGTCTTTTACTAGCCAATCCTATCTTAGTTGTCCATTGTTACTAACCGTGCATGATGATGTAGTTTTAAATTATTCGGTACACAATTGTTCACTTAAGAGTGTTGCACTGTATCCATCAACGTGTATCGAAGTCCCTTAAACCAACATCCATAGGGAGGTGCTTAACAATTGGGTAGCACACATGAATGCATCACAGCCCATAAGACCATTCATGCGTGCCAAATAAGCCATTGGACAAGGTATATGTTTGAGCAGTCTATGGGAAAGGCCCTATAAGGTCTCATCATAAGCCTAGAAGGTAGTAGAAAAGGTCCTATGGTGTTACAAGAACAAGAGAAGGAAAATGAGTAAGCATAGGATTCAATTAAACCATAAGTCTCTCGGAACATAAATGCATCAGAGCCGACCGGTCAGCTCTGAAGCCCGATTGGTCGAATTTCGGTTCTGGGAATGTCCGATCGGTCAGACCCCAGTCCCGATCGGTTGAACTACAGAATTCTGTACATAATAGGGTTGTTGTATTACATGATTTCCATGCACAAAATGACGTGTAACAAGGTTATACAAAACAAAAGGGGCTGTCAAACGCCACACACTTACGAGAAAGAATAGAAGAACATGACAATCAACGTATATCAACATGTGTTCATCCATACCGTGCTTATACTTGCCTTAAACACGCTATTTCCCTAATTTGGCTGTTCTTAGGCCCAACGATCCCGGAGAAGCAATTCCTAACATCATGCACGTCTAGGGTAAGCAAAGGAAAATAGGTGCATGCAGTGCAAGCATGCCCAAAACTCATGCGGCGACCGTGACGCAATTACTCACCAGAGATAACTCGGAAGGAGGGTGCAAAAGCCTTATCCACGCAAGGAGATAAGAAAAAAGAAAGCAAAGACGAGCGAGACGTCGGGTAAAGAGAAGATACCGGTGAACCCAAAGAGAATACAAACAACCGGCGTACAAGAATCCTCCCCTTGCTCTACGTTGATAGCAAGGAAGAAGAAGAACAAGAAGAGAAGCTAGAGAGCAGGGAGAAGAAGAGAAGAGAAACCGAAAGAGAGAGAAAGAGAGCTGGCATACAGGAGAAGGAATAAGGGAGAAAGAGACGGTGGTGTATTTATATAACAGATAAGGATTGCCAATTAACATCTAAGTCCAACAATTCAGAAGAATTACAGTTCAAGTCGATTAACGGTCCAACGGAAACAAACGACCTCATTTACGTACGAGACAGTTGCGGAAGTTGACGAGCTCAACGAAATACAAGTGTTGATTCCAAGATGATGCATGAATGATGAACTCGTACAAAATCAAAAATTACGAAAAATGGCTCGAGACGGCTTAAACCACGTTTAACTCAACTCAATCCCCTATCTATGAACCAAGACTAATCTCAAGAGACTAAAACCACGAGCTTAACGTAAATTCGCTATAAATAGTACCGAAACTTCATTAATTAATCGTTAAACCAGATTAAACTGGGCCAGAGTGTTACACATTGTCTTAGAGATTGTTTTAGCTCGTACAATGATCTCTTCAACATACACACATGGTGTTCTTTTCCGACTTCCTTGAATCCTTCAAGTTGATCCATGTAAATTGTTTCCTCCAAGTCACCGTGAAGGAAAGCTGTCTTTACATCTAGTTTTTCGGGCTCCATGTCGAACTGTGCTACCAATGTCAATAACACCCTGATAGAAGTGTGTTTCACAATTGCAGAAATGATCTCATCATAATCAACCCCTTCCTTTTGTGAGTACCCTTTTGCTACTAAACGTGCCTTGAACCTTGGTTCTGCATTTTCTTGCAAAGCTTCTTTTCTCCAAAACACTCATTTGCAGCCTACAGTGGTTTTGTCTTTGGGTTTAGGAACTAAATCCCAAATTGAGTTCTTTTAGGGAGTTTCCATCTCATCCATCATAGCACCCATCCAACCTTGTCTTTCACTGCTTTCCATAGCTTCTTGAAAAAAGGTCGGATCACCACTGCTGGTAATAAGGGCAAATTGTACTTCATCCTCATCACATCCATACCGATGAGGTGGCTAGATGGTTCTCTTTGCCCTTCCTTGTGCTAGACTTGAGGGTCCCTGCTGAACCTTACGTTGTTCCTCACCTCCAAATATACCAACCTCTAATGAACTTTGAGCTTGTTCATTGGTTGTATTATCTGCAAGAAGAACAACTTCGGTAAACACTTTTTCAACACTGTGCCCTTTGACTTCATTGTCATGTTCTCCATTCAGCATAGAAGCTTCATCAAACACAACATCTCTGCTGCATATCTTTCTCTTGTTTTCTGGATCCTATAGTTTATACCCCTTTACACCTTTCTCAAAGTCGAGGAATATGCATTTGAGTGACTTGGAGTCTAACTTGGATCTTTCATCACTAGGAATGTGTACATAAGTTGGATAACCGAATACCTTCAATGAAGAATAGTCCACATATTTACCTGTCCACACTTCTTCTGCAACTTTACAGTCAAGGGGTCTTGATGGTAACCAATTAACCACATAGCATGCGTGGTTAACTGCATCTGCCCAAAAACTTTGAGGCAACCCTGCATGAAGTCTCATACTCCTTGCTCTTTCTAGAAGTATCCTGTTTATTCTTTCTGTAACTTCATTTTGCTGAGGATTCTTTGGAACAGTGAAGTGCCTTATGATGCCTTCATCCTTGCAAAATTGTAGAAACCTGCCATTTCTGTATTCACCCCCATTATCTAATCTCAGATACTTGCCTTTTCTGCCTGTTTGATTTTTTACTTCTGCCTTCCACTCTTTGAACTTAGTGAAGACTTCAGCTTTCTCTTTCATAAAGTAGACCCAAACCTTTCTTGAAAAATCATCAATGAATGTCACAAAGTAGTATGCTCCACCTTTTGACATAACCGGGGCTAGTCCCCACACATCAGAGTGAATATAATCCAGAATACCACTGCTTTTACAACTGTTGTCTGCAGTTTTGAATGACACCTTTTTCTGCTTGCCGAAAACACAGTATTTACAAAAATTCAGTTTGCATGTTTTTACACCCTTTAACAGCTGCCTTTTGTGTAGTTCTAATATGCCTCTCTCACTCATACGCCCTAGACGCATATACCACAATTGAGACTCATCATCACTGGTTTTGTCATCTATAGAGACTGCCACTCTACCTACAACTGTGTTTCCCATGAGCTTATACAGGTTGTTCCCTACTCTGATACCTTTCATTAATACCAAAACACCTTTAGTAGCTTTCAGCAAACCATCTTTTGCCATGAATGTACACCCTTTGGATTCAAGCAAGCCTGAAGAGATTAGAGGTGCATTTGGCATTATGCCATTGAGATGTTTTCGTGTTTCTGCGAGATAAGCCTGCAAAACCTTGTTTGGTATATGCAAATCATTGTTCTGAATTTTTTTCTCACGAGAAAGAATCTCAAAATCTCAATCCACTGGCATAAGAAACTTAGAACAAAAAAACTTTGTTTTTTTTAAAGAACAACTTGTTAGCACATTGATTCCTACTCATCTCAAAGTGATGCAATTACTTAAATCATAAAATAGGTCATATGTTAACAATTACAAAAGGTGTGCCTATATTATAATTTCTAATTTCTTATAATGGTGAGACCATATTATAAATCCTTTGAATGTGGATTCCATGTTTTAATTTCTAAATGTAAGTTATATGGTTAAAAAAATTATCTTTCAAAAAAAATTTTTAAGCTTTCAAAAAATAATCTTTCAAGAAAAAATACTTAAAATTTCAAACAAGAATTAATCTTTAAAAATATTTAATCTCTCAAAAAAAATTTTAACCTTTCAAAAAAAATTTAATCATTGAAAAAATATTTAATCATTAAAAAAATATTGAATATTTCAACAAAAATATTTAATTTGTAAAAAAAATATTTAATATTTTAAAAAATTATTTAATCCTTGAAAAAATATTTAAACAATTAATTTTTTTGAAAAAAAATTATTTCATATTTCAAAAAAATATCAAATTTTTCAGAAAAATATTTAATCTTTCAAAAAATATTTAATCTTTTAAAAAATATTTAATCCTTGAAAAAAATATTTAATTTTTCAAAAAAAATATTTATTAAAATTTACAATTTTAAAACAATATTTAATCTTTAAAAAAAACTTAATCTTTTAAAAAAATTAAAAAAAGGTGAAGCAACATTGTAATTCCTTTGAATGTGGGCCAACATTATGAATCCTATGATGTAGTCCCATATTCTAATTTCTCAATATGGGTACCACATAATTTTTAAAGTGGAATTCTTGTTTACAATTAACAAACAGGAAGGTCTCATATTATAATCTCTTATAATTTCCAAAGGTAGGCACTACATTGTAATTTTTAAATATGAGTCCTATATACAAAATCACAAAAAATATGGCTCCACTTTGTAATTTCTAAATGTGGGTCACGTTGTAACAATCATAAATGGTGGTCCTGCATTATAAGTGTACGATGTTATAATTTAACAAGGTGGGTCCTACATTTACATTAAAAAAAGGTTGGCCCCACATTTTAATTTATTAAACTTCTCAATGGTGGGCCCACATTATAATTTTTATAAAGGTAGGCCTACCTTATAAATACTATGAATATGCGCCCCATGTTCTAATTTTTAAATGTGGATACCACATTGTTACTTTTACAGGTAGGTCCTACGTATGTCAATAATAAAGTGTTACAAACATTAAAAAGTGGGTCTAGATTTTAGATCGTATGATTCTATTGCTTTAGTTTGTTGGAGAAATTTTTGATACCTTTAACAAACAAGTTCCATATGATATATTGTTAGCAAAGTATTTTAATACAATGTTGCCAAACAAGTTCTGTAGAGTTACGTCTCGGCACAACCTGATCTCAGTACAACTACAAAATTGGAAACAATACGGGAATAATGCCAAACAGGCCCTAGGTTTTTCTTGAATGCTGGCACATGCTTCACATCACCAAAGTTCTCATAACTCCATCTTCCATTTTAATTTTAATGGTGCCAATTTCAATGGTTTTACAGGGTGCATCATTACCCATTAGAATGCTACCACCATTACATTCCTCATAGGTATCAAAACAATCACGATTTGGGCACATGTGATAAGAACAACTAGAATCTAAAATCCAAGCATCAGATAAATGGTTACCTTATGAGACATATAGGAGTTCCACTTCAGTTTCTGAAGCAACGCTGGCGAAGTCACTGTTGGCAGCTTTATTCTCAGCTTTGTTCTTCACATCTTTAGACACCTTGTATTCCCTGCAATCTTTCCTCCAGTATCCTTTATTTTTGCAAAAAAAGCACTCTAAATTTTTCTTGCTTCGTGATTTTGATCTGGAGTTGTTCCTCTTTGATTTGCCCCTATCATTTGATCTGCCATGTTTACTAGAACCTTCTTTTACTAGAAGTCCCTCTGCACGTGAACTAATTTTTGTGGCCTTCTTCCTTGCAGCATTGGAGATGATGTCTTGCCTAACATCCTTGAAATTAAGTGTGTCCTTTCCATACAATAAGGTAGTCACGAAATGATCATATGAGTTAGGAAGAGAGTTCAACAGCAGCAAGGACTTGTCTTCATCATCGAATTTCACATCAAGCCTCAACAAGTCATTAATCATTCTGTTGAAAATATTCATGTGCTCCAGCACATCACAACCTTCCTCCATTTTGAACCCATACAACTATTTCTTGAGATGCAACTTGTTTGTGAGATTCTTACCCATATACAGACTCTCAATCTTCTCTCATAGACCCTTTGCAGTCTCCTTTTCAATGACATTGTACATGACTTCGTCAGAGAGGTAGAATTGAATAGAGCTGATTGCTTTTTTATCTATGTCTGCCCAATCTTCATCTTTTATCTTATCAGGCTTCTTTTCTTTGCCTAATGATGCTACCTTAATACCTTGTTGAATCAAGATATTTTTTTATCTTCCGCTGTTATAAACCAAAGTTTATTCTTCCATCAAATTTTTCTATTTCAAATTTGATACCTCCTGCAGTGGAAGTTCCCATTGTGGCCATGATAAATCTAAAGATGATCCAAAAAAACAACTCACCCAAATATATGTTTGTCAAACTGCCAATCTACTCCGTTCACATTTAGATCTCGTCGCCGGGAGTCCACTGGAAAAAACGGAGCTTAATTCCGAGTCCAGATAACTCCGAAAATTGAGTTTGAATTTTGACCGTTGAATCTGGTCAAACTGGTCAACCTGCTGACGTTGGATGATGTCAGCATTGCTGCTGGACTGGGCTTCTGTAGACGGGTTCAGGTTAGGTCGACCCGAACTATAAATTGCTTTGTTCTGTCGGAATGGGCTGCGGAACGGGTTGGGTTCACTTGACCCGAGCCTGGCCTAGATCCGGTCTGTGACTGGGTTGGGTTCTGTTGTGGGTCAGGTCCGCCTGACTTGACCAGTGACATGGCTGTACTGGTCTACTGGACTGGGTCAGTTCAACTGGACCTGACTGTGTCTTCAGTTGGAACTAACCCAGATGGGTCTCCTTCTTCCTCACGATTCTGCAACAAAGAACCGGAAAACCCCTTCGGTTCTTCCTCCTTCGTCTGCGGTGGGCGGACGACCGACTCCGGTCCTGCGATGGCATGCAACGGCAGGCGGTGAGGTCACACCGGCGAAGCAGCGGTGGCGGCGAGGGAGATTCCGGGAACAGGAGCAGCGAGCGGCGCCACTATCAGTGATGGCAGCAGCAATGAAGGCCGGCGAGCTCAGAGGCAACACTGATGAGTTCAAGTTGTGCGTACGGTGACAGCAGAGATGACTGAACGGCAGCAGTGCACGGCGACTGTCGTCCTTGGGAACGGTTTTGGCCGACTGGCAGCAGACACAGCGGTTGTGGTTTGGCGGATCTGGTGCTAATGGCAACGAGGCTGCTTCGACGACGGTAGACGGCAACAATCCAAAATCACACAGAAGATCTGGATCCATTCGTCCTTTTCCAATTTCTACAGAAATCTAGCTATGATACCACTTGTTAGATCTGGATCTAGCCAAGCACACACCACAATAAAGAAAAACAAGCAATCACCCATACAGAAGACATAAGGATTTACGTGGTTCAACAAGATTGCCTACATCCACGGGCACGAGGATTGCACTATCAAGAAATCTCTCTCTCCCCCTTACAAGCTTTCTCTCTGTGTTCCATTCCCTCTTTGCTATCTTTCTTGGTTACAAAGGACTAAAACATGGAAAGAGAATATATAAGACATTAACCTTAATCAACTGGGCCCTCCACTTAGGCCTAATAAGGACCTTTTGAGCCAAACCCAACATATCTCCACTCAATCTCTTCTCCTCCAGTTATACTCTTCTCTGTCTCTCCTTTGATTTCGTTTCATTTCCTTTTGTTGTTATCTCTGCTAGACCGAGCCGCCTTGAATCAATTCCTTGCCAAGAACCCAATCCATCAAGGCCTGCAACTCCATCTTCCTCGTTTACTTCTTTTCTTCTTTGTTTTCTTCCCACTCACCTCGAACCCATCTATCCTCTTCCCCCATTATTCCCTTCTTTCTTCTCCTTTGGCTTCATGTTTTTCTGCTGCATCTCCTTCCTTTTTCTACTTCCTTTTCTTTTTCCAGTTTCTTCTCCTCCCTCTTTGCTCGTTCCTTCCTATGTTCCTGACTGCAACCTGAGCCTTCTCTTTGTCCATCTATTTTTTGTTTCTTCTTCTGTTCCCTCCTTCATGTTTTTGTTTTATTCTTTCATGGTTTCCTCTCATCCAAACATGACCCATCTTACTACTATGACCGACTCCATCGTTTTCTCCATTTTGTTTCTTCTTCATCTCCATCCTTTCACGACTCCAAGAACTGGCCACGATCATCCTAGAAACTCACCACCACGAGTTCCACCATCATCTTCTTCACAGCCAGGCAACGGCACCAATCTCAGTTGAGCCTCATCTTCCCATCTCCATCTCACCTTTTCTCCTCTTGAGGACCTTACCAGTGGGACGATTATGGTCTTCACCTTCCATCACCATTCTCCAGATCTGCAGAGATGAACCAACATCATCACACTTTGCAGATGGATTTTCATCTGGGCTTCATCTCTGAATCACCTCTCCCTCACTGAACTCTTCTCTCTCAGGTTCTATTTTATGTTCATTTCTGTTTTTTTTTTCAATCTATTTCTCTGTTTTCATGGTTTTCTTTTCCATCCTACATCTCTGCACTCTCACCCATTCAAAGCCGAGCCCAGCTTCTCTTCTTAGTTCTTATCCTTTTTGTTTTCCTTCTTCTTCCATTTTTCTTTCTACTCCTCTATCACCGTGTTTTTCCTCTCTTCTTGATTTCCATCCTTCCTTTCTTTGTTTTTCTTATTATCTTGATTTACTCGACCCATGGTCATGGACCACCTAAGGTATGGACAACTTGGAAACTACGTGAACCCATTATCCAAACTTTCCAACCCTTAACCCACTTGTGCAATCTACCGTCTGGGGGCCACACCTAATGTCTTATTTTGACTCAAATCTTCTGAAAAACAGCTCTTTATATATATATTAAAGCTACAAGAATGGAGGCCTTTTGAGGGTGCTACATCAACACCTTTTATTTTTCTTTTTTTCTAGAGCGACACATCAACATCCTCGAAAATTACATGTGGTACCAAGACATCACTAATTCCCCTAAAATCTCTCCATCTACTATTATCACTAAAATTTCTCACTCATTTTCCTGTTTTGCACCCTTTTTTGTTGGCTAATCCTATTTGTTGCTTAAATGGTAGTATAATAATTTTTCTTGTGGGGCCTCTTTATAAAGATTTGGCACCAATCAAAATATATGGCTCTATTTCTTATAGGAGTTAGGCTTATGATCAAATTATAATGCTACTTTTTCTTATGGGGCCTATTTTTAAAGATTTGACACCAATCAAAACAGATGGCTCCATTTTTTACAGGACCATCAAATTTCACTAATATCTCTCACTCATTTTCCTTTTTTGCACCCTTTTTTGTTGGCTAATCCTATTTGTTGCTTAAATGGTAGTATAATAATTTTTCTTGTGGGGCCTTTTTATAAAGATTTGGCATCAATCAAAATACATGGCTCTATTTCTTATAGAAGTTAGGCTTATGATCAAATTATAATGCTACCTTTTCTTATGGGGCGTATTTTTAAATATTTGACACCAATCAAAATAGATGGCTCCATTTTTTACAAGACCATCAAATTTCACTAAAATCTCCCACTCATTTTCCTTTTTTACACCCTTTTTTGTTGGCTAATCCAATTTGTTGCTTAAATGATAGTATGATAATTTTTTTATAGGGTCTCTTTATAAAGATTTGGCACCAATCAAAATATAGGGCTCTATTTCTTATAGGAGTTAGGCTTATAATCAAATTATAATGCTACTTTTTCTTATAGGGCCTATTTTTAAATATTTGACACCAATAAAAATAGATGGCTCCATTTTTTACAAGACCATCAAATTATAAAAAGTTTATAATAATTTCAAAATATGGAAGTAGGCCTCACCAAAATCATTCCTAAAGCATATGTCTCTGGGCCACTATTAAATTATGAAAATGTCAAGTTTTTTTATAATTATAATAGGCTCTACTTATTCTCATTTGAAATTTGGTTTGGATAAATCCAAGCCCGTGACACTTACTTCTCCAATTTGATATGAAATGTTGTTTTATCTAATTTTTTTCTAAATGATTTCCAAGTTAAATCAACTTTATTCAAGTAACTCCAAGGAAGAAGGTTAATATTGTATTTTTTTAGATTATGAAAATAAAGCTTCTCAAGTAACTTTTGTATTATGTTACTTGCTTATTTCTAATTGATTCTAAAGATGATGATTTTATGATTTTTTTCCTTGGACATTTAACTTGGTGGAATAATATTTGTATAATATCCTTTATTTTGCCTCCTTTTTTTTCTAAATAGGAAGTGAGCTTTTTTAATAAAAATTTTTGGGACTTAAGTAGACTCAAATTGTAAGAATTTTTTCCTTTGAAGATGTTATTTTTTTAGTTTTTTTGAGATAAATTCTCAATCATCGTCATCACCATTTCCTTTTTTTATTTTTTATCAATTTTAAAGCAAGTAACATTAGTATTTCAATCTAATTCTAATAAATAAATTAGCTTGATAGATAATATATTTATCTTTTATTTATTTATTTTTATCAATAATATTTTGAAAAATACAATAATATTTGATGTACTAGTTTTATGCAACAAAAACCTTTAAAATATCTATCTTAAGTAAGGACTAGTAATACAGGTTCGTGCTTAGCCTGGACCTATATAAAAAATTTAAAAAGTTTATTACAAAGTTTATAAAAAATAATAAAAATTTAGATGTTTATAAAATTTAATAGACTTTTGAATTTTTTTTTTCTTTTATTTAAACCATGAGAATCATTTAGTGGGCTATTTACATTTTCAGAAATTTTCTAATTTTTTATTTTATACATTTAGTAGGTGGACTTTTATAAGTATCTAAAAATTTGTATTTTTATAAAATTTTTAATAAACTATTTAATTTTTTTTATAGAGGCCAGGACTAAGCACGGGCCTGTGTTACTGGTTGATTATTATACCAAGTTAGCAATTCATGTAAAACCAAATAGAACTTTTTGAGGCCCCACTATCCCTGGCCCTTACACATAGTTTAAAATTGCAGTATCGGTCGCAGTATTGGCCGGTCAAAAAAACCGATATGATATCCGTATCGGTCGTGGTTCTTGGTCTATCGCAGTCGTCGCGGTGTGAATTTTTATCTTACTCCAAAAAAATTCTAAAAAATATCCAAAAAAACTAGAATAATATAAAATGCTGGAAAATAATGTTTGTTTTCATTAGTACACATTATAAAGCAAAATATCAGTCCCCCTAAGGCAAAGCATCCCGTATTGATGTTTTGCCCGAAACTGTCGACTATCTCATGTTTTAATGTCTCATCCTTCTAATTTATAAATCCATCAAGTGGCCCCCAATTTAAATCCCAAATCCAATCAATTAAAATAATTATCACTCTTTATTTCTTTTGGGTAAAGAAATTATCATTTTTTTAGTTGATTTGTAACAAAATTCACCTTTTATATTCAGAAGAAGGGCATTTATTTTTAGTGGAAATTTATTTTTAGTGGATTAGACTTTTCCATTAGTATACCCTATTAGAGGCTGACTAATAAAATAAAACATTTAGATGCTTAATTGATTTTTTAACATTTTATTTTGATGTTTATAAGTGATCAATGTGACATTGGGCCAACTCTTATTAAATTAATGTTTGTTAAGGACCATTTAAAAGGGGCATGTATTTTGACTTAGAAAATTAAAAAGGGGAATTAAACACTTTAAACAATAAGAGAGGGCATTTAATTTTTTTAAATTTTAAATTCTAATATTTATTATTAGACCATTTAAGAGGAAGCATTGATGTAGATTTGAGTTTTAGAAACTGGGCCACAAGTGTGGAAGACTCACACCATGTGGGAATTAATGGAGAGTGGCAAAAGCCCTCTCTTCTGTCAATGCATCGCGCCCTAAGCCTCAACCCATACCCCAGACAAAGACAGACAGCAGTGAAGGGAAAGAAATAGGAAGATAGAGGAGGAAGTGAAAAAAGGGAGGGGAGGAGGAGGAGGAAGAAGAAGAAATGGACAGCAGTTAGGATAGCACTGCAGCAACTAGGTCAAGCATCAACCCCCCCAAGGATTTGAGGTTTGAGTTTTGCAACTCTCCAATTTTTTTTAATAGAAAGGTATGAGGGATTTGTTCTATTTTTTTTTTCTTCCTCTGTTTTTTTAAAACTGCATGTGGTTGTTGTATTTCCCCTCTTCTGCAAATGCATCCTCTCATCCTCCTTTTTTTTTTTAATTTTGGTCGTATCGGCCATTACATTCAATATGACCGATTTTTTGAAAATATCAATCATAACAGATGATATTTAACTGATACATTAGCAATTTTGACTGTAAACGATACTAATAACGGTATCCTATCAAAATATCATCACAACACAGGCTGATACCAATTCATATCGGCCCCGATATTTTAATCCATGCCCTTACATGGTATGTGAGGTTCCATTCATACCGTGTAAGTCCAACAAAGGACCCCATACCATGATACCTTAGTACTTGAGTTTTCTGGTCCTTGCTTCAATTTGATATAAAATATGAAATTTTGAAAACTATTGAAATAATCTTTGATTATTAGGATATTTTGTTGCCTTTAACATACTTATACATGATGGTTACATCAGACCTGATCTTGTTTCCGTGTCACCATCATGCTACAATTGATAAGATTAATTATCATTGGATTTAAAATGCTGAAAAATGTGGAAAATCTTGATAATATGTTATTTAATTGTAATCTCAACCCTTGGGTATCTTTGTGATTTAAAAGAGCTTTGAATTTCGAATTTGATTCGTATGCTCTTAAAGCATTCGCCAAAGTATGGGCAACACACCGTGGGAACGCTCACACGCGAATTTTAACCCTTTTTGGGTATGACATTGGGATTGGAACCCTTTTTGTACGATATTGCTAATTTGCAGCTAGTTCCCACTTTGTTTTGGAGACTACTGGTATTCTCAAGCTTTGTGCTAACTTTGAATTTGAAAATGATTTGTACCTAGCGGGTACCTTATACTTGGTTCGGGCTTAACTCTGACAAGCACACTTTGATATTTTGTTTACTGCGAATCTGTCTTTCCTTTTTAGCTGTTGATTTGGTTATTTGTTTACTTACTTAAAATACTTTGAATTTTGTCATAGTATCTTCTTGTCGCTTTCAAGATATTGCACTTACTTGAAATACCTTGAATTTTGGTCATAGTATCTTCTTGTCGCTTTCAAGATATTGCACTTACCTTACTAGATATACCTTATATATTCGAACCATGAATCTAAATTTGTTTTTCTTAGATTGTTATCTATTTGCTAGGTTTTATGATTCGTATTACTTGTTGAGTTTTACACACTCTTATTTTTCCCCCACATATTTCGAGGTTGAACTAGAACCCGAGAAAACTTATCTTATTCTACAGAATTGGGATTAAGGGATGAGCTGCGAAAACTTCAACCGTAGATTTGAGGATTGATTAGGACTTCATTAGATTTTGAAATTTTTATGAGAGTCATTATCACTTCATATTTATTTATTTATTTCAAATGGATTGATTTTATTTGTTTAGCTTGAGATATTAATCATAATACTCCGTTTAAGATTATTTAATAAAGTTTGAATTTTTTTTAATTTAATTATTGTGGACCCATCATGTCTCATGATTTGAGGGCCCTAAAGACGTCGGATTTCGGAGCATCATAGCCCCAGCTCAAGCCTTACAAATTTTAGGCGACCTAGTGACCCCTGCAACTGCATCTTTCTTACCCATGTCATCTTGGCTGGTGCTTCATTCCAGTTCATGACTCCAGTCTCTTTATCTCATGACTTCTAGTTCCTAACAAACCAAGCAATTTATATTGTTGTTTGTTAGGACTAAAAAGTTTTCACACAACAAAAGTAGGTTCGGCCCAAGTGTAAGGATTTTTGTGTCGGCAAATTCATGAGTTGGACAAAACTTAAGTCCATTAGTGTTGTATTTTACATATCTTTGAGTATGACAGTGGTTTAAGTCACCGGATGTACTAAAATGAAGAAATCAAAGAAAAAGCGATAAATTGAAATAATTTTCTACAGACGACATTGATTAAAAAGGTCATATCTCACAAACTGAGAGTCGGATATGGGCTGAAATCTACTGTTGGAAAGCCCGTTTCGTAGATATCCATAGAGCCCAAGATTACCTCAATCGAAGTTAAAACGAGAAAGTTATGGCCTTCGGAAATTTGCAGAAAATGTGCTGGATTTTCACCTCGGCAGAACCTTAATCCAACCAATCGGGTCATTCATCTGACCGATCGAAAAGGTGCAAGAAAGTCGCCGACTTGTAATTTTTCAGTTCGATTTGAAACGAAACTTGCATGTTTCATGCCAACTCATTTCCTAATTAAACCGTACTTATGACGCACGAAATTAGGGCTATAAAAAGGGGTTCTCTCTCAACCCTAAATGGTAGAACACATATCTCATTGTTCTAAAAAGAGATTGCTTATCAGATATCACCTTCTCTAGAGTTCTTTCATTGGAAAGTTGAAGGGCTGAAGTTCTGCTCTAGAGATTATTGTCTTCTACATCTTTAGTAGAAGATTGTCTTCTAAGCGTAGAAGATCTAAGGAGTCAAGCTAACAACTAGATGGCGTCTAGTTGGTTGGATTTGTAGCAAGCAACGACAGGCGATTGTTGTGTAGTGATTCTTTACAAGAGGTTGACGTTACAGAGTGTCACGACCCGAGCCCAGAAATCGAGGGTTAGCGAAAAGCTAAACCGGTGACACACGTACTCCCGTGCACGTGCATCCAAACCCAGTTCAGATGCACGCACACAAGGGATCTCACACGTGCGAACTAAGCGTACGCGGAAGCTGTACATATCATAGCAAGCAACAAAGAAAATAGCGGAAGCCAAAGCAAATACGAAACGGAAATGACAAGACAAATACACTGATATAAAACCGAATACACACCAAAATCAATATATACAAAAATACACAGAAGACAAGTCCAAGGTCCAAAGTCCAAATACAAATCTCTCAAAATCCCAAAATGAAAAGCCACTGGCAGCATGCATGAACGCACTCGGCAGAGATGATCAGGCCCACTCTGCCAACCCTGAGGGTGCCTCTACACTCGCCCCTGCAGCCTCCTCGACCGCCGGGGAGCTGGGCAAGGTATATGTGCCTGCAACACCACAGACAACACAAATGAATACAACGATCCAGCAAATATAAGTAACCGGGGTGTAACACTCATAGTATCAAAGTGAATATAATAATGACAGAAGATTAAATACAAAGTTCCATATTAGGAAACTAAGCCAATCGTGCATAGAAGTAAAACATGATATGTGAATCAAACATAGAAATACTGACTAAGTGGCTACTACGTTAACCATGTTCTCTCCAATAGAGAGCAGAGCAAAGCAAAGCAGAGGAGAACACCACTGACCGGGCCAGGGTACAAGTGGGTCTCAGGTTCCTGGGTTCCGGGGTCCCAAGACAAAGCGACACTGCAGTTACAGAGATACAGAGATCTAAGCCAAAGGTAACCCCGTCGGGCATCCTAGGGCTGAGGCTGAGTAGAGCCAGACTAATACCAATCAAATCAAATCCATAGAAAGGGAGATTATCCGCTTTGGACTCACCGATGACAAAGACCGGATCTTATCCTCACGTATTAACCTCTGGGCAGAGCCACCCGGGAATACCCAAACCAAACAGATATATATATACAAAGCCAGAGAATCTACAAAGCATAGCATAGATCAAAGCATAGTGCAGAGCGAAGAGTAATACAGATATACAGGACGAAAGCAAAATGACTGCGGAATGCATAACATAGATTAACAGAACACAGGGCAAAACTATAAACAATATGCAATGCATCTCAGATTAATACGGAGTTAAGGTTCATTACAAGCCAGTCCTAAGCTAGTTGTTCACTGTCACTAACCGTGCATGCTGATGTAGTTTTAAGTTAGTCAATGCACCGTTGCCATCAAAGTGTTGCAATGTAATCTGTGCGTGCACCGACGTCCCTTAAACCAACACCCATGGGGAGGTGCTTAACAGTGATCAACGCCCACATGAATGAGTCACAGCCTAACAGACTATTCATGCGATCCAAGAATCCATTGGGCCGGTTTACATGAGTGGTCAACCCGTGTTTGAGCCCTACAAGTCTCACCATTATCCTAAGTTATGTTTCAGAATTGCCATGCCTAACGGTTTAGCTATGAGGGACCTATGGTTGAGCCGAAGACATCTTACGCGCTCGTCGTACTATGCACTACGGCTTCACCTTGGTTCCATTAAAACACAGCTAAACTGATTATCCTTCCACCTCTGATCTGGTACCTTTTTCGGCTGAGCTACGGTCAGTATACGGCTTAGCCGTAGACTAATCCACGGCTTGGCCGTAGCATTCCACGGCTTAGCCGTAGCCACACCGTAGGAGTTCTGTGTTGGAAAAGTTTCGACTGATCAGAGGTTTAATTCACGGCTGGGGTACGGGTTGGGTCACGGCTAGCTTACGGCTCAGCCGTAGGACAAATTACGGCTTAGCCGTAGCCTAGCCGTAGAACAAAACTCAAAATTTCAGTCTCTGGGAAGTGAGCCGTAGAAATTTACGGCTTAGCCGTACAATACAGAACACGAATTCGGGATAGTTACAGAAACTGAAATTTGGTACAGAAAAGTCTCAAAACAGGATACAGAGGTTCCAAATTCACAAGCATTGGCTGTAACCATCAAATACACTAAAGAAGATGGAAATCAAAGCATTCAAATAGAGCACCCATGTGTGTTATAAAGTCTGTACTTATACTTGCCTCAAATCTGACAAATCCTCTGAAACAAGCTCCAAATCCACTAAAAATCAAAGCAAATCAAAGCAATACACCATGCATGAGATGAAGACACATCAACAAGGAAAAGAGCTGCAATTGGAGAAGAAGAAGGGAGAGTTGGGAGAGAACCCACTTACCACCAAAACCACAGACAGAGACTAAGCACAGAGATGAGAGAAGAAGAAAAGAACCCAATCCAAACAAAGGATCCAATCCTCAATCGAGCAAGAGAAGGAAAGAAGAGAGAGAGAGAGAGAAAACGTGGAGGGAGGAAAGCTTCTCCTGGAATTTCTTGCATGCAACGTGGAAGACAAAAGAGCAGGGAGAGAGACACCTGGGGTTGCATTGTATATATAGGTTTTGAAAGTTAAGTCAAAGTCCGGTAAGTTTATGCTAATTACAGTTCAAGTCACACGAAGGTCCATCTTCCCCAATTGACTCCAAACGGATCTGACACAGTTATGGAAATTGTCGAGCTCAACGAAATACGCGTGCTGACACCAATATGATGCAAAGATGATATGAGCAAAACAAAAGCAAAATTACGAAAAAGGACTTAGAACTAACTATCTCAGGTCAAAGGTCACTCAACTACCTATTCAAGGCCCAAAACCAAGTCCAAAAGACTAAAACAAAACAAAACACACTAATGAGCCACTAATCCGGCTCAAAGGGGATCGGAGTGTTACACAGAGTCATGCGGATGTCTGTAAGTGGCTTGTAACTGCGTGATAATCTGTAGTGCTTGATTATTAGTCCAGGTTGAACTCATGATTTTTTCTCAATTTGGGCGTCCATGTAAAATTTATGTCTTCTTGTTGTGTGTGCATTTGTTTGATTTATTTCTATGGCATAGATGATTGTTTGCAGACATAATATTAAGATTGGCATTAATCCATTTTAAAGGCTCCTCCCAAAAAACCTTCACCAAGTATGATCACATTATCACCATTAGCAGTAGCAAAAACTTCATTTACAACTATAATTGAGTCCAATGTAATTGAATTGCGAGGGAACATTAGATTATGCAATGTAATAACCTTCAAACTCATTGTACTAAAAGCCAACACGATCATTTCCCACACAGCCAAATTAATGTGCAAGTCCTTCTCCCTTGGCCTTCACTGAATATTCATTCCTTCCTTCTCCATACTACTCTAATTGAGAACAGTGAATCTTTTAAAGGCCTCAGGATAGTAAATAAAGGTTTGAAGGTAATTATAAATTTTATTGATAAAAAATATAATGAATTATTTTCATCAATGAGAGGGTAAGAGTGTGAGTTTTATGTCATCTTTTCCTTCTACTGTATCAATTCTACTGCAGTCCTTTAAGGAGATCGATAAATGTCTGAATTTTCTTCAGGGAAGTTACATCAAGTATTTAAACTAACTTAAAAAATTAAACAAAGAATAAAAATTAAATACAGACACGAAAATGAGAATCCAAGCATACTTATAGGATGATGGGAAACTTTCAACATTTTTTTCTTCATATTCTTTTCAAAACTAAAGATATAAAGACGTGAGTTAAAGATAAAAAGAAGAATCAAGAGATAGAGATTGAGGAAAGAATGGATGGATTAGAGATAAATATAAGGAACGTGGGATGGATTTTACGAGATTTCTAGAATAATATGGAAGGATGGTACTTTCTAGCGGGTGTAGAGAGATGTGGGGGACGAAGATATTTTAGGGGAACAAATTAAATAGATGAGTGAGAGATTTTAGTGAAGGGATTTTGAATTTTGATTATGTGTGGGGACAGATTTTAGAGGGAGGTGATTTTAGTAGGGTATTCGTTAGTGTGGGAGTAAAATGAGGGAGAGGTTTAAGGGAGAGATGTTAGATTCAATAAATTGAGGGAGAGATTTTAGCAATGGGGTAGAAAATTTCAAATAATTGAAGGATGGGAGTGTTGTCTATGGATTATTTGTGGAGTGATTTTAGGTGTGAGGGAGAGAAGGAGAGATTTTAGGGAGGCAAATGCCATGTGTAATTTTTTTAGAAGTTGACATGGTGCTCTAGAAAAAAAGAAAAATCAAAGGTGCTGATGTGACACTCTCCACAGGCCTCCAATATTATAACTTTAATATATACTAACGCTTCAGGGCCTGCGCCCAACACGGGCCTTATTTAATAATTATATTATTTGTAAATAAGAATATTTATAAATATTTAAATGATTTTTAATTTAATATTAATATTAAATTCATTTTACAATCATAATCTTAAATATTTTAGTGCACTCTTAAAAAGTAAATATCATATTAATAAAACTAATAAAAATGAAAAGAATGTACTTGTGGAATTTCATTAGAATATTAATAAAAAATAAAATTTCATTTAATCTGTAAAATCAAGTCAAGAGGAAAAAATTTTATATGGTAATATAAATTAGATGGAATACTCTATTATGCAAAGAATCATCAGTTCAACCAATCCTATCACTATAAAAATTTTGAATTAGGTGAAAAGAAGCCGGTAATCAAGATTATTACAAAATTTAGGCTTCTCACTTATTCATTTGCGCGTAACTCAAAAAAAGAAAAAGAAAGAAAAATAGAAAGAAAAATTTCGACTAAATGTAACAAAACCTAAGATGATCTCCAATTGATTGGTAGACATTAAAATATGGGATACACTTTCAATCTCTACATTGGTAAAAAAAAATTGTATTAGACCTACACTAAGTATAAAATACCATTTGCATTACCATAAACATTTTAACATGAAAGACACACTTAGTTAATATGTATTAGCATATTAAAACTGATACCTATCAAAAATGTAATGATCATGACCTCAAGAGATATAGAGAGAAAAGAGAAATTAAATAATTAACAGGAAAAAAATAGCATAACTATTTTCTTAACATTTAAAACAATATATATATATATAAACCATCAGAACTTTTGGTGTTTAAAGAGAGTAGAACTGAACTTACTCTCAATGGTGAGTTGTTTGATGGTGTCTCCATGCATATACCATATTTTATATTCTCATGTAAAACCTATAGGCTAATGAGCTGGTCGTTTTCTTTTCTTTTTTTTTTTTTTGTTTTCTCCTCCCATTTTTACATGGAAAAATTAAATTTCAACACCCACCCATTCATGGCAAGTGGAGTCAAAATAAAAATAAATATGATTGTCTACCTTCCAAAGGTTGTATCAATCTAACAACAAGAGATGTTGTGTATACAATTGAAAGATTTAGGATAAGAGATAAAGATTAATTAGTTTATGTAAAATTTAAAAGTGAGTGAGAGTATTAAACCAAATTTAAAATTGTTATGCTAGGGCTAATCCAAATTATTGGTTGTTTTGGGTTTTAAGGGACATGATTTAGAATGAGAGAGATTTTAGAAATCTTGCCTCCTGGTAGTGTCATTCTAAATGATTAATTTAGAGAAGATCTATCAATTTTAGGATTGAGCATTAACTTACACGAGCAAAGCTCAGATAGTCAAATCCGATGGTCATAATTGCCTAATCCAAATAATATATTGGCTACTTCATCCAAATGGGGCCTACAACTAACTCATTGATTTATATATTTGGCACATATATTGTGGTATCACATGTACCTAAACAATGAAGCCCACTTACAAAGCAAAATTGAGAGGAAAGTAGTGTGCGATCAGTCCCCAAATAGCTTGGTCACATCCAACTTAGTCCTACCCAATCCACCCTATCCAATCCATTCATGCCTCCCCAAGTCCAAATCAATTCATCATACTCACGCCAACCTATAGCCCAATCCAGCCCATCATACTCAAATTCCAATTTCCCCTACCTTGATATCCAACCTAAATTCCAATGTCCTACACACAGCAACCCAAAACGGATATTCAAAAAAAGTATTGTAATGTCTTTTGGGTCAAGTAAGGTTGACCAACCACGTTGTGGCTTGGAAGAATCCAACTCCTTTTAAATAAAGGTTAGATTTGGGTTAGAATCCAAATTGTGGACTCCACCTTTCTGACCTGACGACCCATTTCATATATGAATTACTATATATACTTATATACATATATCAATTAAAATAAGAAGTTTATATTTTAAGGATTCTTTGATAGTTTGAGATTGTCTATGATAAGGATATAGATTGTAGATTATGCTGAAATTACATGAAAGGGATTGCTTTGAGAATTTTTAGGAAAGTCAAAATTTATGATGAGGATTAAAGAGGAAATAAAATGCCTACCAAAATAAAAATAACAATAAATATATGAAATTTAGAAAGAGAAAATGACTAAAAGAATTCAAAAATTTTAAAGAAAGCTTAAATTAATTAAAAATTATAAATAAAAATTCATTGTTTTTCAAAATGAACCAAATGTTTATTATTATTATTTTTTTTTTACTTTTGCTTTTTTATCATGAAAGGGGAAAGTTTTTACATACTTCTTGATGATCATAAATTATTTCATTTAATGTTTCATATTTCAGTAATCACGTGGCACTATCATGTTTTGTAGTCTATTTACTCATGATGTGTAAAGTTTTTCCCTTTCTGATGATTACAAATTGGATTCTTTTCTGGGCGCTAGGGTGAAAGCATCTTCAAGTCTCTAGATGATCCCAATGGGAAGCTTGGTGTTGCTTGCAGTGGGAAGGGACTTACAGAATTTAAAAAGAGGGGAAAGCATTTGCATCTCAAGGGAGGAGGCACAGAAATAGAACAGATTTTTGGGCGCGTATGTGGTCCTTCCTGTTGGAATCTCTCTGTTTGTTCTGTGCTCATCACCCATTGGCCAATTAGCAAGTATACAACTGAATAGTAGTTAAGAATGGTAAAGATTTTATATAGGAAAGATATTTTAGATTTTAAGGAGAAGATTCCTATAATATTTAGGACTGTCTTAGAGATAAGGGAAATTTAAAATTTTAAAAAGAGTAGAACTGCACTTACTTTCAATAGTGAGTTGTTTGATGATGTCTCCATGCATATATCATATTTTATATTCTTATGTAAAACCTATAAGCCGATGAACTGTGGTTGTTCTCTGTTTTTTTTTTTTTCTCTCCTCCCATTGTTAAATGGAAAAATTGAATTTTAACACCCATCCATTCATGGCGAGTGGAGTCAAAATAAAAATGAATATGATTATCCACCTTCCAAAAGTTCTATCAATCTAACTACAAGATATGTTATGCATAAAATTGAAAGATTTTAAGATAAGAGATAAAAATTGATTAGTTTATATAAAATTTAAAATTGAGTAAGAGTATTAATCCAAATTTAAAATTGTTATGCTATGACTAATCCAAATTATTAGTTGTTCCGGGTTTTAAGTGACATAACTTAGAATGAGAGAGATTTTAGAAATCTTGCCTCCTGATAGTGTCATTCTAAGTAATTAATTTAGGAAAGATCTAACAATTTAGGGGGCTTAAGTACTAACTTACTCGAGCGGGGCCCAGATATAAACTTTGAACTGGGCTGAGATTTAGTAGTAGAAAGCCCAAGTCCGATCCGGTCCAAGTGAGAGACACTAAGAAATCACTCACATAAAAACAAACATCCTAACCAACAAATATTTTCATTTTTCTAAATATAATATAATATGGCTCAAGTTTAAACTATTTTAGGTGAGCTGAGCTCAGGGTAGGTACTTATGGCCCGAGTTAGGCTTTCTCCAGGCTTGGGCCTATTGATCAAAATCTAAGCTAGGCCTGGACATTACTTGACCCGGCCGGACCCATCCAGGCCTAGCCCTATGAACACCTATGACTCTATTGTGATTTTAATAAAAAACCATGTGGACCCACAAATTGCCACTTGATAGTGGGATTTAATGGCATGTGAAATAAGATAAAGGTAATTTGCCTAATTAATATGATGAGTGGTATGAAAATTCATTTAAGATGTATGAGAACCCCTCTTTTTGACTATATGGCACTCTTTAAAATTAAATATGATATGGATATCAATAGTAGATTATGATGAGATTGCATACAAGGGATTACATTGAAATTTTTAAGGTATCGTATTTTTTAAATAAGAAAGATTTAGATTGATTTTAGAAAGAGAGAGATAATGATAGGAATAAGGATTATGCTGATTTTTAGGAGATTAAATAGTAAATAGAGATATTTCAGGAGAGGAAAATAGGAAAGAATCTTAGGACTTTAATTGGAGTGTGTAACGTGCTGCTCTCCCATAAAAAACAAGCGCCACATGTCGCTCTTTCACTAAAAGGGGTATTGTAGTGGGCCCAACTTCTTGGAAATTATTGAAGATAACTTACACATGAGAAACTCCTCTATATTAGAACTTAGGATCTTGACCTGCACTGACATATCCAGTTTCAATAAGAGGATTTGAATCTAGTTCTAGGACATGTTTTGACTAAAGGATCAATATCCAATTCCAAAATCGGTTCTAACTTTTTTTTTTCTTAAAATAAGGATAAAATTCAACTTCTAACAATGCACCAAATCTATTATTTTCATGATTAAACATAAAAATATCCAATTAAAAGTGATTTTGAGTTACAGTTTGTGATATAAAAGATTTGTGTGCCGTGTCTTAGGTAAATAGGTATGAACTTGTATGAATCCGAAAATAAACTCATATATCAATTATTGGAACCTTAAACCCAATTTATCAATTGAAACCTATTTTTAGATTTCTACCATAGTTTTTAGAGGTTGGAAGCTCTAGATGTTCTAATATTGGATATCCACTTACATCCTTTAGCGGCAACATACGGTAATAAAATGTGGGCTAGTTTTATAAACCAAAGTTGCCATGTTATGTAGTGTCACAACCCGAGCCCAGGGTTCGGGGGTTAGCAAAAGCCAAACCTAATGACACACGTACTCCCGTGCATGTACACGTAGACCGAGTATAAATGCACACGCAGAAGGGAACATTCACACGTGCCAAACATGTACGCGGAAGCTGTAAATATCAGAAACATTAAACTAACAATGCAAGAAGAGAATACGAAGAAAGAACTGACATAATTACATGTGAAGGTCTTACAAAAAGAACAAAAGAATATATACAATCATACAAAAAGAACAAAAGAATATATACAATCATGACATGTACACAAGTATGAAAATCCTCAAAACAAGACTCCAATGCCATGCATGCCAAGAACGCTCTCCCGTGGAGTGATCACATCCACTCCTCTAGGCCTGATGGAGCCTCGGGGGTCTCGTCTGGAGTCTGGCCGACCGGCGAGGGTTCGGCAGGGGTATCTGGGCCTGCAACACCAAAAACAACTGTGAATACGACGATTCAGCAAAGTATAACCCATAGCAAGTTAACGCATGCTGTGTCTAATAGAATAAAGAACGTAATGTAAATTAAATAAGGCATTTTCGTATACTAGGCTGTCATGCAAGAAAGAAATATGCTAAGCGAATCAATGGATACATGCAGTGTACATAACTAGTGGCTACTACATTGCCCTATGCTCCCAAAAGAGGGATCTTGTATCGTGCAAAGAACACCATTGTCCAGGCCAGGGTACAATGGGTCTCGGTTTCCTGGGGTCCGGTTCCCCAAGACGTTTCCTTACTGCAGCAAGGCCATGTAACTATACCAAATTCACCCCGTCGGGATCCTAAGGCTAAGGCTAAGCAGTGCCTGACCATACAGAGTCAATCATGAAAACCCTGAGTAGATCGTGACAACATATCATACGTGCATATCTGTGAACATAATATACATGGATACTCAAGGTAAGGAAATCACAATGTGAAAGTAACGGAACACAAGTAATCATAACAGAGAGTAGAGGTCAATAATCGAATGCAATATGTTATGCAACAAATCATGCGAAATCGGATCATCTTTATTTACAAACCAAGTCTAATCTAATTATCCGGTGTTTCTAACTGTGCATGATGATGTAGTTTTAAGTTATTCGATGCACCGTTGTCTAGTGTTGCATTGACTCGGGCGGTGCACGAAGTCCCTTAAACCAACACCCATGGGGAGGTGCTTAACATCCGGATAACGAACATGAATGATTCGCAGCCCTAAAGATCATTCACGCGTTGTATCACATTCCGTTGGGCATGTCTAGGTACTCTACATTCTATCATGATGGCCATATCGGTCTTTCCCTTACACCTATCCTTGTCCTTTATTATTCTAGTGTGGCTACGGCTTAGCCGTAGATGAGCGTACGGCTTAGCAGTGTGTGTTCTACGGCTTAGCCGTGGCTGGGCCGTAGAAGGTCTGTCAATTTGAGTGCTCTCAGTTAAATCCAGAAAAGGCACCCTGTACTGATCTACGGCTGGGCCACGGCTGAGGTTCGGCTTAGCCGTAGGGTACTACACGGCTTAGCCGTGCCCTAGCCGTAGAGGAAAACTGGATTTTTACCCTCTCTGGACTTTAAGCCGTAAGTGACATACGGCTTAGCCGTACATGCACGAAGTCAATGTTCTGAAGCACGTACAGAATTCTTGTAAAACCATCAGAATTGCAACTATCCAATGGAGATAGACAAGTACTAATCAAATGAGTAATCAAATGGGCTGTAAACACATTTTTCCATACAAATTCATGTGAACTAACCAAAATCAAATGCATACCAACATGGGTTCTTACAGGTCATGGTTATACTTGCCTCAATTGAATTCAATTACACAACTTGTTGTCCTTGGGCCCAAACACAACCTAACACCAATCAAACAATATGCATGCATGAGAAATGGAAAGAATTTCAAAGCACAGACACACCATGCAATAGGGAAACAAGAAGGAGAAGAAATAGAGAAAGGAGATGAGAGAGATGGAAGGATTTCCAACTCACCTCACATGCAAAGAACCAAACTTCCTCTTGATCGATGAAGGTGGTCGATGGAGGAGAGAATTCAAGAGAGGGAGAGAAACTCCACGTGCACAGTGAGGAAACTGAGAGAGAACGTGAGTTTTAGTCGATGGATGAAGTTATAAGCTAATGGGTAAGTCCAAATTACAAGAGGGTCCAAGTCATAATTCTATTTTCAGTTTGAGTCAAATCCAGGTCCAATGGAATCGCACGACATCGGTTGCAAACGACGTAGTTACGAAAGTTAACAAGCTCAACGAAAGACACGTGTTGACATCAAGATGATGCAAAAATGACCATGTCTTAGAAAAGCTAAAATTACGAAAAAGGGCTTGGTCTACTTAATCCAGGTCAAACTCAACCCAACTACCTATCCATGACCCGCAACGAAAATAAAAACATAAACAAAACGCGATTAGCAACGAAAACAAAATTAATTAGCCACTAAACGAGGTCAAGCTGGGCCGGAGTGTTACATATAAGCTAGGTTTTAAGCCTAAGTTATTATGTTTGCGCCCACTATGAATTTTTTGAAGCCCATTTTCTATTAGAACAATTCTAACTTCATTAGTGGTACCAATCCATACTCTAATTAGTTTAGCAATGCTTACTACCCGGGAATCAGAATATTTAATATTTTTCAAGTCGCCATTTTACAATAAACCTTTTTACCATCAGGCCCGCTCATCGTAAATTAAGTCATTCCTAAAAGTTTGGTGACTCTTGGACAATGTTTTGATATAAAATGATACCCAATAATCTTGCATGATTTTGTAGGCTTGTTGATTTAATTTATTGGAAAATCTTTATAATGATGACGATATCGTTCTATGGCCCACCTTATCTTATCATGAAATCACTTTATAGCCCCAATTACCACATTAACATACAATTCCACTTTTCATACATAAAACTTAATTATTCTAAAACAACTACTTTGGGGATTGGATCATATATTTCTAGAACATATTTGATCTATGATGATAATTATGATGATGTTCAGGTGAGGCCCGCTAATGCTATGTCCACATCAAGATTTGGTAATATCTAGATCCAATCATTAATATACCTTGACATGGATCAGTGTAGGCAAATATAGATTAAAGCCAAATCAAGGAGGGAGAAATTTTATAGAAAACCAATGAGAGATTTTAGGAAAAATGAGAGATTTTAGAGATTTGGTATGGATAGAGTTTAGTTAATATGGATGAAATCTTTACATTGCGCCACGTGTCGCTATCCCACAAAAGGAATTGCGCCACGTGTCGCTCTGCTGCGAAAGTAGGTATTGTTAGAATATATATAATATATTTATATATATTGAGTTGTAGCCTTGTTGGGTATTGCCCCAGGTCTTATATTGAGTCCAACTCCTGTGAGGATTACCCCATAATGACTCTGAGTGGACCTAATAAGGGTCTGTGGACATCACCATAGCAACCTGCCAGTACGCAAGCTTGCTGCCCTATCCAAGGTAAGGGTTGCCCAAAGTGACGTGGCAAATCCAAATAAGTCCACCCACGATCACCAAGGGAAAAATCCCTAAGAGGATCCCTGTTAGGCAGAAGTATGCCACAATGCCGCTCCTATGATCACTCTAAAAACAGGCCCGTGAGTGCAATGTCAAATGCCTTAAAACATTGACTTGTGCCTCTACCATCACTAATTGGTTTTGGCATGAATGATAGCTCAATGGGTGCAAAAGATCTTACAAATGTTATCAAAGCTTCAGGTCAAGGATTCAAGTCGCGGGAGTGCCATCGTGAGGGGGGTGCTATTAGGCAAAGGTGTGCCACAATACCGCTTCGTACTATTGTTCTAAAAACAAGCCCGTGGGTGCAATGTCGAATGCCTTAAAATATTGAATTGTGCATCTACCATCACCAATTAGTTTTAGTAGAAATGGTAGGTTAATAGGTGCATAAGTTCCTAGGACTGTTCTTGAAAGGCATTAACCTTCACCAATCCCAGCCCATATACTGAGGTTTCTCATTAAGATTGTTGATGGATCATCTTGACGCTTATCAAAGCCAGTCTATTTAGTTATCGGACCAATAATTCAAGACAGATAATTAGACCCGTATAGCTCATAGGCCTAAAAACAGACCAAATTCATCCCAACACAGGATAGCTTGGATTGGCCTGGTTCAGGAGCACAACTACTATTCATTAGGCCGAGGTGTGTTTGATTTTAGCCCTTATAAAACCCAATCCAGACCCATTAGGGGGGTGACTTCAGTATCACATGTTTTGAAACCGATCACAAGATGGATCAGATACAAGGCAGTAGGACGAGTCTAAGAGAATCGAATATTTGTATGAGTTTATCTTGACCTCTACCAAACCCGACCCATCGCCAGCTACACCTAAAAGTTAAGCTTGAGCATGCTTTCTGTCGGTGGCAATGGCCCAACTTGTGTGGCAGAATCGATCCATCCATTAGTTGAGAGTTAAAAGCATGCATAGACCAGGCAAAACCCATTTATCTATTAGGCCAGAAAAAATGCTCATTTCTAAAAGGAAAAATAAGATTGGGCGGCTAATAATTTCAATGGGCCTCAATCTACGTAAAACTAAAACATTGATCCCTTTTTAATTGCCACCATCTCAGTTTATCTTGAGATGGAAGTGGCTGGATCCATTTTAGTTTGGATCATTGCTACTTTGGGCCAGGGAGTCAAAAGAATTTGATTTATCTTTACTGGACCTTGGTGATGACTCTCGCATCTTACTATCGTATCGTGTCTGTTACGAGAATGAGCTGGTGGACACTTGCGTAGGATTGAGGCCAGGTGTTTTGTTTGTTTGCATTCCGGCACATGGCTCACCTTGTGGGTTGTGGCCTCTTTTCCGAAGCAACCCAATTTCTTCTTCATTGACAATGATCCAATAGATGGCAAGTAGACACTAGTATCACCACCATTTCATCATTTTATCAATGGCGAGCAAATGTAATGGGTGTTTTTACCATCAGTTTTTACTGCTTTTACAGTGTGTTTGATAAGAAAGAAGAAGTTTTAGTGAAAATTGAGTTGACTGAATTTTCAAAAACTTGTAAGACCCTTTTTTGTCTTGAAATTCCCTAAATCTTCTATTTTGCATCTTAGTTTTTTGAAAAGAAAAAGTCTAAAAAAGTGATTAAAATAGTATTTGAAAATTTTTAAATTATGAAATTCAATTCTCTTCTTTTTAAAGATTAGTACTTAGAAGTTCCAATAAAAACATTTTTTATGAGAATCTAACAATTTCTTGCCATCATACAAAAATTTACGATGAAACCCTTTTCTAGGTTGATATATAGAATATCATTCTTAGATTGATGGTCTGGTCTTTCCATGATCAGAGATTTGACCAAATCTTTATGAACTAGGCTAATATGTAAGTTATCTCAAAATTTGTCTCCTCATTTTGTTGATCTGATTCAAGCAGGCATCATGAACTTTGTTTCCTAACTCCTAACAGTCTTATTTTAGATGGCACCTGAAGCAACAAGAAATCCCTCTTGCAGAGATAACTTCTAACATGATCTCCATACTTGCCTGTCATCTAATACCATGTCCCAGCTGAAATCCTCTTGAGCGAGAAACAAGAGAAATCCAGAGTTCAAGCCCATGCATAAACATATGAATGGGCATAAAGTTTACTTCCCTCAAAATAAATGTCCTCCCATGTGTTGGCTTTCACCAATTTTATTAGTAGAACTTGGTCCTACTAAGAAATTCAGCAGCCACAAGTGATCAATAGGATGTTGGCCTCAACTATTGTAAGAGTGCTATTGAAATTAACAGGTAATACATATGGCACCTTTATTTTTAACAGTTCGAATTTTACAAGTTCCAAATCTATGATGGGTTTCCTACCCTTCCATGCCCCCATGTAAGAGGATGATAGACATCTGATAAACCTATGAATTGTTTTGTCCATCACATTCATATGTCATCCAAACTGTCCATCTGGTTTGTGAACTACAATTTTGTACTCCGCACCGCAAGAGTAGGAATGGGACCACCTTTTTCATACATGGCTCAGAGAAATCATCACTTGGAAGTTGGAACTCTTTATACTTGCTGCAACTACAAGAATTTCTTTGGAAAGCCGTCTTTCTCGGATCTCGACTTAACACATGCTGCATCTCAAAATGAACTTGGCTTCTCAAAATGAGCATGCCTTTCAATCTGCCTCTTTCAAAAAGCTAGCTGTCGTGTGCTAGAGAAGGTGGGTCACAATATCACGGAAGGGCCAGCCTTTGCTGGTTGTCATGGCTCACCCAGTGCTATGTAACATTTGGTGGGGATCACATTTTTTATCCATCCAGGTAGACTATAAATTGGAAGCACCCAACACCCCATCATGGATCCTAGGGTTCAGCATCCATCCAAATGAATTGGACAGTTAGATGGAGTGTGCACTAATTTTGGACAATGAAAATCCTTTTAGGTTTGGATCAAGTAGGGCCAGTGATGACAAGAGGCTCCATCACTGTACAAAGGCCTTGTTGAGGGAACTCCATACCAAAGCAGCCCCTTTGATATTCACTAATGAGTGCCGATGCTCAATAGACGGGCTACTTGATGGTGTTCACTTTTCTTGAAAAAAAAGGGGAAACAAATACTACACGGTAGGCTCACCTTTCATCAATGTAGGCCCTTTGATATTATTTTCATCCCATAAACCAATATCAGGCTCAAGTTTACAATCACCGAACCTTCAGTTACTACTAGATTGAAGTTCAAATGAATTAAAGGTTAAGATCCCATTGAACTTTGAGCACGCCAAATCAAGAACCAGGATAATCTAGTGGAACTAATCTTTTGGATCCCCCTACCATAAGGAGACCTCAACTGTCCTTCATTGATGAACTTGAATATAATTGGGTCCAGGGGCAAAACTAGAATTTTACACTGATGGGGGCCGAATAAGAGGATTATTTTTTTCAAGGATTTTTTTTAATGCGACTATTATATTTTCAAGTGGTCCCTGGAATTTTCAGAAATTTGAATTTCGACGTTGGAGGAGGTTGGAAAATCGGAAGTTGGCGATGATGTATTTACTGTTGGGTTTTAAGGAGTTTTAAAATTGAGTTTTATACAAAAAGAGGTTTGTGGTTTTTCAAGAGTCCCACGTTGGAAAAGTGTAAACTCTTTGAGCACTATATATATGTACATTCTTCTCCTTTAAAATTATTTGACTAGATTTATGTTTTTCTCGCCTGTGCTTTACACCAAGTATAGTCAATGAATCCCTTCATAGTACACTTAACATTGTTTTATCCACATCTTTAGGACGAGCAAAGAGAAGCCCGGATCAAAATAACCAGACCTGCAACAACTCGAGTTAAGTAAATTATATCATGAGATCAAAAGCTGCTTGGAACTAGTAGGAGGAATCACTTGATGAACAAGCGTCTAAAGCTCAAAGTTCCTTACTAGTTTCATTTAATAAATTATTGCATTTAGAATGATGGAATTCTCTAAAGCAAGAAATCATGCTCTAGCTTTAATCTTGCACCTCAAAATAGATGAGCTCGAACCATGAAGAGATTTCTTAAATGTTACAATAATTATTTACTATTAAATGATTATCTTAATGCTTTGCCTAACAAAACTACTAATTACTTTGTCCATATTCAACCGGTTGATAATGTACACTGTTGCATCAGCATGGAAAATTTCCAATCACCAAAATGGATCCACGGCAAGAAACATGATCCAAAGAAATCCTAAAAGATTTAGTTCATTTTTGCCTCTATCCTTGTGGAAAATCAGTTGCACCAACAGCTTGTTTGTGTCAAATCCAGTATTAGAAATGGAGAGAGTGTAAATGAGGTGCAAATTTCTTGACTACTAATTTGGTGATTTCCTCAACAACTTAAGTTACAACGAACAAAGCTGTTTAGCTAAGTTAGGAAGCACGAATCCATTTTCATGAAAATGACAATACACAAACATGTCTGGAAAAATTCCATGGAAATGCAGCCGCACAAACATTCCCTAGTATATATATTAGTGACTAATAATCCATGATTAAGAAGGTCAATCTACAAGGCTGGTCCATACTTGTACCAAAATAAAATAAAATAAATGGGCCCATTGTAGTGGCTAATTCCAGCTTGCATGTGTATTTTGGTAATTTCACATCTCCCTCATTTCTTCACCAGCTGAGACAGCAGGATTCCATGCCACTATTTATATCATCTCTCCTGTGGCTTCCTCCCCGTCCTCATTATATAACCAACGGCCCTTCCCGTCGCCAAATCAAATCTCTCTCTCTCTCTCTCTCCCTTCTCTTCCACAACCAAACAGAAAACCCTAACATTTGCAGATCTGCTTCTTCTGCTGTTCTTAGCTGAGAAAGGTAGGATTCGAATCTCTCCAACCGTTTCCCTGCATTAATCCTTTCGGTTTTGCACCAATGCGCACGAAGATTCCCTGAATTTGCTGTTCCGATCCGCGATTTTCTCTAGCTCTCTACCTCCTAGTGTGAGTCATTTGCGTTTTGTTTGAGTTTGATTCGATCTAGCGCGGTTTTGTAGTGATTGATGTGTTTTTTGGTCTGGATGCATTTGGTTTTCAGCTCGTCGATTCCGGATTTTGCTCTGTTACGATCGTTGTATGAGTTTTATGTGCAGTTGGAAAGATCAAAATCGATTGATTGCGTTGTGATTTGATCTTTTTGGAACGGTGCTGTGCTTTGAAATTTGAATTCATCTCTCTCTGTATCTACATTTTTGCATCTCTATTTCTATCAGCTCTGTTTGGATGATCTGATTCGGATCTTGTCATAAATTGTGTTTTTTGTTTTCTTTCTGCTGTGTAATGATTTCTGATGTTCTCTTGATCTACAATTAGTCTTAGATCTAGTAATGTCAGTGGTTGATCTGTGTAATTTTTCGTATTCAGGAGATTTTTGTGCTTTAATCCCTTTTAGGACATGTACTAATATCTAAATGCTGAGATTTACGACAGTTCGGTTTCACATGGAATCTGCTGTCGCGCTTTCTGTGTGTCATATTGCACGCTTCTGCTGTGAATGTTATTGAACTGAAAAATCTGAGCAAGAAGACTTGAAATGAGAGCTGATATTGCAGTCCTCGTGACTGCAATTGGGATTCCATGAATTTCAATGCCAGACACACCCTTGTTTACATCTTAGTTTCATTGGGATCAGTTGAGTTTGTGCATTAGGAGTGCAGTAGCATTGATGAGGGAGTGTTTAAAAATTGTTTTGTTTTCTGCTTCTCTTTTTCCCCAAGGTAGTAGTTTGAGGGTTGTCTATCTGCAGAGAAATGGCGCTGGTAAAGAACCCACGAGTGGATAGTAGGTTTATGACATCATATAGTTCGACCTTGACTATTATTGTGTTCATTGTTCTATGCCTGGTTGGGGTATGGGTGATGACGTCGTCGACTGTAATACCTGTTCAAAACATAGAGATGTCTCACGAAGAGACCAATGCTGAGGTGAAAGGGCAAGTAACGGTTGAGAACGGATCACAGCAGTTCCCAGCCGGTTCAGGTGGTGTACGGAAAGATGAAAACACTGACACACCTCCGGATACTGTCAATTCTGGAGTAAATCAAAATCAAAATCTGTCTGAGAAAACAAATGAAAACCAGGTTGAGGAAAGCAAGGAAGAGAACTCGATAAAGGAGAATGAGGATAAAGAGAACAAGCTTGATGATCAACGTGAAAAAGAAACTGGAACTGTATCAGACGAGACATCTGGAACTAAAACCAGTAATGAAGAGGATTCCATGAAAGAGACTGAGAATGCAAAGAAGAACGTTAATGAATCAAATGATGAATCTAAGTCTGAAATTGAGGATGAGAATGAATCAGATGAAAGATCCAGGACTGAGACCACTAATGAATCAGATGATGCATCTAAGAGTGAGACTGGGAGTAAATCCGAAGACACCAATAGAACTGAAGGAGATAATGAGGCAGATGATACATCTTTAACTAAAATTGCAAACGAATCAAATGATGATACATCCAAAACTGAAAACGAGAATGATGGAAATGACAAGATGAGAGATGAAGAATCTGTTACCACAGGTGGAGAGGTGAATTTGGGGCATAAAGAATCAAATACGGAAGGTGCTGAAACAACTAAGAATGGACAGAGCAATACTGAAGGCAAGGAATCTGAAGTTGAAAAGAATTCAAAACCAGAGGAGACCTCCGATGAAACGGCTCCGGGCGAAGAAGTGCAAGGTCAGATAGAGGAGACGGTGGAACAAAATCAAGGAAAAGAGACCGTACAGAACTCCATTGATAACAAGACAGATGGCCAGGTTTCAAATGAGGGTTTTCCAAATCTGGCCCACTCCGAGCTTCTAAATGAGACCAATACTCAAAATGGCACATTTTCAACTCAAGCTGTAGAGTCAAAGAATGAAAAGGAATCACAATGGTCATCTTCTTCTGAGGACAAAACTGTTAATAAAGTGCCTGCAGACACGGAGCGGGATGCCAAGGAGGGGGATGCTTACAGCTACAACTGGAAACTCTGCAATGTCACTGTTGGTGCAGATTACATTCCATGCCTTGACAACGAAGAAGCCATCAAGAAACTCCGGAGCACTAAGCACTATGAACATCGAGAGAGGCATTGCCCAGAAGAAGGCCCAACCTGCCTCGTTCCACTTCCTGAAGGTTATAGGCAACCAATCTTGTGGCCCGATAGTAGGGATAAGGTGCATGAGCATTCATTTCATCATATATGAAATTTGTTTACTTTCTTATTTTTTTTAATATAATGTCTCTTGTTGTGTGCTTTCTGCAGATATGGTACTATAATGTTCCTCACACCCGGCTTGCACAGTTTAAGGGGCACCAGAATTGGGTTAAAGTTACTGGGGAGTTCCTTACTTTTCCAGGTGGCGGAACTCAGTTTAAGCATGGTGCTCTGCACTATATCGATTTTATTGAAGAGGTGATTGCCTGTAATCTTTTTCTCCTTAACTCTTCTTTTTGTGGCCTCGTTTTCTTAGTGTCGCGTCAAATATTTCAAGCAAGGCCGATCTCACTGTTACAAACTTCAGAATTTTCGTGGCAAAGGAGGTTCTTTAATTATAATTTGTGTTTCTGTTTTGTTTCAAAGCAAACCAACCCCACCCCCACCCCACACACGCGCACAACTCATTTTCTAGGAACTGTGCACTTGCTGATGCATACTGCAATCATTGTGCAGTCTGTGCCTAAGATAGCTTGGGGGAGGCGTAGTCGTGTCGTGTTGGATGTTGGATGTGGGGTAGCTAGTTTTGGAGGCTATCTATTTGAGAAAGGCGTTCTTACCATGTCCTTTGCTCCCAAAGATGAGCATGAAGCCCAGGTACAATTTGCACTTGAAAGAGGAATTCCTGCTGTATCCGCTGTGATGGGTACCAAGAGACTACCCTCTCCTAGCAAGGTCTTTGATATTGTTCACTGCGCACGTTGTAGGGTCCCTTGGCACATTGAAGGTATCAGCTACATAACAGTTCCTTTTTATAGATATTTTTTTTATTGACATCTTTTTTCTAGCCCGAACCTTGTTCAGAAATTCATTACAAGATCCAACTTGCAGGAGGTACCCTTCTTTTAGAGCTAAATCGTGTGCTTAGACCTGGGGGTTACTTTGTTTGGTCTGCAACTCCAGTCTACCAGACGAAGGAAGAAGATGTTGGGATCTGGAATGGTAGTAGCATTTCCTCAACTGGTCTGTGTTTTTATGTGCGGAATGTATGTATCTGAATGATTGTGTGCATCTAACCTTAAGTCTTGGTTTTGTACCATGGTGGTAGCCATGTCTTCATTGACAAAATCCATGTGCTGGGATCTGGTGAGCAAGAAAAAAGATAAAGTAAACAAAGTTGGTGTGGCTATATATAGGAAGCCTTCTTCCAACGATTGCTACGAGGAAAGGATGGAGGCTGTGCCTCCATTATGTGAAGAAAATGATGATCCAGATGCAGCCTGGTATGTTAATTGTTTATAAAGTTAATTCATAACTTCTATTATCTCCTTTTCCCCCCTTTATTCAATTTTCCTATGAGGGTTGAGAAGTTGGCATCACATGGATAGGAATGTCCCATTGAAGGCCTGTATGCATAGAGTTCCTGTTGGTGTGAGAGAGCGTGGTTCTCAATGGCCAGAGCAATGGCCACAAAGGCTAGAGAAAATCCCTGTTTGGTTGAATGACTCTCAGATTGGAGTTTATGGCAAACCGGCTCCTAAAGATTTTGAAACAGACTATGGACACTGGAAACATGTCGTTAGCAATTCTTACTTCCGAGGAATGGGAATTGACTGGTCGACGGTGAGGAATGTCATGGACATGAGATCTTTCTATGGAGGGTAAGCAGAGAACTTATAGTTTTTCTATAATTGCTTGCTAATTTTGTAGCTTCTATCAAAAATTAAGTATATGTTACATAATGGTGTTTGTTTGTAAGCTGGCAAGATCTAGGTCCATAATTTCATATTTTGGTGATATGATGTTCTTGGAGATATCATGGTGCTCTTGCATAAGCTTCAGGTTGCATTATCAGGGAATAGCATAGTGTTTGACTCAATCAACTAGTGTTAAACCAGAATTCACGATAATGAGTAAACCTCATTAATCCTCCTCACAATCAATGCCCATAACTTTGTGTGCTTATATAGCATATTACTATGAATTTTGTGCAATATATTTTACTTGATCGTCACCTTCCCAATTCCCATTTGCTTGTATCATGTGGCCTGCTTATTATCTCAACATATCTGCGTGGACTTTGTTCCATCTGTTCTCTGATGTATCCCAACTCTGGTTTTGGATGTTTGTTTCTTGCAGTTTTGCTGCAGCTTTGAGAGACATTAAAGTGTGGGTCATGAACGTGGTAACAGTTGATTCTCCTGACACACTTCCCATAATCTACGAACGTGGTCTATTTGGGATGTATCATGACTGGTGTGAGTCATTCAGCACCTACCCTAGAACATATGACCTTCTCCATGCTGATCATCTCTTCTCCAAACTCAAAAACAGGTTTGTTATATGCATTGTTATTTATGCATATGGGGCCTAGGGCATCAAGAGTTGACTATGCAAATTTCTAGAGTGCTTTGATTGAGTTTTTAGTTGAAACTTCTCACTCTGCTTTATTGAAGGTCATGTCCTCTTATCGCTCAGGCAATGTAACATGTTTAGTCAAGCTTGCAGTGTTGTCCAGTTGTTATGGCTCATTGAACATTGTATATTAGAATATATTATGACAAATTTGGTTATGTTTTCCCCTGTAGATGCAAATTATTGCCTGTGATTGCTGAGGTTGATCGGATACTGAGGCCAGAAGGGAAGCTGATCGTGCGTGACACGGCCGATGCCATCAGTGAGATAGAAAACATTGCAAGATCCCTGCATTGGGAGATACGCTTGACTTACTACAAAGACAAGGAAGGATTGCTCTGCGCACAGAAGTCCATGTGGAGACCTCAAGCGGTAGAGACCAACATGTCATCAATGGCTTAGGTCTTCATCTAACACTGCAGATGCATTACAAAGATTTGTGTCCTAATTCTTTCCTTTTTTCTTCTGTCTTTTTCTTTTTCTTTTTTCTGTTATACCCTCAATTCATGTGTCATTTTAGCCCCCACTTCTATTCTGCCTCCCTTGTTGTCCTTGACGAGGAAGTTTAGTGGGGACCCCTGTAAAGTGAAATTGCTTAGAATTCAGATTAATGGAAATCTATCATTCTTGGAAATCTTCTACGGTATACACCATGATGTTTAAAAAAAGTTATAGCAGTTTGAATCTATTATACGAATCTTGTCTGATGAATTTGCATATCCTGATAGGCGTGGGGTTATTATATTTGTTCATGTGTGGGGCCCCACTAACTTAACCATCATTGGGCTCTTTTTTAATAATAATTTTTTTTATTGGTAACATGACTCAAACCCACAGCCTCAAGGTTGCAACACTGAACACCTTCCCCTGTGCAAATGGGCTTGTCTCCTTCGGCTTTTTCTTTCATTTGTACATCAAGCAGTGTTTCCTTTCCCAGCCAATTATTGTTGGGTTATGTCTTGTATTCCGGTTTAGCCGGATCGGTCGTCTGGTTTAGCCAGAACCGAGGCTCAGGGTTAGGGGTATTTTAGTCATTATGTATGGTTTTTTTTTGTGGCCAAGAAAGCGGGAACTATATATATTGATGTACTGTAACCCTAGATCCTGAGGGGGATTGAGATGGGATCATAGTAGATGAGTTCTCTCCTCCCGTGGACGTAGGCATGGTTGCCGAACCACGTAAAAACTGCTGTGTCATGTGTGTGATTGCTTGATGGTGTGATTGCTTGCGTAGATCGTGGTAGATCTGTTGATCGCGGGTTGTTTCCGTTGCGCCGCTTTTCCTAACAAGTGGTATCAAAGCGAGGTTGAGATCGCTCGTGGTTTTGCGATTGACGGATCCAGGTTGATTGTGCGTGGAAGATCAACGGGAAGAGGCGAGATCAAGGTTGATCTCTTGCTGGGCCACACGAGAATCGGGGAAAAAGACGACTGGTGGGTTCTGTGCACCGGAGAAGAAGAAGACCGGCGACCATCGCTGACGATCAGCGAAAGAGGACCGGAGAAGAGAAGTGTACAGCCCGTCGCCGTGTCTGCCATCACCGTCTCTGTTGCAGAACGATCGGAGAAGAACGCCGTTGCAGTCACACCATCGCGCCGCAGTTGCAGAATGATCGAGAAGAACGCCGTTGCAGTCCCGTCGCCGTGCGCCGTCGCTCGTTACCGGACCAGTCTGCCAGCACCGCAGCAGACCGCGGCCGCTGCACCACTGTCTGCAACCAGGTTGCAGACAGGCGCCAGTTGAGGGTTGAAGACGACACCCCAGTTCGTCTGGGTTGGGGTCGGGTCCACTTGACGTGACCCGCCGTGCAGCACAAGCCCAGCGTCTGGGTTCCAGGTCAGGTTTCTGGTTCCGGGTCAGGTCCGTTCAACCTGACCTGATTGCAGCAAAGCCCAGCAGAGCAGTTCGGTTCCGAGTCAGGTCGGACCCGAACTCGGTTCGCCAGAGAAGCCCAGCAGAGGGGCAGTTCAGTTCAGTTCCGGGTCAGGTGAACCCGACCCGGATCCGTTTCAGAAGCCCAGTTTGCCAGCAAGCCGTGACGTCAGCAGTGACGTCAGCACGGTCAACAGGCAGGTTTGACCAGATTCAACGGCTGAAATTGTTTCTGCGATATCTTGATCGTCCGATGTCCGATCGGAGATCCGTTTGCGCCTACGGACTCGTTGTGAGGAGATCTACGCGTTTGTGGAAGAAGATGGGCTGGTCAACGGTCAACATGGATGTTTGACCAAATGGAGTGTATAGAATTAATTCTGCGATATCGAAGCCATCCGGAGTCGGATTTCAGATCCGTTTCTTCCAGCGTGCTCACGGTGACGAGATCTACGAGGCAGATAAAAGATATTGGCAGTTTGATGGGCAGAAAATTGTGGGACTAAAGAAACTGACAGATTCACGATGATAGCAATGGATTCAAGCATCACGGGCCAGATTGAAGTGTTTGATGGAGAAACGACTTCAGAGATTGGCATGATAGAGTGTTAGACTCCATGACACAGCAATGATTAAAAAGTGTTACTTGATGTCGTCAATGGTAGATTGCTCCAAGTACTTTGCTGAAAAGCTCAGATCTGCGTCGACGAGATCGGGAAGGAGCGACATGCCAAAGTGGAAGGGAAAAGCAAAAGAATCAGAATCGAAAGGAGGTAGTGTGCAAGAAAGCTCGGATTCGGTTGACAAGGAATCAGTTTTGGTCGCTACAGGTATGGATCCGGTTGTTGATTCATGGTATTGCGATTCTGATTCTTCCTATCATGTGCTTAAGTAGAGATTGGTTTGACGCAAATAACTATCATGGTTGATGGATTTGTTCTTATGGGGGAGAATGCAACTGATGAGCATTTGAGATAAGAACGGTAGAAATCCAGATGTATAATGATGTTATTCAAACCCTAACGGTTGTGATATATGTTCCGGGATTACGAAGAATTGGATTTCTTTGTGTGCCTTATACTTCAAAGGCTGCAAGTGCACTGTAGCGGGTGAAGTTACGAAGGTGGAAAAGGAAACATTTGTCATCATGGAGGGTGAGATGGTCAGAAATCTTTGCAGGATGATAGGAGATGCTTTTTCAGGTGGAGCAGTGAAGGAGACATCAAATAACAGGGGAGGAAATCTGTGGTTCAGGTGGAGTTAGATGCGACGGATCATTGGAAGATGGTTGATGGATCTTCAATGATATCATCTAGTGGAAATCCAGGAAGCCCTGAACGGAGATGATTTTCTCGGGAAAAAGTAGTTTTGTTCAGGTCGGAGTAAGCCAGTTTAAGCATCAGGTCATACTTAACCCGCATGTACTGTGCCCAACCCACCAGAACAAGCTAGAACAGGACAGTTGCAGATTTGACGGAAAGAACACCGGAATGGAGACAGAAGGAATGATTCACAAGGTACCAGTGAGATCCGGATTTGGGGAGGTCTTCAGTTTTGTTTTGACGGACGGAAGTTAGGTTCATTGTGTTGCAAGGATGCATGCATGTGGCAACAAATGGAGAGCACTTCGGAGGTTCAAGACGGTGGTGTTAAGGTCAAAGGAGGCAACTGTGGCCACGCTAGGTCGTAGCGTGTGCGGAGACGTACCCTTCAGCAAGGTGCGTGAAAGACATTACCAGGTATCTCAAGGTGGCTCTAAGGATTTGCGGAATCCAAGCCAAGGTGGAGATTGTTGGGTTATGTCTTGTATTCCGGTTTAGCCGGATCGGTCGTCTGGTTTAGCCAGAACCGAGGCTCAGGGTTAGGGGTATTTTAGTCATTATGTATGGTTTTTTTTTGTGGCCAAGAAAGCGGGAACTATATATATATTGATGTACTGTAACCCTAGATCCTGAGGGGGATTGAGATGGGATCATAGTAGATGAGTTCTCTCCTCCCGTGAACGTAGACATGGTTGCCGAACCACGTAAAAACTGCTGTGTCATGTGTGTGATTGCTTGATGGTGTGATTGCTTGCGTAGATCGTGGTAGATCTGTTGATCGCGGGTTGTTTCCGTTGCGCCGCTTTTCCTAACAATTATCACTTTGTTACAAATATCCAATCAGGGTGTCTCCCCTTCCATTGTTTGTCCATTCATTGATGATGTGTGCCACCTGATGCTGATGCTGATGGTTGTTCTGGTAAATCAATGAAAGTTTTGTTTGCATAGTGTTTTGGAGAACCATTGGCTTCCAATGTCCTAGGAAAAAAAATTTTAAATAAGGTTAGTTTAGATGAACCAAATTCGTGAATCACCTCAATTTGCAGCATTGCAAATGGCCTGTTTTAATGTCATTTTGGTGTAGTATTCTTGAATCCTGAAATGATTGCAGAAGGAAAAGAGATTAGGAATCAAGGTCTTATGCCAAGGAAAGACAATGCTTCTTGAATTATCTTAACCTAATTGGAAGAAAGACAATGCATCTTGAATTACCTTAACCTAATTGGAATGACTTGTCTCATTTGAGTATACATATTGGTTCGAATTTTGAATCTCATACTTTGGCCAATTAAGAGAACAAATGCCTAATTACCCAGTTGGCCACTTGCATTAGGATAGATGCCAGATTATCTTGACCATGCCCCATAACATTCTGGGCCGAAGAGACATATTATGCGGGTTCCTTAAATAAGTGGTGTATCCAACTCTTTTTTTTTTTTTTCTTTGGTGGGCCTCATCAAGGATCCTTAGTTAAAAGCCACACAATCAAACGGTTGTAGCCGTCTTGATCATAAAACTCTTGCTCATTGAAGCAACCCTGTATGTTTTCCACTAGTTTGTTTTCACATATAAAGAATGGCAAGTAAGGTGGGCAGTATCATCCGATGGCAGCCACAAATTTTTTTTTTTCTAACAAAATGGTCCAACTGCAGTAGGGGCCACTATCAACAGCCTCGTCCAATCACCATCCACCAATTATCGTCAGCCAATGACGAGTGAAGTGTATATCAGCCACCAATGGTCAGGATTGTTTAACTGATGCAATCTTTTGGGTTGCCCCCAAACTGTAACTAATGTGACAGTGAGCCCAGCTCCCATTTGACCAGAAGACAATGAATGGGAACCCTGTGAATTTGATCAACTTGGATTTGACAAGATGGGCCCCATTCATTGAATTGTTCGGTGCGTCTTGGTCATCACCATCTTCTTCTTATTCCATCAATCCCATCAGTGTCCCGCTTTTGATTTGGATTTTTACCGGGGGTAGTCACTGCTGCATGTTTCCACTTCAAGGGACACTTCCGTAGTTCAATAGCATTTTCGTTGGCCACAACTCCAGAAGACACAACGGCCGTCCACGTGTCATCCTGTCATGGCCTCTTCCCCTAACCACTTTGCACGGAGCGGGTCCGATGGTAAGACACAACTTGGTCTCCCCCTCCCTCCCCACTTTCAATGGCCTCCCTTTTTCTCTCCTACATATAGTTAGACTCTTGCAACACAAAATATACAAAACAGACCCAGGAAAAAAAACGGACAAGGAGAGAACAAAGAGAAATCAAACTCCATGGAAGAAGACAGCCATGTACATGGGCCCACAAGAGGAAGCCCAGAGAGCAGCCCACATTCAGACAATAACAAGAACAGCAATGCCAAGCACATAGGCGGCAGCAGCAGCAGCAACAGAGATCAAGATCGGTTTCTTCCCATAGCAAATGTAGGCAGAATCATGAAGAAGGCCATTCCAAGCAATGGGAAGGTGTCGAAAGACGCCAAGGAGACCGTTCAGGAGTGCGTGTCGGAGTTCATCAGCTTCGTCACCGGGGAAGCGTCGGACAAGTGTCAGAGGGAGAAGAGGAAGACCATCAATGGCGACGATCTCATATGGGCCATCACGACGCTCGGGTTCGACGATTATGTTAACCCGCTTAAGCTTTATCTCCTTAAGTACAGGGAGTTGGAAGGAGAAAAGCTTACCATGCCTAAGCAACACCATCAAGAGCAAACACCACCAACACCACAACAGCAGCATCAACAACATCAGCATCATAATATGGTGCAATTGGATACTTCTCAACATTCATTACTATATGCCAATCATCCCTTCTCCTTGCCTTTTTCGCCGCAACAGCAGCAGCAAAATGACCCAAGGGGAAGGTGGTAGCAAAGTTGCTAAGATTTTGCTTGCACTTGTAGCTTATATATATATATAAGAAAAGAAAAAACAGACAAAAATTTATCATTATATTTGATTTTGTAAATATGATTCAATCAGGGAAAAGAGATATATTTAATCTGTCTTGTGCACTTTGACGAAGTCTCTGTTTTTGGGAGCCGCCACAAGGGTTCGATCCTAGGCTCAAATATATATATGTATATATTTATATTTTTCCTTTCTATTAAATGAATCATTGCTCATTTGTGGGTCAGCTACCTTTGATCATTTGCCGTTGGGACGTTTGGTAAAAAGCCGTTCTTGGGAACTTTAATTTGTCACAAGTCAAATCCTCATCATAGTCTCATCCCATCAAAGAGGTCAAAAAATGAGGGTTAGTACAATAGGCACATTAACCAAGGAATGATTGTACATTATGGGCCCCGGATGAGGATGATGGCTTTTTGAATGGCTACAACCAACCCGTGATTTCAGGGTTTGTGTTGACATCTCCAACCCAATTAGTAAATAAATTAGTTCACGTTATGAACATATATTGTTATCCAGCTCCAATATTTATTGCTTGAACATGATCAGGGCATCTCCAACCCAATTAATAAACTGGATCCACATCGTGGAAATACCCTGTTATCCAGCTTCAAAGTTTATTGCTTAGACTTGATTAAACTGAAATCAGAAGATGTATCAATAATTAGCCAACTCAAACTCTACCCTGTGGCGAGCATACACTGAGATGGGCCCAAGTAAGGGTTTTAAAACACTGTAATTGGCAGCAGATGTCTAGTGGGTTGCCATCCTCAACCCATTAGGCTCAACCCATCCCTAATCCAACCCATTAATCATGGTTTAGGTCTGCACTAAACAAATTCATTTGGTTGCAACTCTACACTTCCAATTAAATTAATAAACAGCTTACTAAAGATTCAATCCACACCAATTCCCCCATATCTTGAAATTATTGACATTGTCAATATATTTTAGACAAATATTCTTGATAGCAGCATGACAATTTTGTATACATCAGGAAAGGATAAACATAGCAATAATTTTTAACAAAAAAGGGGAAAATCCATGGAAATAATTTGAAGGAGTTTTTCTCGGAAAAAATCCCCTTAGACCAACTGTAAAGCAAAAAGGACCGCAAATAAAATTTTTCCCTGAAGTGATCCCTTAGTCACTTTTCAATTTTTTTAATATTATTCACAAGCAGCTAGATTTATGCTTATGCAAAACTTTTACCTTATTTCTTTTCCCTCTTCCTCATCTCTTTTTCTCATTTGTTAGCAAGTGGGACAGTTGATTTGTTTAGTGCTTTCTTCTCCTTTTGCCTTTCCAACCTCATCTTCCTTTTCCATCCTCATCCCCATTGTGGACCAGCCCATAAACGTTCAACTCTTAACATTCCTATCCACCTCCACCTTCTTCTTCCAAGCCAGCAAGCCGACTCTACCCCATCTCTTTCTTCATCACTTGCAACCGCACCCAACACCCTCATATTCTTTCCGTTCTCCCTTCTCCATCTTCTCATTCATTTTTTCTTTTTATTTCTTCTTTATCTCTGCTCATCGTTCTGATCACTTTCTGTATTCTGCAACTTCTTCCTTCTTCTTCTATCAATAAACTAGCCATCATCTTCCTCCTACATCCCCTCTTCTTCACATTCCCTTCTCTTTCTTTCACTCCCTTCTCATTTTTGTTTTTTTTTTCCTATTTTGTTGCTTCTTCTTCTACGTTCTATTCTTCTTCCTCTGATTTTGCCCAGACAGCAACCCCACAGCAATACATCTTCCTTATTTATTTCATTCGTTCATTCTCCTTAGCTCTTCTTGTTTTTCTTCTTGTTTTTTTTATCCTTTCTTTGTTCTCTTATTCTCTCACTCGCCCCACCTTGCTCCTCCTGCTCTCTCATTCCCATGCTTCATCTTTTTTCTTATCTCCTTTCATTCTTCGTTGTGGTTTCCACCACCATCGTCTCCTTCACTCAAACCTATAACCAATCCGTCCATGGCCAAATAACCTATGGCCATCTTCTTCTTCTATTATTTTTCTTATTTTTTTCATCTTATTCATCTCCCTCTTTTCATGGTTCATAATCTAGACACAAAACTGAACCCACTTTCTATTCCCATCTTTGCTATTCAAAATTAACAACAAACTCATCGCTCCACTGCAATCTCTCTTCCCTGATTCATTCTTCATCTGCTTTTGACCTTCCTTTCCTCTTGTGTTCTTCTTCTGCCATCAAGGCCATCACAATCCACCTACTTCAATCAACCGTCCCTGTTATTGAGGGAGGGAAAGAAGACACGAGGAAGGCGAAGGAAAATATTTTGTATGAGCATAAATTTCACATATGAGCATAAATTTCACAATAATATTTAAAAATAAATGAGAAAGGGCATAAAAATCTCATGAGTCAATTTTGTTTTACAAAGAGTAAGGAGATTTTTTTTTTTGGGAAAAACTCCTAATTTTAAACATTACTTTATCTTTATTTCATTTATGAAATGTTTATTGTATCAAACTTAATTTATTTTCTCCAACACATTTGTCAGGAAATCCCTCACATGACCTAATGAGTTGACTATGAGAAAACACCTACTGGGCCCCACCTAATGGCCCATTTGAATGGACTATAAAATAGGAACCTCTCTACTCCCAATTTGTCATCCATCCAAATAGGTTAGACCATTGGATTGTAGACGCACTTATTTTGAATGATGAAAATTTATCTCCCCTAAATGAAGAATTCATGAGCTCAAGGTGAGGGAAAGGGGTCCACATTCCTGATGCTACCTTGACAAGAATGAAATGTTAAAGATGGATCCATCAACCCAAACCCAATCCCAACACGACCCCACTCATTTCCCCCAAGGTGGCCCACAAGGCGTGAAAGACCCCCATAAAAACCCTTCTGCGCGGGAATCGTTTTCATTCCCTCCTATTTTCTCTCTTCTTCTTCTTCTTCTCTCGCTCTCTCTCTCTCGCTCTCCAGCTCATCTTCTTCCTTCGAGCAAAATGCAGACCAACAACGGCGGAAACAAGCGGCGACAGCCTCCAACCGCCCCAAACCCATCCAAGCGGTTCCAACCCCAGCACCATGAAGACGACTCGCCAGCATTAGAAGAGGAAGAAATGATGGACGAGGACGTCTTCCTGGAAGAAACCCTAATTCGAGACGAAGAAATCCTCCGCAATGAAGAGGCTTCCTTGGCCCTCTCCTCCCGCCTCTCCAAGTGGAAGCGCCCTCCCCTCTCACCCTCCTATCTCTCCCTCTCCCAAAACATCGGTATCCATCTTCCTCTTTCTCAGTAACAGCAACAAACAAAAAAAAAGTTCTCTCTTCTAGGGTTTTGGGGTTTCACATTTATCAGCTTCGTAAAGTTCTTTGATTTTGATTTCAGTTTTTCAGCAGCTGGAGATCGACTACGTGATCGGCGATAGCCACCGAGAGCTGCTGCCGAATACGTCCGGCCCCGCCGCCATCCTCAGAATCTTCGGGGTTACAAAGGAAGGTCAGTTCAGTCGCTGTGTGCTACTACTTGTTGTCTGCATTTGGTTTTGTTCCTTGCTTGATTAAAGTCCCTTTCTTTTGGGGTTTTAGGTCACAGTGTTTGCTGCCATGTTCATGGATTTGAGCCTTATTTCTATATTGGTTGTCCTCCGGGAATGGGACCTGATGATATCTCCCGTTTCCACCAAACCCTAGAGGTGAATTTTATCATCTTCTATGTTGGGTGCTTTGTTTTGTTTTGTTTTTTGTTTTTTTTTAAGAATGATTTGTTTTGGTATGATTTGGGTATGGCTGTGTATAGGGGAAAATGAGGGAAGCGAATAGGAACAGTAAGGCGCCGAAATTCGTGGTTAGAATTCAGATGATGCAGAAGAGGAGCATCATGCATTTTCAAAAGCAGCAGTATCAGCCGTTCCTGAAGATTGTTGTTGCTTTGCCAACAATGGTTGCCAGCTGCCGGGGTAAATGATCTTTCCTTGTCTGTATTTGTAGTCAATTGCTTTTTTGATTTTTGATATAAAAATTATATTGATATCGAACGACTGCAAGTTATTTCAGTGACCCCCAACACTCCCTAAACTTTCTATAAGACTGTGGCTTGTGTTTACGAAGTTACATTTTGGAGCATTGCTTTATTCTTCTGAAAGTGACTATATTTCATTGATAAATTGCTTAACTATAAGTTTTGTAGTAAGTATTGTGTAGATAAAAAGGAGCTTTTTGGTTGTCCTTTCTATGCTAAATATTGTCTATTGGAGCTCAAATTTGAGATTAAAATGGTTTACTGCTATGCCAATAATTAAAGTGTCTTAAAGAAATATTGTTAATGAAGGCTAAGTACTAAGTGCACGTGACCATAGCGAATAAAGCTAGTGGTGGCCTTTCTGAGGTGGAGCAACCTACTTCCTGTTGATTCTCATGCACTATTAGATCGCTTGCAACTTGTCTTTTCTTTTCTTTTCGTTCTTCATTTCTTAATTTTTGCATTAACTTTTCTCACATCCTGTCAAAACGTAGTGCATCTTGACTATGTATAGCTATTGCAGAGCTACGTATGAGGCTAAACGGTGGATATCTTTCTCAATATCTTATTCGTACAAGCATGCATATATATGTTAGTTTTGTGGAGGAGCAGCGACTGTCACTTGACAGTTTTTCTCAAACTTTCATGTAGTAAGTTGTGTTAACCATTTTAGCTGTTTTTTTTTTCATGAATGAAAGAACTGCAGTCCTTTCTCCAATTGTGTGTCTGATTGAGTGAGAAATTGTGTGAGGTTATCTATTTGCTGTTTTATTACCAGTTTCTTTAATGCTGTTATCTATCCTGTTCTGATCCCCTTTATAATCAACATGATTATATGGCATCCCATACAGTCGCCTAGCCGTAGCTTAGTTGGTTAGGGACATGAGTGGGTGAGTTAGAGTGCACCTGTTCAAGTCTCCTATGTAGGCAAAAAAAAAAAAAGATAAAAAGAAGATAATGTGATACATTAATGGGCTAATGGCCATCCTTTTTCTTTTCACCGTTGTTTTTTTCCCTTTCTAATCAGCTATCAATGACATTGGCAGGTATTCTAGAGCGGGGTATACAGATAGATGGTCTTGGATGTAAGAGCTTCATGACATACGAGAGCAATGTTCTTTTTGCACTTCGTTTCATGATTGATTGTAACATTGTCGGGGGAAACTGGATTGAGGTACCTGCTGGGAAGTACAAGAAAACAGCAAAGACTATGTCCTACAGCCAACTTGAACTTGATTGTCTGTATCCTTATATGTTAGATGTTTTATTTTCTAAATGGAATATCATCCGCATCTTCTTTTGTGAAAACATATGCTTTACAACCTATTATTTTCCTTAAAACCACTTTTCTTAGGTACTCTGAACTAATCAGCCATCCTTCAGAGGGGAAGTTCTCTAAAATGGCTCCTTTTCGTATATTGAGCTTTGACATTGAGTGTGCTGGTCGGAAGGGACTTTTTCCTGAACCAAGTCATGATCCTGTTATTCAGGTTAATTTCTTACTCTTTATAGGAATTATATATTGCTTCTGGCCGGAGTGGAGAAAGTTGAATTGTATTGATGTTGAAATTCTATTGTTGATAATAATTCTTTTTGATAGGTTGCCAATCTAGTCACTTTACAAGGAGAAGATCGTCCTTTTGTACGTAATGTCATGACTCTGAAGTCATGTGCTCCAATAGTTGGTGTTGATGTGATGTCATTTGACACTGAAAGAGATGTCTTGCTAGCTTGGAGGGTAAACATTTTTCTACATTTTTTTGGAGCACTAAGCATCCATATTTGTTTTATTCAGAAAATAGTGATGGAGACATATTTTGATGATTTTTTTTACGTTAAATTAAAATTGTCATTGTTATTCCTGTTACAATAATCATTGTTATATCAGTAAATTTCAGTGGCAAAATGATAGCTGCACCAGTTAATCTCAAATGCACAGCACTATCAAATGATTAGCTACTTATTTGGAAATTAATTGGCCATACTTTTGCCTCATGGTAAATATGGTCAAAAGAAAATTTCCCTGAGAAGCAATAGCCCCAAATTTCTTAACTATATCAGCATGCTTCCATGTAAAACCAACGTCAGTAGAGCCACATTGAATAGTACAATAGCAGTCGCCCTCTATTACTACACTGTTAGTTCCTATTTTATGAAATAGAACCAATAACCATTGCTGTAACTTCTGGTCTAGATCTAAAGCTGTCCATTGGTCGAGTAAAAGTACAAACATATTGCGTTGAAAATCAGAAGTTGCTTGAAAGGCCAAGGGCAGAGGCAAGAATTTGCCCTTGAAAGGGCTACCTTGCTAACAGAAATTATCAATGGAGGGGCCTGCCTTAGCGTAGAATGCTTTCCTTTTGAAGCAAAATCTCCATAGATTCAGATTCTTTGCCTTCAAATTTCCTTTGGAACTTACCAATAAGTTTGCTTGTGTTTTGGGGAGGGGAGGGAGAGGCCTTCGAACTGTATGATCAGGATGGCCTGAAACCATACCAAAATAATCTGAATTATTATTTTTTTATTTTTTTATAAATATTTAAGGCTGTCATATGTACTTTTCGCTGTAAGAACACTTACCAAATTTTTTGGTTGATTTGGTTCTTGAATCACCTATTGAAAACAAAAGTAAAATTTGGGTTGCTTATGCTATATCTTTTGCCATGTCCTGCAGAAAGAAAATTAACTGTTGTTTATATAGGTTTTATTATCTCTGAGCATTTTTTGACGTAAAACCCTTTGCAGGATTTTATGCGTGAAGTAGACCCTGATATTATAATCGGTTATAATATCTGCAAGTTTGATCTTCCATATCTCATTGAGGTATTTGTGCTTACTGTAGGAATGATCTGTTCTTCAAGGCATTATATATTTATTTGTTTATATGTGTTACATTGAGATTTGTGTCTTCCCTATCATAAGACAGATAATTTCAGCTCTGTGTGGCTGGTTTGCAGAGAGCTGAGACATTGAAAATAGCTGAATTTCCAATCCTGGGCCGCATCAGAAACAGTAGGGCTCGAGTCAAGGATACAACTTTTTCCTCAAGGTTAATTTTTGCTTCATGTCTGAAAGAATGATTGGTTTGAATTTCCCCTTGCTTTTGTATCTTCTATTGGTTGTCTATGGGAGTGGTCCAGGATTGGACTTTGTAGTTGTTACATTTTTCTTATAATTTTTAATGTTTGTATCTTTATAAATATCTTCATATCCCTCACGCTGTCATGCAACACGATATTGACATCTGCTGAAGAGTAGTATTGTTTCAGCCCAAGATGGCCCAAACAAATCAGAACCAATAAAGGGCCAACAGGTCAAGTTCTATAAGATTTTGAGAAAAAAAAAAAAAGATTCACAGAGTAAAGGTCCCTTAAGATCTTGCTCAACTAGCCTATTCAAACAGAGGGCCTTCCTCATCACTTAAGTGGCTTAATTAAGTCATGTGGGCAATAGCCCTGAAACTAAATCTCAGTAGATTTCCTTGAGTGATTCTTCTTAGATTTGATATTGGAAAGCCAGTGGTGCTGAATCTATAGAATAAAATAGTGGCCGCTACGCCGCTATAAAGCGTAGCGGCCGCTATATCGGCCGTAGTGGCCGGCACCGCCATGCTACGGAGGTGTTAGCCCCGCTAACACCCGTAGTGGGGCGTAGCGGCCGCTACGGGAAAATAGCAGCCGTTATGGCCGCTATTTTACCGCTATTTTCCTGCTGAGCCTATTTAAATGCTCTGACGCCTATTCTTCTATATTTTTTACTCCTGTTTCCATCTTTTCTTTTCCCTTTCCACTGTTTTTTGGTCCTACCTCCCTCTTTCTTCAAATCAAATGCCAAAAGGGTCCAAAAACACATTAAGATCTACAAATCTAGATCATTCATCTTCTTTGGAGTCAAAAGGCATCTCTCAAAAGATATTTTTTATGTGATTTTCTTAGATCTATGGCTCTATTCCTCTTTTCTCCTTCATGAATCTCTTGGAAATGGCTTGTACGTGATAGATCTATGTTTCTCATAGATAAAACCCCCTATTTTCTATGATTTATTTATTTATTTATTTATTATTTATTCTCAAATTTTTTTATTTTTTGAAAAGAATTTTTTTTTGAAGAAACACCAACCAAATCACTTAAAAATTACTTCCAAGTGTTAAATCTATGAATCCCATGAATGAATTACACTTTTTTTCTTGTTTATTTGAATTTATTTAATTTTTTATGTTCATATTAATATGACTTTTGGTGGTATGGGTATTCCTCTAAGCATTTCTCAAGTCTCAACTTTATATTAAGTCTCATATCTCAACTCTTTAAGTACAATGTTATTTATAAAGTTATTATTTATTATGTCATTTATTGTGTTGAATGTTGATTGTTGAGTCACTGACTCTAGTGACTAATCTCTCTAAATCTTAAATTCTTGACTCTTGAGTCTTGACTTTGAATCTTGAATCTTGAATCTTGATACCATGTAAAAATTAAGAATGATACTTTTATTTTTTAATTATACAGCGATACAGGACATCATGCATTTAGGGGACCGCTATGCCCCCCTTATTTTAGGCTTTTCTACAAAACAAACACATATTCTAGCTCATTACAGTTTTCTAGATTTTCTGGAAATTTTTCAAATTTTTTTGATAATTTTTTGGAATCACACCGCTACGTAGCTCCGCTACCGCTACGTAGTGTTTTGGCGACTGGCCGCGACGCTATCCACTACTGCTATTTTGATTCTTGGCTGCTGAATCCATGGCCATGGTTGTGCCAAAAATGGTTCCTTTAAAGCCAACTCATGATATCCTTGTGTAGAAGCTACTAGCGATGTTTCCTTTCTTTTCATTGTTGTTGATGATGATCATCATCCTAATTATATGTTGAAATGTTTTCGCCAGAGGGATGATTCCAAGCCATTGGACTTTATGAGAAGATCAAGTAATATCTACCATTGCAACATGACGAAGAGAACCCTAAAATATATATTCTTGATTCCTTATAATACCTTTTTATCATTAATGGTAGTTCATTGATATATTTTGAACTCTAACTTCTTATAATGATGGGCATACTGAAAAAGAAAGGTGAATATAATTTTGGTTCCTATTTTTGTGCATATCCAAGAACTATAATTTTAGTTCCTATTTTTGTCCATATCCAAGAACAAAGTAGTGCATGTTTTCTTAAATCTTATGTACTATGTCTAAAGCTATAGAGACATGGGCTTGTTACTCCTCCTCCACTTGTTTCTAACTGCTCTTCTCCGTGGAGGAGCTCAATACATGCGCAACATTTCAAAAAAAAAAAAAAAAAGAAGAAAAAGGGAGGAGATTTGGTGAGGGTAACTAACAATAAGACAGAAATTGCCGTGTCAAATTCAAATGGTGAAGTACTATTATAACTTATCACTCTATGATTCTGCTGCTCAGTTGAGATTTTAAATTTTGTTCTTTCTCTTTTCCTCTTTTCTTCTTGGTTTGAATCTTTCACTGTTTCAATATTTTTTGTAGTCTCTAATTTATTTTACGTTGATTTCTTGGTAGCTTTTCTCTTGAAGTTTTTCATCAGCTGTATGCCTCACATAAGTTTCCAAGTTTATATCTAAATCAGTTATTAACAGCTTTTAATTGGCATATATTTTTGGGGTTTTTATTGTTAATGGTGATTTTATTTACAAAATTGAAGACTACAGGCGGGTCTTGAATAAATAAAAAATAGTTTTGAGAGGAATTGCAATATCAACTGAAAGAGTGGTCAAAGTGTCAACATGTAAAGAAAAGTACTTTTGTTTTGAATGAGAATGGAGCCATTTCTAAGTCATTGGATGTGGAATTTCATCACATACTTAATGCTGTTAATGTTGTTCTGGGTTCTTTAGCAAAAGATAGAGTTGATTGTTGGGGGTCGATGATGTAATTTCTTTTATTTTGTTTTGGGCGAATTTGTCCCCTGTATCTTCACTTTCTTTTATTTATGTTTCTTTTTTCATTTATTCTGCATCTAGAATGAAATTTGGGTAGCCTATGTTGATACATGGTGTAATGCCTATACAGACAGTATGGAATGCGCGAAAGTAAAGATGTTATGATTGAAGGGAGAGTTCAATTTGATTTACTTCAGGTTCCGTTTAAGAATTTGTTTTGCATTGAAAAGTAGTTGCATCTAACTGTGACTTGTTTTTAACCATATGCCTTGATGATCCAGGCTATGCAAAGGGACTACAAACTAAGTTCATATTCTTTGAATTCTGTTTCAGCACACTTTCTTGGAGAGCAGGTGAGGGTGTTGTTACCATTTTATTTGCCATTGTTTGTGTCACATATTTACCACAAACCTTTTAAAGGTTCTTTAACATATCCATTCATGTAGTGCATATTCTGTACCCTAGTGATCTTCTTTCTTACCCATTAATATTTCAAATATAATATGCTTTGATCTGACTAAGCCAAGGGTACTAACGAAAGTACTATATTTTTTGGTACCTGGATTGTGTTGTCCATTCTGTCCTCGTTTATTTGGCATGTGTCTTCATTTTACACTTTCTTCAATCCCGAATGTTGGGATGAGATGAATTGGCTACGATTTAGAAGTTGCCCACATCCAACTAGTTCTGATGAAGTGCAGATACTACATATCCCAAGAAAATAACAGAGTCACTCATGAAAGTGCATTTCTTGAGATTGATATAGAAACGCTCCCGGCGGAGAAGTTGGCAGACCTTATCTAAATGCTGAAGGTGATCTTCTTTTGACTTGCTGTAAATAAGAATATCGTCGAAGTAGACAACAACAAATTTTCCAATATAAGGCTGCAATAATTGTGTCATAACCCGCATAAAAGTACTAGGAGCATTGGTTAAACCGAAAGGCATAACTATCCATTCAAAGAAACCATCCTTTGTTTTAAAGGCAGTTTTCCATTCGTCTCCTGGCCTTATGCGAATTTGATGATATCCGCTCCGCAGGTCGATTTTGGAAAATATACATGCACTAGTCATCATATCTAACATATCGTCCAAACGAGGGATAGGGAAGCGATATTTTACCGTGATTTTGTTGATTGCACGGCTATCTACACACATTCGCCAACTTCCGTCCTTCTTCGGAGTGAGAAGTGCTGGAACACCACATGGACTGAGACTTTCCTTTATATAGCCCTTCTGAAGCAAATCATCAACTTGCCTTTTTAACTCTGCATGTTTTGCTGGACTCATCCGATAAGCAGGTAAGTTAGGCAAAGAAGCTCCTGGAACCAAATCAATAGCATGCTGAATGTCCCTTAGTGGGGGTAGTTCCTTGGGTAACTCATCAGGAACTAAGTCGGCAAATTTGTCCAATAATGGCTTCACTTCTTGAGGAATAGCATGAGAATCATCAGCAACTTGTTTAGTAACTAAGGCATACATGACACTTTGCTCTTTGCTTTCCACTTCAAATTTCCGCATGGTTAAAATATGCGATGTAGGAGAAGCTGCGGCGGCGGCGGGAGAAGAGGTAGGAGAGGATGGCGGAGTTTGCAATGGACGCAGCACGATACGTCTACCTTTCCAATTGAAAGCATAGGTATTGTGTTCATGATCTGTGATCACTTTAAGCTTCTGTAATCATGGCCGCCCGAAAAGGATATGTGTGACGTTCATTGGTATGACATCACAGAGAAGAGTATCCTCATAATTGCCAATCTTAAAAGGCACACAGCATTGCTGACGAACATGAATAGAATAGTTATCAACTCATGCAACTTTATATGGCCTTGGATGCTTTACCGTAGGAAGTTTAAGCTTATCAACTGCTTCTTGGGAGATAACATTCATAGCACTTCCACCATCAATAATCATATTACATGCTCTGTCTTTACATCTGACACGAGATCGAAAAATAGAAGCATGATTCCAATCTTCATCTTCTTTAGCATCTGCTACTAGCAAACGACGATCTAGAAAGAGAAGCGGAATACCATCATCAGCGTCTGCATAATCTACCTGATCAGCTTGATCTTCATAAGGAGGATCTATATCAGCGTGCCCTGATTCGACATGCTCATCATGCTGAGTATCAGTATCAGGCTCATTTGAAGTATATAAATTACGATGAGGGCATTCATTGGCATAATGTCCTCGTTGCTTGCAGGCATGACATATAATATCCCTCCTGTCTGTTTTGGCATAAGCACGATTATCAGGTTGGTTCTGTGGAAACCTCTGATTCTGTTGGGGATTCATCTGTCTTTGTTGAATGCCCGACCGAGGATTTTGAGGAGGCTGCTGAATTTGATGCTGAGGAGGAGGCCTATAAATTGTTGCTTGATTGCGATTATAAGTAGGATCAGGACTTCTTTTTATGGAAGACTCCCCGGCTTGAAAAAGATTACGCTTCCGCAACTGAATTTCATGTTGGGCTTTGCGGGCTTTATTGAATATTTCATCTACTGTGGCATAATCAAACATTGCCACCTCTCGTCTGATATCAGCACGCAGATTATCCGTGTACCTAGTGATAGTCAGACGATCATCAGTCCTCAAGTTACAGCGAACAATGTATTCGCGAAACTTGTTGGTATATTCTTCCACAGTCATAGTGCCTTGTTGGAGACTCAGATATTCTTGGTGAAGTATATCCATATAATCAGAGGGAAGAAAATTGCCCTTGAGTTTTTCTTTCATAATATTCCACCGGAGAATCGGCTGGCCTACTGCAAGCTCATTGTTTTCAACACCATACCACCAAATACGAGCAGGACCCTTCAGTTTAACTTTGGTAAAGGCTATCCGTTGTGCATCATTCATATCATACCAAGCAAAATAGTCTTCTAAAGAATTAAGCCAATCAACAAAAACTTTCGGACTCGCATCACCACTAAAGTCAGCAATGTCAATTTTGACTTTCCTAGTGATGTCATAAGGTGGGGGTGCAACATGGTGAGCTTGATGATCTCGTTCAGCCAGAAGGCGCTCCATAAAATCACGAATGGATTCATGATTGTCAGGTCTTTCTGGTTGGACGGGCGTGTAAACCATAGATACATTGGAGGATCCTTCTTGACTAACAAATTGCTTTGTTTGTAGCTCAGCAATGGCAGTTTCTGCAATTTTGAGACGTCCCGTGACGTCTTCTAATTCTTGACTTAGTTTAAGGATAGTTTCATCCCTCTGGCGGTCAGTCATCCAATGCTGAAGATCATCACCACGCCTAGGCATGATTGCTTTTTTTCTTTTTGTTTTTTTTTTTTTTTGGTATGTAGGTGGGTCGCGGGTCGGTGGGCGGGCCGGACCAACTTAGGTCCAACTGGAACCCGGCACGGGTTCTGGGGCTTTCTTACTCGGTCTGTGTGCAGAGAAAGGAAATAAAAGAGAGGAGGGAGCGGACTTAGCTGAAGAGCGGAAGAGGAGAAAAAAAAAAAACGGAGAGGGAAGCAGTGCCGTGCCGATGGAGGCGATCGTCACCAGTGCTCGTGGGTGCTGCGATGGCGGTGCGATGGGTGACGATGGAGGCGACCGTCAACAGTGCTCGGGGCTGCTGCGATGGCGGTGTGATCAACTGTGCTTGTGGCTGCGGCGGAGGACGGCGACGACGCAACGGCTTGAGGCCGCCGCTGCTACTGACATGGTTGGAGGCCGCTGCTGCTGCTGACGGTGTTGACGAGGCCAACGCTGGAAGTCCCTGGTGCCGGGTACTTTGTCTTTCCCCTTTCTTCTCTTCTTGCTGCAGTTTGCTCTCTCCTTTTTTTTTTTTTTTTTTTTTTTCTTTGCTCTGGGGGGGGGTGGACTGCCGCTGGCAAGGGTTGGAACAGTGGTCGAAGGGTGAAGGGACTGTTGGTGCGTGAGTGGAGATCAGAAAGGGTCTCGGTTCAGGATCAGGGATTACGAACAGGGGTTATGAGCAGGGGTTGCAAGTAGGGTGAGGGTTACTGATGGGGAGTTAGGGTTTTGGCGTGGTGCCGGGAGATAGGGAGTTGGTACGGAAGGGATGAGTGGCAGTATGGGAGTGGGTTGTCCGATGAGGAGTTGGGCTGCTGTAGGGGTCTGGGTTGATCGGGAATGGCTTAAGGGTGTGAACAGAGGTCACGATTGGTCAGGGAGTTGAGGATTTGTGAGTCAGGCAGGGGCGCCTGGTGGTGGTGGAGGGGCTAAACCGGTGAGCAGAGTAGATTGGGCGCTGAGACAGAGGTTGCTGGCGACCGGATCTGGGCTTTGATACCAATCTGGCGCAGCCCTGGATCTTGGATGGGTAGTAGAACAATCTCCCGAGGGATTGTTCGAATCCGAGGATTCAAGGCCGTCACGATGATAATATAGAATGAGAATATCTTGCACAAATTTTTATTGATAAAACGCATGCCTAATACAGTGAAGTATTCCTCCTTATATAGGAGTGATCGTTTCTAAACATAGAAGGACTAATTCTAAGCAAATAAGACCTACTAAATAGGAAATAGATAAAAACAAAATAGAAAGTGCATCAATCGGGATCCTTGACTTCTTCAAGGATCAATCGGATGTCCTCCGAGCCTGTGATCTGGGCCGGACTTGGGTTCGGCCTGCATCATGAAGTTTAGTAACTATAACTTGGTTTGTTCATTTCTTTTCCTGGGAGGATTGATTACTACAATAAGTGTGCCTCCCTGCTCAATACGCTTGGATCTTTTGTCATTTTGTTATTGTTGTAGCAAGTCAAAAGGTTCACAGGTGTGAAAAGCTTTTGTGTGGCGGATCATTTAAGGCTATGTAATCATTTAATATTTAGATTGTCATGTGTAATTTTTGAGAGGATTTGATTGATCCTTGACAGAGTTGATTGAATCTATTTGTACTAATTGACTGTATATATAAGAAAGCTCTCAAAATGGTGCTCCCTTCAATCTCCATTTTTTGCCATTTTTCTACTTATCTGTTTTTCAGGCTGCAGGTCAGATTTAAACCCAAGATCTTGTACACTTTTCAGTTCTTTCTTTTGTCATAAAGGAAGCACTTATGGAACTATTGTGTTTCCTTTAATTCTGCATGTATTCATTACCCTTAAATGTTAATGTGGATAAAGAATTTATGTCTGCCATATTTTTCCTTGAGGCAGAAAGAGGATGTTCATCATTCAATAATATCTGATCTTCAAAATGGAAACTCAGAAACTAGGAGGCGGCTTGCTGTCTATTGCCTAAAGGTGAGCTATTGTATAAAGAATCCAAAGTTGTGTTTTTTGTCTTTGTTTACGCTGATTGAATTGTTTATCCTTCTTTGATATAAATGACTTACGGCACTCCACTGTTTCAGTTAATGGATGCCGTCTTGTTGTGTTTACAGTACATGGCGATGCTATTGCTGCGGCGTATCTAGAAATATGCTTTCTCTCTCTTTTTTTATTATGTGTGCGTGCTTGCGCCCGCGTGTGTGCATGCGTGACTATATTGACTAGGATTGTCTAGGGACTAAAATCAAGCCTGAACTCCCTAAAACAAAAAGGTACAAATGTACAACTCTCTTGCCCAAAGCAGGAGCCAAATGATACCCAAATTGGAATTGGAACTACCAATGTAGGTATGCAGGCCCTAGGGTTAGGGCTTGCGTGGAAGTGCAAAGCACGTATCTGCTGATACTATCTGATCTTTGTAGAGATTTCAACATGAGGACGCACCTCAATGGATAAACCAATTCAATTTCTATTAATCAGTCTGAGAAATAGATCTCTACAATGCAATATAAATGAAAGAAGCAAACTGGGGCTAAGAAAACCTAATCCAACAATAGAAACCATCTTATGTATATATCTTTCAATAAAATTAGAAACCTGCTAACAACTAATTATGGAAATAAAAGGAAATAAAACATATTCCTAAACTATCTTGAGTGGGACCACTTGTGGGTCTATCTAGTGTTCTGCATCATTCCCATCAAGTTGAAAGAAGAGTTCATTCTCAAACTCAAGTCTTCTTCATGATGCCTCTGTAGACGTGGTGTACTTGAATAGCTTCCTTTGTGATATTGGATCTTGATCTTTTATTTGGTTGTTCTGGCTTCTGTGGATGGAGCGCGACTTAATTTCTACCGTGCATGAATGTGTATGTGTTGTTGTGCATCCCATGAGTGCCATTGTTGTTATACATCCATGGGCGACCTAATTAGATATCACCACTATCCATTGGTAGCACATCGCACCAAACTGCATCTTTTATAATCTTCACCAATTTGCAAAAGTAACTTGGAATGTATGTCGAACTTGCACTTCATCAACTATTGTGAGACATTATAAAATATGGATGATAATGCTTGCAAACCTTTAGTTTCAAGCGACCCACAAGAGATGGAGAGATGATATTTTCACAACTTCCTCCGTCAATCGCAACTGTGCAAGCCTGCTCATGTACTGTATCTGGTGAATGAAAACTATTTTTATGAAACCATTTATTACCAACAATTGGTTTAGTCTCCTTGAGGACCATAAGAGTTTCACCATCATAGGGACCGGCGATCTCTAATTCCTTGGCCTCGGTCTCTTTACCTTAGGATCATCTAGTATATCCTTCACATCGCTTTCATTTTCAATGAGGCTTATGCGTCTGAGTAGTTCAAATGGTCGTTGCCCTTATTGCTTACAATGAAAACATGTGATTTTATTCTAGCCTTCAAGTTTAGTGAAAACTTTTTTCCGAGGAATTACCACTTGGTTTAGAATCTTGCATTGATGGGGTCTTTTGCATAGTCCATTTAGATGCACTAAATTCTCGGGCTTGATAATTTGCATTGTCTTCAACCTTGATGGCATGTTGGGTGATCTCATTAGCGTTATCAAAAATTTTAAATGCAAGTATATGTAGGATGTCTATTCTCAACCCATGAAAATATCGGTCAACTAAAACATCATCGGCCTTATTTACACCATAATGAGTTTTCATTGTCATAAACTCTTTAGAACACTCAATAACTATCATTGATCTTTGTTTTAAATCTTGAAGGCTTGAGCGTAGATCTCGAGTAATTGATTGGAATGAACTTTTGTTTCAAAAGATTTTTCATTTCAATCCATGTCACAAAGTTTTGGTTCCTTCTCTTATTTTGCAACTCGGCCCTCAAGATCGCAGCATAATTGCAAAATTGACTTGCTACCTGTGTGACTTTATGCCCTCCATCATTGGCTTGTGTACAAAAATATTTTCCACACTCACTAACTAATTCATAAATTCATGTGGTTTCAATTTTCCATCATATCGGGAATCACAAGTTTAATCTCTAGATCTCGATCAACATTGATTGCTGGTTGATTGATTCTAAATATTTCCTTTAGCATCTAGGTTAGCATCCCAACTCCGCCAGTTTTTGTTGCCGGTCTCGAGCCTGGTAAAGGAGTAGGGTTGCGTTAGGTAGGTTGACAGCCAGCGTAAAACTTTGTCACAACCCAAACATGAATTCTGAGATAACAATATTTCGTGATGGGGTTAGGACATTCCCCCCTTTTAGCGTTGCATTGCAGCGTCGTCTGGCTGCAGTGAAAAGTGTGCAAGGGCTACTGCATGACTCTGGGGTAGTGCGGTTAAAGAAATTAGTCCATGAGAAGAAGATGAGGAATAGGAAAATTAAACTTGCTACTTGGAATAAAGGAATGTTCCTAGAGGTTACATTGAAAATTTTAAAGATATGTATGAATGAGCAGCAACAAATGTGAGAACTACATGTGGAGAAATAGGTGAGTCTCCATGACTATAGGTTTTCTTCGGAGATCAACCTTAAGCCCTTATCTTTTTATATTAATTATAGATGAGTTAACCGTATATATTCAAGAAGAAGTACCATGGTGTATGTTGTTTGCAGATGATATAGTATTGGTGGATGAATCAAGAGATGGTGTAAATGCAAAACTTGAGAGATGACGGGGGGCATTAGAATCTAGAGGTTTTAAAATAAGTCGTATAAAGACAGAATATATGGATTGCAACTTCAGTGGACATATACAAAGTGTTGAGACCACTGTCAAAATTGAAACCTATGAGATGCCACGTAGAGCTTCTTTTCTGTACCTAAGCGCGATGATTAGTAAGAATGGGGAGATTGATGAAGATATGGAGCATATGATAAAAGCTGGATAACTGAAGTGGAGACTAACTTTTGGAGTGCTTTGTGACAGAAGAATGCCAACGAAATTGAAAGGCAAATTTTACAGGACAGTGGTTAGATCAGTTATGACATATGGAGTAGAATGTTGGCCAATTAAGAAGATGCATATTCATAAAATGGATGTAGCGGAGATGAGAATGCTTAGGTGGATGTGTGGTATAACTAAAATTGATAAAATTAGAAATGAGCGTTTTCGAAAGCATTTAGGGGTAACACCAATAGGGATAAGATTAGAGAAACCTGTTTAAGATAGTTTGGGCATGTTGAGCATAGGTCGATAATGGCACCGGTGAGAAAATGTTTGGCTATATGGGTGGATGGCTCATCAAGAGGTAGGGGTAGGCCGAAGAAAACATTGATGGAGGTCATTAAATCAGATTTGAAGAAGTTTTATTTATTTAAGGATTTGGCTCAAAATAGAACGGAATGGATAAACAGAAATCATGTAGCGACCCCAACATGGTTCGGATAAGACTTTGATGATGATAATGATGATCCTGGTTAGCATCCCCACACCGATTATTTTCTAAATGTTATTCTAGGATCCACCCTTACAAGAGTTTCTTGGAGTTGAGCGATTGTTGTGGATAATTTAGCAATAATTTCAGATAATTTTGGAACAATTTTAGTTAATTCCTCCACCGACGTGGATGAAGACTCGACCTCTACCTTCTTCTTTTGAGTCATGTTTTTAAAATATAATTTAAAAACTTAACTGACCTAATGTGTAGATGTTCTCCATATATGCGGAGGCGAAAATAAATTTGAAATCCGACTTTGGATGGCTCCAATGTTGCAAAAAGAAGATTCTATGCATCAATCTTGGTCAAAGACCTTGCTTATTATCTATTGACGTCGTGCTGTGTAGGTTGCTGCTCTTTAGAGTGTAGATGGGTCAGATGACGTGACCCAAACTTGACCTAGCCTAAGTTCAAACCAAACTCGAACGTACCATAGAGAAGACATGAGTGTTTTTCTTACCCTCCTTTCCTCTGTCTTGACTTGGGTACAAGAAAAGAAAGTAAGATGACTTGAGTGACACTTGCCATTTCAAACTACATGAACATGAGGAGGGCTTTGCGATGATGAGCGATGGGACTGGCTTTGGTGGAAGAGATGATTGCAGGTGCAAGTACGCTTTTCTGAACTTTGATCTTCTTTTTCTTGTTTTTGTTTGTTTGTTTGTTTTTTTTTCCCTCTCTGTGGGTTGAGGGTTTAGAAAAGTGGCTTAGTCGAACGGTAAAGGCTTACAGGTAGCGTTTTGGAGGACGCGGGTTCAAGTCACGAAAATAGTCTCTTCAAAATGAAGGTATGGCTGCATACATCTTGTCCTCCCCTGACTCCGCTATGCCGGAGCCTCGTGCACTGGGCCGCGCCCCCCCCCCCCCCCCCCCCCCTTTTTTTTTTTGGGTTGAGGGTTCAAGTTTGTGTGAAAATGGGGTGTAAAGGCATTATAGGGGTGGGGGTTGTTTGCCAAGGGGTGTGAATAGGGTTTTGGACTTTGCGAGATGGCACGGTGGGGGTAGATTGGGGTTTTCTATAGTTGGAAATAGGGCTTTGGCAGGACAGGAATGGGTTGCTTTGATTGGGTTTGAGGAAATTTTTAGAATAGCAGTAAGGTTCGATTAGGATAAGGATGGTTTGGAGTTTAGATTGCAGTCGTGTCGGGTTTAGGGTTTTGATACAAGGATGGGTTTTGGAACTAGGTATTGTGATGAGGGTGATGAGAAGTGGATATTTTCGCAGCAATTGGTGATGGAGTGGATAAGAAGGGATTTTGGGAGGTGGCTGGGATGAAGATGGGTTTGGAACGATGGAGATGATGTGTTGGAGGGGGGGTGGCAATTGGGTAGAATCCGAGTGATTCGACGATGGATCTTTTTCTCCGATACCAATTGATGCAAGCATGCGGGCCCTAGGGTTAGGACTTGTGTGGAAGTCCATAGGCACGTGTCCACATACACTATTCAAGATCTCTACAAAGATTTCAACAGAAGGACGCACCTCAATGGATAAAACCAATTTGATTCCTCTTAATCAAGTTTGAGAGATAAATATCTACAATGCAATATAAATAAGAAAAGCAAACTTAGGGGTTAAGAAAATCTATTCTAGCAATAGAAAATATCTCGATTACATCTCTTTCAATAAAGTTAGAAACCTAACAACTAAATAGTGAAATAAAAGGAAATAAGAAATATTCCTAAACTATATTGGGTGGGACCATTTGTGGGCTATCCGTTCTGCATCAACTACATTGCCCAAGACTATTGTATTCCAACTGAATTTCTGTTTAGCCATAGTGTCTGCTTCTTTGATGGCACCATGATGGACATGCATGAAGGAGGTTTGTTCTGATGCCAGTGACATCGCCTCCTCAACAGGTTGCTCTGCTCCAATGCTAATTTTTCCTTTTTTTTCCAGTATTGACATGTGCTTTATCTCTTTATTATTGTTATTATTAATTTTCCTTTGTTTCCTTTACATTCTTCCAATTTCAACCTCTACTTTATTCTTTTATTAGATTTCCTCTTTTTTCGCTTTAATTTCTCTTTTCAATTTGCACCAGATCCTGTACCAAACCTTTAGTACCCTAATTTCATTCTGTACTTTCGAGGAGGTTATGTTTGCCTATGTTTTCCTTGTTTTTAATTTCAGCCTGTGCTTCATTCCTTTTTTTTTTCCTTCGGTTTTTCTTTTCAGTTTGCACCTGATCCTGTGCCAAGCCTTTAGTACCGTAATTGTATTCATCATCTAATTTAATCAACCGAGACCCTCATTGAAATCTTTTCAAATTACCAAAGCACTGTGCTATACCAATACCTGGAACAAATCCCTTAAAACTATGCGTCAATCCAGTCTAATAACTGGTCCTTTTAACAACCTATGATAGACCATAAACCTACCCCTTTAGACTTTTTGTATACAGCTATTACACCAACTGCAACTTTTACCCACTTCTAAGACAGATTTGTCCTATAACTTTAACTTCAGTTAGCCTCTTTATCTGTCCTTTACGTAGTTCCTATTTCGTGCTCCTCAATTACTCCTTTGGATCCAGACTGAAGGGAAATTTCTGACGTGTCTACTTAGCATGGTCAATCCAATAAGGAAAAAAACTCTTCTCTGAAAAACAAAAAGTAAAAAAATGGCATAGAGGTCCAGTGAATGTTCAGTTTCAAGTAAGCAGTATTGTTATCTGTTATGCCGATACACAGCATTCAGTGTGTGGTCTTGATGCACTTTTCTTATGGGGCCAATATGCTTCACATTGGTTTCTATTTTTTACCAGGATTCGTTGGAACATTAATTAGTTACATTGCTTTTACCTGTGTACCTGTTAAGGTAGAAGTCCTTTTTGGTAGGGCTGCATTTCTCTTGAGGAACTACAATTCATATTTTGTTTGATTCGTAGGATGCTTACCTTCCTCAAAGGCTTTTGGACAAATTGATGTTCATTTACAACTATGTTGAGATGGCTCGAGTAACTGGTGTTCCTGTCTCTTTTCTTCTTGCAAGAGGGCAAAGCATTAAGGTGACTGTGTCTGTGTATATTATTTACTGATGATTTGCTGATATTTTTTATTATTGACTGATGATTTAATAATAAATGTGGTCATGTACTACTCTCTACTGTGACATTAACAATTGTTCCAGGTTCTTTCCCAACTTCTTAGAAAGTCAAAACAGAAAAACCTTGTCATTCCTAATATTAAAGGGCAAGGGTCTGGTCAAGAAACATACGAAGGTGCAACTGTAAGTTTCTGGAGGCTGTATCTTGTAATTTTATATGATTTCACTTTTTAACTGTTTTCAGTTAGGCGAAGTTTTGTAATTTGTTGGAAATCATCCTGATAGAACAGAGATAGGAACTTGAACAATTTTCATTTCATGTGGCGCAGGTTTTAGAGGCCAGGGCTGGCTTCTATGAAAAACCCATTGCAACATTGGATTTTGCATCGCTTTATCCATCCATCATGATGGCATATAATCTATGCTACTGCACTCTGGTCCAACATTCTATCATTTGCCATGATTAAGATACTTCTACATTTAAAAATGAACTCTATTGTTTAAGTTAACCAAGCTGCTGAAGCTTTTGTAAGAATGCTTAATCAGTTCTTGTTTTCTGTGAAGGTAACACCTGAAGATATCCGCAAATTGAACTTGCCACCAGAATGTGTCACTAAAACTCCATCGGGGGACACTTTTGTTAAACCAAGTTTACAGAAGGTCACTATTTGTTATTGTTGTGTTTTTAAATGGCTTAATCTATTAGGTGAAGCTTTTACTTGATTTTACTGCTGTCTTTGTAAATGAATTTTCTCAGATAAATATGCAGATGGTTTTCTTTTCAGGGCATCCTTCCCGAAATTCTCGAAGAGTTATTGGCTGCCCGTAAAAGAGCAAAAGCTGATCTGAAGGTGGTTTTAGTTTTCTTATTGGCAATATTTGTAATGAAACCTTATTTGTTGGTTTAACCTTTAAATGCTGCTGTGCTCGTGTTTTGTGGTTTGTTTATTGTGTACTTTGTTTTGTTGTTTCATGCATGGCTATCATCTCCTACGATGAACCATAAGTTTTATTTTGTTTCAGGAAGCCAAGGACCCATTTGAAAAAGCTGTGCTTGATGGTCGCCAGCTAGCTCTGAAGGTAAAGAAAATGCTTACCCATCAATTTCTTTAACTTTGACTTGAATGAGTGTCAGCATCATGAACACATATGAGGTGTCTAACACAAGAATTTCTAGATGCGTGATAAACTGAGAAGTAAGCAATCACTATTTAAAAAAAAACTGAGAGGTAAGTATAAATTAGGGACGGCTACGAAGTGGATGTGATAGGGGTTGGGCTGAACCTAAAACTTCAATTAATTCATGCACCGCCCTGTACTTTACTTGACTTGACTTGTGACGGGTTTATAATTTGGGATGCCAGAATTGACCCATGATGGGTAGGGATGGGTTTGATGCTAGATATTTTTTATTTTAAAATATTATATAAAAATTTGCTAAATTATATATTTTCTCTTGCATGTAAGAGAATTTGAACCAACAACCCCTGACATCAACTCTTTCAAATGTCCTCTACTCACTGCATTACATAGTATATGTATATCAAATAAGGTGGGGCAGTGTGGCCAAACCCCAGACACAACGCAGGTCAAAAACTCTACATGTCTAGATCCGCCCTGAAACCGTAAACATCATTACCAAACCCACCTCTATAGGGCAGGTTGGGGTGGGTCACCTGTTTTACCAGAGCTGTTGCCATCCCTAGCACAAATATATTAATATGTTACAATATATAATTTTGTTGGTAGAGTATTGTAGCACCAATAAAGATATACTAAGGTTGCATAAAAACTTTGCAAAGGCTTATAAAGAATAAACATAAAATGGAGTTTCAGGCATGGCAATCATTATATGTTTCTTTATCTTTAATTGCATGGGGAGGGCGGGCCATGGCCCAATGGTAAGGTTGCTCCATTGAGACCTGGGCGTCACGGGTTCGAAACGCGGAAACAACCTCTCCTTTTGTGGGGGTAAGGCTGCATACATCTGACCTTCCGTAGAGCTTGCAGTGGCAGGGGCCTTGTGCATTGGGCTGGAGTTTACTATGGAATTGCAATGTGGTGACTATTCTTTGGTTTATATAAGTAGAGAGGACTAACCATTTCTCCCATTACAAGATTGATTTTCCACTTGGTATTGCCATGAAGATAGGGTGAGTATTATCTTATGGATTACAACTGAGGACATCGTGTATTTCTTCTTCTGGTTTATGGAAGCATTGGGGGAAGGTGATACCAGCACAGGATGATTCTAACTGTACCTTGATTTTATGTGAGGCTTGCTCTGGTCAGACTGTAGCCTTTTTTTCATTGATTTTCTAATAGAATTATAGGCTTACGATTATATATATATATATATACACCCACACATACACCCACACCCACACCCACACCCACACCCACACTATGTTTCTTTTTTCCTTTTCTTATTTGTAGTATTTACTCCATTTGCATTGTTAGATACAGATAATATCAAAGTGTTTGTTCAAGCTTCCAATATGTTTACTGGGGAATTTGTTATTCTTCAGATAAGTGCGAATTCTGTATATGGATTTACTGGAGCTACTGTTGGGCAATTACCTTGTCTGGAAATATCGTCTAGTGTGACAAGCTTTGGTAAGTTTTTTCCATTATTTTATCATCCTACTTTTTGATGTGAAAGTAAGAACTACTCTTCATCCTCTCTCCCTTGGGGTTCTAAATTTGGTCTTTCATGTCCAGGTCGACAGATGATTGAGCACACAAAGAAGCTTGTGGAAGAGAAATTCACAACACTTGGCGGCTATGATCACAATGCTGAGGCATGTCCTAGTTTATATTTTAAGTTTTGGGGTTATGTATCCATCAGTTGGGTGAGATCATGAGAAGCTGGTTGTATCTTAGTGACCAATTATACATAAGTAACTGTTATGCGTGTGAAAATCTTATTTGGACAGATAGCTCACAAATATTGTGGCATGTCTTGGCTGGGCATTAGAGGAGTTTTAATAGTAGTGCTCAGAAATCAACATCATAATGGAGTTTAACTGTAATGTGCAGAACTCAATGTGACCCTGAAATCAAACACATCATTTTGCAAAAACATGCATACCTGTAATATTCAGGATGAGGCTGATCTTAATACATGTTAGTTTCCTTCAACATCATAGCAATTTCATTGGGATGTTAGTGGGTATGTAATTTCTGATGATCCCAAGCCCCAAATCAGGAAAATGGTGGGTATGGAATCTAGTTTGGATCTGGGAACTGAAAGTTTTGGTTCATATTGCTATTTGAGAGTCTACAGAGCTTCAATCATATTTCCATTTAGCAGTCTCAATCTTACTTAACAGTTAAGAAACCAGTTTTGTGTCTGTTGATCTGAGTATGCTCCTCACTTCGTTTGTTTTCTAGATGATGCTGGATCCATGAAGGATCCAAGTCCAGGTACAGCATTTGTTGCAACCCAGATCCAACCTACTTACATCCCTGCATTGCGTGCCTAACAATTTCCTAGAAAATCTTCTTTGCCAAGGCATTGTATCTATTGCTTGACATTTGCATCCATCAAAAAAGGGGGAAAAAGAGTAAAAAAGGAAAAAAGATTGACAACTGTATCGTGGGGTCCCCAAAATGCATTGTGACATTTCCATTTTTGAATGGGAAAAATTTCTTTGTTGCATCAGGTAATTTATGGAGATACTGATTCTGTAATGGTACAATTCGGTGTGCCAACCATAGAGGCAGCAATGAGCCTTGGAAAGGAAGCAGCAGAATACATCAGCAGCACTTTCACCAAGGTATTCTACAGAGTTTGAAGCAATTATACTAGAGATGCACTAGCTTGGTTGTTTAGTTGGTTTTGCTTAGCTTAATTTCCTTTCAGTTTGGTCCGAAACTCTGTAAAATTTATGCAAAGGATCTGGTATGCTGAGATAACTGATCATGATGGTATTTCTTGTACTGGCTTTCTGGCATCAAGTTTCATTGTGGATGTGGCACTGTGCAAATGTTTCAAGACCGTCCATTGTAGTTGGTTGAAACTATTGTTGTATTTGATTTTTAATTTCTCAAGTTGCAACTCTGGACTGAATTTATATGAAGCTTGGTATATGTTGTTTACCCTTTTTAACTAATTTGCTTTAATTGACTTTGAAGCCAATCAAATTAGAGTTTGAGAAGATCTATTATCCCTACTTGTTAATCAGCAAAAAGAGATATGCTGGGCTCTTGTGGACTAACCCAGAAAAGTTTGATAAAATGGATACCAAAGGTGAACAAAAATTGCTCGTTTGAGTTTCTTTCTTTCTATTTTATTTATATTTTTTTCTTATTTATTCTTGACTTGTTTTCTAATTTTCCTTTTTGTAATTGGCAGGCATTGAAACGGTTAGAAGGGACAACTGTCTTTTGGTAAAAAACCTGGTAACTGAATGTCTTCATAAGATTCTAATTGATCGAGACATTCCAGGTGCAGTTCAGTATGTTAAGAATACAATTTCCGATCTTCTCATGAATCGCATGGATCTATCTCTTCTGGTCATAACCAAGGTGAGAGATTAATTTCATAGAAAAAGAATACCTCCATGCCATGAGACATTGATCTTGTGCTGGTTCTTTTGTAATTTCTTAGTGGTTGTTTGGGAAATCAGGGCCTGACGAAAACAGGAGATGACTATGCAGTAAAGGCAGCACATGTTGAACTTGCTGAACGAATGCGCAAGGTAGGATTTGAAAATTTTTACTTTGCTTATTTGACACATTCTTTGATTGAAGGGTTTTTACATGTAGCCATTCAGTGGATAAGGATATGATTGTGTTTCGTTGTGGATAACCAATGCTGAATTTGGGCATATCTGAAATCTGACAGGATTTCAGACATTTTTTACTTTGTTCACTTGATAAGCATTCAAATGAATGCTTTCCACTTGGTCCTATTCAATGACATGGACTGGGGCCCCTAGTTACGTGTCCCCCTCAGGAGGATCCATTCTTTGATCTTTGGCTGCAATTTGGCTTAGCCATCTGTTTGGTATTAATGATTTTTTCTTGTAAAGTTAGTAAGTTTAACTTTTAATAATATATGCGATGCCGATATTTTGTCGACATTTTGAAAATATTGTCCAAGAATACTGATTTTTATTCTAATATTTTTTTACATTCCATGATTGATATTGAAGGGCAATATTGTCACAGAATGGGCTGATTCCAGTACATATTGCCTGATTGATGTAGGACAAACCCATGGCCCCCATAGGTTGACCGGTCTATGTGGCCAACCATCTATCTTGAGGCCCAACTCATCTATCTCGACCCGCCAATGGGCCCAACCCATTTATTTTTTTGCTATTTTTACGATTATTCAGAGTTACTTTAAGTTATTTTATGGTTTGTCTTTAATTAGATGGTTCAATCCATGATATCAACATGTTTGAATGGTCTAGGTTATTTCTAGATTTTCACATTTTTCTATATAAGCACCGTAAATCCTTTGGCCCCTCAACAAATGATTCATTGAAAATCTTATCGAGTGATTTTGGGTTCCCCAAGTTTCTTCTTCTTTCTCGCCCGCGATGGGGAATTTGACGTGAGGCCAAGATTCCAGGGATTTCCCTGACCTACCCCATCCACCCTCCATCTCTAGTCTCTCCACCTCTATCCACCTTGCACCTGGAACCCCACTCCGCAGTCTGCATCACTGATGTTTTAAACTATGCTTACCATTGCTGCAACAAGCCAACAATGGGTTGGCAATGTCATTGCTACTTTATTCCAACAACCATATGCATATTTGGCTTGTTATTCTTTTTTATTTTTTATTTTTTTTATAACAAGAAATTTTAGTAAAAAGAGAAAAGGAAACAAAACTGGGATAATTTCATCGAAAAAACAACAAAAATCGGGAAACAAAATTAGACATCAAATGAAATGTGTAACCGAAAAACTCCTTCTCTAGAAGATCATCCGCCATAGCATTTGCCTCTTTCAACACATGAATAAAAGTCAGATTTAATTGGAAAGATAGATGTAGCACTTCACCCAATCTGCCAACCTCCAAGGAAATGAAGCATTTCCTGAACCCCATTGGATAGCAGCAAAGGAATCACCTTCTATGATAGCATTGTAACCATCCATCGTCTGCAATTCTCGACAACCCACCAATAAAGCATAAACCTTTGCACCATTGGCATCTAAAGAATAACACCTAGCTTGAGAACTTCTTCGCCACCTGGCTTGTCCCATCGTGAATAGCACCTCCGATTCCTCCAATGCAAACATGATCCAATATAACTACTATCAAAATGCAACTTTAAGATACCTTCGGGTGGAGGAACCCAGTTGATTTTGTGCACCTTTTTATGAAAGTTCCCCCCTTCAAAACGAGCAACCCATGATTGCTGAAGATCCTCTAAAGGAAACCCTAGAAACTGGTTGCCCATTTTGAAATGGTCCAAACAATAGATCTCACAATCTCTTCTGCTGATTTACATTTACCATTAAAAACTCTATTATACCTTTCAAGCTAAATCTTCCGTAATATAGCATAAATCAAAAGCCGCCATAACAGTGTAGCACAAATGGGCTTTCCCTTAAAATGCCATTGCTCAAACAAATCTTTTATGTTGCATGGCATAACCCAGATCATATCAAACATATTTATAACAGCCCAGACTTTGTGCACATAGGAACAATGAATCAACAAATGACTAACAGATTCCTCATCCATCAAACAGATCAGACATCCATTTACAATGGTAATATGTCTTCTTCTAAGTTGACCCATTGTAAGAATTCTATGCAACCTGGCCACCCAGCACACAATCAAAACTCTAAGAGGAACAAGAGAATTCCAAAAACTAATGCCGCCATTCATCCAGTCAACAAAATTAACCAACATAAAGTAGAAAGATTTAATTGAAAAAGAACCTTTAGAATCAGGTTTCCAAAGACGTTTGTCCATCTTATCTGTGGAGAGATAATTTGTCTAAAGGAGGGAAAGCAAACTTCTTTACTCACCAATTTCAGTATCATGAAGATTTCGACGAAAGCTCAAACGCCAGACAACCACGCCTCCCAAAGGTTAAAGTTATCAGATATAAAAGCATAAGGGTACAGATCCAACACATCTAGCGAAGGATACAAATTTTTTTAAGCTTGACTGGCCACACCATTCATCATGCCAAAACTGAATTCTCTTCCCATCATGGGCAAACTCAGATTTCACAGAAAGCACAGGCTTCCAAATTCCCAAAGACTTGTAATAACAATCCGGAACATACTACCCACCCCTCCCTGTGCACTTTATTCTTATCCACAATAATCTGTCGTCATAAACCTTGATCAAAAGAACCCAGCCTCCAAAGCCATTTGCCAAGCAAGGCTTTATTCATTCTCGCAATAGAATGAATAGCCAGGCCACCATAAGCAATAGGAAAGCAAACAACTGCCCATTTGGCTTGTTATTCTTAAGCCTTTGTCTTGGTTGTGTTGAATAGAGGGATGCTGCCACTGCTCCAAATGTCGGAGACCGTGTTCCTTACGTCATTATTAAAGCTGCCAAAGGGGCAAAGGTAATCTAGTACACGCCATTTTTTTTTTGCAATTAAAAAAAATATTTCTTTTTTCAAGTTTATATTCAGTTCTTTTTCACTGTTTTATTATGAACAGGCTTATGAAAGGTCAGAGGATCCTATTTATGTGCTGGAGAATAACATACCAATAGACCCCCAATACTATCTTGAAAATCAAATTAGCAAGGTGAATTCCATATCTGCCTTTTGACTTGGTATTTTCCTTTTTGCTTGACCTTTCTGTAAGTCTTTTCCTTACTACAGCCATTGTTGAGAATTTTTGAGCCTATACTGAAGAATGCAAGCAAGGAGCTTCTTCATGGTAGTCACACAAGAGCTGTTTCCATTTCAACCCCATCAAACAGTGGCATAATGAAATTTGCAAAGAAGCAACTTACTTGCATTGGTTGCAAGGCTCTACTTAGGTGAGTTTTTAATGTTTTAGTTTTATACGGAAGAACTGAATACTTAAATTATAAAGCATTAGATTAGTATTCTCACTGCATACTTTAGTTACTTTGAGCCATCAAATGGTAAGCTACAGCAGCCACTGATAGCTATTCCCATGATACTGTATTTATTCCTAGCATTTACTTGGATGTGCGCTTCTTTCTTAGACATCCCAAAATGTAGATTTCATCCTTGCATATCCCTAAAGAAAAAAGCATCATGCTTACTATTTTTTATATTTATCAGTAACATGTGGGCAGTTTTATTAATGATAAAGGATGAATACAAGAGTAGGGACACCTTGAGACATTATTCATCCCTCATGAGGAAACTTAGAAGGGAATACATGGAAACTAAATAGGGGAAAAAGGTCAAAAGGATATTGACAGTTGATACCACAACTTCCCTGTGAATCATGCTTAGTGCTAATTTGTAATTTCAATAATCAATAATTTTCAACTTTGTCTTTAGTTTTAAGGAATTGGTATTTCTTTATCATCTTTCACACTTGAAATTTGACAATGCAAGGGGGTCTTCTTTCTGATAGGCTCCCTCTATGTTGTTTTATGCCATGTATTCACATTTATTAATGCTTGCCTGAGACATCTGGGCTCTATGAATGTTCTACAAAGTTAGTGGCAAAGCTTCCTTGCACAAGGATGGTGAGCTTTAAAGTGTTAAGGAAATTGATAATGTTGGAAGAAAAAATTCACGGTATGGAATTATCATCATCATCATCAAAACCTTCTCCCAAATTATGTTGGGTTGAGCTACATGAATTCTGTTTCGCCGTTTCATTTTATCCTTGTTCAAATCTTTAGATAAGTTGCATTTCTTCATATCTATCCAACCATTTCTATCCATGTTGTCTTCGGCCTACTTTGATGTGGAGCAGGGTACCAAGTGTGGGGTGGGTAAAGACGGAGGGACTAGAGATGGAAGGTGGAGGGGGTAGGTTAGGCATTTGCCTGAAAAGTTGGCCTCACACCAAACTCCCCATCACAGGCGAGGAAGAAGAGAGAAATTAGGGAACCCCAAACACCACTCAAAATTTTTTCATTAGTCAACTTTGAATAGCCTAGGAGGCTTTACAATGCTTATAAATATTTAAATGACTAGCCCTAAAACTAATCTCAACCATCTAGTCATCCCTACAATTGAGATTAAAACATCTCAACTGAGATAAATAAAAGACATAAAACATTAAAATAATTCTAAATAGGATAAGGATAGATGGGTTGGGCTGGGCCTAAGGATGAAAATAGCGGCTACGCCCGCCGCCAAAACGCTACGTAGCGGGCGATACGTAGCGGTAGTGGCAATATGTAGCAGCGTAGCGGTGTGATCTGAAAAAGTCTTCAAAAAAATCTAAAAAATTTTTAGAAAATTCAGAATATTGGAAAATGATGGAATATATGTTTATTTTGCAAAAGTAACTAGTATATGGGTATGTAGCGGTCCTCTCATTGCACGAAGTCCTGTATCGTTGTATCAATATAAAAGAATAGGAATGATAAATGTTTTTCATATGGATTCATGTTGTTTACTTATGTCAACTTAAATGCTAACTTAAGGCTTATAAAAAAATGTTATAAAAAAATTTCATCAAGATTCATTTAAGAATAAGGGATAAACTATTTTCAAACTTCATAGAAAAACAATATACTAATCTACTTAAAGAGCAAAGACTTTGTAATGGAGAAATACCTTGCCGATTAGCTCTAATCTAATACCAAAGGGAATGTCTTCCAAGAATCACATTGCTGTCGATGTCATCATCTCCATCATCATTTGTTGTGCCCCTACGATATTGTACATTCTCACTAAATTGAATTTGATATTGGTGGGCATTGGGATCTTGGAATGCAAAAAAGAAATCAAAAGAGCTTGGAGGAGGTGGATATCTATATTGAGGTTGACTATCATCATAGTCACCATATGAGTAAGACCTTGAAGCCGAAGATTGTTCTTTTTCTTGTTGCACATGACCATACTGATAATATTGTGATGGTTCATGAGGATACGACCTGTAGTCTGAATGTGGAAGTGGAACATTATAAATAGGGTTCCAAGATGCTGTTTGTTCCTCTCCTACATTTCCACTTCCACCCATATTCCCTTGCTCATCTATGTGTGCGGGTGATGACACTCTCTGTCGCCTTTGATAAGCACGTTGCGGATCCATTCTTGATTGTTGGGGAAACTCCTCCATGGTCTCAACAGGAACGACATTTTCTTCTTCATCATATTGATAGAACTCAGTAGTACTATCTGTCCCGCTGTCTCCTCCATCTCCTCCAGGACCTCCACCATGGCTACTGGAAGAAGCAACGGTGGAACTACTATCTTCAGAAGATGATATAGTATGAGCTGGTTCCTTCCCTTTAGATGTTGTACTTGCACTTGCACTACTTTCTTCTCCCTGAGGTTGTTGTCCTCCTGACATTTGTACATCTTCAGCAATTAAACGTTGCACTTCTTATTGAAAGCACGGATTTGAATCTAGCAATGGATCTTCAGTCTCGGCTATCCATGGAAGTAAGGGATCATCGTATCTGAATATGTGATCCAAATTAATTGGACAATAAGTAGGATCATCCCTTGCCTTTCTTTCTCTATTTCTATTCCTCAACTTGAGATTGTAATGGCAATATACCAGTTTGTTGAGTTTTCTCATGGTTATCCGATTCCTAGGCTTCGTATGGATCATGGAGAAAGTGCTTCAATTCCTTTCACAATTTGATGATGTTGTTGTTTGACTAAGGATGTGAATGGCTGCTCTCCTTAGATGTGGAGTACTCTCTCCAAAACTCTCCCACCAATTGGCTGGAATACAAAATTAAAAAAAAATAGACATCTTTAAATCATAGAAAGTTCCTTTTCTATGTATTGTCAGTTGTGTATAATTACCAGGTGGACATCTTCCAATCGCTCGCTATATAAGATGGTCAGCGAAAGTTCCTCTTTTATGTGTATAAGTAGAAATCTACAATGCAAAAAATTAGAAATAAATAAGTACACCATATCAATACAATTATCTCAAATATATTTAAAAGATTAAACAAATTTCTTAACTAGCTCACGTCTTGTATAGCTTCGATATGATCATTTTCACTCAAAATTCTTTTCAACACTATCTTTAATCCTACTCGCAATTTCGTATCTATTGCTTCTGTGTGGTGTGGGGCATTGCGATAATAGAATTCAGGATTTAAAAAATAACCTCCAGCATGCAATGGATGGTGCAGTTGATCGTTCCACCGGGCATCAATAATTTTTATGTAATCATCATGATATCGGCAATTTTCTTTAATGGCTTGCTGTGCCTGATCAGTTGCTTCATAAATGTACCATATTGTGGGCTTTTCATCACCATCTACAAGCAGTAACACTTTCACAAAATGTTCATATACCTTTAATATGTTCTTTACTTTGGTCCAAAATTTATTATCCCTCATTAGAATTGGGATGTTGAACTCTAGACCACGTGTTGCTTTGCTCCATTTCGAACGGAGCCATTCTTCTGATGAAAATATCTAAATTAGCTCTATTCTCCAACGTATTAGGCTTTCCATAGCAATGAAATGGGTAGCAAATCTAGTGGATGCCGGACTCACCAAGGCATGATTGTTTGTAAATCTCTTCATCAAGCTTAAGAGCCATGAATGGTCATTTATGAACCTTGTAATGCCTTTACATGCCTTGATCGCAGCGGCTACATTCTTTTTCTTTCCAGTATCTTCCATTATAAGGTCAATGCAATGTGCTGCACATGGGGTCCAAAATAAATGTGTCCTTTTTTCCATTAACAGTTGATCGGCCATTTTAAAATTGGCTCCATTGTCTGTCACAATCTGGACAATGTTCTCTTCTCCAACACTTTCAACAACTTTATCCATAAGCCTATAAATATAATCTGCTATCCATTTCTCTTCAGATGCATCAACGGACTTCACAAAGATGGTCACAGCGACATTATACACCAAAAAGTTAATTAATTGTGTTTGGGTGCCGCTTGTCCACCTGTAACACGTAATCGTGACCCCATTTTGCCCCCACATGGGCCTGAACGTCTCCACCCAAGCCTTTATTTCTTTATATTTTTTTTCAAGGTACTTGGTGCCCACATCATATACAGATGGTAACGTAATACCCTGCCCAGCTTGAGTTGCAACATCAAGAACTGTCTGAAAATAAGGAGAATCAATTGCGGTAGGGGATATATTCTTATGAATTAGCCATTTTACTATAGCTTTGGCTAATCTATCTCTTGCAGCCTTCATGACACCCTTGACAACATTAGAGATTTTTGGTTGCTTAGCTGCCTCTGATCTATGTCCGAAAGGATCAACAAAACTAACCCCTCTTTCAATTTGTATAGGTTTAGCTATCAGAATAGAAATAATCTCTATATCATCATCCCGTTGTCGGGTGCTAAATGCTCTATGCATTTTCCCCGCAATGCCTTTACCCTTGCTTGTTGCACTAGATGAGCCACCTTCATCATAGCTTCTACGTTGACTATATGCTCGACACTCTACTTCTTCTTGGCACAACATAAGGGACTCTTGGCGTGCAGCCATCATTTTTGGGTTATCAAACTCATCATCAGAAGCAGCACCAAGACCTTCATCTCCAAATATATCATGGCGTGCTGCATCAACACCCTGCTGCTTTTTCTCTTTAATTTGTACTTTTCTCTGTTTTGTTTGATTCAATAAATTTTTCATTTGCTTCCTAACTTCTTTGGACACTTCATGATACTCTGCAACATTGCCTAGCACATGGGCCAAATATTGCTTAAATCTTGTAATGCCCCCATTGGTCACTTTGTGACAAAACTTACACTTAATTTTCAACCAATTGTTTTCAATTGCTTCACCATAGCTCCATGTAAGATCTATCTCACGCTGCATTTTTTCACGTCACAATACCTAAAAAAGATTTAAAAGTAATAGGTTAAAATTTAGATAAATTTTAAAAACATGAAAAAATTAGAACACGCAACTACGTGGGTGGGATTGATGTATGGGAAACATAGATCTAACATTTAGGGATTATTTTCAACCCATTTGATTGAGTTTACTTTTATAAAAAAATATTTTTTAAAAGAAATACAAAAATCTGAAAATAAAAAATATGAAAAAAATTAGAGAGACACAAAAAGATATGGGATTGATCTATGGGAAGCATAGATCTAACATTTAGGGACCATTTTCAACCCATTTGATTGAGTTTATTTTTATAAAAAAAATATTTTTTTAAAAAATACAAAAATCCGAAAATAAAAATATGAAAAAATTAGAAGAATACAAAAATATGTGGGATTGATCTATGGGAAACATAGATCTAACATTTAGGGACCACTTTTAACCCATTTGATTGAGTTTACTTCTATAAAAAAATATATTTTTAAAAACAATACAAAAATCCGAAAATAAAAAATATGAAAAAATTAGAAGAACACAATTTGAAAATAAAAAATATGAAAAAATTAGAAGAACTCAAAAATATGTGGGATTGATCTATGGGAAACATAGATTTAACATTTAGGGATCACTTTCAACCCATTTGATTGAGTTTACTTCTATAAAAAAATATTTTTTTAAAAACAATACAAAAATTTGAAAATAAAAAATATGAAAAAATTAGAAGAACACAAAAATATGTGGGATTGATCTTTGGGAAACATAGATCTAACATTTAGGGACCACTTTCAACCCATTTGATTGAGTTTACTTCCATAAAAAAAATATTTTTTTAAAAAAATACAAAAATCTGAAAATAAAAAATATGAAAAAAATTAGAAGAATACAAAACTATGTGAGATTGATCTATGGGAAACATAAATCTAACATTTAGGAATCATTTTCAACTCATTTTATTGGTTTTCAATTAATAAAATAGATTTCTTTTTTCAAATAATAAAATAATCCGAAAATGAAATTCAAAATAAAAAAAATTAAGAAAGTGATAAAAAAGAGGGGCTTGATTAAAGGGGAACATGGATCTAACAACAACAACTCATTTTCAAGTGATTCATGGAAGAAAAGAGAGAAATAAGCTCAAAGTAAGAAAAAAAAAGCCCGAAAACTCACCTTTTTTGAGTTTAATGCTTGAATCTTGAATACCACCTTGATGTTTTGATGTTTTTGTTTATGATTTTAGTGTTTTTTTGAGAGGATTTGAAAAATGGAGGCAAGAAAAGGGGTTTGGAGCAGTGAAAAGTGGAGAAGAGAAGAGTAAAGATGAAAAAGAGAGTGAAAAAATCGGCCCGGCGGGGAGGGGGGGGGGCGGGTTTAACCTCCCAGCGATGTGTAGCGGTCGCTACGTTTGTTAGCGGCGATTTTTTCTATTTATCGTAGAGCCCATGGGTGCTACGGCCGATATATTGGGCGTTATGCTTCGTAGCGGCGAATATTTACATCCATGGCTAGGCCTAAAGGTGGGTTGATCCATGGGGACCACGGGTCTCTCCTACATCAAACTATCACTCTCCGCTAGTTTCAGACTCATTCCACTGTGATTCCAAGTTATGTGTCCATAAGTAAATTAAGGACTCTTACCTTAAGAATCGGATTTTTAATCCCTTTAATTGGTCAATTAGGGATGGGAAACAATGACCCAAAATGTCAAAAATTTTTTTTCTGCAAAATGCCCTAGAATGAGTCCCTGAAAGAAGAGTCCAAAGCCCTTTGAAATCCAGCCCAAAAGGGGTTCAGCTCAGTTTAATTGGACACAGGCTAGACTGAGGCTATGTCCGACCAAATAAAATTATGGTTCACATGGGCCACGGGTAGCCGTGCCTTGTCAAGTCGTATTTTGACATTGATAGGGAGGGCCTATTTCTGGGCATTTTTCCTCCCATTTTTGAGGACTATTTAGCATGGTATTTGTGGGTGGGGGTGTGTGGTTTCTATTTACCATCAAATACACACTTAATTACACCTCAAAAATCAGTAATTAAGACAACAAAACATGTGCTAAACATGTGATTTCTGAGAGAGGAAATCTATAGTAAAACATAGAAATCTTGCATGCATGTTGTATCATTCAAATTGAGAACTTGCTTGGGGTCCTTTAGCTTCTATTGGTGCGCTCTAAACTTCAAAAAGGAATTGAATCAATTCCCAACAGAACAACCCCCAAAATGTCTGAAACAACCTAGAAATTAAATTGAGGGAGAAATATATGGAATTAGGTTCCAATATTGGAAATCCATGGCTAAATTGGCCTTATTAGCTTGCACATTCAAATTGGTTGGAATCCCTCACCTCTAGGATAGCTAATGGAGCTCTAGATCTGTTTGAGGGCATCAGAACTTTGGAAATACACAAACATACACTGGTGTGTAGAGAAGATGCATATGAGTATGCTGATAGAGTCGGAGTTGGATGGTTGTAGCTCCAGTTATGGAAGCATGTAGCTCAAGAAAAAAAAGGGAAAATGGGAAAGAAGTTTGCAGAGAATGGGAAGGAGTGAAATGGTTGGTGATTTGGCTACTTTTGTAAAGTAGCTTTTGAGCAATTACAATTTTACCTTTTAATGAGTGGACGCAATTAATTTGGCTTAAATGGAGGTCTTCTAGGCATCAAAAGGGTGCAAAACCTTCACTAAAGTTTCTCGAAATTAAATTGATTTTTGTAACAAACCTAAAATTGGAATTTTTCGAGCTAAGAAGACGATTATGTCCCAGTTTAATGAAAAGTCGTGAAACGATGGCTTTTTGGACATTGTATGGCTTTGAGTTGAATGCGAAAGTTGTTTGGAATGACTTGGACCATCTACTAAACCTAACTTGGGATTTTTATGAAATTCCCAAACTACCTCTAACTTGTCTTGAATTTCTTCGGTTACCCTTAAAGTGCCGAAGTGGTTTTAAACTTGCTTGAAACTTCCTAAAACTTCATGGACACTATCATAACACGTGAACTCCGGTAATTAACACCCAGTGGCGGGCACTGGGGGCAATGGCCCCCGTTAGATTCAGGAAAAGATATAAACTTGTAATGGGTTGCTAGCCCATGCCCCCGTTCTCACAGTACGTTTGCCCCTAATTCCTTTAGTCTTGGAACCATTTTCCTGCCTCAAACATCAAATTACCCAAATCACCCAAAGCCCCAAGCCCTCTCTCCAAGAGCTCTTGCTCGAAGGAAATCGCCAGTCTTGCCCTCCTTGGTTGTTCCCCTTCAAGCTTTGAGCCTTCAATGTTCCAGATCTACCACTCTGGAAGTAGAGAGGTTTGGCTCAACCCTACTGCCTCAAATACTCTCTCTTGATCTCTTTTTTGTTTCTATCTATTTTGTATTTTTTGATTATCAGATTTTCTCTCTCTACCTCTACTTTCTTCTTTGATTCTCCTCTTCTCTACCAATTCTTGTTTTTAGGTCTTCTGTTTTGTGGTGTATTTTATTATTTTTTGTGGGTTCTCTGGGCATCTGATTATTGGGCAAGATAATGTTTCAAAGCCTGGTTTTCTAGTTTTGGATTTTGTTGGTATTTTTTTGAATGCCACCTGTTGTTTTGTATACCTCTAAATACTCCCCAAATGATTTTTTTCCCTTTCTTATTGCTTTTTAATTTTTTACACTGATCCTCCCTCATTGTCCAGCAAGCCTTGCTCATTTGTAAGATGGTGAATTGGTGATGAAGAGATTCTTGATGATGAAGAGGTTTGAAGGATCTGTTTTGTGGGAATTTATGGATGAAGTTCTCTTGAATCGAGTGCAGTGCTCTAAGGCTTAAGCATGTAGTATGCGCAATAAATTGGTTTGACAATAAAGGAACAAGAAACGTGATGTTTATGCCCAAGAGATTTTTAATTTGCCTGTGACTTTGTTTAGGTTTCAAAGTTCTGGCTAAGGAGATGATAGTCAACAACATATCAGATACAACTCAAATTCACAACTACGAGCTAATAAATCATGCTAACTTTCAAGAAGGAATTATTAGGCTCTTTGGCTCAAATTAATGTAGTCTACTGGGGCATATGATTCTGTATCTGTGTTGCCTTGACTTTTAAAGGCGAGTACAGAGGTTTATTATAAATAATGGGAAAATCCTAAATTGTGTTCGACTATAACCACATACTAAAAATAAATAATGTGAATATATAACCACAAAATAATTTCTTGACATCTTCAATTGATCTTCGTTTGCCCCCCTTGAATTAAAATCCTGGGTTCGCCGCTGTTAGCACCTAGACATGCTTAGGGACTAATTAAACATAATTAATTAGTTTTAAAACACCTAATTAAGGATCACGGCCTTACATCCTCCACCCCTTAAGACATTTGGTCCACCTAATGAAATACGTACCTTGGATAGTAGGTGAGGATACTCTCTTTGAACTTGATCCCTTTGTTTGCATGTCACTTCTTCTGGTCTGTGGCTTTCCCACCAAACCTTTACCCACTGGGCCGTTCATGTCCTCAAAACTTTCTCTTTCATGTCAATGATTTCTACTGGCCTCTCCACATACAATGCATCTGCTTGAACATCCAACGGCTCATTATGTAGTATTTAGCTAGGATCTACAACATATTTCTTCAGCATGGACATGTGGAGAATATTGTGTACAACAGACAACTCTGGGGGTAGTATTAATCTGTAAGCAACATCCCCGACTCGGCTTCGTATCTCGAACTCGAAAGGTACTTTATATTTGCATGACAATATGTCCTTTTGGCTAAACCTTAATGTTCCTCTAGTCGGCAATACCTGTTTTTTTTTTTGGAATGGTAACTCAAATTGATTGAAAGAGTTGAGCAGCATAAGAGGCATTGAAAAGCGAAAAGAAAGAAACCAAGCAAAAAAAGGTGAGAGCAACAACAAAGAAAAAGGAGACCCCCACAAAACTTAGGCTGAAAGAACTAGGTAGGAAATATATCCACAACAAGGTTTTAATGACCCTCACCATCCTTGGCTAGGGAATTTGCTGCCTCATTTGCGCTATGCAGGACATGAATAAAGGAGATATTCAGCTTTCCAACAAGCTCCAACACCTCGACTGTGTCCGCCAAATGCCAAGGAAAGGAACAAGACCTCAAAGCCCAGCAAATGACACAAGAAGAGTCCCCCTCTACTATGAAAGATTGAAACCCATTTTACTTCCTAAGAGCAATTGACTTTGCTTCACTGACTAAGCAAAACCCAGTCGATCCCCAAAAAGAAAGCACACATGTGAGCTTTCTTTGAAAAGGCCACCAATCCCATACTTTCCCGGATTACCCACCACACTTCCATCAAAATTAAACTTAAAGAGACCCGTAGGGAGGAGGGAGGGTCCCCACACAGGGAGAGAAGAAATCCTGAAAGGAGAGGAGAATGCATCCTCGAACCACTTCTCATAATGCAATCAATAGAGATGCCTTTGAACACTGGTAGAATAGAAACCCAAGAAGCGATGATGCAGAATCTAACCTTTGCTTCCAAATCGCTCTCAGTAGAGATTAACTATTCAAAACACCTTTTATTAAGCTCCTTCCACAACACCCAAATCACAGCTAGGAAGCAACCCTTCTATGTCATTCTTCCTTTCAGAGCACCCACCCCAAAGACCAAGCCAGAAATAAATGACTGATAGAGTTCGGTAACACCCGACTGCAGTCAAACCACCCAAGGACAGCTTTCAAGGGAGCTTGGACTGTGCGATAGGAGACTAGAAGATGATTCACTATTTCATTTTAATTAAGGCACATAGGACAACCATTGATGATGATCATCTTATGCTTCTGGAGGTTGTCCCATGTAAGGATCTGGGCAAAAATGGCCAACCACCCAAAAGTTAACACCCTCTTCAGAGCCTTGATCTTCCAAATTCCTAAATATGGAGAGGGAGGAGGAGCCCTATCTGATAGAGCTGCATAGAAGAAGCAACTGTAAAGGACCCCTCCATTCCTGCTGCCCACACCTTCCTATCAGAACCTGCTTTTGGGATGAAAACACTGAAAATGGACAACATTCCAGGAAATTGACCCTCCGCGAACTCTGAAAGATTTCTTCTAAAGATTGGACCTCAAGATACCATTACTGAGAAGATGACTATGTCCCGGTTTTCACAAAGAGTTGCGAAATGATGGGTTTCTGGACATAATATGGTCTCGAGTTGAGCATGAAAGTTGTCTGGAATCATTTGGACCATCTACTGAACCTAACTTGGGATATTTTTGAAATTCTAAAAATAACCCTAACCTGTCCTGAAGTTCCCCAGTTACCCTTTGAAGAGTCGAACTGGGTTCGAACATACTTGAAACTTCCCAAAACTCCATGGGCACTACCTTAACATGCAAACTTAGGTAACTAACACTTTAACACACTTAGGGTTTAATTAAACACAATTAATTTGTGTTGAACTCCTAATTAAGGATCAGACCTTACAATATTGGTGAATCTAATAAGTGGTTTTGGCGATTACTGTCAGAAATCTTCAAGGCAAATTTTTATGTTAATGTGATAACCAAATGAAGTTCTAGAAATATCATCCTGTGGGTATTAAAGAAAAGTGAAGCTCCGTGGAGATTTCAATTTTTTATGAGAAAAAGTTGGAACTTACATTCTGTTATCAATTGCAAAAATTTTTTTTTTTTTTTGGGGGTCAGAAATGATGCTTGAGTTGAGAAAAAATCTATGCTGTAGGTTACCTACTTTTTTAGGGTGAAAAGAGCTGAACTAGTATAATTCTCCTGTATTGTGTTGGATTGTTAGAATTATCAATATATATTTTTTACTTTATTCATAAAATTCTACCGTTTCTAATAAAAATGTTTTTTTTTCAACTTCATGTTTTTTTATTTTCCAAAAATGATGGATTGGACCTGTTTCTTTATTTGGTTCCAGCAATGCAGATCAAACACTTTGCTCACACTGCAAAGGAAGAGAAGCTGAACTGTATTGCAAAACTGTGGCTAATGGTATGCGCACACATTCTTTATTATTTTTATTGTCATCATTATCATCATCATTTGAAAGGAGAGTTGGGATAAGAACCTTGTCACCCTAGATATGCGTTGTCCAGTAACTGGACCTAGGGAATCATGACAATTGATATCACATCAATGTTCCAAGTTGTTTATCATTACAAAACCGTGGCATATGATATTTACGTCCATTTTTTATATTATTATTACTGCATAAAAAGGAAAGTTTAAATGAGGACATTGGGATCCTAGATATGCTAAGTCAGGTAACTGGACCTAGGGAAATGTCAAGTTGCATTAATATTTGTTCCTCATTGTGATCTGAATGATGATGGAACTTTCCCAGAATCAATGGATCCATGCTCAAGTGCAGCAGGTATTCCAATCTTCAAATGGGTTGGGAAAATTTTGAATGGTCACTAAGCATGGAATCAGAGCATCACAATGCTAAAATATAAATTATGTCTCCAAGTTACTGATGACATAGCAGCAGGTGTGGGTGGTACCTCTTGTGGTAGTATATAGGCTATGCTCTACTAAGAGGTACCGCTCATGGCTTGCGTGAGAGGTAAGAATCTAAGCCTCTTGTGGGACCCACTCGGATGCATTTCAATCATGGGAGGAGAGTATGATGGTAAGGTCTCATTATTGATATGATTATGGGAGAAGAAAAAAGAAACCCAATCAGCTGTTGACAATCGTCAGTTTAGGGGCCTTAAAGTTTTACGGTTTCTTAAGTTATACTTCTTTTTTGCTTTGTTCTGAGGTTACATTTTTATGATGCACCAGAGAGACGGACCACCACTGGTTAATTTCCTTGTTCTATCTTAAATGTTTTGTTAATGTTGTTCTACTTGATGGTTAGCCTTTTAGTGTTCTAGTTGAGTTAGTTTATTGGGTAGCGTTTGTTTTATTATCCATTGTCCATGGTAAGTGAGTTTTTTTTTTCCTTCTCAATTAGCAGGAAGGATTCTTCGAAATAAAGAGGATACAAAAGGGAAGAGAGTCATCGCATGCCTTGAAAACAACAAAAAGAAATGTAGAAAGATGCAAAAGAAAACTGCAAAAGAACAAATATTAGGACAACAACCCAATACGGGTCTTCTTTTAAGATCCCTTACTTTGCTCATAAATCGAATACCTAGCTTCCCACAAGATATGATGGAACTCTACAGGGATGAAAGCAAAAAAAAATATAAAAACCCTCTGTTATAATGAAGTGCAGATTCCAATAGCACTCACATCTATTGAGGGCTGCTTTGCTATGAGGTACCTCTCTCGGATTGCATGAGAGGCAACTCTTTTACCTTCACATCCCTCCTAAATCTAAACAATTGAATTTGCAATCACACTCATGTGGAACAAATCTGAATTATACCCACCATTGGATTAAATTTCTTGAAAAATATTACTTAAGAAACCATTAAACTTTATGGTCCCTAAACTGATGGTTGTGATCATCTGATCGAGGTATTTTCTTTCCCATAATCATATCCATAATGAGATATTTTTTCATACTTGCATCTAGTGGGTCCAACAAGAGGCTTAGCTTTTACCTCTCGTGCAAGCCGTGAGGGGTACCTCTTACTTGTAGAACATGGCCTTCCATTTGCTAGACTGGATCCCTGCTAGGAGTGTGAGACTTCGAACATAATGATGAAGAATCAATCCCTGGTTGTCACTTCTGAGACTAAGTAAGGTTCCTTGCCAACAAACTACTTGTGGTTTGGCAGATGACGTTTATTTTTGGTCACATTCCTGGAGAGGCTAATATGGAAGCTGATGTACTAGTGCAAGCAGAATCTTTGAGGGAGAGTGTAGTGATTGGACGTGTAATACCATTATAAAGGATTCTTAAATATCTTCATTTTCATCTTCTTATTGGACACTCGAACAGCTTTAAAATTTTCCTTATAAATGATGTGCTCTCTCTCTCTCTCTCTCTCTCTCTCTCTCTCTCTCTCTCTCTCTCTCTCATATACACTTTTAAAGGATTCTTTACAAATCTTCATGTCGGACCCTTGAATAGTTTGTAAATTTTCCTCATAAAATATGTGCGCTCGTATGTTGGCACACATGTGCAAGACATCCTCTGGCTGGGCTTGGTTTGCTGATAGCCTGATATAGGTGCCACTAAAGTTGAGATTGAAATATCCCACTGGATGAAGTTTCCTTGCTACTTCATCTTGCCAACTTACCTTTACAATTTATGCACTCCATCTTGAGATATTCTGTGTTAATGTGACAAAGGCCTTCCAGTTACACCTCAACATCCTAGAAATGGTTCTCCTGATTTTCTCCTTCACTGCTCTCAACTTTACCTTCTTTGAAGGTTTCCAGCTGGGCCAAGGACCCAATGATATTCTTCTAACAGCGCGTGATTTTGTTTTCATTTGCAGTGTCTGATTTAGAGATGGTTTTTGGGAGGCTGTGGACGCAGTGCCAGGAGTGCCAAGGTTCTCTTCACCAAGATGTGCTTTGTACAAGGTTTTTTCCTTTCTTCTTTGACATAGTGTACTACTACACATCTTAGCTATATTCAACTAATGTGGTGGTTGTTATGTGTGTTCTTGTGCAGTCGGGATTGTCCCATATTTTATCGAAGGAAGAAGGCACAGAAGGACATGGCTGAAGCTAAGCTACAGTTAGATCGATGGAAATTTTAGTACATTTCTGAAGAGGTGCATGGTTCTTAAACCAGGGCCTTCTGGCAATATCCACTTGTTTGCTGTTGTGTGAGAGGAGAGTTTTCTCTTGGAGTTGAGCGTTGTACTATAGCAGCTGGGTTTTACATGTTGACATTGAGGTTGTGGCTCAGAGTCAGATTACAGCAAAGAAATACATACGAGTCAGTTGCTCCAGCTATGCTTCCCAACCTCGCGCCCGCAACAACACCTCCCCCCCCCCCCCAACCTTCCTTTCCATTTAAAAAAGGCCTTTTTCACTTTGATTCATATTTTTAATCATTTTCTCGAGTCTATTCTCAATCAGAATGTCAATCTATTTGCCACCAGTGGGAGTCTTTGAAGAGTTTTATGAGTACATGGTTATCATCCAACTTGAGGAAGAGTTCAACTTGTTCCCAGTTACGCTTGTAGCTCCTCTTTGGCTGCATTACACCTGAGCTCCTTCCCTTGGTCAGTGGAAATTGGATTAGCATGTTCCATTTTGTTACTGTTCCACCATGTCCAAGTACACTTTCTGCAAACCAACAAAATCTAAATCTCAAGAACGGCCTCTTACCCTAATGGTAAGAGGTTCTAGTTCTTACCTGCTTAAACAGAATTCAAACTTGGGCTGACACTTTTCCTCACCAGAGCGTTCGCCAACCTCACCCAAGGTGTCTCCCCTCCCCAGAGGGCTAGGGGTCCCAACTACCCTGAGACTCGGGTATCAAAAAATAAAATGAAAAATCTAAACCTCCATTTTGTGCTTTCGAGCACAAGATGTTTCGTGTGTCAATAGAATTGAGCTATGGATGATGCAATGTGCGTAGAGTTAATCTCGACAGCATTGTCACCTTCAATTGATCACCCTTCCAAGTCTTTAGATGATTTCTTAGCATAGCTGTGGAGCTGAGTAAGAGAACACAATCCAGATTCAGATGGTTTGGGGCATGCAAATATGTGCCATCTCATTCAGACCGCATTCCCCGTAAAATTCTAACTAATTTGTTGTAGTGCATGCATGTGATAATTATTTAAGATATGAAACACCAATTTAAACGACTGTACATCTAAACTGGCTGATCTGATGTGCAGAAAATATTATTGCAGTTGGGACTCTCATATATTTCTTCACCATCTTTTATTGCTGGCTGTGGTCTTTTAAATTAATGTTCAATGGGGTTTCTAACCCTCTGAGGAACATTGTTTGTGAAAGGTGAATTTTTAGTGATATAAACTGTCGTCTTCAAGTCTATAGCTGGAAGTAGTTATGATCTCCAGTAGCTTTGGGTTTCTTGGTTTTGTCTTTGTATTGCAACTTGCATTGGGAGGCAGCTGGCTATTGTTTAGCCCATTCGAGCTTTAGTTTAATGGCTTGTAGGTAATAGCTGCTGAGTGACAGTATGGCTTGTGACCAAGTCTGCAATTTTTTTTTCTGCATTACTTGAGAATACTGGAAGAAGTTGATTTTAAGGGTATGCTACTAGCTGTCAAGCAGGTGAATCAGGATAGTATCAGCTAACAGCTCAAAGCAATTTTCTTATCTCCATAAGGGTCGTTGGATCTGATGAAGCCCAAGTGCAGGTAAATTGGTTTGCACATAACTAGCAAAGGTTCATGAGTTGGATGACCTGGAATCTGATTATATTTTCTTGCCATGCTATTTACAGGTGAACTGAGTGCAGGGCAGTCGTTCTAAGGATCCAAACATGGGCGTGGAGAGTATCTTGATGTCACCTTTCCAGTAGCACATTCTGGGCCTGTGACTCATATTTTGATGGGGTCCTGAATCGGTGCTCATTTTCGCTAGTTTTTTGGATTGGGTGAGTTCTACTCTAGTATGTTTGTTTGCACATGTGGAGTAAATGTGAGATGGATGTTACGTAATGGAAAAAGTAGAAGTAAGGCATTGTCGAAGGTAAAATAGAGATATGGTAAGTTATTTGTTCAAATGGAATGTGGTAAAGTAAGAAATTTCATATCATGTAAGAGGTGAGAGATCAAAAGTCATTGTCTTAAAACTTCACAACACTTTACCACAGATTTCTATGGTAGGAAAGGGGCATGCGGCGTGAAAAATGGAAATGTCACATCATAAGTTCACTACCTCATACTATTCTCACTCCCGTTAAAACGAAACATCACATCTCCACCAACCGTCGACATTCGACACGCTAATGTCTTACCTTGCTTCATGTAATTTCACACTTTCTCCAGCATTTTTACTCGTAAGAATACGTGATCGTGTCGGTTTTTATGCTTTCACCTGATACTAGATATTCAGTTTCCTTGTATGATGATGATAAGCCCATCGCACCTTCGACAAGTAGCCATTATAGATAGATAAGGGTTTTATTTATTTATTTATTTATATTAAGGTGGCACTACCTGTTTTAATACTCATGGGCACAATGAGTTCTTTTCAAGGAGGCGTAACTACTCGAGACTAATCCGGCCTTTCTTCAAGATGATTAAAATGTGGTCTGTTTCATGCTTATGTCATGGGCCTAGACATAATTTTATCATTCGACAACCCAAGACCATGGGGCTTAACCGGACTAATTGACTTGGCTTGACATTTCAAGTAAAAGCAGTCCAAATATATTGCAAAAGGTTTTACTGTAAGCTTTCATTTTATAGCCAAAGGGCGACCAGATGCTGAACGTGTGGACAATGGCAGCCTGGGGCCTGCTGATAGCAATGGGCGAGGACCAAAGTTCTAAATATCTTAGAACAGCCATGGATATGTTCATGATTCTGTATTTGCTCCATGGTCATTTTTTATAAGCTCAGGTTTCTAATTATTAATTGGAAACTCTGGTGGAAAATAAAATAGGTATGAAAAAATGGACCAAATAAATCATATTTAAATGCCTTTTAAGAATCGTATTAACTGGGATCTTTGCATTTTCGACCACTGATATATGGCTCGGGTGACTTGGACATGTGCTCGGGTTGAAGACCATACAGTTTATCATAACTACTTACATGTGTACAACTCGGTCTATGATGTCTTAAAATACTAGTAAGGTGAAAAACGGCCTTTCATGGTATGAGACCCGTCAGTTCTTACTTCTGACATTTATGGTTAGAACCAATGCAATCACCTTTACTCGCCTTAAGTTTGTTCTACTTTGTCCGAGGTCTCTTCTCTCACTCAAGAGCATCTCACCTCACCTGAGGTCTCTTACCTCACCAGAGGGCTAAGGCCCAGCAATTATGGTGAGATCACATTACTGGAAAACCGAGTTAAAATGGCTGAAATGGGTGCATGTCTCATCTTTATAAGATCCACGTCGGTGGTATCACTACCTTTTTAATCCATTTGTCCATCAAATAAAGACTGGAGAAGTCATTGAGACTTTGCTGAGTCACCCAGTTTTAACAAAAGTCCGATTTAAATATATGATTAACCGACAGAGTTAGATATAAGTAATTCCTAAGATTTTGAGTTAAAATCTAAAAATGATTGATTGAAATGTAATACACTAATTTGAATATGTTATTATGAATACATGTAAACGCATGTATGCCTAAGTTTTATAAGTATTTGATATATTTTTGAAATATTTTTTTAAGAAAATTTGATTCTATGGAGTTATCGAGTTTGAGAGACACAGGGAAGGGAGTTTAGGTCCCGATAGATTTCTAGTATGTAGTTCAATCAATTTAAACATTAAATTAATGAACTAAGTCAAATTACACACAACAAAGGAAGACATCAAATTTTTATGTGGAAAATCTTAGAAGGGTAAAAACCATGAGATTGATACCTTAGTCCAAAGAAAACCAAGCATTATGAAAATGGAACAGTTATATAATATACTAATAGACCGCCCCCAGTTGAACTCTACTTAAGGACTGTAGTTCTTGTCGATGACTTGTTGTTCACCGTCTACTTGTGTCTGATTTAACTCGTCTTGATATCTCTCAAGATGCACAAATCTCTTACGTAAAAGTCAAAAAAAAAAAAAACTTTAGAATAGAAGCTCTTGAACTTCTGATCAATCCTTCAAAGCTTCTTTAGAGAGAAAGAATTCTCCAATGGATTTCTAGGTTTTAAAATATGGAGAAAGATAATTAGGGTTGAGAAAAGATGCCTTTAAATAATCCAACGTTTGTGGCTTAAGGAGACAGGTCCACTAGGGCTAAAAAGGGTAAGTCATGATAAAACATGAAAGATAATTGAGCAGGGTCAGCTGGGAAATTCTCACGAGACTGAGCTATCTTGGTCAACTGAGCATTAAGCTCGCTCGACCGAACTTTCATTTTGTCTATGATTCCTTCAATTCACGTTCTTTTGTTTATTTCCTTTAACTCGTATTATGATATATGCTATTGTCCAAAACTATAAACATAAAATTAGAAGTCAATTTGAACTCGAATTTTGTCAGAAACATAAGAATTAACCAACACTCAAAATCCTAACAGGGTTACTCTCCAAGTTAATATTTTAGTAGAGTTGACTCTTTTCAAGTAAATATTTTAGAGCTGGACGAGTCAAAATCATGTCACTAGTTTTGCAATATTCATGGGAAAGATGGCATAAATTTTACTCGAGTCTTTGAGGAGTGCTTTGCAGCGCCAAACTGATCAAGTAAAGAATATGGGTTATATTTTGTCGACAGATGAAGTGAACCGAATATTGAAAATTTCTTTTTGAGAAAAAGGAGTTCACTTCAAGCGGTCCGAAACCGTAGGAATATGTCGAGAGGTGCATATTAAGCCCTTGATCATTTTCTTCCAAAAATATCTGTGCCATGGAATCTAATTTATTCTCATGTTGATGGTGAAATGTGCGACCCACCTCTGCAGAGGACTGAAACCATTCAAGATCCAAGCCGGTTAACAATGTAGTGGCTCTCTGGCCAGACAACAAAGGTCTGGTCCTCTCATGAGTTGGGTTAGGCCACACACAAGGAATCACGTAGTAGTTGGAAATATTAAGAGGCCAGAATCCATATTCAATAAGCTTTGGACTGGGGGAAGACCTCCAAGGCATCGACCCCCACACAAAAAAAAATGGAGAAGGGTCTGTAAAATGTCAGGAAACTGCCAAGTCCACACCAAAAGGAACTGAGACCCCACCTTGAAGCTGTCCTATGAAAGAATAATATCTATCTACGCTAAGTGACCATCAATCCACGTGAATCTGTCTGTCTTTTCTGTCCTATGGACAACGCCACTTTGTTGGTCTATATGCGCTTCCGGGGGTAGAGAGAGAGAGAGAGAGAGAGAGAGAGAGAGAGAGAGAGAGAGAGAGAGAGAATGTGTGTGTGTGATGAGAGCCCAGTGCCCTACACCACTTGGCCTAAACCAAGTTTTATATGATAACGGCCCCTTATCAAACCTTCCACAAATTCAGTCTTGTGAACAAAAGAAAATGAGAAAAAAAATGTACTGGTCTCACCCTTTGTATTATGCTTTGTTGTTTTATATGTATCTATGGCACTTTTCTTTGGTGAAGTATATCGAGAACACTTCAAAAGTAATTTAAAATTACAGTTCTTTTTACGACAATCGATATTACTGGCCAGTAACTAGGGTTTGAAAATTGGCTAATACAGTGTCTAAAACTATGTTTGAAACACACGCTTCCACGTCCCTCCCTAATCTTTTTAAGTTATTTTTATTTAAGCTGGCAGTCTCGGATCAGAGAGGCCCACTTGTTTCAATACAATAAGGGGTCGTTTGTCTTTTTCGCATGAGATGTGTAACTACAATTTACATATGTAAATGTTTCATATGTAAACTTCACATATGTAAACTTTACACACGTGTTACAGTTTACATCGTTTGGCTATCAATGTCATTTTCATATTATTTACACATGTAATTCATTTTACCACGTTTGTTTGAATTACATGTGAAAATGTCAGAAATTCATTTTGAATTACAAAATCTATGTTTATACACAAATGTTTTTCTTATTCCCAAAAGGCCATACAAACAGTATCCACCCATACAAAATATACATTTCAAAAAATGTTTTACATCAACCTATACAAATTATATACAATTCAAAAAAAATTTCAAAGTACCCATACAAAAAAGATTCCTATCATATATCCAAAATGAAAACTTCTCCATTTGCAAAAAAAGTGAGAGAATTTCTATAATTCAATTCATCGAGCTCTCCTATTAGCATTTGCCCCCCACATCTCTGTTGCTATTGCATCTCGGAGGCGATAAGCATATTGACTATTGGATTCTTCATTAATCACTTCATTTTGATGATCATCGCTATCTTCCACATCAGAAAATATTCGTTCATGACGATGACGCTCGTAGAATTCATCCCCACTTGGGTTTTTCATCATAATAAAATTGTGTAAGACAGCACATGCATTTACAATCTTGACTTGTGACTTGATAGGATAATTACGAGGTATATGTGCCAAAATTGGAAATCGTTCCTTCCACAACCCAAAAGTTCTTTCAATAACATTCCGCAATTTTGCATGTCGAAGATTAAATAGCTCACTAGGAGTCCTAGGAGCCAATGCTTGAGATCCAAATTCCTTCAGATGATATCGTGTCCCACGATATGGTCCAATGAAACCTCGCCTATGACCATAACCAGCATCAACAAGAAAATATTTTCCTATAATGATTAAATTTGACAAGTATCAAAATATTGTAATTTCTTTAACTAGTAGACAAACATTAATATTATTTCTTGATGTAAATATTTACCTTCTGGAACTTGAAGATTATGGGCTCCCCTATTTTGTATAACGTCGGAAAGAACTTTTTGATCATTAGCTGATCCTTCAAAACCGGCACATACAAATTGAAACATCATGTCAAAACCTACAATTGCCATTACATTTTGTGCAATAAAACCTTTTCTGCATCGATACCGTTGATGATCTTTAACTGATACCCATGCTGGAACGTAAGTACCATCAATGACACCAACGCAATCCTATCCCAATAATAATTTAAACATGACTCATCAATAACAATTTGGTTAAAAAAATAAACAAATAAAATCAAATCAAATTGAACATACATCTTAAAAACTAAAAAGTGCTAAATTTAAAATATTCCATTTACCTTGAAAAAGGGATAAAATACTGGGTTCATTGCAATCTGTGTTGGAGTAGGAGTTTCTGGTCCAGGAAGTTTAATATAATCAGGACAAATATAAAGAAGTGCGTCAAGAACAGCATTGAAATACTTGCTAATTGTTTGGCCTGAATGCTGAAATTGAATTTGCATTACTCGATTCCTCTGACTATGCCCTACGGTAGCTAGAAAGATGGCCACCTGTTCTTCTACAGAAACTCTTCTAGTTCCACGCAGTAGCCCTTCTCTTTTTAATAAGTCACATAATTCTAAAAATACATCAGTCCTCATGCGCAGTAAATCATATGAATTACGGGGATTACTCCTAATGAGGTACTGAGTGAACTCATGGCCAGACAAAGACAACTCATGTACTCGCTTTCTCTTTTTGTCCCTCTTCCGTCTACATTGATGTTCCCATAAAAGTAAAACTGTAATCATTGTCATTGCTACTACATGTAAAAATACGATCTTCATCTTTGTATCCATTACTTTTGCACTGTTTAATAAATAATTGAAAAATATTAGAATAAGGAACTAATTTTGCATAACAAGACGATTTATAATATGAATTCTCAAAATAAAACATGAAGTCCATCATAAACATATACCAATACAATATATAGAATTTCATCTCAAAATAAAACATGAAGTCCATCATAAACATATGCCAAGACAATATATAGAATGTCATCTCAAAATAAAACATGAAGTCCATCATAAACATATACCAAGACAATATAGAATGTCATCTCAAAACAAAACAAAACAAGAAATCAAAAGCAAGTCCCCAAAGAGATTTTTTTCCAACAACCAACAGTCCTATATAGTTCCGCTTAACTCCGCCATAAGCCATGCACGACGTCGATCCTTTGTTGAAAACGCAAGAAATTGACTGGCCACTTGTGGATCCTTAAGTAGCCTGAGAGCCCTCACTTCTAAAGTAAGGTCTAAATCTAACTCTTCAATAGCAGCAACTATATCAGCTTGGCTTGGCCCTGACTGAGTCATCTTATCAGCAAGGTGGATCAAAGTAGTGTTTATGTCCTTAATTGCATGTGCAAGATCATATTCGCTTTTAGTTTCATCCTGCACATTGCGCCGAGAAGTAGCTGTTGAGCGTTTCTTGGCACGAGGCGCTTCAGAGACACCCTCATCCCTCTTATCAGAGCTACTTGATTCTACTGCTACATCTTGGAGGGATGCTTGTGGGGTTTCCATCGGATGTGGTGGACGTTGGTTAGTCAACATCACATCTCTTCCATCAGCAATTGAATCTCCATATATAATAGCAAACTTTTCATAGTTGACCACACTTCTTCCTCGATACATTCCAAATCTAGGATGTGCCTGAATTAATCAAATGAGAACAAAGTACTGTAATAATTATTGAGTTAACAATGGTAGAAATAACATTACATTAATAATTACTCACCTTGATATAATCGTCCCACACTTGATCACTTGCTGTAACCCTTTTTGTAGTGTCATCCCAACCAAAGCCACTTAATCCCATTAGAGTCTTGATACAATTGTAATGACTCTTTATCGTTCTTAGTCGATTTCTGATTTTTTCCTTATCATATTCCACTCCATACTTTTCTTTCATCTTTCTTTCAATCTCTCTCCAGCCTTCTGTAGTCCAGCTATTTTCATCCCTTCGCCCGAGATGAATTTGTTCTATCAATATATCAGCTAATTGATCATCTATATCATCTGACCATGTTGTATTCCTTTTTTCCCTCTTACCACGCTTTCTTTCAGAAGATGAACCAATATCAATACATTCAATATCTCCATCACATTTTTCATTCTCCATTTCTATATAACATGAAGAAATTAAGCAAATTTTGATAAGATTCATTTGCCATAATATCAACAATAGATGATAAAAAGAAGGAAGCAAGTTAGTTAAATAAAAAAACAATAACTGTGATATTTACACAGTTAAATATGATCATCTACAATTTCATTTCGATTAGGCCACACATCACTGTAATCCACCCTTGACAGAATTTACAAATTTAGGCATTCTGGGAGGCATTAATGGAACTACAGATCTCCCCACTTCTACTCTGTGCCATAAGAATTGTTCATCTTCTTCCTTTGCACTCCTCTAACATATTTCCTATTTTTCTTTCTCTTTTCGCAATTCTGCTGATGCAAGTTTTTTTTTTTTTTTTTTGCCTAGTTGTTTTGGTGGAATGGTAAGGAGAAGGTCTCTGGGAGAGAGTGAATGTGTGTGTAAAATGCATAATAAATATACAATTCGAATGATGAAGGGTGTGTGTAAAATGCATAACAAATATACAATTCGAATGATGAAGGAATCACTATAATAAAATTCGAATGATGAAACAGAAATTATCCAATCTCAGCAACGAATTCTATTGATAAGGTGTTTTGCAATGAAAAGATTTCCCCTCAATGGAAACTTAGAATTCTTGTTCAGGCCAAATCTCTTTGAATTATATAACACCCGAATTTGCATACAATTACCCTTGAAACTCCAAATTTTATAATCTCAATGATGAAACAGAGAGAGAGAGAGAGATATCGAGAGAGAGAAGGGGAAACGGATGAGATGGGATCGATGGTTGAAAGGATGGACAGAGAGGAGCAGAGAGGGAGAAGAGGGGGCATGGCAGGAACGAGAGAGAAGATGAGAGAGAGAGACAGGGGTGCCGGCTGACAGGAATGAGATGAGAAGAGGGGGCATGACAGGAACGAGAGAGAAGGGTGGAGAGGTGAAATGGGTTCCGTGGTTGAGAGGGGGAAAAAGAGGATCAGAGAGGGAGAAGAGGGGGAAAAGAGGGAAGAAGAGAAAGACAGAGATTGGGGTGCCGGCTGTGATGGGCGGCTGGGGGGATTGGGCGATCGCCGAGTCCAATTGAATGGGTTTTGTTGTTGAGAGGGGGAAAAAAGGAGGATCAGAGAGGGAGAAGACGGGGAAAAGAGGGAAGATGAGAAAGACCGAGATTCGTGGGTGTCGGCTGTGATGGGGTTGTGAGGGTTTGGGCGATCAAGTTGAAATTGACGGTTGTGATGGGGTGGGCCACTTGCAGTGTAAGGGCGATCATGTGGAAACCAAGCTTGGGCTGCAGGGGGAAAAAGGGAGCAGAGATGGAGAGAAGTCGATCACGAAGAAGAAGAAGATAAGGAACAGAAACAGGGAAAGAGAGAGTGTCTGCAAGAGATGGCGTCATACCTGGTCCGCGATCGTCTCCTTCTGCAGTTGCTGGCTGCTCCGCGATCGTCCCCTTTCTGCAGTTGTCGGCTGCTCCACGATCGACCCCTTTCTGCAGTTGCCGGCTGCTCCGCGATTGTCCCCTTTCTGCAGTTGCCGGCTGCTCCGCGATCGTCCCCTTTCTGCAAGAGATGGCGTCAGGAAGCTTGCTGCTGCAGGTTGCTGGGGAGGGAGATGACGAGCTGGGGGACTTCGTCGATGAGCTGGGGAACGAGAGGGCTCCTCTTTCCTCAAACACGTTTACAAATACTGTTTCTGTTGGGGCAATTGGGTTTCGAACTCGTCACCTGTGCTTGACGGAATGAGTTTGGAAAAACCGTCCGCTTTTTTGAGGGGAATTCGTTTCACATGATTTTGAGGTGGGTAACATTTTCCCATCACATGAGATGGGAAAGATGCTGTGTAAAAATGGCCCCCTTTTCACATGAGATACACATGTAATTTACCCAGCTGGTGTGTAAATCTGAAAAAACAAACATGAACATATGTAATTGTTACATGGGTAAGCCAATTACATATGTAACTCACACTAAACAAACGACCCCTAAGGGTATATTTGCACAATAAAAGGATTATGCGAAACTCAACCCCCCAATCTTATCATGGCTCTGGTTTAGATTTAATTTGGTTTACCGTGTATTTTTTTAATGCAAAATAAATGTGAAACACTTCAGGAAAATTTATTTGTTCATATAAATAGGTCGTATGTAGGTAGAAGCAGCCCCACTGGAGCAGCCATAACTTGAATAAGAGGTGAAAATTTTTAAACCTGCACGGGTTCTAACCATGTCCAGGTATGGCAATTACCCACCTGTCATAAGTTATCGTCATCATCATTTAAGCTTTGTCCAAACCATGCTGGGGTCGGCTACATGCATTCTTTTCCTATATTCTGATCTATCTTGAGCAAAATCTTGAAATAAATTATACTTATTCAGATCTATTTTTACTATCTTCATCCACTTCTTTTCCAGCCAACCCCTTCTCCTTTGTTGGCTATCAACCTGTATGGCCAGACTTTTCCTTATTGGCGTTATTGCCTACCTGTGTTGAATATGTCTGAACTATTTTAAATAGGTTTCTTTAATTTTATCCTCCTACTCATGCTACCTCTAAATGCTTTAGAAGTTGCTCATTTTTAATTTTATAGTGTTTATTTTTCTGCACATCAACTTCAATATTCTCATTTCTACTACATTCATTTTGTGCATATGTTGATTGGCCAACATTTTGCTCCAAAGGTTATAGTTGGTCTTATAATTGTCATGTAAAATGTTTGCTTCAATTTTGTTGGCATTTGTTCGTTACAAGGACTATAGAAACAAGTGTCCACTTCAATCATCACGTTTTTATCTTATATACGACATCCTTATTAATCTCCTCATTCTTATTAATTATTGAGTTAATGTAACTAAATAAATTTCTTAATGATATCTTCCAGATTTCAATTCTTAAAATAGTTTTAACTCTTTGTATATGCCTTATTTTAAAGCCTTTGGATTTTAAAGCTTCCCATTATTTATTGAGTTTATACTAACACCATTTCTTAATTTATTTACCAATGTTATATCATTTAAAAACAACATACACCAAGAAACCTCATCCTAAATATAATCTGTAACAAATCTAAGATTATAACTCAAAGTTTTGAATAACCTTTTTTTAGGTTGAGTTTGGCGGACATACTCCCAATTAATAGATGGGTCGGATTGGAGTTGAACTCATTATTGCTATTTGATTGGCCAACCATATCCAAAACCAACCAAAACCAACTAGCTGTACTATAACCAGTGAATTGAACATCGACCTGGCCTGTTCATGAATTGTACCCTTAACCAAACCCAATTTATTGCCACCCCTACCCATACAGCCTGTTTGGATAAGCGAAAAATGGAGCAAAGTGAAGTTAAATGGGCTTAATAGCTTACAATTTCAACTCTATTATGTTTGGATGAGTCTGACTCAACAGCTAAAGTAATGTTTTCAGCCTATATATACTCAATTTAATTTCAACCTTAAATACTTCAATTCCCTTAAGTAAAAGTCAATTTTACTCTAAAATATTTTTAAATTTCACTTCACATTAAGCTTTCAAATTGACTAAAGTGAACTAATCTACTTTAACTTCAACTCACTTATCCTCCGCTTCGCTTATGTAAAATCTTTTTTATTCTAGTCTACTTCTCAATTATCCAAATAGGCCCTTAGGCAGGCATGTAAATGGTTTGGGTACATGGTGGACCAGACCCATCACCCGATCAACCTTGCATGTGTGGGCTGAACCCACAGATGCAGACCCGACTTGAAATTCAAGTGAACTTAAAAGCTAAAGATATTTGAGATGGACACAAACACAGCAGCGCAGAAAGAACTTTTCGGTTTGTTTTTATAAAACTTGATATTAATCATACACGTACATCATACATGGGTTTTTGGATGTCGACCGGACTGGAGGGGACCTGGACCTGATCATAAAACAGGTCCAAATAAGGGCCCGTACCTGGACTTTTCTGGTCAGGTTTCTTCTCGGATAACCAGCAGTGGGAGGACCCTCGACATCCCAAGAAGTCTCCAAGAGACTTCGCCTATCACCACACATCTTTTCTTCGGGACAGCAAAAACCAAAACTCATCTCACAGCTTTTTGAGTTTTGGACAAATAAAAACCGCTGGTGGTGGACAAGGAGTGGACCGGCAACGTGTCCTACGAATGCAAGCCCATTAAAGCTGATATAATAAGCCAATTCGCCTTTCGGAGCATTGTTTGTTGCTATGCACAAACAAGAAGATCCACATAAAGGCATTGTACACATTGTACATTGTACCTCCAATCCAAATCCTCCAAACTTTAAAAATGTGGGTTCCATTTCAACGGAGAATATGGCAACATCACATGAGTCTGATAGCATGATAGTCTACCGCATTTTGCGGATCTCTCTCAATTATTTTCACCTTCCCAACAAGCATAGTAAGATGGGCATCTTTGTTTCCGGGGCAATCAGAGATCAATCTCCATTTGTTATTTTATTGATTAGAGATCGACTTATGTAGTGTGTGTTTTTTCATAAAATGAATATTTAAGAGAGAATGTTAGAATTATATATGCTTAGTAATTCATGGGTTGAACAAAACTCAAGGTCTATTGAGTTGTATTTTTTCATTTATTTTAAAATGAAATGTAGCATATGTCACCAGATAAATAACAACAACTCATTTAGAAATTGAAGACAGATTTTGGTCCAAATCTTCGCGATTTGAAGCCCAGTCAAAACATGTTCTTTTTATTTGAAACTTGGTGAAATTAAAATTTGGTATGTGGTCCTTCATATCCCAAAATTTTAGATCAAAACAAGTTGGTAAATCAGAGGCTTAAGCATGGCACATCAGGCCAACTATGAATTATGCACGGAACTCAATTTTTTGTCCTTATTCATTCATGCATATCTCCTTTGTTTCAAAACCTTTTCACTTTTTTTTTATACATCAGTCTAGTTTCAATTCCAGCCATTAAACTTAGTTTAGGATGCATTAGATTAGGGTGAATCATGTGTAAAGTTTGCATTAGTATAATAGTTTTATACTTAGAATTTTTCAGCATGGAATGCATTGCATTATCTTACAAAATTTACTAACTTTTTAAGTTTAAGTTAGTTTTCAATTTTATGTTTTTGGTTATTTTAGATTATTTCTAACATTGTTTGACGTTAACTTAGATTTATTGTTAATTTGTTTCTAACTGAGTTTTATTTAGTGTCTAATTTAGCTCTTAGTTTTTTTAGTAAGTTTCTAATTTTAGTTTTTTATTTTTGAAAGTTCTGACTCGAGTGTTTGTTTTGCAGAAACTTTAGTTTAAGAAGTTTTAGTTTTGTTTAGGCTTTTAGATTCAGGAAGTTTCTTTTATTTGGATTGTAATTGTTTAATTTTGTTTTTGGAAATTGGGACAATTGTATTTGTTAGTTTTCAAATTAAGCTAGTTTTAGATTTTCAATTAGGACAAGTACAACTTGAAAATAAACCTTAAAACACATTGCTCCCCGTGGATCGATATAGTCTTGCTAGTTTTTATACTATAGTCGAAGCATTGCACTTGAGGCCCGTGATTAAGTTTTTGGCGCCGTAGCCGATGAGTGCCAATTAAGGTAAGTTTTCTGACTTTTCTTGTTTGCATCGCTTTGTAGGTGTGATTTATTTGGCGTCTCTCTAGAAATAGGATATTCATGGAATGTGAATCGCCTTAATTTGGATAGGAAAATTGCATAGATTATTAGAAAGTATGCATCACTTTATTTTTAGAAACATCCTAAAATTGAAAAAAGTTATCAATTTCAACTTGTTTTTTTTTTTTTTTTTGGATTTGGCTCTTTTTGGAAGAAAGGACACTAAAAGTGACCAATTGCGCTCTTTGATCATCTTGATGTCTAAGAAAAGTCTTGTCTAGAAAAGTGGGTTTTAAGCGGGACCACCTGTGACCCCCTTTACTTACTTGGGGACTGATCTAGTCAGTTTGGTTTCATAGAACTAGGTTGGTAGCTTAGGTGCACTCTTCAACTCTAAGAGTGATTTGGTTGCTGTTTGTTTAGGTTAGGTTTTTTTTCACTTATTATAAAAAAATAAAAAAATAACTTAAAACATCAAAAAATCCAAAAAAAAAAAAAAGGGAAAGAAAAGAAAAGGTAACTCCAAAATAACGGACAATGGGAATCCTCGAACATGGGGGGCCTTAACAATGGGTAAACCAATATAAATGAAATCAATACTGATGGCCTACAAAAATCCTGGCATATTTTGTGTGAACAAGAAAAAAAATGCAAAATTACATCAAACAAATTATTCAATTGGATCTTATGAACGGAAATGAGCCAATCACTATGGTCATTACTACAATGACGAATGCGTGGAGGATTTTGATGGAATGCTTAGGTCAGATGATCAACTAATATGAGTTTTACATGATTACCCCATACCCCACACAGTCGTTCACTCATTTCGATATGGAAGTAGACATTCAGTAGTGGGCTGAATCAAATTCAAATCAATTGCCTTGCTACGATGAAATGAGTGACATATATGGTCTAAATTGGGATGATAAATCACTTGACAATTAGCAAAATATGCCTGATATAGAGCATGCCTCCTATTCCTAAAAATTTATTAGGCAGGTCGTATGACTACCCCTCACAGGAAATGTCATATGTACCATTTTATCTCTCTAGTCATATGCACTTCGTGAACCCTCTTCCCTAGAATGGTTATATGAACTACCACTACCCCCGAAGGATTTTTTGGAGGATACTTTAGCCAATTTCATAGAGTTCATTCAAAACACCATGCAATCCATACAAAATAACACGCAATCCATGGAAAGATTAATGACCTTAATTAGTCAAACAACACTTCAGATGAAAAAAGTAAATGATACCCTTGGTACTGAGAATGATTTCAATAAGATGATCCATTACCATTGAAAACCTTACACATATGGATCACACAAACACATATTGCATATTAGATGATGTATATAAGAACATGGATGATGGTGCGATGCATAAATCAATTTCTGAATCACATGAGCCCATGTAGGCCTTTCGTCGGTTCTACCCATTCCACTTCACCTTTATATGAATCCTTTTACAATTTAGATTCCTGTAATGATTTTGAAATTGTGGTTTTCCAAGAATTTAATGTTCCCATGATCGAGGAAACCTCAAAAACATCCCATTAGCCCCAAAAGAAATATTACAATTGGGAAGATGACTCTACTTTTTAGATTTCAAAATCGGATAATGTAGAAACTTTAGAATCTTGTGTTGAACTGTTCATGAATTCCAATGATCCAATTCTCAGAGAAATTTTAATGAAATTTTCATGAATCCCAATGATCCATTGTCCTCCTTTTTCTTGAAAGATGGCAAATAAATCACACCCACAAAACAATATAAATAAAGACAGTTAGAAAAGTTACCTTAAATGACGCCTCCCGGTAACGGCGCCAAAAACTTAATTGCAGGTCTCAAGGCTTCGATTGTAATGTGGAAATTGGTGAGACCAGGTCAATCCACAAAGAGCAATGTGTTCTAATGTTCGTTTCCAAATTGTACCTGTTTTAATTAAAAATCTAAAACTAGCATAATTTAAAAACTAATAAATACAATCATCTTAGTTTTTCAAAAATAAAAATAAAAAATTACAATCCAAATAAAAGAAACTTCCTAAATCTAAAAACCTAAACAAACTAAAACTTTACAAACTAAATTGTTGTAAAACTAACACACAAATTAGAAAAAAACTAAAATTAGAAATTTTCTAAAATAAAACTAACAACTAAATTTGAAACTAAATAAGACTATGTTAGAAACAAATCAAGTCAAACAATGTTAGAAACAATCTAAAACAATAAAAAATTAAACTAGAAACTAATTTAAAATTAGAAAGTTAGTAAAATTAGTAAGATAATGCAATTAGTAAGATAATGCAATGCATGCCATATTAAAAAATAATGCATGCCATATTAAAAAATTCTTAGTATAAAACTAGTATGCTGATGCAAACTTTATGCATAATTCACCCTAATCTAATGCATTCTAAGACTAAGTTTAATGGTTAGAATTGAAACTAGACTGATGTACGAAAAAATAAAACCAGAGAAGTGAAAAAGGTTTTGGAACAAAGGAGATATGCATGAATGAACATTGACCAAAATTGAGTTTTTTGCAGAATTTTTGCGCGCATTTGGCCTGATGTGCCATGTTTAAACGTTTGGTTTACCAACCTTTCGAAATTATTTTGATTTAAAATTTAGAGACATAAAAGACTATATACTAAACTTCAATATCCCCAAGTTTCAAATAAAAATGACTTGCTTTGACTGGGTTTCAAATTGTGAAGATTTGTACCAAATTCTGTCTTCATTTCTAAACAGGTTGTTGTAACATGTGTTTTCAGTAACATTTTCAAATCTGATTTTCTTTCTTCAATTTCTATTCTGTAACTTGGTTTTTTCCAGAAACTTAATCACATGAGAAACTTCTTCATATGATGATGTATGCAATGATCACTAATTCCAGCCATAAACTATGCAAATACTAAACTCAAAAGTGAGTTAAATATGACAAGAAAATAACAAAAGTGTAGAATTTAAATGTGTAGAATAACAATGAATTTAAATGAGGTAAGACATAAATTTAAATGTAGTGTGCAGAAAAAATTTAAAAGTGTGATAAGTATTTTCTTCTCTTTCAAAAATCTTTTTTTTAAGTGGGTTTATAATTTAAATAATGTACTTAGGGCCTTTGGGTCGTCAATCCAAACACCAACAAGTAAAAAAATATAAATCAAGCACCAATAATCTAAGTACAAGACAGTAAATTAAAAAGAGATAGCAACACTTTTACTAATATGTAAAGTCTTTACATAAGATGAAAAAAAAATAAAACAAGACAATTACATACTAGGATGAGAAGCTTGTTCTAAATGAAAAACCCAAGGTGTAGTGTGATTTTTGGGTCAAATCTCCTTGAAGAGTTCAATGGGGAGAGAGAGAGAGAGAGAGAAGATGAAGCGCAGTAGTAATTGTAAAGAGAAGTAGTCTATCTTCCCGTGAAGAATATGGGAGGCCAATCCTTTAATTTATAGGAGTGGAGAGGCATAAGTTGCCTACCTTACTTCCTTCTTTCTTGCTAGCAATCTCTCCAATTGGTAAGTCTCTCCTACTTGGCCTCCAAGTTATCAAACAATTAGCAAGGTGTGTGAGAGATTTTGTAGCTTTCCTTGTTTGAAAATTCTCTACACATACTTTGTAAGAATATATTTTGTGCAAATATTCTCTTCTTGGTACAACCATTGATAAAATATTACCCAATATTGTAGGCTCCACTTTGATCTTCAATGTACTTTACTTAAGAATAGATGGACTCCACCCAAAGGTGTGCAATATGGAGGAAATTTTTAATCTTTTTTGCAAACCCACCTAAAAATACACTGCCAACTTTTCAAGGCCATAACTTTGTTATTTTAGCTTCGATTGACGGAATCTTAGATCCTACGGACATCTACTTGAAGAGATCTTTCTCAGTTTGAGAGTTATGATCATTTTAATCCATATTGTCTAGAGAAAAGGGGATTAACTTTTCATTTTTTTGATTTCTTCATCTTTCACTTTTCTTTACTTGAATTCTCTCTACCTTGGCTTTCCTTTTTTCATTCAAATTTGAATTCTGAATTTCAAATTAGATTCTTGCAACAAATGAAGAGTGGGACTCCCTTTGGCCATCCGAACATGTGTGTGGGGTTCTCATGAAGTCAATTTTGCAACTTTCTTGAATTTCTTCTTCTCTTCTTTTTCTTTCTTTTTTTCCTTCAAATTTCTTTTCTTTGCCTCAATCCTTGATCATGGGATCCTTTTCTTCAATTTCCTATAAGCAAAAAATGATAATTTTGATCATGAGTTAACAATGCATAAATGTGGGTTCATCTCACATAAAATGATAGCATGAATGCACATCATTAGATATCATTTTACTCGAATAAATTAATGATGATAAAAAAATCATATCATCTCATGAGTAAATTAGTTTTTACAAAACTATAAAACTTTTTAAAAATAGAATCCTCAAAATGGCAAGTTTTATAAATTTAAGCAAAAATAAAGATTTTTAAGCAAATTATACATGAATTCACTATAATGTTGTAGAAATGTACAAAACTATGATTTCATAATACATGAGGCTCTTTTGGATCAATAAATCCTTAAAATAGTCCAAAATATATGAAAATGTGCGTTTTTAAGGACTCATCAACAAGTAGAGGTGAAGATATGAGGAACAAGAGAAAATTTGAACGAGGAAAATTTGAGGCAGATTGCAAGCCTACTCGAGCGAAGCCCGGTTGACCACGGTACAGGGCATAGCCGACCGCAGGGTGAGATTTAAGCCCAGACAAATTTGATGTTTGTTTGAGCACGCGGTGTACAAAAACCTAGCTACCGAAGGGAAAACACTTTCCTTTTTGTGTTGGGATTGCTATTTGTGTTATATGCAAACCCTAATTCCTATGCATGAATTGTGGGTTATAAAAAAGGGTTCTTTCTCAACCATAAGGTATCTATCTCCTATTCTAAGTTAATAATGCATATTGAAAATATCATTCTTCTCTAGAGCATTCATTGGAGAGATTGTATTGAAATTTTGAGTTCTAGAGGATATTGATTTTATTTTCTTGTATAAGATTGTCTGCTTTTATAAAAAATTGATTGGGTCAAGCACGATGAGCATTGAACGGCGGGGAGTTGTGCAAGGAGAACTACAGTGCTTGGGTTAAGTACACTAGAAAAGTGTCTGTGAGTATATTTTGTAATTGCTCAATTTATGGTGCTTGGTTTCTGTTGGTCGGAGGAGGACTCGTGCTTTTTCTAGAGGAACGTTTCTATGTGAAAAATTGTGTGCTTTGTCTTTGTGTGGTTGATTGATTTGCATAGTCTTTTATTTTTTGTCATTGTTAATTGAACTACAATCCAGAAATCTGAGTTGGGGCCTTTAATCTTGGTGATTTTCAAACCTTGAGAGAGAGAGAGAGAGAGAGAGAGAGAGAGAGAGAGAGAGCAATTGGTACTCAAATTCTCTGTTGCTATTAACTACTATTATACCGTTATACCATTAAAATAACTTAATGAAAGTGATATCAAGGACAAAAAAACATTAGATATGTCATGGCACACATTAATATAAAGAGTCTTAAGATAATCCTATCTGTTTTTTTTCTTAATATTAAAATTATTTTGCTCTTATCCATTGTAAAATGATTTAGGTAGTCATGGAGACTCTATTATATCATCGGAGCCTATGATTACAATGGGTTCAAGGTGGATTACATTTCCTTAAGGGCATATTTGTTAATTCCACCTCAAAGTTAAGTTAAAGACATCTTTCATTTCAAGACACAACAAACTAAAAGAGTCAAATCAAAATGCCACATTTCAAAAAAATTCTTTTATATTTTTACACCAAAAAGTTAAAAAGCTATTTTTTTATCTCACTAACAAACAAAAAATATCTACTTTTAATGTAAAAAGTCAAAAAGTTACATTCTCTCTTCATTGAGAGACAGAATTTCATCATTAAATTGATTTAACCTATCTCATTTTTTTATCCTTCAAAATGACCATTCACCTCATTGCACTCTATTAGTTAAATTAACAAATAGCCCCTAAAAAATACATTTTCATGGAAGATTATAAGTCAGACAACAAAAGATGGGACTGGACAAAAGGCTGGTTCATCATGTGGCACCAACTTGAATGCCCAACAGCTAATTCAAATAGGGAATTTTGTTTTTGGTACCCAGCTTAGCGTGGCTAGGTACCAAAAACTTTTAAGAACAAATTTTTTTCTCATTGGCTCAGTGGCTAGGGAAGTAGGAAGGAAAGGCTTCCTATGGGAGTGGGTGCCAATACCACTAGGACAACTCTAAAAGTTCCCCAACTTTTAAGATTTTATATTAGGGATTTTTTTAAGAAAACATATAGTATGTAATTGTTGGATCAACACCAAAGTGGATTCTAAGAAACCCACAAAAGTGGATTAAGTGCTAATTCACTATAATAAAGGGGCATTTGAGAACTCTTTGAGACTATTTGTTTGCATTATAATACATAGAAACCAAATACATATGCGTCGTATTATAAGTAGTTAAAAATGAAGGTCAAAAGTGCATTTTGAAAAATAAGTATCTAATAATCTTTCCTTGAGGAAGTAGAATCAAAAGAAGGTGAAAAATGAATACCGAAACATCATCCTAGTAAATCAATAATAGGAACATAAATATCCTATCTACATTTCTATCTTTTATTCTTTAGCCCTCACCTTATCATATCCTTCTTACCTCCCCACTTTGATAATCCATTGGTAGTGTTCATCTGATTATGAATTTATATGTATTCAATTTCTATATATTTAAATGCAAACAAGTAGGCCTTAGGTCTAAGGACCTGTTTACATTAGGGGTACTGTTTGGAGTTTTATTTGAATTAGATAATTAGTTTTCACCTTACTTTCTCCAATAAAGATACCATTCGCCCAAAGCGGTGAGAGGTGGGCTGAGTTCATTTACTAAGTTTTGAACAAAACTAGCCATAATCATTTTTATTCCTTAAATATCCTTTGGCCTCAATTGTTTTTTATGACCCCTCGGCCTTCACCACATTGTTTTCTTTAGACCATGCTCCACAAAAATTATCATGCAAAATCCCTAAGCTATTTGAACAAAAATGACAAATCAACTTTAGTCTTCCTCTGCCATGCTTATTTGTATTCTTCTTCGTTTTTTCACTTCCACATAGCTAAAGATTTAAGTCCCTTCTTCTTGACAAATCATTATACAACAACCGCAATATTTCCGAAAACATTTAAAATAAATAATATAATTTTTATTTAAATATAATATTATACAATTTAAATTTTATATCTCATTTTATAAATCATCTCTATATAATAACAACAATGATAGGATGGATGAAACTTCTATTTATTCAACTAAACATATAATCTAATGAAAAGTAATCTAGCTTATCCAAACACTTTGCATAGTGTAATGTAAGTTAAGAAATACCAAAGTTTGAAATATACTATACACTTTTTTCTTGAAACTAATAAACCTTTTATACATATATATATATATATATATATGCAATTCAGAATCTTAAAATATCATTAAATATAATGAAATGGAATTGGAAGGAAATTGTTGTTGGAGAATTTCATCAAACACTTGGTTGGCAATATGACCTTCCAACACCTATGACTAACAAGTTACGAGCTCTCACAGTTTTCTTTCCTCCCTTTCTCTTCGTCTTCTTAAACAAATATATTTTAGCCTTTCTCCCAATCTCTACACTCCCTCCATAAAGGAATGCCAATGAATGTAATAGAATGCCTTTTCCTATTTTCTTAGGATTTTCTTAAAAGAAAAGAGGTCTACAATCATTGGATTGACTTAATCTAATAGCTCACAATAAAAGAGTCAATGAGAAAGTAAAAATAGAATACATAAAAGTACAAGAGATAAAAAGCAAATAAGGGGGATTTGACTTCACACATGTATTGCACACACACATGCATGCAATGCATATTCAAGAGAAATTATCAATATTTTCATGTTATTTATCATGCATAATTTACTCCCAATAACTAATACATATATGGTCCAGTACAAGTTTAATTCACGCTGAAAATCAATTATTCCATCATCCATAGAGAAGTTAAATAAAGATCATAACATATTGGGCCAATTTTGGAAGCAGCGATTTATTTGAAAATAGCTAATTCTATCAGAAATAGAGTTGCTTAAAGTAGATTATTTTACAATAAACCATTTGATATGTCTGATTTAATTATTAAAAAACAAACTTATTATATAATAAAAGTTTATAGACAAACTTGTCATACAATAAACTAAAATGGGAAAACTGATATATAGTAAAAGTTACATAGGTACATTTGTAATAAATAAAAAAGTTGTACGATTGCTTCAGACATTCATGTCTGATAGGAAAAGTCACTCCCGGCCATCTTGAATTTTTAGTTTTATCCAAAGAATATACCATCAACAAGAAATAAAGGTTGATGAAATTTCACTTTAATTAGAGTATTTTTTTTCTAATGGAATTTCTCTTTAATATACTTGTTTTTTTTTTGGGTTTTACTTAAAAAAAACTCAATTTATATACCTACACACACTATAGAAGTCCTTAACCATTAACCAATAAAGCAACAATCGAAGATGAATATTGGAAATTGGTCTTAAGCGCAGTGGAAAGGAGATGCCTTGACCATTATTCCATCGGCGGGTTAAGAGTATCTCTAATGTTGTGAATTGGGGTTTCCAAAATTTATTTACTTCCTACTTACAACCATCCAATTTTTGGAAGCCTCAAAACATGTGGCCAATATGGTCTGATTAGGCTGAAGCCATTTATGGTCCACTTTAAATCCCAAGTCCCAACCCGTGAAGCGACAGAAATTACACATAATTTTAGAGTAAAAGTCAACATGACAAGCTCAAGCAAAATTAATTGGCATGGTCCCTACATAGTGAAACTGGCTTAATCAAGATTGGACCCTTTTTAATTAGCACGTCCTGAAATTCAGACCACGTGGTTATAATAGACCACTCGACTAGAGTAAGCTTTCCCCAAATCAAAGGAAGTCAAATCCAACAGTATCCATCCATTCATCCGATGTGAATCACAGATTGAATGGTCTACCAACTTTCGGTGTAGCACGTAGACAATGAAATGGATATAAGATAGTAAGTCAAGCTAGATAGGTCCCAGCTGTTTTAGTGGGTCCCACCCATATGCACAAAAATCCAAGGTTATGTTAGGTTGTGGCGGGGATTAGGAGTGCGCCAAATTAATATTGATTCGATCAAATGATCCTAGTTTTTAATTTTAAATCATCAATTTATTATGATAAAATTCAAGAGTGACTAGTATTTAGATTAGTGTCAAAGTTAAAGTCGGTGCTAATTAAGGGACTAGGTGTTCTTAAACAGATTGGATCGATTATAGGGATCCTAATATGTAATCAACCAAGAATCTCAATCCTTTGATGCTCTTTCAACTACGTTGAAGGAGTGGAGCCCTCAGTGGGGTTCACAGTATTGAAAATAACCGCGGTTAAAATGAATGCACTCAACTTTTCTTAGTTATCTCGTAATTTTATTTTAATAGGAGTTGGCTCCGACTTAAAATGGGGCACATGATCAATAATGATGGTAGTAGTAAAATTTGGGGATATTAGCTTAGGGCATTCATTTTTAGAGGCTTAGATTGAATTAGAATTTGTGTTGAGTTTGGTGGCAATCTATTGGGGTGAAAGGTGGAGTGACCATTTTTATCTTCTTGCGTAAAACAGGTGGAGTGGCTCAGGGCTTGTTTATATAATAATGCTGTATTTACTCTTTCAGGAAAATGGAAGCGAAAGTGGAATGGAAATGGAAAATACTTTTCCATAAAATCACATAAAACCCCCCTACATTAGGTTTTTTTTTTTTTTAACTCAAGAAAAGCACTTGGACCAGGTCACCGCACTTTGTAAGTATAACTCACATGGGGTCTATTTTTACATGAATATCAATTTGCTTGGAAGAACAGTCCAGTGCACTTTGTGCACAACGATTCCATGGTGGACTTGCAGTAATGAACCATCATGCCCAAGGACGACTTGATCGACCGACGACCCACCGACTTCTTAGAATGTGTTGTTATACGGCAACGCCATACATGTTGAATTAGTGATTGTAATGGTTCTTAGGTCAGGCCCTTGAGATAAAAAATTTCTGCTTGTTTCATTGACAGATCCACCATCATATTTAGTTCAGACTTCCATTGGTTGAAATTGATCCAAACCCATTCCCACGTGGGGAATGGAGTAGGGCTGTGTGTAGGAGATTCCTTAAGGTGCGCTTGTGCGATGAGATAAACGTGTGAAAGACAAAAATATAAAAATGATATTCCATGGATCCTAATGCAACACTTTTTTAGTTCTTGAAAAAGAAAAAGATAAATTAACTTTTGTTGATAGAGGGAATTCAATATCCTATCACAAAGGTAGGAATGCAAGATCTCTCTATCCCTTTGATAAAGAAAATCCATGGATTTCAGAATCCTCTTGTTACATAAATAAGTCCATAGACTGGTGAGATGAATTAGGACCAGTTTGGCATTGTTTTGGCATTGTTCGGATTTGGTTATGCTGCAATTGGGTTGTGCCTAAATTAAACTCTAAATAACTTATTTGGCAACATTATATTAAAATGTTTTGTTGACAATATGCGATACAAAATTTATTTAGTAACAGTGTAAAAAAGTAACATCGTAAAAAAATTTTCCCCAACAAATGAAGCAAAATCATCATAAGATCTAAAATGTGGGCACCTTTTAATGTCCGCGACACTTTATTATTGGCGTACATGGGACCCACATGTAGAAGTTACAATATAGTATCAACTTTTAGAAATGTGAACATGGGGCCCATACTCATAGAATTTATAAGGTGGGCAACTTTTATAAGAATTATAATATGCGCCCACTTTTTTTAATATAAATATAGGACCCATCTTTATAAATTATAGCATAGATGCACTTTTAGAAATTAAAACATGGGCCTACATTTATATGATTTAAAATGTAGGTCCACCTTTTGTTATTGTGATTACTTGACTCACATTTAGAAATTACAAAGTGGAGCCACATTTCTTTATGATTTTGTACATAGGACCCACATTTAAAAACTATAATGTGGTGCCCACCTTTGAAAATTATAATAAATTATAATGTGGGGCTCTCTTGTTTGTTGATTGTGAAAACGAGATCCACTTTAAAAATTATGTGGTATCCACCTTTGGAAATTAGAGCATAGGGCCACATTTATAGGATTCTATGGGATTCATATGAATTACAATGTAGCTCTACCTATTTTTATTTTTTTAATGATTAAATATTTTTTTTGAAAGATCTTTGAAACATTAAATAATTTTTTGAAAGATTAAATATTTTTCTTGAAATATAAAATATTTTTATAAAGTTTAAATATTTTTTTGAAAGATTAAATTTTTTAGAAAGATTAAATCTTTTTTAAAAGTTTAGGTATTTTTTTGAAAGATCAAATATTTTTTTAAAAGATAATATTTTTTTACCATATAACTTATATTTAGAAATTAGAACTGGGACCCACACTCAAATGATCTATAATGTGTTTCCACTATTATAAAAAATTAGAAATTATAATATGGGCCTACCTTTTGTGATTATCAGCAGATGACCCACTTTAAAAATTACGTAGTAGAGTTATTTTAAGATAAGTAGGAAACAACTGTAACCAGCAAGTTGTTCTTAAAAAAAAAAATAAGTTTTGTATTCGCAGTTTCTTATGCCAACAAGTTAAAATTTTGAGACTCCCTTTCACAAAAACAAAATTTGGAATAGTGATTTGTACATATGACATATTTTCTGCAGGCTTATCTCATGAGAACATGTAAACATCTGAACTAGGATGCCAAATGCATTCTTATCTTTTTTACAAAAATAGCATGTTTAGAGATATTAAAATTACACTTTCCAAAATTTTTTCAATCAGCTCACTGCTTCCTGAGGAGTGATGCTGCTAACATCACTTTAAGGGATTTATTTCTAATTGTCTCTGTGAACGCAAGTCTGCCCGTCCATGATCTATCGGTAGGTTAGCAAAATGTCCACGCTACTTACCCTCTATTCCCGGGGTTTGATTCTTGCTAGGATGATTAATATGATTGTGCTTGTATTTTTAAACACATTAATCTATTGGGATTGATCCCCATGATTTATTTGTCTAGATAGAAGCACGGCGGTTTTGGTGGGTAAAGGACCCTCCAATGAAGGGTGATATTCATCCTTGAATTTATATGAGAAAAAGCTCCTGCATTCTTGCAGTCCATTTGGGGCGGTGCCGGTCATCATGGTGACTATGTAAAACCATGGTGACTATGTAAAACTTAAGAGGGGCGGTGCCGGTTATCATGGTGACTGTGTAAAACTTAGGAGATCCCACCTTCAGAGATGGTCCGGATGAAGATAGGAAAAAGTTTTACAGAACTTGAACTGCGAACAGTTCTTTGAAACTTGATTTTTCACTTATTTTGTCCACATTGAAACTTCTAAATTAGAAAATGCACCTAACAAATGTTTCCTATTCTTTGCATCTTTGTTGGTAAGAGAACATGTTATCTCATTACTTTTACTTTTCGCGAAGCAAAAAGCTGAATTGGGAACCCAGATTTAACACGATTTGTGTGAAGAGAGAGAATAACATGGAAGTTTGGGTGTTTTGTTACTGGCCTCAGAAAAGGCCCAAAGATTGAGTAAAATTTTACATGAAAGTTCGAGAATCTTTGTAATGATGTCTCAGAAGAGACAGAATAATAAAAATATAAGTAAAAATCATGTGAAATAGACCACTCGCATCAATCCAAGGGGAGTTGTTGCAGTTCAATCCAAAGGGAGTTAGAAAGGGGTAGAGTAAAAAATAGGGAACATTTCAAAATGGGCATGAGTTTTCTATGACATTTCAAAACAAGACACAATAAAAATTACATTTCAAACTAGGCCTTAAATTTTCCAAATACATTTTAATTAAGGATATTTGCCCACATCAAGGCATTTTTTGGCAGCTTTCCCCAATATTTTTTAAAAACCCAAAGATGCCCTAAGGCTTTACATTGCAGAAAAAAAAAAAGAAAAAAAAGGGGTCATTTATTACCCCTTCTCCAACGCCTCTTGCCTCCGTTGTCATCCACTGTTCGTATCTTCTCTGCTTGTAGAAATTCCTCTTTGTAAATTTTAAAACTCAAAAGTAGACCAGTAAAAAACAAATTTAAAAGACTCTACAGTCAATATCTCTTTAATTTTTATAATATTGTACCATGAATTCTTAATGTCTGGCACTTTTTTCAACCATCAAACACATATACAAGGGTAGAACTAGAATTCTGTACTGAGGGGGACTGAGCTAAATTTTTTTTTATGCAATCATTATATTTTTTAAGTGTTTTTTGAAATTTTTATAAATTAGAATCTCAACGTTAGAGAAAATTGACAAATCAGATGTTAGCAATGATGTATCAACTTTCAGTTTTTTGTCATTTTTTCTCTTAAAATATGCATCAATTGAAATTGTCTTTTCCATCTAAAAATTAAATTAAGATCATAGTAAGCGCATTTTAGTAACTATGATAAAATAAGTAATTCATAAATTACAATTTAGTAGGCTTTTTTTTTCCTTACTATCTAATTTAGTCATAACACAAATGTTGAAAATATTTTCAAAATCAAAACTTATGATTTGGACAAAAAAATTGTTTACCCTTCACAATCACATACTTAATGCCAATGGCATAGTTATACTAACGCATTTCCATTAAAATGAGCAAATAATCTCAAGTATATTAAAATGGCCACTAATTTAGGCCAGCCTTTTTTATATAATTTTCTTTTTATTAAAGTTGCCCCGCCACCATACTGGTTATGTCCTGCACGTATTCCCTTCTTTCTGCAGGCGGAGAGAATCCGATCTAGAAAACCAACGTGGTTGACTATAACACAAACAAAGAAACTATTCTCTTCCCCAAAACAGTCGTTGATCGGACCAAAGTCCATGAAATTGAACACTCCCACTCTCACTCTCAGATGCCAGTCCGAAACTCAAAAACCCCGGCGAAACACAGCACATATTACACAACATAGCACATCCTCTCCCATTTCCTCCCCCTTTGCATTTCCAGTAGAACAAAAGAAGAGGGAGAGAAGGAAAGAAAACATGTCTTCCCTTTCTTGTAGATCTCCCCTGGAGATTTGGAATTGCATGCTCCGAAACATTGCCACCCGCAGCAATGGCAACTGAGTCGACTACAACGCCACTGGCCTCCTTGCCTATGGCACCAACAACAACATTATCATCATTGACACATCCGCTCCATGTAGCTCGACACCTCCATCCCATGCCCTCGTCTCCCTAAGAAGTCACAAATTAATATATTTTGCAATGCAAATTCCTCAAGGGCACCTTTGGGCTGTTGAAAAAAATTGGGGGAAAGCTGCCGGACAGTCTTTGATGTGGCCAGGTGTCATTAATTGAAATGTATTCCCAAAACTTATGGCTCATTTTGAAATATTATTCTTATTATGTCTTGTTTTGCAGCGCCATATAAACTTAGGGCCCATTTTGAAAATTTTCCTAAAAAATATATACTTTTGCACCCCACCCCCACAACATGCAATTTCGATGTAAGTAGATCATATATATCATACAAACGAAGATAGAGCTAAATGCTGCAGGGTAGGGATTATTTTTATTCTGAGTCGTGATCCCTCTGCTCTCAACCACAAGGAGGCCCATAGAATGGAGAATAGTGAAATGTTTAGTTAATCAATAGGCCCATTATTCTCCCAGAGGACATCCGATCCGAATGTTGAAGAGGCTGCGGTGCCGCCCAAAAATTTAGATCCCCTGTATTTCACTGCAGCCCATAGTTGGATGGGAACGTCTTCCTGCGGATACAACTCGTTAACATGGGTGTAACTATAACCTATTTCACTAGTTCAATATTTAACACTGAATTCTTTAGACCAAAAATCAGCATTACAAAGCAATTCTATTTTTTCTTTATAATTTTTCAATGCTATAAAATGTTGAGTCATTCTTTTCATGATTGTAAGGCGACAATGCATGGTCAAAGTATTTGGCTACCAACCAATATTGTCCAATGGTAGTGAAAATTTCTTTTCCCATCTATTGTCTCTGTACATTTCACCTTTGACTCCCTATTTTTCAGAGGGTAAGTGTAAATTTACGCCACCAACAGATATTTGTCAAATGGTTGTGAAAATTTTTCTACCAATCTAATATCTCCTGAACATTTCACCCTTTCCCTACTTGGTGAGCAGTAAGGGAACCACTTTACTGTGGCCATAGAGAGATCCTTGTGGCTAAGCTAGCAGAGGATTGCCCTTCATTGTTTTTGGGAAAATGACCATGAGGTTAATGGGCGTCACTCTCGTCTCTGTTGTTGGATACTTAAACAAGATTCCAACTCTTCGACCGTTCCAATGGGCGGTCCTTGGCCTCTACTTCTCATTCCCTCATCTTTTTTTTTTTACCCCTATCTATTTGTATGTACCAAATGTTCCACTCCAAAGGACTAATTTTTTCCCATGATTTTGTTCTTTTCCTATTCCCTTGTCTTCTTTTCTCGTTTCTGAATTCTACATATACCCTTGTCCTGCACGGTTGCACCCACCCCACTTTGAATTGTGTCTCTCCTCATGGACTCAAGTGCCACCACCCTCCTACTCTCCCCTCCCTTATCTCTAGCCACCCACAAGGACAATGGTGGTTTGCTCTTCAACCCTTCCTCCCTTCAACAACAACCCCACATTCCAGGAGCGTTCATATGGCCCCAAGGTGATAGAATTCACACTCTAGAAGAGCTTAGTGAGCCCCTTGTAGACCTTGAAGGCTTCCTCCATGGTGATGAGGCCGCAACGATGCATGCCGCTAAGCTGGTTCGAGATGCTTGCCAAGGCCATGGCTTCTTCCAAGTGGCCAATCATGGCATCGACGCTGGCCTCATTCGCTCAGCCCGCCGTCACATAGACGCCTTCTTCAAGCTCCCCCACACACAGAAGCTAAGGGCCCGGCGCAGGCCCGGAAGCATGTGGGGTTATGCGGGTGCGCACGCTGATCGTTTCTCCTCCAACTTGCCATGGAAGGAAACACTATCTTTTGGGTACCATGAAAATGGGTCACAGCGAATTGTAGTGGACTACTTCACATCTGTCTTAGGAGAAGAATTTGAGCAGACAGGGTGTGCAAATACAATGTTTTTATTGATTTTTTTTCACATATGTTGCACCAACTAGTATCCATATATTCATATAAAAAGATTACTTATAACACAATGTTATAACTTTTTAGTCCTACTATGTTGTTTTGTAGATTGGTTTATCAACAGTACTGTGACGCAATGAAAGAGCTGTCCCTGGTGATCATGGAGCTGTTGGCCATAAGCTTGGGAGTAGAGAGATTGCACTTCAAGAAGTTCTTCCATGACAGTAGCTCTATAATGAGATGCAATTACTACCCACCATGCCAGGAGCCTACTCTCACCCTTGGAACAGGACCTCACTGTGACCCAACTTCTCTAACTATCCTACATCAAGATGAAGTGAGTGGTCTCCAAGTGTTGTCCAACAACAAATGGCACTCCATCAGACCCAGACCTGATGCTTTTGTCATCAACATCGGTGATACGTTCATGGTAAAATGAACTCATTGAACATCGCTTTCTCTAATGCATTGTCACTGACACCATTTACCGTCTCTCTAAGCACATCTATTCTACTTGTTGGAAAAAAGACCTACGTCCCACATCGCTTAAGCACTAAGTTTGACATGACTTCATATAATTGTTTAAGCCTTCCATCCATCAGCTTAAGCTTTTTAGGTGGTACATGATATCTTCCACCACTTGTAATAGTGCAATTGCTTATCAGCAATATGATTAGAAGGTGATAATGGATTTGCTATTATGGATTCAACAAAAATATAGATAGCCTGCTTGGGTGTGGGTTTGTTGGCACAAGGCATGGTTTCCTCCTTAAGGTCATGTGTATTAGTACTGTTGGGTCAAATACTACGGGATACCTTTGTCATTATGAATATAAACATATAAATATAAATATATTATATGGGGAGAGAAAGAGAGAGGGTACATGGTATGGGGCCCCTGGCTACATAATTTTTTTTTTCTATGGCTAAAGTTAGCTATCATTTATTTATATTTACGTGGAGGTGTGTGTTGTTTTGTAGGCATTGTCTAATGGGAGATACAAAAGCTGTTTGCATAGGGCAGTGGTGAACAGACACACAGAAAGGATATCCCTAGCTTTCTTCCTGTGCCCAAAAGAGGACAAGGTGGTGAGCCCCCCACAAGATCTTGTAGGCAGAGATGGTCCAAGGAAGTACCCGGATTTCACATGGTCCTCATTGCTAGAGTTCACACAAAATCATTACAGAGCGGACATCAGAACTCTTCAAAGCTTCACCAAATGGCTTCTATCCCCAACTAAGTAACGAGCCCCCGCTTCTTGGAGCCTTGTGATCATTGGTTTGATTTTTAGTATTATTTTTGTGTGTGTGTGTGTGTGTTCATACACTGCTGCAAGTGGTGTGGTTTCAGTGAATCCACTCACAAGATGCGCCCTTGGCATGTCCTCTTTCTGTATCTGATCTTCATCCTTATGTAAATAATAATACCCAAAAAATTATTTTCCAAGGTCTTTGTGTAGTAACTTGTAGTGTACCTTTCATCAAGTGTGTCTTTAACACCATTATAACGCGTGTATGAGTTAAAGTTAATGTCGTTGATTTTACAGTATGAGTGGGAAAAATCAATTTTCTTAGTTTGGGTTTACAACTAATGAACCGTTATTTTTGTCTTCAGAAAAAAAATCTGTTAATCTAAAAATTGCAGGCACCACTTAGATAATTAGTTAGTAGCTGAATAAAATTTATGTTCTTTAAAGAATTAAAAGCAAAAAGATCATTAAATCTGAGTCAATTTAATTAGGATCAATGCCTTCAGTTTAATCTGAATTGCTCAGTTGATACAAAACGTTTCATCCTTTTAAAGTAAAATAGGTTGAATTTCATCACCGCGCCCAAAGCTGGTCATTGTCAAATTGGTTGACCAAGATTTTCTTATTAAAGATGTAGCTCTTCATAAAAAAAATGATATAAGGAAAGTTAAGGTTGTTTATATTTGTTAGAAATACAGGTTGTTATGTATAAATTTCCCATTTAGAATTTAGTTTAGGAATACATAATTTCATTACATGGTGAGTTTGCTGTTGGCCATAAATGCAGCATTCATCAAGAGAACACTAATGCTATTTTAAGTGTTTGCCGAAATAAAAAATGCTGTCTTAAGCTATGTTCCCTAATTGAAAGCTTAATCCAAGGGTCAAATCATAATGTCTTGTACTATTTTGCATTCAGGTTTGGACTTTTAATGATTAATCAACCACTAATGTTTGAGAAAGGTTTCGGAAATGGTAATTAGCTCTTTGGAAAAAGGGTACGGATGATCAAGAAGTAAAGACGTTCAACCCAGCCATCGTTGCTGTGGTTTACTTTTTCTCAAGAAATTTTGAATACACTTGAAGGTTAGGATTGCATTTTCTTATCAACGTAGCTTTCATCTTTTGTGGGTGATTCTTGAAAGTGGGACCAACCGAATGAACGGTTCAGATTTTGTAATAAAACCAAAGGTACCATTTCAAGTTGGTGGCCGACACTTCACTGGTCCCCGATGCCTCTTCTAATATTATGGGAAACTCCAGTCAAACAATCGAGGTGAATGACATATTGCAGAAGACTTCGTATGTTTGTTATTATCTCGCTTACGCGTGGGATATTAGGAATTCTACCGCCGGCCACACCTATTGAAGATTTGAATGTCCCAAATTGAATATTCTCATGTTTAATTAACCAAGACGTGAATAAAAATATCAAAAAGTTCTTTTGTTTAATAAAAAATCTATCATATACTCATACATGGCATTCATTGGGATGTTTGCAGAAGAAAATCTCCCGGAAAGAATGTATTTATTTTGAGGGCTCAAATTTTTAATTGATGGGTACTTGTGTTAAGTCCCTCACCCACCAATCCAAAACAACAGCCTGTATGTAGGGCCACCCATGGGTGAGAGTACTCTACCATAGGGGTTCTGTGACTACTAAATAGAAATCCATTTTAAAAATTCAAGCATTCCAAAGTAAAGCTCAATTTAATGTTTCAGACTTTAACGCATTTCACTTGACTCTCTGGTATTTAATTCTTAGGTTCCCTCTCTTGCGTGTGCGCGCATGGTTTAGTCTTAGCTACTGAAATGATCATTGCAAGAAAGTATTCAATTTAAGTGCTGCGATTGTTATTATTATTAGGAGGATAAGTGATTTTTGGAAAGAAGATACATGTTTGGATTTTTCATAAAAGTGTACCATATTTTTGTTACGTTTTGGTAAAACTCTTCTTATTACTTGAAATATGACATTTTTTTATACGAAATTGTAGCTGAAAAATTAGCTTTCTCCTTTCACTCCTTTTTTTTAAGAGAGTAAAAACCATAACTAAGAGGTGGCTAAAGGATTGACCTAAGGCAACATTATTTGAAATGGAGGATTCACAAACAGATTTTCTCTATGGTAGCAAGAATTTTCTCGCAATACATACTAAAAGGGGTACGCTAAACAAGGTTTTTTCAAGAGTGTAAAATAGAGTTCATATTCTTTCAAAGTATATGTTAGTATTTTTGTATTGGTTAATTCATGAGTTGGATAAAACTTAGATCCATTGCGCTATATTTTATATTTAGAATGGACTGTGGTTGTATCTTAGATAAGCTAAATTGAAGTTAATACAAATTGAAATATTTTTTTAAGGACAACATGAATTAAAAAGGTCATATCTCATAAATTAAGCGTCGGATATAGGTAAACTATCTACCATTAGAAAGCTCATTTCGAGTGAATATTTGAATAATTCAAGATTATGTAAATTGGAATTAAAACGATAAAGTTATGCCTCGGAAAATTTGCTAATGTGGGCAAGAAATTCAAACGATCTCAAGCGCGAGTTTAACCAGGCTTGAGCACCCAAGATAGTTGCTAGTGTGCTTGAGCCCTCATTTAACCATGCTCGAGCGTACGGACTGCAAAAACCTACCAACTTACATGAAAACCTTTCCTATTTATCCCAGAGTTACCTAATTTGTTTAGATTTTCTTTTTAACTCTAAGGCACAAATTATGTGCTATAAAAAGATGGTTTTTCTCAACCCTAAGGATAGCAAAACGTATAGAGCTTTCCAAGTTTTGAATTAAGATTGTCATTGGAGAGATTGTCTAAAGCTTTCACGAGAAATTGTGCTGAAAGTTTCAAGTTCTAGAGTTGATGCTTCCACTTTATTGTAGGAGATTTCTGGCTTTTACTTCCTCATAAAAGATTATTCTCTTGTTAAAGAGAATTGTTTGTTAAGGAGCTCAAGGCACTGATAACAAGGCACGGAGGTGCTGCATGCTCTGTATATCTATTAAGAACAACTATAATGCCTTATATCGAGAGATTGACTGTTAGCTTGTGAGTGTATCTTGTACTGCCAAAGTTAGTGATTGATTTTGTCAACTTTGGACTTATGGTTTTTTCCTATTTGGGTTTTCACGTTAAATTGTGTGTTGTTTTCTTTGTGTGATTGATTGCTTTTATTTTTCTGCTGTATAGAAGTAGTAATCGAATCACAATCTAAGTTAAATTCCAAATCCTGGGCATTATAAATCTTTCAGTATATATCTTGTTGAAAGAGAAAGAGAAGAGTAGAAGGAGAAAATAGAGAAAGAGTTTATTGAGTGAGAGATGATGTGCATAACAAAAGGGGGAGGGGGATCTTATTTATATAATAAGATTGCTTTCTTTTCAAGCAGCACAATATGGTAGAGCTCTAACCTTGAGACTTCTTCTTATCTTATGTGTGTCCTAATGTGGGCATCCACCTATGATAATAAATCTTATAACACTTACCATTGGATGATCACCATTCAATGATAGTTACTTCGTTAAAACCTTGCAAAAGAAAAATCCAGTGGGATAAAAACCAAAGCGAAGTAAAAAGAGTACAATGTTCTACAGGATCATTGAATTGATGTTGGACATGCATAATGCTGCCTCATTAAAACCTTAATTAGGAAAACTCAATGGTTAAAACTTAGAAAATGAAAAAGATTACAACGCACATATGTCCTAGGTAGCATGCTTCATTTTGTGTACCTTTGATGAGTTACTCTCCCTAACAACAATAATCTTTACATTGTTTGATGTTAAACTTTACGCACTTCGATCTCATGCGCAAGCTTTTGGAATGTTGATTTTGGTAATGACTTGGTGAACAAATCAGTCAGGTTGTTGATTGAATGAACTTGCATGACTTTAATCATATTATTCTTTTGAGGCTCATATGTGAAGAAGAACTTTGATATACTCTTTTTTAATCTACTGAATACATGCCTCATTATCTGTGTTGATAATGCTCAGGGTACCTGTTTTGAGAGGCAATTGACAAGAACTATGAATATACTGAATTAAATATTTTACCTATACACATTTCCTACTGGCTTCATAGAGGATTAAAATCTCATCATAGTTAGAAGTAGTTACCAAAGCCTTTCAGTAGAGCGCCAAGAAGTAGTAGCATTACTACTAAGAAATGCCTATATGTGACGACCCTTATGAGGATTAGAGATATCATGAATTTGGATATCCTACGAATTTGGAATCTTTACAATAAAATAGTCATAAATCAATTGTTCCACATAAATATTGTAGGATATGTTTAATACTAGTCTAGTGCCTCTGTGTTGGTGTAGAATTGTATCTGGTAAGCAGATTCACTAAGAATGAAATGTTCGATCTAGTACATTATGCTAAATAAATTAAAACATCAATAGCACTCAGGTACGATACTTCAGGGCCTAATACATTTTTATTTTCCTCAATGAGACGATATGGATCTTTTTTTTATTTCTAAGATCAGACAAGCATGGGGGTACTTAGTGGATGTATTTTGTCTATACCAAAACGTTTCAAAAATTTCTTGGTATCATTAGATTGATGGACAAATATTCCACTAGAATTTCTCTTGATCTGCAGGTCGAGATAAAATTTTATTTTTTCAAGGTCTTTCATCTCTAACTCTCTTTTCAAATAATCAACATTTTTCTTGAGCTTTCTGGGGTCCCGATTAAATTTATGTCATCGACAAAAATTGTCACTATTACAAAACTTTTTAAGGATTTCTGTATGAGGATACATGGGTAAATGAGATTATTTTCATATCATTCTTTAGACAAATATTTACTGAGATGATTATATAACATTTTTCCGGATTGCTTTGTGCCATACAATGATGGTCTTAGTTGTATTCACTACGTGCTTTTGGACATTGCATCAGGCAAAGTAAATCCTTCCGGAATTTTCATATGAATTTTTGTGTCTAAATCCCCATACAAATAAGCAATTACAAGATCCATAGGTCTCATATCTAAATTTTCAAATATTACTAAACTTATCAGATATATGAATGTTATTGTATCCATGATAAGGGAGTATGTTTCCTCATAATCAATCCCAGGTTTATGCAGGAAACCTTATGCCACTAGTCTAGCCTTGTATTTAGTAATTTCATTTATTTCTTTTCTTGTTCTTATAAACACCCATTTGTAACCTACATGGTTAACACATTTTAGGACTTGTACTATAGGTCAGAATCCACCACATCTATTGAGAGACTCTAACTTTGCTGTAATGACACTTTTCCATTTTGGCTAATCTTTCTTTTGTCGATATTCATTTTTAGTACGTGGTTATCTATACCAATCATCATTTTCATTTTCTTTGATATTTGAGTAGTTATCGTATATGCAAATGTATTATTAATGACAATTTCCTTTTTATCTCATCTCTCTCTTGAATAATTATAAGTAAAGAGATCTCTTCACTATCTATTACCGGTGCCTCTTCAGGGTCCTCTATAGTCTCATTTGGGACTTCCGTTATTCTAGAGATGGCGGATTTTATTATAATTTATTCAGGAGTGTTATGTGCCTTTTCAGGAGGAACCATTTTGGGAGTGTTAAGTATGTCTTTGGGAGGACATGATGATGATTATATATTTCTCCTTTTTCATGGAGTTGTATTTTTTTAACCTATAGGTTTGCTGCTCTTCTGGCGCATTGTAGATTTTTTTGTTGCCATTTTTTGGCTTCGTCCTATATGGACATTAATTTTAGCAGGTGCATATATAGTTGGTACATGTGACTTAGTTACCTTTGTTGTATCGTTAAATGCGTTAAGTAAGTTATTTACAATTTCTTGTAAGTGCATGATTCTACGTACTTCATGTTCATATTTTTAAGTATGTGGCTTCAGATGAGACAAAGTGGGAGTATTCCATGTTAATTCACGCCATTCTTCAAGAATGAGTTGTTCTACAAGAATAATAAGTTCTTCAAGAACTATCTTATTGTCTCCTAACGATGGAAATTCTGTCTCATCGAATTAACAATTGGCAAAATGAGCAGTGATGACTTCTTTTGTCATTGGTTCTAAAAATCGAATTATTGAATGAGAGTCATAACTTACATAGATTATCAACCTACATAGTGGTTCTATGTTAGTATACTGTGGGGGTGGTATAGAGACTAGAATTGCATAACCAAACTTGCGCAACTGAGAGATATTAGGTTGATATCCTGACATGAGTTGTGTAGGGGAGTATTGATGGTGGGTAGTGAATCATAATTTAATTAGCATCGATGCAATATAACATTTCTCAAACACTAACTGGTTATTTGGACAGCATTAGTATAGTTCTATAAATAAGTTGAATGCGCTTACTCAACGGTTCAGCTAAGCCATTCAGGGTGTGAACATGAGGGACAGGATATTCGACTACAATTCTGACGGATGAATAGTAGTCATCGAAGGCTTGTGATGTAAATTCTCCTGCACTATCAAGTCTTATAGACTTAATAGGATAATTAGGGAAGTGGGTCCCAAGTTTAATGATTTGAGTAAATAGGGGAGCAAAAGTTATATTCCTAGTTGAAAGTAGACAAACATTTGACCAACGGGTGGAAGCATCAATCAAGACCATAAAATACTTAAAAGGTCCACTAGGTAGATTTATAAGTCCACAAATGTCTCATTGTATTATTTGTAGAAAAGATGAGGATTCTTATGCAATCTTAACAAAAGAAGGTCGGGTGGTTAATTTTCCTTATGAGCATGGAATACATAAATACCTATTAGGTATGGTCAATTTGTAGTTCTTTAAGGAGTGTCCAAAAGAGTTATCAATGATTTTTTAAAACATGGTAGCCCCAAAGTGACTTAACTTATAATGTCAAATCAATAAAGTTTGAGGATTGTTAAGCTTCAGGTTTAACGATGTCATTTTGCTCATAATCAAATGTGATTCGACGATAGATATTGTCTTATAATATAACCTTGAAGAGAGTGCATTTAATGGTTCTATTATTTATTTCTGGCTTTCAATACTAGTAACGATAAATAATATTTCCTTGCTACCTTGACAAGCAGTCTTAATGTAGTATACATTTATTCTTTTGTCTTTGAAACTAAGCAAGTTTCTTCGGAAATTGTTGGAGAACAGTGCATCCTTAATGAATTAATAGGTACCATTAGATAACGTTATATGGGTTCTTCTAGAGTCTTTAATTATTTGCACAGGTCTAATTATGATGGATATTTTTTGTAGATTGAATGTCAGTTCTGAAGAAAACCTTTCGTTTTTTAGAATGGTGTGTATTGTGGCACTTTTGACAAGATAATGAGAATCTCCAGTTTCATAATCCATACCTTTAAACAAAAATAATAAAGTAATATAACTAAGCAGTCATCTGATATAAATTTAAAAAACATCAATGAAATTCCATCAAATTAATAAACTGAAAAAATCAAATCATCTATAATTAAAGAGAAATAATAAATATCTTAAAACATCCTTTTAAAGGTAACTAAATAGAAATTTTGTATATCAAAAAAACTAGTTTAGTCTTCTAGAAATATGCCAGTGGGGGTTTTTAATCATAGCATAAAACGTCTCATTGCTCAGAGGTTGGCCATTTTCATCTTCAAAGAAGTCTCGAGTCTCCAAGCTTGCAATATCCAACTGAAACTCATCATTTTATATGACTGTATTTCAATCCTAGTCTTCCAAATCATTTGACTCTGTAGAATGAATAAAGGCCTTGTATGCTTTATATTGTTCCACCACTTCTTTTGGTGTATGATAATTGTATGACCACTGTCCACTCATTCTACATCTGTGAAATGGGTAATCAGAATGGTGGATAGATTTATTCCGTAGATTCTGATTTTGATCATGTTTGTACTTTTTTTGAGGATTAGATAAGTTTTATGTGGTTTTTGATTTTTTTTTTTTTTTTTTGGAGAGGGGGGGGGGGGGGGGGGGGGGGAGTTGTTTCTTTCACCTCTTCTGGAAGGGTGGTTTCTCCCACACCCCCTTCCTTTGCCTCTGTTAGGATTAGAATTGGCATTTGCTTCAGGTATTGCTGTAGATCCATTTGGTTTGGAATTGCAATTTTTTATCAAGACTTTGCTGTTTTGCTTAGCAATAAAGAGACAAGAAATGAGTTCTGAGTATTTAGAGAAATGTCGTTCATGATACTCTGTTATATGATTACATTCAGTATGTGAAAAGTGGATGACGTTTTCTTTAACATCTGCTCTTTCGTAATTTTTTCCCTATACAATCTTAATAGGGAAATAATGTTGAAAAGAGCAGAGTTATACCCATATACTGTTTTGTAATCCTTAAATCTTAAGTTTAGCCATTCATTTTGAGCAGCTATGACTATCTTTTGGTGATCATATATATCCTTTAGGGATTCCAAAGGCCTGCTAGGTCCTGCTCTGCAAAATATCCATTTTTGAGATCATCATGTACATGATGACGCAAGAAGATAAGTGCTACTGCCTGGCTTTTTGGGACTCTTTATTACCCTCTACTATTGTCTCTCTAAGTTTCTTGAATTGCAAGTGGATTTTTGCATCTAAATACTAGGAGAAGTAGCTGTCCTAGGTAATGTTAAGATCTTTAAATTCCAGTTTAACCAAGTTCGACATAATGCAAGAACTGTAAAAGATATCAATAATCATTGGTATACAGAGAATTAAAAAAAGATAAGTAATAAAACTTTAAAACATTCAGAATAAAGGGTGAGTCATGTCAGATCAAGTTGGTCAATTTAAAATTGAAACATTAGGTTATCAATATTGATAATCAGCACAGCGGGTTCTAGCAAGACTTCCACCTTGATTTAGAATTTCAGGTTCATGAATGAGAACTTCAAGTTCTTGAATTAGAACTTCAAATTCTATCAAGACTTCAAGCTTGATTTTATGGCTTAATATTGATTGGTTTTATTTCTGGATCTAAACATTGAACTTCAAGTTTAATTAGGAATATGAGTCTCCGAGTTCATATTATGAATCTGAGAACTTTTGGTTTCATATTTGAATAATCCACGGATTTTTTGGTTCGGATTAAAAAATAACTTCTAATTTGTACGGAACTGCAGGTTCGGATTAATATAAAGCTTCAGGTTCTAGATAGGATCCATCTATTTTGATCCCCCTTTGTTAAAAAAACATAAACCACTCCATATAATAGTTTAATTAAAGAGGAATTAGAACAAGGGCATATGTATATATAGTTATTCAACTAAGAGAAGATTATAAATAACGAAAAATCATCATACCGTTGGGTCTTTCTCCTTTCTCTTTCAACATGTAGGTCTATTCCCGAGCTTTGCGTAGGTTCAAATGGATTGTTGGTCAAGATATTTCCATTTGCAGTTCTAATGGCTACCTATGTTTCTACCAGCGTCCCTACTGATGTCGGCACCCATGTTAGTGATTGGATCTAGCAGGTTGGGTTGGGTCGGTTGTCCCGCCTATTGTCTCATATGGGCCAAGGCAAAAAAGAAAAGGACGAGAGAGATAAAAAGGTGAAGAGGGGCTTGTACCCCTTCTTTTGTTTCACGCGGGCCGATGCAAAGGAGGGTGCTGTCCCTTTCTCTTTTGCTTTTTTTTTCTTTTGTGCGTGGATCAATGTAGAAAGGAGGGGTTGGTTGAGGCAAAGAGGGGAGGAAAGTTTCCACCTTCTTGGCACACAAGTGCTGATAATGTGTTGAAAGAGAAAGCAAGGAGTAAAGGGAGAAAATAAAGAGGGAGATTTTACTGAGTGAGAGATGATGTACATAATAAGGGGGAGGAGGATCTCATGCAATCCTTCCCAAGCAACATAATATGGCAAGACTCTAATCCTAAAAGCTCTCCTTTCTTATGTGGGTCCCAATATGGGCATCTACCTATGATAAGACATCTTATAACATATCCTCATTTTTAGAGCGAACAAAGTAAAATTATTAAATGGACCAAAGATTGAGTTGGACCTCATACCATCATTATGATTGCATGATTCTTAATTGCCACGTTTAGAAAAAGAATTCATCCTCAAATTCTAATTTCTACATTAAGAATGGAGGAGAATTGGTTGCACTCCTATAATTCTTGTTCCAATGCTTACCTCTTTCATAAACATGATAGCGTGGAAATTTAAAATAAACCATTTCATTTGCATCACTATTTTGCAGAATAATCATGCCCTAGGGATCACCGCCCGTTTGTGAATTCATCATTGTCACAATACATCCTTTTTTAGTTTGTCGGTGCCCGTGGTCTACCAAATCAAATCTAACGAGATCTCTTTCAATATCTTTGATCATTCCAAATTAATGAAGATGAAAGTTGACAAAGATGGCGAAATTGTGAGGCTTGAGTAGATGGATGCATAGGAGAGGATGTTGATTTTTTTTTTTAATTGAAATAGAAAAGTTGACAGTGATAATTGTAGAAGTGGGATTGTATCCGGCTTGATCGTAATAGGTCACCTCCGGTCCCATCTCTGATACCATGTGGAAGTTTAAAACAAATCACTTCATTTGTATTGACTCACTGTTAACATAAAAGAGAGGAAATCCTCTCCATTTATACATGGAGATGACAACGAATCTTATTCAAATTGTGAATCAAACTTTGAATTTCTAACAAACCTAATCCTTTTATATCTTTTCAGATAAGAGTCCCTAACACCTCTAACATATCCATTCAATCTAGTGGCAAGCAGATTTTCATTTGAGGGGTGTAGACCCTATAAAGATATTTTTGGGGGGAAAATTAAGGATTTTCATGTGGATTTTGAATGTGAAGGTACAATTTTTATTGGATTTTAGGAAATGAACCAAAATTGTTCATATGGCAATTTGACGGGTGCGCCCCGTACCCACTTGCCTGTACTTAGGTCCGCCCTTAATTCAATTTGTTCAATGAACCTTAATCAAATCCCGCATAATCAAAATTGTAGATGAGTTTATAAAAAGAAAAAAGGCTTGCACAGATGGTCTTGATCAAATGGATTTTTCTCCTTTTTGTTTTGGGTAGAAAGATCAAATGGATCCTTGAAATGGTAAATCTCTCCACATCGAATATTAAAATTTATGATTTTTATAGTCTAAAATCATGTCCTATAGCAACAAAATTTTTGTAGAATGATGGACAATTAATAGAGTTATAAATATTACCTTGGATAAATGGCTCATCAAGCAATTCATTGAAGCATTTTTTTCGTCGTCAAACTTCTCATCCAGTACTTCGTCAAAAGTTGGAGGCTTGGACCAATCAACGATTGCCGCAAGTGTGGAAGACATGAGGATCTTCAGATGTGAAAGATCTGCCCGGGAGGATGTTGGAAATGGAGTGATCATGTTGGGATATAGGAGAAAAGCAAAGGTGATTTGCAGTGGACAAAGGGCAGTGGGTGTGATTGCTGTTTGATCCAATGGACTCACTCTAGACAAGGTTTAGGTCTGATTTATTCTTTTAATTCCCTTTTTTGGATTGGAATTCTTGATGTATAAAGACCTACTGTTTTGGGGTAAGCCAAAGCTGAATTCAGCCAGAAAACTTTCATGGTTTGGCACTTGGGCCATGGTCTCAAAATTGTGGTTCCCCATTTGGTTGACCCATGCATATTCATTGTTGTTGTCTCTTTTTTATTTTTTTATTGTTTATTTTTTGGGTAGAAACATCTAGATAATATTACCCATGCATATTTGTTGAATCTAAGATTGTTGTTAGCACAAATTTTTTTTCTTTTTTTTTTTTTACTTTTAATTTTAATTGATCATCATCACCATTATCATTATCAAAGCTTTATTCTAATCATATTAGACTTATTTTTATTTTAATTAAAAAGATAATTTTATTAGATAACAGTTAGTGACGTTTTATTGCATGTCCCTAGGATAAAAAAAAGTTAAAATAGTGGGCGCTCTTGCGAGGAGAATAATTGCCTGATCACATAATAAAGGAACTGTAGAATCAATCCATAGGTGAGAAGTGGGATACCAACGTACTTGGCTTCTTAGTTCTAGTAATTTTGTGTGATATACACCACTACTCTAATTTTGCTCCCTGTTTATGGGCTACGTGTCTCAAATGGGAACCTCCCTTGGTCAAAGGCTTTGGAGGATCCATTCGAATTCTTCTGTGCCTGGCCTACAGAGGCAGACTGTTTCATGGATCTACGTATGTGATGACACGCGCCACAGTCTAATTTGAATACTGGCATCGAATGAGTGATGAACCTGACGCCCCGATTGCCTGACCACTATGTTGATTGATACTGGGTCCTGTCTACCAGGGCAGTTATGATTTTAAAGTGTTGTGTTGTCGAGCTCTTATTGGTGGAGAGCCGTCCCGAGTGATTGATTGATTGATTGGCTTATCCATATCTTTCTTTTTGGGTGAACAAAAAGGCAACGAGTGATTACTATACAGCAAGCAGGCCCACGCGCGGGTTAATCGATTTGCTTTGACTGCAGCTACGGATCGAGGAAACTCGTTCCAAATGGGTTCTGATTTCGGCTTACATTCTCTTACTAATGGTTTCGTTTCAGGTCTACCATGGACTGAAATCCAAATCGATCCATTTACAACTCTATATGGGTTGTACCGTGACAATCACAGGCACGGCCGGGGAGGAGAATAGAGCTGCAGAGTTGTTATTTACAACGATGGAAGTTATTAATACATTGAAGATATAAGAGAACAAATGTTGTTGACTTTTTTTTAATAGCCTGCTAAGTTAATGGGACTGAAGACATGTAAGGAGTGTGGAGAAACCAATTAAAGATCTCGTTAGTCAAGTAAGAAGTACTATCACAATCACCTGTGCTAGGCATGGGTATAACCTACGTGGTTAGGGTCTACATTTCATATAATTAATTTTGATATTTTTTACTAAATAAATAAACATACATACTTAACTACTGGTGATCCAAAGAAAAATAAATTGAGTGTTATAGTGGTTAGACTATTTGTTTAAAATATTAGGAGGTCATGAATTCAAATTCTTTGATAATTCATACCTTATTTAGCCTCTTACAAATGCTCTATAAAAAGTTAGAATTAAAAGGAACCACCATAACCTATGCAATAGACCCAATTGCAAGCCTTACTCAATGCTTAAATGATATATAGAATGTTTGTGCATAAATACTTTATTTTTACTAGAGCCGAATTCAAGAGAAGGCCCACACATGTGGGAAGGCAGCCCACTTATCTGAAAAAATAGCCTGCACGAGTATAAAGGAAGTCTGAACATGCAATAAAAGGCTGCATATCTAGGTTTGAACCTTGAATAGGCTAGTGAGAACTACCAGCCTTATCACTCGGGTAAGGAGTTGTTCTTGCATAAAAGGTTTTGTTTGCATGCTACAAATATGAAGCTACATTGTGATAGAAATGGACTTCAATTATATACATAAAGGGAAGTGCGAATTCAAGTTTGATAGCCTAGGTAATGAACTTTTTTTCAATTATTATTTTTCTCCGCCTCTAGACATCCAATGGTAGGGTTCTATGCATGGAACCCACCCTAGCGCTTTGGTTAGAGTGGGATGCCCTTTACCACTTAGCTATTCCATGCTTCTCCTCAACCAATGAATAATTGTTGTTTATGTTGTACATGGAATAATATAAAAACATGTTGTTTTTTTACATTTTCTAAAAAATTACAATTATATTGATAATTGTTTCTTACATTTTCTAAAACATTGTAATTATCCTCATAAAATATTTGTAATAACGCTTCTTAAAATAAATTATACACAAGAACTCAATTTTATAACTGAAAATGTTTCTCCCAACTACATTAAAAGCTCTTATGAGCTTTATTTTTGTATATAATATTATCAATATGTTACTTCTTGATTTTGTATAATAAAAAAGTAACACATATATTGCAAATTATATATATTTTTCATACATAATTCTGGTCTAGTTCCAATTATCAATTAAGTCCAAGAAAAGGGTTCATACCGTTAGAGATTAGAGATTAGAACAAATATTTAGAGATAAGATTTGATTATTACTAGGTTGTTAGATAGTTTAGTTTAGCTCAAATTTTGTATAATATTGTTATTATTGCATGTATAAATGAGAGGATTTCTTCTCAAGACATTTATGGTGGAAATTATTGGAATACAGTGATTTGTGAATTCTTTATGGTATTAAAGATGGGCCTGGTGATGATCTTGTGATCAAGTCGAACATCGTATCTTTTGTGATGATCACCGTTGGTTTTCTTTTATTTCAAAGAAACCAACCACTATCTTCCCTCATTAGTCTATTCAAATACTTAAATCTGAGGATCTCGCCATCTTCATCAAGTCTCACGATCAAAGTTTTTGAAAGCGGCTGCAACAGATTTGATCCAGTGGACCATTGACACCGACGGACTCAACATGAGCGGGTTGTGACAGTAACGGATCCAAAGATAGACAGTGATCCCCAGAAGACATGATCGTTCTTTGCAAAGTTTTTTTAGATATCTAAAGGATTTTTATTTTTAATGTGGGGCTTTCATTTTTAATGTGGGACAATCACAGATTCTTTCTATAAAAGAATCATGCGTCATAAAAGAATCATATGATTGAGAGGGAACGTTAGTTATTAGCTCAAATATTTAGTGATAATATTTGATTATTAATGATTTGTTAGATAGTTTAGGTTAGTTCAAATTTGAATAGTTTTGTTATTATTTCATGTGTAAATGAGAAGGTTTCCTCTCAAGACATTTACAATGGAAATCATGAAAACACAGTGATTTGTGAAACTCTTTACATACTTCATACCCCAACTTTCCAATTTGATTCTTTGGAATAACTGCATTATCAAAGGTCCATAGACATCCTAATTCTTAATCCTTTTAGGCTCCAATAAACAGAGCAAAAAAGAAGGCATATTTATGGCCCCATCTTCCAAAATTTGATTTTTACCAAAAACTTGTAAAAATTGACATGATTGGCAAGTGTTAGACATGTCTAGCCAGCCAGGTAATTGAGCAAGAGTCCTGATACCGCAATAACTGTATTTCTTTTATGTTTTAATGGAGATGGAATGGGTAGCCCAGTGCACGAGACTCTCGTATAGCGAGGTCTGAGAAGAGTAAGCTGTACGCAGCTTTATCTTCATTTTCAGGAGGCTGTTTCTGTAACTTGAACCAGCATCTTCCAGAATGCTACTGGTAAGCCTTTACCGTTGGGCCAAGCCGCCCTTTCTTTGATGGAGATGGAATACAAGATAAATTACATAGAGGTGTATCTCTGTGCTCCGAGGAGAGTTTATTGGATCAACACTTCATAAAACTTAGTCCCATCAAATGCTAGTAATTAACTTACAGAAGAGAATGAATGGATGCAATCATCGAAGTATAGAACAATTTAAAATCATTATTTTTTATTGAAAGACAAAAAATCTTTCATAAGGCTGATTTTTCCTGTGTTGCTAATCCACTGGATTCTCTTTTATGTGATGGGGTTATTGTATCATTCCACTATAATTTCTTTCCCTTTTTGATGGACTTCAGTCCAACTCAGCCTATTTAGGTTTTTTTTCCCTTTGTTACCACAGTTTAGGGGGCTGAGACCCTAGTCATCTGGTAAGGGGAGTAAACCTTGGGTGAGGTGGGAGAACCCTTTAGTTTTGGGGACCGGGGGGGGGGGGGGGGGGGGGGTGTGTGTGTGTTTAGTTGACCTTGGGTGAGATAACACAGTCTTAGGTGAGGAAAGATGCATGCCTATTTATTATGTCAACCTTGGCTAATAGGAAATCAACTTTAATTATGGATAAACCCTCCTTTCTACAAATTGCTAGGGCTGTCAAAATAGACCATTATGTCTTAAATAAAAATGAAAAAACAAAGCTCCTTCCCCGTTTAAAATGATCCTCCTCAAATGATCAAACAAGCACAAAAGGTACCTGAAAACTTTGTTCCCAAATTGGACTGCTCAGGTCTCTAGGAATTATGTAAAGTCTGCTGAATTACCAATAAGTCATTTGACTCAGTGATCTTCAAGTCAAATAAACTTGGCTGAGTCAAGCTGAGTGATATCATATTTTGGAACAATGGATCTAACTGCCATTCACCGCATGTAGCTGAGGAATGGTCTGTTAATCTTTTGGCATTATGATAGGAGCAACTAGTGGATTAGAGGTTTCTAAAAATAAAATTTCTAGTCACTTCTAACAATTTGATCTAAGATAATCGGTCAAAAGGCATATTAGGCCTATTCATTTCATTACCACTGTCATATGCTTAGAATTAGAAATGTCTAATAAAGTTAACATCTTATGCACATCTTATCACAATCATAAATATGTTAAAAGGCCATATAAAGATATGAGTTCGTTAGATAACCATTGATCCATCGATCGGACCTCCGGCGCTCTTTCTCAATCAATCAATTTAACGTGCACTCAAAATATCCATTCAGGAAGCACAATCTAGCATCTAACACTCTTGTCCTTCCCACACAAGTAGCACCACAAAAGCATGTGTGAAAGTGAAACCTTTTTCCATCTGTGGTAAATAGGAGGGAGACCCTCTTTTCTGTATGTGGCCACATTTAAAAAAAAAATTCCAAATCCTCCAGGGCCATTGCTTTGGACATGATGGGTAGAAGTGGGCTTGTCGCCATGCTTTCTAGTGTAGCTTTCGATCTCAGAGAATAAGAACAAAACTTCTCCTTTTTTATCAGAGTAAAGAAATAGCAATCGCATGCCCTACCAGCAAGCCCGTCAAACTCACTCGTCCACATTAGGTCAGCTATTTTGGTGCACCCACATCCTGCCTCCTCTATCTAACAAGCACTACGACTTCTTTTCCCTTTTGTCATTTCGCTTCTTCCAAATTATTTGAGCTGATCCTCTCTGCTCGTGTGGATAAGATGGAATTTGTACTATTCAATACTGCAAATTTCATTGAACCTCATTGCAAAAGGTGCCCACCCATTGGCCTCGAGTTGGGTTGTGTTTTAAGGCCCATGGGCTTGTCTAGGGCATGATTTGCTGGCACATCTGTTTGGGTAAACACAATTAGCATCATCTGGACTCAAAAAACCCATGTGAATTGATGGACCTACGTCCAGATCCAAGTTGAAGTTGGGTCGACCTGTATCCAGATCCATTGAAGTAATTGTGTCTAGGTTCAGATCCAAGTCCATGTTGGGGTGGGTGGGCGAGTGGGCATTTGCTCTGCTCAACAACCAACATAAGACTTGTGTCACCATTGCATCATAAATAGAACTCAGGATTGGATAGGCCAAAATGATGAAATAGAATTCATATAGTTGACCCTTGAGACAAGGTTTGAATGATGATAATGATGATACAAATACATTATAACATAATATGTAATCATCTACTCCTGAATGTGTCTGTGTGTAAAATACGCAACTCTTTTCGGGTCTGAATGCATAACTACAAGGATTTAGACACAAACCCGAATAATTTTAGGCAATAGACCTAACCAAGACAGTAACTTACATGGGTCTAAAGTAAGTATTCATACTCTATTTACTAGTCAGGTTCGGGTTGGGCAGCTAAAGTGGTACCCAACGCCATTCATAGTCACAATTCTTAACATACTTAGCACAAAAAGGTATGCAAGTCTTGCAGAATCGGTTGCATGGCCTAAATTTAAACATAGTAGCTCAATAGGTTGTGCATGGAATAGTGGCTTCAGCCCACCTAACCCAGTCCATGTCCCTTCCCTTGTGGGCCCCAAGACGAAGGACTATAAACTGTAATGGTCTGTCCGTAGCCATGCCAAAATGAAACAAAACTGAATCTTTATTACTGAAGGATTTTAGGGTGTTTTAGACTTTATTAAGCATTGGAATTATACAAGAAAGGTGTATTTTATATAGTTTTTAATGGAGTAAGGGCTTTAGAGGTTCCACCAAGGCATAGCAGCCAATCAATCTGCCATTAAAAATAATGACCCCAGCTTGAGATCAGGGAAGTGGATAGTATACAGTAATGACTGATTAATGTGTCTGAGAAGAATGGAATAATATATACATATATGCATTGACAATATAAAAAGCAAAGAAACTTGATGGGTGTCAAGCCTCATGCCCCAACACCCACACCAGCAGACAAGGAGGTCTCTAAAAGAAGACGGATGTGTTTGAATTCATCACATCAGATTTCATCCTACCTTTTCAATTACAAATTTTAGAAGGATCCAAATTGGATCATTCTTGTGAAGAAATTTCACTGATTGGTCGGTCCCACTGTATGACTGTCGCTCAAAATTTTTCGCAACTAATATTTCTACCAATCTTTTCAGGTGGGTAAAAGTAAAAAGGCAGAGAATCTAAAATTTTCACATGGAGAGATTCATTGGGACAGGACAAAGAATGAGAAACAATTATTTATCATCAAATGTGAGAAATTGTTATTGTTTTGCTGGTATGGGGTTTCGCCAGTTCTAAGTTAAATTTCATTAACTAATCATTCGTATCAAAACTTTGGGTGTTAGTAAACGCTGCAGAATACTTTTAATATTCCTCTTGGTGAAGCCCACTCCTCAACATTCTCCTCCCGTTGTCTTTGTGCATTCAGACGGTTATAGTCATGAGAATTGCCTGTGAATGCTAAGAATATTCAGAAGATCCAAAGAGGGGTTCCCTCCTCCGTTAAAAATAGAAATCCTTACCTATCCTTACACTCGTTCACTCCTTAAATCAGTTCCAGTTTCATATGTAAACTTTATGAAAGTTACACATGCCATCTTGGTTGCAGGCTAGTGGTAAGTCTACCAAAATTCAAGCACTAGAAAAACAAAATTAACATAATGCATTTGTCCAACCATAACTTCCCTCCGAAACTTACAATTGTTCAAAAAAAAAAAAAAAATCCACCTTCCACCAGAACTGCTGTTAAAATAATTTTGAAAAGAGGAAGGGCTTTTCAACCCTTTGAAAATATTTTGTCCAACAAGAATGAGGGAACAAAGACAAATCAATTATATCACTCGTTCTCTTTCTGGTCCTTTAATTTCTTTGCAACTTTTATCATATCCTTTCGTATCTCATTTTCTTCTCATCTCCAGCTTAAAGATCCCTTGGTTGTGTTTGGATGTGTCCCAGAAATCTAATTTGTGCCAGAGTAGAAGAAAAAAAATTAAATAAAGGAAGCACTGTGTATCACCTAATTCAAAAAATTCAAAACTACATTAGGTAAGTCAACTGTTTTTCCAGCTTTTGAGTCCCAAATCATATAGCACAAATCAGTTGCACTAAATTATTCAAAAATGAAAATCTCACCTAATCAATAATGCAATATCCAGTTTCTCTACATCTTAATAAGTGAAATGAATTGGCCATTCAATCTGCTAGTAGATTCAAATTAAATGCAATCTAGGCAAATACAAACTTACCCTGTATATCCCTATATAGTGACAGCATATCTATAAGGTTAGAATCATCATCCTTGCCCTGTCCAATCAAACTGAGTTGGCTTAAAAGGTTAATCCTACTAAATTATGAAATGAAGTCATTGCTTCATAAATCTTAACTAGCTAGAGGTCTAGGCCTTTGTGTAGGCTCATGTGAGAAAATGATTGCATTTAGAGACTAATTGGTATGAGTTAGCTTTGCTGTTTTGTCAAAACTAGTTCTGAGGAGTAACAGTTAAACATTTTTAAAAGAAGGAGAAAACCAAGATTAGAGCAATCAAATGAATGATGACTGATCACACCGAAGGGTGGATAGATAATTGCACTCTTCCAATCTACAAGCAACCAACAAAGTCAATATCATCTACACTCTCCAAGATCATGTCCTTTTCGTTAGTTCCAATTTATCAGATCATGTCATAACCTGTTATCCCTTCATCGATTCCCTTTAGCTCTCTTTCCCTGTAATAATCTATCGATTTCTCCAAACAGGTAAAAGTTGTCTTCACCCCAACTTCTTCAAGAATCTTTCCAAATTTGCAAGACCCCCTTACTGGTCTTTTACAGATTGATCGAGAAGTTTAGAGAAACAAGTGGGTAGGCAGTGTCGTTCATGTTCTAGGCTTTCTAGGCCTTGATGGAACTTGGAAAAGGTGGCTTTGTCTGGTTGTCCTCCTAACATAGAACACTGGCCTGGTGTCTCGACTAATCATTTAGGGACATCACATTTCCATGATTTCACTTATGGACATCACAAACCTATCCATCCACTTATACCACACATGAATGAGAGAGGATGAATCGGGTCTTTTTTTTTTTTTGGTTGTTGTGGGGGGCGGATCATGAAATGTCAGTTGGAATTCCTGTTGTGGGTGTTCATGGAAAAAAGAGGATTGATGATCTGGAGAGGATGAAAAAGAGATTTATGGTATTTTTTTTTTATTATTGAGGAATCTAATAGCCAATTGCAAGGTTATAGGACCCCACTTGTCCAAACTGTAGAGGGAACAGGCCATTTAATAGTGATGGAGAGAATTAGTGAGTATTTTTCTGGGACAAGGGGTCTACATCTGTTCCGAGGGCAGTGTCAGAGAGAGTGGCAACATAACCCAGTGGCCATCCTCGTGGATTGGGGGGCTTTTTGTTGCCAACTTCACATGTTGCCGTGATGCCAAGTTGGGGATGGATTGCATGGACAAGTGGTTTTTTGAGACAATGCAGGATCATGGATTGCTTTATTTTCACGAGACAAGTTGTCCATATTATTAATAGCGACAGGATGTGATTTGCTAGGCCTAATTAATTTGTACACGTGAAGAGGATTGATTGCTTTCTTTTTTAACAAAATTTTCTAACAAGTAAGAACTTTACAATAATTTGATCTATGTCGGAAATGATGCAGATGGATGTTTTGGAGAAACAGAATCCATTTTGAGATGCTAAAGGTTACAGGATTCTCATCTGTTTGATTTACCGTCGATTTTTGGCTCCTCAAACTGTTTTTTTTTTTTTTTTTTTGACCAGACCATGCTGGTTTTAGAACATTCCTAATCCATGCATTTGACCGTCTTCTGCCCCTTGTGTTGCTTTGATGCATTCACGTTGGTTTTGAGTAGAGATGGAAATGGGTTGGGTCAAACAGGGACCTGTCTTGACCCTTGCTCCTCATAGGGGCAGGTTTGGCATTGAGTTGGTCAGGTATGGGTTTCTAGACTTTAGCACAAGTCAAGTTCGTGGCAAGTTTGGAATTTAGTGTGTGCATGACCAGCCCCACCCCATTTGTCTTTAACTTAGGTATTACTTCATAAATCAGATTGCTGCAGCAGGGTAGATGGCAGTAGAACAAAATACCCATCGTGGAGCAGGTCGGGCATGAGACCTAAAAAGTGCTATTTGGGTCAGATTTGGACTGGCTTAAACTCGGCCTCAACCATTGCCATCCCTAGGGCCCAAAACCATGGGACTTATTGTTATAACATGCGAAAGGTGAGTGACGTGCTGCACCATGCACGGCACAATGGAAAGGGAATGCATCAAGAAGACGAAGTATCTAGTAGGCCTGGCCATGGGTGAAAAAGCCTTGTCTAAGACCATCCCATTTAGCTATTAAGTGATACATTCAAGCCTGATCTAATCCTTTTTAAGCCCGAAATACTACTGGGCCATCCCATGTTGCAAATGTAGGTGGGATTTTAGCATATATAGACTAGGACCAATCCATTTAGCAATCAAGCCATAAAACATAGCCCAGTACAGTCTGATCTTAGGTTGGGCCCAGACTGGCCCAACCCATGAGCGGCCTCCTATTGTAGAATAAGCACTGAGGCACATGACGCAACCCAGTTGTTCGCCAATGTGGGTCTGTTTTAAGCGATTGAAGTGAAACAGGCCCAATCCAAATCAAGTCACCCGCAATGAGGTTTATAAAAATTTCAGGGTCTATGTCAACAGTGTAACTCTAGCTGGCCATAAGCTATGGATCCATCCGATAGAGGTAGACATGTGGGAATCGTTTTGGACCTCATCCTCTATTTTGGGCCGATCACGCCTGGACCGTCTGACATTGAATTCTTCATGTTTTTTATACCTGACGTCAATGATCTCAAACCACTTCTGGAGGACTCCGGTTATGTGCAACTTTCGTGACTTCCACTACAGGGGCTGCACTAGTAAGCTTTGGGCTTCTAGTAACTCGGCCCATGGAATAGCCCTATACCTGTATTCTGGCTTACCAAGTTAAAAAAAACAAAAAACCATGTCTTCTCTTTATTTCTTCAAGCTTGACTATAAGGAGTGAGCCTTGTGTCTGAAGCCCATTGCCTAAATGCAAGGCTGAACACAATTATTATATATTAAGCCAATTGAATCCAATTGAGAAATTGAAGAATTGGGTCTCAATTGATTTTAACCTACTAAAAAATTTTTTGGCCTTCCAAATGCCTTGTAAAACTCTATCTGCCTCCCTCTTCACATTCAACTCTCTCTTTACTTTTACATGCCTTTTAAAAGTCTCCGAACTTGCCTCTTCACATTCCCCCCTCTCTTTCTCTCTTTACATGTTAATTTCCATTTAAAGAATTTAAAATCATCCATCAAAACTTAAAGCCTTTTATTTTCACTTTACTTCCATTTCTTTCCATTAATTGAATGATTGTTTTACCCATAAAATTCATTGATTGTTAGAGGAGGGTTCTTCTACATTTCTTTCCAATTACTTCCATATGTTCATGTCTTTGCATGACTCTCTCTCCACACTATCACTTTCAAAGTCATTGGAAAAAGTGTAGTTCTATCATAGTGTGTATAGTAACCGCTCCACATGGGTTAAGGATCTCCATAGCTAGGTTCTAAAAAAGGTTATGGAGTTTTGGGGAATTGGAGATGCTTTCACTTCCTCTTCTTGATCCACCAAGAAACTAGAAATTTTTATCAAGTTCCTAAGAATGCCCTATCTCCTTTTTTTAGATAAATTATCCCTCCTCTTCTTGGATCCATTAGTTTTATTTTACTTTTTTTTTCCTTTGCTGCGCTAGGTGCCCACCTAACACCTGAAAATTTCACATTGAAATGTGCCTATATATAATGATCATATTTATATTAGTGATTGTTTATTTCTTAATTGTTGAAGAAAATTAGTCCTTTTTTTTTCACCTTTTTCTTATGTCCATTTGTGCCAAACATGAGTTCACAATACTTTGCATTACTTTGTTTATGCCATCTTTGTTTTGTTTTTAGTGGTTTGTTTTCTTTTTTTAGCAATCATATTGTTTTTAATGTCGGTTTGAAGTTTTACAGAATAATTTTTTAGACTATAAAACAAAGATGGCATAATTTTTTAGTGTGTCTCTTTGGTTTTTGGTTTTTTAGTTGTTCTTTTTAATAAGTTGTCATTGTTGTATTTTGATTGTTTTGTTTATAATAATTAAAAAAAAAGAAAGTTCTAATTGCAAAGGGGTTGAAGTTTTATAAATGGGTCATAATCATGAAGCTCATCCTGATGAGGTTTTCTTTTTATATTTTATTGTCATATCTAATAATAAACGACATCCTCCGCATTCATTGAGGTGATCTCATGGTATAAGATGAATAAACACCCTATGATCATTAACAAACTAAAAGGTTACAACACCCAATTTAAGGATTGAGTTTTGTAATCATAACTGTCCATATAATTGCATGACCACTCAAAAGACTCATCTTAGAGGAATGTTTTATGACATCTTTTTTATTTTGTTCCCCGTTTATTTACCTTTTAAATATTTATTTTGGATACTTTAATTTTTCCCCTTGACCTTTATATTTATTTATTTAAATATAAATATTTTAAATATTTATACTCTTAAAATTTAGTTTTAGTTATCGCCCGAGCTTAGCGCGAGCCTGCTCTACTGGTGTTGAATTACAGAATGGGGAAGCTTTGGATTAGCCGTCATTGGCAACAGGACACGAGATCGTTAAGCAAACGTCTGAGGAATATTATGACATGAGGCAAATAAAGTTACGTCGTTTGATGTACGAGAGAATAGTATTTTTTTGGTGATACGTGCTTTCCTCCTGATTTGTTATTTATAACTTTTAGTGTTACAAAAATTAGGAAAGACACACTACTTATGACTGAAAACCGTGCGGATTGATTTGTCCAAACGTCTTGGTGTCAAACCATGTGGAGTGTGGGCTGATGTGGTTCGATATGTGCATATGGGTGATTTGTTGGCATGCGTTCCATATTTGACGGATGTTATCTTTTGGCTTGTATGGCGGAATTGATGATTTGCTTTCCATATTTGGTGGATCTCTTGGCTCGATGTGTGACATGCATTGTTCGCTTTTGAGAGAATCTTGGATGGCCTGATGCATTAGATTCTTGCAAATCCAGGAAGAAATTGCTTCGATCTGGTCTCTTGGATTCTTGCAAATCCCCGAAAATTGTGCATCAATCTCCTTGGCAGAGTCCATGTGTGAATTGACTTTATCAAGATCTACAGTCCATCATACTCAACAAAGTCCAAAGACCTAAACAATATAGTATGCCTTTCTATCAAAGACATGAACGCCCAAAAGTATAATCGACTAAAGGCCACTGTCCAAAGGCATGTATAAGAGGAAAGGTCTTTATAGCAGAGACCCATTGGACCTTCTAGCCATAGCCTTCTTGTGATTACGGCCCTAGGTTCATTGTGCCAAGTCCATTGGCACATTATGACTCAATTTCCAAGGTCCATCATCGTTGAAATAAATGAACCATCAATACATAGCACAAAACCAAATATGATCTCCTTTTTAGCCAGGGCCCAAGACCCCATAGTCTTTCTACATTATGAAAATCTAAAAATGCAATTTCGTGATCGAGGCCAAGAGCCAACAATTAAAAGCCCTTCCCCCGTTAACACAAACTTCAGAAGTAAAGGCCCATGGATCACGTGCACGAGGAATATCTCCGACAACGGGTCCCTTCGATTCACCTCCTTCTCTTAAAAGTGTAGTATGTTAGCCCATATCTCTGAGGCCATGCTGTATTTCTCTGACAGTCATCCAAAATTCTTGGGACGCTGCTATCTAAAGTCTGAGGGCCCCATCATCTTCAAGTCTGATGACCCATCATCACAAAAAGGCCCAAGAATAAAACATGACACGTTAAGTCAAAGCCCAGGGCCCATCAGAATTTAAAGCCCATTTTATATCATGACCGTTAAAACCCAAAACAAATATCATCTTTAAAAGACTCCGAGGCTAATGACACATCATCTTTAAGACTAATTTGGTTTTTCATTACTTCTGCTGTCCCTGTTTCACTAATAAAACAAATGACCCAGTGTCACCTGAAATGGTACAGTAGATGTGCTTACCACTAAAGCAAATGACCCAGTTTCCAGATCAATGACTCATATCATAACCATTGATCTGGTGCTGTCGGTCGAAGTTAAATAATAGCTGATGAGCCATCATAATCCTCACCTTGATAACTCACAGTCCAACTTCATCAAAGACTCACAGCACAATCTTCTCAACAATGAAAATCTAAATCTCCACTCTTACATCTACACTCTCAAACCTCAATCTTCTCACTCTTGTATCTACATTCTTAATTCTAGGATTTACTGGTAACATCATCTATATAAATCTTTTTTTCTTAAGTCTTAAAAAAGTCCGATATAATTATTAAAATACCTTGATTCAAGCTCAAAATATAAGAAATAAACCCAATATAAAGAGATTGAAGACAATGGTTCGCTTCAACACGAATAAGACGTGTGAATATGTGGATGTGGCTTCGGCTCATACTATAAAAATATAAATATGAATAAGAAAACGTCTAGTTGCTTTGTGCCCGAATATGTATGATAAGTTCCACTGTCAAGATGAGTATCTCTTTATGTGTGATTACAATATACGATAAGAAAATTAGCGAGCCAAATCACGTGTTTCACTTCACATGTCAATCCAGTGGTGGTTTAGCAGATCAGATCCTCGGTCACAGCTATTATAGGCGTTTCCCTAGCAAGTCTCCGAAACTCGATTTTGAGGTCCGCACAATATTAATTCGGATCGTATAGATTAAATTTCATTCCATTCAGCGGCATATTTTCAAGTTTCAATTCAATAAGAATGGTTCCTATAGTTCAAATAAGCACATGACCGAAAACGTGATTACTGTTACATCAACAGGACACCATATTGGTGTCAGTCATATTTTCAATTATGTGTTCAATAAAAAAAATGTATTTAATCTTATAGTGGGACTTACTCTTCTTAAACTAAAATTTGTGAATATGTTTCATTGGAGGGGAAAACATTTATCATTGATGATCCTAATTATCATTATGTATGTCCCATTGTAGAGTTTTGGAGACGTGTTCGCAAGAAGTCTGTAATAGCTACAACAAAGGATGTGAACTCATAGTATAGTGGTAAGCGATCTATGTGAAAGTGCATGCATGTGATTATTTCTAAGAGAAGGAAATAAAATCACACGTAGGAGAATCACGAGACAACCTAGTGGTAAGGTCATCAAAATTTTAGAGATTCCCCCCTTACATTGGGAGAGTATCATAGCAGGAAGATGGAGTACTAATGTAGAGCACACTAGAGATCATCTCTATAAGCATGGTTTATGCCTAGGATAGTTAACCATTCCTCCCATTTAAAGGCGAAGAAAACAAACACATGTTTTACACACAATAAATATGAAGATGATAGAGAATATAGCTAAGAATTGGAGTAAAATTTGACTAGGAATAAAACCAGGTTTGAAAGATAATTAGTAGAGCGGTTCATTTTTATATTATGCTTCACTCATGGATTTATATGATTAGCTGAAGCTAACTTTTGGAGTTTCTGCTTTTATTTTGTTAAGCAGAAATATAATTGAAAATAAATAAAGCCAAAACAGTGGCATAGCTAGGAATTTTGGTCAATGGGGCTATTTAATATCATTGTCAAAATAACATGTAAAGATATTTTCAAAATGATCTCTATCTTTAATATTTTTTAAAGTTTTCATTGGGGTTAATTTCAGAAAACCCCTCAAAATTTAAGAAATTATACCTTGTAAAAAAAATTTTAAATTTCGGTGGTGTCATTTGACACCACTAAACCCAATATAGCACCGCCCCTTAGCCAAAACAACAACTAAGAGAATTGTTTGAAAACAAATAAACTCAAAACAACAACTAAGAGATGGGGCAACCATAGCCTAACCTACTCTAGGACAACATTGTCCTTACAAAAATTCCTACGAAGCCTTGAGTAATACTTGACAAAAACATAAGCAACATCATTTAAAGTTCTAGAAACAAAAAAGAAGCTAAGGAATAACCACTACATTGACTTTGGATGTTCAAAATAATTGGATTAATGGCTTAATCCTCTTGCCCATTGATAAAATAATCAATTCTTTAGCATATGAGAAAAGAGCAATCCGAGAGAAGCCCTAGAAGCCCTTGCAAGAAGCTTCCATTAGTGCAAAACAATAGCCCTCACCTATGCTTCTTTAGAGGAAGGAAATTTTGGCTCCTTATGACCACTTGCACAAAAGGAGTTATTCAACGTCATTAGATAACCAACAAAAGATCTCTCATCTTTACGTTTGTAAGTTACATCTATCGAAATCACTAAGGCAGTGTACCCGCTAGGCAACCCATAAAAGTGCAGCCTAGAAAGTCCTCCATTTTAATGTCCCCCTCACTATAGTATATAAGACTACAAAATTTTGACAATGCTAATAACTTTTATGGGATTAATGGCGACACCTTAAAAAATGAAATTATTTCTAGCTTTCCATAAAGCCCACCAGATAGAGCCATAGAAGGGATGTTTAGATTTTCCTGCCTGCATCCTTATCGAATCATTGATTTTCATAAGATGTCCCCACCATTCAACTAGATCCATACTCCATGTTGGGGGAACTCCTTGTTGAGTGAGTCAATAAACCCAAATTAAAGCCAGACCGGACAGCTCTAACGTGATTATATCAGAAAAGATCATGTTCCAATGTTTCTTCCTTGGAATCATACATAGGAAATATAGTACATCCTGAACTTTTTTTAAGACCTGGTCATTTCCTCATAATAATTGCCTTAGGTAGGCATTTCTATCGAAAGAGGAGAATTGTTGGGGACCATAGATTTTCCAAAAACTAATTCTCCAATTAACCATACCATTGCTATTAATAGTATCCAAAGAAGGGATTCTTATAAGAAAGTTTAATAGATATGCATCCATTTTAGTAAAAAGCCAAACTCTTTCATCATTTAAAACAAAACTTTGGATATAGATTTTGGTTGTATCTTCCACATCCTTGGTGTTATTAAAAATGTCTGAAATCAGAGAGAGATTTCAAGACTTATTGTCATTCAAAAAAATCTTTAATTTTAAGGTCAGGTTAGAATTGAAAAAGAGCTTTTCTAAGCCCATGATCACAGGAATCCATCTTGAATCCCAAATAGATATATCTTTTCCATCTCCAATGACCCACCCTACATGATCAATAATCAAGGTAACCACATTCACAAAATCTATCCAAAATCAAGAATTTCTTTAGTTAAATTTGGCCTCCCAAAGATATTTAGCCCTTGTTTTGCAAGTCTAAGTTTTGCTTATACTCCTCCATTTCTTTAAACTGGGTAGTCGTTGGGTAAAATAGAGCGTTTGGCACTTCTTTCCAACTCCTACTCAATTTAGAAAAGTAGAGGGATTGCCTTTTTTCCCACAGCCCAATTTTTCATGCACCTAAGAATAAGAGGAGAATTTTAAGAGGCGAAGCAATAGTAACTTTATATCTAATCATGCCTACTCCCAAGATCAAACAAGGCTATGACTTCAAATTTCAGCTGTTGGATCATCACCAATCTCGAGATATGTGCAAAATAACGTGAGCCATTGAATATTATTTTTTGAATTATTCTGGCAGTCCATTTTTTTTCTTTATTATTATTATTTCGGGAGAATAAATCACGATCCAAAGCATTAAAATTGTTTATAAAGTCAATGACCATTTTGAGACCAAAATCTGGCTGTTAGATCATCACCAATTTTGAGATATTTAGTAAAAAAGTGAAATACTTTTGGTTTTTTAACACTATGGACTCCAAACAAAAGATCTAAACCGTTAGGTCTCTTTGAAAGGTTTAACATATCTATGGAGCCAAATTTCAATGTTTGATACCTCGTAGATCTTGCGATATTTGTGAAAAACTTTCAACTATTATTTTAAAAAGTCTATTTAAAATAGACCTATAACCAAACACATATTTTATTTCAAACCTCTTTTTCTTATTGCTCTTTTTTTAATGGCTCTATTTTGGATGTTCTCTAAGAAAAAGATTAGACCTGCCAAATAAGCCCTTATTTAGACAATATTTAGCCTTAACAATCTTGGTGCATAATAAATTCTCATTAGTTATGCATCTCTAGGCAGTTTTGGCATATAAAGCTAAATTGTTCTCTTTGGATTTTTTTATACCGAGGTCCCTTTTTCAATTGGTTTACATAATTCTACTACTAAATAGTGTAGACTTTTTTTTATATTAACTCTGTCTCCCCACCAAAATTATCTCATTATTTTATCCAAGGATTCCAAAGTCTGATTAAGTAGTTAAAGAACTAACATATTGTAAACAAGTAAAGAAGAAACAACAAATTTAACTAGGGCATTCTTTTCGTCTTGAGATAAAACATTGGCTCACGTTGACTGAGTTTTTTATTACTTTTCCATATAAAGGAATCAAAGCAAATATTTTTTTTTCTTTTGAAGAGAATATGATTCCCCAAATATTTTTCACTTTCATTCATCATTCTAATACCTAGGATATAAGGTTTTTACTTTTGGGCTAACACGTTAAAGTTGTTGATTTCTGAAAAATTTACCATCTTCAATCTCTCTAAGTATCATTACAAAATTTGAAATTGTAAAGATTTTAGTATGTTGTCTAAATTCATGGATTGGACAAAACTGTACTTTTAGTCAAAGTTGTTTTTCTATTTATTTTAGACTAGGAGTTTGAAGAGGTTAAATAGTCTCAGAAGAGCTAAATTGAAGTATTTTTCTCAAGATAATATGGATTACAAAGGTCATATATACCATTAGAAATCTTATTTCCAGTAAATATTCATAGGTTCCAAGATTGCTTTCATGGGAGCAGAAACGATAAAGTTATAACATCAAAAAGTTTGTAGAAATTGTGCTATCCAAAATTACAAAACTACCATTACACGAATTTCTATTTATACTTTAAATGGGATTTTCCTATTTTATGCCAATTCTTTTTCTTGTTGGACTACCATTATGAGGTACAAAATTCAAGCTACCAAAAGGGGTTCTGTCTCAACCCTGAGGTATGGAATACAGATCTCAATATTATGAGTGAAGATTATATGGTGGATATCATCTTCTTTGAAGCTTTTATTGGAGAGTTGAATGGCTGAAGTTTTTGTTCTAAAGATTATTGTCTTCTACATCTCTTCGTAGACAATCCTTTTTTAAGTGTAAAAAATCTAAAGAGTTAAGTTAATATTAGAAGGCGTCTAGTTGATTGGAATTGTAGCAGGCAACAATAGGCAGTTATTGTAAAGTAATTCTTTACAGGAGGTTGAAAAACACAAAGTCATACCAATATCTGTAACTAGCTTGTAATTGCATAATAATTCATAGTGCTTAATTATTGGTTTAGAATGGACTCGTGGTTTTTTCTCAATTTGGGATTCCACGTAAAAATCGAGTTCTTATGGTACGTGCTTTTGTATTTTATTTAATTTCCACTATGTAATTGTTTATTTGCACACATATTATTGAGATTAATTGCAATAATCTATTATAAAAGACCCTTCAAACCTTTCAATTAAAATCAGAGTTGGTTGTAGGAAATTGTGTGTGTTTTGATCCTAAGAGATGTCTAAAATGAGATTCAATCAATAAGGCACATTATTATAAAGCCATCTATGCTTAAAGATAAGAAATCTGACAAGCAAATGCTCAAATTTGAGTCTGATCTACTCAAAGAAGTTACTCACACTATGCTGACCATTCAAACTACACAAGTGTGGGTGGTTACATGCAAAAAATCTTGATAAAAAAGATCAAGCTTTTACCTCCAGTGCCACTATGAAGATACAATTAAGGGGGAGTTGCTATTGAGGGGGAGCTTTAGTGGATTTTGATTGACAAATCTGCTACATGATTGATTATTAGTATTGTCAATTATGAAAAAAGGGGGGGAGAATAAAGGGTTGAAAATTTATACTAAAAGCATATTTTTATGTATTTATCTTTCACTGGCTTATTTAATAGCAAAGTTTTTCTTTTCATTTTAATGAGAATTTGTATGGACAAATGGTTATATTGTTATTTATTATATATGTGTCTGTCTTTTATTCTATAAAGTAAACAAATTGGTTTGTAGAGTTTAGCTTACACACAGAAGACATATTTGTCGGTTTTTATAGAATATAAATTATTGTTGTTCATAATTTAGATGGAGTTGGACACACTAGTAGTCCGATTGTAGCGTGATTTTTTAGCAGGCTTATCTTGGCTGTGGGAAATGATTTAGTTTCAACTTGTTATGTTAGTACGTTTGTGTGCATTGAATATAATCGGCTTTGGGTTTATTGTCTTTATACTGACTATATAAGACGATTAACATACAAATGACTATTATAAGTGCTTGTACTCTTAATTCCGATATAAATAATAGACACATACATTTAGTGTTTGACATTTTGATTTACAAAGGAGTGAGACCTTTGATGGGTCAATAATCTCAATAAATTGGATGACTACACTACGATATTAGTTTATTGACGGAATCCACGTCCTGTAATAGGGATTGATGATTCTCCTTAATGAAGGTTATAAGTTTTGATTATGTCAAACCCTGCATGTGGACTTTGCATCCAACATATCAAATAAGTCAAGTATAAGGTCTTACGGAATTACAAAGATATCGATTAAATATAGATGTCAGTAATTATTTAATTGATGGATATCTGAAATCTTAGCATGGGGGGATTAATAAGTATTTAATAATAGAAAGTTCGAAATATTATTTTGAGAATAAGGACATGAGTGTAATTATAATTTTCTAGTGGACTGAATTGTAATTTATGTAACTAGGATTTTAATTTGAGTCGAATTAGAATTTCCTATTTTCATAAGAAGCATATTCCTTATTTTCTTCTTAGTATTTCTATTGTAGCATTTAAATATGAGCTATTGGCCTTTAGCATTGTTTAAAATATCGGCCGATACCGGTACGTATTAGCTGATACGTATCGGTATCGGCCTGAACCGTAACGATATTTTAATGAGATACCGGTATCGGTATCGTATCAGTCCATATCGCAAAAAAACCAGTTAAATATCGGTGGTCACGGCCAATATTTTCAAAATATCGATCGTAACGGCCGATATTTTCAAAATATCGGTCGTAACGACCGATACGAACAAAACTCATAAAAAAATAAAAAAAAAGAGAGAAAGGGGGAGGAAGAGTGGATCTCTACCAAAAAAGGAAGAATAAAGAGAGCATTAGTACCTGGAATCCTTAACTCCATTAGATGGCGTTGTTACAACTGCTACCAAATAGCCCGGTGGCGATGCCGCTACAACTACCATCAGCTACAGTTGCAAGCACTTCTGGTCTTGCTCCAAGTGCAACCACACCAACCACCCTTTTCCTTTTCTTCTCCTCATCTTTTTCTTTATTTTTCTTCTCTTCTTCCCTCTCCTTCTTCTCTCCTTGGCCTCCTCTGTTTCCAGCGTGTTTGTGCCTCTGTTTACAACTTGCCATCGTGTCTATAGTCTGGAATTGGAAAATGGGAGAGAGAATGCCCTTTTTAGGGTTTTGACCATTTCATATAATGGTGTGAGTCTACCACCATATAACTTTTGGGCTTTGGCCCACTTTTTAAAAAACTAACCTATAGTGAAGTACTACACTATCTTATATTCATTTGGGGCTTCTTTTTTTTCTGAATAGGTAAGTGGAACACAACAATTAGCTAGGCCACAATTTATATCATAAAGAAATGAGGGCATTAGTTCTCTACTAAACTATTTATCCGCAAAAATTCAAATTAAAATAAAATTTTAAAATACACATATCATGGTGATAGTTTTTACTGAAAGGTTGCTCCATAAAATTATTCAAAAGATATGCCCCTTATTAAATAGGTACTCGACAAATTAGAGTTAAATTAGAGTTGGGCTAAACTTCACATAATAAGTTTTTAAAAATCCTATAGCGATACAGGATACTATAACTTAGGAGGACCGATATTTTACTTTATAGTTGTTACTAATGAAAAAAAACATTGTTTTCCAACATTTTACAATATTTTGAATTTTTTTGTTATTTTTTTAAAATTTTTTGGGGTTAAAAATAAATTCACACCGCGACGACCGCGATGGACCGCGAACTGCGACCAATACCGCGACGGAATCTGTTTTTGGGGTTGGCCGATACCGCGACCGATACCGCGATTTTAAACCATGGTCTTTAGAAAACATAACAAGATAAATCTGATTTTTTATAGTAAAAAGAATTCGTAGAAGAGGCCCACACCCAAATGTGAGCTCAAGCATAGAGAATATAGTAAAAGGTTTTGAAGATTTTAAGTTGCTATAAGACTAAGATCAAATTAGAGAGATCTTACAGGTATAGTTTTTGAATCATTATCATCTAAAGTTATTTCCTCCATAATCTATACATAATATTAAAGGATCTTGGCGGGTACCTCCCAACATAAAGCATTCAAGGAGAATTGTTTAGAGTATTATTTTCGGTAGATTAAATTATATTATTTTAGGGAGTTTTGTCCATGAATTGTCAAAGGAGGAGATTGTAAGGATTTTAGTATGTTGGCCAAATTCATGGATTGAACAAAACTTTAGTTTTAATTAAAGTTGTATTTCTATTTATTTTAGACTAGGAGTTTGAAGAGGTTAAATGGTTTTAGAAGAGTTAAATTGAAGTGTTTAAAGATAACATGGATTAAAAAGATTATATCTCACAAACTGAGTGTCAGATATGGGCAAACAACCTACCATTGAAAAGCTCGTTTTGAGTAGATATCAGTAGGTCCAAGATTGCGTTAATCAAAGTAAAAACGATAAAATTATGGCATAGGAAAGTTTGCAAAAATTTTGTTGTCCGAAATTATGAAATTGCCATTGCGCGAATTTTTATTTCTATTTTAAGAAAGACTTTCCTGTTTTGTGCCAACTCCTATCTGGTTGGACTTCTATTATGAGGCACTAAATTAGGGCTATAAAAAATGATTTTCTTTCAACCCTAAGGTATGAAACACGGATCTAAATATTCCGTATGAAGATTATATTTCTGAGATTATTTTCTTCAAAGTTTTTATTGGAAAGTTAAAGGGCTGAAGTGTTTACTTTAAAGTTTCTTATCTTCTACATCTATTTATAGAAGATCCTTTTCTAAGCGTATAAGATATGAGGAGTCAAGTTAAAAACTAGAAAGTGTTTAGTCGATTAAGTTTGTAGCAGGCAACGATAAGCAGTTGTTGTGAAGTAATTTTTTAGAGGAGGTTGACGCTACAGAGTCATACAGATATCTGTAAGTAGCTCGTAACTACGTGACAATTTATAGTGTTTAATTATTGGTCCAGCACGGGCTCGTGGTTTTTTCCTAGTTTGGGTTTCCACGAAAAAATCACGTTCTTATTGTATGTGCTTTTGTATTTGATTTAACGTCCGACATGTAATTGTTTTTTTGCACACATATTGTTGAGATTGATTGCGTTAAGCCATTAACTTTCAGAAACTATTATTAGCAAATATATATCTATATATATAATAAGTGAGAGACATTAGGAACTTTCCTAGATCCTCTTAACTCCTAGGGTATTACCTTCCTCCTTTGTTTTAATCAGCAATCTAGAGAGAAACTCGGTAGCCATAATAAATAGATAAGGGGATCATGAGTCTCCTCGTCTTCAGCCTCGTGAAGGCCTAAAATTTCCAAAGGGGAACCCATTTAAAAGAATGGAGCAGGAAAGATAATAGAAAAAAAACTTTTTTTTGAAGAAACAGATTTGTCATGGAAACCAAAAGACTTATTCACTTCTTCCAAAAATCGCATTTCAATCTGTCATAAGCTTTGGCCATATCTAATTTAGAGGCCAAAGGTTATTTTTATCTATCTCTTAAATGAATATAAGAACTCGTGGGCTACTATGTAATTATTTGAAATCATTCCCTACTTAAGGGTATAGTTTGTTACTCTTGTTATTTCCCTTGTAGTTCTTTACACTAGTTATTTCCCTCACGATAGTCTCATTCCTTCTCCTTAGATACGGCTTTCTGTTTGCATATATTACATGTATTGTATGCATTTCTATAAAACTTCCACATGATGTCATGTATGTTGCATCTTTCCAAAGATATGAAAATTTATTTGAAATGTATATAATACAATGTGTATTATATGGCTGTTTTGTGAACAGCTTTTTGTGTTACTTGAAAAGAAAAAAAAAAGAAGAAAAAGACTACATAAAAACTGCAGCTACAATGCTTAATTAAACAGTATTTTTAATTATGGAATTTTTTGTCAAAAACTCCTCAAAGAATATTGTATTCCAACATTTAGTATCCAAGTTGAACTTTTGGACGTTTCCATTTTATGACAGTGTTTTTAATCTTATTTTCAAATTACATTTTGATGTACCTTTTTACAGTAATTTATGTTATCTGCTGAATGACTAACTAATAACTATGGCTGTACCCTCCTTCCGCTTGGGAAGAGGGATAGCCGATATCAGGGTAGAGGAAGAAATTTTCCTTGGGCTACTATGTTCTCTTTTTACTTTTTCTTCAAATTTTATTTGGGGGTGAGGGGCACTTGTTGAAAATACATATTGTTTTCGTAAGAGGATTTTACTGGAAGAATCCTATAAGAGTCATTCTATACCAAAAAGGACCCCAAAGATATGATTCTACTATAGTGGTCTTAGGGGTCCTTTTTTATTTAAGTTTTTGAAATCTGAGTTTGGTGGAGATATCCCCGCTCACCCATGTACATAAGCAGCGATATTTTTGCTTATTTTTTTCTCTATTTTCTTCCTCTTCCTTTCGCCTCTCCTCATTTTTTTTCTTCTGAACGGTGCTCATAGGAATTGATTAATTATTTGACACAAGCGGAGATATCCTCACTCACCTACATACACAAGCAAAGATATCCCTGCCTATTCTTTCTTCTTCCTCCTCCTTCCTCCCACTCCAAACATAGACAGATTAAAAAAAAAGGATTTTTTATTAGAAGCATCATTTTGAGAAACCCTAGCTGAAGATGAGAGGAGATGGAAACCATCTCTTTGAAGGAGATGGAGAGAAATAAAACTTTGAAAGTTGGAGAAATGAGACAAAAGAGGAGAGAGTAGAGATCAATGATGATGATGGGTTCTGGGTTTAAAGGGAAGGGGAAGAGAAAGATAAGATAGAGAAAGAATCATGTTGGTTGGTTAGTGAGGGAGCGGAGGACTTAGATTTGGACCTGGGTTTAATGGGTTTAGGTTAATGAGTGCATATAGTAAATTGGAATTAAGTTACTTTGAGGTTAGGTTTGAGCTTCAGTTGAAGTTAGAGGAAGGAGGAAGAAAGGTGAATAACAAAAATAAATAAATAAATAAATAAGAGTGGAGGAGGAAAGAAGATAAAGAAGAATAAAAAACGAGCAGTAATATCCTTGCTCATGTACGTGGGTGCGCAGGGAGATCCCCGCCTACTTAATTCAGATTCCAAAAACAAAAAAGGGCCCTTGGGACCAATATAGTGGAATCATGTCTTTAGGGTCTTTTTCGGTTTAGAGAGACTCTAAGAGGATTTTTTTTCCGTGAAAAATCCTCTTAAGCTTTGATGTTTTCAAGTCATAGAAATGCGATATGACTTAGATTCCTTTGAGGAAGAGAAGAAAAAGGGCTTCTAGTGATTTTGAGACTTAAAACATTGGATGCAAATGAGAACTCTAAAAAATAAAACATAAACATTGAGTGAAGCACATTTTAGATTAGGGAAATAATCCTATGAAACTAATTCTTACCACTTTTTGTGAGAAATTTAGATGGGGCTCATTTATTACCTAATCCAAATCTAGTAATACACAGGGACTTTCCTGATAGTCACACTCCTCAGGTTTCGGTCAAATTTGAATTTATTAGATCGTTTGATCGGCTATGCACCAATCAAAATAAATTGGATCTGTGGGCCACGGATGAAGCTTTTAGGGACATGTGATTGAGGCCAAATTTGATATTTAGGTGGTCCCACATAGATCTTTCTATCCCCCTAGTCCTATCTCCAAATGGGACCCACAAGTGGATCCCTTAAAACGTTCTCACAGTAAGTGTATAAGAACACTTCTCATAGGATAAAAGCCCGAGAGGATAATATTATGTTCCATGCTAACACATATCCTCGTAGTTGCAAGCATGTAGTCCCTCCAGATCACTAGGATAAGGGATTGAAAGTATTGTCATGATTAATGGATAGGCCTCACATGGCACAATATAATGATCATAATCAACTGATAAAGGCTCAATATAACAGTTCATTAGGAACTCATCAAACGGTTAAAACTTCAGAGCTGTTAATCAAACGGTGAAGATCATTAGATTGTGTGCCAATATGAGCCTCATCTACTAAACCATGACGAGGTACTGATCCCCTTCTAGTACAATGATTTGCATGCATCAAGGTTCGGTACCATGAGAGCTCCAAATAGTTTGCAGCTGGGTATTTCGGTTGAAAAAGGGTGGGGTGCATATTGTAGCAGGACCCAAATTGAATCATGTCTGGGTTACAGAAACCATACCTATACAAAATTTATATTAAGGCCCCAAATCTGGATTTGAACTGAAATAAAGAACCTAGATTTGGTACAAAGATCAGGACTCAATTAGTTATTGGGTAAAACAATATGTTTTAATATTTGTAGAAAAACAATATAGTTATAGAAAAATTTTCTGCTATAGGTAGGTCATGATGAGCCCACCTTTGATCAATAGAACCCCTTTGACACTCTTGTCATTTACAATATGGCATCTTGCCCCAACTTTACACTTGTGGACGTTCACTCACCATCGAATTGAATCTCAAAAAGATTTATGATTAGAATACTATTAAACTTAAAACTACTAAAATCAAGAGCAAGGATGATTCAACGGGGCTAACCCTTATTAAAAAGGAAACCATTCCATATGCTATCCTCTCACCGATATATAGAAATGCATCAAATGAGCTCGCATAGAGGAGCATTTTCTGTCATGCATACTCACACAACCATGCCACCTAAGTCCCTTTAACCAAGAGGATTACAAGCAGCTGCGGATTGACCCTTAATTATTTTGTGGGAAGGGAGGTGCCCCGCTACTGGGCCACAAGTAGATTGGCATAATGTAAAGCTACAATGATACAAAATATTGTTTTTACTTATGACGCCAAATATTAAGGTCATTGGCTATGATATCCATGGACCTAATTCAGACCAATGTTTTAATTTGCATCTATATAATGGACCCAAATCAAAATCCAAATTAAAAATAGTCCAACTATTGCACCCAGTACATCATCTCAGGTATTGCCGACCAATACTTTGGCAGCAGTGGACATGGTTGGAAAGCTCTCTACGTCGACTTTTGACTCTCCCGAGCCATCTCATTTTGACAAAAAGGTTGAATCATATATATAGTGGACTCGGCTAACTCATTTAGTTTTAATCAGCTGTTTGTATTATCAACCATTTGATAGGTAGATGTAATTCTAACCAATTAAATTTTATTTATTAGTACTTATACTCAAGATTTGGAGTCAGCAATTTAAAAATGATGATTTGGATGTAATTTGAAATTTATATTTCATCTTTTACATTTGGTATGGACTAACAAATTATATAATATACAAATTTTTTCTTTTATTTTTCTTATTGTAGTACTTGCCTTGCATATATGAAGGTATTAATTTGAAATAATTACCATAAATGCATTTACATAAATGTATATTTATATTTTGTAAGTAAATGATTTATTTTCAAATATGTTTAAAATTACTTAAAAGCCATGACTCTGCCGAGTTTCTGCTTTGTCTATTCGCGTCACATTTTTATTCATTGCACAAGTCGAGTCCGCATCAAAAGTTGGGGTCTTCTTGCAACCTTGTGGGCCCCTCAAGAGAATAGAAGATGGGTGAAGGTGGTAGATAGCTGGCCTTGATTCTGGCGCGGCGGCATCTTCTTTTCTTCTTGAGGGCCCTCCATCGCAACGAATGATGGTGCCGAAGGCAGACAGTGTCGCTCTCAATACGCATCATTATTCATCTCCTCCTTTGGTTTTGTTAGGCATCCTATTCTATTTCCTACAGCTTCAATAATTTCAATTTAAGATGGTTTAGGGAGACTGATCTATTTAAAATAGACCTGATTCAATAAGATCTGTTCAAAATAAAACTATTTTAATTAGAATTATAGTTCTGTAAATTTGATTCAAATGGAGAAAAAAAAAATTTACATGGACAGAGTTGTAATGAAAGTTGTGAAGTAGAACAAGAATTGGCAAACATGTCACTTCTAATTTGTTAGTTCAAATGCATTTGTGTTTGTTTCAAAGAAGTACCTTTATATCACTTTTCATAAAAAGAGATAAAATGTCAAAAGCTCAGGCCCTATTTGTTAAATCCTATTTATATGAAATAGATCTATTTCAAAGGAGTAGTTTGAAATAGATGTTCTATAAATAAAATATTTGGTAAGACAAAAAAAATCCGGTAGAAATAGACATTTTAGAATCCAACATCTATTGCATTTTCACTAATTTCTCAAGATCAATGATGAATTAAGGGATATTTTTTAATACATGGTCATTTTCAATGTTTTCAATGTTCTAGAAAGCATCAATGGTTTGGATGGTGATTTTGGGCCCCACATAAGTGAAAAATGTAGATTTTCACAATCGTCTCAATATTAGGAATAGTTCAGCGACTCAAATTTGAATTCATAGCCTTGTTTGAGATAAAAAAAATATTTTCAATGGTTTGGATAATAAAAAAGACAACAAAAAATAATATTCAACTCCTTTTAACCCGAGCTTATCTAAGGGTTAAAAGTTTTTGTCCATTTTCTCCATATCTAG